>CM068368.1:10131032-12531032 GCA_034769895.1 Magicicada septendecula
ATATTGTAAGCGAAACATTTATTTACAATTCAAAAACCTCTGAAGATAGAGAATAATTTCTGTGAAATGTACGTCAGGTGAAAATAAACCTACTTGCAGTTGTATTTAAATGAAGAAAATATTACACAGGAGACCTGCAGGAAACTCAACGAGTTACTTACAAAAGAATAATGAATATTCTCTATAATGTTAACATTATTGTGTATAACATCTATTGTTGAAAAAAGAAAAACGGTTTGTTGTTAAAATTCATCCCCGGGCTGTTTGGCCGTGGTCCATTGTTTTCAACAAAAACAGACGTTTCGGCAATGCCATCGACTGCCATCATCGGTATACATTCGAGTTTCGCTAATGTAGGGTGGTAGACGTTAGTGACCACAGTACCGTGGTTAAGGGTAACCAGCCCGGGAATGAATTTTAACAACATTGACTTCGGTCATGTAAGCCTGAGTATTGGCAATTGTGTTACTGAAGCAGTGTCATGAGTTCTGGTTATTAGTTTCATGTATTAATATTTGTATAATATGCATGCGCGCGCGCGCGCGCGCACACACACACACACACTAACACATGATTTACTTATTTATTTATTTGTTTTGGCTGTGTAGCCTTGCAGGTGTAAGGCCCTAAACCTACTAAATTGCTCTCGCTAATGCGACTAAGATTTCTCGTTTGATTAAATTTCTCAGTCATTGACTGTTTACTAGTCATAGGCAACCTTTGAATTTATGGGGACGCATTTAAAACTGAGGTCCAATGCGATGGGCGCACCCCTCCCCACACCGTCAGTGGATAATAGAAAGGTGCGGAGTTCAGTAGCTTTATAATACATTTAGCGATGTGGAACACCGAATCAAAAAAAACTTTGCAGTATTTCTCATATAAATTTGTGAAGATTTTTCACATCAGGACTAGGTCATCAACAATTTGTCATCATGCACATGCACGTTAAAACTAACAAAGCTTTAAACAAAACAAAAAATGGTTAAACAGGAAAACATTGTAATAAAAATAAATTGAAGAACTTAACCACAATAACACTATTTATTTTCATAAACTGCACAAAGACTTGAAAAAATCAAGTTTCTCCTTTGGGGAGAAACGTGTTTACAGTCTTTGGGTGACAAGCTCGACAATCTTATTGGGGGAAGACGTAGCGCGGTTTGGCAAACGGCTTGTACTATTTTATAATACAATACTTTGAAGCAGGTACAATGTAGGTGCGTTCCTTCGTTCAAAAGAAAATAAAATTACAAATTGGTTCGGGCGTGTCAAACCTTATCGACGGTGCAGGTTTGGCGACTGTTGAATTTACTATCTTATAACACATAATAAGTGTATTAATGATCATTCTTTGTCAAAACATCAATGCAAATAGTTCCAATTAATCGTATAAACCCAACTAAACCTTTGTTGTATCATTTATTAAATTCCTAGTCTCTGCTAGTATTTTATCAAAATATTCTATTGCTGTTTTATCACAGACTTGTTATTTTGCATCAGTAAAGTTCTGTAGTAAGACTGTGGTATCACTTTTATAAATATTATTTTACACTTTCTGTATATTACACAGGTGTTATTGCAGCCACCTATGAGACAAGAAATATTTCGTAGGAAAAAAGCGATTGATTCAACGATTATATGTGTTATATAAGTTGGAACTGGCGTCTTCGCAGCTTGAACGTGGTAAAATAGTTGTAAACTATTTTTCATACAAATAAATGGTCGTTTTGTGGTTTAAAACTTTAATGGGGAACAGCAGTAGTCTTCGGCTAACTGAACGAGTACCAGCGATTAGAGAAGATGTTTTGTGTTTGGCTAATTTAAACTAGCCACTCTCACTCTCTGTTTGAAGATTACTATAAATAGCATGTGTGGTGGAAGACAGCACTCGATTAGATGTACTGAAGCATGCATTCGATTCCTTTTAATATTTGGTAAAAAGTTATTAATGTAGATTTTTTTTTTAGGTGGAACAGGTAAATGAATACCACGTTTACTTACTGTTTTTTTGTCAGATGAAAACTTGTGATTTCGGGTATTCTTAGGTGGAACTTTGTATTTATATTATTCAGTTTCTTCTTTACTTCTTTTTTCCGTTCTGTAAAAATAAGACATACATGTACTATACACCATTTTTAAGAGTAGTGTTAATATTTCTTGATCTTTTAATTTGGTTGTATATTTTAATATTTCTTGAACTTTTAATTTGGTTGTATATTTGCATAACAATTCTCTCTCCCCCCACAACAATTGTCTTTATGTTGTCGTAATCTGTTTATAAATCAATATTCTGTGTTGATCGGTATTGACAGTTGTAGTGAAGTTTCATGTGTGTGTCTTCAGTGTGATATTTTCTATTAACCGGCATCACCTTATTTATTACCTGTTTTATGATTCTTGTTTGTAATTAAACCTCTAATATATAATTACAGGATATGTAGAAATATCAATAGTATAATAATAATGATAATAGTAATAATATATTGTGGTCAGAGTAATGTGAATTGATGACAGAAAACTATATATATTATTCAATTAAACGTACACTTTGACTTCGTGTTATTTTACTTCAAAATTGTTGCAGGGAAACCCAGCAAACTTACTTAATTCCACTGTTTCACACACACACACACACACACACACACACACACACACACACACACACACACACACACACACACACACACACACACACACACACACACACACACACACACACACACACACACACACACACACACACACACACACACACACACACACACACACACACACACAGAGAGAGAGAGAGAGAGAGAGAGAGAGAGAGAGAGAGAGAGAGAGAGAGAGAGAGAGAGAGAGAGAGAGAGAGAGAGAGAGAGAGAGAGAACAACAGCAGTACGGGTAGACTGAAATATTGTACTGTACTGTGCACAAAGTAGTTTCAGTAGTTTTGATGTAAGACTTTTATGGCTGGTGTCAACATTAATTAAACGAGCGTTAGCCAGGGTGTTAGACCGTGGTCGAATAGTGTTAAAACCAGTCTGGTTTTTGCCTCAATACTGGGGTATTTAGTGAACAACTGCCACAGTTTTCAATGAAGATGGCCTCTGATGGTGAGGCTAAAATGTCTGGATAGTGGTCAGTTGCGACCCATTTGTATAAAACCCAGTCAGTTGCGACCGAGTTAGAAATTTGGATGCAGCAAGTTGTGACCAATTGACTTTTCATATTATTATAATAATGCAGGAATTACCGTTATAATTCTAACCATTCCTAGCCTATCCGAACCAAACCTAACATATCCTAACCTAACCTAACGTAACAAGAATATTGGAAGAAAGAGGTTTCTCACACAAATGAATTGAAATTTCATCGAAGTTCTGAATTGGAACGTTTCTAAATGATAGATTCGGTAAGTAAATGAAAGTGTGAGGCACAATTGACTGTATAAGAACAGGTAAAAACATTGTTTCACCGCAACTGACCGACACTGATTTCAACAGCATTAGACCGCAGCCTAACATCCCGGCTAATACTTTTTTAGCTAGTTTGAGTTGGTCCATCACAGTTTACTAGTCATCACAACACGCAAAGAAAGAAGACATTGCATCACTGAAATTCACTGTGCAGTCTTTTCATGAAGGCCGTGTCGTGTTTTACCTTTACATTTTTTATTTTAATTCTTTTATTGAGTGTTCTGCACTTTCCTTCGACAAAATGTTGTGGTCTGTGTCAGTGAAATATTGTAACTACTGATATTTTTTATACACATGTTAAGTATTCTTAAAACAGTGAATTTGGTAAGTTTGCTGGCGTCCTCTGGTATTATAAAGAAATTGTAAAATTATGCTCAGTACACACTTAAGCTATCAACATTACTCTCTTATTTGTTAACACTTCAGTTTCTTTTCTATCGGCCTATAAAATCATAAAAAAAAAGAATCCATAGTCTAATCATGTTTCTCTACCATATAGAAGAGGTTGTGCTCAAAGCACACACGCACACACACACACACACACACACACACACACACACACACACACACACACACACACAACTTTTGTAAAGGTTTTTTAATTTCAAGAGGAATTTTGTAAAATACAGAGTGACTCCAGCAGGATGGGAAATTTTTATTGAATTTGTAAAGTGGTATATTTCAGACATGCCAGCATATTGATTTGGGCATTTCAGAATATGTGGGCTACTGTAAATGATGATTAGTACCACTGTATACTAGTAATACCGGTTCATTGGTAATATGAAATACGTTTTCACACAATTTAAAACGTGGAAAAGTGGTTTGTGTATAAGTTTTGTACCTCCTTTACCAGTGTTTATTAGTTGAGTTGTTTCACTGTTTAACTTGTATAACTGTCTTTTAGAAGCACTCAAGTCCAAGTTCAAGAAATATTATATTTTTCTTTTTTCCACACACACACACACACACACACACACACACACACACACACACACACACACACACACACACACACACACACACACACACACACACACACACACACACACACACACACACACACACACACACACACACACACACACACACACACACACACACACACACACACACACACACACACACACACACACACACACACACACACACACACACACACACACACACACACACACACACACACACACACAAACTTGGCATGATTTTTATAAAGCTAACGTTTGCATGCACACCGATGATTGAAATTTTGTCCGAATTAATAAACAAAAAAGAATTCAAACTAATCGTGCAGTTTTCTTGGTTTTCTATTGTAGCAGTGACGCCGCCGGGAGTCCACACGATCCTCGCATTTCAAAACAGTTTATGGGGTTGGAACAAGGACATTGAAGGTATCACGAAACGCAGGAAAAGACGGCACATCAGTATGGTCGACACGACGTGGCAGTGTCCTGACTGTAACAAGTGTTACGTTTATCAGCGGGGCTTGAATTTGCATCGTCGTTTCGAATGCGGCAAAGAGCCCATGTTCCAGTGCCCGCATTGTCCCAAAAAATGTCATCAACCCGGCAATCTCACCGTACACATTCGTAACAAGCACGGACACCTCCTCACAAAACCAGAGAAAATTAATTAATATATTTTATGTAAATACAAAGCGGACCAAAAAAGTATAATAATTATTGTTAAATATTTATATCGAGGCTACAAAGTGGCCGCCTTAATGCATATTTTTTTTAATGGTTTTGTATTAATATATTTGAGATAAAAAAAAAGAAAACAACAGATGTGTATTATAAAATTTTTAAACAAGATTTTATGAAGTTTAAGATTTTTATATATATTGAGAAAGTTTTTAAACGTTATTATATAATTATATTTATTTTTTTAAAGAAAAATATAATTTTTCATAATTTTAAATAAAAGGTTTGATAAGGAAATGATATAATTATAATAAAAAAAGAAAATAATAAGGTGTAGGTAATTTTTTTGTTAATTTATTTTTTGTAGCAATATTAGTGGAAGTTTATGTTAGAGGTAGTAATAATACATCAGGTATTTGTGTACATACGTGTGTAGATTAGGTTTCAGCAATCAGTATTCTTTTCGTATGAGTGACGTGACGATTTCTACTTACAGTATATGAATGTTAAACGGAATAACAAATTAGTCTTCGTACTGTTATTTTTCTATATTAATATTTTTTAGTTAGTTGCTAGACACATAGTTTACATTTTTTTAAAAAATATATTGTATTTTGTGTTCATATTTTATACTACGTTTTCTGAACACTGAATCGTTGAAATTTATCTCTCTCTAAATATTAAACAGTCGACCTGTTGTAACGGGGTGGAAAAAAGGGTTTTTTATGTTATTAACTGTTCCAGATTTTTAGATTATTACACTGTTCCAGCAACATTTTAAGCTATGCATGTGAGATTAGGTATTTTTGTAGGAGGTAGTTACCAGCTATGCAGCACAATTCATGTCCAGTTTTTTTTTCAAGCCAAACAAAAGCAAAATGGGACCACATCGATGTATAGTTTAATAATGTCTGCTACTGGAATCAAAAGAAGATCACCAACTTGTTGGTGAATACCGAGTCACTGCCTCGGTGCATTTATTTGTAATTAAAATACATTAATATTGTCATTGTTGTAGGTTATTTGTCAAAAAACTTACTTTAGAAACCACTCTTTCATTGTATCATCTTTGTCATTTGATATTTAATTTGATAATGCAAGTATTTATGTTAAAAAAAAATTCTTAAAGAGGAAAACCTTGTCAGTATTGTTATCAGTATAAATAAATTCGCTGAAGATGAATTTTCCATAGAAATGATTAGCATTGTTATCAGTTTCTGTTACATAAGGAAAGTTGCTAGAACTGGATCGTTAAAGGTTTTAATAGCGCGCTTTTAAAATCTGTCTTCTTAAATGTTTTTAGCTAATATTTTTAGTAGTATGTTAAACATTATGTGATACTTTCAGTAATATTTTATTATGATTGTTAAACAGTCAGAGACAAATCATTAACATGACAGATTGATGTTTTAATTTCCCTGTTTTAATTGTTGTATACACAATAACGCCAAAATAAATTAGGCAAGTACTTAATGTAGCGTACCATGCTGGAAAGTTTTAAAGTGCAAAGGAAATTTGATAATTTAATCTTTAAATGTGATTTTTTTTTAAATATAAAATTAAAAGCAAACGTTTACTCTGTGTTTAGAATAAATGATACTTAGAAAAGTTAGGGAAGAAATATGCCTTCAATTATAATAAATTTGTTTAATTTTGTAAATTATTTCGTATAATGAAGTGCAAACAAATGCAATGATGGGCATAATCAGTTGAAGCGCAAGTGGCTGTATTGTTAATTGATGATGAGTCTACCTGTGTAGTAACGGCCTTATCCAAAAATAGTGTAATGAAAGATCCACCAGTTCAAAAACATGCGAGATAAATATTTCCATTTCTAAGTAAAGTATCGTTGCTTGGTGACCACATATCACTGAGCAGGAAAATGATTACCTACAACTGTTCTTTTTCTAGCTCTAAAGCACATTAAAGCCTTGCTACCTCTACAGTCTGTTTACATCCACATTTTCCATTGTGCAGTTTTCTTGATTTCAATTTCGTGTTATAAGTAACTTTTTTTTTTTGACAGATTAAAAGACTGGTTAGTAACCTATTCTGTTAAGGTTACTATAAGGAAGATGATAGTATTTTGAGGTGGCAGGTATGTGACCCCCCCCCCATAAAGAATATAATTTCCTCTTTGTCTAAATCCGGCCACGCACTAACCATCGCCACTATCCAGCATTCCCGATGTCGGTGATGGATGTGCGCACCACACTGTTGTGCAACTCGTCCAGCGTGCCAGACGTTCTTTAGTTCTCGTTGTGAGGATATGTCCCACAGACATCTATTTAATTTATATTTTTCGATAAATTTTGATGTTATTTCTTGGTTCATTATGAATTGTAATTAAAACAAATTAATAATAACAATATTTAAAATAATAACTGTTAATGATATTTGAATGTATTATGTAAACGAAGCATAAACTAAACTAAATATTAAACTGAAATTTTATCTGAATCGTTACTTATTAAATATAAACTAAAGAATGAATGTAACGAAAAATTAAACAGTAAACATTTATTAAACGAATATGCTCTAAAAACATGTACTGTACTTGCTTGAAAATGACGATTTGATAGACAGCAAGCATATGCATGATCAAACATGCACGGTGCACGATTCCTTGACATCCGTCAACACTACACACGATCCATCCGCATGTCATGCGGCTTGAGGGAGGTTTTGCTGGACTCATGTTTCATCTTCCACATCCTTCAAAAAATACACAACGTGCGGGTGGATGTCAAAGCTACGCACGGTCGTTTTTGACTTGCTATTGTCATGATGTCCAGCGGTGTAGGTTAGTGCGTAGCCGGCTTAATTCTTGGTTTGCCAGCTGGAGAATTATTTGAATTACATGTACTGTATGGCAAAAGAATTATATGTAATTTAGACAGGTCAGGATTGGTAAGAACTTATATCAGTTATTACAACTCTCTGGTGTACAGGAAATAAAAGAATATAGTAGTTGTAGGTTAGAAATTTGCATTGTGTTGAACCATGATCAAATTGTACTTGACAGTCATTTTGGCTATAACCAGTCATCTCCCTCTGGCATAGTGGTTAGTTTACCACATTTCACTTGCAGTCTCAATTTATAATGACCGGTTATCATTCACGCTCAAAAGCTTATGAGTTTTGAAGTCTTACATCTAAACATCCTCTTTGTAATCAGTTACATCAAGATTAATATTTTAGCTTATTTTGCATATTTTTAATCTAACATTAAAACATTTTCAGTATAAAATAATGTTTAATCCTATTTGTTGCAATAATTTGTAGATAGGTTGGCTAGTGAAGATGTGTTCACTGTTATACTATTTTCCTGTTTAGTGTTCAGTTCAGGAAAGTTAAATAAGGTTTAATGATTTTACTGTATTATTTTAGTATTTTCGTAAATATTGTAGTACCTGCTTTAGAATGTTTTAAATCCATTATTGTTGTAGTATGGTACAAGTTTTAGGAGGGGGGGGCGAAAACCCTACTGCTTTTAATCCACAGCTGTGATTATGACCATCAGAATACACTGCATATCACAGCCTTATTATGATAGATATCTCACTAGATTCAAATCTGCAACCTCTTAAGATGGGAGGTCTTTATTTTTAATTCACAAACTGACAAATTTCATATAGCAAATTTTATTAGTCTGAATGCGTGTAGTAATGGTAGAGGAAATTTGGAATTCTTTAAACAAAACATTACATTTTACTAGTCTCTGAAGGCGTACTTTTGAATGGTTAATTTTATTATATAAAACGTTTTTATTCTACAAAAATTTCCCATTTATGTATTCAATAATGTCTTTTATATTGAAAGTGTTTATCCTATTGTTCGTCTTATCATTTTTCACATCTCATATCACAAATATTTTGTAATTTATTCAAACTGACTCATATTCCTCTTTTGTGAAGAAATATCCTGTACAATCATCTCGCTCCTTACAAAATTTAATTATGTGGAAAGGAATAAATAATGTAAAAGAAAATGGCAATCAAAATAGATGGCATACATTTCAAATACCAGTATCTATTATTTTGCCATAGAAATTAAATCCTTCTGATTAGCACCGTATTCGTGGTAAAATTAAGGTAAACAAATTAATTACATGTTCTTAATGGAATAAAGTTGCCCTAACAACCTCTTATGGTACTGACATATTTAGCATTTGAGTTTATCTAATTTGTTTGATTATACCCATCATTGTGATGTTGAGCAAACATGTGTATTATGTAACCACCAAGAAATAAGCTATTTATTTATGACAGCATTAGCTAAATGTGCTAATAAAGTTTCTGTAAAAGTAGTATGTATACAGATATTTTTAAAAACAGAAATTTTTATAATATATGTGTTGAATTAATATATACTTAGAACCTCCAAAATTTATACTTAAAACGTCCAGTCAGAAAGAGTGAATAGGCTTAATGTAAATCTGTATGTGTAAAAAAAAAAAAAAACTTGCAATAGATAGAACAGTCTTAATGAAATAGATGATACAGTCATCGAAGAATTGTCTCAAGACAAAAGTGGTATTAAGTATTTGTTTTCAGACTGTCTCTGACAACTCTGACTTACTCAATCTTGATCAGTATAACGTGCAATGAACATGTGCTTTTGTGCTATGTTATTATCTTTTATGTTTAGAGGAGCAAAGGTTAGTTTGCAAGGGTTGGGCCATCCCATTAACAAATCTTCCTGTTGATAATTGTATAGTTCAGACCTGCCATGAACCAGAACATCGTTGGCAGTTTTATTGTATCCAGATCTGTATTAGTGATTCAGTAACAGCTGACTTCAGATCACATTGTGGCCAGCTGGATTGGCAAACCAAACTTATGGAATGGCTCGAGCCATGGCCGGCTCTAGCGGAAGGCCGGAACATTAAATGTAGTCTGAGGCCTATAAGCATAATGTAATAAAATAGCTAAAGTGAACATATTATATTTTGATTTAATTTCATAGCATTACTAAAGTCATGAGTAGGCCTATTTATAAATAAATCTAACTATAGGTGTGTGCACACTTAGCACTATACGTTTAAGTTGAAGAAATTAGTGAATTAGTGTTAGGCCTAATGAATTGATTTTGTTCAAACTACTGAATTCGTATCATATGAATGAGTTAATTATTATATTTCTTAAATAATATAACAGTATTTTGCATTACAAACTTTTAATTTGCACAAAATTAAGAATTATAAAACTGCTGTTAACCAGCAATTCAAAATGATGTTATTTGATTATTGAAATATACTTAAATTAAGAGTTGTCTTGATTATTCATCTCTTCTTTCACAGCACTAACATTTAACTAAAAATGAACTTTTTCATGTGAAAACTTACTGTTTTTATTGGACGCGTTTCGGCTTACGTATCCGCCTTCTTCAGCTTTGGTACAGACTGCCAGCATTTTGTAATGGTTGTGTGGAAGGTGAAGTGAGGGTGGTGTGTGGAGGAAGGGGATTGGCGCGGGGATTCAACTTACTGTTTGTTTTCTGTATATTATCCAATAAAAACAGTAAGTTTTCACATGAAAAAGTTCATTTTAGTTAAATGTTAAATTAAGAGATCGTCTAGTTGGCCTCAAAATATCAGCTGGTTCCAGTGTTGCCACGTTTAATATTCTGGCCTTCTACTAGAGCCGGCCATGCTCAAGCTCATATGCAGTGGAACCAAATTCCACTGATACATTGACATTCACTTTTTTATTTCTCAGTCTCTTGAACGTTTGAAACAAGCATCTTGCCTGGTGTACGTCTGCCTAAATAACAGTCATTGTTTATACTTGAGTCAGTCTCTGACATAACTGAATCATTTTAAGGTGTCTTGTCTCTCCTGCCGGCCAACATGTGTGGACGAATTTCGTCTAAATTTCTGACCATTCTCAGTAAAATTTTCTACTGCATACTTTTTCTACACGTTTCAACACTTGCATTATTATAATTATTAAAAAAATAATTACGTGAAAGTGATTATCAGGATGTAGAATGTACAAGTCTCAATGAGACAGAGGCTGCTTGCCAGAAATTTAGATGAAACATGTTTGTAAAGACGAGAGAGTTGATTGGAGGTTTTTTATATAAAGCGTAAACAAATGATCAAGTATGAAACTTAATAATACTTTGCCAATTGTAATATCACAATAACTGAATATGGTTGAATGCTTAATCATACAGAGTAAAATACAATTCAAGGCATGGCACAGTATGGCATGCTGTTTAAAATCTATGTATGTTATATGTTGACATACAAGTGACCTGAGGACATCATGTAACCTCCAGCTGTAATTTTGGTCTCTTCCATCAGAATGTACTCTTCTGATTTTTTGACACTGAACTGATCTCCTGAGGGACTCGATCCCACAACTTCTTACAGTGGAAACAAAAATGGGGTAGGGATTCGAAGCTACAGCCTCTTAACAAAAGGAAACAAAAATGTGGTAGGGGATTCAGACCCACAACACCTGTTACTATCATGAGACCACAGGTGGAATTATTTAATACCTGTAGATGCTTGTATATTGATATATATAATTTACTGTATAGAGTATGTTTTACAGTTATATGTTATGGTATGTAACATATGTATACATTTACATAGTTACATTGTGTATTAATGATTATATTTGTAAATAAGGTTTTTTTTGACTCAAGGAAAACTTTTTCGTGGACCTGAAAATCAGGGAGGAATCCAAATGTTTGTCTTTTTAGTTATTAACAGTTTTACTTGTAAACTCTAGCAAATAGTCAATAGATGTAAACACCCTAGTTTCCTAGTTTTAAACTACATACGGTTTTCAACAAACAGGCATTAAAATGAAGACTTAACTCATCAGAGCCATAGCCCAGCGTCATTCTATGTGATATTTCTGTTATTAGAAGATTTTGTCGTGTAATGATAATTTATATTACAATTGAACAAAAAAAAAAAAAATACACATAATTGAACCCACCATTACTCAGGATAATTTGTAAAAAAAAAAAGAAAGATACAGTATCAAAGAACATTTCTATTTTAGTCTCTAATGTTGTACAAGTTTTTTTTATTGTATTATAAAGTATATTTTTCTTAATATTCCTATATATACTTAGTTATACTCTGTTTTTTATGTGCAATTTTAGATATCTGTGTGCGCGTGCGTGTGTTTGCATGAATGCTGTAAACTTCATTGAATAAATGTAACAGTCTGTTCACAACTGTATGGGTGTGTTATTATTATTATTATTATTATTATGCTCTTACATTTTGTTGTACCTTTGTGTTTGTGTAGTGTATTCATATGTAAATATTTAGTAGTTGTAAGGTTAAAAAGGTTTTAGTTTCCTATATAGTAATTTATTAGGTGTGTTATATATTTGTTGGTCCCAAAAAAATTAATTTGAACATAATAAACTCTCTTTACTGTCTCTTTCTTTTCTGTTAAAAATAAAGATATGAATGCACACAGTTAACTCGGTTAATGAAGACACATGTTCTAAATGTCTGTCTGTCGGTATAAAACAAAGAGCCATTCTCACAGTAACTTTGTTCTCAGAGATGATTATAGTTAGGTGACCAGGAGGCACGTTAAGTAGAAATATAAATAAAGACATTTTGTTTTCACATTCATTTATAGAATACATATTATATACTCAGATTAAATATTTATAAAAGGTAACTGTGTTTAAATTAATGTATTTGAGAGAGGAAAAACAGAAAACCAAAACTGATGTAAATTTATTAGTTTTTTTATTGTATTTTTGAGTATTATGATTTCCTGTATAATTTGTCACATATGGTAATAAGAAAAGCAGAATAAGAGAAAAGAGTAAATCTTGAGCAAGTGGTGAAGTAGATTTTCTTGTACAGTTTCGAGTAATACATCAGTATGAAATACAGTTGGCAATGGCGAGAAGTTGGTTTGTTTGGCCTCAGTTCCGTTACTTCAACTGAATACAGAGTTACTGTGTGAGAAGGGGATTTTCTTCATTAAAGAGTTAAGTGTAATTCTGTGAAACCATTTATCTTCAGTAATTCATTTAGAAATGTCTGTATGTTTCAAGAAGTATAGCCAACAAACTATTTTCATTTTTTTTAAGAAATAATTTTTAGAAATATAATTACGCCTTTTTTGAGTATAGTACAATTTAATTTTATAATTAAAAAACTAAATTAATTGAGAGGACTATTTGAGTTTTTACAGTAGCATGTTATTGTAGACTAAAATTACTTTGTAAAGCTAATGCGCACAGAATGCAAAAATTCTCTCCTTTTGTAATGAAAATGAAATGAATGGTGCTATTGTATATTGAACTCCCAAATAATTAAAAAAAAATATATTTATATGATTTTTAATCCATTGTTAATGTGTATTATTGTATATAAGTTATTTTAAGTAAGTTCCTCAATTCTTGTATGTGTCTGTTCTATGGATTACATCGTGTGGATATCTCAAAATGTTTGAAATTGAAGTGCTTTTGTATATAAATAAACAACAAAAATTGATTTTTCCTAATATATATGGATCTATTTGTACAAGGAGTTGGCATACAGTAAATATCTTAAACAGTCCAGTAACATTTTTGTAACATCAAAGGTTAATGTCAAATAAATTCTGACAACCTGTACGTATTTGCCTCATGCAGACAATACTCTGTCTAGGCACTTAATAGCACATACAAGGGTCAGTTGGAAAGTTCGCGGAGCGACAACTGTAGCTTAGCGGTAAAATTAAATTTTTCCTGCGCTGCAAGATTTGTATTTTACGTGAACTCCTGTTAATTTTCAAATCTATCTATCAATTTATTCATTGTTTAGAAACTGTTTAAAATTGACATGTCATACGTGTTTTGAAAAATGGACAAAATCACATATCGTGGTGTGATTGTTTCTTAAAATTCAAAACGAAATTGTAAATGTGTCAGGAGATGCTGCGACTTCAAAACCAACGGTTTGTAAGTAGGCACTTGAGTTTAAACGTGATCGTACGAGTATTGAAAACGTGGTTACACTGGACGCCCAAAAAATGCAACAACTCCAGATGAGGCAGCCATATTGGACAATACTTTTTCACACCAAGTTCTTGAGTTAAACTATGATGCACACGCTATGATTTCAGCAACATCATCCACTCCTCAAAAGCAGACTTCCAACACCCTATAAAAATTTTTCAATAATGCCATTTTTTGTTGCACTTTTTGGATGTCCACTGCTGGGATAGTCTTCAGTGCTTGTACGGCTACGTTTAAACTTGAGTGTGCCCCACTTACTGTTGTTTCTGAAGCTGCAGCATCTCCTAACACATTTACAATTTTGTTTTTGATTTTCCATAGGCACTGAAACGTTTTTAACAGAGAATTGATCACAACACAATGTTTGATTTTGTGCATTTTGAAAACATGCGTGAGAGGAAAATTTCACACAGCTGGTACAAAGTGAATAAATTGTCAGATATATGTGGAAATATTTGTCTTGCAGCACGTGAAAGATTTTAGTTCTACCACCGAGCTATAGGTCTCGCTCCGCAAACTTTTCAACTGACCCTTGTACACTATACAGTATATGCACCATGTAAACATGTATTTCTTTTCTTTGTTCATGAAGTATTTTTTTTTTTTTTTGAGAATGTTTAAATTCACGGAGTCTTGGAAAATATTGAATAGAAGTGAAGTTCGTATATTGCGCATGGGAATATTGTTATGATAAAAAAATTTTTCAGACATAAATAAGCGTTGGTGAGTAAATAAATTTAAATTAACTGCAGCCCTTTAATTGAACCAATTGTTTGGCTCATGTAATAAGAATCGTGTAAGTCTTTACTAATAATCTAATAAGTAAGTGGCCTTATTTTGTAAAACTTTGTTGTCAGGATTATCATTTGATAATTTAAAATACTTTTTTTAAATAAAAACTAATTTTTCCAATAGGCAAGCAATATATTTTTAATAGTTGTCTTGATTATTCATCTCTTCTTTCACAGCACTAACACTTATCTAAAAATGAACTTTTTCTTGTGAAACTTACTGTTTTTTGTTGAACGCGTTTCGGCGTACGTATTCGCCTTCTTCAGCTTTGATACAGACTTCCACACAACAACCGTTACGAAATGATGGCAGTCTGTATCAAAGCTGAAGAAGGCGAATACGTATGCCGAAACGCGTTCAATGAAAAACAGTAAGTTTCACAAGAAAAAGTTCATATTTTTAATAATCAGCCAGTATGATACAAATTTGTTTCGAGTTTTATCATAATATTATTTGGGCTTGGGTAGTTAGTTTATACGGATGTCAGAATTCTTGAAACTGAGAATGTATGTATATCTAAAAATCAAAGTTCTGTTAACATTATTTTTATATATAACTATGTCTTTCTAAAAAAAAGTGTTAGAAATTACAGTTTAACAAAATTGTGATATGCTTATTATGTATGTTTGCATATTTGGTAGGAGAAAGTGATTTATTCAAAATTTGAAAAGTGCCTGAAAAATTAAATAAAGCAATAACAAAATGATTTGTAACCAGTACATATTTGTGTGACAATTTATGTAAGTCGTGTGCTCTAATATTGAAGGAGTGTAGTAACGATTCTGCGGTATATAAAAAAAAATAGTGCTCGGATAATAAGACTTATTATTCACTAATAAAATAATAGTAATAATAATAATAATAATAAATTGTTCTTCATAGTACAAAAATTTGAATATATTAAAAATTATTTTAAAATTTTCAGAATGTTCCATAAGTCAGTTTATTTATTTATTTTTGTATTGGCCATCTGAGGACCGCATGCCAATTTCAATTCTTTATTCCTTGTTCTTTTTTTTTTCTCCAATAGTCTTTCATCTTTTCACTATGGCTCTTCTTCCTATCTTCAGTCCACTTTGAACCTGCATTTTTCTCTCTCCTACCCTAGACTCCTTCAATTTTTAACACTTTTGCCTGAAAAAGTTCTCTTTCAGTTGCTTCTTCTGCATTTATATTATTTGTTTCTAAATCCTTTTGGACTTCTTTAATCCAACTTGATGTTGACTTCTTCCCCCACAGATATTTGAAGATCTCTTTTGTTAACCTATTGTCGTCCATTCTATATAAATGTCCAAAAAATAATAGTCTTCTGTTTCTCATTGTTTCTGTTATAGTGCATATACTTTAATATATTTCATCATTACTTCTTAATTTCCAACCTTCTGAAGTTTTTCGTGGGCCTAATATTTTCCTAATAATTCTTTCCAATATTTATTTATTTTTATTTTACAGTTTATTCATTTCTTTCAAAGTTGTTCCAATGTTCCTTAAATGTCTCTGAATCCATCACCTGATCAGCTTCTTCTTATTGTTTTATGGCTGTCCACCTGTTAGAGGCATATCTTTTGGTGTCTCTGACTTTCCAATATATACTATATTATACTTTCTATTAAATAGTATACAATACATATAATATATATTATAACTGGTTTCTTGTTTTGCCAATAGAATGTAAAGATTAGTTTAAACAAATGGCCTTAATTCTTAATATGTCTTTTCTAGTCCTTCTTGTGTTAAGTGTCTTTGTTTCCTCTCGTGTTATACAACTTTTTTTAGAATTTTATTTAGTTTGTTGTTTTGTATCTTTTGTTTTTTTTTCTTCTGTGATCATCTCTTTTTTCCATACATTCTTGCTTGCTAAATCTCCTAACTGCTTGCATCGTTTTAATAATTGCTTGTTTTTGTAGATTTTTATATTTAATGAAAAGATAAAGATGGATTGAAGTCATTATATAAAACCAAGGTAATTGATCATGGCCTGTGGTTCAAATTTCTCATAGCTGATGTTGTGGCTGCACGTGTGGTGGCTATCTTTAGAGTGGGAAATTAGGTAGAACTGTCCAAACCAAGGTTTGCCAAACTTATTTCCAGTGTTGCGAGAATTCTACCCAATTCCCTGATGATGGCTGTTGCTTATGCTGCCGAAATGTAAGTTAGGAGAAATTTGGACTATAGACTGCGTCCCAGAAGTTTCTTTCTAGTGACCGTGAAAATCTACATTATTTAAAAATGAATTGAATTGATTCTATTACCAATGAAATTCTGCATGTGTTTTATCTATGTGTGTGTGCAATACTTGCTAAGTGGATATGCAGAAATTTAATGTATATGAGAAAACAACAGTGTACATATATTTTTAAAATGAAACTGACACATTTTTATCATTTAAAATATTACAAGTTTCAATTTTTGAATTCTAATAATGAAGATATTGTATGACAAACCATCAAAGTATTAAAATTTATGTTTCCAGTATTCAAGCCAAAATTGGCTTAGTTGTTACATAACCAAATATTTCAGTTCTGCCTTGTGACTTCTTGAAACTTTGTGACGTGTTTTGAAACTATCGTTCCGTCATCGGGCATATATATCCCTCAGACATTAAAAATTTTAATCAATGTTGAAAGTTTTTAATATCAAACATTAGAAGTCCTTAAATAAAATTTTAATATTTTATAATCTCGTATATGGGATATGTGTGCTGATGATGGAATGATCATTACGAAACACATCACAAAGCTATTGGAAGTCACAAGATGGAACTGAAATAAGGTAATATAATAATTACGTCAAAGTATGTGTTAATTTCATTAGAAATATATCCTTCCTGATGTACATTTGCATAATGTAGCGAACCTTTTGGTAGGATGTTACAAAAAGGTAAAAAATCCATCGCTGTATCACGTGATGGATTGAACATGGTGGCAATATAGTTTGTTGTTAAAGTAAAAAAAAAGAATTATATTAAATTATATGCTAACGTGTAGCAAAATATTATACATTAAGAGAATAATATATTAATAAATGTTTATGTTTAAGTGTCTTACGTTGTATTTATACAAGGATTATTATGTTATTTTGATTAAGATTTATCAGTCTGTTGGTTCTGTTTATTCTGTATTGAATTCTGTTAGTATTTTGGTCTCCAATCTGATGTTCAGTATTATTTGGGGGGGCTCAAGTATGAATTGTAAAAGTATGTATATATTTTAATAATAGTAATATGTTAAGTATATAATGTTGTACAAATTATTTCATTCAGGTTTTATGTTAGTTAATATATAATATTTGTAGTTATGCATTGTATTTAAAATAATATTTAATGCACATTTATTTATGTCCATAATATATTTAGTGCAAACAAAAATGTATTTCGCTTTATGTTCAAGGGCATGAATTCTAGCGTTGTTGTTATTATTATTAGTTGGAATGTATTTGTATTATTTATTGTCTCAGTTGTTGTAGCGTTCTGGACAAGACGATCTATGTGATGTTGTATTGATGGCGCGGAGGTTATATTGTTTGATGATGTTGTTTTAGGTACAAATTATTTATGAAAACAAATTCTGAAAGGACTGGTTATGGTAAATGTCTACAGGATATGGCCCTTAAGTTGTTTGATAAAAATGTATTTGTTACTAACTTTTAGAGATAAAAGGTTTTGTAAGGTTTGGTAATTCACTAGAAACAGTTTAGAGCCACTAGTGTTTTGAGCCAACATTCTGAGTTTATTATTGAGGTTTGAAATTTATTGTCATCGCCATCACCTCAGTGTGAGCAATATCGAAATAATTAATGCGCATATAATAATTGTTACTATTTATGGAATATAATAATTTTTGTTAATATAAAAATAATAGTGATTGTTTAGTAATTCATCAAGTGAAGCAAGTCTCAGTTTTAATTTGACTGTTTGCACTTGCTCGTCTGTTTGTTTGGGGTATGATTCACAATAAGTTTTGAACACATTAAGTTTTGTAAAACTTGCCATGTGTGTCAATACTGTTTACCCTACAGAACCCGATTGTTTTTGAGGTTGACTCCCAAAAAATAGGGTGAGTGGGAGGGAAGAATTTGAGGGGTGAAAATTTTGAAAAAATTGTAAAAGCACATGCACGGTATCAAATTAACTGAAATTTTAACCATAATGTGAATTAGTGTTCATTTTTGAAAATTTCAAACTTTTGGGACACTGGGGCCAAAAAGTGGGTTAAAATTTTGATAAAATCCAAATTACCAAATTGATTGATACCAAATTGAAAACAGTTAACTAAAATCAGAATGCTATGTTAATTTTTGGAAATTTCAACATTTTGGGATCGCAGGTCCCAAATGTGGGGGAAAAAGTTTGTTAACATTACAAATTCCATGTGGGATATCAAATTAAAGACAGTTGTAATCATAATTGGAAAATAGTGTACAGTTTTGGAAATTTTGAAGTTTTTTGACCCCAGGCTGAAAGTGGGGTAAAAAATCTGAAAAAAAACCTAAAAATCCAGTCCGGTGTCGGACTATTTGGTATTTTAACATAATTCCAATTGTTTGGAATTTTTAGCTTTCATTGTATGATTACTCTACAATTGTTATTTTTCTAAACAAAATATAGTAGTGTAATCAGGGATTTCATAATTTTTTGGATAATTGAAAAATTTTCTATCAGAATTTATCCAATAATAAATGTACTTCATTCAAAGTAGTGACAGTTCTGCAGCTCAGGGAGTTGCACTAGTTATTTTTTGTGTAACACATGCACATACGTTCACACAAAAATGTGTTAATTTTGTATTGCCTGTCTACTGACGCTAATGATGACAAGATATCTTGTAGAAATATGAGCAGATATTTTAAAATTGTTTGTCCAATGAGTGACCAAACCTCACAAAACCTGTATGAATTCACTATCACTACTAAACTTGTTCGACAGTCAAGTGACTTATGATGGGCCCATGCTGTATTTTAGAGTTTTATTAATTTTGAAAGAATGCTGAATGCGCTTCACTGACTTCTGTTAATGGTGGACTGTACTGTAAAATTGGGATTGCAGCAGGGGAAGGCGTGTTTTCATGTGCGTCCTGAAACACCAGATTAAAAAAAAAAAAATAAATACACCTCTCTTTTCATTTTATGTCCCTTATTCCTGAGGGTTATGAATCCTATTTAGTTTTTTTTTTCAAGTACATTATCTGTACACCTCTTTACAGACTTTTGTGGCGTTTCATTGCGTCACACTGAGCTGACCCGTAATTATACCAGATTTTTTATTACAGTATCTCTTTTTCTTTCACTGATCTACAGCCCCTAGTGGGCCTTGGCCTCTGCAACAATCCTCCTCCGCTCTCCACTATATCATTTACCAATCCTTTCCAGATGCTTTGCCCATTGTAACAAGGTCTGAAGTCCATCCATCTTTTCCTTGGGCGACTCCTTCTTCTTCTTCTTCTGAATAGTCTCCCCTACCAAACACTATTTAACCATTCCATTCTTTTAATGGCTACAAAATTTTGAACCACAAAGTAAGATAGGCGAGGGAACCTACCTGTGTGAGTCATTAGTCATATAATAAAAAGAACGTGGCCAGCACTATCATCCTGCCGCTCATTATTATCCCTCGGTAATCAATTACTTTAATTCATTTAGAGAAATTGATTGAAACAATAGAAGTATATTTCAGCATTCTTCAATACGTCTACTATTGGCAAATGCTGAGGGCAGATTGCTTATCAGATCTGTATCATTATCATTGTAATTCAAGATGAACAACAGTTTTAATAGATAAGCCTGGTTAGTCAACAAATGGTCTCAAACATGTCAGTTATTGTTATTGTTTTTAAATTAATCAGTGTATAATATATATTATACAGTTAAGTTCATTATACATTATTTATAAACTTGTATTTAAGGAAAATGTCGTCTTCAATAAAATATTTAAAGTGTACAAAATCAGTTTATGTTAATTGTTGTATTTTTAAAATGACTTTATCGTGTGCTGTAATTCAGTTAACAGCAGTTATGTGTTTTGGAAGATTGTATTTCAGTTTCTTCACTAAACAATATGGTAGATACTTGATAATCTGAACTGTGTGGGACCAAGATAGATCAAATTACCGATTTATTTGGATTTTTGAACATAGTGTTATACTAACAGTAAAAAGATAAAAATAAATTTGTGGTAAAGCAATAAGTAAAAGAAAATTTACGTGTATATTTTCATTAGTATAAAAATACTAAAGGTGCTACAAAATAATATACAACTTGAGCCTTATAACTTGCAATCATAACATAGTAAATCATATACTTTAATCAGATTTATAAGCTGTTCAAACAATAGGCTACTATAATAATAATAAGTCATAAGTGAATAATAAAGTGTATAAGGTTCAGCAGACACAGCCAGGCTACATCAGTGTAATACAAAATTTCATGTATTTAAAATAAGTCAGCCAATAATGTACAATGTGAATATGTCCTTAAAAATATTTACTTATGATACAGTTTGGATTATTGAAAGTTTTGATTGTCAATGTTCTACTGTAATGTTTTTGTCTTTACTTTTATAGCCCTAGTTTGTTGAGGTTATTTAATCTCATGCAGTCTAAAGACTTATAGGGGCTGTGGGCCCATGACTGTTAGTACTAATTCTGTTTGTAACTACTTCAGTTATTATTATTATTAATATGCTTGAATTTAAAAAGGTTTTAGGGCCTGTATTGATCCAATAACTGAAGCAAGTAATAATTGAATGAAGAATTTGAGAATAAAAATTACACGATTCTTCTAGTTTTTATGAGTACAGATTATGGTAATTAATTGTTAATTTCTCAAAACATTATTTTTTTATGTTATGTTACACACGTTCTGTTACATTTTTGTATTATGTATGTTACATTTAAACAGAAATAAAAGCAATAAGATTTTTGAAATGGTACTGAAACTGAAAATGGAGCTTCTATAGTTTTTATTTTTTTTGAGAAAGTTATATTTTTAAATTTTAAGGAATTTGTTATTAGGGAATGGTGTTAAATGTTCTAGAATAGTGTTGCTTCTGTTTCTCATTTAGTTGTTGACTATTACAGTTACTCTTTTTAGTTATAATAATTATTTAATTTAAATTATAAATCGTAGTTGAAAAAATAAAAAAAATTATATGAACGAGTGTACGGTTTTGTGTTATTTTATCCTTCTTGGTTGAGTTGATCTAACTGTTTTTCTACTAGATATTTTCTGAAAATAAACTGGAATACCCTGTTATGTATCACATAATATATGTTTTTTATCTTATTACCAGTGTCTTGATTTTGATGACCTAGCAGTGTTTTAAAAGTAACAAGAAACCCTTTAAAAACTTGCATGAAAATTTTAAAATAATCATCTTTTACTGGTGTCTTAGGTTATGAGAGCAAAGGTCCCCACGAAGCCATTATAATAATATGGTCATCCAGTTTTTTATGTTAATGAATGTAACATAACATGCACCTCTTGACGTTGCAAGTGGTGGCATGATGAACTACACAACTTTACTACTGGGTATGACTAGAAAAATTTACAAACATTTTGAATAGAAACGTTTCATTGGAATAGCAAAATCATCTGGAAAATGAGAGCTATACAAAGATGTGTATTATTTCTCAGTTTGGCAGCTGGGTAGTGGAACCTCTCAGGTTTGAGTACTTAGCTTTTTTCAAATCTTAAGTAACACATAATTAATTTAATTAATAAAGTTGTGTTAGTGGTTATAATCACAAACAGAATTAACACTGTTTCACACCACTATAGAAAAATTATTCCAATTAGCGCTTTCACAGCTCATCATCAGATCGGAAATAACAATAATGGAACTAGACAACTTCTTTAGCTATATTGTTTACGAAAATGTGTACGCGCTGTAGGGCAAGTGGGGGTATAAAGAAGTTGTCTATTTCCATTATTGTTATTTCCGATCTGATGGTGAGCTGTAAAGCTTGAAAGCGCTATACGGAATAATTTTTCTGTAGTGGTGTGCAACAGTGTTAATTCTGTTCATAATATTAATTTGTTAATATAGTCAACATAAATTACATTTCTGATATATATTAAAATGACAGAATGATGTAAAAATAAAAAAAGTAAAAATTTAGTACATAAGATGCCATAAAAATCTGGACCCATATTATTTGCCCCCCCCTACACACACACACACACGCATGCACACGAAACTTAATTAATTTCATATAGAATTTCTACTAGCAAGTTTCTTCCTCTTCTGTTATCAAAGAGTACTGAAGAATATTTTGAAAAGTACACAATTGTTTGGTCAATTCTTGTTCAGAAGATTCATTATTATGTTTGGATGCAATGAAATATATTTCACTTCATCCAAAAAGTAAATAAAAATCATTTACATTTATAAAATTACTGGTGGCAATTATTACAGATTTATGGTACTTTGTGCGTATTTCTATTTTTACATTTTCAATTTGCTCTTCTTGCATGAAAAGAAGAGCAAAACTTTGTTCTTGTTGCTTTTCTTTTTACATTTGTTCTTCAGTTTGCTCACTGTGTAATATTCATAGTGAGTACATAATTATAAATCTTGGTACAGTCCATGCAAAACTACTGTTTAATATTAACTTTGTATAGTACTACTACTACTACTACTCTCCAGCACTACAGCCCGTGGTGAGCCCTGGCTTCCGCTACGACCCGTCTCCACTCATCTCTGTCCATTGCCCTCAGTCTCCAGTTCCTAATGCCCATCTTTCTCAGATCTTCTTCCACATCCTGCTGCCATCTTCTTCGAGGCCTGCCTCTTCTTCTTTTGCCCAATATCGTTCCACTTAATATAGTTTTGGGCATCCTCGTAACATTCATACGGGATACGTGTCCCAGCCATCTAATTCTAGCTGATTTTATGTGCCTCACCAGGTCTTGTCCACCAATCAACTCATTTATCTCACTGTTATTTCGGATCCTATACATATTCCCTTCCTTCACCGGTCCAAATATCTGTCTCAATATTCTTCTTTCAAAAATTCTTAGAGCGCTTATATCCTTATTTACGAGAGTCCATGTCTCGGATGCATAAGCAACAACAGGTCTGATAAGTGTTTTATACATCAGTTTGGTTCTTGGAGTTAGAAGCTTTGATTTCAGTAATGATTGGTTTGCATAGTAGGCTCTATTGCCGGTTATGATTCTATTTACTATTTCGCTGCTCACTCGGTTTTCATTATTCAGAATAACACCTAGGTACTTAAATTCTGTAACTCCTTGGAAACAGTAATGGCCTGTGTGAAGGTCTAGCAGTTCTCTATTTTCCTTCGCAGACACTTTCATATATTTTGTTTTAGCCTCATTGACTTCCAAACCAATTTTGCATACTTCCCTCTCCATTTCAATAAAGGTATCATTTTGTATAGTACACACTAGATTATTCTGAGAAGTAACTAATTTTAGTTACCAATACATGAGAGTTGTGAAACTATGTAGCTGATACTTTTGTTGTATGACATTAATGTGTAATGGACAATGCATACCAGTTATTATAATTTATTTGAGGTTTGTGGCATGTCTAGATATACAAAATAAGGTTATAGTTTCAAAACTAAATAATAATGTAGTAACTTTTTTTTGTTATCATGATTGTTTGGGCTTCAGCTCATTCCAGTTTTACAATTTAATACAGTTTATTACAATTTTTTCAATTATTGTTTATAAACTTTAATAAAAGCAAAATAAATAAATGACCCAAATAATAAATAATAAGTAGTGGTGAATGTGAGCAAGAATATACTAAAACCACTGCTGAGACAAGCCTTGGCTTCTTTGTCATCCGTCTATCTGTTCCTCCTGGATGTACCTTCCTCCAGTTTGTGATGTGCATTCCTGTAAGTTTATCTTCCACATCCTGCAGCCACCATTTCTTTGCGCTTCCTCTTCTTTGTAGACCATAAACTATTCCGCTCATAATTATTTAAAACTTCCGGGCTGAAAGGCCATGGTCGAATGCTTGATGTTCTGCAGCTAGACGTTTCGGCCACACCACCGGTGGCCATCTTCAGTAGCAAAAAATGTTCGAATAGGGTGGTATGCCGAACAAGTCGCCCAACGAACTGGGAACAAGCAACCCACTTGGTTGCTTGTTCCCAGTTCATTGGGCGACTTGTTCAGCATGGTTGCTTGTTCCCAGTTCATTGGGTGACTTGTTCGGCATACCACCCTATTCGAACATTTTTTGCTACTGAAGATGGCCACCGGTGGTGTGGCCGAAACGTCTAGCTGCAGAACATCAAGCATTCGACCACGGCCTTTCAGCCCGGAAGTTTTAAATAATTATAGTGACACTGGCCATGAAAGCCTACGTACTAAAATATTCCGCTCATATTTTTCTGAGAATTCTAGACACCTCCATTCCTGTAACAGGTTCCAACCAACTTCATATAAGTCAACTATGTCTCAGCTGTTTTTTAATCAAAGCCTCAAGTTTCCTAATCTTCACCAGCTACCCCCTTCCTCGTTCATTTCCTGTTGTACACAGGTCTATAAATTGTTCCAAGTATCTTGTATTTTAGAAACACCGTAAAGCATTTTCACTGCTGTTCCAGGATAATCCAAGCTGCAGCTGCATTTGCTGTTACAAGGGGAGTTGGCGTTTTATACAACTTGATTTTTATGTCTTTTAATAATGAACATAAGATACAAATTTTTATGTGTACAATAAAATAAATTATATCAGTACTGAATAATGTTTGTTTTATTTTACCTTTTATTCTGTTAAAATTATTTGTAAGACGTATGTATTTACTTAATTCTTACTTCTTGGGTCAGGCATCCAGGATCAGGTAATGCCGATGGACCGATGTCCACAGTATACCGCAGCTGCCAGACCCCATAAAGCCTTGGTCCTGAGGACATCCTCCAGCTTCCCATTGTCACCAAGAAGTGCTCTCAGTCTATCTATCCTGCCATTGATGGAAGTGCATTCCAGGAGAATATGAGCCAGTGATTCCTCCTTTTGCTCACCGTAGTTTTCACAGTTCAGGGAGGTGCTCAGTTTAAATCGGAACAAATATTGTTGTGTAACTATGTGTCCTGTTCTGGCCCTTGCTGAAAAGGTGGCGATTTCTCTTGGGACACCTTCATAGAGCTTGTGGTCTGTTGGTGTTGGCTGTAGTTCAAAGAGCCGTCTCCCTGGAGACCTATGTATTTAAACTAATTAACACTCCCAAATCATCAGCAACAAGGTTATCAGAGATGTAGATGCAACGAGGCTCTACTGTAGATGTCATCGTGTATTCATTTCTTACTGTTCAACACTACAGACAAGATTGTGTTATATACTTCTTGTATAGAAAACTAGTATTTTAAAGATTTAAATAAACACAGATGCTTGGTAGTTTCACAAAATTTATTGTTATAAGCTGTTGATTGTTTCAGCCAATCAGGCTATTCTCAAAGAGCTGGTAAGAACAACTAAACAGAAACAACGTGTTAGAGGATGAACATGTGTTAAGGGTGTGTATAGAAGATTGTGGAGGAGTTAGTACAGGGAAGGTCAAATCCAGGTATAGTGGACAGTACATCTGTATACACCTGTAACATGTTTACTCTCTAACGCTTTCTTTGTATTTAATTGTTCATATAAGCTCTTTAAGAATAGCCTCCTCCGCCTCCTATGGCGCTACAGCCCAAGTCGGGCCCTGGCCTCCACCAATCTCCGCCTCCAATCGACTCTATCCACTGCAACCCTCCTCCAGTTTCTTATCCCCATGTCCCTCGCGTCCTCTGCAACGCCATGTTCCCACCTCTTCCTCGGTCTGCCTCTAGGTCTCGTTCCCTCCCATGTACCCAGAAAACCCCTTTTGGGGTTCCTGCCATCCTCCATTCTCATACCATGTCCGGCCCAACGCAATCTTTGTATTCTTATAAATTTTGAGATTGGTATCTCTGTATGTATTTGATACAGTTCATTGTTGTATCTCAGTCTCCATGAGCCATTTTCTTGTATTGGGCCTATAATGCGTCTGAGGATTTTCCTTTCAAAGGTGTCTACTATGTCAGCTGTTTTCTGTGTGATTGTAAGAATAGCCTAATCGGCTGAAACAGTTGTCAGGGTTTAACAATAAGTTTTGCAAAACAATCGACCGTTTTTGTTTATTTAAATCTTTTAAGTAGTATGTTTCACCAAGTGCCCAACGAGTCTTCAATTAATATCACAAAACTATGTTAGGCTATATAAGTGACACAAAATTTATGTTTTTAAAATTTATTTATATTTTGTAATTCTGATGGTACGCAAAGGTGTATTTTCAATAAATAAAATGGGAATTTTAGTGTAATTGTAGCGAATTATAATGTAAATGCACAACAAATACAAATTGTTAGTTTAGCATTTAAATAGTGATATGTACTTTACATGTAACATAGGTCTAGAAAAACATTATACTAATAAAATATATTGTTATATTGTATTAGTAAATATAAACTGAATGTTAAGTATTAAGAAAAAATTTAATTTAAAACTGAATATTAAGAGATATTACTGTCTTTAATTTCACAATTATTGAAGAAAGTTTTGACTGAATGACAGATGTGACTTAATTTAATAAATTTTACAAATTGTTTACATGTTACAGGACCAGTTTTGTATGGTTTAGAAGTTACTCAGGATGACGAGTTGTTTGGTGGTGTACAAAACTTGCAAGAAAGCGACGGTTCATTACCGTGTCCACAATGCGGTAAAGTTTACAAGCTCAGAAAGAGTTTGGCGCAACATTTGCGTCTAGAGTGTATGACAGAACCTCAGTTTCAGTGTCCACACTGTCCCAGCAAGTTCAAACGCAATGCCACACTCAACAGGCATCTTTACTTTATACACAACGTTGTCGGCAAACGTTTGAAACAAGGACGACCGCTTGGTTCTACAGCGAATCAGAATAATTCCTTAATGGCTGCTGCTGGAGGTTTCCAACAGGATGGACATTTCAATAATTGAAATTGTTTTCCGTATTTGATTATAAGTTAGTAACAGTTTCCATTTTTTAACAATTTTATAAAACGTTTTAATGTGTAATGCATAAATATATGTTGTATATGTTGTTAATTGTAGCTCTCAAGTTCTTTGCAGCTATATTATAATTACAGAAAAATTATTTTAACATGCAGTTAGGTATAAAAATTATTTTATTGTCTGACTGAAGGTGGATACAGAGAGGAATATTGTAAGGAATTTTGGAAGAGGAATCTACAAATTTAGGAAAGGTGTAACATTTCTTTGAGAGATTGTTTGATCTCAATAAACCACACCTTTTTCAAAATTTTTTATTAAAACGACTAAATACATGGTAGCATTATAGTAGAAACAACAATTTTTTGGAACATTTCACTCGTTTATAAACAATAACCAATGTTTCACTGACATCAAAGAATTAGGTCACAATGCTTGGCCCTGTAATGAGCTGTTTCTGCTTGCTCCACTTATAGCTAAGAGAATATTACGTCTACTAATCCAAGAAAACTTCATGCGTTAACATGCGATTTCTAATACAACCCCTCCCTGAAAACGGGATTCAATACTTTGACTCCCCGTGCTTTCTGAAAAAAAATTTTTTAGATAAAACCCTACAGATGTGTATTTAGGGTCGTTTCCACAAACATTTTGACAAAAGGCGTGGTTTGTGAGATTGAATGGTTACCAAGGCATTAATGACTGTACAATTCTTCAGGTTAGGTTTCCAGGTGTTAAGGCATTATTGTCTGGAGTTGTTTGGTTCTCGCTGATTGTTTTGGCTAAAACTGCAGTAGTTGATCTTCACCGTCTGTCTTGAGCCTGTCAGCGACAATGGTGAGCTCACTGACTTTTACTGTTTTACTGTCTGAAATTTGATTGATTTCTCTCCCGGCTGTTAGGTCATAGTCCACTACTGCTGCATAGAACAGTCGTTTCTGTCCCGCTGGTGAAGATCTGTACCAGTCCTCAAGTAGTTTTAGACTGAAGATGGCCTCCAGTGGTGGAGCCGAAATGTCTGTTCTATGCAGCAGTGGTAGACCACGGCCTAATAGCCCAAAGAGAAATCAATCAAATTTCAACAGTGTTGACGCGCCAACCGTGAAAGCCTTAGGTACAAATTTCACTGGCTATGTTAATTGACCATGAGCTGGCTCGGCTATTATAAGTAGCCAGCACTGAGGAATTGTAGCTGAAATGGGTGGCTGAAAATCAGTCAACAGACTATGGCCGTAACATCTGGAAAACCGAAGTAACCGAAGATTAAACTCTCAGGTCATGAAGACTTACAATAATCTCAAATACAGTTTTTGGCAATTCTCAAAAGTAATTTTTCAAATTACAGTATAGCAGTAGCGTGGTGTTCATGTAACCGCTGTTGCCGGTGGCAACAGTACTGGAAATAAGAGAAAATAATATTAATTATATTACAAAATAAATACTTCAGTTACTGAATAATTTGAAATCCAAACAATATTAGTAGGGAAACTTGAAGAAAAGCATAGCATTGCTTTTGAACTACTGGGCGCTTGCACCGTCTTGTGTTGCCGGCTCAGACATCGGCAATGTTTTACTGCGTATGGTCATTGACCTTGCAGTAGTTGTCACTGTACAAACTGTGGAGGGGACACACACTTGTCCGTCCAATGTGTTGCCGCTGTATAAACCGACAAAAACTCTCAGTTAGCAACTATGTTCGTTTTCGGAACTGACGTGAAGCAGTTACTACATACCTATTTGTGTTTTGTTCATTTAGTCATGTGTTTCTCTATTTGTCTTTATTAATTTTAATTTGATTATTTGTGTTCTGATTTATTCTGTGTAAGTATAATGAGAGTCAGATCCCGTTGAACCGGCCGGGACCCTCTTCTTCTCCCAGCAAATGATGGAAATGCTTGATACAAGAAAAAATTTGAAATAATTTTTAGATTAAGTTTTAGGGCTTTCACAACCGGTAACAGGCGTTATGTACCCACGCCACGGCACTGCAGCAGAGGTTCATTTTGATAGAGTTAGGAGGTAAAAACCTAAGCAATTTCTGAATATTTTAAAAGTAAAACTATATGTGCCACAAGAAATGTATTTTTAATACTCAGATAATTATGATTAACACCAAGGTTTTTAAGATTTGAGTGTAATTTCCTGATTGCTGCCCCTACCCACAATGGACTCCCCCCACTTTGTCTAATAGATCAGATTAACACATTGAGTGTCTGATGGTGCAGATACTGAATATGTGAAATTTGCTTTAGACAATAAAAGAATTTTTATACATACAAGGAAAAGTAGTTATTTTGTCTTAGTTGTAATACATATGTAATGCATGTTTAAAATATATTTATTAATGTAAATTTAATAGTTACCATATAATGTGAATGGTAGCAACGTGAATTGTACCAGTACTACTACTGAATAGTATTATTGGCATTTTAGATCTGTAATGTAATTTGTATCAGTGAACAGCTGAGACAACTGTTGTTAATATTTCTGTTTACCGGGCTATCAGGCCGTGGTCAGATGTTATTACTCGCAAACGTTTCAGCCACTCGATTGGTGGTCATCTTCAGTGATTAAAAGACTGAAACGCTTGACACAGGTCTACAGTCAGTAAACCACAGTACTGTGTGGCTAAGGCTGGCTATCCTAATAAGGGCCCCATATATACATATAACTTTTTGGGAGTCTGCACCAAGTTGTTGTTGACCACCTCCAGCCAATCATAAGAAGGCATGACCGGTATTGGTTCGCTATGATGTACAATTTGGACTTGTGCCACGGCGAACCAGGAGTCTGAGAGAAAGAAAATGAAAAAGAGAAGATATATTTTCGACACCACTGAGGAATAAAGTTGGTGTAATTAGAGAAACGTAGATCCTTTAGGATGATGAGTGGGAAAGACAGGTTAAAGGGAGGAAGCTTATGTGTGTATACATGCCCCCCCCCCCACACACACACACACAATGATTGTACATTATTGTTGTAATTATCTAAGTCACTGACTGTTTAAGTCTTTTAAAGTGACACTGAGCATAGATCTTTTCATATGGCTGTACACAACTTCAAGTTGAGACACCTGAGTTATAATTAAATTTAATGTTGCTGTTCTATATGTAACAAGAAACAAATACTGACAAAATATTTGCCTTTCTCTTTAAGAATATTGTAATTTTGCACTGGGTTTCCTCTACACTGTCCACTCTTCTTCACATGTTACAAGTCTGGTTACCCAGCTGATCGTGAGTTTAATCTCTGCTTTGTGTAATATATAGTCAAGTATCAACCTCTGATTTATTGGGTTTGTTTGAATTTTAATTGGCTTTCTTGAATTAGTGAAGTCTGCAAATGGACGTCATGCTCACATTGGTTGTATGTACAGTGCCAATCAAAATATTCTCTGCCTTTAGAATAAACACCGTCATCTGATGACACCGAAGAGTTATCATTTGAATATCTTCTCCTCCAGTTGCAAACAGTAATCTCTTCCCTCTCTAACCTGTAGTCTGGTGTTACCTATGGCAGTTTATACTGAATGATTCTGCTCGGTAGTCTCACCAACTCTATTTACTGTCTTTCATTGTTTTATTCGGTCATTGTATATTTCAAGACTGCATTTAAAGATATCTAGCGAATTGTAAGTATAATAATAATGACTTGGAAACTAAGTTTTTTATTGGTAAAAATGTAAAATTTTTACCTTATAGCCTGAACCAGTTTTCACTTTGTCAGAGGCTGCCACTAGGAGCACTGTCCATCTTGTTCTTGGTGACAAGACATTTGAAAGATCAGTGTTGTGTGTGTGTTCAGTGTGATATGTTCAAATAGTACGTGTGATTCGAATTGTGTCTGTTCGTTTAGGATGTCGTTTTTGTGTCTTTATGACTTCCTAAATGAACAGACACAATTCAAATCACACATACTATTAGAACATATCACACCGAACATACAGACAACATCGATCTTTCAAACGTCATGTCAGCAAGAACAAGACGGACAGTGCTCCTACTGGCAGCCTCTGACAAAGCGAAAACGGGTATAAGGTAAAAATTTTACATTTTTACCAATAAAAAACTTACGTGTTCCAAGTCGTAGTATTATAATTAGTCAATCAACAGACATGTCATGGACAACAAAATTCAAGAATATATCTAGCTAAAATAAATTGGCAACATTTTGTATCTCTTCTTTTTTTACTTAATTATCTCCCATATTCCTGTCAGTTATTAACGCTTTGAATCCCAGCCACATTTGTTGTAGCAGAATCATATTTTTAGCTTTTTTTTCAAATATACATATTTCTTTTAATACACAAATCCAATTTTAAGGATTCTTATACTAAAGCTTTTATTTTGCCCTAAAAGTTTGTATAAAATATGTAAATATACAAATCGCAACACATTTCGGCATTTTTTATACTAAGAACAGTTTTTTATATTTATATGTCAAAATAAAGTGATACCACACAGTTTACAATTTTATAATAATTATTTTAAAAGTGCATGTATATTTCAGTACTCTAGGTCGTACTATAACAATATACGACCTATTTTCATTACATGTTGTAATATAAAAAAAAACTCGTGTTCTCATGAATTGTTGTCTGTTGCATGGTTTAATGAACTACACATGTTATTATTAAACTTTATGTCATCATAGTTTTTGCTTTTAAACTTCAATGGATTGTTGAGCATTGAAGTAAGCAGCAGGTGCTTGTAGAGAAGTAAGGTATATAACCTAATGGTTTAGACTTGAGCTTCAATCACACAACCAATTCATTTACTACTGTCTGGACTCGAGGGCTTCAGAGTCACAGTGTTAATTTCTGCAAACAGTTCCTATACCGGTGCTTTTATTGTACTCGATGTACAAGGGTAGGGTGAAAATTTCCGAGCCTGACACAGGTATGGCGCTACTATGCTCATGATTTTGATCGTGATGTATGGTTCATTCTTTGTACGCTGAATTTAGATATTTCAAGTCAATGAGTTGTTTAGTATTAGTTTGGCAGTACATCACAGTAAACGCCTCAAGGATTGTTGTGATAGTGGTCAGTTTTAAAATTTGTGGCGTCATTATTCTTGCCATGGTTAAAATAAAAGAATTGAAGTTCGAACCCCTTCCTCATCCACCATACTCGTCTGAGTTAACCCTGATCAATTTCTAGCTCTTTCCTTTAAAAAATGGGTCAGTGGAAAAGATTTACTGACAACAATCAAGCTAACGATGCTGTAAATGGTTCCTTTTAGGACATTGTCAAATTGGCGTATCTGCCTGGCATAACCGCTTTAGAGTATCATGGGGAAAAGAGAATAGAGCTAAATAGAAGATTATGTTGACAATTAAATGCAAGTTACTTGAAAAAAGTGTTGTTTTCTTATTCAGGCCCAGGACTTTTCACCCTATCCTAGTACCATTAAGGTGTTTTGAGACTTTTGTGGATAATAAATCTCATGTTGTCTATGTTCCTTAGCAGAGTAATACATTTGTGTTATAATGTGTATTGTAAACAAAGGTTATAAATAAAATTGTTATAAATGTTATACTAAATAAATATTTATTACTGCTATATAAAACTAAAAATAAATTATTCAGTTTTGTAATCTACATATTAAATAATATTTATTACGGTTTCAATATGTTTTATAGTATGGTAAAAGTTATTTTACTTTAAAATTTTAATACAAATGAAAATATAAGAATGTAAATTACAGCATATAGAGAATCTGAATTAATTTATAAATCTGAATTAGTTAATAATATTGAATAAACGGAACATGTTGATGTTTTATTGTAAAACAATAATTTATGTGAATTTTTTAAAATAATTAATTATAGTTTCATGTAATTTGACATTTTGAAACTATATTGGCAGTTTGCTAGAGCAGTGGTTTTGTTTCAACTGATGATCCTATTTTCGACTAAAAATAATGTTATCACTTTGTGCCGCTGTACTATACAAACTCTTAACTACTATTGAATACAATTTTCCGTTTTTACTTTTGAGCAGATGATGAGCAAACTGACTCAACTTGTGATTATTAAACAAACAGCAGTATCAAACAAAGATCATGTGGAAAATGCATAGTAGTTTTCAATTAATTATTCGTATATCAGTTTAGAAGTGAATCAAAACACTATATAATAGGCTACAGTAGAGTCTCGTTTAACCGAACTTGAAAGGGTGTTTTGGTTAAACGAAAATTTAAATCGGAAACTTAGTACTGTACTGTAATTGACACTTTTTTAGTGAGAAAAAAACACTAACAAGTGTTTTTAATAGTTTTTTAGGGAAACTAGCAGTACTCATGCACCGTTATTACGTACTTCTATTAAAATTCAGACATCTTTAAAATCAACAGGCTTTAAATACTGTAATTAAATCATATAATATTACTGTGTACAAATTTAAAAGAACAACTTTATTTTAATCAAATTAAAAACTATTTTTCAAATGACATTTTCAAATACAGTAGTACGTATTTAAGTCAGTACAGTAGGTGTAGATTAAAAAATTAACAAAGAAGAAAGTCAGTGAAAATGAATGAATGAAATGAAAAATAGAAAAGAAACTTTATTAATCTTCCATTAGTTCAAGTGTTTGAAAAAATTAGAAATCTTCTTTTGTTTGAGGCTTGATGAGAACTTATATGCTGCACGATCTCGAAGTCGTTTCATTAGCAGTTATTCCGCAGAGGAAGTTTCGTCTTGGTGCTCCATGTATACCGTTACATCTTAAAAAAAAATTTACTGCGTCATCATTTGGTTAATCCAGTAATTCGGTTAATCAGGACTCTAGTGTATAGAGAAATGTAAACAATTTCTTATTTTTTTCAGTATATTTTGTTCTCTTGTGTGTGTGTGTGTGTGTGTGTGTGTGTGTGTGTGTTGCCACTTCCTAGGTCCCATTCATGACCCATTGTGGTGTCAGCGTTCTAGTCATGAACCACTACATTCGATTATGTTAAAATCATTACTTTTGTTTGTACGTTTCGTGTTTAAGAGAAAAAAAATTCTTTTATAAAAAGACTGTTTTTGTTTTATTTTCATGCTGTTTATCTCAATATAAATTGAATTAATTTCTTAAGTGTAGTTATGTATTTGAATGTAATTTCATAGCACAAAAGTACTTACAAGCATGTTTGAAGTATTATCAAGAAATATGATTCATAGTTAAACAATCAATTTTTGAAGTTGTTTTTGTACTCTTTTTTTTTGTTGAAAATCACAAAAAATATATATATTTGAAAAAAGCCAAAGTAGTTTATATGATTGAACATCGGAGGATCCTTTTGATAGTGGCTGTAAGTTGAATATACAGCAAAAGGTTTGACCACTGAATTAGACACAACTTAAAATATTCACGTGTCTGTGTTTTATTGTTTGCTTTGCATATTTATTATGTGCTTAACGTAATATACTGCCATCTGCATGACAAATATAAAACAAGTTGCTGTGACAATTTGTCAAGTTACAAATCATATGTATAAGGTGGTTAGATATACCTTAAAGTGGTGACTTCATATGTATATATATATTCAATCACTTTCTGCTACAGTCCGTTTCTTGATGTATATAATACATTTAATATTTATAAATAAATTTACCTCAAGATATACCTTTTTTTTTCCTTATTAGGAACATGTTTCGGGTACTATCTTGTACCCATCCTCAGCCTTCCGGTTTTTGTGTCTGGTGAAGTACATATGTGTTGGTTGACTATTATTAAGCCAGGAAGCCACAATAATAATAGTCAACCAACACATATGTACTTCACCAGACACAAAAACCGGAAGGCTGAGGATGGGTACAAGATAGTACCCGAAACATGTTCCTAATAAGGAAAAAAAGGTATATCTTGAGGTAAATTTATTTATAAATATTAAATGTAATATATATATATTAAATGTAATATATATATTGTAACGTAGATCGGGGTGTGTGTGTGACTTGTAACGCCCCTCGTTGCTGGCGTCAATATGTAACGTAGAGAACGAGGTCGTACCTGTTAAAATGTCTCACACTTGTTTATTTGGTTTATTAGTGTGAATGTAGTGTGTTTGCCTCACACTGGTTGTTACATAAATCGACGTCACTACTGGAGTCCGTAGCGTTGTCAATGTCACCAGTACAACCTACCTGCTAATTCATAGGGATTACGATTCCCGGGTGGCGCCAAATTGTTTTTGTTAAAACAATTAAAACATTTAATTTTTAAAGTAATATGTGGTATTAGCATGGACAGCTGTGGCGTTCGAATTATTCCCGCTGCTACACAGGTTGTCGACTCGGCCACTCGTAACAAGCGCTAGTTGGCTGATACTTACTACTTCGCTAACACACATATATTTTACAAAAATAAATCCTATGAAATAACAAGAGAATATTGTGTTGTACTGTATCTTTTAATACAAATTTAATTATTAATAAATATGACAATTGAATCATCAACAGATTATAATATTATGCCCCGGCTTAGAGCGTGAAACATAAACATCTCAAGGTTGGCAAATTTCGATTTTAAAACACTATCGTTCCGTTATGTCAACAAATTACTATAAGTGAAGAAATATTTAAAGTGAGTTTATTTCTGGAATTTGGGTAATTTAATGATACTTATCAAATCAGTAGGCTTGAGTTAAACCGTTGTTCAGGTGAAATGGAATTTGTCATCAATTTTGAATGATTTGGGCTTCTGGCATCTTTTTCATGTTAGTTGTGGTAATTTCTTCATTTAATTTTTATTTAAATTGGTCCTTGGCATCAATTAAATGTTATTGTTCCTCGTCTGCTGCTTACTGGTTCTTCTTTTTGAATTTTGGTTACTTTTTATACATTTTTAAATGAAAATTTTGGTCATTCAAGATCTGGTGTCTAATCTGGATGAGCGTCACATTGAGTACTATAAAATTAACGGAAAATTCGTAACCAACGGTCTGTTGTCATGGTTACGAATAAATTCTGATTGGTTGATCATGACTTTATAACCATTGTTATCAATTTTGAATTATTATTCAAAATTACTGTATATCTTCTGATTGCTTTTAGTCTTCTGTCTTCCTTCCTATGTATTAAGTATTATCACTGCTGTTTGTATTTCCTTTCAAAGATTATTTTGATATCCCATAAGGTTGGGTTCTATAAAATATTAATGTTTGTACAATTATGTTAATATTTGTTAATTACATTTCTCTTTTAATTTAAGTCCTTATTCTAACATTTTTCTTTTAATATGATTTACACATTATCCTTGGCTAGTTACTCGCCTTGGATTTGTGAATTTCCTTGTTGATTTTATACAATTTGTAGTTATTTGTTTTTGACAGTTAGGCATTTCATAGGCCTAAGCAGCCATTGATTATATTTACTTATTTTATACAGATTATATCTCATTTTACTTTAATGTGTTTGGTTTTGTTATTATAATTGGTTGGTTTATTTGTTGATGTGTTTTGGATCTGATTTTATACTATTTGTAGGTTTCTATTATTTTCTATATCATGGCTTGTTAATTATTTCCTAACTGATTTTCCAGTGTAAGTACATCTGTATTGATTCACCTTCTTATTTATCTGTGTAGCCCTTGTTAACAATATGGCTATTACTTACTATTCTTTATCACATAAAACATAACATCTAGGCCTATGGTCTGTACAATTCCTTCAGCCATATCCTATTCATAAATTTAATTAAACAATTTTTTAACAGTTGTTAGGTAATGTTTATTTACAATTAATTTCATTCCTTATTATTTTTTGGGTGATAAACATCATCACACCTTTTAAACTTACCTATTTGATTATCCCTTATAACCTGGGGTGTTTATTGATTTCATTTTTAATTTCTTATTTCTTAAATAATCTTTACCTTCTATCCATGGTAACACCAACTGTTTACATTTCATGGGATTCTCCCTTTTAAATACTAGTGTATACAATTAAACTTAATTTTATTAACAATAAGATTCTTTTTTAAATAATAATGTCACCATCAATCTTCATTGTTCATTACAGGTTATTATCTGTTTACTTCTAATACTATCATTAACAACATTCTTAATTATTAATATGGTTCACCATTAATCATTTAGTATTTATTGTAAATTATTAAGTGTTTATTCCTATTAATATGGTTTCTAATTATTTTGGGGTTTTACACTTTCACTTTTGCACTCCTTAAATGTTTATATTAAGTGTTTATTAGTGGGTAATCCCTATAATTACTTTTTCTTTGTCACTTAGTTGATTTTATATTCTCACTATCTCTCTCTTTACAAATATTATTTATATTATTATAAGTTTATGTCTTTGTAGAGTTTTTTATCACATCTAACTCTAATTCTTGGGTTAGTGTACTTTTATTTTTCACATTACTTTATTGGGTTCTATCAAATCATTTACATTTATCTTTTAATCGATAATAATATTAATTTTATACGTTGGTTAGTTATTGGTTTCGTTTCCAATATTACATTTGAGTGTACCATTTCTCCTTTCCATATTCTATATTATTTGTCTGTGTTTTCTCATTCGGTTTCACTTTATTTCCTTTATACTTGGTTAGTTTCATGTTCATTTTCCTTCTTCTTCTTTTGTTTCATTTTATTTTGGTTTTCCCCTTCTCATTTGGTTTTATTTCATTTGGTTGTATGGAGTCATTCACTTCCTTCAATTGGTTTCATTCTTATTTGGTTTCGGTTTTCCGTTCTCCTTTTGTTTCTTTTTATTTGGTCAATCACTTTCTTATTTGGTTTCGGTTTTCCCTTCTCCTTTTGTTTTTTTTTATTTGGTCAATCACTTGGGTTAGGTCATGTCGTCGTTTGTCGCGTCATTGTCATTTTATTTTCATTATTTTAAACATTTTATTTTATATGAATTATTTTTTATATTGTTGATTCATCTTTTTTATCCCTGGTATTGGGGTGGCTTATTTGTGTTGTAACAATATATATTAAATGTTATATATATATATATATATATATATATATATTGCAACAGATCAAATTTTATTATACTAATAAGGATATAGTGAGTGTGTAAAAATCACAAACAAGTCTATTATGGAGGAGATGAAAAATTATTTATTATACACACAAATATAGTTTTAAAGAGGTATATTGTATTATAAATTGTCATGTATTGTAATTTGCAATAATAGTTTATAATGTTCGATAATATATCGGTTTTACTTGATTGAGGCTACGACCTCAGTACATGCAATCCTCCGCTTCCTACCGCCGCTCCCGTTCTGGCGCCTCTTCTTCAGCGTCACTCATTCCTGGCGTCCTCTTCTTCCTGGCGTCCTCTTCGTCCGGCGTCCTCTTCATCCAGCGTCCTCTTCGTCCGTCGTCCTCTTTGTCTTGTCGTCCTCTTCTCAAATATGTTAAACACACAATGCTTATTATTTTCCCTAGAATAGTTTATTATTAATTGATATGTAAATTTTATCAATCTCAGGGTGAATATGGGTATCAATTTAATAAGGTGTATTAGTCGTACACCTTCCACGCAATCTTGAAGTGTCTTTATAATCCCTAAGTGGATATCTTAAACTTACACGAAAAGCACTATACTATATTATAATTCTATTTAAATAATTGACCCACTCGGCTCTGTACGCAGAACTTCGTACAGAATACCAAGGATTATGTTAAATTATACTTTTCTATGTTCGCTCGAGAACAACTCTCTCACGCACGAGCACAACTTCACCTTGCAACTTCTACAGACAGACTGTGTCGATCTTTACTCTACAGAGAATGAATGTTACTGAATTTAGTGTTTTCCGACTGGCTAAACCCAAGTCACATGATTGATGGTTTCAACAGATATAAAGTTTTCGAGAAAGAGTTTGTATAAATATGCACTAACTTGCATTGAATTGTCTACAAATTTTTATGACCCTATTAACGATAAGTGTTCAAATTCAGTTTTTCCTACTTAAAAAACCATATTTCTAAAATAGTTATGAACCATATAGTACACATAAATTGAAGCTATTTACATAAACAATTCATTGTCAAAGTTTCATGTCAATCGGTTAATTTACCGCGGAAGATATAGCGATCACACGTTATCACACCCGCACATGCGCACAAATTCACTCAAAAAAACATGACAATAAAGAACATCTTTTTATGAAGAATTTGGTATACCCTACATGCTTATCCATTTCTAAATACAAAACTTACGGCTAAAAGACAAAGTATTACATAAAACCAATTTAGACATGAAAATGCTCGTCATCCATGTGCTCTGATACAGATAACATAGCTTATTATCCTGTGTTCCGTTGCAATATATTGCAACAGTACAACCATTAACGGTACTGTGCATTGCCAAAATAAATGAAATAAATAAATATGAATTAATAAACATGATTCAGATTGCATAAGCTGGATCGTAGTTAAAAATAGGGAGCGCAGAATTCATGCATGGACATGCATTTTCAACACACCTGTCGCTAGCGTTGTGTACACGTGTATTTTTTGTGTGTGTGTGAAGCCTTGTCCGTTCCTGAAATGTAACCAACCCTTTTCAAGTAGAATAGTTGTATGTTTTATTTTAATTATAAGAAAAATATGTACGATAGGGTAAAACAAAAGACACCAAAGTGTATAGAAATTAAAGGTGAATAAAGTGTTAAAAGACCGTACCGATGTGACGAAAGGTGCAATTACTATACGTAAAAAATGAATAGCTCTTTTTGTGATTGCAATAAAGAAGTGTAATTTACGTATAGTAAACATATAAAAATTAGTGATCGATTGAGGATCGAGTGATGTGAAGCAAACTACGTGATTCGTAGCAGTGGCGATGTTAGACAGAGATAGCTGTGATTATACCCTCACTCTCTTGCTTATGCCGCTATACTCGCACAGTATGACACTTTCATATAATGATCCGATGGGTCGGCTTTATGAATCGTTATAATATATAATATATATATATTGTAATTTAACGATGTCCATCTAATTGTAAACGTGTATAAGTGTAATTGGTGTAACGTGTCTTATCAATCCGTCGTCGCTCTGGAACGTAACTTACGCTGATTGTGTCCGTCGCGAACGCACGAATAACCAGGTATCGAAGTCTTTACCTGTTGTTCACTAGGGGTGTGTAAATACCGGGTGGCGCCAAATTGTTTAATTAAAACAATTAAAAAATTTTATGATTATAGGGCGAGCTCAGCTCAGGCGGTGTGGAGAATTCAAATTTATTCCCGCCTCGGTTCGACCTTCTTAATGAGGCCAGTAGTTCGTTGAGTTGGCTACATGAGCGCTTGCCGTCAATACTAGCTGTTCGCTGAAATGTACACAAATTGTAATACACCTTCCTAATGAAATTAAAACACAGTGGTTACACTCAGTACTTGTTTATTATTTGGTGATTATTAATTATTCAGTTTAACACTGATTATATTTTGTTTTTTAATACATTTGCACCGGCAATTAATATAAGACAATTTCTCTAGGGTTTGACAAATCGATTTTGAACGTATCAGACAGTCAATGATGGCGACTGTAGAAGTTGTTTACAAATATTTTCGTTCAAACGTCTTGGATTCTTGTGATTATGATCAAAGGATTATTAATGATTACAACAATAAAAATACACTACCTTACATTATTTATACTTAAATAATATAATGTGTATCTGTAACTTGTTCCTGGTGTGTAGTAAAAGTGTTTCAAAGGTTCGTAAACTAACAACAGGTTATTTTTACTAGTTGACAAATTTTCAGTGTTTTAGTTTTTTATTTAATCTTTGAAAGAAATTATATGCAGTTTATAGTGAGAGTTCAGACTACTGTGAGAAATATTTAAAGTGAGTTTAATTCTGAAATTCGGGTAATTTAATGATACTTAACACATCAGTAGACTGGGTGTACTCAGTTGTTCAGGTAAAAAGGAATTGGGCTGCAATCATATTCAATTTTCAATTGTCTAGGGCGTCTGGCATCTTTTTCAAATTAATCGTAGCAATTTATTCATTTCTTTTTTATTTAATTGGTCCTCGACATCAGTTAAATGGTTTCAGTCATCGTCTGCTTCTTTCTTGTTCATTTGTGGTAATTTTGTTTACTATTTTGACTTTTTAAATTAAAATTTTGGTCGTTCACGAATTGGCATCTATTCTGCAAGAGCGTCACATTACGAGTAATAAGATCTAACGGAAAATTCGTAACCAACGTCTGTTGTCATGGTTACAATTTAATTCTGATTGGTTAATCTTGTCTTATAACCATTACTATTTAGAATTAATATTAGGCAATTACCTGTATTAACTTCCGTCTTGTGACTTATTTGGTTTTTTCTTAAAACGACGCTTTTCGAGAATAAATTCTCGTCAGGTTTAAAAATACTATAAAAACATCAAAATCACCCAAAAGGGGGTCGTCAACTAGTTAAAACACACAAAACACCACACATAATTTAACACCGACACAGTCCCGGCACAGTCTGATGCGCATCGTCTCGTTGCCAACGACCAACTGTTGCACTTTGTCTTACATGACCGTTATCATTGCCCGCTGACCTATCGATATCGATGGCCGTGTTGTACAGCAGATTCGATCGGAACGAAACTTTGTCATTAAGTAGCTGGTCCTTGGAATTTTGTAACTTGGAAGCCTTGTATATCTCATATTCCTCCACAGGGTTCATGTATGCACCTTTTTTACAATTATGAAGTAGTTTAAAGTTTGTGTGGAAGTCTGAGTACTTATGATTATACAGCATTAAGTGCTGAGCGTAACTGGATCTAGTTTTTGAGATATCACTTTTGGGCAGGTGTTCTTTAAAACGTTCGGCTGATGGCCTGCCCGTTTGTCCTATATAAAATTTGTCACAGTCATCGCATTCAAGCTTGTACACTCCAGTTTTCTCTTCAGCCGGGATATGAGTTCTCTGTCTAACTTTGTTTAACTAGTTGACGACCCCCTTTTGGGTGATTTTGATGTTTTATAGTATTTTTAAACCTGACGATGAGAATTTATTCTCGAAATGCGTCGTTTTAAGAAAAAATCAAATAAGTCACAAGATGGAAGTTAATACAGGTAATTGCCTAATATTAATTCTAAATAGTTAGTAACGTGACTTGGAGACATTAAAACAAAATGAATTATAACCATTGTTATCAATTTTGAATTTTTATTCAAAATAGCTGTATATCTTCTGATTGCTTTTATTCTTCTGTCTTCCTCCCTACATATTAAATATTATCACTACTGTTATTATTTCCTTTCAAAGATTATTTTGATATCCCATAAGGTTGGGTTCTTCAAAACATTAATGTTTGTACAATTATTTTAATATTTGTTAACTATATTTCTCTTTTAATTTAAGTCGTTATTCTAACATTTTTCTTTTAATATGATTTACAAATTATCCTTGGCTGGTTACTCGCCTTGGATTTGTTAATTTCTGTGTTGATTTTATACAATTTGTATTTATTTGTTTTTTACAGTTGGGCATTTCATAGGCCTAAGTAGCCATTGATTATATTTATTTATTTTATACCAATTATATCTCATTTTAGTCTAAAGTGTTTTGTTGTGTTATTATAATTGATTTGTTTATTGGTTAGCGTGTTTTGAATCTGTTTTTGTACTGGTTATGTGTCAACATTATTTTCTACATCATGGCTTGTCAATTATTTCCTAACTGATTTTCCAGTGTTTATTATTTCTGTATTGATTTACCTTCTTATTTATTTAACTTGCCATTGTCAACAATATGGCTATTACTTACTATTCTTTATTACATAAAATATAACAACTAGGCCTATGGACTGTATACTTCCTTCAGCCATATCCTATTCATAAATTTAATTGAACAATCTTTACCAGTTATTAGGTAATGTTGGTTTACAATTCATTTCATTCTTTACTATTTTTTGGGTGAGAAACATCATCACTCCTTTTAAACTTACTTAATCGATTATCCCTTATAACATGGGGTGTTTATTGATTGCGTTTTTAATTTCTTATTTCTTTACTAATCTCTCCCTCCAATCCATGGTAACACTAACTGTTTACCTTACATGGGCTTTCTCCCCTGAATAACATCGTATCCTTCATTTATATCTAATCTAAATACTATTTTTAATTACTATTATCAATACAATTCTTATATGTTCACTATTAAATCATTTAGTGTTTATCACTGATTTACTAAGTGTTTTCTTATCTATCACTATTTTTTATCATACTATCATTTACAATATTCTTTTTTATTCATAACCTTCACTTTTAAACTATCTAGTGTTTATCACTGATTTACTCATTCTTTTGGGGTTTTTACACTTTCACTTTTGGCACTTCTTAAACTTTTTATTTTAAGTGTTTATTAGTGGGTAATCCCTACCATTACATTTTCTTTGTCACTTAGTTATTTTTATTTCTCACTATCTCTCTCTTTCTTTACAAATATTATTTATACTTAATAAGTTCATGTCTTTCTAGAGTTCTTACTTACATATATCGCTAATTCTTGGGTTAGTGTACTTTTATTTATCGGGTTTTATCAATTATTAATTACATTTGTCACTTAGTCAATACTAATACTTATTTTTTTTTATATTGGTTATTTACTGGTTTCGTTTCCTTTATGATATTTGAGTGTATCATTTCTCCCTTCCCTATTATCTATTATTTGTCTGTGTTTTATCATCTTGTTTCACTTTATTTCCTTTATACTTGGTTTGTTCCATTTTTATTTTCATTTTTCTTCTCCTTCATTTCCATTTTGTTTCATTTTATTCTGGTTTTTTATCTGGCCAATCTCTGGGGTTGGGTCAAAGTCGTTTGTCTGTCAGTCTAGTCTATAATTTTATTTAATAATCACTTGAGGTTTACCATTCTTCCTCCTTCTTTCTTAATTACATTTTATATTTTTATTCTCTTCATTATTTATTTATCAAAATATATTACTTTTTAGCGTTTCTTACATACTTATAGATATCAAATATGATCTGAATTTGGCGATGTTATAATATATATATTCAATCACTTTCTGCTACAGTTCGTTTCTTGATATATATAAAGTAATTTAAAATGTATGTTTATATTACCTCAAGATGTTATATTTTTCCTATTCGGAACATGTTTCGAGAGCTCCCGTGCTCTCATCTTCAGCCTTCGCGATCTTGCGTCTGGTGAAGTATTTGTGTGTTGGCTGGATGGAATTAAGGTTTCTTGTTGGTCTCTGGTATTTTAAAGTTGTATTATTGTGTGTGATTGTGGTATATGTATTCGTATTTTGTGTATTTTCGATGTTAAGTGCTTTGAATATTGTGTCATGTTTTGTATTGACTTGTATTTGTTCAGGTATTAGTTTGTTTTGTGTTTTATGTTTGTATATTTGTAAATTTTCCCAAACAAAGGCACCATAAAAAGAAATTCTACGTATGAATAATGAGAAAAGAGAGAGAGAGAGAGAGAGAGAGAGAGAGAGAGAGAGAGAGAGAGAGAGAGAGAGAGAGAGAGAGAGAGAACAATGCCACTGTGCCCGTCCAAGGTCAACACACCGCTCAGCTGTTATAATGGGGGGTGAATATATTGCATACCACCACAGGTGAGCGTTATACTGACCTACTCATTATTATGTATCATTTAACTGATGTAAACTAAGGTTGAGCTAGTATAATATTATTTTTATTTGTCTAGAACAAATAGACAAAAAATTTAATAAATAAATATTTATTAAATTTTTTTTCAAGCAGAGGAATAATGCAACGATACAGCCATATGCTGTATTGAGCATTGATTTAAATAAATGTAAAATTTGTAAAATTATTATAAGTTTGGGGTAAATGGACATGTCTGGGATTGTAAAAATGTTTCATTGTTACACTAGGGGAGAAATTAACCTGTTCCAACAGGCAAGGAAGACCTGCTCGATTGTATGTGTGTTACGCGTGTATCTTGTGTGTGTTAGTGATGCATGTACAGACAGGAATCACAGCAACCCTCCCCAATTAATTACTAAAATAATTATTTTAATTCACTGTGTGAAAACTAGTTAGTGTATAAACAAACAAAAGGCACCAAAGTGTGTGTAAATTTTATAGTTATCCACAGTAAGAAAATGACGTTAGTAGGACACACTACGCGAAGTCAGTGCGAAATAAAGAGTGCAAAAAATACGCAAATTACACTAAGACGCTCAAATTAATACAGTGAGTGTTTAATCCAATTATCTATGATTTGTGCTATCTCAATTCCTTACAAAACATTGCCATTTGCGGAAAATTGCAAATCTATGAAAAGGTTCAGGAGTGGGGTCTATCATGTAATCTGCAGGTCTCGACAGGACAATTTCGGAACCAACAGGCGCGGAATCTCGAGAGGGTATAAATTAAGGGTTCGACTGGAAGCCCTTCTCTTCATTTCAAGACACAGTTTCAGTTGGACATGCTGTCCGTCGGCAGAACAGCTTTATTTTGTTATAAGTCTCATCTACGAACGAATAAAGACGTTTTCAGTAATTATGTTTACACTATTAAGGGAAACGTAGAGTACTGGGACCACTTAAGTCAGCAAGAGTATCTACAGAGAAGCTACAAAGAGCGACGCGAGATGCTGGACGTTAGGAGATGCTTTTTAGACGCCTAACAGCTGAACGAGATCCACCTCGCAGCCGATATTAATTCTCTGGAACGGACCACACACTGCTGGAGAACGACGCGGGACTCTGGACGTATACAGGACCACGCCAAGCCAGGAGTAACGGTAACCCAACTCTGGACAACGCTGGACCCCGTCAATAAGTCATAAGGTCATCAAAACTCGAGGTGACATGCATAATGCATTTATAAATGATTTTTTGTAAAGAGCTCATAAAGACTATATAAAGAGACAATGAATTAAAAAAGAAGTTTATAATTAGGTAAATAATGTAATAGAGTCTTATGTAAATGTTTTAGTCGTAAGAATGAGCGATCGCATATAGATAAATATAGAAAAAAAAAGAGTTTAATTTTGAGATAGTATTTTTTTTTTATCAAAGAAAAATAATTGAAATGATTTGATATTTGCATTTTGTAGGAAAGAATAATTTAAATTTTGAATACGAAACAAATGCCAGTCTAAGAGTAATTAAAATAATTTTAAAAATATTTTTAAAAAACATTGGTATAGACTGAGCAAGCTGAGGTCAGATCTGATTTAAATGAATTCAATTAAAATAAAACTTAATTATATTTAAATTTTATTTCTTTTATTAAATCAATTTGAATAAATGTCTAGATTAAGATTATTAACATGTCTAGATGTAAGAGTGTTTTAAATGTGTGTAACACTGTATAGCTTAAGAGATAAACACTTAATAATGAGTGATATCTTGATCGGAGATTATTATCAATGTTTTATTATTTATAATGCTTTTTAAACAATAAACATGAAATTTTAACTACTAATAAATTTACTACTCTTATTACAGTTACACCTGGTATCGTTATAACTGTTTAAACACGTGGTATCATTATAACTGTTTACACCTGGTATCGTTATAACTGTTTAAATACCTGGTATCGTTATATAAAATTGTCGCCCATTTACATGGAGCACGACACGCCTACATTTAATAATTAATGTATGCTCTATCATTACCAGTGTTTGATAATTTATATGATATAATTAATATTACATTTTAATTATTTTTGTATGTTAGTTATTTTAAATTTGCGTGTATTGTATTGTAATAACGCAACTGGCGCCCACCCCAACAAACAGGTGTAATTGTAACATGAGTAGATAAAAATAAATAAATAATAGTAATTAAAACAATAAATAAATAAAAGCTCGCATACAGTTCACCAATAATATATTATAAATAAATATTTTAATAATAATTCACTATGCCAGCACCAGAAAGCGTGAATATGGAAACACTTCAAACTATGATGCGTGCCTGGGTAGATGAAATAAGCACAAAACTGACAGAAAATATAAATAAGCAAACAAAAAACTGAAAGAGGAGTTGAACCAAAATATAGACGAATTAAAAAATAAATTAGAAGAACAAACTGAAAATGTAAATACTAAATTAGAACAACAGTTTGAGAATTTTAAACAAGACGCTATAAGAATTCTAAAAGTTTAGAAGAATTGAAGAACGATAATCTTGAAATAAAACAAAGTATAATCGACAGTAATATACAATTAACAGAAAAGATTGTTGATACAAACTCACGTATTGACACTCTTGAAAATAATTTTAAACAAGCCTTACATGAACAAGTAGTAAGGATTGAAAATAAACAAAAAGAATTGCGTCTCGAATGGAGAAGAGATATCAAAGAAGTACAGTAGACTCTCAACTATCTGACCTAATGTGGCGGTCGGCCGGGTCGGCTAGCAAAAAAGTCGGATACACCGGAGCCGTAGGCATACCAGCCTCTGTAAGGTCAATGACCGCCACCCTATTGCGTTGAATGTACTTGTTGCTATTTGGATGCGTACGTCATATCAGTTTGTCCTTATAAATGACGTACAGTAATAAATGAATTAGAAAGAAATGAAATAAGAATTCGCAACTACAGTATCTTTCACAAAACCTTTATTTGAAGGACGAAACAAAATGTGTAGTTAACAATAAGTTGAATGAGTTTTACTATGAGTTTTAATTTATACGAAAGCTTTCAACCAAATTAGTTGTTAATATAAATCAAATTATAATAACCTAAAACTACGTACTGTATAATGAAAGAACAAGTGAAACTTACATTGTCTAAGGTTTGAAAAAGTCTGTAATTGAGACCTGCTTCTTTCCTCGCATTAATTTCCTCGCCGCTATATCCTTCCACTTACGTAAACATATGATGTCTGCTGGTGTTGCTTCTTCTTGCTGGCCAATGTATTCCACTGCTGTCTCGATCGCCTTCAGGCCTTCGGAGTGGGTTATACGATCGGAGGGTTCATCACCTTGTTCCTCTTCAATCGGCTGTTCATTTAATACCATCGCTACAATATCTTCGTCTGAAATTTCTTCGATTTCGTCCTTTGCCAACCATTCTGTTATGTCTTCCAATGAAGCTTCCTCACATCCGGGAACTTTTTCTAACAGCGATACAAGCGCAGTGTTATCAGTTGCATTTCCACATCACATTGCTGTTCTACCTCTTCCCACTTATCACTGGCTCTGTGATCCAGCAAAATTTTCCACGATCCCACAAGTGTTAAAGATGGAATTTCATCCCATGCCTCGGACACCCATCTGATGACGTCAAACATGTCTACTGACTGTAGTGCCGTCGCAACTTCTGTATTATCAATTGTCGCGATGATATAGCTTAGTAGCCTACGTCGATATTTCTTTTTCAAAGCTTGGAGCACTCCCTGATCCATTGGCTGACATATAGATGTAACATTTGCAGGCAAGAACAAAGCTTTTATGTCTCCATCTTTTAATTGGTCATTTGCTGGATGTGAAGGAGCGTTATCCAAAACTAGGATTGCTTTCCTTGTTAAATTGTTTTCAGCTAAATGTTTTTCAACTTGTGGCACAAATTACTGTTCAAACCAATTTTTGAAAATTTCTCCATTCATCCACGCCTTTTTTTGATGGGTATAATGCAGGGGAAAAGAACTTAAATCTTTAAGATTTTTAAAAGCCCTAGGCTTGCGAGATTTTCCAATCAAGGTCAGTCTCAACTTGTGGTTTCCGGTTGCGTTACTACAAGCTAAAACTGTAACGCGGTCCTTGCTCTTATTGAACCCTGGTGTGGCCTTTTCCTGTTTAGACGGTAGTGTTTTAGATGGCAACATATGGTAATTCAAACCCGTCTCATCACAGTTGTACACTTGTTCTCCAGAAATACCTTCCTTATCAAGCAGGTCAAAAAAGTGTTTTTTAAAGTCAGGGACAGTGTCCTTATTAGCAGACAATGCTTCACCACTAATCGTCATCTGACGAACACCAAAACGTTTCTTCCAGCGATCAAGCTACCCGTCACTGGCAGTAAACTCACCATCGTCTCCTTCGATTCGTTTTTTAAACTGAATCGCTTTTTCTTGGAGCAAGGGGCCTGAAACCGTCAATCCTTTCCCCCTCACATTTTCATACCACAGATATAAAGCCTCTTCAACTTCCACATGTTTTCCTTTTTGCATAGTTTTTCTAACTTTCATGCCACTGCCACTTGCTTGCTTAGAACACCATTTTTCAATCTCTCCACGATTTCTTCGCCAATCACCCACAGTAGGTTTTCCAACTCCTAACTCCAGTGCAATTTTGTTTACCGACTCACCAGAATCCATTCTTTTTATTGCTTGCAGTTTTTCTTCCAAAGTTACTACCACTTTCTTTCGTTTGTCACCCATATTTCACTTAAAAATAAAAGCCACCAACAATACTGTATACACACTTTATAACAAATTAACAATCCACAAACGACTGAACCGCACAGACTGACTTCTGGATACAGACTGACTGATGCACCTGTTACACACTCAAGTAGGAACACGAAACTTTCCTGTCACAACATGAATCAATTGGCGTACTGTATTGGTAACTGGTGATTCCCGCATAAGCGCCTTCACCCGCGTGGCGGGATTGCTCACATGACGTTTGAAGGCGCTAGTAATCGGATCGGAAATACTGCGTACGTACCGTACTCAAAAAATACCTTTTTTTTTTAGTAGAGCGGGTCGGATAGGCCGGAGGTCGAATAGTCGGGAGTCGGATAGCTGAGAGTCTACTGTACATAAACAAATAAATGATAATTTAACTACTATTACGCAAGAACAAGATGAGAAAATTCAAACTGTTAATAATATGGTACAAGTTAATACTGGTAAAATTAAAAGACATAAAAGCGTGCACAGTAGTTATAGAACACAAAATTGAAGAGATGTCAAAGACTGCTAAAGACCGATTTGAAGAAGTATCCCATATGAAGGAAGAGATGCAAAGTGAGATGAAGCAGCTTAGAGAAGAACTTCGTAGATGGCCGACGCAGACAATGATGTTCACTGCACCCATAGAAGAAAGAAGTAAGATAACCTTTGCAGGTAACAAAGGGGAAAATAGCATGGAATTTTTAGCGAATATCGAGAGAGAAATTGAAAAAAATAGGAAGTATGAGTGACGACGAGGAGAAAGTGAGTTTTGTCACCCGTCATTTAAGAGATTCTGCAAGTCAATGGTACTCCATAATTCGAGACAATATAACCACGTATCAGCAATTCAGAGAAGCATTCGAAAATAGGTACTGGAATATCCACACTCAAAGGCAAGTACGTGACCAATTGGAGTATGGCAAATATAATCTGCATGGACACCAGAGTATTGAGCAGTACACTATAGCGCAGATTGAACGCGTAAAACATTTAAAACCAAAATTTTTCTGAGTATGAGATAGTGTCTAAGTTGTCTTACCATTTCCATAGAGATATTCAGTTAGCTGTATATATGCAGGGTGTCAAAACGATCGAACAATTCTTAATACTTGTCACTCAATCACAAAATATTAACAAGAGTAACACTTCACCACACAATCAACAAACACGCAGTAATTATCACGCTAGTTATGACCGTAGTGATAAAGCACGAGAACGTGATGATACGCAAAACCGTGATAATTATAGGCAAAATTATACGCCGTCAATGCACAATGGAAAGCAACACACAGCTGTGAATAACGCATGCGACGCACAGAAGGAACAACACTCTGAGAGAAATGTGTGCGATACAAAAGGGGGTTTGGCCTGGCCAAATTTGAAGAAAAAGTTTAGTAAACCATATGATCGCACCGTATCCACAATGCAGAGAAAAGAGAAGATAGCGGGGAGCTGTAGTGTGGGGAGCAAGAGAGAGAGCGCAGACGAGGAAATAAAAGAGAGACAGTGACAGGTGCACGTTCAGCCATCTTGTTCCCGCGACACAACACAATGACGGAGAAACAGGACGTGCTGTTACACAATAAACAATATATATCCGTGCGACGTTAGAAATGAGTTATTAGACACTGACAGGAATGTGACACCTAATCAACAAGAAATAAATTTCTCTATAATTAATGTACGAATTAATGGATGTAGAATTAAAATGTTAATCAATACAGGTAGCCAATTAACTGTACTAAACAATAAGTGGGTACAACAAAATAAAAAATATTTTAAACAAACGGCTATTTTACCTGTCAATAATATAAATGTTATTACAGCCATGAATAAGAGAGAAAAGGTTAGACAGCAAGCTTACGTAACTTTAAATTGTAAGGACTTAGAAATAACATATTCTATGATCATAATGAATAAACTTATATATGATGGAATTATTGGAATAGATTTATTAAATACTTTAAGTGCAAGGATTGATATTAATAACAATAAGATTTTATGTAATTATAAGGATGTTCTATATGAATTAATTATGAATGAAAATGAAGAAAATTGTGAGGTAAGTGGAAAACCTATTGTCGTATCCAAGCCACGTATACAATATGCACCTACTCAGCATGCTAATACAGCCAAAGAAGGAATGTCATCTCAGGAAGAAGCGAAGTTATTTAAATTAATAGAAGAGTATAACGAAGTGTTCAGCGATGCACCGACGCAGACCACAGTCTACGAACACGCTATTATGGTATCAGACCCTACAAAATTTGTCAGACGAACGTATCCAATACCCATGAAGTACGAGGGAGAAGTTGAACTGGAAATACGAGGAATGATAGAAAATAACATCATTGAGCAGTCGAACAGCAACTTTCTTAATCCTCTAGTTGTAGTAAAGAAGTAGAGTGGAGAAGTATGTTTATGCCTGGACATGAGGAGTTTGAATAGCGTCGTTCTACGTGAATTCGATTGTGCACCACCTGCAGGCGAGTTATTTGCAAAGTGTGAAGGAGCACGTTATTTGACTAAGTTGGATTTACGGTCGAGTTTTTGGCAAATTCCAATTAGAAGAGAAGATAGAAAATACACCGCCTTCCTATACAAAAATAAATGCTACCAACACAGGGTAGTTCCCTTTGGTTTGAGCACAAGTTTGGCTGCGATTGTAAAATGTCTGGAGAAAGCATTAGGACCAGAAGTGGAGCCTTACACCATAGTGTTCGTGGATCATATCTTGGTAGTATCAAAAACACTTGACGAACACATTGAACATCTTAACACTATATTCCACAAGGTTAGGGAAGCCCATATATCCCTTAACCTAGACAAGTGCGAATTCATAAAATCCTCAATCCAATTCCTAGGTCATATTATTTCATCCTCAGGTATTCAACCCGATTCCATAAAGATATCCAGTATTGCCGATTTCCCTACACCTAAGAACATTAAAGGGTTATGAGCATTTTTGGGACTCACAGGATACTATAGAAGATTCTCACAACAATATGCAGAAAGAACACAACCTTGCGGGAGTTAACAAAGAAAAATCACAAATGGAAGTGGGAAAAGAAACATCAAGATGCCTTTGACCAAGTCAAGAAGTTATTCATTGAAAACATAATGCTTCATCATCCACAGCGAGATGGAAGATTCGTTATCTACGCAGACGCTAGCGACTACGCGTGTGGAAATGTGCTGTATCAACAAGATGCTACAGGAGAACACCGTGTCATTGCATATGCCAGTAGAGTATTCAAAGGGGCAGGAAGCAGTACTTTACATCTGAGAAGGAGATACTTGCTATAGTATACGCCCTGAAACAGTTTCGATATTATATTTACGGAACGCATTTTGAAATACATACGGACCATCAAGCGTTATCATTTCTATTAAAATGTAAAGTAACTAACGCTCGATTATTACGATGGATCCTAGCAATTGGTGAGTAATCCTTTACTATAAAATATTGTAAAGGGAAAGATAATTTTATAGCCGATACATTGAGTAGATACATCACAGAAGAGTGTGAAGAGGTCTACAAAAATAACCATAATGAGATACAACTGTTACCTATTAAATTTACTGCTGATAATGATGCTGAAGAATCTAGCTCAACAACAAGACTTAGATGATGCTACGAGAGGATTTAAGCTACGAGATCACCTACCAGACCATTACAAGGTACAAAATGGAGTCCTATATACAAACTAATGAGGCAAGATTGGAAGGTAGTATTAACAAATGATTTATTGCATAAATTGATTCGACCAACACACGAAAGTTTAGCACATGCTGCTGCACTTAAATGTTACTTAAGCCTACGTAAAGATATCACCATCAATAATATGTTCAGGAAGATTAAAAACGAAAGTAAGAAGTGTTATGAGTGTCAAACAGCAAAAGGACCGAATCTACATACCTGTGTGGAAATGAAGAGTATCCAGAAGGACCAGAAAGGAGAGCTAATTGCAGTGGATTTTTTGGGACCACTTCCAAGATCAAGTCGTGGAGTGAAACACATACTTGCTTGTATTGATGTATTTTCCAAAGCCGTCCATATGTATCCAATTATGCGACCCACAACTAAAGTTATTTTGAAAATACTCTTGCAGAAATACATTCCTGCATATGGTAAAATGAAGAAGGTACTTAGCGACCAAGAAGTGCAGTTCCAAAGCGATGTATGGGAGAAGACTCTTCGTGAAAATGGAATCCAACCTGTACTCACATCAGTACGACACCCACAGGGAAATCTCGCAGAAAGAGTAAATAAAGAGTTAGGTAAATATCTACAAATCTACTGTCACGACCAACACAACAAATGGGCAGAGTATTTACCTTTCTTTGAAAAAGCAATAAATGAAAATTGTAGCGAAGCAACAAGTTATACGCCAATCGAGCTAGATGGAGACAAAAAAATCTATTAGATTCTGGACCAAATATGTAAGTAAGCCAGAGAATCAAAATGTACCTATTCCACTAAGTGTAAAGGTTGAGTACGCTAAACAACGCATCATAGAACAAGGTAACAAGAGGAGAGAAAAGTTCAATAGAACACATAAATTACAACGATTCGACGTAAGAGAACAAATTCTGTTGAAAGCTAATCCCGTCGGAAAACGCATTGACAACACAGCAAAGAAATTCTTTCGGCTGTAGAACGGACCTTATACGTTGAAACAACGCGTGGGAAGACACACGTTCATCGTATATGACGAGGGGAAGGAAAAGGACATCGGCAAATATCATGCGACGTCATTCAAGAAATTCTATGTATGAATAATGAGAAGAGAGAGAGAGAGAGAGAGAGAGAGAAAAGGAAGAACAATGCCACTGCGCCTGTCCAAGGTCAACACACCGCTCAGCTGTTATAATGGGGGTGAATATATTGCATACCACCACAGGCGAGCGTTATACTGACCTACTCATTATTATGTATCACTTAACTGATGTAAACTAAGGTTAAGCTAGTATAATATTATTTTTATTTGTCTAGAACAAATAGACAAAAAATTTAATAAATAAATATTTATTAAATTTTTTTTCAAGCAGAGGAATAATGCAATGATACAGCCATATGCTGTATTGAGCATTGATTTAAATAAATGTAAAATTTGTAAAATTATAAGTTTGGGGTAAATGGACATGTCTGGGATTGTAAAAATGTTTCATTGTTACACTAGGGGAGAAATTAACCTGTTCCAACAGGCAAGGAAGACCTGCTCGATTGTATGTGTGTTACGCGTGTATCTTGTGTGTGTTAGTGATGCATGTACAGACAGGAATCCCAGCAACCCTCCCCAATTAATTACTAAAATAATTATTTTAATTCACTGTGTGAAAACTAGTTAGTGTATAAACAAACAAAAGGCACCAAAGTGTGTGTAAATTTTATAGTTATCCACAGTAAGAAAATGACGTTAGTAGGACACACTATGCGAAGTCAGTGCGAAATAAAGAGTGCAAAAAATACGCAAATTACACTAAGACGCTCAAATTAATACAGTGAGTGTTTAATCCAATTATCTATGATTTGTGCTATCTCAATTCCTTACAAAACATTGCCATTTGCGGAAAATTGCAAATCTATGAAAAGGTTCAGGAGTGGGGTCTATCATGTGATCTGCAGGTCTCGACAGGACAATTTCGGAACCAACAGGCGCGGAATCTCGAGAGGGTATAAATTAAGGGTTCGACTGGAAGCCCTTCTCTTCATTTCAAGACACAGTTTCAGTCGGACATGCTGTCCGTCGGCAGAACAGCTTTATTTTGTTATAAGTCTCATCTACGAACGAATAAAGACATTTTCAGTAATTATGTTTACACTATTACGGGAAACGTAGAGTACTGGGACCACTTAAGTCAGCAAGAGTATCTACAGAGAAGCTACAAAGAGCGACGCGAGATGCTGGACGTTAGGAGATGCTTTTTAGACGCCTAACAGCTGAACGAGATCCACCTCGCAGCCGATATTAATTCTCTGGAACGGACCACACACTGCTGGAGAACGCCGCGGGACTCTGGACATATACAGGACCACGCCAAGCCAGGAGTAACGGTAACCCAACTCTGGACAACGCTGGACCCCGTCAATAAGTCATAAGGTCATCAAAACTCGAGGTGACATGCATAATGCATTTATAAATGATTTTTTGTAAAGAGCTCATAAAGACTATATAAAGAGACAATGAATTAAAAAAAAGTTTATAATTAGGTAAATAATGTAATAGAGTCTTATGTAAATGTTTTAGTCGTAAGAATGAGCGATCGCATATAGATAAATATAGAAAAAAAAGAGTTTAATTTTGAGATAGTATTTTTTTCTTTATCAAAGAAAAATAATTGAAATGATTTGATATTTGCATTTTGTAGGAAAGAATAATTTAAATTTTAAATATGAAACAAATGCCAGTCTAAGAGTAATTAAAATAATTTTAAAAATATTTTTAAAAAACATTGGTATAGACTGAGCAAGCTGAGGTCAGATCTGATTTAAATGAATTCAATTAAAATAAAACTTAATTATATTTAAATTTTATTTCTTTTATTAAATCAATTTGAATAACTGTCTAGATTAAGATTATTAACATGTCTAGATGTAAGAGTGTTTTAAATGTGTGTAACACTGTATAGCTTAAGAGATAAACACTTAATAATGAGTGATATCTTGATCGGAGATTATTAACAATGTTTTATTATTTATAATGCTTTTTAAACAATAAACATGAAATTTTAACTACTAATAAATTTACTACTCTTATTACAGTTACACCTGGTATCGTTATAACTGTTTAAACACGTGGTATCGTTATAACTGTTTACACCTGGTATCGTTATAACTGTTTAAATACCTGGTATCGTTATAATATATATACAGTATATATTTTTCATATGACTTCAATGATACTTCATATGTATCGGATCCTCTTCGATGAGACGAGGCTGTTGTCAGCAGTGAGTGCATACTTCCCTTGCCTTCATATGGGGACCGTCTTGATTCAGAAGCATGCTGCGATCAGTATGAATCGGCGGGGCGAAAGCCTTTCTTTAAGTACTTTATGGCAAGGTGCGATGCGAGCCTCTCATACACCTCATTTCTTCTGATTGGCTGTTGGACCAATTATTACCTGATCGTGATACTTAATAAATTTATAAGTAGAGGCAGTATCACAGGACATCTTTAGCCTTAACCACAGTACTGTGGTCCTAACGTATGACGCCCCGCGTTAGGTTTGACTCGTTACATCCACTGAAGATGCCAGCCAGTGGTACTGCTGAAACGTTTGGTTTAATTGAAAACCTTGAACCACGGCCAAACAGCCCGGCAGTTCGTGTAAAGTTGTTTTCCAATGGCTCCCCCTTGGTACATTTAACCCATTTGGTAGCGAGCTTCCCAATAAAGACCACTGTAATTTCTGAGTTCTTATATTTCCCGGTTCAGCTTCACACACTCCAATAGATGATTTTTGTTCATTTTTGAGTATTCTCTCCTGCACAATACACATTCTTCGGTGGTGGAAATTTTTAATTTGTAGAGATGTGCTGAGAGACAGTCATGGCCAGTTTCCAGTCTAAAGTTGGCAACTGCTTCCTTCCTGGGTTTTGTACAGTTGTTATTCCATAACTGTTCAATCCCTGACCATGTTTTTCTTTCTGATATGTTTCTTGCTTCTTCCAGGAAGCGAGAGTTTGTTTTCCTTGTCATCAGTCTTCTTAGGGTGCTGAAGTCATGGGTACTTTCCCGGTGGTAGAGGATTGTCCCTCGCTTTGCCAAGGTGTCCGCTGTCTCATTTCCCGAGATGCCTATGTGAGATGAGATCCACTGAATAACTATCTCCTTGTTAAGTGCTGTAAGCTGCCTGGTGAGTCGTCTTGCTTCCAGTGTGCTCCTGGATGTTGCTCATGTATTAGAGAATGTTGCCTGGATGGCAGACTTAGAGTCCACTAAAAGGACAGCTTTTGAAAAGGAATTTGGCCTCCAAATGAGGTTTTGCAATGCCACTTTGATAGCCTCTACTTCAGCGTCATAACTTGATTTATTTTGTCCCACTGCAATGTAGTGAGAAAATAATGAGGAGAACACTCCTGCTCCAGCACAACCCACTTTATCCAGCAAGGATCCATCAGTGTATACACGTAGCCAGTGTTTTCCTCCGGAAATCTCTCATTGATGGTTGTTAGCGTTATCTGTTTTAGTTCTTCTGGAGATCTTGTCTTCTTCTTAACATCTTCTATCAGACTGAGATGTACTGCATGCCTATGAAAGTCGAGTGGATTTTCCAAGGGGTGGCTAAGTTACTCACGTCCGTAGCATCCTTTAAGCTACACGTGTCACCTGGGTAGTGCTAAATGAGTAACAGCGTTAGGCTGCTTCCCAAGGCCTAGACCAAATGAAGCAGTTAGTCTAAATTCAAGCCACAAAATTTTCTTAAAAAAAAATTACTACATAAAGTTTTTTTTTTAGAAATAATTGATGATCCTAGTGTTTCTCACATAATTAAGTGCTGACAGACAAACACATGTGCCAAAGAAGTAACATGTTTACTCTACATGTAATACCAATATTATATTATAACATATTTTATGTGTTTCTGGATTTCCACATACAGGTCCTGATGACGACAATATGATATTGAACTTCAATAATAACAGTGTTGAAATGTTGACACGAATGTTTTAAAATTGTATCTAGTTAATGACCAAACCTTACGAAAGCTTTCACCAATGAAGGTCATACAAAACAACATTTTTTGCAAGTGACTTATGACTCGCTTCCTCGACAGCTTTGACTCGTCTTGTCGACTTTCCAGCCATTCACCTCTTTGTCATTTGATTTCTTTTGTTCTTCCTCTCCCTTTCATCACGTCTAAGAAGTTCATCAGTTTCATTAGTTTCCTTACATTTGGAATCCTTCTCATGAGATATACTATCCTATAACCATATGTTGTCCCGTTGCTGTCTGGGAACTAATTCACACACACACACACACACACACACACACACACACACACACACACACACACACACACACACACACACACACACACACACACACACACACACACACACACACACACACACACACACACACACACACACACACACACACACACACACACACACACACACACACACACACACACACACACAATAGCATATACTATTGACATTTAGAGCCTGCCCAGCTGGGACAAAAACCAGTATGAAATTTCTAGAAAAGGTTACAAGATTGATAGTATGTTGAATTTCTGCATTGTAATTATATAAACATAAATATTTTTAAATAATAAATTTGTGTCAGTGGTTATATTCACAAACAGAAATTAAACTGTAGCACACCACTATATAAACAATTCCCTATTTGCACTTTCAGTGGCGTATCTAGAATTTGGCTTGGGGGGGGGGAGGTTCCAGGATCAGGTTGGCTTCATACAAAAGAAGAAACAAGTTAAGGCCAGTCAACATTACTATCTTTAAAGTGGGTGAAAAATGCGTGATAACATCCTGAATCAGTCCCATTAAAGTAAATGGTAATAACACAATAGAAATATTCATTATTTTTTAATACGTCTTCTAAGTCACTTAGACCTGAGGATACTAATTGTAATATGAGTGAAACATCATACAAGACATTTTTGACGCGGTCCACACCGGAAGAAGACTTCAAAAATATAATGGACACCGGCCACGGAAGCCTACATGAGAATATGAAATTTTCATATTTCAAATCTGCACACTAATGCTGTGTAATAAACGTGTTGTATATTTAAAAAAAAGCTACCACTATATTAGTGTACACAGCTGAAAAAAGGTAAAACAGCTAAAAATCAAGAGATTAACAAAATTCATCAACTTCTTCGACCCTTTGGGAGGGGGGTCTGGTTTGGTCCCCATCCTTAATATGCCCCTGAGCACTTTTGAGTCTTTCAGCTGATCATCAGATCAGAAATGTGTATTGGTTATCAGATAATTTCCAATCTGATGATGATCTGAAAGACTCGAAAGCGCTAATCAGGAATTGTCTAATATAGAGGTGTGCAACAGTTTAATTTCTGTTTGTAAATCTAAATAGCAAACATTAATTATCATAATAATCCAAGTCTACATCTTGTTGTTGCAACCACTCATTCCGCTCCCTTTTTAGTTGGACATAAGTCTCGCATCTCGTTCATATCAAAACAGTTTCCAAATAATTTTTCAAGGTCTCTCCCTCTCCCTCTCCCTGTGCCTCCTTCTCCAAATGTCTTGCATTCCAGAATGTTTGATATATGAAATGAAGTTATTATAACGCACTTCCCTACAATCTATAGTCACCTCCGTCAACAGAACTACCCGGAACACCTGCAGACCTTCTTTCCTCATAAACCGCCTACTTACCATAGCTGATGAACCTCCTCCCAGAACTCCTTGCCACCATCGTCTTAGAAATAGAAACACTTAACTCCAACCTTCACACATACTCAACCTGCAATCCTTCCTGATCACATAACCACTTAAATTTTTCCTAACTTTTTACCAATTCTTAGCCCTCTTCTTTATGTCCCCTGCCTACCTTGATGCCTATCTGTTGCCTCCTTCCAGCTTTGGTGACCTGTGCTACTCGTCCCTGTCTTGACTGCCCTCATATGTAAACTAAACATAAAGACATTCCATCAGCCACTTCCTTTACCTATATGGTTACAAACTACACGTACACACACACACACACACACATACACACTACTTTACCTTCAATGTGCCTCCATCTTCTTCGCTTCCGGCCTGTACTGGCTTGCGTCTCCTCACGTCCTACCATCCGGCTGAAGGGGGCTTGCCCCAGATCAGTCCGAGGCTTGTCCTTCTTGACAAGTCTCAAAGATCACGAAAAAAAGAGGGGTTAGTGGTAAAACTACCCAAGACAGAGTTTTAATGATGCTTCAAGATGTTTCAAAAACAAAATTTTTTATGGATTTCTCTTTTTATTTTTATTTTTTAATAGCTCCGCAATCAATAAGAGACTCTATTAATAATAAAATTAACCTTGAAAATCAGTTTTATGATTTATCATTGCACTTGAAAATTTTTAATTTCAGTTTTCCAGAAATTCATATGAATGGACTTGGTTAGTTTTACCAATAATCCTATTTTCACCAAAAATTTAATTTTCACAGAAGTTGAACTAGTACGTGTTGTTAGTTACTATTGCTTATGAGTTTATGACTGCAGTGTTGCTTCCGCTACAGATTGTAATTAAAACTGCAAGTGGTCAGCAATTATCTCAAGACCATTACAATTCCTTTACCATAACGTTGCATGACAGAAAATGGTGTTAAATGAATTGTCACTGTTTGGTCCATCATATTAATTGTATGTAGACAGCTGTTCTCATTTAAGCAGACATGTCACCGGCCTGTGTGGGACCAACTGATACATGCGGTACTTTAATGGAGATCAAATAATAAGACCAACTCATGTGGTAGTTTAATGGAGATCATATCTTTTCCTAGACTGGGAGAGGTCGCTACTGTTTCAACTTGAAATAATTTTGATTTTATTAACTTAACATACCAAAGCGTTTATGAATTTTGGCTTGCCGGGCTGTTAGGCCGTGGTCTAAAGTTGTTGGCTGCAAACGTTCTGACCATACCTTTGACGGCCGAAACTTGGTCAGTGTTACAGCCTTTTGCTACAACTTTGTGCACTGAAGATGGCCATCGAAGGTACGGCCGAAATGTTTGCAGCCAACACTTAGACCACAGTATTACAGCACGGCAAGCCAAAGATCTAAATTGACGCCAGCCATGAAAGCCTCAGGCATCAATTAATACCAAAGCTTTGTCCTAATTTAATTATCAGCTATTACAGTAGCAATTTTTAAATTGTACCATTCAAAGTTGCATGTGTCGATTTGTAAAGAGATGCTCATAAGCTGTCAGACCATTACAGACACCCAGTTTTAAGTAACGTTTGTTACCATTATGTTGGTATTCCTGAATAAAAAATATAATTCTCACCCAAACTATAATAATTCTGTTATCACTGAAATCTACTATCATGATTCTTTGGGCTTTTGAAATCTAAAGCCACCTAGTTACATCATACAATACACAGATGGGAGTCCTACATCTGCTGGACCCTAGTTACAGGATGCTATAAAATCTGTGAAGTTAGCTTTGGGTAACAAAGGCTATTAAGTGAAATAGGCTTTAAGTGAAATTAAAATAATAACCTTTAATAACATTAAGTGAAATTAAAATAATAGTGCATGCCAGAGATAGGTGAATTATTATTATTATTATTTTATGAGCAGCAGAGAATTGATTAATCCGAACTAATTTGGACCAGGAGAAGTTTTAATCATAATAAAATACTGTAATAACAGTACATTATAACAAACATAAATGAATCATATTTACACTGGTATGGTACAGAAGAAAAAAAAATTCAGCTTTCCACTGAACTAATGACAGTACTCTAGATATCAGATAATTTCTTTTTCATTTTCTTCATTCTTCAGATAATTTCTTTTTATTTTTCTTCACTTTTGAGGTTACCGTGCATGCAGTGTTTCCACCAAAATAGAATAATAGCGTCATGTTTCTCAACAACTGTAGTTCATAAGCACAGTGCTTCTTCTAAAGGTTTGCACAAACTATTGTAACTCATCTTTCTACCCCCAACTCATTCCTTATAGTATCACTTCATAATCTGCCTCTCTCTGTCTATAGACAATCTTTAATCCTCCTTATAGACTTCTTTTCAGAGGGTAAAATTCTTTCTGTTGATTTTTATTTCCAGGTTCCGTAACGAAATGGAAGTATGGTGAACGCAAAAAAATCGTGTTCGAGATAAGGGCTGGTTCTGATTGTACTACCCTCAAAACATGAAGAAAAGTAATTTTCCAAAAAGTGTGTGTGCGCGCGCGCGCGCGCGCGCGCGCGTGTGTGTGTGTGTGTGTGTGTGTAGAATTTTTCTATGACAAATGATAACTACCGCAAATTCAAACAGAATCAAATAATTTTGTACATATGTGTCCGACTCAAGGTCTATTGATTTTGGTGAAGACCGGTTAAGGGGAAGGAGTAGTTTACCTGCAGCGTTTTATGTTTTAACAAGAGTAAAGTACTTAAGTTTGATAAATAAAGTATACTAAAAAGAAGTGATGATAATCCACTGTAGAAATAATTTTGTGGGATAATGTTTTATATGTGTACTACGTTATCGGCAACAAAGAAGTAGTTTGTTGTTAAAATTCCTTCCCGCGCTGTTTGGGGCCATGTTCCAATGTTATCTGCAAAACCAGACATTTCAGCAGTGCCATAATCGAGTGGCTCTAACGTGAAGTGGTATATGTTAGTGACCACAGTACTGTGGTTAAGGCTGAAGAAAGAAGTAGTATCTGTGGAAATTCCCATTTTGAAAATTATTTTAAATACATATAAATCTTAGATCATGGAAGTCATGTATGGTTCTCCACACCAATATTTTTGCTATTAAAATGTAAAAATCCAAATTTCTAAGCGAATACAATGAAATAATATTTGGTTTAATACTTACCTTTAAAGAATTTTCTCAGTATAATTTTCTTCACATTTTTAAATTTGTTCAGACCAGTTGATTTGTTTCAAGTAGTCTTCAGCATAGTTATAATTATGTTTTAATTACACTGGTACAACAGAATACAAGAATACAGATTACATTGTTTCTCAATCCCAATATTATCTGTATTTATAATATACTACTCTATTATAAAGCCATAAATAAATTTAATATAATCTGTTTTATAATAACTGAATTTAAACACCATTATTCACGTTAACAACAATAAATTATCCAAAACTTTTAAGTAATGTGTAATATTTTTGTTAAAATTTGTTTTCCTTGTAACTCAGATCTGTGTGTTTACGGAGAGTGAGGCATGAATGGATGATGAACTGTGCAAACTAACACCTGCGTCACTCACATCTTTTCTAGAAACATGCACAGTGTGAATGGATGACTGTGCAAACTGGGACTGCCTCACACAGATCTTTTCTAGAAACATGCACATGTGTGAATGGATGACTGTGCAAACTAGCACCTGTGTCACACACACATTTTTTCTACAAACATTATGCACAGTTTAATCTGAGTTGTGGTATCGGGAACTTGGAAATTGCCAGTACATATTCATAATTGTCAGCTGTTGTTGGAGTCCCACTGTTTTCTCATAACTTTCAGCCACACTGAGATAAGAAACAAAACAGTACATATATTGTCTTGTATTTTGTATTGTTCTATGTGCATTTAATTGGAAAGTGTATAAAACTAATTACACAATGGAAATTCATGAAACATGTACTTTTAATAATTTTTTCCAAAATACATTATAGCATCGATTATCCAAATATCTATTAACCGAATGATCTATTATCCAAACTCAATAAAAAGTACAATTATGTACTGTACTGTACAGTAATTTATTAGACACTTGTAGGCGTATTGGATATTTATTGAACATAAAAAATTGTATACTATAAATTATTACAATACTGTACAGTAATAAATAAACGCTGTAGCTATACAGCCTTACAATCAATAAACACACTTACATCAACAAACGTCGTTAAACACATTTATAATTGATAAATAAAGTGTGTAGACCGAAGTCTCTGTCACTGAATGTCTGGTTTTTAATTAATTTTCGAGTACATTGTTTGTCATTAAACTCTAACTTTGTTTAACTTAATTTTTGGTTTTTATTAATTACACTCAGTTTCAATTCAGTGATTTTTTTGCCTTAGTAATACATTACAATACACTATAAAGGTTGCTGTAATTATATAACAGTATGTTAGAAATGATTTTGTAATAAAAACCTTTGTTTGTGTAAAGAGAAATAATGTTTTCAATTTACGATCTGTTATCCAAAATATCGATTATCCGGACAGGCCCTCATCCCGAGAGGTTCGGATAATCGATGGTCTAATGTATTTTAGTTGTCTTGATTGTTCATCTCTTCTTTCACAGCACTATCACTTTACTAAAAATGAACTTTATCTTGTGAAAACTTACTTTTTTTTGTCGGACGCGTTTCGGCGTACGTATCCGCCTTCTTCAGCTTTTAGTCAGACTGCCATCATTTCGTAACGGTTTTTGCGTGGAAGGTGTAGTGGGGGTGGTGTGTGGGGGAAGGGGATTGGTGCAGGGATTCAACTTGATGTTTGTTTTTTGTAAAATTGTGTCAAAAAGTGTATGTGATTTATATTGTAATTGATCGTTGAGTATGTTGTTTGGTTGTGTTGTGTGGTGTTTATATATTTCGTATTGTTCAGTTGTGTTGAGTTTTCATTACTTACCTAAAGGTCAAAAACTCAACACAACTGAACAATACGAAATATATAAACACCACACAACACAACCAAACAACATACTCAACGATCAATTACAATATAAATCACATACACTTTTTGACACAATTTTACAAAAAACAAACATCAAGTTGAATCCCTGCACCAATCCCCTTCCCCCACACACCACCCCCACTACACCTTCCACGCAAAAACCGTTACGAAATGATGGCAGTCTGACTAAAAGCTGAAGAAGGTGGATACGTACGCCGAAACGCGTCCGACGAAAAAAGTAAGTTTTCACAAGATAAAGTTCATTTTTAGTAAAATGTATTTTAGTGATCCAAACTGAGTTTTCTGATCTCCTAATTTTTAGGCTGTTTTATTGTATTTTTTCAGCTGTGTACGTTAATATAGTAGTCGCTCCTTTTTAAATATACAAACAGGTTTCTTACACAGGATTAGGGTAGATGTTTGAAATATGGAATACTGAAAAATCAATTCAGCCAATAATGTTCTTTTAACAATGCTTCAATAACACATATTTTTATTGTGTTATTACAGTTTACTTTTAATGGGACTGATTTCAAGATGTTATCATGTGTTTTCAGCCACTTCAAAGACTGTAATCTTGATTAGTGTTAACTTGTTTTTTCTTTTGTATGAAGCCGAACCAACCCCGGAACCCCCCAAAGCATAATTCTAGATACGCCACTGTAATAAACACACACAAACACAAAAAAGGGTGCAAGTATCAGACCCACTGGATTTGCTGGAAAATTTAGCCAGCTCCCTTCCTGCCCATTTGCCAGTTCTGGTTCTTCTCGTGGTCTGTGTTGACAGCAAGTATATAAGAGGCGGTTTTGTATGTGTTGTTACGCGCCCTACAGTTTATCGCAAAGAGCACTGTGGAGTAAATAAACAAATAAGAATATAACAGGCAGACAAAAACTTCAGGGAAAAAGAATATTCCCTGTATAAGTGATGTGACTTTGAACATTGCAGTGTTACATACTAATGGATGTAGAGTGGTGAAGGGGTCTAAGGGGAGGGGAGCTGTAGCCCCCTTCAGCTTCAAGTACATTAAATAGGAGTGTATTCTTTTTTTCACTACTTATATACTGGACTTGTTGAAGTACAGAGTGAGCCATAAATCATTTTTAGTTTAGTACTGCCAGTGAATTAATAATGAAAAGTTTAGTGAGGTTCGATCATTAACTAGACATAATTTTAAAAAGTTTGTGTCAGCCTTCCAACAGATTTTATTTCTATCATCAGGACTTGTTGGTAGGCAAATGCATATAATTTGAGTGACTTTTTCGAAGGAATATGTGCCAATTTGGATGTGCTCTCCTTCTCTAGCTTCCTGTCCTGTGACCATGTATTTTGTCTTGTTTTTGTTTATTATGAGACCCAGCCTCCTTGTGGGACCTTCAAGAGCAAGAAAGGCTTCAGTGACTGCTTGAAGGGACCTCCCGTTTATATATAGGTCATCGGCTATCCTAGGACCTGCACCAACCTGTTGAATACAGTCCCGAAGGAATCTATTCCATCATCTCTCATAGCTTTTTCTAAGGAAGAATGAAGAGGAGGCAAGCAAGAGCATTGCCTTGGAGGACTCCCTTTCCATAGTCAAACTCCCCTGATAGTCATTCTGGATCCTCACCATGCCCTTCACTGTCAGTATTGTCATCCTACACAATCTTATTAATTTCTTTGGTATGCCTAGTTCTTCAAGAGCAGTGTAAAGTTCTTGTCTAACAATGCTATCTTACGCATTTCTGAAATCTATGAAGAGGTGATGGGTTTGCAATCTATGGCACCAGGAGAGGCTACCATGCAATCATAGACCCAAACTATGTTAGGAAGACGGTGTGAACTATGATGCGCGCCATATCCCTGGGACCCGGAACTGAAAAGCACCTGCACTTGACCGGGACAACTGGCGGAGGCAGTTAAAGGAGGCCTTGCCTCAGTAATGGGTTGTTGTGCCGCTGAAGAAGAAGATATAATTTGAGTGTGCGTGTGTGCGTCTGCGCGCACGTGCATATGTATGTTGCATAAAGATATTAATAACTTTTACTCATGTTTTATTATACTTTAATAAGATATAATTCTATAAATGTTAATACTCTTGATATACATGTATTAATGATTTCTGTATTGATTGTATACAGTTTCTGATTATGCTAATAATTTTGTCAAAAGAGTGGCAGCAATATTTTAAAACTGTAGTCAATATCGGAACCTAACTAAACATTTCATCATGTTTTTGTCAAATGACATGTGGACCATTCTATACTGTACTTACATTGTACTTTTAATGTTTAATTAATAAAGTTGTGTTAGTGGTCATAATCACAAACATAATTAACACTGTTGCACGCCAATACAGACAAATTATTCCGATTAGCACTTTCAGCTTTACAGCTTATCATCAGATCGTAAACAACAATAATCTTCGGTGTGCAACAGTGTTAATTCTGTTTACTTTTAATGTGTACGCATAATGTTTTTTCCTGTAGCACTCTGTTGTTCACTTTTGATAACTTTATTGTGTCACTATCCAACCTCTTAGTGGTTTCATAATGCAAGCAGTGACTTGATAATGAATGCAGTAACTAAAATGCATCAAGAAAAATGAACAGTGTAGTGATGTTGCAAGAAAAAAAATTTCTAAATTTTATAAGAAAACCATCTTATGTATATGTTTGTTTGTGTGCATAGTGATACAGGTTTTAATCAAAAAATGCATTAACATTTTAATTTGTTTACAGTTTTGCTGTATTTTTGTTCTTTTAGATGTTGAGGCTGTTGTTTCTATCTTATACCCATCACTTTAGTTGCATTTAGCAGCGGTGTTGACCAAAAACAGTGATCATGTTCCCAGACTTGTCAACTACATGTAGAGCATTATATAGACTTATGGTCTTGGCCAGTTCTGTGGGCAGTTATATATCATGACACCAGTGGGTGGTTTTCTTGATTTCGTGGAAACCATTTTACTAGTAGCATTGCATAAAGCTACCACAGAATTGGTGAAAATACATGCCGATCGGACATCCAGTATATTAACATCACGTGTAGCCAGTAAGATTACCATTCTCGCTGAGATTGTTAAGCCTAGGTTGTGATTGAGGGACATGTCTAACAACCTCACCACCTGGAAAACTAACTAAATAAAAGACTATATTTCATCCGTGAAGAAGTCAGAATTTACTAAACAGTTTTTTTAATTTTTTTTTTTATAGACTTGATTAGCTTATTGTGTAGGGTGAAACAATTACCAAGAACATTCTGATGAACAAAGAATGTAAGATAATTTTTAAAAGTTCCAAGTAAGCTATTTTTTTTTTTTTAAGAAATATGTGTGTTGAATATTCAATGTATTATTTGTACAACAGCGTGTGCTTTCAAAAACGTATAAGTTTATTATGATTTTCTTGAGCCATACAGAGCAAAAGCCAGTGAGGCTCTCAACACTTCAGCCATCTCAGTATTTGAGAATATCGTAGAACTATGGTTAGAGTTAAGTAAAAAAATGGAATTACTGTAACTAAACATATTTGCAAAGTGTAGTCTGATTTAATTTTTATACAATTCACGTCTTACAAATTATAGTTTTAAAATTACTGAGAATAAATTTAAGGGCCATTCCATGCCAAATCAACCTGTCACTCAACCTGACCATTTCAGATTTCAATGAAACTTTCAGGACTCATTCTCCCGTATGATAGAAATGAGAATATATTTTTAGATTTTTTTTTATCTGTTTGGGTTTTGATGTAATTAATTTTTAAAATTTAGAAAAAATACCGTTTTTGTCTTTCACAAACTTTTTAATTCTTGAATAACTCAAGTTCTATAAGGCCTAGAGACTTGTTTGAACCCTCATTTTAAAGAGAATCTTGTAAGGTTTAATTTGATATGCTACTTGACTATGTTTATTTGCATACATTTTTTAAATAGTGTTTTTTAAAAAAATTGAAAAAATATATGTTTCTTGTAAACTTTTAAAATGGGATCAGGAGTTATGCCAAAAAAAAAAACATATGACAATGTTTTAAGGTAAGGGCTAGATTGCAATCAATCTTAAATTTTTTTTAAAGGTAAAAAATATACATAGGCTCTAAGGTAACCAGTTTACAATAGGGATTATAATAGAGGTTTACTAAACCTACAAACAAATAATCATGCCATAACTTATTTAAGATCATTGTAACTAAAATATCTGCCAATTACAGGTGCTCTGCCACAGCACAGAAAGCCTGTACAGACTTGTCTGATTCATGTTCTTACAGGAGTGTGACTCATACCCACTCTAGCTCAGTTTCTGCTTAGTTTCCTTTAAGATTTCAGTGAGTGAACAGTTAGTTGTTGGCAGTGTCACTTAAAAAGTGTTTTGCATAAAAGTATGATGTTTATACATTATTACTTTTTTAGTGGATGTGAAAGAAGTGTTCTCCTGTGATAACAATATGGGTGAACCCAGTCAACAAAACATTTTTCAGTATATTATTGTAATCCGTTTAAAAAGGCTGGTCATTATTACTACAAAAAAAGCTTGAGACTTGTGAATGAAAATGTTTTAAAACGTAATGCCAATTTACGTGAAGGTGACAAGATATGTTGTGGTTGTCGTAAAGCTGTTTTAAAGCTACCAGAAATTCCAACTGATCAAGAAGAATTGCATTTGGACAGCTCAGAATCGCAGTATGGTTTGAATGTTCCTGAAGTACAAGTTCAAAACACATGTTCAACTCCAGAGAAAGTAGAGGCAATTGAAGCCTTAAACAAAAGTCTTGCTGCTATAGATGAAATGCCAATAAAAAGAAAACGTTTAAGTGAAAAAAAATACCCAGATGAAAAGATCAAAAAAGTTACTGAAGCTTTCCGAACAAAAGTTATAAATTTAAGTCCAGGTACCTCTGATTCTGATGCCATAAAAAATAATGACAGTGAAGTTATTAGTCAATTAAAAGAAAAATTCAACACTACTACAGGCAAAAGTGTGAGAATTCTAACTACACTTCCCAAAAGCTGGACTCTAAAAACAATTGAAACTGAATTTGGAGTGTCTAACTTTACGGCTAGAAAGGCAAAAAAACTGTTACATGAAAAAGGTGTTATGCCATCCCCAGACCCAAAGCCTGGAAGAACATTGGACCCTGGAACGATGGCCTTAGTCAAGGACTTCTATCAAAATGATGAAGTTAGTCGTCAAATGCCAGGTAAAAAAAGACTTTGTTTCGGTAAAAAAATATGGCAAACGTGTACGTGTGCAAAAGTATTTAATTCTAAGTACATTAAGAGAAGCATATGTACTATTCAAGGAGCATTACCCAGATCAGAAAATTGGATTTACTAAATTTTGTGAGCTTCGTTCCAAGCATTGTGTTCTTCCTGGGTCCAGTGGGACACACACTGTGTGCATTTGCACAATGAATGCCAAATTAATGATGGCTCAGTGTAAAATACCTGAATTAACAAATCGTGAGCTCCCTATTAAAACATACAAAGATGTAACAAGCAATATAATTTGCAAAACTCCAACATGTAAATGTTATTTTGCAAATTGTGTTAATTGCCCAGGAAGTGATGATTTGAAGGCTAGGTTTGAAGAAGCTTTTGAGCTAAATAGCATTGAAAATGTGAGTTTCAAACAATGGATGGAGATTGATAACAAGTGTGTCCTGGAAACTTTTACAAAACCAACAGAAGAGTTTGTGGATTATTTGTTTCAGAGTTTGCCAAAACTCTTAAGACACTCTTTCATTGCTACTCAACAGTCTTCATACTTGCGAGACTTAAAAGAAAATCTACCTCAAAACCAATGCATTATGCTTTGTGATTTTGCTGAAAATTATGCATTTGTACTTCAAGATGCTGCACAAGGCTTTCACTGGAATAATGCTCAAGCAACAATACATCCATCTGTTATATACTACATGGATGAGGAAAGCAAAAAGCTGGCATACCTTAGCTTAGTTATCATTTCTGATTGTATGACACACAATACCGTTGCTGTTCATTTATTTCAACACCTCATGATTGACTTTCTTAAACAGAACCTGCCTCATAAGCCGGAAAAGCTCCATTATTTTTCAGACGGAGCAGCATCACAGTACAAAAACAAATCCAACTTCCTCAATATCTGCCATCATGAGAACGATTTTGGAATTAAGGCTGAATGGAACTTTTTTGCATCGTCACATGGGAAGAATGTATGTGACGGCGTAGAAGGAACTGTAAAATGTTTAGCAGCATTGGCCAGTCTACGTATGGTTTACAATGAACAAATCATGACACCTCGCCAACTTTATGATTGGGCTAAAGCCAATATTGACAACATCAGTTTTTTGTATTCCACTAAAGACAGACATGAGTCAGAGGAACAGACCTTGAAGAGACGGTTAGAAGCAGCAACAACAATAAAGGGCACTCAGCAATTTCACAGTTACACTCCTGTGAGTGAGACTAGAGTTTTAGTGAAAAGCCACTCATTTTCAGAGATATCAAGTGTAGAAATAGTTTCAGCTGACGATACTGATGCTGATTTGGACACTAATGACATTGTTGGCTTTGTCACATGCCAATACTCAGACAAGTGGTGGTTAGGTTGTGTGTTAGGAGTAGAAGGAGATGAAGTAAAAATAAGTTTTTTGGAACCACATGGCCCTTCTCCATCTTTCAAATACCCACAATTTACTGACATATTAGTTGTGCACAAAAGTGAGGTTTTAACAAAAGTTGATCCTACAACAGCAACAGGAAGAGTTTATCGGCTTACAGACTTAGAAACTAAAAAGGCAAACAAGAAATTATCTGTTAAATTAAAGAAGAACTAAAATCTATTTAGGTATTTTGGTGCGATTACAAAATGACAGTGGTAACCAAGAAAAAAACTTATTATTTTTATCGTGTTAAACCAGGTATGTAACCTTCTTTGTTATGATGATTGACTATGTATTAGTATGATATAAGTAACAAAAAATGTAGATTTTACAAATTGCCTGTTACCGTGTAAACACAAAACAAAAATTATTAGCCTATAGATGCGTTGTACATTACTTTAAGGTTTTTGTCATAACTCCTGATCCCATTGAGATCCCACACTAAAAGTTTCAGGATTTATAGCTCATAATATTACAAGAAACATATATTTTTTTCAATTTTTTTAAAAAACCCTATCTCAAAAATGTATAAAAATGTTTTTTGGATTAAAAAAAAAACAAAATGCACCAAACATAGTCACGTAGCATATCAAATTAAACCTTGTAAAATTCTCTTTAAAATGAGAGGTCAAGCAAGTCTCTAGGCCTTATAGAACCTGAATTATTGAAGAATTAAAACGTTCGTGAAAGCTGAAAAACGGTATTTTTTTTAAGTTTTAAAAATTAATTACATTAAAACCCAAACAGATAAAAAAAATCTAAAAATATTCTCATTTCTATCATAAGGGAGAATGAGTCCTGAAAGTTTCATTGAAATCTGAAATGGTCAGGTTGAATCTTAATATTTTTGGATGGTTTGGCATGGAATGACCCTTAAAATTAAGGATCCACAAGGTGGCAGAATTGTAGTATTTAAGGGTACTAGTACTTTGGACAGTTTTAAATGGTGTCAGATAACCAAAAAACTTGGTTAATACTGCAATACTGCCTTAAGTAGTTACTTACTTCACGATGAATAGACCCAGGGACTGAACTACGTACATTGATTTTATGGCATTCCAGGAATTAAACACAGGGTGAGTAAATTATTAACTAAGTGCAGTCTGCCAAGCTCACCGATCGGTAATAATATAACTAAAAGTAGTGACTTTCAATTAACTTGTTGTGGTGATTTAATAAACCTATGTTTACAGGATTCGATTTTGAAATGTGGGAGAGCATACAGTCGCTGCAGCCATTGACAAAAACATTGTCATCATCTACTAGTCGAGGGACTGGACAGTTCAAATGTATGCAGTGTGATTCGCGATACACTTTGCAACGCAATCTTTGGAGACATGTAAAATACGAGTGTGGCAAAGAACCGAGATTTCAGTGTCCATTTTGCTTGCTACGTTCAAAACAGAAAGTCAATATGGAGAGACATATCGCAAACTGTCGATATTACAAGTCTTGTTGAAATAGATAATTGAGTACGGTTTCATACTTTGGACATCACAACAATAATTTGAAACATTAAAAGTACAAATTTTTTGTTAGATTGTTTCAAGTTTACGTGTTTATAGAGTTTAGATTGTTTCACAGATGTTTGTGTTTATTCAGTGAAAAATATAAAAATATTGTGCTATGAATTTGTAACAGCAATATCACCACTCAGAATTACCAATTTTGAATTTTTTTTGTTTTACCATTATTTGGAAATAACCCCCCCCACACCCACTTTCAAATGTACATAGACCAGCTAGTCTTAACTGCTTTCTAACTTCTATGAGTCATTAAAATTAAAGTAAATGTTTGGGCCATATTTTGCAGTAACTGTCTCAAAAAATCTTTTCTAGTAATTTTCATGCAGTTCTACCAGTACCAATTTTTGTGAAATATCAAATGAGTGCAAGCTGAAACTGCTGAAAATGTAATCTAGGCTTCCTACAACTAACTAGATACCTGTACAGTATAGGATCAGAATGCATTAGGGATGGATAACTTTTTTTTGTGTAATCTTAGACATGAATTTGATCTAATGTCCACCAGTGAGATATGATGTAAGTAGGCGTTTAAATGAAATGAAAAACTACATAATCTCTTAGTCTGTGTGTGTGTGTGTGTGTGTGTGTGTGTGTGTGTGTGTGTGTGTGTGTGTGTGTGTGTGTGTGTGTGTGTGTGTGTGTGTTTCAATATATACTACTTACAGTTTAATAAGTAACAGTTTATCATATATAAACAATTTAATTAGACATAAAAATTAGTAATTATTTTATAAAGAAGTAATACATAATATAAAAGTATAATAATTATCATTTGTCTTCTTCTTTTTATCAAAGAAGAAAAAGAAAAACAAAATTCTGCTGCAATAGTAACCATACGGTCAGCTGATTACAATGTGTAAATTGAGTGTTTTAAACAGGTTTGATTCCTGATGTACTTATTTGAATTGTAAAAAATACACACACACAAGAACCTAATGCTTTGAGGATTATATAATATTAACACCAACAAATATATATAATTAACTAAAAAGTTAATTATGGTAACAAAAAGTTAACCAATGGTGTATACAAAATTGAATGCTAAGATTGCAATAAATGTTACATAGGACAAACAAAAATATCGGTATGGAGAACCATACATGACTTCCATGTTCTAAGATTTATTTTTAAAATCATTAGGGAAGTATGCAAAAAGTTATTTGATTATGTTTGACTTTACGGCAGTTATCGCTCGTTATAGAAAAAATTACCCTTTTTGAAACATAAAACGTTGCAGGTAAACTACCCCTTTCTCTTAACCGATCTTCACCAAAATCAATAGGCCTTGAGCCCTCTATAATTGAGGGTTGTATGCACAAAATTATTTGATTCTGTTTAAATGTGCGGCAGTTATCGTTCGTTATAGAAAAAATTAACCCTTGTTAAAACATAAAACGTTGCGGGTAAACAACCCCTTTCCCTCAACCGATCTACACCAAAATCAAAAGGCCTTGAGTACTCAACAATTTATGGAAGTATGCAAAAAGTTATTTGTTTATGTGTGACTTTACGGCAGTTATCGCTCGTCATAGAAAAAATTACCCTTGTTGAAACATAAAATGTTGCAGGTAAACTATCCCTTTCTCTTAACCGATCTTCACCAAAATCAATAGGCCTTGAGCCCTCTACAACTGAGGGATGTATGCACAAAATTACTTGGTTCTGTTTAAATGTGCGGCAGTTATCGTTCATCAGAGAAAAAATTAACCCTTGTTAAAACATAACATGTTGCAGGTAAACTACCCCTTTCTCTAAACCGATTTTCACCAAAAACAATAGGCCTTGAGTACTCTACAATTCGGGACTGTATGAAAAAAATTATTTGATTCTGTTTGAATTTGCGGCTGTTATCGTTTTCCATACAAAAAATTCTACCCAAGACAGACAGACACACACAGACACTTTTCGAAATATGACTTTTCTTCATGTTTTGAGGGTAGTACAATCAGAATCAGCCATTATCTCGAACATGATTTTTTCGCCATGATCATAAAGCATTTCCTTATGGAACATGGAAGTAAAAACCAACTAAAATATCGGTATGCAGAACCATACATGACTTCCATGTTCTAAGATTTATATTTAAAATCATTTTTGAAATGAAATATTTCCATAGAAACTACTTCTTTCTACTTACTGCTTCAGCCTTAACCACAGTACTGTGGTCACTAACGTATACCACCTCACGTTATCGCACTCGATTTTCACTGATGATGGAATTCGATGGCACTGCCGAAACGTCTGGTTTTGCAGAAAACTTTGGTCTACGGCCAAACAGGACGGGAAGGAATTTTAACAACAAACTACTTCTTTGTTGCCGATAACGTAGTACATATATAAAAAATTATCCCCTCCCCCTTCAACTATAATTTTCATTTATAGAAAATTACCCCCACCCCGTTCAACTAGCCTCTTCATTTATAGATATTTTATCTACTTTTCTACAGTGGATTATTAAGATCTTCTTATCAGGATACTTTATTTATCAAAATTAAGTACTTTACTCTTGTTACAACAAAAAATGTTTCAGGTAAACTACCCTTTCCCCCTAACCGATATTCACCAAAATCAATAGGCCTTGAGTCCTCTACAAATCAGGGACATATGTAAAAAATTATTTGATTCTGTTTGAATTTACGGCAGTTATTGTTCTTCATGAAAAACGTTCTCTTGTTACAACATAAAATGTTGCAGGTAAACTACCCCTTTCCCTTAACCGATCTTCAACAAAATCATCAGACCTTGAGTTATCTACAATTGAGGAAGGTATGCACAAAATTATTTGATTCTGGTTAAAAGTGTGGCAGTTATCGTTCATCATAGAAACAATTACTCTTGTTAAAACATAAAACGTGGCAGGTAAACTACCCCTTTCCCTTAACCGATCTTCAACAAAATCAACAGAACTTGAGTTATCTACAATTGAGGAACGTATGCAAAAAAATATTTGATTATGTTTGAACGTGCGGCAGTTATTGTTCGTCATAGAAAAAATTACCATTGTTGAAACATAAAATGTTGCAGGTAAACTACCTCTTTCCTGTGACCGATCTTCACCAAAATCAATAGACATTGTACTCTCTATAGCTCAGGAAGGTATGCTGAACATTATTTGATTCTGATTACGGCAGTTATCATTCGTCATAGAAAAAATTCCCCTTGTTACAACAAAAATGTTGCAGGTAAACTACCCCTTCCCCTTAACCGATCTTCACCAAAAACAATAGGTCTTGAGAACTCCACAATTCAGAGTTGCATGCAAAAAATTATTTAATTCTGTTTGACTTTGCGGCTGTTATGGTTTGCCATAGAAAATACCCTTGTTAAAACATAAAACGTTGCTGGTAAACTACCCCTTTCCCTTAACCGATCTTCACCAAAAACAATACGCCTTGAGAACTCTACAAATCAGGGCTGTATGCGAAACATTATTTGATTCTTCTTCGTATTGTTTAAATTAGCAGCCATCCTTACTATTTCTTTTATGAATTTGCTAACTGCTATAATTTTTTATTGTTCGACTAAGCTTTTCGTCATTACTGACATCTTCAGGTCTTAAACAACTACCTGACTACTTCAGGTTGTTTAAGACCTGAAGATGTCAGTAATGACGAAAAGCTTAGTCGAACAATAAAAAATTATTTGATTCTGTTTGAATTTGTGGCTGTTATCGTTTGCCATTGGAAAAATATCGGTATGGAGAACCATACATGACTTCCATGTTCTAAGATTTATATTTAAAATCATATTCGAAATGAAATATTTCTATAGAAACTACGTCTTTCTACTTATTGCTTCAGCATTAACCACAGTACTGTGGTCACTACTACTTCTTTGTTGCCGATAACGTAGTACACATATAAAAAATTCTCCCCTCCACCTTCAACTATAATTTTTAATAATAGAAAATTACCCCCACCCCGTTCACCTAACGTCTTCATTTATAGTTATTTCATCTACGTTTCTACAGTGCATTATTATGAGCTTCTTATCAGGATACTTTATTTATCAAAAAAAGTACTTTACTCTTGTTAAATCATAAAATGTTTCAGGGAAACTACCCATTTCTCTTAACCGATCTTCTCCAAAATCAATAGACCTTCCGTCCTCTACAATTCAGGAATGCATGCAAAAAAATATTTGATTCTGTTTGAATGTGCGACAGTTATCGTTCGTCATGGAAACATTTCTCTTGTTACAACATAAAATGTTGCAGGTAAACTACCCCTTTCCCTTAACCGATCTTCACCAAAATCAACAGACCTTGAGTTCTCTGCAAATCAGGGAAGTGTGCAAAAAATTATTTGATTATCTTTGAATTTTCGGCAGTTATCGTTAGTCATAAAAAAATTACCCTTTTTAAAACATAAAAGGTTGCTGATAAACTACCCCCTTCCCTTAACCGATCTTCAACAAAATCAACAGACCTTGAGTTCTCTTTAGTTCAAAAAGGTATGCAAAAGCCTAGTTGATTCTGTTTGAATTTACGGCAGTTATCATTCGTCATATAAAAAATTACCCTTGTTAAAACATAAAATTTTGCAGGTAAACTACTCCTTTCCCTTAACCGATCTTCACCAACACCAATAGGTATTGAGAACTCTACAATACAGGGCTGTATGCAAAACATTGATTCTGTTAGAATTTGCGGCTGTAATCGTTTGCCAAAAAAAAAAAATAACCTTGATAAAAAACTGTTGCAGGTAAACTACCCCTTTCCCTTAACCGATCTTTACCACAAACAATAGGTCTTGAGTACTCTACAAATCAGGGCTGTATGCAAAAAATTATTTGATTCTGTTTGAATTTGTGGATGTTATCGTTTGCCATAGAAAATACCCTTGTTAAAACATAAAATGTTGCAGGTAAACTACCCCTTTCCCTTAACCGATCTTCAACAAAATCAACAGACCTTGAGTTCTGTATAATTCAAAAAGGTATGCAGAAGAGTAGTTGATTTTGTTTTAATGTTCGGCAGTTATCGTTCGTCATAAAACAAATTACCCTTGTTAAAACATAAAATGTTGCAGGTAAACTACCCTATTCCCTTAACCGATCTTCACCAAAACCAACAGGTCTTGAGAACTCTACAATTCAGGGCTGTATGCAAAACATTATTTGATTCTGTTTGAATTTGCGGCTATTATCGTTTACCATAGAAAAAAATACCCTTGATTAAAAACTGTTGCAGGTAAACTACCCCTTTCCCTTAACCGATCTTCACCAAAAACAATAGGTCTTGTGTACTCTACAAATCAGGGCTGTATGCAAAAAATTATTTGATTCTGTTTGAATTTGTGGCTGTTATCGTTTCCCATAGAAAATACCCTTGTTAAAACATAAAACGTTGCAGGTAAACTACCCCTTTCCCTTAACCGATCTTCACGAAAAACTATAGGTCTTGAGAACTCTACAATTCTGGGCTGTATGCAAAAGAGTAGTTGATTCTAAATAAATAATTACCTTATTTTATCCACTAAGTGATCTTCTTTTTCTTTTTAATTACTACATGTTTCAGGGCTTATATCCCCATCTTCAGGTAAAAGCAAATCTACCCTATTATTAGGGTTTCGTTAAAAATTCACAACGACACAAACACATAACACACTTAAATAAATTAACATTGAACATTAAATCTGTATCGGAACACGCTACAAACGAACCAGTGCACTGGCCGAAGTCCGACTTTCAACTGATCCGTACACGCTATTCACGGTTTGTTTTCATAGCTGTGTCATATAGTTTATTTGATTTGAATGATAACTGTTCATGAAGTACCTGATTTTTATTTCTTCTTAAGGCCTTGTATATTTCAAATTCCTCTAAAGCATCCAGTAGTTGACCCTTTTTACCTATATGTAAAGGTTCCAAATTCTCTTTAAATCCAGTGTATGTATGATTTTCGTTTATTAGATGTTGTGCGTAATGCGATACATTATTATTGGGGAACTTCTTAGGTAAATGTTCTTTAAATCTCTCGGAAAATTTTCTCCCCGTCTGGCCTATATAGATTTTATCGCATTCATTACGCCGGATTCTATAAACGCCGGAACAATCCTCTAGTAATGCTTTGGTATTAGGCTTAAGTATATTTGTTAATTTGTTCGTGGTCCTGAATGAGACAATAATCCCTAGCTTTTTTAATTCATTATGTAGTGTATTAGGTAGTATGTTTGTATATCTAGCAGAAACATATTGGGTTTTATCTTTAACTTTGTCCAATCGTTTTAATTTATTAGCGTGTTTATATATTATTTTATCAATGATTTTACTATTGTAACCATTCACTATCGCTATATGTTTTATTATATTAATTTCATCGTTATAGTCATCTATGTCCATCGGTATATTTGTCAATCTATGTGCCAGTGCGTTAAAAGTTGCCATTTTATGTGTATAAGGATGATTGGAACTAGCATGTATGGCTATATCAGTTGTTGTTGGCTTTCTATATATTTTAAAGCTAAGGAGGTTATTACGTTTATATGTGGTTACGTCCAGGAAATTCAACATATTGTTATGTTCTACTTCCATAGTGAATTTAATATTACTGTTTATGCCGTTCAAAAAAGTAAGCAATCCGTCTATCTGTCTAAGAGTACCACCAAAAATTAAAAATGTGTCGTCTACGTACCGTGTGTATGAGATGATTTTATTGTATAACTTGTTTTGGTCAGATAGTATATACTTGTTCTCATAATGATTCATGTAAATCTCCGCTAAAATTCCACTCACCGGTGAACCCATGGCCAGCCCATTTTCCTGGATAAAAAACTTATTGTCGTGTGTAAAGTAATTCTGTTGCACAACAATTTTCAATAAAAATATAAGTTCATCAATTTGTATCTGTTTTAAGACATTTGTCTTGATTAAAAGTCTCTCGAGAATATTTATCGTCTCTAGCACGGGTATGTTCGTATACAAATTCACTATGTCCATAGATATCAGTTTATGGTTAGGCAGTACTTTAATGTTTTTAACTTTGTTTATAAATCCTATTGTATTTTTTACGCTATGTATGTTGTCCATTACTAAGCTGTTTTTGATGATTATTTGTAGCTTTTTGGCTACATTATAGCTTGGGGCAGTTGTATGATTTATTAAAGGACGTATTGGTATATTAGGTTTGTGTAACTTTGGTAGTCCTCTGAAAGTAGGCGCTTTCGGATTTATATTTTTGATACGTCGTCTAGTTTGAGCATCGAATAAATTAACACATTTATTCACCGCTGAGTTTATGGCTTTTGTATATTTAATGGTGGGGTCATTATTTAGGGTCTTAATATTATTTTCATTTATAAAATCATAGCATTTTTGTGTGTATTCAGTTTTATTGATGATAACTACTGTACTACCTTTATCAGCCTTAGTTATCATTGCGTCAAAATTTTCTAATTTGCGTTTGATGTTCTTCGCGATTTTAATTTCATTACTAGGTCTCATGTTATGCGTCCTACCCGACTGTAATATACGATTTAATTTATAGTTGATAGCCACCCGTGTATCATTCTGAATTTCCTGGTTTTTTATTTGTTTAATGACAGCTTCTGCATTTACAACTTCTCTTATTAACATGTCTTTTCCATAATCAGATAAATTATGTTCTAAACCCTTTAGATAATAAACTACATTCTTCATTAGATAGTTCAATGTTCGTGAGGTTATCTACACGCTTATAAAATTTGTGTTTACAAATTATGTTATCTGCATAGTTTATAACTATGTATAGTTGATTCTGTTTGAATTTGTGGCTGTTATCGTTTGCCATAGAAAAAAATTACCCTTGATGAAAAAAAAACCGTTGCAGGTAGAGTACCCCTTTCCCTTAACCGATCTTCACCAAAAACAATAGGTCTTGAGTACTCTACAAATCAGGGCTGTATGCAAACTATTTGATTCTGTTTGAATTTGCGGCTGTTATCGTTTGCCATAGAAAAAAAATCTACAGACAGACACACACACACACACACACATTTCAAAAAATGACTTTTTTTCATGTTTTGAGTGTAGTACAATCAGAATCTGCAATAATCTCGAACACGATTTTTTTGCCATCACCATACTTCCATTTCCTTAAGGAACATGGAAGTAAAAATTACCCTTGATAAAAAAAAACGTTGCAGGTAAACTACCCCTTTCCCTTAATCGATCTTCACCAAAAACAATTGGTCTTGAGAATTCTACAAATCAGGGCTGTATTCAAAAAATTATTTGATTCTGTTTGAATTTGCGGCTGTTATCGTTTGCCATAAAAACACACACACACACTTTTCGAAAAATGACTTTTTTTCATGTTTTGAGGGTAGTACAATCAGAATCTGCAATAATCTCGATCACGATTTTTTTTGCCATCACCATACTTCCATTTCCTTATGGAACATGAAGTAAAAAAAAAAAAAAAAAAAAAAAAAATACAGAAATATATAAATCTAATTTGGCTACACATGCAATAAACACAGGACATGAATTCCCAGATGTAACCAACGTGACACTAATAAAACACATACCACACAAAGGCACCATAATGAACATACGGGAAAATTTACAAATATTGAAACACAAAGCAAACGAATACATGAACAAAACGTGACACAATTTCCAAAGCACTCAACATCGAAAATACACAAAAAGCTAATATATACACCACAATCACACACAATAACACCAGTATACAATACCAAAAACCAACAGCAACAACAACCAACCAAAACACAAATACTCACAATAAATCAGGAAGGCAGAGGATGGGAACAAAAATTCACCAAATAAGGCAAAAACATCTTGAGGTTAAGAATTTAGAAATATTAAATAAATTATATATGCATCAAGAAGTAGACTGTACCAAAAAGTGTTTGAATTGACTAAAAAGATATGGTTTTGTTACCAAAACTGAGATTAAAAAATTTTAAACGTTATATAATAAGTTATGTTTATATTTATTGAATATTATAAATAATGTAAATTACATGAAATTTAAACGTAAGAGTAATTCTCAAGTGTGTTTATACACAAAGTTTTCTTATAGGGTTTTGGCGAGAGGATTTTGTATCTGCAACAACAAATGAAACAGAACCAGAACCAAGACCATACAGATGTCCCGGCTGCAGCATGTCATACACCCACAAACGAACGCTTCAGCGACATCAGTCATTTGAATGTGGAAAGGAACCTCAGTTTCAGTGTAAATTTTGTTTGTTGAAAAGTAAACGGAAGTTTAATATGGAAATGCACCTTGCTCGGTGCAAATATAATCCTCTTAATTTCGGTAAATAATTATTTTGTTACCCGTCACACATTGTTGGAAGAAATAGCTAAAGACAAAGTAAAGGGTACGTGTTTGTTACTTTTTGAAGTAAAATATTACATGATAAGTTTTAATTGGTGTCTTCTTTTTTATTTTTAAGAAAAATAAAAAAAAGTGATGTTTCCCAAAGAATAATATATAGCCTATATATTTTTTTTATTCTGGTGATGAACGTCATATATTTGTAGAGTTTGCTAGTATGTGTGAATTGTTACCATTTGTTAATTTAAGGTTATTTATAGTAAAAGAATTTCTGTGATGTCAGTTTGAGTATGTAAATAAAGGTACATAATATCAAGTGTCAAAATGCATGTAATGTGATGTAGTGATGTAAAGTATGCAGTAGAATTCAGACTAAGCAAATGAACCAAAGGACATCTAGATGTTCAGAAAATCTAGAAATAGGTTATCTATTTTTTTTTTTTTTTTACTGAAATCTGAGAATTGTATTTTCCTTCTTCACAAGAGTAGTGACAGGAGTTCAAATAGCTATGATTGTTTGCTAATTCAATCCAACAGATGGCGTGCCATAAAATTTGAAACTCCCTATATTTATTTGTTTGATTGTTGTGATAAAATAAAAGTGAAATAGTAAATTTGAGAAAGAAATATTTATAGCTATCTCTGTCATTTTTCTCTCAACCACTCGCTTCATCCAACTCTGTATTTCCATCTTATACCCTGAAAATTCATGTATTTTCATTTACATCATTTTTGTATTACTCCTAAGATCTGCTTCTCCTTTTTTTCCAGTTATTTATATTATTAATTACTGTCGACTATACTTGTCTTATCGATTCTTATCTATTGTTTATTCAAATGTTCCATTTTCGTTACTTATAATTATGTAATTGCCACACAAAATGTTTTAACAGATATTTGTGTTTGACGGGAGGTGAACAGATAAAATATTGCAGAATTATTAAAACTTGCCAGTCTGTTAGGACATGTCTCCGTGTGAAATACCAGACATTTTAGCTGTATCCTCAACAGCCATTTTCAGTAGAAAGAAATCGAGATCTCAACTGCCTGTGAAGTAGAGGTGGGCTGATACCTATAACAGGTATTTTGGAACGATATTTTTGTGGAACAGATGTAACAGTTACTGAAAAGTTGAAATACTTGTTCCGATTCAGTGATAACTGAAAAGTCAAAATACCTGTTCCGATTACTCGTGGCCTCGCAGTTCTGAGTCGTGGGACCCCTCTACGCAACTAACGAATAAACAAGTAAGCAAGTACTGCGAGTATTACAAGTACGTGAGTACAAAGCCACTTTTTGGTGCTAAATACTTTATTCTGCGCTTGTGCCGATTGCCATACAAGTACAAAACGAAGCTAAATAGTGTGGTTCAGAATGTCTCTATGCCAAAGAGACAAAGCTGTTTTTAATAAATTAAAAATTTTATACGAATGTTACACGTATTCTCGTGTGTTATGGAGATGTATAATACAGATTACATACTAGTCACCAACTTGGTAAATTTTGAAAAAGTGAATTATATTTTGTTATAACCTACAGAGTGGCTGATAGACCATATACAGTAGTACTTTTTGTTAATGTGATTTTGGAGATGATTTTAAGTTCACTACATATCTCACTAAATTTTTTTTGACATTCTTTATTGTGCTATTATGTGCACTCTAAATTTCATTACCTGAGTTTCACAACAGATTTGTCTAACCAAAATGGAATCAATAATTTAATATTAAATCTATGTCAGTATATTTTACTCCTAGTGAAAACTTAAATTAGTATTCACAAAGGGAGATAGGGCTATAAATTCTCTTGTTTCTTATTTTCTTTTAAACAGTAACAGCTTAATAAAGTCACAGTGTAAAGTAACACTGGTAATACTTTTAGTTTCAATTTATTTCTTCTAACAAATTATATAATACAGGTATATATGTATAATAGGTATATAATAACAGGTATTCATATGTGTTATTTTTTGGAACGGTTTAGTTTATACCTGTTATTTTCAAATACTAGTTTAGCACACTTCTACTGTGAAGTACTAAATGGAAAGGCATATATGGCCAGTTGATGAGATCTTAGTTGTTGCTCCATTCAAGATGGCTATCATGGGTTCAGCCAAAACATCTGGTATCATACACGTTCAAAGCCTAACAGCTCGGCAAGGTTTAATCCTATTGACACATGTGTGAAAACTTTGTTGTTTTATTAAAGTATTGCAGAGTTTTCTTGTAGCTGTAACAGACATCTGTTTATTTGAAAAAAAAAAAACTTAAGATTGATTAAAATGTAAAGTGTCTGGGCTTATAAGGCTGTAGTGCAAACATAGAGACTAACGTTGAAGCAAGTGTCAAAACATCTGAAGCAAAAACAAGCTGGGATATTTTGATTAAAATTAACTCCCGGGCTGTTTGGCCATGGTCCAAAGTTTGTGACAGAACCAGACGTTTCGGCAGTTCCGCTGACTGCTATCTTCAATAGAAACGAGTCAGTGCTCACGTGGGATGATATACGTTAGGACCACAGTACTGCGGTTAAGGCTGGAGATGTCCCGTGAACACTACTTCTGTTTATAAATTTCTGAAGTGCCATATATAGTAATAAATCAACAACCAGCCAATCAGAAAGAAGAAGGTGTATGAGAGGCTCGCAACACGCCCTGCCATAAAGTACTTAATGACACGCTTTTGCCCTGCCAATTCATAGCGATCGCAGCATGTTTCTTAATCTGGACGGACTCCAATAAGAAAGTGTATTATTAAGTACTTTATGGCAGGGCGTGTTGCGAACTCTCATACACCTTCTTCTTTCTGATTGGCTGGTGGTTGATTTATTACCACCATATCGAGTTACTTAAGAAATTTATACGTAGAAGTGTTCACGGGACATCTCAAGCCTTAATCACAGTACTGTGGTCCTTATATATAAGCATTGGCATTGGCTTGTTTCCACTGAAGATGGCAGTCAGTGGCACTACCGAAAAGTCTGGTTTTGTCAGAAACTTTGGACCACAGCCAAACAGCCCAGGAGTTAATTTTAATCAAAATGATACCAGCTTTGTAAGCCTTCGTACAACTTTAAGATTGGGACATGATACTACACACTGGTGTCAAAGGCTGAATGCTTATAAGACTTATAATTCTGCCAATGTCACATCAGCTAATGTATTAAGCTACAGTGTATATATTTCTTATTTTACAATTATTGACTCATAATTACAAGATGTAGAGCATTTATATAAGAGAAATAAGAGGCGAAGATGATATGGGTATGACAGTATTTCTATAGGTAATCAAAAAATCAGACAGCCCAAATTCCAAAATGTTGTACTTATGAAGCTTTTATTTGTTCAGAAATTTAACAAAAAGCTCAAAACAAATTAATAAATGAAAAATACTAACAACAGGTGATAAAAATGTTCACCATTTTGGTTAACACATACAGTAACACAATTTTTAATGTTGGATGTGCCCCTTGATAAGTACTCACTGATTGTATCAGAACTCGTGTTCAAAATCAATATTATTTTTAACTTCATCAAATGTACGTGGGTTGTGTATCGAATATATGCAGGCCATTTTTTAAAAATAGCATCAATGAATAAAACTCAATACGAGAAAATTAAGTGGGCCAAAGACTATGGAAAATTATCCGTTCAACAAGTAAATCAAACAAGTCTTGGAGAGTTTTGCTGTATGTTCAGTTGCTCCATCTTTTTGTAAACAGCAATCATGTTCGTAAGCATGACTGATTATTTCTTGGTAATGGTCAGCTATGATTGTCACCCCCCCCCTCACAAAAAGTAGGACCAACAATTGTCTGTTAAGATATAGTACGCCGCTCTTTGATTTCAGAAAATGCAATAATTGCATGTAGAAAGTGCGAAGTTCTCCAAACGCCATGTTCTGTAATTCAGATTTTCGATGCACTGAGATGGAACCAAACTTGTCAGTAAAAAGAAGCTGGTCTAGAACAGACGTGTCATTTTGAATGAAAACACCAACAATGATGCAGTTGTTTTCCATAGTTGTTTCTTGGTGTTGATGCAATATAATAATTTAATGAGCAAAGTCAGTTCTCAGTTTTAATATGACCATCTGGCATTTAATGAAGAAATTTGTGTTAGTGGTTGAAATCACAATCAGAATGATCACTGTTGCACACCACTATATAAAAATTATTCCGATTAGCGCTTTCAAGCTTCACAGCTCATCGTCATCACCTATTCCCGATCTGACGATGAGCTGTGAAGCTTGAAAGCGCTAATCGGAATAATTTTTATATAGTGGTGTGCATCTGGCATTTGTCTGTCTGTTTGGCGTGTCTTACGATATCTTTTGATGCACCAACTGATTTTCATGAAACTTGGAAAACATGTTCATGCTTTTACCCTACAGATCCTATTGTTTTGTAGATTGATCCTGCCAAAAATAGGGACAGAGGTAAAAATTTAAAGGTTAATTTTGTTATCACAGAAATCTATATGGAATATCAGATTAAAGAAAATCCTTAAATTCGTAGTAACTATCAGTCAATGAATTTTTTCAGTAAAGGGTTTGTGAGGATCGGTTAAAAAATATAACAAAAATTTTAACTTATTTGTGTCGACGTTTTGACAGTGTTTATTGTTATCATCAGGACCTGTGTATGAATACAAAAGAAATTATATACAAGAATACACACGAACACGCACGTGCATGCACACACACACATGTTCACTCAAATAATTGTTCTGTTGTGTTTGACATTGCAAAACAGTTCGAACATCAAGAGTTCGAAATTTTGAAAAATTGTAAAAATCCAGAAACTATCTGTCAGACGAAAGAGAATTTTAATCCAAACTCAAATGTAGCGTTTCCTTTGAAAATTAGTCTAACTTTAAGGGGCACCATGTGCCAAAAATTGAAGTCTCAATTTTGAAAAAAATTGTTAAGGGTGTCTTACGGTTAAGAGTGTTAGTGTGTGTGCATTCCATCACAGCACTGTAAGATTTTTGTTTTGTATGCACACTAATTAACTTTGATACTAAGTGTATTATTATTTGTAACTTCTTTATTTGTGTATATGTAAAAAAAACTGATTGGAAGTAAAAAATATGAAGTATGAAGTATATACATACATGAAGTATGAAGTATACTCGAGCTGTTACTTGGTCTAATGCTAAGAATCATGGATACAATAAACCTTACTCACAACTTAAGAAACAAATTATTAATTTAATTTTATCTAATAGTTAAAAAAATATTTTGTTCAAAATAGTGACTTTGCAGTTCAGGGAGCTTAGTAGTGTGGTGTGGATGCAACTTTGTAGGTTTGTGATCGCTTCCGTAAGATAGTTCACTGTGAGTGGAAAGTTTTTATGATACTATTATATACACTGGTACTATCACACTGTATTGTGTTATTTGTATGATAGAATATGTTGGTAGCTTTACTTATTTCTTCATCCCCTTTTCCGTCTTTACATTTTATGACTCCATGCTTTCCTATGTACTTTAGGTATTGTTCGTTTATCACTACTGGCGTGTTCCACGTTCCACCATCCATATTAATAGCATCAAATACGTACCGTATTAACATAATGTGATAACGATATTACAGTGTTGCAGTTAATGGATTACTGTATTGTTTTTGAGATTAATACGTTGATGATGTATTTATTTTTGTATACTTTGTATGTGAAACAATGTTGTAACCATCTCAAGTAAATAAATTGTGTACAAAAACCTATCGAATGATTTATGATGGTGAGAACAGTACATTTAAGCTTATTTAAATTTAATTTGTAACTTTTTAAGTAGTTTATTTATATAGAATTGTCAACTGTCTTCAAATAAAGAAATACTAAAAGTAATCTAAATTCTGCTAGTCGAAGCAGCTTAATAATCCAATGAATTTCTGTAAAAGAAACTGCTCTCATTATTAAAAATATAGTAAACAATTAGTGGATTGTAGAAGTTAAAATTTGTATCAGTTATTATAAAATTTTGAGATACAATATTTAAAATCCAAAGAGTAAAGTTTGTGAGATTCAGATCTTTTTGTTTAGTTGTGAATGTGATTGATTTCAGTGATAAAAGATTTATTAAGGTTCAGTCAGTTAATTGGAGATAATTTTAAAATATTTTTGACAAAATGTATTGTCATTGTTTAGTACGTGGGCAGTACAAATAATAATTAAGGAGTTAAAATGTTAAGGGACACACTGTATGTGTTATATGTTATATCACATACATACTAACATTGTTATTAATGTTAAGGTTTATATTATGTTGTTGTTATGATTGTTATACCAGAATTGAAACCATAAGTTATTACACAATAAAATTAATTTATGCGGCAACGATGTCTTTAGTTTTCTGATGTGGCAACCTTAAGCACGAATTTATTCACTTAATATTATTGTTATATCACAGCAACTAATACGATATTTAAACATAATTTTAAATGGTTAATTTGCTATTGTGTACAGCAATCGATTGGAAAATTGGCATAGTTAAGTTTGAAAATGTGTTTATCGTTATCTGTGGTCATCTTCAGGTATTAAACAATATTAAACCAAACTTCTGTTAAAAACAAAAATGCATAAGATTCCTACAAATACATAAGCAGACCGTTAAATGAAAAATTAGACATCAATGCAAAAAACTTGAGAATTAATAAAAGCATTAAAGTAACAATACAAAGAAAACATAATATTAAAATTTAATGTACCCTTGACAGTCACTGAGCAGAATAAGCAAGCACCAAACACTACACTTTACAAAAATTGAAGTCCAAAAGTTATTAGCAATTACAGAACAAAGTGTCAAACGGAATGTTAAACACAGTCCAAGTAAAGAATTAATGAAACAAAAAAAGTGCAAAATAAAACATAAATATTCAAATATCTGATAAATCAAAATATTTAAACTATTCATAATCATTGAACATTACATTGAGCAGAACCAACAAGCAACCAACAGCCATTCATGGGAAAATTAACCATTCATATCAAGATATTTAACAGTGGCAGTGACGGTTCTAGCCTGAGACTGGGCACCAGGTCTGATCCCCCTCCTCAGAATCCTGTGTGAAAAAAATTTCTTATAAAATGTTCAAGTGTGTACTGTTTTTGGTTATTTGCAAGTGGAAAGTATATTACGATGGCACCAGTTACTACAATGGCCCCACATATTACAGGTTTTTAGTTGGCTATTGTTGTTATTCCCACTTACAAAGACCAGATCAGAAGCTCTAGAATCTCCACTGAACAATGGTGAAATATTGGTTACTCTAAAGTTGTTACTGTAGTCGCTATAGTACTTTGATGTAAGCGAAATCTTTTGATGTTTTTAAGAATCCAGGGTTTCTACCATGGTATATTTTGAAATACTAGTATTTATATACCAACCTGCCACTGACAGTATTTCTTGTAGTCTATTCAAAAAACATAATGTTGTTATAAATTTCAGAAAACAAAAACTCACACATAAGCTCTTGTGGTTTTAATTGTTAATGGCAACTCTTCTTTTCCCTGTTAACACAGTGTAAATTTTTGTTGAAAGAAAGGGTAATAGTTCCGATTGACACCCTTGTCTGGAAAAGCCACGAAACCTGCAAAAACCGATATTTTTGCAGGTTTTACGTAAACTACAGACCAAAAATAGGTGCGGAAGCGAATAATCCGCAAAAAAATTGTTTGCAAAAAATTCGCAAATATTTATTTTGGGGCCTAAATAACGTAAAACTGCGTTATTTTGTATTTTACATGAAACCTATGTATAAACAAAATTATACATCACTCTTTTTGAAACAGAACTCAATGCTGTAATGTCCAACGGCACCTCTGGTTCAGCTCGGCCTGTCGGCGGGCCTCACAGAGTCTATTCACGCGCGCATGAATAGACAATGCCTAGACCGCCCGTCTTCTGGGCTTCGCCCCTCAGACCTTATTACACAATTCTCACGTCATTAATAACTCTACGACTCCAAGTGGTATATATATCTACAGTATATTCATATATCATATTTCATTTGTCATAAAGTACGTAACGTATATCATTTTTCTAACATCTAATCTCTAAGCACTAGCAAATGAAGGCATACCTGTGCTTGAGTCAGTATTTTTACTACCTCAGTAAGTAACAGAAAATTTGATGTGATGTTCTGCACAACCGAGTTTTCATGTGGTACTTGCATTTACAAACAGCATGAAGACTACGAGAGTAAATATTTATTAATTGTAACGTTATTCTGCATGTAATATGAATAATAGAATACACTATGTAAGGTACGTTATTGTGTTCCAGTGTTGTATTGCTATAAGTAAGTTTGTATTTTTTTTTTGGCAACTTGCAAATAAAAAGTTCAAGTTTTTCATTGCTGCACCTAGGGTTGACCCGTAGTTTACGTAGAAACACAAAAAACCCGTTTTTTTATGTTTCGTGGCTTTTTCAGACAAGGGTGTCTATCGGAACTATTACCAAAGAAAGCTGTCTCAAATTTTAAGGAAATTTGTAAACATAAGAATTATTCTAATCGGGATGATTGGTCATAAGTTGGTGAAAGCTGGTAGTTTGGAAACTAGTTCAGTATAAGATGGCAGGTCCTTTTGAAATTTTAAAAATTATGTGTTGTACTGATGGTAAAATATTGTCACAATGATCGCTTGGATCATCATATTTAAACACTGGAAATAAGATTCTTGAACACCAGACAATTTAATGCATGTTTCATTAAACAAAGACACTTGTATGTAACAATTCTTTGAGTTAACAATTGTCCATCACATAGTATGTAAGAAACAATAATTATCACCCGATTAACATTGTTGCAATAAACAACGCAACTCATATATTTCTGGACACAATAATTTGCAGTTATCAATAATACATCTTATTTACAGTACACAAACTCACAACTGCAGCTGGTCAGCCAGTTTTAAAATACAGTTACAAAATATTATTTATACTAATTATAAGTATAACACTACTGACTCAGAACATTGTTTTTTTATTGGTAAAAATTTTACATTAATCCTGAGGTAATTTTACATTTTTACCAATAAAACACTTAAGTGTTCTGAGTCAGTAGTGTTATACTTATAATTAATTAATCAACACACACCATGGACAACAAAATTCAAGATCTATTTATACTTTGCAAAGGTTTCAAGACTGTTCCTTAACCTCTTGATGCACGGAGAGTAATCAACCAACATCGTCGGGAAGGTGTATAAGTCTATATTTAGTCAACCTTGTAAACTTCACATCTCATAGGGATAAGAATGAATTAGGATATATTTATGTATGATTTAATTTTGGTACCTTATTTCTTAACTTTCGGATTGTCGGACGAGGACTATTGTATTGTAAATTATGGGCTTGTTTGTAACGTTGTGTACTGTATAGGTTCAAGATGTGCTCTGTCTAAGTCAGACGAGCAGCTGAAAATACATCTTCACAGTACGGATGAAACGTTTGTTTTAAAAAAATATGAAACAATGTGCGTTAAACCAGAAAAAAAGATATGTCATTCAGAAAATCAAAGTCAATGGAAATTTGTGTACACTAATTTGTTTGTGATGTGTTATAATGTTTAGGACAATCCTACTGTGAATCCCATTGTTGATCAACTTGAATTTCTAATTGACATTGTCAGTAGAAACAAGTCGTAATAAATTAATTGATGGATTTTGTTGTCCATGACGTGTCCTTGATTAACTAATTATAAGTACAATACTACTGACTTGGAACACTTGGAGTTTTTTATTGGTAAAAATGTAAAATTTTTACCTTATAGCCTGAACCAGTTTTTGGTTATTACAAGCTTCGTCAGAACCGCTGATGAAGCTTGTAATAAGCAAAAACTGGTTCAGGCTATAAGGTAAAAATTTTACGTTTTTACCAATAAAAAACTTAGTTTTCCGAGTCAGTAGTAATGTACTTATAATTAGTAAAATTAATTGAATTATTTTGTCAACAGTTCTAGTGTTTAATTCTTATTTGAAGCTGATACCCAAGTTTAAATTTTACAGTGCACACACACACACACATTAAGTTTACATAGGAATTAATGCACACTTATTACTAGTTCCAAATCCACAGACTTTCACTTCTCCCTCTATATTGAATGTACACACAATTATACAGGGGGGCTGTAAGTTGCTTGACAAAATTTTATTTTCTGATAACTTCTAATGGATGAAAGTTTTTGGGACATTCAGCCAGTAAGCAGACACAATTTACTGATGTTTGTGTCTGTAAGTAAACATTTTGATGTCAGATTTGAAAAAATTATTGTCATCAGGACACATGAATATTACTGGAACAATTAATATGTATACAATACTGGTAATATGTATGAAATATTATAATTGTATCTTATTAATATAAGAAATGATATAAGTGTAATACTTATCGTTATTATGTAGAACACATATTCACAAAAAAAAACCACTTGTTATATATGAATTATGTTTGTATTACAGATCCCGTTTGAAATAAATTTTGTTGAAACATTGACAGAAGTGTTTTGAGTGTTTCTAATTAGTAACGTTGGGACACTGCAAAAGCTTCCTTTATTTATTCACGTCTTCTCTAATCTTTCATCATTGAACAAGCGTAGCTTTGACTCGACAGTTTGACATTTATCTGTCTATCTGGGGTACTTCTCACGATAACGTTTGAACGCATCAACTGATTTCCATAAAACTTAGTGTGCTTGTCTCCATAATTATATCATACAGAATCATATTGTTTTGAGATTGATCCTCCAAAAATAGGGGGACAGAAGGCAAAAATGTGAGGGGCCAAAGTTTGAAAAATCGTAAAAATCTATGTGGGATATCAAGTTAAAGAAAATTGTAACCAAAATATAAATTTAGTTTTTGTTTATGAAAATTCTGGGATGCTGGAGGTCAAAAGTGGGTGAAAATTTTGATACAGTCGCAAAAGATTCATGTGGTGTATCAGATTAAAAGGAATTTTAACTAAAATTTGAACATGGTATACACTTTTGGAAATTTTAAAATTTTGGGGCACCAGAGTCCAAAAAATATCAGAAATTTGAAAAAAATTGTAAAAATCCAGCCGGGTGTCAGACTTTTAACACGAAATCCAATTGTTCAGAATTTTTATCGTTTATTGTACGGTTGCTATAATGTTGTTACTTTACTAAACAAAAATGGTAGGGTAATTGGGAGTTTCATAATTCGTCCGTGATAATTGAAAAATTATCTAATATAAAAATTTATCCAATAATAAATGTACTTCGTTCAAAATAGCGAGCAAGTTCTGTAGCTCAGGGAGCATACTTCAAGTGATTTATGGCTACCTGCGTGTGTGCATGCACATGCGTGTGCGTGCATAGTCTTCTTTTGATAATTCCTATCAGTTTCGATTGTTAACTTCCTGTACAGCTGCACGGAATAAGTCAGTTGTATTCATGCCAAACCAGCTCCTTAAATTTCTCAGCCATGATATTCTCGGTCGCCCAACTCGTCTCTTTCCAAGTACTTTTCCCTGTAGTATGGACTGCAATAAGTAAAATCTCTGTTCATTTTTCATGAGATGTCCCAGATACTGAAGGTTTCTTATCTTCACTGTGTTAATAACTTCCGTATCTTTCTTCATCTTTCATAGTAATGAAAGATAATGCATAGTAATGAAATAACAAATTTTAATTTTATAACCCCTATTAATTTTAATTGTGTAATTAAATCACTGGCAGCTAATGTTTGTTTTTGAAATTTAAACACCTGCTGGAATGTCAAGCATCAAAGCATCAATATTTTTGATTTAGATTGTCAGTGACATAAATTAAGCTTATGAGAAAATATTCAAAGAACTGTGATAAAAACCATTATGATGTCGACTAAAAATTTTTTTACTACTGATAGTAGACTAAAAAAATAAAATAAACTCAGAAGGCAAGGTATCAGGTACACATTACTAACCTTTTGAAGATGTCATTCCAAAAGTCAGTTCTAAAAATGTTTACATATTGTAACTTTTAACTTTTTAATTACATTAAAATTTGGATACATAAAATACCTAAAAACTGTCAACTTCCAGCTGGTACTAAAATATATCCCCTAGTTCGTCCCGTTACAATATCAAACCACTCTTTCAGTGGGTGTGATAGTATAGCGAGTCAAGTTTGGAACAGTATTGTGCATCTGAATTTTTGTTCCCAATTTAAAACAGATGTTGATAATAGATTTATAATTTAAGACTTGTGTAATACTAAACACAAACACGATGGCTCCAGGCTAAGTAGTACACAAAAGAGTAGTGTGGGGGGGGGATGCTCAGCTTATGATGTATAATGTGAACTTATTATTGGTAAACTAACTTTGTCATCACATGGTATTCTCAGTGGCGGATTATCCATAACGCTAGGGTATGCTGCAGCACCCGGGCACCAGGACCATCCAGCCCTTAATCACAAAAACCTTTTTGAAGATATAATAAATGTGAAAAAATAAACAGATGTCCTCAATCCAAAATCATAAAAATATGTATGCACACTTTTTGACGATCTTATAATAGAATTGAGCACTTTATGCAATGAATAAAATTGCAAGAAAGAGGTTTTTTTTTCAAATCGTTCGAATGAAGATGATAGATTCCATTATACTACAGTTTGTCCGCTTAAAGTATTAAACTGGATTATTGATTGTAAAATGATTTATGTATTTCCGAATATATACAGTACAATGCTTATCGTTTGCTATTGACGATTCCAATAGCTAACTAGGAATCTGAAAGAACATTTTCTGTATTAAAACGATTAAAGATATGTTGAGTTCAAGTATGGGAGATGAGAGATTATCCTCCCTAGCAAGGTTGAATATTGCAAGAAAGATACTTGAATCGCTCGATTTAGAAGAAATTATAGAAGACTCCGTTAAGGCAAAATCAAGAAAAAAATGGATCGACTAGTATTTTCTAAGCTTAAGTACTACTGTGGTCATTGTAATCACTATTTAGCTAATTATTTGTTATAATTTGAGACTTTAATAAAATAGTTTTTAACTTTCAAAATTGTGTGTGCCATTTATCAGTATAAATACTGGATAAAAGTCGAACTTTGAATTGGGGGGAACCAGTCTGATGGCAGCATAGGGGACTACGCGCTTCTAATCCGATCCTGGGTATTCTACCTGATATGATCCCATGTCTACTCATACATGTTCCAGGTTTATATCTTCATCTCTTCTCATACGACACTCCCATCATCCAAAAGCTTAAAATATTTTCTTCTCTCTCATCTTCTTTCCATTCACTGTTCCATCAAAAACTGTTTGTAGTTTGTTTCCCTAAGGATACGTCCAATGTGCATCCAATTCATTTCCATTTTTTTTTGCCCAATTGTTACTAGTTCACATCAGTTAGTTCTGAAAGCTTCTTATCCCATTAGCCCAGAAATATGTATGGTCCAGAGGCGTCTTCTTTATAAAGGTATTAAGAATACATTTCTTTTTTAACATAATTTATTGATTTAAGGTTTCTCATATGTATCTAAGAAAATATACTTCTACATTGGACATTTTACTAATAAGTGTTTTTTGTTTTTAGGTTACGACAACCACACGCGCAGTCCGTGGATGAGACTGTTGCCACAGAATTCGCAAAGCCTCAAAGTTCCAGGAGCATTTCCGTGTCCGGACTGTAGCAAATCTTATCGTTACCAGCGGCATCTTCACAGGCACAGAAAATATGAATGCGGCAAAGAACCACAGTTTCAGTGCCCTTACTGCCCCAAACGGTGTTCACACAAGTACAATTTGAAAAAACACATCGCCAACATCCACATAAACAGAAATAAAAATAAAAGATATGTAGTATTTTATGACAACAAATAATGTAAATTTATATAATATGTATTTATATTATGTGCATACCAGTAGTAAATCACGGTTAAGGGGTACTAGGCCATATGATTATGGGGTATGGTTATGATTTTCGGCAGTGAAATACTGAAATGAAATGGAAGCAGAGGGAATCTGAAGAAAGTCAAGAATGAATCTAAAATATTGTTATGATGGTCTAACTGATTGTTGTATGGTACAGTGGAAAACAAAATACAAGACACTACTGAAGTTGCTAAAAACCAGCTGTAATTTTCACAATTAATAATTCGCAATCAACTCGTACAGTAATTCCAGTTAGATTTGTCCATACACAATAATAATGTCAAATAATAGAGTTCCACACAATTTATAACACCATAACACTTCACACAATACTTTGACAAACACTCGATCCATCCGCACTTAGAAAAATCACTCACATAACTGACTTGACAACGCCAGATGCTCTTGCTTTTATAGGTCGTGCAGATGTCCAGTATAGCTTTCCCTCCTTACTGCACACCGGCTTGAACACACTGGATCCGTTTTGGGGGGGGGGGCTCTGAACTTTAAAAAAATTTTAAGCTTGAACACTATATTCAGATTGTGGTTAAAGTTTTCTTTAATTTTGATACCTCGCATGAATTTGTGCAATTTTTTCCAAAAATCTGGTTCATTTTTTGGGCCCAGAATTTTGAAATTTCTAAAGCTGAAGATAATATTCAGGTTGTGTGTAAAAAATTTCTTTAATTTTATACGGTCGTGTTGTGATTTTTACAACATTTAGCCCCCTGCCGTCCTATTTTTTTGGGAATCAGTCTCAAAAACAATATGGCTCTGGAGATTGAACGTATGCCAGACAGCCAGATTTTATGAAAATTGGTTAACACATTCGAACATGAGATGTGCCCATAAAAAAAAACGATGGACAGACAGACAAATGCCAAATGGTCGAGTTAAAACTCATCTCACTCGTTCAGTTAATAATAAATAAAAACATAAAACATTTGAACTGATTATTCATTAATCCAATTTTAATCCTCAGACGGCACAGATTGTGTGTATGAAAGGTGTATAAGGGAACAATAGAACATGCTTGTAAAAGAAATCAATTATTATTTTGTTTATACAACATATTAAGGCCATAGTTTTATTTCAGTTCGGTTGGTCATTATGCTGTATGCCTGACAAGGGTCTCTGTCCTTCATGTAGATTTTGGTATTCTGTTGGTCCCATTCCACAGTTCATGATTTCTTCTTCTTCTTCAGGCATTAGATCATAGACCTGTTGCGCCCTCCGGCCATGATAGAACTCACACCCCGCCCCAGCCAGAGAGATATGAGCCAACATTTTAACCCAAGCCTGGGGGCAAGCCGTACAGTGAGGGGGAGGGGAAGAGTGTTGTTTATGTGTGTAATATATATTGTGTGCCTTTGTTACTTATCTGGCATACGTATTATACGTATGGCCAGAGAAGACATACGTATTATTTGTCCGCATACGTGCGGGTGGACGAGCAAATTGAGCCGTGACCTTGACTCGATCTCACCACATTGGCAGCACAACAATGCTCTGATTATGAGTCAGAACGCTACCACTGTGCCAGCTCGCCCACAGTTCATGATTTCTACTATGGAAATTCCAGTGTGTTTTCTATGGGAAGAAAGATATGTTTTCTTTTTCCTGATGGTTTCCATTAAAAAAATTTATTTGGCCTCTGTTGACCATCTAATACAGAAAACATACAACTCAACTCATTTAGCAGTCAAATCCAAACTGTGTATCCAATGTGGCTAAAATTTGTAACCATCGCCACAAAAATGTGTAAACGATGCTAATAACTTGGGGAATTCAAAAATTAGTAACAAATGTTTTGGTCAAACCACAAATGTGTGTAATCGGACATTAATAACATGGGGAATTCAAATATCGGTATGGAGAACCATACGGGACTTTGTGTTCTAATATTTGTATTTAAAATCTTTTTGAAATGAAATATTTCCATAGAAACTACTTCTTTCTTCAGCCTTATCCACAGTACTGTGATCACTAACATATACCACCTGACGTTAGCGCACTCGATTTTCACTGATGATGGCAGTCAATGGCACTGCTGAAACGACTGGTTTTGCAGAAAACATTGGTCCACGGCCAAACAACCTGGGAAGGAATTTTAACAACACACTACTTCTTTGTTGCCGATAATGTAGGACACATAAAAAATTATCCCCTCCCCCGTCAACTACCCTTTTCAATTATAGATATTTCATCTACCTTTCTACAGTGGATTATTATGACCTTCTTTTCAGGATACTTTATTTATCAAAATTAAGTACTTTACTCTTGTTAAAACGTAAAATGTTGCTGGTAAACTACCCCTTCCCCTTAACCGATCTTCACCAAAATCTATAGGCCTAGAGTCCTCTACAACTCAGGCACACATGCATAAAATTATTTGATTCCATTTGAATTTGCAGAATTTATTGTTCGTCATAGAAAACATTCTACACAAAGACACTTTTCAGAAAATGGCTTTTCTTCATGTTTTGAGGGTAGTATAATCAGAATCAGCCCTTATCTCAAACAAGATTTTTCTTTGCCGTCACCATACTTCCATTTCCTTATGGAACATGGAAGTAAAAATTAGTAAAAAACATTTTGGTCAAACCTTCTGTACTTGTAAATGTTTATCCAGAACATGATACGATTGGACCACGCAAAGAAATCATGTACACAGAATATGGACTACCTATTTGTGTTTTCATAGACATTCAGAGGAAAGAAAGGCGTTAGAAGACCCCTTGTCAGATGGCAAGATCTTAGGGTCGGGATCTGGTGAAGATGTGTGTGTGTGTGTGTGTGTGTGTGTGTGTGTGTGTGTGTGTGTGTGTGTGTGTGTGTGTGTGTGTGTGATCTAGATGGGAAGAAAACATTGTGTAACCAAGATGAGGCAAATTCCAGGGTGTTTCGGAAGTTCCACTGGTGTATGCCTTTCACCAAAATAATGAAAATATTTTACACAAACGTAGGTTTGGAAACACTTTATTTTTTAGCCTCAAAGGTAAAACAAAACAATACTGTATCTATATGCCTTTAATTGATGATACACAATTGATACTGTAGATGGAATTTCACTTGAAGAATTGTTTCCATGTTATATGTCATATACCTTTTATAAACATCTATGAAAATTGTGTCTTTCATATTTCTGCAGAAACACTATTATTACAGTGTTTAAAAGTTTTCTCTAAATGTAGCAGAGAATTTTGGTCTGAATAAATCTGTATAAATAACATTATAGAAAACTGGTAACAAGGATAAATATTCTAACTTTTAATCATTTGAAATAATACTTGCACGAGAATGGCAAGTGAACTATTGTTGCAAGGCCTATTTCTCTTAAAAAAAAACAGTTACAATAAAACCAAAATTATTTAAATAATTTAATTGAAAAACTGATTCATGTTGAAGCACTATAGTAGTGGTTTTTTCTACAAAAATGTGAAAAGCGCATTTTATTTTTAGAAATTTAATACAAATTTGTGTAGTATATTCAAAAAGGTTGTATGATCTATGAACTTGGAACCAATTTTCAAAAATTCTTTAGCCAAAATTTCTTAGAAATAATACATTTTGGGTCACTAATTTCATTCACACAGATACAGGCTTGAGTTATTTTACCTTCTCAGGCCATAAAATGGATAAATGTTCGATTTGGTGTAAGTTGAAAATAAAATGTATTTCCAGACCGAAGTTTCTTAATTAGTTTTAAATAAAAAAATTAAATTTTTTAAATTATTTTGTTAAGAGAAATATGCCTTAAAATGTGGTAGAAACATCCTGTATAAGAAAAGGATTATGTAAGTAAGACAATATAAGTAGCAGTGGACATGTCTCAACATAAGCAGCAATGGTGAGGCAAAATTAGTTTCATGTACAATTTAAATTGTTAATTTGACACAATTGTGAATATGTATTTATATAAATGTTGTTATATTGTTTTTAAATATTAGCAAAAAATATATTAATAATAAATAATTTCAGTATATTATTAATATGTGTGTAGAATCAAATTATTAAAAATGTTAATTAGAAATATTGTATATTAAACTATTGTATAGTTTTATTAAATTTAGCAGATTAAAAAAAAATACTCAGTACTATACAAATCAGTGAAGAGTTTTAGTGTGGAGAATTTTTTTAAGAAACACTTTCAATATTACTATAACCATTCAAGAAAGGGTAGAGTGGAAACATATTTCACATGGTGAGAGTAAACTCGTCTTGTTATTTGTGTTTCGGTTGTCTGGGTGTTAGATGCCTTCTTCAGCTAGACATTTTGGTAATTCTGTTGTGGTAGTATTCACTGGCATCTGGAAATGGTAATTCTGGCAGTCGAGACGTAACTCAGGATCTGGATTTTGTTATCCATGACGCGTCCGTTGTTATTAATCAACTAATGTATAACACTACAGACTCGGATCACAAATTATATTGATAAAAATATCTGAGGCCATCGGGTAAAAATTTAAGATTTTTCATCATCATCATCACTTCAAGGATGGTTTGTTCCGGTCTCAAACAGGCAAAGATTAGAGCTGGTCACTCCAGCGCTTCCTTGGACGTCTCACACCTCTCTCCGTTCCCTTAGCTTATAGTTCCATAGTTGTTTGGGGATGTGGCAGTCATCCATTCGGCAAAGTGGTTCCCACCAGTTCAGCCAGTACTGGGCAATCGTGTCGAGTATACTCATAATATTCAGTTCCTGCTGTATATCTGTGTTTCTTCTATGATCATGGAGAGTATACCCTGCTACGTGCCTGAGAAATTTCATTTCACCCACTTAATTTATGATTTTTATCAATAATAATTTGCAAACAGAATTATCACTGTTGCACATCACAATAGAAAAATTATTCCAATTAGCGCTTTCAAGCTACTCAGCTCATCGTCAGATCGGAATTCTGTAATTCAGCTAATCGGAATAATTTTTCTATTGTGGTGTGCAACAGTGATAATTCTGTTTGTGCTTTTAACCACTAACACAACTTTCTTCAGTAAACTAATAATAATTTGTGATCTGAGTCGGTAGTGTTATATATTAGTTAATACGGTATCTCAGTACATTTGCAGTGTCCAGGTAACTCTGATGACTGTGATTGTGGGTTGCTGTACCCACAATGTGTCTTAAGCTGAAAAGATTCAGCAAATGGCTGCCTCATGACATTGTGGCAGTGAACTTGAGCGCGCGCACGCGCACACACACACACACACACACACACTTGAGGTAAACACAGCTTCAGCTTCAAAGCCATCAATCATAGAACACTGTAACAGATTTTGATGGACAGCCTGTATGAAGACTGTTTGATTTAGTAGTTGTCTGTACTGAATTGTCAGATGTGTGGGTAGGATGAGACTAAGAGCACAAGAACCTGTCAAGTGTAGGGAGGTGATTGCGGCCACTTGTATCATTATACAAAGGTTTTTAAAAATATATAAACACTTGGTACGTTTCACAGTTTGTATTTAACTCTGGCAGCTATTTAAGCTTATTAAGCTATTCTCAAAGAGATCAAGCAACAACTAAACAAAGAATGTAAGGGTGGTGAATATGTGTTTTGGGTGTGTATCTGGACATATGTGTGGGGTGTGTTTGATGGAGGGGGTGGAGAAGCTAGTAAGGGAAGGTCAAGTGTCTGTAAAAACTAAGTATAATCGGAAGGCAAAATATAAAAATTAACTAAACTAAATAACAACTTTTAATAAAGGAGATACACAGAATTCAGTTTGTTCGTTTGTTAAATTTTTGGTACTTTGTTCATTTGTTAACAAACAAACAAACTGAATTCTGTGTATTCCCTTTGTTAAAAGTTGTTATTTAGTTTAGTTAATTTTTATATTTTGCATTCAGATTATATTTAGTTTTTACAGACACTTGACCTTACCTTAGCTTCTCCAACCCCCCTCCATCATCACACCCCACACATGTTAGGATAGACGCCCTAAACATATCTTCACCACCCTAATATCCTTTGTTTAGTTTAGTTTAATATAATTAAATTACCTTATTCGGTCCACCTTAGTGACACTAGCTTCTTTCGTTCAATGACGCGTTTCGGGATGAAATCCCATCTTCAGATACACAATATCAATCAAAATGTACATATATACCACATTTTGTGGTTATGTCATAATTTAAAATGTTTAAAATCTTTTAAATAAAATATACAAAACGTAACAACTGAATCGCTCGGAGCGCTCGCATGCATGCACGCTGTACCGCGATTTCCTTACGACTGGCTATAATTATCATTCAAACCAGTAATTTTAAATTATGACATAACCACAAAATGTGGTATACATTTACGTTTTGATTGATATTGTGTATCTGAAGATGGGATTTCATCCCGAAACGCGTCATTGAACGAAAGAAGCTAGTGTCAGTAAGGTGGACCGAATAAGGTAATTTAATTATATTAACCATAAAGTGACTCGGTACGTAAAACATGAATAGATTGAAATTAGTTTAGTTTGTTCACTGATCTCTTTGACAATAGCTTAATAAACTGAAACAGCTGTCAGAGTTAAATAAAAACTGTGAAAGGTACCAAGTGTTTATATATTTTTAAAAACCTTTGTATTAGTATGGTTCACCAAGTGCCCAACGAGTCATCAATTAATATTGTATTATTATACTGGTCCCTCTGTTTCCGATTGGCACTAGTCATGGACAGTCGTGTGGCACACTGTACTGCCACACAAGATACGGTTTTCCTGCCTACTGTGTCAGATCTGTGTGTAGTTGTTTTGTCTTCGTAGCAACTGACTATAGTTGGTAGTGACACTGTTTTTAAAACTAATGAGTTCGTCATTACTGTCACTGCAAATATCATGACATAGTGGTGCCCACCACACGTGTACCCAAAATGACTGGCATGAAGCTGTAATGTATGGAAGTCAACAACAAAAAAAAGAAGATTAATTTTCAGCCCTGAATAACTTCCATTAACTTGCTGAACTGTATGAAGTGGTCCTACATATTTGGCTGCCTCACAATTTATAAAGCGGTCCGACTAATTCAACATTTTCATTCTAATTATAAGTGTAACACTACCGGCTTGGAACACAAGTTTTTTATTGGTAAAAACGTAAAAGTTTTACCATATAGCCTGAACCAGTTCAGGCTGGTTACCAGTTTTCACTTATTTCAAGCTTTGTCAGAGGCTGCCACTAGGAGCGCTGTCTGTCTTGTTCTTGGTGGTGACGGCGCTGTCTTTTTAAAGATCGATGTTGTATGTGCGCGGTTGTTGCTATAAGGTAAAAATATTACATTTTTACCAATAAAAAACTTAGTGTTCCGAGTCAGTAGTATTATACTTATAATTAGTTAATCAACGGACACGTCATGGACAACAAAATCCAAGAAGAAATAATAAATTATGTAGCTGTTCATGAACAGGACCAAATTGACTTTGGTACACCAATACATTGAGATTATTATTTTATGATTATGTATGACATTATTGGTAATATTAATATAATTACTGTTACTGTTTGATTATGTAATAATAACAGTTACACAATATCAAATTGTATTGTAATATAAAATATTGTATTTGACCAGAAAATTTACTGAAAGGTAGATACAACAAAATTATAAAGAAGGCCTTTCATGAAACTGATTTGTTTAGTGGATATAACTAACTAGTATTTAAATCATATTTAAGCGAAATTGTAAAATTATGTCTAGTGAATTTTGTTGTTATTATTATTATTATTTCATCCTATTTTTAGCAATTATGAAGTAGTCAATGACATTCCAACAAAATTTATTGTTTAATTCAGAACAACTGATGGCAGCAATTGTTACCACAATTATTTGTGATTCAGGTGTCATTGGAGTTCAGCTACAATTGTCATGATGATAATGACAATAAATTTTGATGAAACATTCAATAGTTTAAATTGGTTTTAGATGATCAACTGAACTTGGCTAAACGCTATATAGTTTTGCAAAGTGAAGTGTGGAACATATAATAAATTGTGTGCGTGTGCATGAGAGCGTGCGCACATGTTTGTATGATACAAATGTGTTGTACAGTGCACCTAATTTCTGAATTAGATTAACATATTATTGTTACTGTTATAATTATTGTGTTTAGTTTATGTTGATGTTATCTGTACTAATAATTTGCCATTTGTTGTGGAAATTATCCGACTATTATAAACCATAATTTTGTTATCTTGTGTCTTAAGTTTTTGGATTTGTTGTCCACGATGTGTCCATTGATTTACTAATTATAAGTACAATACTACTGACTCGGAACACTAAGTTTTTTATTGGTAAAAATGTAAAAATTTTACCTTATAGCCTAAACCAGTTTTCTACACATACACACAAAAGACCAAAAACTAGACACTCTTGAACAACAAAAAATATACAATCAAACAAAAACAGCCATCCTTACTTTTCTTTTATAAAATTGCTAAACTGCTATAATTGTTATTATTTAGACAAAGCTTTTCGTCATCACTGACATCTTCAGGTCTTAAACAACCTATATATATATAGGTCGTTGTTTAAGACCTGAAGATGTCAGTGATGACGAAAAGCTTTGTCTAAATAATAACAATTATAGCAGTTTAGCAATTTTATAAAAGAAAACCAAACAAAAACACATAAAAACTACATCCTAAATGAACAGATACAATTCAAATCATAGGTACTATTCGAACATATCACACTGCACACACACACAACATCGATCTTTCAAATGATGGCACCGTCACCAAGAACAAGATGGACAGTGCTCCTAGTGGCAGCCTCTGACGAAGCTTATAATAAGCAAAAACTGGTTCTTACATTTTTACCAATAAAAAACTTAGTGTTCCAAGTCAGTAGTATTGTGTCGTAAGTTAGCAGGTATGGAGTAATAATAAAAAACAATGATAGGGAACTGTTTCAAAAAAAAAGTGTTACAAATTGAAAGAGTTAGAAAGGTGTGAAATTTACTCGTGTGTGTGCTTGTGTGCAATGTGATACGTACGCACGTGTATGTGTGTGTGAGAGAGAGAGAGAGAGAGAGAGAGAGGGAGAGGGAGAGAGATTGTTGCCAGTATATTTTATTTTATGAATTTTTGGCAAATGTGTTTTTCCATTGTTGACTGTGTTGCGTGACATGTGAAACAGGTAGACATCAGACCCTCTTCTGTGGTCTAGTACATTTCCTTACATTGTACAGTTATTGTACAAATGTTGTCTGAATGGGCACTTTTCGAGAATCATGTAATTTCTAATAGTCAGTATAACTAATTTATAACATATCTAAAATAATGGATTACAAAGTATTCATCTTAAATATTATTTTTTCTTATCATAATAAATTGTTGATGTTTATATAATTAAATTGACAAAAGTTAATCACTGATGGTGATCAGTCTATCACCACAGTCTAACAAAATGTGTAGTCATGAAGCTCCCTGTGTTTTGTGTATCTGAGGCGATAGTAGCGCTCCTAGTGGTGAGCAAACACCAAAGCAGATGACAGAATATGAATGCAAATGTGTTTTTCTTTTCTCACAAATGAACACTGTCTTTCCATAATTTAACATTGAAACTAAACTCCTGGATTTTGTTGTCCATGATGTATATGAGAAGTATTAAGAATTAGCGTACTATTTCAACATGGAAAACAAGTGGTTTTTTTTTGAAAAATGTTTACCAAACTGTTACCTTTTGCCTGAACTAGCTTTCGCTCATTGCAAGCTCAGAGGCTGCCACTAGAAGTGCTGTTGTGTGTGTGTGTGTGTGTTAAAACAGTGTGTATGATTTAAATTGTATCTGTTCCTTTAGAACGTTGCTTCCATGTATTTTTGCGTTTCCAGTTGTTTGAGTGTGTCTCTAATTTTCGGCCTTTCGCATTTAAGTGTAGAATTTCCATGTTGCTGTTAATGTTTGTGCAATTGCACACACAAACTGCTAAACAAATTTGATTTACCTCTTATAAATTAAACTGCTTATGATGTAACAAATTTTATATAGGCCAGGCAGGATGCAGCTTCAAACAAAGGCACTGAACTCATATTACATACATACTACATTTCTACTTGTAGACTTTCCAAAAAGAATTAAAACTTATCTACAGTGTAAAGCATGGTAAACTTCATTGTGTCTACATTTCCTGTAGTTTACACTTGTGATATATGTATTGCACGTTTTGTTTTAGAAATTTGTTTTGCAAAAATTTATAGATTTTCCATTTCTGAAACTAGTTTAGGCCTTTAGTACAAGTAGAAAAACAGTGTTTTCAAGTTTCATGGGTGTCAGCAATAGACAGTGACATGTTTTTTTTAGGGTTTCTATAATTTGTATGACAACAAACATCTCCTTTCCATATTTCCATCTATGGAATGTAATTTAACAATATATTCATAAAAGTAAAAACAGCCACTTCACACACACATTTGTAACTGCCATTCCAGATGCCAGATGCAGAGGGCACAGATTCGTGCATGCCCCCCAGTGGTTGCAGCATCCGGATGGTTTCCGATGACTGCCTGTTGCTGGTGTGTAATACATGGTAGTGGGACTTGGTGCTTTCTTTTATGATTGGACCTTCGTTGTGTTCAAGCAGAGGGATAAGATGGTGGCTGTTAGTGGACGAATCACGGGAACGATTCGCAGCTGCTGATTGGCTGGGAGGCTCGCAGGACGCTCACAGGGAGATGGCAGGATTTGTATGCCCGCAACGGGTTGATACACTTCTGCCAGCCCGTTGAGAGTCCTGCGAGACTGCCTCACGGCAATGACGCAGTAAGCGAGAGAGGGCGGCGGGGGAAGTCAGCCGCAAAAGGCGGCGCTAGGCACACCTAAAGCGGGCGCAACCCCCGACACATCCATCGGGATGCTACGGCACGGAGATGTATGTGAACGAGTGGTAAGTTAATAAAGATCAGGGGGAGGGGCAGAAGGGCTCAGAGAGCTTATGGGGGGTCGTCTGCGTTTTACAGGTGGCGGGCCTTCGTCTGTACTTAATTGGCGGAGGTGAGGATAGGTTGAGTTGGAGACATGGTCAAAAAGTCTGTACCCAAGAGAGCGTACAAGCTCGTTGATCAATGTAATCTGCAGCACTCGCCTGATAACATCATTTCTGACAAACCAGGGAGAGCTGGAGATTTTTCGGAGGGTTCGTGACCACGTCCGCGCTGAGTAGGGACCAATAGGCCGGGGATGCGTACGTAAGGACGGCTCTTAAGAAGAGCAGATATATTGAGCGCTTCGTGCGAAGTTGCAGTGGCGCTCGAATGGATAAGAATGGGTAAAGTTTGGCTTTTAAGCCGTGGTCATGCTGGAGTACATTGGTGACGTGAGCTCTGAAGCATAGGCGTCGATCAGTAACTGCCATACAATCACAGTGAATTCATCAACTTTGTGACCATATGTTTGTTAGACTGTGCTGTAATCACAATTAATTAATACTGAGGTGTCGAACCCGTGGCAGTTTAGATTCATACATTAATTTGTTTTAATCTTTTTTACTAAAAATTTTGTATAAAACATAAAAATAGGCAAAATTCAGATTTACTTAATCATTTTACAATTTACACCCAGATATACTAAAATTTTGACCATATGAATCTTGTTAAAACAATCTTCCTTCTTGAAATAATGTAAATGTTATGAGAATATTTAGAATAAATGTCTGGCAAAAAATTGTATTTCCCATACTGACATTTTATTTGTTAAAATTACATTAGATTTTGTTTTAATAGATGAAAAATAAGAAACCCAGTCAAAACTGTATCTTTGTATCAAACCAGTTTTGAAAGAAATAATACTTAATCTAACTGAAATTGAAATTGGAAATTATAATATCATTTGAGACGTTATGTGTCACATAGAAAACACAAGGAGTACTGCACTTATTTTTTTAAATAATTTGCTATAAGTTTCTAAAAAAAATTCAGATTAAATTTGAATTACAGGTTAAGTGGTTACAAATGTCTTGCCAAATTTTTACTAACACTCTAGGAAACAGTGGTTAGTGTACAGTATTCTGCTCATGTTATCTATCAGAAATCGTACAAAGTTTAAGTTTCACAATTAAGTTGTAAAATTTGTATTTTATTTATTGTTTTGTTATTATGTAATGTATTAAGTAATCTATGTATGAACCATTAAAGTAATAAAAAATAATTCATAATATAAAGTAATAATTATTTTCTCCAAACACACACACAAACACATTTATTTGTACACATATATACATTTTTTGTATACGTTCTCTGGATTTGATTATGCTACTTTTCTGTCTTGTGTGGTACAGCTTCCTAATCAGTGTCACCTCAAGAATCAGTTATATTATTTTTAGTATAGTAATATTATCTATACAGAAATTGGATATGTAATTTGTGGATGTGTTAATGGTATTATAGGAGAATGTCATGGCCAAACCTCAATTCAAGAAAAATACATAATTTTGGAACTCATGACACACAGAAACTGACAAAGTAGTAATTAAATCGAACTAAGAAAAAGGTATGAATTTATGGTTGATACTGATTGATTTAAAGATATTTCTTCTTCTCAGTGTACCCACATCTGACTTTATACTTTCAAAATTCAAAAAATTCTGAGGGTCTGATAGAACTTTGAGTATGGCAGCACTTGATTGCTAATCTAGACATTCTGGATTTGATACCTGGGTAACACCAGGATATCAAGATACATTTTTTTTTTTAGCTCCACTAGTTGACTATGCAATGGAAATGAATAACTAGATATAATACATATGGTAGTAATTGCTTAGACAAGACACAAATTGATAAGACACAAGACCAAATAATGGTGTTAAGAAGGAAGAGACACATACACATACCGGCAGTGTTATGTGTTTAGTAATTACTATTTTGAAGCAGTCTCTGGTACCTAGTACCTTGGTTCTACTGTCAGCAAAGACTTTTGATGAAATCGAGAAGAACTGTAGCCAGTGATAAAAATCTTGCCATACTTTGCCTTGAATAAATCTTTAGGAGCAGGATAACCAATCAACAAAGTTCAGGTTATATAAGACTTTAATTAGACCTGTCGAATTCTATATAGGCCAGACAGGACATAGCTTCAAACAGAGATACAGTGAACACGCAGAGGCACTACATTCCACCACCGAATCCTCCTTTGTAAACCACCTCATTGAAGCAAACCACACATACACAAACGTAACAAGCAACATGGATATTCTACATGTACACATAAAAGGCCAAAAACTAGACACTCTTGAATAACTAGAAATATACAAACACAAAAAAAACAATATTCTAAATGAACAGACACAATTCACGTCACACATACTATTTGAACATACCACACCACACACACACACAACATCGATCTTTCGAATGACAGCGCCTGTCACCAAGAACAAGATGGACAGCCTCTTAGTGGCAGCCTTTGACGAAGCTTGTAATAAGCAAAAACTGGTTCAGGCTACAAGGTAAAATTTTTACAAAAAAAAAAAAATAATAATAATAATGTTCCGAGTCAGTAGTATTATATTTATAATTAGCTACATAATTTTTATAAAACTTCTCTTCTTATTCTATGGCTTCACTTACTTGGTTAGATATCCAGCCTGTTCTTGCATGTACGATCCTTTCATTACTTTACCGATCTTTAGATAAATATTTCTTGTGGAAATTATTATACTCCACAACAATTTCTGCAGTGTTTCTATAATTGCTCTACAATAAATCTGTTATCACTTCTGCTGACTTGTACCAGGTGTCTGTTCTCTGATATGTTGGTCTTCCCAGGCCATCTCTTGTTTCATTAACCCTGATGCTGTTAAGTTCTGTGGGTCAGGACACTATGTTCTATTTCACAGTTTTTTTTCTTATTTGGCAGGTAAATGACTAGGAGGTACGGTGATGCCGATGTCCTCAGATTCTTAACTGACTAATACCTGTCAGCTGAGCCAGGAACTCTGTTAATCAGTTGTTGTTGTGAGCACCTCATGCCTTGAAACCATGGCCCCTTCATAATATCTACCATGCTGGGAGAGATAGTGATTGCTCTAGAATTTGTTGAAAGTGAACTGAAAATATTGAAACAACTAGCGGGACCCTTCTACAAAAAAGCTGTTGTGGATTGCTGTGTAGCCCAGAACCAAACACACAACCTCAATCCCTCCAAAAATATATGGGAGAAATAATCCCAATAGGCACATGGCTACTCAGGTCAATTGTTGCATCAGGCTGTCATCGGGTTTGCCCGGACACTGCGACCATTGGGCTGCTGCCCCAACAGACGGGGCTATAAATTTGGGGCTCACACTTATTTATACTGTAAAGCTTAGGGCAGCACCCAACAAATGTTTTCTATGTTTTGTGAGTGAATATTACTAGAGATTACTTTAATGTTTCTATGACACACATCATTCGTTAATCAAACTATCTGTTAACTTATACAACTGAAAATTTGTTTACAGAAAAACTGTAAATCTTACACTGTATTGATAGAAAAAATCAGTGACTTTTCTTGTGCTGTGAACTTTATTAAGTTCATTATTAATGTACAAGAATTATTAGAACTTTATTAATATAAGTTTCATTATTAAGCATTGGGAACGGAAATGGTATATGTATACTGAGTATGGCAGAAATAGCTGATGGTTTTTGATTTACTGTTGTGTTATGTAGAGGGGACTTACTGCCAGTTCAGTTGTTGTGAAGCTGTCACTGGTGAAATGTTCATCGTTAAAACCCACTTTCAATGGGTTTTATTAGTAACAGAACTTCTGTTATAGGTCTGAAACCAATACAAGAGAGCTTCATGAGTGTCCATTTCATACAGTGTGGTGTGGGTGGCAAATTTTGGGGTCGTTTCATATTTTTTTGAGAAAGATACAGTGAACACAGACTTGTACATTTTGATGCTGCAAAATTTGCTTGCTGTGGAACTTCAAAGGTGTAAAAATAAGCCATAACGTGGTTCCAATAAGAGAAGGCAACTACCCACACATCAAGGCTTCAGTGGATGTACTAAGGAGGACGTTTCGAGGATGTCTCATTCCAATCTGTGTGACATTATGGAGCCACCCTGTTCACCCAATCTTTTGATATATGATTTTTTTCTTGTTACCTGACATGCAAGCATACAGAGACAAACCAAGCTCACTAAGGCAGCAATTCAATGCAAGATGACTGACATGCAATGCATTCAGAGACAAACCAAGCTCACTAAGGCAGCAATTCAATGCAAGATAACTGACATGCAAAGCATAGAGAGACAAACCAAGCTCACTAAGGCAGCAATTCAGTGCAAGATAACTGACATGCCAAAACAAACATGCTTCGGTTTGTGATGAGAAGTTTTGTAGACCGTCTCCAAGAGTGTGTTGACAAAAACGCATGACATTGACATTATTATTACATTGTTTGTTCATTTTTTAATGTACGATTACATTTAAATGGCTAAGAGAATTGCAGATTGGAGACTGGTAGGAAAAAGAATCGGAGGTAGACCCAGAAAGAGATGGTCGGATGACGTGGAGGGTGATTTGAGATGTATGAACGTGAGGGAATGGAGACGGATGTGTAATGAGAGGGTGGAATGGTAGAAAGTCATTGAGCAGGGTAAAACCCACCCTGGTTTATAACAGCAGGAAAAAAAAAGATATATTACATTTATGCATATACTATTTTCTGTATATTTCCATACATTAGTACACTTATATGATTTTCCATACTTAATTTTTGAACATTATTTTATACAGTCCAAGTCACTTTATATAGTAATGATTTACCTTATTGAAAATATCTGATGAAGGGTCATATGACTTGAAACGCGTCATAAATTTACAATTTGAAGTCACTGGACGGTTTCAATAAAGTAAATCATTACTTAATTTTTGTTTTATTCGATTTTTTCTTGTGGCAAAAATAATGGCAAACATAAGGGTATATGATGAGAAAATGAGTAAAAATAAACTCTTTGTAATTACTGTGTTATTTCATTTCAAAAACCCCGTCAGGTATTTCTGCCGGTATAACAAACATGTTCTAGTAACAGTGTGTCAGGTATACTTTACTCCTCTTTGCATGAACTGGGAATGGAACTATCCTTAAGAGTGTAACATCATCTGAACTGTAAGTAAACTGTAAACTTGCGGTTTATACTAATTGTGGGCGGTATAATTTGTGGTCATTTTGGACGTATCACAATTACCAAGGGGCAGATCCAGTGGGGACTGGAAGATTGCAGCTGTTAGAACCACTAAAACGTTTACTGCAGTTTTAATCAATAGTTTACTATGCCCAAAGCCCACTAGTTTTTATGAATACAAAATAGTTTTACCTAGCAAAACATTATTTTAAAATATTTAAATTGCAGATCAACAATAATAAAAAAATGTAGTTTTATTTTAAAAAGCTGTTAATTTGTAAGGAGAAATATGGAAAATTTTCTTTTCGTATCAGTTCTGCTTTTAAAATTACCTCCTCAAATACATCTGGATCTGTCCCTGTAATGTATGTCCATGAGATTTTTGATTACATGATGGTAACTTGTTTAACACATTCAAATCTTTTTATTTTAGATGTTTTTATCCAAAGATATTTTTAATTAGAAATAATGGATAATGGTTCATAAAAAATGACATGAGTGTTCAGTCAAGTATTATACTTTTGATGGTATTGATATAAGGTTAATTTGTAGAGGTGATAAAGTTTACAAAAAAGTAATAAGTCTGTTGTAAATATTTTCTGTATTTTAGGAAGAAAAAACAAAGCAGCAGCAGACACTAGTAAAGCACAGTCCTCGATGTTGTATTCATCAGATTTTTCCTTTTGGCAAAGGATGGGCTATCGAACTTACGCAGATCCAGTGTGCTATACGTGCCCCTCGTGCAACAAAACGTATCACTACAAACACCATCTCAACAGGCACATAAACTTCGAATGCGGCAAGGAACCACAGTTCCAGTGTCCGTTCTGTCCGAAACGTTGTGCTCACAAATACAATCTACAGAAGCACATCGTTAACAGGCATTCTTCAAAAAGACTAAACAAACAAAATTGAAACAAAAACTGATTTAATGTTTACTGATGATCTCATGTTGTGAAAAATTGTACCTTGGGAAGTTTTTTTTTTATACACAGATATTTTTTTATTTTTTTGTATACTATTTTTGTAAATATTATACTCGAATATGTACAATAATTTATATGTATTTATACAGTTGTATTTATTATTAAAATTGTGTGAACAAAAACAATAAAAATCTTGTGTTAGTAACTAATGTTGATAGTAAATTTAAGGAGGTAAAATTGTTATGTAATAAAAAATAAATTGTTTTGTTTTTATTTTTTGTAAATAAGCATTGTTGTTTTGATGTTGATAAGAACAAATGATACATGTTGATAAATAAAATGGAAATTGGGAATACAAATGTTAGAGGACTGGATTTTAAATACAGATTGGAAGAAAACATTGTGAAACATTACGTACACCTCCATAAATGATGAAGAGGGTTTGTGAAGTTCATTATTAAGCAGGCAGTTTTTAGAAAATTTCTGACAGCTTTTGGTAGATTTTATTGACAACTTATTTTACTACAATTTTTCTGATTTGTGTAAACTTGGACACAAACTGTTTTTAGAAACTTTTGCCTAATTATTGGCTGAACCTCACAGAACCGTTTACAGTTATATTACTTCAAGATCACTACTAAACTAAGGATTTATATTACCTCTGTAATTTTGATTCTATTTTATTTGGAACAATTTACTATATTTGTAGTATTTATAAAATATTGTTAAAACAATTAATGTTAAATTGTATTCAAATAATTTATGTTTTATGTTCGTAAATATATTCAGAAAACTACTGTTTTCTGAATTGTGGGCCATGGTATGTTCTAACCAGTGGTGGCTCATCCATAAGGTTTAGTGGTTCAGTGAACCTCCTAAATAACTTAGATATGTTTAAGGATTTGTTGAGATATATAAATAACAAGGTTTGCAAGAATTATCAGTAATTCGCCTATGAACAGTAATGGATTCGTGTTATAGGCGAATTGATCACTACTATTGCTTGAGATTCAAAGTAGCTCTTAGCACCTCCTAAACTGTGTAGACAGCTTTGGAGGGGGAAATCAGTATATGGAAAATTACATTGAACTGTTGCTAAAGCTCATGTTTAGCGACAGACACGAATAGTTCTGACAAGGGCCAAACCACACTGACTGGGAATTTTAACATTTTCATAATACCGGCATTCACCATTATGATTTTTACCACATGATTTGTCTGTTTACCTTCAGTTTTGTGTCAGATTTCTCTATTTCATTTAGAATGCAATGAAAGTGTACAGAAAAGTCTTAAAATCAAACATAATAGTCAAGTAATTGTATTCCAAAAATAAAGTGTGTTTAAATAAAATAATTATAAATAATTAAGTGTGTGTCATTAAATAATTATAGTAACGTTAAGCTGACCAAAGCGTGTATAACCTTCAGAGTGTTTGCTGGTATTTTTGTGTGTTAAATGTTCAGGTATTTCTTATTTTTGTGTTCAGTTCATTGATTTGGTAAAATGAGTAGTGTTCAATCTATTTTAAAAACAAATTTTTCTTCTCTCTCTATTAAAGATAAATGTAAAATTAAAGAACTCGGTAGGCAGCTTCCAATTTTAAATATTAAACAGAAAAATTTACAGGCTGTACACAAATGCAATGCACAGAGAGGGGCATTGAAAATGCTTCAATAAAACTACAAAAAAAAATATATATATATATATATATATTTATGTTCATTCATCAATCAATGAATTCATTCTTCATTTACCAATGTGCAGATTATAAGTTAAATGTAGTCGCATTCATATGCGAAGTTTTATATGTGTACTACGTTATTGACAACAAAGAAGTAGATTCTATGGAAACTCACCGGTTCCCATTTTCGATCACGCACCAGCTATCGGCCGCAAATGTGCGACACATCCTTATAAACATTTTCAATGTGCGTATTACTGAACAAACTTACACAGGCAGTCGTCTGCTTTCTTCTTCTTGTGTGCGTATTACTGAACAAGAAGAAAGCAGACGACTGCCTGTGTAAGGTTGTGATAACGAATCAGTCGACTTTTAACTTTACGACGACGCGCACGTGTTTGAATACACATAGCTATGTGTTTATGTGAATACGAATGTTGTGCAGTGGTTTTATAATTTAAAAACTTAACGACGAGTGACTAGTGCATGATTTAATTTTATAACCTGATGATGGATGACTGAGACCCTGAAACGCGTTGTTACGCAAATAATTAAGTTGCAAGGAAGGAATTAGATAAAGGTATTATATATATACACAAACTTTCAAATAGTGAACACTTACTTTTGGTTTTTTGTCCCAAACGTTTCGATGTGGTGTCCATCTTCCTCAATGGGATTTGAAATACAGAATGTCTGTACAAAGTAACCGTTATGGGTTGTAGGTGTGTGTGGTGGGGGTTGCTGGTGTGGGGGGGGAATTGGCGCTTTTTGATAGATGTACTTTTTGATACACTTGTCCAAACACACACTTTGAATCCCAGCACCAATTCCCCCCCACCAGAAACCCCCACCACACACACCTACAACCCATAACAATTACTTTGTACAGACATTCTGTATTTCAAATCCCACTGAGGAAGATGGACACCACGTCGAAACGTTTGGGACAAAAAACCAAAAGTAAGTGTTCACTATTTGAAAGTTTGTGTATATATATAATATTTTAAAAAAGTGAATGAAGAGGATGTATAAACAAGACAATTATAGATAAAGGTAATTACCAATCTATATAATTTATTAAATTACACAACTTGGAGACCGTACCAAAAATCTAACTTGATCGTTTGGTGTTTGTCTGTCTGTCTGTGTTTGGGGTATGTCTCATGATAACTCTTCAACCGATTTTGGTAAAATTTGGCATGCGTATCCATACTTTCATGCTACACAACTGTTGTTTTTGAGATTGATCATGCCAAAAATGTGATGGGGTCAAAATTGTAAAAAAAAATCACAACAGCCCATATGGGGCATCAAATTAAAGGGAATTTTAACCATAACCTGAATACAATGATCATTTTAGAAAATTTCAAAATTCTTGGACGTCAGGGCCCAAGAAATGGGTGAAAATTTTGATATAAAAGTCACAAAAATTTAAATTTTAACAAACACCTGAATGTAGGGTTAAGTTTTGGGAATTTCAAAATTTTGGGATTCTAGGCCCAAATAAGAGATCAAAAATTTGAAAGAAATTGTGAAAATCCAACGTAATTTCAGGCTAAAAGGAATTATAACCCAAACATGAATGTATCGAATTATTAGTGTTTCTGTATGATTGTGTGCTCTAGTAGGTAGTCGTAATTTTTGTAATTTTTTCAATACTTTAAAAATTATCTAATGTTGAAGTTTATGTAATCAATAATAAATGTACTTTGTTCAAAATAGGGAGCGAGTTTTGCAGTTCATATACCTTTATTTAGTATAAATATTAGAGATGTGCTAAACTAGTATTTGAAAATAACAGGTAAGAACGATACCGTTCCAAAAACATACACGAACAAATATCTGTTGTTTATATACTTATTATACATATACGTGTATTATATAAGTTGTTATAAGAAATGAATTGAAACTAAAAGTATTAACAGTGTGACTTTATTAAGCTGTTACTGTTTAAAAGAAAATAAGAAACAAGAGAATTTATAGCCCTATCTCCCTGTGGGAATACTAATTTAAGTTATCACTAGGAGTAAACAAACTGACATAGATTTAATATTAAATTATTGATTCCATTTAGGTTAGACAAATCAGTTGCAAAACTTAGGTAATGAAATTTAGAGTGGACGTAATAGCACAACAAAGAATGTCAACAAAATTTACGTGAGATGTTTAGTGAAATTAAAATCTTCTCTGAAATCACATTAACAAAAAGTTCTATATGGCCTATCAGCCACTCAGTAAGTTATAACACAATATAATTCGCGTTTTCAAAATTTACCACGTTGGTGACTAGTATAATACAGTACAAACTCTCTAGTCCGACCCTCGGCTGGTCCGACGCTCCGGTTGGTCCGACCACGGCTCAGGCACCGACTTGTTGATGACTCACCAGCTTGTTTACATACTTGTCAGTTGTTTTGCTGCCTCAGTGAGCCGACATCTAGTGTCTAGTGCGTGCTAATTACTCGTCCTGTGTGAATTGGTGTACGTAGTAATTGGTGACAGTTTTAGTGTTTACAAATATTTTTTTATACTTTTAATACTGTGTGTACATACTGTTGTTTTGCATTATGTCAGGAACAAAACGTAAAACATGTTACTCGTCCTTTAAGTGAAAAATTAAAAGTGCTACAGAGACTGGACAAGGGGGAATCACTCCAAAAAATTGCTAAGTAACTCAATGTGGGAGTTACTACAATAAAGGACTGGAGGAAAAATAGAAAGGATATTGAATCTTGTACGGTGACGGTAGAGGGTGAGAAAGCACTAAAAAGTCGCAAAACACTAAAAAAGCCAAAATTGGAACTGCTAGACAACACATTATGGATATGGTTTTGCCAGGAAAGGAGGAAAGGAACCCCACTATCTGGGCCTATTGTAAAAGAAAAGGCACTAATTCTGCACAAAAAATTGGAAGTTTAAGGTGAGTTCACAGCTAGTGAAGGTTGGTTAGATCGGTGGAAAACCCGTCATGGCGTTAGATATGTCGCAATATCAGGTGAAAAACTATCAGCTGATGATGAGGCAGCAAAAGTTTTTTTGAAATTTAAAAAAATTGTTGAAGAAAATTAATTAGCACCTGACCAAGTCTATAATATAGATGAAACTGGACTAAACTATAGAATGTTACCAACAAAAACACTTGCTGCATCAAATGAGACCATGATACTAGGATCAAAACTTGCCAAAGACAGGCTAACCGTTACTACTTGCAGCAATGCTAACGGTACGCACAAGCTTTCGCTTTTTGTCATTGGCAAGTCCAAAACGCCAAGGGCATTCAAGAACATTAATTTATCATCACTACCAGTTTATTACCGCAACCAAAAATCAGGGTTTAAGTCATGGTTTTTTGACAAATTTGTGCCTGCTGTTGAATAAAAATTAAAGGCCCAAAAACTTCCTGTTCGCGCTCTGTTGTTGTTGGATAACGCACCATCACACCCTTCTGAAGAAGAATTGATAAAAGGAGAAATAAAAGCTGCATTCCTTCCACCCAATGTAACTTCCCTTATCCAACCAATGGATCAAGGAGTGATCGAGTGGCTGAAAAAGCGTTATCGCCGAAGTACATCAGCTCGATTTTGGAAAAGACAGGAGAAGGCTGTAACCTTTTTGAAGCTATGAAATCCCTTAGTATCAAAGATGCAATTTACACAATAGCCGAGTCATGGGATGAAATGAAACCTGACCCACTGCAAAAATCTTGGCGTAAACTTTGGCCGAAAGTGATGATCGAGAGTGAACAAACTGGGAATGAGCAAGACACAGACACGCCGGAAATTGTCAACGACTTACAAACTTTGCAACATGATATCCAAGCAAATTACGTTGAGTGGATTGCTGAATGTGATGAAGATTGTGAAACAAATGAAGAAATAAATGATGATCAGATCGTTGCCGCTGTTTTGTAAGTTGATGAAGAAGCCGTAAATGAAGACCCTGATGATGATGACGAACCGCCTGCCCGTGTATCGCATACGGAAGCCAAGAAAGCTTTTGATGTTGCTCTTCAGTACATTGAACAGAACTCGTCCTCTACACCTATGGATATCTTGTGGATCAAGACATGGAGGAACATTGCAGCTAAGTCTGGACAGTCGTCTGCCAAACAAAAGAACATTACCGATTTTTTTCACCAATAAAATGTGTTTCTTGTTTTTTATTACACTATTGCTGGACTGTACATATTATCATTTATTGTACATAACCAATCATATAGCCTGGTAGCGTACTGTTTAAGTTTTATATTATTTTAGACTGTCTCATTTAATGAAATAATAAACATTTTGTATTCTTCTGATAATCCGACCTTTTTTGTGTTCCGACCATACCCCCAGTCCCACAGGTGACGGATTAGCGAGGTTCTACTGTATGTAATTTGTTTATAATCTGTATTATATATCTGCATAACACACGAGAATAAATGTAACGTCAGTATGAATTTTTTTTCATTTATTAAAAACAGCTTTGTCTCTTTGGCATAGAGATATTCTGAACCTCGCTGTTTTGCTCATTTCGTACTTGTATGGCAATCGGCACATGCACAGAATGAAGTATTCAGCACCAAAAAGTGGCTTCATACTCGTGTACTCATAATACTCCTAATACTTGTAATACTCGTTTACTTGTTGTTACTTGTTTACTCGTTAGTTGCATAGGGGGGTTGAATTGGAACAGATATTTCAACTTTTCAGTCACTGTTATATCTGTTCCACAAAAATATCATTCCAAAATACCTGTTATAGGTATATCGGCCCACCTCTAATAAATATTTCTTATATAAATACAGTACTATTTTGAAAGAAGTACATTAAATGTATTGCCAGATACAATAATATTGCCTCATGTACACTACATGACAATATTGCCAGATAATTTTTCAGTAGCCAGAAACGTTAGAAAAATCCTGATTAGCCTAATATTTTTTGTTTAGTAAAGTAAAAGTTATACAGCAATTATACAAAATAAACATTAAAAATTCAAAACAATTCACCCAGCTTGATGTTTGTAATTTAAAAGATTTTTGATCCATTTTTGGTCAAAAAATTTTGAAATTTCCAAAACTGTACACTATGTTCAGCTTTTGGTTAAAATTATCTTTAATTTGATATTCAACATGGAATTTCCAATGTTAAACAAACTTTTTCCCCCACATTTGGGACCTAGGATCCCAAAATTTTGAAATTTCCAAAAATTAACACTGCATTCAGATTTTAGTTAATTTTTTTTTCAATTTGATATGCTACATGCATTTTTTTGATTTTATCAAAATTTTCATCCACTTTTGTGCCCCGGCAGCTTTCAAAATTTTTTGAAATTTTCAAAAATGAACACTACATTCATATTTTGATTAACATTTCATTTAATGTGATACCCCACATGGTGGATGTTTGTAATTTGTTTTCAAAATTTGACCCCCTCATATTTTTGCCTCCCACCCCTAAAATTTTAGGTATCAGTGTCAAAACAATGGGATTTCAGAGGATAAAATTATTTCCGTGGCTCATGACAGGGAAAATTGCATCATTGTGTGAAGTAATGACCTCACCACCTCTGCCCAACAAGAAATTTGATTTGCACTGTGAGTAAAAGTCACCATACTGTGAACAAATTTTAAGTAATTAAATCCTTCCAATGGTAACATCCCCCATCTTTCCTTACTTCTCCCAGCTTCCTTCTTTCTTTTTTCCCATATAACATATTACTTATCATGTCTTCTATATAAATATTCAACAAGATCGATAGCAAAGGACTTGACTCACTTCCCTTCCAAGTCAAACTACTCTGTTACAATCTGCATTATTTTCACAGTAACATGTAGTAATCATTGTTGTAAGGACTAAAAAAATATAAATTTGTTGATTTATTAATTATCAGTTACACCAAATAGAATAAAAATTTACTGTTACATAATATGTAGAGATCTCTTTATTACCTCCTTTCGTTTCCAGTCGACAGTGGCAGGTTTCATAGTAACCAAGAAGTGCCATATGTCTGATTATATTAAAAATAATAGTATGAAGGAAATGTTATCTTTTGTTGGCCAAATTTCTGAAATATAGATTATTACACTTTCTGCTACTATATTATAAGTTTGCTTGTTTTATTTTTCCTTATAATGTTATCATGGCATAGAACACTTTAGTAGCATAAAAGACTGGGTAACCAAGGAGACCTACGTCTGTAAGCAAGTATTGAAACCACTACTGGTAACGTTAAATGGCCACAAACTTTATTCTTGTCATGGTCTTGTGTTTCTCTTCTCAGTAATGTATTTTTTATCAGACTTTAATTTTCATTATATGAAAGTTTTGACCGTATATAAGTTGGCCCGAGTCTCAAAAGTTTGGCAGGTGGCTCAGGATGATGACCTGGTACAGGTATTTATCATTATAATTTTGTATCAATATTATATTGTTATATGTTTCTGTTTTCATATGACAGTTTATAAAGATTGTGTTACAAAAACTGTTGGCATTGTGTCCAAGGCTAAATGTTTTCAGTGTACTAAAACTGTAAATAAATAATATTCTGAAATCATATACAAACTATTGTTGATAGTTTTTGAGTCACAGTTAAACTATAACTTTTATTTATTAACTGTATAGAATGCTAATGACTCAGAACACAAACTATTGTTATTGATACAAATGATAAATTTTTACCTTGTAGCCTAAACTAGTGTTTGCTCATTAGAGCTTTGTCAGAGTCATTTCGATAAACTAGTGAAAGCTAGTTTAGGGCATAAGGTAAAATGTATAATTTTTATCAGTAATATTTTGTGTTCTGTATCAGTACTATTCTATATGGTTAATTAATAACAACTGACACGTCATGGACAAGAAAATCTAGAAATTTATTTGTTGTATGTTTGTGACCCAGTCTGGTCAGCTGGGCAGAAAATCTAGGAATTTATTTGTTGTATGTTTGTGACCCAGTCTGGTCAGCTGGGCAGAAGAGCGTAGGAGTTTGGGGTAAGTGTTAATGAAATAAAAACTGATTATGTGGTCATGTCAACAACCAAACATGAAACACAACTGCAAGGTCTGACGGTAGGAAAATATACATACCATCAAATATTTTATGGAATGTTATTGATAATGTAGGTAGAATAATGAGTGTGATTATACAAAGTCGGAAGTGGAGTCTACTTTGTGAATATAATAATGCTAAGAAGCAAAACTTAACAAGGATCTCAAAACTACAAATTATAAAACCCTAATTCCCTGATATGGTCAGTGACTAAAAATGACCAGCAAGTGTTAAGAAGGTTGACAAAAAAATTTATGAAAGATGTTTGTGCAACTTTATAAGAATGATAACTGGAGAAGCTGGTGTAAGTCCTTTGATCGAGTCTGGCACAAAGGTCTTCTCACAAGCTAGCCATGCTCCCACTCCCTTCTTCTTTTGTCCATCTGAAGCAATTGTATCTCACAGATAGCTCCTTTAGGATATATGTCGAAGGATTGTATTCATCCGTGAGACCCATCACTGCTGGCGTCCCCCAAGGATCTGACCTCCCCTGCCTCTCCAGCCTGTAGTTATGCAAATGATGCCATGTACCAATACAGCTCGACCAATATTCGTTATGACGCTGGTGTGGTTAGCTCCGTTCACTCACCCTTCTTCCGGACTGACTAAGGAAATGGCGGGTGACAGTCAATCAGTGGCGAATCTAGAATTTTGCCTTGGTGAGGGTCCGGGGTCGGGTCGGCTTCATACAAAAAAAAACAAATTAAGACTAATCAACATCTTTAAAGAAGATGAAATCAGTGCCATTAAAGTAAACGTTAATAAGACACTGTGTTATTGAAACATTGCTTACAAGATACTTATTGACTGAACTGGTTGAAACGTGTAGGCTGTTGCTGTGTAATAAAACTGTTTGTATAGAGTTACACAGCTGAAACTCTTGTATATTGACGTACACAAATAAAATAAAATAAATAATAAACAGGCAAAAATAAAGAGGTTACAGAATTCGTTGACTTTTTCGATCTTCTGGAAGGGGCGGTCCCGTTTGTAACCCCCCCCCGCAAATATGCCTCTGCAATCTTCTTTTCTTCTTCGTCTTCTTAACGGTTTTGGGGTTTAGCGGCCTGTTCCTATTCCACAGTTCACCTTTTCTTAGGTCTACCAACTTTTCTTCTGCCTCTAGGGTTGTAACCTTTCGCCATCTTCAGTATTCTACTTTCTTTCATTCTAGGAACCTTAGGATGTTTTCACATCCAGGACTACGGTATGCGGAATATAGAGCTGGTTTGACCAGAGCCTCTAACTACTCAAGACCGTCATGCGTGGTAAAGAGCCACACTGTTTTCGAGGTGGTCCTATAACAGAACACAGCGGATTTAGACCAGAGAAGGTCGATAAAAAATTTAGCCGGCATAGGGTCGGTTACCCTATATGGTGGTATCAATCAACAACTCACAATTCCAACAGTAGCCCCTGCAATAAATACGGAAAAATCCGAGACGCTTGCCTTCTGCCGCCAACTAACTTTCCAATGCCAGATCCTATACCTAAACGGGAGCCCAACCGCATGGAAACGGAGACTATGAAGTACTTAGGCGTCACTCCTGATCGGCCACATGTCCCACGCGCCCGTGACGTCAAAGCCAAATTATCCCCCTTTCTTGCCAATCGAGAGCCAGAGTCAGTGCACGCTAAACTCTCAATCTGTTATTTCTCAGAGCCGTCATAACATACGCAGCGCCCACTTTCTGGTCCCTGCTCCAGCCATATGTTGTACAACGCCTGGAAGCCTTTTAAGCCACAACCCTCGGTTACATCTCTGACTCTCCCTGGTTCATCCGAAACGACACTATCAGGCGAGGATTGATTCCTTCGCTTGACGAGTTCGAACGATCTCTTGTGTACAAGCTCTTCAACCGTGCCTCTACCTCGACATTGACATTTCACCACTTCCGCCGCCCTAGTACGCACGAAGGCCCCCCCCCCACCGTCGAACAGAAACACCCCCGAGCCTTGCTCTGTGAGCCCCATCTGCCCACTAACCATTCTCTATAAACACAGACTTCTGTGTATTTTTACGTACAGTCTACGAATGTAACGGATATAACAACAATTTTCATCATTGTTTTGTCTTCGACAATGGTCTTCGTTCGTGTAATTCACGGGACCCTCCACAAACTTAGACCGTCTCGTCCCGTTTTGAGTAATTAATTCTAATTCTCTCGACATGTTTTCCAGTGCCCCTGACACGTGTAGTTCTTGGCTAACCCCTCGATCGGCTTCAGAACAGTTCCGTCTGAATCCTCTCCAACTGGTCCTGGTTCTTTGTAACCAAGCCATCAAGACGGCTGCCCGTCTGTCAACGGTGGAAGACTTCGTCTTCAGACTATCTGTGTGACCCTCTTGTTCCGCGCGGCACACTCGGCCCGCCCACACCTACACGATCCCCGTGTCACATCGTTAAGCGACTCCGCACTCTACTGGGTCACTCAGCGTAGTCTCCTACATAGGCCCCTTCTCCTCAGGGAACCAGTACGAAAAACAGAATGCTATTGCAGAAACATAACAACAAATCCGAACTGCCTTGAATAGCTCTGCCTCTGCGGGCTGTTTGCTGTCTGACGTGCAACGCTTTCTTACAGAGGGGGGAGTTAATACGGGGGGGGGGGGGGAGTTCACCACGGAAGCAACAACAGTGGTGAACGATCTGGACCAGGTGGTATCCTCGCTGTTACTTACCGCTCGTTCAAGGCTACTAGGCTTCAATTGTACACAAACAGCTGAGCAGCTCACTTATTGAGATCCTCTCCCAAACTGACCACAATCATAAGGAGCATACCCTTCCACAACCAAACGCCCTACAGAGAACACAATTCTTGCAATTATCGGAGGGGACATTCCGAGCGGTGCTACCACGCAGAGGTTTGAGAGAAAACGTCCTCCACAGCTACAGAATCAGTTCAATGGTCACCGTACTTATTGTCTTAGTTGTGAAGACCCTTACAACCTCCAATATGTCATCAAGTGTTACTGTGGACATGAAGGTACAAAATCGGTTATAGTTAAATCTACAGGCAATGAAAATCACATATTACTGTGATACTACGATACTACGAATAACTGCTCACAGTACAAGACCTCCACCATAAATACACACTTCAAGATTATTTTGAAGAGAAAAATTTCTCCAACGGAACAGCTACCACCTGGGATTAGTACAGTTTATGGTAAACTGTTCGCAGAACGTTAAGTGTAGCAATTAGGAATTGCTTTGCCTGTTGCGATTTTTCCGTCCGTCAACCAGATAGTCTTCTTCTGCTAGAGGCAACAGTTCCGGATGAAAACGCAAGCTGCTTATTACGACAAGCTGAAAATATATAATTCATGCAGATTGATGAAAGTATAATATCTTTTAATAAAAACGAAGAATGCGACAATGCCGTAATAGAAAGGATTTCGGTTAGGGCTACACGGCAGCGGATGAAAACGATGACGGTGAAGACATACCAGAAATTCAGCGGCTAACAACACAGGATGCGATAAAGTTTGTTGCCGGATGTTAGCGATGTTTTATGTAAGAAGGGGGAATTTGTTAAAACTTTGTAGAACTTCAGTCATAAAAGAAAAACGCCAAAGCAAACTAGATGAAAAACAATAATCACAGGTAATGTTGTGCCTGTTCATACCATATCATTGTGCTGTAATTATAATAGTATTACATAGCTATTACCGTATTTTCTTACACATACTTCGTTAATAACAAATTTAATCATTGCAGCGTTTACTGTAATTCAGAGTTATGTTTGGTTTTTCATTATTAAGTAGCCTACGCTTGCTTACTTTTTAGAAGTGTCGGTTAATCCTAGAATTTCTGTTTTAGGGCCGCTTAATTGGGTCAACTAGATATGGTCCCGACAAAGCGAAATCCACTGTATTGATTAAAACATTCCCGCCATTTACCTCGTAAATATATTCATTTTTGGCTCTAAGGGCCGAAACTGAGAAAGGCGATACAAACTTTTAATACAAAAAAGTTTTAAATACGGTTACCGTCTAGTGGCAACAATTCAATGTAAGAAGAAGTTCTTCATGGCATAAATTATTTCAATTCTGTATTTGTTTTTTCAATGTTTACTGAAGAAAATATTATATATATATATATATATATATATATAAAACTTTCACTGTGAACACTTACTTTATGGTTTTGTTTCCCAGACGTTTCGACGTGGTGTTCGTCTTCCTCAATGGGATTTAAAATACTGAATGTCTGTACAAGTAACGGTTATGGGTTGTAGGTGTGTGTGGTGGGGGTTGCTGGTGGGAGGGAATTGGCGCTGGGATTCAAAGTTTGTGTTTGAATCAGTGTATCGAAAAGTATGTGTGATCTATAATGTAATTGTTCATTTAATATGTTGTTTGGTTGTAGTGTGTGATATCTGTATATTTCAAATTGTTCTGCTGTGTTTAGTTTTCTACTTTTAGGTAAGTGGTGTAGTATTTCCATGTTGTGTTCTATGTTTGTGTAACTGTGGTTTTCATTTTGTAAATGTGTGGCAAATGTGGAATGTATGTAGTTTGTGGTGAGGGCTTTTAAATGTTCAGAATATCTAGAGGAAAAAGATCTTCCCATCTGGCCGATGTAGAACTGGTGACAGTCATTGCAGTTTAATTTTTAAATCCCTGTTTTGCTGTATGTGTCTGTGTCTTTGTTGGTATTATTTATGTGTTTTCTGATGGTGTTGTTAGTTTTGTAGGGTACTTTATAATTGTGTTTCCTAAATGTGTTAGCAATTTTGTGTGTGTTGGAATTATAGTATGTGAGTGTGATGTATTTACTGGGTTGAGTGCTGTTGGTTTTATGTGTTTTACTTTTTGTGTTTAGGATGTGTTTGTGTAGTTTGTTTATTAAATCGGGACTGTATCCATTTTTGACTACTATATATTTGATTGTGTTGAGTTCTTCTTGGTAGTCATGTGTGTTTAGGGGTATTGAAGTGAGCCTTTGGAGCATGTAGTTGAAAGCTGCATGTTTGTGTTGAGTTGGGTGGTTGGATGAGTTATAGTTTCTTTTATGGGTACATTGGTGTATAGGTTTGTTATGTCAAATGAAGCTAGTGTTGAATTGTGTGGAATGTGGACATGTTGAGTTTTATTCACCAGATCTAAATTATGTTTGACGGAGGTGTTGTTTGTTAAATTTATGTTATTTCTGATTAATTTATCTAAGTGTCTAGCTATTTTGTACATAACTACATTAGAACAGTTACTAAAACTAAATAACACACCTGAAACACACATTAAAGAGATCATCCATCTCACTAAAATGATCACTGAACAAAATTATTTCTCACACAATAACATGGTTTACACACAAACAGATGGACTACCCATGGGCTCCCCTATATCAGGTATACTAGCCGAAATATTCGTACATACCATAGAACAAGAACACACATTAAACAATAACAAATACACCAACAAAATAATATATTGGCACAGATATGTTGATGACATTTTACTCCTTTACAACGGCAACAAAAGACAAATTGAAAATTTCCACAAATACATTAACACTATACACCAAAAATTAAAATTCACACTTGAATTAGAACAAAACAATAGCATAAACTTCCTGGACCTTACAATTACCAAAACAAACAACACACACACATACAAAATATACAGAAAACCCACCACATCAGACATGGTCATACATAACTCATCCAACCACACAACTAAACACAAACATGCAGCTTTCAACTACATGCTCCATAGGCTCACTTCAATACCCCTAAACACACATGACTACCAAGAAGAACTCAACACAATCAAATATATAGCAGTCAAAAATGGATACAGTCCCGATTTAATAAACAAACTACACAAACGCATCCTAAACACAAAAAGTAAAACACATAAAAGCAACAGCACTCAACCCAGTAAATACATCACACTCACATACTATAATTCCAACACACACAAAATTGCTAACACATTTAGGAAACACAATTATAAAGTAGCCTACAGAACTAACAACACCATCAGAAAACACATAAATAATACCAACAAAGACACAGACACATACAGCAAAACAGGGGTTTATAAATTAAACTGCAATGACTGTCACCAGTTCTACATCGGCCAGACGGGAAGATCTTTTTCCTCTAGATATTCTGAACATTTAAAAGCCCTCACCACAAACTACATACATTCCACATTTGCCACACATTTACAAAATGAAAACCACAGTTACACAAACATAGAACACAACATGGAAATACTACACCACTTACCTAAAAGTAGAAAACTAAACACAGCAGAACAATTTGAAATATACAGATATCACACACTACAACCAAACAACATATTAAATGAACAATTACATTATAGATCACACATACTTTTCGATACACTGATTCAAACACAAACTTTGAATCCAAGCGCCAATTCCCTCCCACCAGCAACCCCCACCACACACACCTACAACCCATAACCGTTACTTGTACAGACATTCAGTATTTTAAATCCCATTGAGGAAGACGAACACCACGTTGAAACATCTGGGAAACAAAACCATAAAGTAAGTGTTCACAGTGAAAGTTTTATATATATATATATATATATATATATATATATATATAATATTATAAAAAAAGTGAATGTACCAACAAGATAATTATGAAAAAAATAATGGGAGTTTTATTTCTTTTGACTTTTTTTAACCAAATAACGATTACTTATTATGTTTCATTCGTGTTTTGTGTTTTTTATAGACAGACAGGATCATTCGTCGGGTTACAGTTTTCCCTTAAATAAATCGTGTTTCTCCCTTATATATCGACTAAAATTAATAGTGGAACTAGAGTTCCTTTTATAGATCCTTAGTGGAACTATACGTAGTCGATACGTAAAACTCCTTGAATTAATTGCCTGCAGGTCGATCTTAGAACACGATCCCAATACACGAAAACTTCGTATCTTACGTAAGGGCCGATTTGATTAATTACTTCTCCATAACAACGTTCGCCACGTTTAATAATAGGAAAAGGTAGGTAAAACTCGCTTCTAAAGGCAGAAACTAATAGGAACATTGACACTACACATAATTCCTTCTTCATTTACCGTTAAGATATCTGAGGAATTACAACTATCCACGCTGAAGTGACGTGTACTTAAAAAAAGGAACATCCGATAAAATCCACTGACATTAAATAATGTCAACTGCACTTCTCGAGCCAGAGCTGAGAAAAGCGGATTAGTTTTACACATGAAAGTTAAATTTCGATTCCCGCTAACAACTCATATCAGCACATAACTGTAATTAAAGAGTTCGATAGTTTTAAAATCATTTTTCCTTACTATGTAAGGAAATCAGCTCCTCGTGCCTTGAACGTTTTGGAAATTATTATCGCCAGAAATGCTAACAAAATTGAATTTCTTATGCGTACTTAATAAAGTTGACATTTATAATCTACGTTCAACAGGCAGCCGGTTTCAAGCGCTAGAGTGATCTTATGAACGTAGAAATAACCGTAATGTAATTGAATATATATATCGTAAATATATTTTCAGAATTATGGGTCAGAGACTTCAATATTACTGTTACGAATTTTATTTTATTCGTATAAATCCAGTTTCTTATAACGAAAAAAATTCTGTCTATATATTTCTAAACGTTATAATTCTGCCAACAATGTATTAATGACAATAGTCACGTACGCTTTCCTGTTACCGTTAGCAACAAGAAAACTAATTTTGTTAAGAAATTATTTTAGATATAGTGAAATGAAAATATTCTGAATTATGAAAATGTTTCTTTCGAAAACTATTCCGTGGCGTCAGATCCAAACGAATGGCGCCACCAGCTTCATGTTTAAATCCGGTAAGATTACGTTTTAGTATGATAACATTAGATAACGACAAAATCTATTTATTCTTTCCATAGTGTAAACTGCACCGTCTTAATTTACAATTATGTTTAAATTATTACAGTGTTTATGTAGAATAGCCTATGGCACATACGCCTAACATTAAGATTAAAAAATCAAAAGCATAATGGGCCAGAACAGAATATGGTATTATAAGCTATATATAATATGATTTACAGAATAGGCCTAAGTCATTTCAAAAATTGAATTTGTTTAAAACTATTAGTATCAAGCGACATAGTCCACCTTTATAAGACAGTAATATTAATAAATAAATGTAACTTTATAATTATTGTTTACGTTCATAGGAATGATTCAAGCTACAGGTTATTTAACTTTTTCTGCCATCTTGTTGTCTATCATGTAACTTCAAAATTTGTAGCTGCTACCTACTCTTTTTTTTTACTATAGCTAATAAAAAATATCTCTTTATCCCTAATTTTCTTTATTTACACAACTCAGAAGAAATAAATTTCTAAATACAACTATTTCATTAACGACTCGGAACACAAAATTTTTTATGAGTAAAAACAAAGTTTTACCTTACAACCTGAACCGGTTTTCACTTTTAAAAAGCTTCTTCAGAGGTTTTGTATTTTATAACCTGACAGTAATACACTTTCATAATTTTATATAATCTCTTGGTTTTGACTGTTTATTTAGGTCTACTTGTGTTACACCTCGCAATAATTATAAAGTTTTTAATACAAACTGTCAAAGCAAAAATAAGGTGAAGAAAGAATAACATGTAGGCTACACTAAAACATGAAATCCAATTATTTTATGTTGGAGTTAATATTTATTTTACACATTAAAATCTGTTCTGGTTAACATTTTCACAATTTTTACCTATTTATATAATAGTGTATCTTTGCTTATATGTTTGTATAAAAAAGTATATTTTTCTTGCACTTATTTTTATAAGGTTGATTTTGATATATTTTTTTGTTAATTTGCACGCTTCGTATATACACACACACACACACACACGCGCACACATTAACACCAGTTTTAATCAGTGTTAGGTTATAACATTGTGTCTATTCCATACACAAAGAAACTACTGTTTTTATGTTTATTAAAATTTATGTAAAATTTTAACGATGATAATAAATAATCCAAATTAAAGTGGACTAATTAATAAAAAGCACAAACAATCTATGATGTGTAATAAAATGTAATTAAATACCAAAACTTGTACAAAAATTATTCATTGTCACCATAGCGACCAAGAAAGCAAACAGAGTAATCTACAAACACAACTGTACTGTCCATAAAAAATGAAACAACAAACATATAAATTTTACTGTATTATGCTTAAATGTTTCCAAGAAATTGTTAAAAATCAAAATTTCCTTATAATAAAATACTTCCTAATTTTAGCATTCCAATGAAATATAATCAGCTTAACATATTTTTTATCAGAATTAGAATTCAATTTATAATTGTTTGAAAATCATTTTTTAAGTAAACTAGATATAAAACAGAAGTTCATACGTGAAAATTAAGTTAGAATATTTGAAATTCTTTATCACATTATTGCTTAGAGATACTGTTTTGAGTATGAGGAAACACACACACACACTTTTCACTTTTTTTGGTGGCACTAAAGGTGTAACTCCTGTTGGTCCATTCAAAATGTTCTCTATCTATCTTGATCTGTAATGTGGCTAGTGATTATCTTCAGGTATTTAAGACCATCCAATATTTAGTCTCTTCATCAACCCATAGACATTCCTCTAGTTTATACTCCAGCCAGTGTGACCTTGTGCCCTTTCTTGAATATTCTAGAGCCTTTCATCTTAGGAAGTATGACCCAGCCAGATCAGTTTCTATATCCTAACGGGGTAATCTCAATTCCTGAAAAGTAGCATACAATTCCTGTTTTTCTCTGTTGTCATGTTTCATTTTTGTATTTTAACAGTGCAGTCTTTTAGCAGTTGCATTTCAAGTTTGGTACCAGTGTTAAGAGCCCTGGGTTTTTGCTAAATACAATGACTGGCCTGATTATGATTTTAAAAAATCCAATGCTTTTTAGCAAGGCTTAGTAATTTTTGCTTCAAGTCTTTTTTCATGGCAAAAGATGTTCTGATCTTTCTTACCATTACTTCTTCTTTCCTGTGAATTGTTCAGCTGATAACTGACTGCCTTATAATTGAAAGTCAACGTATGTTCTAAAACCAAAATCATCACAGTGCTTTTTCTTCTTTTTTTGAACCACAATTTTGTTATTTCTTTTGTTTATTTGGGCCCCACTTTGTGTGCCTCTTTGACATTCGTTTAATGAAAGCATAATGACATTTCTGTAGACTAGTATTTTGTCATTTTAGTGAATGCATTTCTGTTTTAATCACTTCACCAATACTGACTGCAGCTGGAATAGGAGAAGCTAGCGGACCACACTGTTGGAGACTGATTCTTATACTGAACTAAAAACTCTCTCTCTCTCTCTCTCTCTCTCTCTCTCTCTCTCTCTCTCTCTCTCTCTCTCTCTCTCTCTCTCTCTCTCTCTCTCTCTCTCTCTCTCTCTCTCTCTCTCTCACACACACACACACACACACACACACACACACACACACACACACACACACACACACGATCCTTATTAGATTTTCATGGATATTACGTGTTGTTGTTTTGAGTTAAACTGTGTTTGTTCTCCTCAAAAAAGATTTTTGTGATATTTCAGCAGGTTTATCTACCAGCATCCTCAGGCTATGGATTTATTCCATGATGACCTAAATGTAAAAAGGAATTGCTCGAATTTATTACTCCATGCCTTGACATAAAGGAGCAATCAGCAGCCTGGGGGTGGAGGGACGATTCTGCTAAAAAAATTGCAATAATCCCTTCATGGAGAACAAGCACATTTCACTGCAGTAGTTAACATGAAAGAACAGAAATAACAACACACACACACACACACACACACACACACACACACGCACAGTTCTGATGAGCTTAGTTCTGAGGAATGATCTCAGTTTAAATAAATATACAGAAATGGAAAAGTAGTATTGATGAAATGGTATGAATACATTATGTTTTGATTAAAAAATTATCATAAGTTTCTGTTTTTAGTAATTTTAATACATGAGAATATAGTTTGTATTTTAATAGTAAATATAATTTGTATTGTAGCAAACTGTTCATCATGCACTGTTGGTGTTGGGCTCAAAGAGCCAGACGGACCACAGTTGAGAACACCAATTCCTGGACCTAAATCTCAACAACTTAAGAAAGAATTAGGTCAAATTCAGGTAAGCTGTATGCACGTGTTATGTGATGTGTAATCTGTTCTTTATGTCAGTGTTTTGTAATTTGTGATGTTTTAATGATGTGTAACATTACTTTTGCATCTGATGATTCCCTTCATCAAAATCTCCTGTCTCGATGCTAATGATTCAGATCGTAAAGTAAACTTTGCTTGGGTATATAAAACTTATATCACACTCTAGACATCTGAAGACACTCTAGATCGGTTATTTCCAACTGGTGGCCCAAGGGCCGTATGTGGCCCACAACACCTTTTCTTTGCGGCTTGTGACCTTTGCTTGGAAAACCGATTAACGGTTACTTTAATTACTTTAATAAGTCAATGAATAAATTATTTTAACTGAGCATGATCTTGCATGCAAAACCTATGAAAAAGTGTTTTACTACTTCAGTAATGAACTTAATAGATTTCAGTTCATTTGTCTAATGGGTTATATATTTCCTCTAGTCCTCTTTTATTTTCATCATGTTACAAGATCCAATCAACTTCCTTCCATCCCTTGGCTAGACAAAACAGACGCACTTGTCCTATGTTTCACCCTTGATTTGTAATCAGTCGCATCTGTTATTCAAAGTTAAGCTGAAGCGTTTTCAGATTAAAGACTTTATGTAAATATATATAATGTTTAATTTGTGATGTTATTCAATTTGTTTCTTCTGCAAGTAGTATAATTTCATAAATTTTTTTTTTAAAGAATATATGAAACTAGCAAAATACCCATGCTTCGCTACGGAGTTTCACGTTGTACGTAATTGTACAATTATTTCTCGCTTAATAGTATAGGATTAGATAGATTGTACAAATTCTCAACTCTTAGTTTGTTTATTTACATTCATAGCAACAGCTATTTATTATTTATTTCGAGAAAATCGTTAAAGCCGTTTCCGAGAAAAAAAAGGACAATTAATTAATTGAACTTCAAAATTTTCTCGACTATAAGAACCTGCAAACAACGAAGTTTTTTCAATTTAAAACAGTGATTAAAAACTCATAACTAAATGTATTCGGGGTTTCCAATAAACTGAGATGTCAACCACTTCATTTACAAAGTATGCAATTCCCGCGATAAATTTCATTATTTGGTTTTTTGCCCCTTAGGAGTGAAAGTTTTTAAAACCGTTTCTTAGTGAGCACCTAAGACCTATGATGAAACTATGTTCAAAGTTTCATTGATATCCATTCAGTGGTTTCAGAGATATCGTGATCAGTGTGATCAGTGGTATTTGGCTTATATAGATATCTATAGCCGATTTACCCAGCGTTGCTCGGGTTCATAATTTATTCATAGGCTCATAGGCACCTATTCTTGTTCTAACGTTATATTAGGCCTACTTGTATATTGTATAATCTTCCTTATATTGTTACGTTCGCATTCTCACTGGAGGAATACTCTGTAGCGCACCTGTTTAAGAACATGTCATAAACTGTATTCTTATATCTGGTAAGAATTCTGTTGCGCGTGATGCTCCTGCTCGATTTCTAACTCTGGGAGAGGGCGAACAGCTAAATTAGTTTTCAATAAAATGTCTACAGTACTTGCACGTGCTGCGTATTTACTGTCTTTTATAATTCATTGTGTTAATGTTGAAATAAGGCATTTGTTAAATTAGTGTCTCCTAAACTTATTCTAACAATACAATACCTCTATAGATTTCAGCTTATCAATTTTTAAATTCAAACTGAAGCAAGTGCATTTATAATGCCTGAACACTATGATCTGAATACATTTGCTATCAAAACTTTGTTTTTTATACTCGCTTATAACTTACTTCGATCTTAACTTATCCACTTTTAAATTCAAACTGAAACAACTCTGAATTCACACACTATTAAGAAGTTTCTTAAGATGCATACACCACCTTTGATATCATAACCTATATCTTTATTTATAAGAACTGTGGACTCTGGCCCCGCCGTCTTTCGCGGGATCCGACCTAAGACTCCCCGGGTTCCGTGGATGAACTCCGCGGAAGGCCCGTCGGACGACTCCCGCGCTATTTCCTACGTGGGAGACTTCCACCGATGCTATGGTAACCAGAATCTATTCTATTGGGTTGCCATAGTAACCAGATCTAATAGTTTTTAAGACCCAAAGGACCCCCCAAAGGTTCATATCGAAAAAACATTTCTCCTATGATGGTTCTCCCGTTTAGTAAAATATTTGTGCCAAGTTTGGTTGAAATCGGTCCAGTGGTTTAGGAGGAGATGTGGAAGACCCCAAAGGACCCCATCGAAGAAAACACCTATCCTATGTTGGTTCTCCCATTGCGTAAAATATTTGTGCCAGGTTTGGTTGAAATCGGTCTAGTGGTTTAGGAGGAGATGTGGAAGACCCCAAAGGACCCCATCGAAGAAAACACCTATCCTATGTTGGTTCTCCCGTTGCGTAAAATATTTGTGCCAAGGTTGGTTGAAATCGGTCCAGTGATTTAGGAGGAGATGTAGAAGACCCCAAAGAACCCCCCAAAGGACCCCATCGAAAAAAGCACCTCTCCTATGTTGGTTCTCCCGTCGCATAAAATATTTGTGCCAAGTTTGGTTGAAATCGGTCCAGTGGTTTAGGAGGAGATGTGGAACATAAATACATAGATACATACATACATTGGGGGGGGGGGTTGCCTCTTAGGAGTGAAAGTTTTTAAAACCGTTTCTTAGTGAGCACCTAAGACCTATGATGAAGCTATGTTCAAAGTTTCATTGATATCCATTCAGTAGTTTTTGCTCTACGTTGATTCTATGTCAGTCAGTCAGGCAAACTCCCCCCCTTTCCCCCTTTAAAGGTCGAATTTCCAAAAATCCCTTCTTAGCGGATACCTACATCACATAAGGAACCTACATGCCAAATTTCAAGTTTCTAGGTGTTATAGTTTCGGAGATTTCGTGATGAATCAGTGAGTCAGTGGTATTTCTCTTTTATATATATAGATTATACTACTTGCAGAAGAAACAAATTGAATAACATCACAAATTATATAATTACTGCAAGAAACATCGAGTTATATATATAGAAATTGATACAATGTTTAATATCTTGTTTATATCTTCATTATTCTACTAACATAATTAAGATTGCACTGTTAAAGATATGTAGTAAGTTATGTTAAATGTGTAAATTATCTCTTTTTACTCATTCATAACAATCAGATACTGCCTTTTTTTTTGTACTACAAATTTTTACATTATTTGTCAAAAATTGATTGCTTATGTTGTGGCCTGCCAATGGGTTTCTGTGTTTAGGCGTGGCTCTAAGGTACTCAGTGGCGGATTTATGCATAGGCAATGTACGCAATTGTTTTCAGGCAGCAAAATTTGAGGGGATGCAAATTTTGGATAGGTGAACTTTGATGGACGTTATGTTGTTTTCATACCTCAGAGATGTTGTAAATGCTGCTCCATTTCATCCTAATATGATAAGAAACTTTTAAAAATATGTATTGTTTAGTAACTAGGCTTATTACATAAAGAGAGTAGTTCGTCATTTACTTCTGATATGTATATGAATGTTTTTTCATAATTACATTTACATGCATTATCTATGTGATACTTGCATTATATTAATTAATTATTCAACTATTAATTCGTTTACATTCAAAGACTTAAGGTTAAGTTATTTCAAAGACTATTATTACAACTCCCCTTTATCTTTTAATTTTGTACCAACTTGCACAAAAAATTGTATTAAATTGTTGTTTCAACTTCAGTTAAAATTTTTTGGAATAAACACAGCTACATTAATTTAATATCTTATTGTACTCCTCCTAGGACTTTATGTAAATTGTTCTATAGAAATGTATTAAGAAAAATTGAGAAGAAAATAATATACAAAGAACAAATTTTAGGGTAACTGAAAATCTGAAGGATTCAAGAGCAGAACAGAGATTTGTACTGCAAATTTATACTGCCAACGGGTGGGCAAAATGGTAAATCCACCCCTGAAGGTAGTTTTAAGTGGGACACCACTGATCTAGACTTATATCATATTTACAAAAGTAGTAAGATACAGGTATAAAATAGTAAGAAGCAAAAATGTGAGGTATTCTACTCATGTATAAAACAATTGCGCGCGCACGCACACACACAAAACCGTGCAAAACTTACTTATATGCAAGTTTGTTATTGCTTGTCTTCTCCTCTTCTCCATTTTTATACTTCTACTTATCTGAAATAAGTAGGTTTAGGTTTCAATCCTGTCTGTTTTATTCTTATACAAAGTTTAACATCCTGCTTTCTCTAGGCAGGTGATATTCTGGTGTTGTCTCCACAAGCTGCTCAGTTGATTTCATTCTGTTATGCATTTATGATCTGTGTAGTCAGAAGTTTCCTACAGGTTGCTTATTCTGCAACCTATCATCGCATGGTGGCTGATTATCAATAAGTTTCATTTCTGAGGCCTGGCGAATGAACATATGAGGATTGTTCAATAGAAACACAATTGATCTGCGCAGCCATGACTGGCAACGCAATTCATTTGTTTATATTGTCTGTTTAAGTATAGTGACGTGTCTGTCAAAAATATTTGCAGTTTGCTCTTTTCTAAGCGTGACTGGATTGAAAAGTGGCATCTATGATAGAAAATCCATCCAAAGATAATCTGTGTACCGTTATTCAGTTTTTGGCCACCTTACACTACCGACTTGTCCCTGTGCGATTATCATGTTTTTGGCCCATTAAAGAAATCACTAAAGTGGTTCAAATTGGACGCTGAGGTAGAGTTTGGTGTTAGCGAATGGTTTCACAAACACCCGCAAGAATTTTACCAGCAAGGAATCTACAGATTAGTGCAGCAGTGGGACTCTCATGTTTTAATGTTAATGGAGACTTCTTTTAAAATCGTTGAATAAAAAATGTTTTACAGTCTCTAAACGTGTTTCTATTGAACAATGCTCGTAGAATGTGTGTTGGATAGCTGTCTGAAGTGTCATCATAATATGGATAGAGTCATTCGCTGATAAAATTGCTGAGCTACTGATGCACAGGCCACTGATAAAAATGCCACATGTTTTGACATGCCAGCAAAGGCATCTTAGTACTTCCTTGCTTCTCCTTCTTCATTATTTGAATGTTTCTTTGCCATATGCTTTTATGAGCTGCACAGTTAGTATCACCTTTCCCAGTAGTTTTTGCCTGGCATGCCATTCTCCAAATAACCTATATTGGCTCTGAATCAATCACTGCTTCCTCCAGTTCTTTTTATCTGAGAAAGCCTCAATGCTGGTTACCAAGTCTTATTTTCCTTCAAAGCTTACTCTTTCCTGTTCATGTTGTTCATATGATTGTGTATCATGACGTCACCTCACAGGTGGAGCAAAAGATCATTAACATGATGGAATTAATTAAATACCAAACACAGGAATGTACTGGCAATTTTCGTTTAACTCTTTTGTAGCAAATCACATATAATTATAATGCATTCTTTTTATAAGTACAAACATCTATTGTACACTATTCAGAACAAACAACAACAACAACAACAACAACAATAATAATAATAAAATCAATACATTTACTAAACATATTTACTAGAAGTAAATTTACTACATGAGGGATACGAAAAATGGAGCCTCACAATAAAGCCTTCAAAAACGGAGTACCTGGTGGTGGGTGGAACAGGTAGCGTACTAAATTTGGGGAGGAAAGTAATATGTAACACCACAGCATATAAATATCTGGAAATAAAAATTACATAAAACAGAGGTTGTAATGATGAAATTATAAATAGTTATTTTGATTGTTCATCATCTTTTTTCACAGCACTAAACTATATAGAATATTGAAACTTTCAACTTGTGAAACTTACTTGTCTTTTCTTCTTGTACGCGTTTCGGCGTGGTGTTTGCCTTCGTCAGCTTTGAGACAGACTGCCATTAACTTGTAACGGTTTTTATTTTGGAAGGTATAGTGGGGGTGGTGTGTGGAGGAAGGGGATTGGCGCGGGGATCCAAATTATTGTTAGTTTTATGTACAATTGTGTCAAAAAGTGTGTGTGATTTATACTGTAATTGGTCGTTAAGTATGTTGTTTGGTTGTGTTGTGTGGTGTTTGTATATTTCATATTGTTCTGCTGTGTTAAGTTTTCGACCTTTGGGTAAGTAGTGTAATATCTCCAGATTAGTATCTATGTTGGTGTAGCTGTGGTTTTTTGTGTGTATGTGTGTGGCAAACATGGAAAGTATATTGTCGTTGGATAAAGCTTTTAGGTGTTCATAGTAACGAGATGAAAAAGATCTTCCCGTCAGGCCTATATAGAAACTATTGCAAGCATTACAATTTAATTTGTAAACACCTGTTTTGTTATATTTGTCTATGTCTGTGTTTGTATCATTGATGTGTTTTTTGATGGTATTGTTTGTTCTGTATGCTATTTTGTACTTGTGTTTTCTGAATGTGTTGGCAAGTTTGTGTGTGTTGGAGTTATGGTATGTGAGTGTGATGTATTTTGTTTGTTGTGTGTTGTTGGTATTTTGTGTTTTGTTGTTTTTGTTTATGATGTGTTTGTGTAGTTTGTTTATTAAATTAGGGTTGTATCCGTTTTTTATCGCTATGTATTTGATTGTGTTGAGTTCGTCATTATAGTCCTGTTTACTTAATGGTATTTTAGTTAGTCTATGGAGCATATGGTTGAAGGCCGCATGTTTATGTTGTGTTGGGTGGTTTGATGTGTTGTGTATAACCGTGTCGGTTGTGGTTGGTTTTCTGTATATTTTATACGTGTGTGTATTGTTAGTTTTGTTAATTGTTAGGTCCAGAAAATTTATACTATTGTTTTGTTCAATTTCCAGTGTAAATTTTAGTTTGTGGTGTATTGTGTTTATGTATTTGTGGTAGTTTTCAACCTGTCTTGTGTTGCCATTGAATAAAAGTAATATATTATCTACATACCTGTGCCAATAAATGATTTTGTTGGTGTATTTGTTGTTGTTTATTATGTGGTTCTGTTCTATGTTGTGTATATATATTTCAGCCAGTATTCCTGATATGTGGGATCCTGTCGGGAGACCGTCTGTTTGTGTATGTTATTGTATGTAAAGTAATTTTGCTCAGTTATTATTTTGGTGAGTGTGATTATCTGATGTATGTGTGTTTCGGGAGTGTTGTTTTGTCTGAGTAAATGTTCTAGTGTTTGTATGGTTTCTTGAATGGGTACATTGGTGTATAAATTGGTTATATCAAAAGATGCTAATGCTGAATTGTGTGGGATGTGGATGTGTTCGGTTTTCTTGACTAGTTCAATGTTATTTTTGACAGAAGTATTGTTACTGAGATTAATGTTTTTTCTGATTATTTTGTCTAGGTGTTTTGCGATTTTGTGGGAGGGAGCTTGTGTGTTGTTTATTAATGGTCTGATGGGAATGTTAGGTTTGTGTATTTTCGGTAAAGCATTTAGTTTTGGGGGGTTAGGTTTGATTTGTTTAAGGTATTTGGTGCTTTCTGGTTTGATTATGTGTTTTGTGTTATTTATAAATTTGTTAATCTGTTTTTGAAATTTTAGTGTGGGGTCTTTATTTATTTTCGTTATATTATTTTCATTGAAGAAATTCTCAATTTTAATGTTTAGTTCATGTTTGTCCATTATGACGTTTATGTTCCCTTTATCAGCTTTTAATATTGTTATGTTGTGTTCAAGTAACTTTTGTTTTACATTATTAAGCATTTTTATTTCGTTGTTGTGTCTTTTTGGTTGTATATGTGTGCATTGGAGTTTTCGTTTTATGTCGTGTCGTATTGGGTCTTGATCGTTAATGTGCGTGTTTGTACAGCTGTTTCTGTGTCTATGATTACGTCACGTATATGTCTATTGTGGTTTTTGTTGTTAGTTGTATTGTTTTTCAAATTAAGTTTTAGTCCTTTGTAATAAATCCATTCCATCAGTTGTGAAATTAACGTCAGTTGTGTTTACTGTGCGCGTGTGGAATTTGTGTACAAATCGATAATACAAGATCGACACAACAAAAAAATAACAAACCTCACAACACGCACAGTAGAAACAATTCCCGAACCGACACACAGGATTAGGTTAGGATGTGAGGATGGCCACAGGTCACACGTTAACTCACTTATATGTGCATATATACATTTACTAAATGTAAAGCTCTACTAAGCTTCCTAATAAATGGTACTTTCATTACCAATAGTTTGCACTGTAACTAATACAACTTTGAAGTGAACCTTGTTTTATTTTCAGCAATGTGGGAGTGTGCAATTGTTTGCTGACTTTGATAAGTGTGTTGGCAACTATTTTGTAGATGTAGATGGAAACTATCTCTTGGATACGTATATGCAGATTTCTTCAATGCCATTAGGTTACAACCATCCAGCGATGTTAAATGTTTTTAAGTGTAATGTAAAGTTGGTAAGTGCTCTTACATATGTAGACTAGAAATAAACCTTGTCAAAAACATTTTTGCTAATCCTCTTAGAGACTAAGCCCATGAAAGTAGAGAGTATGTGATACCAGTGTCTTAAGTGTGGTGAAGTAACTCTACTATATATTAAACAAAAATTGTCTCCTCCAAAAAAAGTTATACATTAATTAAATTAGTCACTGAAAGTCTTTTCTGAAAGTTAATACATTTTTGAAAATTTAGAGAGATTCAAAAAAATTATTTTTACTTCAACAATAAATCATAAACATAACTTTTGTATTTTGCAATTGTGTATCTGACAATACAGTATAAGTGTACACATCGACTTTACCACTAAATGTTTTATTTTTAAGTCATCACCTTCAACGAGGGTTAAACCAAAAATGTTTTTTTTCCTGTGCCAAGTAGTAGACTAGAGCTGGTCACTCCAACGCATCCATATTTGGACATCACACACCTCTCTGTCCTTTTGGCTTATAATTCAATAGTTGTTTGGGGATGTGGCAGTCATCCATTCGGTTAAGATGATCCGGCCACTTTAGTTGATATTGGGTAATCCTATCGAGTATACTCACCATTTTTAAAACTATTTTTCCTTAAATAATAATAATTTTTACTTGATTTTTTTTCAGGTATTTGTTAAGTTTATACAGTTGGTGACTTGATTATACAGAGTTACTTTCTTGCAACTGGACTTGTACTGTTTTTGTTGAAACTAAGCTTAGATATAAGAAATATCAATAACTAATGAAAACAAAAATAATAAAGGGTGAATAAAACTGTTTAAATCGTATTAAATACAATTGAATAAAACTTAATTTTGGTGTACATAATTACTTTATCTACATTAACTCAGTTGTTTTCATTTACTTTTCAGAGTTTGTCTAAATGTTAATAATCAGCTGGCTGAGTCTTTTCTTTAAATTCAAAACAATACAGAATTAACATTATATTACTAAACATATATATTTTAACACTGTTATTAAAATTTAGTGACATATATAATAGTAATAGTGGTTTAGAAAATTTGTTGTGGAAAATTCTGTAGTAGTAGATAGTGAGTTGGTAGGGAGGACTAACTTATTAAGACAGTGTTGCTTTCGTGCTTACATTCAGCAGTGACCGAAGGAACAATATTTTTTATGAATGTTGTACGTGACCACTAACAACAAGTGTATGTGTGTAAACAAATCTATCTGTTCAGAAAAGTTACTGGAGAAAACGAACTTTATTAAATATAAAAATTAAGTCGTCATCTGTTATAGAAAAATCAAAAAATCAGTGAATATGTTACTATTATAATGAATAACTAATAGTAACTAACTAAGTAATAATAATAATAATACTAATAATATTAATAAATAATAGTAATAACTAAGTAAATACTCTGTGTGTGTGTGTGTGTGTGTGTGTGTGAGAGAGAGAGAGAGAGAGAGAGAGAGATCTGCAGATACAGTAAGACTTATTACTTTTTGTTTTGTTTCTTATAACTCTGGTTTCAAACTAATTTTAATTTGGTTTATATAGAGGCAAATGGTCAATCGTCCAGCACTGGGTGTATTTCCATCAGGAACATGGGTGGATCAGTTGAAAAAAACCCTACTTTATGTAAGTGAAGTACTTCAAGGACTTCGTGTGCTTGTGAATATTTTCAACACTTCAAAATAATAGATCTAGTGTCAGTTTTTCCAAATTCGTGCACACACACACACACACACACACACACACACACACACACACACACACACACACACACACACACACACACACACACACACACACACACACACACACACACACACACACACACACACACACACACACACACGAGAGGTATATATTGTAAAATTATTATATTGATAGCAAACCACTTTTTCAAAAATATTGTTTTCATTTTTGCGGAGTGCTTTTGGGGAGTGGTAGTACCCCCCCTTCCTCAGTGTACGTCAATCTCTCTGCTCTCCTTGCTTCTATGGTTCACTTTTGTCACTGTTTGTGTGTGTGTGGCTGATACTATTACTTTATTATTGTTAAATTATTAGTCCATTACTGCAGCAAAAACAAAGTTTGTGTCTGTTCAGATATTAGTCCATTGTTTGTAAGATTTTTTTATACATTAAGATTATTAACTTGTACATTTTTTACTTTTTGCTATTGATTTTTGTAAGTTTAACATCGTCTATACCTGGCAATGGGTGTTCTGTATTAGTGGTATATGATATTAATGTTGCTTTTATATATTCTTGGCTTAAGAAAGCTTTCTTGTGTTCTTGATTCTTCTTGTACATGATGTATCCGTGTATCCATTAACGATTTCCTTCAATTTTTCTCAATATGAAACACTAAAATTTTAGAAAAAATGTCTGAAGAAATTTTTCCTTTGCGTTCGCCAGTTTTTGCTAGTTGTGTAAGCTTCGCTATAGGTGGCTGCGAGGAGCGCTGTCAATTTTATTTTTTGAATTAGTGTGGTTGTTGAAGTAATGTTCAGATTTATTGTTGCATGTGTGCTGTACAATACGTTCAAAGAGTATATATGATTTAAATTGAGTCTGTTCATTTAGAATCTTGTTTCCATATGTTTTTCAATGTTTGTATATATCTAGTTGTTCAAGTGTATCTACTTTTCGACCCTTTGTGCTAATGTCTAGGATTTCCATGTTATTGTTGATGTTTGTGTATGTGAGATCCGCTTCTGTCAGGCGATATGCAAAAGTGGATACAGTGTTGGAGTGTATTACCTTTATGTATTCAATTTACCTTTGTTTGAAGCTTCGTCTTGTCTTGCCTATATAGTATTTATTGCATTGAAACCAATTTAGTTTGTAAATTCTAGGGAAATCAAATTTGTTTAACTGTGTGTGTGTGTGTGTGTGTGTGTGTGTGTGTGTGTGTGTGTGTGTGTGTGTGTGTGTGTGTTATGTGTTCAGTTTTGTTTGTGGTTCTGTATGGAATGTTGTAACCTGTTTTTTAAATTTACAGACAATTCTTCAAGCATGGTTATTAACATAGGTAAGTGTTTTGAATTTGTTCAATGTCTTTTCTGGTGTTTGTTTTGGGTTTTGTGTAGGAGTCTATCAATTAGTATCCCATACTATCTTCTGGCTTTGGCTAAATACTTAATTGTATTTAATTCCTCCTGATAGCATTCTTGTGTTTAAGGTATCTAGACGATTATAATGATGTCTTGTTTTCCTCTTGAAAGTTTTAAATAATGGACACGTAGCATTTGTGTTATGCAATGTAGATAGCTCCAAAAGGATTTAAACATGTGTTCACAATGATGTGTGGCTCCTGTTCAAATGAGAACGCATTCAAGAGTATGTTTATCAAGTATAAAATCCAGGAACGTGGAGGACGTACTGATTTCACAGAGGAAGAGATAAAGTCTGTTGGACTCAATCAGCCCCCCGGATCACCTAACCTTTGTATCCTTTCATTCAGAGGTTAGTACACGTGTTAATTGTCATTGCTATTAGATCATTAGTTACTGTACGGTTTCTAAAAAAAATTGGTAGTCTGAAGTCAAGGAGTGTTCATCTGCCCTACCACGCTACTTCCTAAAACCCTAACTCTAAAACATGCTGACGACTAAAAGAAAGTGTGTATAATTAATTGTAAAATGTAAACTTTTAACTCTCACATTGTATTTAGAAATAAATATAAAATGAAAAGAAACTAATGATGTAGAAAACAGTGTGGAAATTTAACTTTCGCCATGAACCAACCCATTTTCACTATTGAAATGGTTTCTTTGATAGTTTTTTTGTGTGGAAATAAAGTGCAACAAAATCAAAATAGACATTTTTTAGTTGGAGAAAAACACATCCCATTGCGATTTACCTTATCATAATGAACTGTAATTACGATGCTCGAGTATAAATAGACTAATACTGTTTATCACGCGAGGTTTGTGACAGCGGATAAGCTGGCTGGTTATGCTTCTTTTATGAAAGGAATAGTCATAATAAAGAAACAAGTTGTTTGTAGTTTTATAAACTGAAAACAATTTTTTCAAGTCTATGCTCACTTTGCATATACCTCCTGGGTATGCCGCCCGGGGTGGCTGCCCCCTTGGCCCCCCCCCCAAGCTATGCCTCTGTGGGTACATACTTTGAATTATTATAAATACAATAATGAAAGCATTGAACGCATTGAAAGCGGTAGCCAGTCGCAACTGGGGCGCTGACACTTCAACGCTGAAAATGTTTTATCTTGCATTCGTGAGGTCGAAGGCTGTTTACTGTTGTGAAGTTTGGGGTTCAGCTGCAAAAACCCACATAAACAAAATTCAGGCGATCCAATCAGCGGCACTACGTCTTTGCCTGGGTTGTACAAAAACCACCGCGATAGCTGCTATGCAAGTTGACTTAGGTGTTGAGCCGATCGAAATGTACATTAGAAGACAAATGTGGACAAAACTTTTGAAAGTCAATACATTACCAATAACTCACCCATTATACAACTTGTGTGCCAATCAGATAAACATTAAAAATTCGTTCAACTATCAAACGAACATACTGTCGACAACGTTATCGTATAATGTGCCGGAGCAAATTCCACCTGTGTACGATGAACCGCCACGTAGCTGGCCGGGAATAAAAGCGATCGTGGATCTTCCACACAAATTCCGCAAAATGAGTCATCCAGATATACTTAGAGCAGAAACACTAGAGATGATTGACGAGCAGTATAAAAATCATACGAAGATCTTCACAGCTGGATCGGTGGACATCGAAAGCGGGAAGTCAGGTGCAGGGTATTTCAACCAGAGTAATGGCAAACGGTACTATATTCCAGCTAACGCACAGTCCAGTATGGACGCCGAATTATTGGCTATAAACGCGGCATTAACCTGCTGTCTTTCCATTGAGCAAAAGCTCGTCTGTATCTTGACTGACTCCAAATCATCATTAGAAGCGCTATCAAAATCTGGCACGAGTGCGTACTTCTTTCGTATTAATGAAATAAGGAAACTATTCCTCCAGCTACACAACGAAGGAAAAATGATCACCCTTCAATGGGTTCCTGGAGTCCCCAGAAATGAAATAGCAGATGGGATCGCAAGGGAAGCGTGCACAATGTATCCAACTAACCTAAAGAAGTTCTCCCTGCTGCAGTGCAGAAGCTCGGGTGACCGACACTTCAGGAGCTCTTGGGAGGACAGTTGGAAATCAGCAACCACAGGTCGCAGCTTATACCAAATACAACCTGTGCCGGCCAAGGAAGACATCTACAAGGGAGTAGCACGTCCGATAGCTGCTTTTGCTGCGAGGGCACGTACCGGCCATATCGTTACCCAAGAATATCTCTTTAGGTTCAATCTCACGGATACGCCACAATGCTTATTGTGTGAAGATGGAGAGGAGAACCTTGAACATATACTTATAAAATGTCATTACCCGATTGCCGCAAGGGATATCTTAAGGATGCAAGTGTCGGGATGGCAAGAAATCATGAGCAATAAGAAGTATTGGGCTATCGCTTCTATGATCTACCATGGACATCGGGCTATCGGCTACAGTTGAAGCTGGACGCCTGTAGGAAGAAGTAAGTAAGTAAGGAATTATAAATACAATGTTTAATAAAGTATATGTGTATGATAGAGAACACATTAACTGTCAGGTAAATAACTACAATGTACTCCAATGATACACTATCATTAGGTCATAGTAACTGTCTCTGTTCCATATGCTGTGTTTTTACTATGACAGGCTACAAATATCTCTCTGCCTATCTGGAAGCCATTCAAATATATTGTTGTTAATAAGAGCCAAGTAGCTTTGTAAACGCTTATTTTTTCAGTCTATTTATATTTCAGTTTTACTATATTCAGTCTACTTATTTTTAAGTTCCATAATTCGGTTTAAAGGAAACGAATGTAGACTGTTTTGAGTTATCACAGCTGTATAATTAATTATCACAGTTTAAAATTATATCTGTGTGTGTGTTCTTCATATTAAGTGTTAAGCCCAATTCACACTAAAGCTACGGCACACTAAGATTTGTTGTACTGTGCTGGGTTTTTGTCAGCTTTGTTTCATGCTCATTGGTAAGCTGAGATAACCTTCAGTTACTGTTTTGTCTTCTGAATTCAATGTTGTTTCTGATCTCATTATTTCCTGCCAACTGTTGTCCTTATGACTTTCATCCTTGCAGTTCACTGACAAAAAATTTTATAAACAAGGACATCGTTTTATTAGTTCACTTATGAATTGTGTTACAGTAAAAAAAAATTAAACCCAACTAAACAAATAAGCAACAAACCTGGTTGTGTGCATATGCAAATAACGAGACGGGTTATTTGCATGTGAAATGTAAGCTGGGTAAGACAGAAAGTTCTCTGTCTAACAATCCAGAAAGTACTACAATCATTTTTCATGTTTTGATGGCAATACAATCAGAATATGCCGTTATCTCGAACACGATTTTTTTCGCCATAACCATACTTCAATTTCCTTATGGAAATGGATGTAAAAAAACCGAGGGCAAAAAGAAAGTGTGTGTAATTGTAAAATGTAAACTTCTAACTCTCACATTGCATTTAGAAATAAATATAAAAAAAAGAAACTAATGATGTAAATTGTTATTGAAAGTCAAACAAACAAATGACAGGCAAAAAAAATGAATTAAATTCTGACATTTACTGTGTACCTACTGCATAAAAAGAGATATTGGATGTGAGTCAGTAGTATTAAATGATGTTTCAAAAGTAACTATAGACTTTTGGTTTGCCTGGGATGAGAACCTACACATTTAAATATATGACCCTCTGTTTTCCTAAAAAGTTAGTGTAGCAATCTTACCTTAGCTTAGCTTCAGTATGAACTGATCTTGTACTGTTGCCTGCTTGGCTTTGACCCCATTCTAGGCCTTTCCTCATGTTTTCACATGACATGACACTTACCTACCTGTACTCTACCTATTTCTTCTTCTTTTCGGAGAAACGGATGATGATGAACTGAGTGAAGAAGAAGAAACTGAAGAAACGCCAATGAGTTTAAAAGAAGTGTTACAATCTCTTAGAAGGATCAATGATATTAGCGTTACACTCGATAAGGAATGTGGGGAGAATACTGTGGAACAGTGCAATAAACTTTACTGCTTGGTCAAAGATTATGCTATTTACAAGAAAACTGCTACAGCTAAACAAACCACTTTAAAAGACTATTTTCAAAAGTATAAGGTTTACCAATCTGTTGTAATATACGTATTTTCACTGCAAACATAGTGTAAATAGGAATGCAAATGCAAGTGCATAATAAAATAAAATAGTTGATCATCCATATTTAATATTGTGTATTGTTACTATTAAACTACTTTATTAAATGGCCAACCCTCTGTGCAGCCACATTTTATGGAGACCCAAGGTTGGCCACTAAAGACAGGTTTTACTGTATGTGGAAAATGTCACTATGACACAAAACAATGATCACCCTTATACATATGAATTAAAGATACACATGGAAAGTGTGACAAAAAAATGGACCATGTAGTAAGTGACAAAGTAAAGTAAAAAAAAAAACAAATGATCTGTCACAAACATATATACAAAAATATTAATCCACATATATATAAGTATAAAAGGGAACAATTCATGGTCAGTATAAATAATATAAGTGCAACAGAGATAAACAACCATAAATATCACAAGCAAAATCACAACTATAACCTGGCTTACTTAACATTTGAAATCAGAAAAAGTGAAATAGAGCAGCATTCACACCGAGTTGGACAGGAGTATAGTAGTTTGTCCTAGTTGAACAATTTTTAGTATAGTCAAGTAAAAACACTGTTAGCAGTAACACAAAATAAACATGCACAAATGTTATAGCACTAGCTGACTTTCACAAAATCTGCAGTTCAGTAGCAAACACTCAACTACTGAATTTTATAATATGACTATTCAATGTGAGACTGTATCTGCATTCTCACATAATTCATATTTTTTCCATATTAGGTGTTAATTGGCCCACATTTAACTTAACTATAGTGTTAATAACTATACTTTTTCAGTATGTAGTTACAGTTGCAATGATTGGAGATAAATCATTTGGCTGGCAGGTCATATATACAGAGAGATTAATGATACAGTAAACATAAAAAACTCCACACTATGAAATTAACAACATAAATTCAGTAGTATGTACAGTGGCTTCTGGTTATTTGCGACAAATCAGTATAAGTGTGGTTTGGCCTAATTAAGAGCTAGCCCAAAATAATGTAAAGAATCACATATGTAAACGCATACTTGTATGTAATTAAAATTATATTTAAAAAACTACAATTAAATGAACTATCCGTTTCGGATGTTGGATATCATACAGACTATTTTAACTTTCTGTACTGCTGCACGGAATTATCAGTTGTATTCATGCCAAACCAGGTCCTTAAATTTCTCAGCCCTGATATTCTCGGTCACCCAACTCTTCTCCTTCCAAATACTTTTCCCTGTAGTATGGACTGCAATAAGTAGAATCTCTTTTCATTTCTCATGAGATGTCCCAGATACTGATCTACCTATTTAGTGCTTTAAAATTTTATAATGATTTAAATTTTCAGGTTACATTTGTTGTTCTATTGTATAATGTTTCTTTTATAGTTCGCTCTGTATTCTTTTAATCTTTATTGTACTTTACCAATGCTCACACTTACCTCTTATATCTTGTTTTCTTAGTTGATATATCCGTGATAATTCTTAGACTATTTAAAAAAAATATCATGCAGCATTTTTGTATCATAGAAATAAAAATGAACAAGATGTATTTATATCAATAATGTATTAATTATATTGGTATAGATGATTTGGTAGCAGCTTGCAGCTTGCCTAAATGTTAAAACAATACTGCCAAAATTGCAGATTTTTTTTAAATCTTCACTGTCTATGAAGGTTTTATGTTTTGGGTGGATGGGACGCAATTTTCATTACCAAAATATCATAAATCATTTTATAGTTTTATTTTCATATCACTGATATCACTATTAAAATTACACGAAGGTTCTGTGTCTACGTTCAAATTAACAGCATTTTTGTTTATCAAGAATGCCATATGAATTTCCGGTATTTATAGTACTAGAACTTAATACAATGAATTAATATTGATCTTGTAAAATAATTAACAACATTTATTTTGTTTTATTTTATTTTAGGAGGTTTTCATGGTCGAACGTTTGGTTCCCTGTCAACAACTCGTTCAAAATTTATCCACAAAATCGACTTTCCAGCTTTCAAATGGCCAATGGGGCAGTTTCCTCAGTACAAGTATCCACTTGAAGCGAATGCAAGAGAAAATAAAAAGGAAGACGAGAAGTGTATTGAAATTGTAAGTTGTTTCATATTTTTTAATACAATTTTATAAACATACTTTCATAAGTATAACACTACTGTCTCGGAACACAAAGTTTTTTATTGGTAAAAATGTAAACTTTTTGCCTCATAGCCTGAACCAGTTTTCGCTTATTATAAGCTTCGTCAGACAGCCTCTGATGAAGCTTATAATAAGCGAAAACTGGTTCAGGCTACAAGGTAAAAATTTTACATATTTACCAATGAAAAACTTTGTGTTCCAAGTCAGTAGTATTATATTTATAATTAGTTAATCGACGTACATGTTATGGACAACAAAATCCATGAATTTAAAGTACTTTTGTTTATATCAAAATCATTTAACTGACAGATTCAAACGAGTGTGAAATATGGCCATATTTTTTATAGTAGTATGTTGCATTCAATTAAGGAATGTAAAATATTTTGGTTTGTGCATACTCGTAAGTACTGGTTAGCTGTGTGTGTGTGTGTGTGTGTGTGTGTGTGTGTGTGTGTGTGTGTGTGTGTGTGTGTGTGTGTGTGTGTGTGTGTGTGTGTGTGTGTGTGTGTGTGTGTGTGTGTGTGTGTGTGTGTGTGTGTGTGTGTGTGTGTGTGTGAACAATTAAGTATCAGGTATCACTCACTCCAAATACAATTCATTAATGTTACTACACAGCAACCACTATTATAACTTTAAGTACAGTTGAACAGTTGAACAGTTACATTTCACTGCCATAATAATAATGTCTCCAGTACTTCAAAATAAATCCAAAATCCAAAAGCCGAATTCAATCGATCAGACTTTAAATTTCAAACCTCCCTCGTACAGTGCAGTCTGAATTTCAGTAAAAACTAACTAGCTGGGTTTAGCCACAAGCTCTTATGTACTAACATCCGAGCAAGAATATGTTGTACAATTCTCTGAAACACAAACACTTTATGTTTGTAACATACTGTAACTTTACAATTAACACACAAAAAATAAAAGAAGAGGTTTCACCCAGATTATTACGATCTATTTCCGACTTACCTTAAAAACAGAAGATCCCCAAAGCTCTCAAGGGCCGCCACCATATTTTATGGAGTAAATATGGAAACCTATTACAACTTACCCGAAAGAAATAATTAATACAAAATTCCCGTACAGAAAAAACTCCAGGGTCGTGTAGACAAACGCTTAATACAGAAATAAGGTTATGGGTAATATGGCGTTATGGGTAATAATTAATTAACACAGGATTATGACAAAAAAAATCGTATTTTAATTTAATAAAAACATATGGTGTTTTACTCTGTTCACATTAAAGAGACAATATAATTTCAAAATACATGTATATTGTTACAACACAAATAAGCCAACCCAATACCAGGGATGAACAAAATAATATTAAATCTAAAATAATACTTCATGTTAAATAAAAATGGTTAATTTAAATAAAATATAAAGAATATGACTCGACAAACGATGACTTTGACCTAACCCAAGTGATTGACCCAACAACAGGAAACAAATGAAGAAGGAACCACACAAAAAAACAAACGAGAATGCAACCAAAGAAGAGAAGAAAGTGATTGACCCAACAAAAGGAACCAAATGAAGAAGGGATCCACGAAGAATAAACAAGAATATAACCAAACCAAAGGAAGAGAGGAAAAAATACAAAACCCACACAAAAAAGGAAACAAGTTCAGGGAATTAAACGACCCAAAGTAACACGTCGAAATGTACCCAAAGAAGAGGATGGAAAAACCAAAGTGTTAATCAAATAATGAAAATGACGAAGGAGGGAAATAGATAGAAGTGAAAACCAATGATGATGCACAAACAAGTAATAAAGCATAGGAGTAGGAGAAATAAAGCACTCAAGAATAATATTGGAACTAAACCAATAATTACCCTATGAGAAGGGAAAAAGTAACTGTTATTACCCATTAATGGACAAAATGATCTAGGGAAGAAACCCTATTAAAAAAGGTTAAGGATTAAGATGATAAAAAAGCAACCTAAAACCCAAATGAGAATTAGATGTAAAAATAGTATTATAAGAATATAAAATTGTTAATAGTATTAAGAATATATTGTAATGAAAGAGAAATAAGTATAGGGATTACCCACTAAAGAACACATAGTATAAACAGTGATACAGTGCAATAGTGTATGTGTAAAATCCCAAAGTGAAGTGATAAGGTACGCTAGTTAAATTATAATTAACTATAGATAATTTAAAAGTGAAGGTGAGGTATAAATGGGAATAGTATAAGATATAGGATATAACTATTATAAGAAATAGTAAATAATAAAGAAAATAGACACTTAATAAATCTGTAAAAAACACTAAAGGTTTAAAAGTGGAAAATTAACGGTGAATAAATAGAGGGTGAAAAATAGTATTAAGTATGAATTATAGAATAAGATATGCTGAACACTGGAAAGTGATGATGACATTATTATTTTCAGAAAAGATGTTTAATAGATTTAAATTTAATTATAACCGATAGTAATTACAAGGGAGGATCCCAGGAAAGAATAAATTGAAGGTGTTGACATGGAGAGAATGTAAAGATTGTTTAAAAATTAAGAGATTAGAGACAGAACAAAGACACCTATGTTATAAGGGACAGTTATAAATTTCATAAAAGTGATGTTTATCACAATAAAAATAATATATATTGTAAACAAAAAATTAGCAAATAATAATAAGTTGGAAGGAAGTGATGATATTTCTCACTCAAAATAATAACTCTAATAACTTATAAATAATTCTTGGATTTCGTTGTCCATGACGTCTCCGTTACTTAACTAAATATCACTATAATATTGACGACTCGGAACACTAAGTTTTTTATAAGTAAAAACGTAAAGTTTTACCTTACAGCCTAAACCGGCTTTCACCTATAGAAGGCTTCATCAGAGGCTGTCGTTAGTAGCGTTGTTCGTCTTGTTGTTGGCGACGAGATAATGTTTCGAAAGATCGAAGCTGTGTGTGTGTGGTGAGATGTGTTCGAATAATGCGTGCGATTTGAATTGTGTCTGTTCGTTTAGGATGTCGTTTTTATTTGTTTTTGTGTGTTTGTATATTTCTAATTGTTCTAGAGTGTCTAGTTTTCGGCCTTTTGTGTGTACGTGTAGTATGTTCATGTTATTGTCGATGTTTTTATATGTGTGGTTTGCTTCAATGAGGTGGTTTGCAAAGGTAGATTCTGTAGTGGTGTGGAGTGCTTTTGTGTGTTCAATGTATCTCTGTTTGAAGCTACGTCCTGTCTGGCCTATGTAGAATTTATTGCAATTTGAACAATTTAGTTTATATACACCGGGTAGATCGAATTTGTTTTGTGCTTTGGGCGTGCGTTTTGATAGTGTGTGTTCTGTTTTGTTAGTAGTTTTGTAAGCGATTCTGTATCCTGCTTTTTTGAATTTGTGGGCAATTTTTCTGTTTGTTTGTTGATGTATGTTAGTGTTATGAATTTGTTGTTTTCTGTCTTTGTCTGTTGTTTGTTTTGTGTTTTGTGTAGGAGTTTACTGACTATTGTTCTGTCATAACCGTTAGATTCTGCTAGATATTTTATCGTGTTTAGTTCGTCTTTGTAGTCTATTTCATTTAAGGGGATGTTGTTAAGTCTATGTATCATGGTTCTAAAAGCAGCTAGTTTGTGTTGTATTGGGTGATTGGAGGTGTTGTGTATTAGTGTGTCAGTTGTAGTTGGTTTTCTGTATATACTGAATTTGTGCCTGTGTTCTAGTTTTGTGATGGAGAGGTCTAAGAAGTTTATGGTATTGTTGTGTTCGTATTCGGCAGTGAAGGTTATGTTTTTATGTATTTTGTTTATGTGTGTTAGTAACTGTTCATATTGTCTTTTGTTTCCCCTGTATAGTATTAGAATGCCATCAACGTTATAACATTGCCAAACCCTGATCACATTTGATATAAAAAAGTATGTAAAAAATGCCAAGAAACCATATATTTTGATAGATAAATGATAACGAGAATGAAAGTAGTAAATATAATCTATAGTGAAGGACGAAGAATACAACCAAAGGTGGTCACAAAACAAGAAAATACGAACTAGACTGACAGACAACTGACGTTGACCCAACCCCAGAGATTGGCCAGATATCAACCAAAGTAAAGCGAGACAAGAAGACAGTGAAGAAAAAAGAAGAAAATAAAAAATTACATGGCCATAACAAGTAACTAACAAGATTGTTTTAAAAGAGCATAATTTTTTATTATTGTTAATAATTTATGTTTAAATTTTTATTAGTGGTGACTTGTAAATGACAGTATCTCAGCAATTGTTATACATAAAAAACCATGTGTAGATATGATTGTATGTATATCCTTATCTATAGGAGATGTGTCAGCTGTTATGTTTAAGATTACACTCATACAGACAGGGAATAGAAATGTGTGCGTGGTTCAATCAGAGAACAAATTGTATATCCTACTATATACTTTGGAACTTTTACTAAGATTATTTCAGCAGTATGTATGTTATCTCAACATTATGTGTTTGAAAGTATAAGGTTTTGGAGAGTTTATTTATTCGCTAATATTATTGCTGTTGCTACAGATGTAGTATGTTTCAATTAACACAATATATTTTAACATTATTAAACTGTTGTTATTATTACTAATTATGACATTTCAGACCAATTTTTATCACTTTAATGACAATATATACAAAGTTATGTTTTATTTGAAAGAGGTATTTACAATACCATGTTGTTTGCATATTATAAAATGATATGTGACAATCTGAAAGTACCAAAAAAGACATGAACTCATTAGATACAAAAACTTTGTAATAATAGTGAGATCATGAGAAATATAAGGGTAATTAGAGATAGGTAGGGAGTGACAAAGTTGAACAGTGAAGTGATAAGTGTAATAAAATAAACAGCATATAATCTTAAGAAAAAAGAGTTAAACAAGTGTGACAAACCCAAAATATAAGCACATGTTAAATGAGCAACTAAGTTAAGTATATTAGACTGAAAGACACAAAATAATTGTGAATGCAAAAAACAGAAAAAATATTATCTCAGTATAAAAAATCACCAGGATGATTACTGTTATAAAAGAGATGGTGTAGGTATAGCACTCACAAAATTTGTTCATTTGTTAATTTAAAGAAAGAAGTTATTGGCTTAATGTTTAAGGCAATAATTACCAGAAGAAATAGTTTTACAGTAATATGTTAGTATGTTTTAAGTAAGTAAGGAATTTATAAAGAAAATAATAGCAATACCTTTATAAGAAATAATAGGCAAAATATAGTAATTATGTGTAACGAAAGGGAACATGGCAGAATTATATTAAAACTTAGAAATAAGTAAATTATGTATTAGCATAGTATTATCCATTTTGGACTAAAACATTAATACATGGCATAGACCATCTTGTAAGATATCAAACTAATCTTTGAAAGAAAATAGGAACATCTATGTAAAGATTACGACCATTGAAATTATCCCCAAGTAAATATAGCCATTATAAAATATTTATTCAAATTAAACAAAAAAATTCAAGGTTTGATAACAATGGGTTTATTTTGAGATCGACCAGGTAGAATAATTACGTTACCATGGAAACTGTGGAGTAACAAGCCAAAAATACCGTTAGATTTTTTACTGAATGTATGACGCTTTAAGGAGATAGACGCTAATTTTCGAGTGACCAAAATTGTCCATTAAAACATAGAAAATATCAGAAAAAGTTATTACTAAGAGTATACCAAGACATAAGATAAAGACTGGAGCCATATTATTGAAGTTGAGGCCAAATTAACGAAAAAAGAAAAGAAACTACTACCAGTTAAACTGAAAAAGATGCCTGATGTCCTGAACCCAGCAAATTAAAGAAGATCATAGTATAACCCATGAATAACAGATCGTATGAATTCGCCATAACTACGGAAGTGATAAGTACCTCTTAAATTACCCGAAATACATAAATAAACTCACGTTAATTATCTCACTAAAGGTCGAAATCTCACTGAACTGAAATTCATTACTTTCAAAGATTAAAAAGAAATTTAAGTCACTGACAATTTATAAACTAACCAATATAAACTGTTGTTAATGATCCATAACTTGTAAACACTTTTACTACACTGCGCTAAACAAAATATACCTACACAATATGTTAGTTAAGTTTACTTGATGTAAGGGTGTGTATTTTTATTGTTTTTAAAACATTTGTAATCCTTTGAACGTAACCTCAAGATCCTATGACAAACGACATTAATAATTTGTATACAATTTTTAACAGACGCAATCATTAAACGTCTGGTATCAATTCAAATATCGATTGTCAAACCCTGTAATTGTCTCATATAAATAACCGGAGCATTTGTATTAGAATAATTTGTATTAAATGAATAATAATCACTAATAAAAAATGTGTAAGTATTGAGTGTAACCACGGTGTTATAATTTCATTAGGAGGTGCACAATATTTAATGTACATTTTAGCAGATGACTGACGATTTACACAGCCCACGCATCGAACGGCTGTGTGCTACAGTGGGCCTAGCTAGCGGAAATATTTGAATTATTCAAACCACTTGAGCGGCGCTGGTCATACGCCCTTGAATTTTCTTTTAATTGTTTTGAGAAAACAATTTGGCGCCACCGGGACTTTCTCACCCCTAGTGAACATCAAGACCTGGTTATTCGTACGTTCGCCACGAACGAAATCTACAGAAGTTGCACGCATTCGAACTACGGATCGAGAAGACACGTACACTCATTACACACAAATTGTACATTATTTACATTTTGCAGAGTAAAACGGTAGCCGTTCACACGTCGTCTTTACAAATTGGCGCGCCAACTAGTGGAGCTAGAATAATAAAGAAATTATACAATTAAACCCTATAAATTCTAGCGGCGATTACGAAAGATTACAAAATGCACACCAGAGGAGTATCGAAAAAATTGGCAAAGGAGAAGGAGATGGAAGGAAACAGAGGGGAAGAAGAGGAAGGAACACCGATTGAAGAAGTGGAGACAATAATAACCACAACAGAACCAAGCCAAGACGAAGAAATGGAATTACAGGCGGGTGACAAGGGAGAATTTAGAGGAGACCCGAACATACTAAAATTAATGGAAATGATGAACAATAATTTGAAGGAGATGAACAATAAATTCGACAAGAATGAGGAGAGCTTGAAGGAGATGAAGAAAGAAACCAGTGATAATTTGAAACAGATCAATGAAAAAATAGTGAGTACTAAGGAAGAATTGAGGAAAACAGTCAACCAAAATAATGAAACACTACAACAACGATTGCTGGAGGAAATTCAGCAAAGAAACGAAGAATTAAAGGAAGAATTGAAGGAACAGCTGAAGAAGGACCACGAGAAAAATAAAGAAGAAATGAAGCTGCAGATGGCACACCAATTAATGGAGTACCGAGAAGAAGCAAAACAGCAGATTACGGAAATCAATGACAAATTAGAGGAAACGTTGGAGAAGCTAGAGAAGACCAACGAAAATGTTTCTGGAGTCCGCAAGGAGGTACTCGATAAAATGAACCGTCTCGAAGGAGAAAATAAGAGAAGAATTGAGGAAGGTCATGAAGAAGCAGTCAGAAGATACACCCAGATAGACCAGGACATACACCAAGTCCGGGAAGAAAACCAGAAAGAGGGAGCAGCGGTACGAACAGACTTGGGAGAACGAATGGAAGGAGTTTACAGTAACTTAAATAAAGTAGATAGCAAAGTAGACAAAAACCAACAGAGGATTGACGAAATGCGCAGAATAGAAGAGTCATTACGGGAAGAAGTGGATGCCTGGCGTGACCGACCATGTAATAATAATCATGTCATGAACACAGACAACAGAGATACTATTAATTTCCGTAATTATAAAAGAAACCCTATTGAATTCTTGAAGAGGGTAGAAGAGTTAATCCTCAAGAATCGAGAGACTCGATGGACTACAATAAGAGGGATGTTGGACGAAATGTTCAAGGAGACATACGACAACTGGTGGACTGCCACTCGACCAGACATCCAAAACCTTCAAGACTTTAAGACTCAGTTCAAGGCTAAATACTGGTCTGAGTCAACTCAGAATATGGTCCGCAATAACCTGAGCAATGGAAGGTATGAAAACCAGAATGGACAATCCCTTACCTCCTACTTCTTGGGAAAAATCTGCATGGCCAGGAATTTGGAGCCACGTATACCTGAAGAGTGTCTGGTAATACAGTTATCTTACCACTACGACGACGCCATCCAAAAGGCACGAATGTACAGCCAGGTAAAGACCATCCAAGATATGGCTAGCTTACTAGAAAGCCATGAACATGAGTGGCAGTACAGGAAAAATAGAGGGTACAGTTTCAGAAATAACAGAAACAATGAGGGACAATTGTCACAGAATCAACAGGGAGATAATAAGTCACCGATAAATAACCCTAACAATTACCAAGGGAACACACGGGGCAATAACGTGCCCAGAAATTTTAACAGAAGTGGAAACCATAATAATAACAACTTCTGTAACAACCACAGGGGTAATTTCCCGTCAAATGGTTACAACAACAATTATCGCCCTGGAAACAACAGTAATCAGAACAATAATCCAGGATACCGGCCACAGGTAAATTACATAAGGGGGCAAAGACAAAGGAGCCCAAGAAGAAACTATCCCTCATCTAACTATCGGCGAACGTACTATAACCAGATACCCGATACGAGAAGTCACCCATGCGAAGAAGATCACAGGCACAGCGTGGATAACCGGAATAATCAACAGGAGCCGAACGCTAACCAACCATCAAACACTACTGATGTTGGGGGCAATGAGGTCAACCCTCATTTAAACGCTTAAGGCCAGTGAAAACTGCGGACAGCCCATCACTGGACCAATCTCTGGGTGAATATAAGACAACACATGACAAGAAGATCACAATAATATGTACTAATTATTTGAAAAATATAAGGGACGATTTGATCGAAGAAAATGATAACATGATGCCCATTAGAAACAATGAAATAGTGTATGTGAGTGCCCAAATAAATGGAATTCTATCAACCATAATGATCGATACAGGGTCTAATGTCTCCCTGATCGACCAAATAGAATTAAATAGACTACAGCAGGGAAGTAGTGTACCCATATCAACCCTGCCCATAAACAATATAACTATCATTGGTGCTACCGGCCGACAAAACAAAACCGTCCGGAAACAAGTATCCTTGGAACTTAATAGCAAAGGTATAATAGTAACTATGCCATTTCTTGTTGCCAGCGGCCTACCTTTCTCATTACTTGTTGGATGTGATGTACTCAGACAACACTCTGCCATAATTAACCTGCGGCAGGGAGAAGTGTCACTAACCACAGAACAAGGAATATGGTCAGCCGATATAGTGAATGGTGGCAACTTACCATTGATAACAAACCACTATAACATGATCCAAAGCAACTATTACTGTAAGTTTCAAGATAATTATTCCAAACTAACAGCAAAATTCAAAAAACAATTATCAGTCAAGGACAAGTGGACTTGGGGATCCGAACAAGATGAAGTATTTAACCAAATAAAAGAAAAGTTCTTGAACACCGTGATCTTACATCATCCAGACTTCAAAAAGCCATTCTTCATGAACTGTGATGCAAGTGATGTCAGTGTAGGTGCGGTATTATACCAAGAAGATGAGAAGGGACAGCATATGGTTATTAGTTTTGCAAGCAGAATTTTAAGTGGATGCGAACGAAATTATCACGTCACGGAGAAAGAACTACTTAGTGTCGTGTTCGCCTGCAACAAATTTAGGACTTATATTCTGGGATACGATATAACAGTGAGAAGTGACCATAGATCCATATCATTCCTTAAGCAGTGTAAACTCAGCCACGGAAGATTAACTCGATGGATATTGTTGCTACAGGAATATCACATAAATTGGGAGTACATCCCAGGGAAGCAAAACATAGCTGCGGACATCTTATCCCGTATAAACGTCCAGCAACAAACTTTCGAGGGTGAAAAAGAACAATTAGTTAAGGTGTATAACATTATAAAAAACAGAGTAGATCTAGAAAAAATAACCCAAGAAATAAGAAGATGTCAAACTGTGGATCCAAAAATAATGAGTATCCGGGAGAGAATGTTAAAGGATGAAGAAACCATTCTACAATATTATAAATTACATGACAACTTGCTATTTATTAAAAACAATCCTGCAATCGGAGAATGGAAACTTGTAATACCATCTACAGTGGAGGAACAATTAATACTAGACTACCACATTAGATACGGCCATATGGGGGCTGTAAAAGTGATAAAAGCTTTACAGGAACAAGTTTACATTAAAAATATTTATCGAAAAGTAAACAAAATCATTCAAAAATGTGATATTTGCCAAAAAGTAAAATGCAATAATTCAAAAAAGGAAGGTATGATGATACCTATCACATCAAGTCAGAAATTAGAAAGGGTATTCCTTGATATATGTGGTCCGTTTCCTATCAGTGGAGGAAGACACAGATACAAATTTATAATCATTATGTTTGACCACTTCACCAAGTATACAAAGTTGTACTCCATTAACCGTGCAACAACAAAGAAAATAATTGAAATTATATTAACCAAATTTATACCAGAAGTGGGAAGACCGACGGCCGTTATAACAGATCATGGAACCCAATTTAAGGGAAATCTTTGGAAAAATAAGCTCTGTGAACATAATATTAAAACTTACAAAACATCCGTTTATCACCCAAGCAGCAACCCAGCTGAAAGGGTACTCAGAGAAGTGGGTCGTATACTGAGAACCTACTGCCACGATAAACAAAGAGAATGGCACAATTATGTGAAATCCACTGAAGAATTTATAAACTTAGCTTACCACGACTTTACGGAAGCTACCCCATACACAATGATGTTTGAGCGGCCACCGCCTAGAGAGATAACTGATATGATCCAATTCCCCACCAACACCGAATATCAATTCGAGAAAAAAAGATTCTATAACAGATTAGCCGAAAAGGTAGAGCAACAAAAGAATAAATACGCTATAAACCAGAAAAAGACTATTAAGTACGAGGTAGGAGAAAGGGTACTGTTAAAAAACAGAGAACTACCCAGCTCCATAGAAGGCATCACTAGAAAGTTACTATTATTATACGTGGGACCATACACTATAACAAAAGACAAGGGCAATAACACTTACGAGATCACTCACCCCGTCACCAAGAAAATAAAGGGGGTATACAATCAAGCCTCAATTAAGAAATATTATGACAACCAACAATAACTGTAAAAAACAATTTAAAGTAAAAAAACCAACAAAAATACTTTAAATAAAGAAAAAAAATAAAGTGACAAACAAACAAGTCTGCCAATGTCATAAAGAAAAGATCTCTAAAGAATGTCAAAATTCCAAAACATTCGTAAGTACAGCTTACACTAAGCATTAGAGAAACCATTATGATGAATAAAAATTGTAAAAAATCAAAAAAGATATGTAAGAAAAGCTTACCCAAATATCTTAATAATATTTTAGAACAAGTAAAAATGGAGAGATAAAAGTCACAAGGCATTCAGATAAAGTAAGAGCAACCAACTTACTACAATATTTAAATAAAAATTAACAATAGAGGAGTGTAGTTACAAAACATTCCTCCAAAATAAGGTTAAATTACCATAATATTTAGCCAAAAAAATGAGGCATACAAAGCATAACATACTGTAAAGGAATAAGCTACAAAAAATTCCTAACTAGTAAGAAGCCATAACTTACTATGATATTTAAAAATTATGAAAAAATATCAATCAAAATGATCAGCTTCCACAACTATTTAGAAAGAGGGGAAGTAAAATTACCCAAACTTATGATCACAAAACAATATAAATGAAATAAACGTTCTAAGAGTTATAATGTGAAAGGAGATGAAACAAAGAGTAATTAAAAATGAATAAAAATGTGAATTGTATCAATAAAAAACAATGCTTCAAATAGTATCTATAAAGAAAGATGAAACAATATATGACTCGAACTGAGCTATAATGAAGTATAAAAGTAAAAGATTCCCAACAAATATTATGATTATGATTATTATTATTGTTATTTTGAGTCACGAGTTGACTATATTTAAGAATTATTAATTGAGATTGTCTGTTGAATGAACCAGCAATCATTTTACTGAGCAGGGATGATGTTCCCCTGATATCAGTATAAGAGTAGTTTTGATGAAAAAGAAGATTTATAGGGAATAAGTTATAATAAAAATTCAATAAGCCAGTTCGCAATATGAGAAGATAATGAAGAAAAGACTAAGAAGAATGGAATTAAAGGATACAGAATTAATTATAAAAAATGAATGAGAAGCAGGAGAATTTGAAAAAAAAAAAAAATAAATAAAAAAATTTTGATACGATACAATTGATAATTTCATCAAACTCAAATTCACGTTTTATAAAATGATCAATTTTGGTGGAAGGGCATTATATAACATTGCCAAACCCTGATCACATTTGATATAAAAAAGTATGTAAAAAATGCCAAGAAACCATATATTTTGATAGATAAATGATAACGAGAATGAAAGTAGTAAATATAATCTATAGTGAAGGACGAAGAATACAACCAAAGGTGGTCACAAAACAAGAAAATAGGAACTAGACTGACAGACAACTGACGTTGACCCAACCCCAGAGATTGGCCAGATATCAACCAAAGTAAAGCGAGACAAGAAGACAGTGAAGAAAAAAGAAGAAAATAAAAAATTACATGGCCATAACAAGTAACTAACAAGATTGTTTTAAAAGAGCATAATTTTTTATTATTGTTAATAATTTATGTTTAAATTTTTATTAGTGGTGACTTGTAAATGACAGTATCTCAGCAATTGTTATACATAAAAAACCATGTGTAGATATGATTGTATGTATATCCTTATCTATAGGAGATGTGTCAGCTGTTATGTTTAAGATTACACTCATACAGACAGGGAATAGAAATGTGTGCGTGGTTCAATCAGAGAACAAATTGTATATCCTACTATATACTTTGGAACTTTTACTAAGATTATTTCAGCAGTATGTATGTTATCTCAACATTATGTGTTTGAAAGTATAAGGTTTTGGAGAGTTTATTTATTCGCTAATATTATTGCTGTTGCTACAGATGTAGTATGTTTCAATTAACACAATATATTTTAACATTATTAAACTGTTGTTATTATTACTAATTATGACATTTCAGACCAATTTTTATCACTTTAATGACAATATATACAAAGTTATGTTTTATTTGAAAGAGGTATTTACAATACCATGTTGTTTGCATATTATAAAATGATATGTGACAATCTGAAAGTACCAAAAAAGACATGAACTCATTAGATACAAAAACTTTGTAATAATAGTGAGATCGTGAGAAATATAAGGGTAATTAGAGATAGGTAGGGAGTGACAAAGTTGAACAGTGAAGTGATAAGTGTAATAAAATAAACAGCATATAATCTTAAGAAAAAAGAGTTAAACAAGTGTGACAAACCCAAAATATAAGCACATGTTAAATGAGCAACTAAGTTAAGTATATTAGACTGAAAGACACAAAATAATTGTGAATGCAAAAAACAGAAAAAATATTATCTCAGTATAAAAAATCACCAGGATGATTACTGTTATAAAAGAGATGGTGTAGGTATAGCACTCACAAAATTTGTTCATTTGTTAATTTAAAGAAAGAAGTTATTGGCTTAATGTTTAAGGCAATAATTACCAGAAGAAATAGTTTTACAGTAATATGTTAGTATGTTTTAAGTAAGTAAGGAATTTATAAAGAAAATAATAGCAATACCTTTATAAGAAATAATAGGCAAAATATAGTAATTATGTGTAACGAAAGGGAACATGGCAGAATTATATTAAAACTTAGAAATAAGTAAATTATGTATTAGCATAGTATTATCCATTTTGGACTAAAACATTAATACATGGCATAGACCATCTTGTAAGATATCAAACTAATCTTTGAAAGAAAATAGGAACATCTATGTAAAGATTACGACCATTGAAATTATCCCCAAGTAAATATAGCCATTATAAAATATTTATTCAAATTAAACAAAAAAATTCAAGGTTTGATAACAATGGGTTTATTTTGAGATCGACCAGGTAGAATAATTACGTTACCATGGAAACTGTGGAGTAACAAGCCAAAAATACCGTTAGATTTTTTACTGAATGTATGACGCTTTAAGGAGATAGACGCTAATTTTCGAGTGACCAAAATTGTCCATTAAAACATAGAAAATATCAGAAAAAGTTATTACTAAGAGTATACCAAGACATAAGATAAAGACTGGAGCCATATTATTGAAGTTGAGGCCAAATTAACGAAAAAAGAAAAGAAATTACTACCAGTTAAACTGAAAAAGATGCCTGATGTCCTGAACCCAGCAAATTAAAGAAGATCATAGTATAACCCATGAATAACAGATCGTATGAATTCGCCATAACTACGGAAGTGATAAGTACCTCTTAAATTACCCGAAATACATAAATAAACTCACGTTAATTATCTCACTAAAGGTCGAAATCTCACTGAACTGAAATTCATTACTTTCAAAGATTAAAAAGAAATTTAAGTCACTGACAATTTATAAACTAACCAATATAAACTGTTGTTAATGATCCATAACTTGTAAACACTTTTACTACACTGCGCTAAACAAAATATACCTACACAATATGTTAGTTAAGTTTACTTGATGTAAGGGTGTGTATTTTTATTGTTTTTAAAACATTTGTAATCCTTTGAACGTAACCTCAAGATCCTATGACAAACGACATTAATAATTTGTATACAATTTTTAACAGACGCAATCATTAAACGTCTGGTATCAATTCAAATATCGATTGTCAAACCCTGTAATTGTCTCATATAAATAACCGGAGCATTTGTATTAGAATAATTTGTATTAAATGAACAATAATCACTAATAAAAAATGTGTAAGTATTGAGTGTAACCACGGTGTTATAATTTCATTAGGAGGTGCACAATATTTAATGTACATTTTAGCAGATGACTGACGATTTACACAGCCCACGCATCGAACGGCTGTGTGCTACAGTGGGCCTAGCTAGCGGAAATATTTGAATTATTCAAACCGCTTGAGCGGCGCTGGTCATACGCCCTTGAATTTTCTTTTAATTGTTTTGAGAAAACAATTTGGCGCCACCGGGACTTTCTCACCCCTAGTGAACATCAAGACCTGGTTATTCGTACGTTCGCCACGAACGAAATCTACAGAAGTTGCACGCATTCGAACTACGGATCGAGAAGACACGTACACTCATTACACACAAATTGTACATTATTTACATTTTGCAGAGTAAAACGGTAGCCGTTCACACGTCGTCTTTACAACGTATCTGTGCCAATATAGTATTTTATGTGAGTGTCTGTCATTGTTTGTGAGTATTTTTGTTTTTTCTAAGTGTTGGAGGAAGACTTCTGCTAGAATGCTGGATATGGGGGAGCCCATGGGTAGGCCATCGTTCTGTGTGTAGTATTTATTGTTATAAGTAAAGTAGTTTTGTTTTGTGATAATGTTTAGGGTTTCTGTTATTTCATTGATAAGTTCGTCTGGTGTGTTGTTCTGTTTGAGTTTGTTTTGTAGGATGGTGATTGTTTCAGAGATGGGGATGTTTGTGTACAGGTTTTTAATGCCAAAGGAGGCTAATGTGGCGTTATGGGGGATGTGTATGTCTTTTATTTTTGTTACTAGGTCAGTGTTGTTTTTTACTGCAATGTTGTTGTCTATTTGTGTGTGTTGTCTAATAATTTTGTCTAGATATTTTGCCAGTTTGTGTGCAGGGCACACATCATCAACTACCGTAATGCCCCTGCACACAAACTGGCAAAATATCTAGACAAAATTATTAGACAACACACACAAATAGACAACAACATTGCAGTAAAAAACAACACTGACCTAGTAACAAAAATAAAAGACATACACATCCCTCATAATGCCACATTAGCCTCCTTTGACATTAAAAACCTGTACACAAACATCCCCATCTCTGAAACAATCACCATCCTACAAAACAAACTCAAACAGAACAACACACCAGACGAACTTATCAATGAAATAACAGAAACCCTAAACATTATCACAAAACAAAACTACTTTACTTATAACAATAAATACTACACAAAGAACGATGGCCTACCCATGGGCTCCCCCATATCCAGCATTCTAGCAGAAGTCTTCCTCCAACATTTAGAAAAAACAAAAATACTCACAAACAATGACAGACACTCACATAAAATACTATATTGGCACAGATACGCTGATGACATTCTAATACTATACAGGGGAAACAAAAGACAATGTGAACAGTTACTAACACACATAAACAAAATACATAAAAACATAACCTTCACTGCCGAATACGAACACAACAATACCATAAACTTCTTAGACCTCTCCATCACAAAACTAGAACACAGGCACAAATTCAGTGTATACAGAAAACCAACTACAACTGACACACTAATACACAACACCTCCAATCACCCAATACAACACAAACTAGCTGCTTTTAGAACCATGATACATAAAATCTAAAAAAACATAAAATCTAAAATTACCCAAACTTGTGGGGTATCAAAATAATCTATGAAAGGAAATAAATACTATAGTGACAATATTTAATAACCAGGAAGGAAGATAGAGGAATAACAGCAATCAGAAGATGTACGAAGAATTCGAATTTTGATAACAATACATCATCTCAAAATCAACCAATCACAATCATGCAGTTGCCATGGAAATGGCAGTTGAAGAAAGAAATTACCGTTGAATACCGTTAGACAGAAGCGAAGCGTCATTAAGAGAATACAGAAGCTAATGTTGAGAAGAACGTTTTTCTGTGAAAATAATGTAAAAAAGTAATTAAAGTTCCTAACCATGACAGCCTAAGAAGCAGACGACCATTTATAGTAGTCAACTCGAGATCCAAGGCAATTAAACGGAAAATTACCCGAAAAGAACATCCAGATACATTATGAAAAAGACGCCCAACCCATTGAAGCCCCAAAATTCCTGAAAACCGAACTTAATGCAGCCAAATCCTACCCGACTAAACAAACGAAGACACCGAGTCATGCTGAGGTGTTAAGTACAATTAAATTATTTATTTTCCAAAACCCTAATCACTCTAAATTTTACTAAAGGTAAATTTACCTCACTATAAACCAATATTTCTCTTTCATAGACTATTTAAGCAAAATAACACTTGATAAAACTTGTTAACGTTAAATATAACCTGTTAGTTAAATACGAACTTACAAAACACATTTAACTACACCACAGAACAGATTGTAACATCACACATTATTATTTATGTACTCGTAGAATAAGGTAATATATTTTTATTGTAACCGTAGGAATTCTTTAGCTCATAGTCACAAGAATCCACGATTTTGGAAACAAAAATCATTGTAATATTTTAACGTACACAGCAATGCAAAAGCTGAATGTTTCCTTGATCTATTCGCCAAGCCCAGAGAACAGAGTCTATTGTAATCAGTTGGTGCAAATTTATCATAATATCATTGTCAATGTGAATATTTTTAAGTATCACCTATTAAAAATAACTATTACAGGGAGTAACCGTCGTTATTATTTCATAGGGAGTGCTTTATATATTACTTGTGTTTAGTTAAGAATAGATTTGACGAGAAGCGAACAAGTTGTCATTTACGCAGCAGCAGCGACAATTGAGACGGCTGTGCGAGCGGGAATTATTTGAATGCCCGACCGTCACCACTGATAACTCGTCAGACAATAATTTTAGTTGTTTTATATAACGACTTGGCGCCACCCAGGATTAACACACCCCTATAAACAACAGGTAAGGTTACTGCCGTATTGTACAGGTGATTACCGCAACGCTATGGACATCGTTAGCCACAACATTAATGTAACAACCCCGGTGCGAGGCGAACGCACTAATCATTATTACACATACAAAATTGGTGTACATTTTACAGGTACGCACAAGTTTATTACGTTACAGATTGACGACTCCAACGTGAGGCTTAAAATAAGACGGACGACCTCATTTACGTTACATTACAGATTGACGACTCCAACGTGAGGATTAAAATAAGACGGACAACCTCATTTACGTTACGTTACAATATACATCAATATATAAATTTTTTGTTTGCAAATCAGTACCTTGTGAAACTTTTAGCGCTCAATACCCCCTTTTGTTCTTATATTCTTTCACCCCCCCCCTTTATGAGATTTCATTTATTTCATATTTTTTTGTTTGATATTTTTCTTTTTAAATGAAAATTTTCCATTAACAAATAATTTTTTATAAAATTTTGGCAATTCGGTTACTTATCTCTTTGTTCATGGCGTCTCCTGATAGTTACACTATGTTGTTGTTGTTGCTTTCCCGACGAAAAATGCACAAATAAATGTTCCGAACACTCAATCTATATTCTCCTTTAAATTTTAACTGAATTCATACTTTTATACCCACTTCTAAAATGCTTTTGTAGAAAAGTTTGGTAGACCTACCGTGACTGCGTTGGCCTACCGTAAATGCCTGGACACACTTCAAACTACATACTCTCTGTTTAACGTCGGGCTGGAGACTGTGGTGAGCTTAATGGCGTGAGGATGCTCATTCCGTGTTGTTTGCGCCTTTTAAACCGGTTTCAGGCGGATTCCCGCACTTCGTCTTGTCCTGGTAGCTGGCTGTATCGTTGCATACAAATGACTAACCGGTGATTCACAGGTTACTCTGAATTCAATTTACTGGATTCATCACCTTATATGGAGATATTTTGCCCCCTCTACTGCTACACTTCTAACCAGATGTTTTATTACAATAAGTATTTTTTTTGTAAAAATTATTATACAAATTTTGTCCCGTTAAAATACTTAATACCTTTTTAAATACAAACTGTCTTAAAACAGCAGTATTTGCTCACCATTTTGATCGAAATACATTATTATTATATAAATTTCAACATTAGATAATTTTTCAATTATCACTAAAATTATAAGAACTATTATTGGACTATTTTCTTTTTTACTAAAGTAACAATTTTAAATCAGATGGTCATATAATAAACACTAAAAATTACAAACTAATGTACCGATTACTAAAATCAGAAATTACTGGTCTGTTGGCCCATGGTCGATTGCTTAGATTTTGGTTCATTCTAAATGTTTCATCTCTGGAGGACATCTTCAATAGAATCGTGTTCAAATGGATGGCAAACCAAACGCACCTCACTGTCAGGGGAATAAGCAATGGAACGTTTAGAATGAACCAAAATGTAAGCAGACGACCATGGCCTAGCCTAGCCTAGCCTAGTAATTTCTGATTTTAGTAACGTTGTCTCCGGCTGTGATAACCTTCATAATAATGTATTGATTTTGCAGTTAAATTTATAACCATATTGCCAAATGATAATTAACACGTAACTATGATGATTATGTATGTTTCCATAGATATCTACAGGCCTTTATTCTATTACTTTTCACAAATATACATACTCATAACTAATGATAGTATGCAAAGTTTTTTTTGAAAACTTAGGTTACAAACTTTTTAAAGGTGATCCAAAATTTCCAAGGGATGTTAAAATCCCTTATCTTAATTAATTTTAACACAGATTCTTAATTAATTTTATCTCAAGTAATCTTAATTTGTTTTAATTAAGATAAAATCCCTGAGATATTATTAACACTATTAAATATATAAAATACATAAATTTTACTTCCACCTACCTGCACAGTTTCTTTTATCTGGGTCCAGGATTCTCGCACGAACGCAAGGTGTTAGCGTGATTTATAGGTTACTGAAATAAGTGACTCGACTCATTTTTGGATGAAGAGAATTGATATTTTAATTTTTGAAAATGCATTTAAATTCTAACAAATTTTACCATGCTTGTGCATATGACATAACTTCTTAGTGATTTTTTCTTCTTTGCTTGAGTTACATGTGTACCACTCCTATTCTATCTTATTCTAGTGCTTACCTTAATTATCACACATCACATCAACACAAACAGCCCAGCTTTGCTCACACACGCATTCACGCCATTAAAAACCCATTTTATTTTATGTTACCAATTTTATGTTTTAATTATTCACTGTCACTGTCGCGATTCCGTCCGCACACGTACTTTCGCCGCCTGAGTTAACTGCCCGTTATTTCTGTTCTATTGTCCGCCGTTCGTCACCAGTTGTACACTTGTTCAATCCGTTAATTCCGCGGGTCCCGGTCGGTGTTAACGATATTGTTGAATCAGTCACATTTTATAAAACTCCACCGACCGGACCCGAACAAAACTGTCAGCGTCTGTTAGTGAAGTCGGTTGCTCGTAGACTGGGGAGAAGCGTCTATGTCTCACTGCCAACTCAATTTCATCGTTGTTTCAGGTGGAAACCACAGCCTTTGGGTTTCGTCGCAGTAGCTTCGTCCCATTTAATTCATGCTGTTGGTGTTGTGTTAGTTGTGTCCGGATATTGGCTAGGCACTGGCTAACGTCACGAGATGGGCGTGACTTAAATCTTGTATCCGGCCTCATGGTAAACGAAAGTGAATTAAAATCGTTTCCTTGTTAGTTTCTGAAGGCAGCGTGGGTCCGCGCGCCTGGATGTATAATGCGTATGGGCGCGCTATCACACTCAAACAAAGTTCTTGGAAATGAGGCTTGGTAAATTCCTCTACCGATTGCACAACGTGATATTACTGCGTCGCCTTTGTTAACAACTGCTCTTACAACCCGTGGTTTGTCTCTGTTGAAATTAGGTTTCACAAATATTTTTATAAATCCCCGAAAAATGCAATAAAATAAAACACCCATAAATTTGGCCCGTTACAATACCCCCTCAATGAGAGGTCTTCTGTCAAAACAGAAGAAATCTCATTGATAAAACCCCTAAGAGGACCGGTGAGGAACTGGTGCCAACAACCCCCTCTTGTTCTTACACTGCATGGGTAAACGACTCCCTTGGCTCGGCGACTATGGACGCATCTGAACGAGATCACTGGACTTCTCTGTGCAAGATCCCAACACCGAAAAATCGAACAGACACGCACCACAGCGCACCTCACCTTCTATTATGCTACCCCAAAAATCCTAAATCCCTGGCTTAGATAATGCCAGATCCTCCACCGATATGTTTCTCCTTTTTCTGCAAACTGGGCTGCCTTTAGCAGATACTGGGGTCACACACACACACCTATTCTACATATTGTAAAATGAAAGTATTCTTCAAAAATTTATTAAGCGAAAATCATTAGCTGCTTTCTTTGAAAATCAAAACACAAATTTTGCATCTATACTGAATAATTCTCTTCATTAGTTTTTTGTTGTTAAAAAAATTAAATCAATTGAACATTTCTTAAAAATAAGAACATCCTTAACCTAACATGTGATTACACCTATACTCTAACAATACATTTCAATAAAATAATTCAATAATAATAAACACGGTTAGTACACAAACAATAATGTAACCAAAGTTAAACATATCAATTAGACGGCCGGCGCAAAATCAAGAAATTTTTTTTTTGTTCAAAAAAGTTTCCAAAAAAAATCTTAAATTCCAAAAAATTTAAATTTCTTAAAATATTTTTCTTTTCACATTGAAATTATTTAAAGTTTGTTCAAATTGATTAAAAACAAAAGTTGGATTAACTTCCTTGCTAAACATGCCTAGTATATGACCCATCAGCTGATCAAAACTGGGTCAAGTCAAGAACCTTGACCTACATACATTATACACAAGTTCTATCTGAAAATACATTAACCATCTGTAAAATTCTATCTTGAAACACAAAAACATAATAAAATAAAACATTTAAAAGAACAAAATATTATTATAAATAACAATCACATTGATATTTAAATTACTCAAACAAACACTTTACACTATTTTCAAATTCTATCAAAAATTGTCAATGGTTGCAATTAAAAAAACTTTTTATATTTTTATTCTAAATCTCTTTCTTTATTATTCTCACTTTCCCTTACTTTGGGTGATTTAATTATTCATACCAACTTGATATGCCACTTGGCATGTATTCATATTTCCTTCTCACTCTGACTCTAATATCACTAACAACTGTAACTAACATGACACCCATCTCTATCAAAATATCTGTCAAACAATCTCTAACCCCAACTTACCATGAAACTCAATTCGCCACCTTCTCTCGATATATATATAAAAAAATACTCTCTAACCCTTTGTACTCAGGATAAGTGTTTCCCCCCCCCCAAAAAGCTCATTCCCTTAATCTGGTCCCTGGATTCTACCTAAGGCAACCCCTTCCCGCCAAATCGGTCCCTTCCCGTCCCAACCCTTTTGTTGCGGACTCCCACATTACACTATCCCCTCTTACAAAATTGCCATCCCCAAATCTCACTCTAATTACCTCACTTCAACTACAGCAAAATAACATCATCATTTATAAACATCAATATATCACTCAATACTTTACATATATTCCCCATAACTACTGTGTCAACATCAATACTTCTCAATATCTATTACATTAACTCACAACAACATTACATTAATTCAAAACAATATTATTCTCTCCACTACTTCAACTTTAACTTCAACTAGGACTGATCTACATGTCCCAACAAAATACTCATCACCCACAATCTGTCTCTTATTAACTCTGACAATTCATTTAAAAATCTTACTACATTAAATTACTTTTCTCAATATTTGAAATAACATCTTTAACACATTAAAACATTATACTTGACATTAATTACCTTGAACATTAATAAACAGTTTAACAGTGACATTTTACTACTGATCAGCTGACCTTCCTCAGCAAAGTGAAAACACATTTCAAAAATTGTGCCGATTACTTGAAATACATATTTTTAGCAATCCTTACCTCTACCCTCATTGTTTCCCCTCTTTCTGACTCTGGTGCTATGCAAACTGCCTGCCAGTCGGTTTAGTTATTTACTTAGTTTCAAAAATACACAAATTATATAAAACACATACTTTTTATCAATTCTTATATCTAACCTACTACAATAAAATGATACATTTAAAAGATATAGAATGAACACATTATACTGAATGTATGAGCACCTATTTATTTAAGCGGAATACAAGCATTTTTTTATTTTTTTTTTAGAGCAAAATTTAGTTATCATTTTGAATTTACAAAATTTAAGCACTTTGCTCATCTGAGCAACCCCCTGATCCACACACCCTATTGTAATTTATGTTAGACTGTAGCGCCTATTTGCTTTCACAAAGACTGCATAGTTGGAGGAATTGGACATCTCCGTGTCTTTGCTTCGGCTTGACATTTGAAAAATTGTGGATATCGACATATCCTTGTTTTATATTTACTCGCCCTTAAAACGGGCCTACCACCTGGGTATGCTGTCCCCATGCGGACAGAGTGGCAGCCGCTGTTCCCTAGTTCCTGGATTTCCCCTAATTTCACCCCCCATTTAATTTCTATTATCAACCAATTTCAAGTCAGCTATGGTCAAGGGACTTGATATGGCCATAGCTGACCGCTAGCCAAATCCACGATTAGTGCTGGTAAGGCAGTAATCGCCCGAAAAGTCGGGGAAATCTAACTTTCATTTCAATGCCTGTTCTACATTATCTTTGTTATGTACGGCACGAGCGTCTATCAGGGTACAAATTAAATTTGTACAAAAAAGGTGTGCCGCACATTTTCCCCATGCTGGCCTCCGATGGAGGTAACACTCTCTGTTACCCCCAACCCATTTCACTATCTACTGGGGCACAGGCCACCCCAGCAATAGCGCCTTAATAACTAAATAATAACATTTTTATATAAAACATTCTAATGTAACATTTTCATCAATCATCAATCATTTAACTCATTCATAACTTTCTACAATTAGATAATTTAAAATTTTCAAATTTACCATTAACAAAATTTAATTTATATTATAATTTAGTTATTATTACCTTTTAAATCATTATTAATTTTTTAATTATCATTTTTATTTAACACAATTATTTAAAATCATTTCATTATTGAATTAAAATCTTTTCATCTGAGTTACACCTGTAAACATTTTTATTATAGCTGACTGGTATTATAAAATTTTTATACTTACAGTCCCTTTAAACTGACATACACAAAATATATACACCATACACCAATACTTTCACGTAACCTCTGAAACATTTAACAAAATGTTATTTCAAATCCAACAATTTAACATTTATTTATTAATGGATCATATGATTCAAATCTCCTAAAACAATTTAAATTCATTGGAAAAATTCAATTATATAACATTCAAATCAATCAAAATATTTAACACATCTCAAATTACTTTAATTAAATTAATTATTGAAAATACAAATTCCATTGGTATCAAAACAATTACAATTAGCCAATTACTGTTTTCAAAATTAATTGTTTATTTATTTAAATTGCAAACATTAATATTATTATTACAACAATCATCTACACACTTGTTTACTTGACATTCTACAATACACACAAATAAATTTCCTAAACATTTATTTACAAACTTCTGTCATTAACTGTTCCATTTTTTCACACTTCAATGTCCAAGGTTGCGAGGTCAAAACCACAAAACAAAAATATTTATAATTGTCCATTAATTGCTTATAGTTTACCCTCCATTGTCAAAGATTAATATTTGCTTCAGATAGAACTTTTCAATTTTACTAATGCACAAATGGTTATTTTGTGTGTCATAACCAAACAATTTCAATTTATTCGTTATATCATAATAATCATGCACCAAGTCTACATTAAGTATTTCTGTTAAGTCTCCATTAGTAAATTTTTTCGATATCGGGTCAGTTACTTTTGTATTATAAATTAAATCATTATTGTTCAGACACACTTCTAACCTTACTTTCCACTCATCATACTCTCTATTCAATTCATACAATTCTGTTTCTCTCTCAACATACAATTCTCTGTTTAATTCTCTCTTATCATAATACCATATCACACTCTCAATATTACTCCAGACAGAGGGTACAAAATTATACAACAAAAATAAACAACTCAAACCTTCTACTAACAAAGCACGGGACTCTTGCCCTTCAAAAACAACACTTATGAACACTCTGGTTCATTACAAATAAGGGGAAAATTTACCCTCTGCCCCCATTCTACCACTATATTATCTTTCCACTCTCTCTCTACCTCATAAACACACATTAACATTTCATTATTACACTCTACAACTTCATCAGTACTCTCACTATTTATTTTCACCGTATCACTCTCTGATACTACATTTTCAATTGCATTACTATTCTCAATACTATTTTCATTTGTTAACTCTTCATCTAATACAACATTTCTACACATGTCATTACAACTTTCATTTGTATTATTTTTACTCTGTTCTATTTTATTCAAATTATTTCTTATTATTTCACTAGTATTTTCTAAACATTTATTCTTTTCTTGTACATCATTTATTAAATCATCAAATTTTACACTAATACTCTGCTGAAACTGAATATTCTGTTCTTCGAATTTTTTATTAAAATTGCTATTCTGAACGTCAAAACGATGGTCTATTTTATCAAATTTTTTGTCAATTGCATCAAACTTGTCATTCTGTATATCAAATTTTATGTTAATATCACTAGACATGGTTCTCATGAAATTAAATAGGTCATCCAATGACAACTCTTTTGCTCTATTTGTTACAGGAGTAGATTCTGCTTTTGCTCCACTCATTATTACCGATTGTGTCAAATTATTTTCGTCTATCAGGTTTGGAGTTGTCTCCAATCCTGAATCCTTTATATTATCTGATTCATTGGAAACGCTTTCTTTGACCACCTTAGGGTCTGAATTAATTTCTCCCTCCCCAGTTACATCGCTCATACTAACTTTATCTCCGCCTTCCATTTTTATCTTATTTATGAGATTTTGCTCTATATAAAATTTCAATTTTAAATATTTTCTGTATTATTCAGTATAGTATAATCTAAGTATCGCTTAACTACATCTTAACATCGTTTATATGTAATCGGTTCTCATTTCTACTTAACCTCTAAATCACGCTTGCATCCTATTTGTAGGTGCGGTTTTTACTTTATTTTTATTTACTCATAAAAACTGTCCCTGTTCGGGCGCCATTGAGATATTATTAACACTATTAAATATATAAAATACATAAATTTTACTTCCACCTACCTGCACAGTTTCTTTTATCTGGGTCCAGGATTCTCGCACGGTCGCAAGATGTTAGCGTGATTTATAGGTTACTGAAATAAGTGACTCGACTCATTTTTGGATGAAGAGAATTGATATTTTAATTTTTGAAAATGCATTTAAATTCTAACAAATTTTACCATGCTTGTGCATATGACATAACTTCTTAGTGATTTTTTCTTCTTTGCTTGAGTTACATGTGTACCACTCCTATTCTATCTTATTCTAGTGCTTACCTTAATTATCACACATCACATCAATACAAACAGCCCAGCTTTGCTCACACATGCATTCACGCCATTAAAATCCCATTTTATTTTATGTTACCAATTTTATGTATTAATTATTCACTGTAACTGTCGCGATTCCGTCCGCACACGTGCTTTCGCCGCCCGAGTTAACTGCCCGTTATTTCTGTTCTATTGTCCGCCGTTCGTCACCAGTTGTACACTTGTTCAATCCGTTAATTCCGCGGGTCCCGGTCGGTATTAACGATATTGTTGAATTAGTCACATTTTATAAAACTCCACCGACCGGACCCGAACAAAACTGTCAGCGTCTGTTAGTGAAGTCGGTTGCTCGTAGACTGGGGAGAAGCGTCTATGTCTCACTGCCAACTCAATTTCGTCGTTGTTTCAGGTGGAAACCACAGCCTTTGGGTTTCGTTGCAGTAGCTTCGTCCCATTTAATTCATGCTGTTGGTGTTGTGTTAGTTGTGTCCAGATATTGGCTAGCACTGGCTAACGTCACGAGATGGGCGTGACTTAAATCTTGTATCCAGCCTCATGGTAAACAAAAGTGAATTAAAATCGTTTCCTGGCCATCTTAGTTTCTGAAGGCAGCGTGGGTCCGCGCGCCTGGATGTATAATGCGTATGGGCGCGCTATCACACTCAAACAAAGTTCTTGGAAATGAGGCTTGGTAAATTCCTCTACTGATTGCATAACGTGATATTACTGCGTCGCCTTTGTTAACAACTGCTCTTACAACCCGTGGTTTGTCTCTGTTGAAATTAGGTTTCACAAATATTTTTATAAATCCCCGAAAAATGCAGTAAAATAAAACACCCATAAATTTGGCCCGTTACATCCCGTCTCTTAATTAATTTTGTCGAATTAATTAAGATTCCAAGTTTGTATTTTAATTAAAATTCTTCATAATTTAACGTCCCAAATGGAGCCCCTAAAGTTCAAAAATTTTTATAATCAATGCAACAAGGTGTGGGTTAAAATTCCCTTTAGTCTGAATTTGTGTAAAAATTTTTTCACATTTTTATAATGTTTTCAAATTTTTGATCCCTTTTTTGAATCATGGTGTTCAAAAATTTTCAAATTTTCAACACTGTGCACTATATTTAGATTTTGATTAAAATGTTCATTCATTTTACAACATCCCATATGGATTTCTGTTATTATTACACAATTTTGACTCCTATAAATTTTTACCTTATGTCCCATTATTTTAAGGGGAGGTGATCAATCACAAAAATTATAAGAATGTTAAGAATGTGTAGGGTAAAAAGTATGAACATGCACACCAAGTTTTATAAAAATTGGTTGATACATTCAAAGGTTGTAAGACATACCCTAAACACCTAACACTCTGTCTTTCATATTTCAAAAGAAAATTCCAGGGATATACCTTTTTATAAGTTTTAATTTGGAAGAAAAGAAAGTCCTTCATCTTCGTGAACCAGTATAATTAGACTGTAGATTTTTTTACAAATAAAAACAAAGAATATGTACTATTCTAGTGGCATGAGAATTAGTTGAGTTAATCAAAACATCAAAATACTTCTAATTAAAGGAAGCTTTTTGTGTTATTGATATACACTAGTGAAGTTCAACAGAAACAAAAAAAGGTTTGAATTTACCAAAAATTCTGATTATCTAAATTCTAACTTATAAGTTTCACTGTATATGTACTTCCATTTGCAGACTTGATGGTCAGAACTAAAGCGCTCTATTCATGTTACTATTGTTTTCATGAAGATATTTTATAAAATATTAATATTAACTAACTATAATATTAATATTAAAATAACATTATATTGTGAATACTGATACCAAAATTTTATGAATGAAAAATGTTTTAATAAAAATCATTATTCAACATAGCCTACTTATGGTTTGTGGAAATGTTTTTCAACACAGGTGTGTGATCTGTTTGAACAACAAAAGAAGAAAGGATGCCCAATAGCTGGAGTCATAGTGGAGCCCATACAGTCAGAGGGCGGTGACAACCATGGTTCCGCAGAATTCTTTCAGAGTCTGCAGGACGTGACCAAACAAGTGAGCATAAAAAAAGGCAATACTGTTTCATTTATGATTATAGCCAGTGTTGATTATATGTAGCAATGACTGGAAAGGGTAGTGTGCATAAAATCAATGTTGATGCATGAAATACCTATCTAATAACTGAAATCAACACACACATACACAATTATCTCCTAAACACATTGAAATCTTTTGTGGATTTCAGAATACGGACTGGTAAAAATGTTATGGAGAGTCTTGAACTATTCGTTGGAGTTGCCTCAAGGCCACTTGTGGTTTTGTTTTTACATATACAAAGCTTACTGACATCTAGGGATTCAATAAGGGTTGTCAGATTATGTAGTATTGCTTTATTGAATTTTTACAATTGAGATAAACTTATGAGATGTAACAATAAAGTCTGTACTCGCTTTAGTGTGCTTATTGTGGCAGCAGTTCATGGAATGTTAAGTTTCAGTTATTTTATATTTCACACACGTTGTCGAAACTTTAGTGACCCCTTCCAGTAGCCTAAGAGTTCTTCAGACTACCTCTTTTCTTCTTCCTTTGTTTTCTTGATTTGTAATTTAAACTAAGATAGTTTGAAAATCTTAATTAGTCAGACGTATTCTTTTCAATGTACTTTATGGCTGTCAACATTTTCGTGGATATTTTATAATGTTTAATTTCTTTACCATTTTACTGCAAAATCCTGGACCTATCTTACACAGTCTATTACTGGGAGCAGAGATGAGATATGTCATCTGTACTGCCTTCTTAGTCTTCCTAAACCTTCTTACTGGTGAATGGATATACTGTCACTTACTTTTGGAGTGAGTCATGAACATCCTCATTTCAAATGGTATTATAAACTAAGTTTCACAGCCTGTAGGAATTTCATTTCTATGCTTGTAAACAACCCAGAGTCTGTGAAATTGTATACAATATTTGATTGTAGTATTACTTATAATACATGTGAGAAAAAAACTAGTTGCTATTCCTTTATAAAGGTTTAATGTTTTGACGAGATTTTTGAGTCATAGTTTTGAACCATTTTCTTCACATCATTACTGTACAACACTGTCAGACTGAAAATTTTTAGTGAAATGGAAAGTAAATTTTTGACAGTGTTATATTGCCAGGATGTCAGGAGACAATGTACTTTATAAGCACAGGAGGAGAAAATTCTTAATTTATAAATGTCAAAACTCGAACAAATTGGCAAAATACTGAGTTATATATATTTTATATTATATTGTTATGAGAAGCATATCGAACAATCCAGAACATTCTCCACTATTCTCCCCATCCAGTGTTGCAGGGTTGTCCCAGTCAAGGCCGCTCTCCAGTAGGGTCTAGTGTATTCAAGAACACTTGAGATATGCATTAAGAAGGGAAAGCTATACTGGACCTCTGCACAACCTATATAAAGCCGTAGCAGCCGGCTTGTCAGTTCAGTTATGTGAGCAATTTTCCTTAGCGCCAATCAGGTGTTTGTCGAAGTGAGTGTTATTGTGTTAATAATTGTGTGGAACTCTATTAATTGACATTGTTATGGTGTGTGGTCAAATCTAACTGGAATTATTGTAAGGGTTGATTACGAATTGTTAATTGTGATAATTAAAGCTGGTGGTTAGTGACTTCATTGATGTATTGTATTTTGTTTTCCACTGTACCATATGACGATCAAGTAGACTGTCATAACAATATAATATCTTTGTTATAAAAAATATAATTGCTATATTTTTATTTCAAAATTCCCAAAGGATTTTAAAATCCAATTCTTTCCAAATAATATAGTGTTCTGACATCACCATGAATGTACATGGCTATAGTTCAGGTTTTTTTATTATATTCATTTTTTTATCACTTTCACCTTAAATATACATGTTTCAGTACTCTGCTTCATTACTGTTTGACGAAGTGCAGACAGGTGGGGGACCTACAGGAAGGTGGTGGTGCCACGAACATTTCAATCTCAAACATCCGGCTGACTTGGTGTCTTTCAGTAAGAGAATGCAGACAGGTGGCTACTATCTGATGCCAGAATTCTTGTATGTATCAAAGACTTTTTTGTTGTTGTTATATTTAATTAATATTTAGTACAGGATAAATTAAATAATATTTATTTGTAATTGTTGACTGTTCCACATGGTAGCTGTCAACCTGGAACAGTTATATAGAAAGCTCTTCTATCCTTCTTTGAAGGCCATCTAAATTGAATATAAATGACATCTCTTCATATATTTTAAAGTCTGACATGGCTGTGGAGACCGACTTACACGATAATTTGACAGATCTATAAAATTGTAAATTTGGTTTGGTTACTTCATTATTTTTATGGTCTATTATAAAATAAGAAATTGTATTGAACTGATATACTTTCAAACTTTAGAGAAGTCTTCAAAAATTTGACCTGGTATTATTTATATAAATAACGGGTTGTGTTTGCTCTTTAATTACAATCATCAAATTCTATGTTTTGCTCTTAAATTAATTACATTTACAAAGTTATATATAAGTTTCATAAGTATACTCTTTCTATTATCTGAACAGTAACAGTAACAGGTCAAACTTGACAACTTAATTCTTAAACATTTTAATTTTATGCATGAAGAAAAGAGTAATCAAAGTCATAAGCCTATGACACATTTATGTACTGTATGATCTCTTCATACATTATTGTCTTGCAAACATATCTATATGTTTATTATAGTTAACTCTTGGTAATGTTTCTAACGTTGCAGAAAATGATTTTAATTTTGAAAACTTATTTTTGCTCACACGGAGTTGGATATTTCAACTGGGCCAAATTTACTACATGTTGCAAATCACCTTTGTGAACAGCTCCAAAAAGCACTACGCAGTAATACAGGTTATCTTAGCAGTCACTCTCACACAGCACAGAGCTACACAGGTTGTCCAGTTACCATGTGAAATGTTCAAGCAAACTGATGATTTTGTCTATGACATACAGACTGGACAATGTCTAAGAAATGCAGACAAGGAAGTGAGAGTCTTTAAGTGTGCTTTGACATTAGCAATTGTGCATGTTATGATCCAGCATTCTTGTCAAATATACAGCCTTCTGGTGCAACTCATATTATCCAATTGAACTGAATTATCATTCAACACATAACCTGTTTTGTTGATCACACAACGTTATGGAGAAAACACTCTGTAATCAGCAAATAATAACATGGTGTATGCTATCTGCTGCACTGCATTTTTTCGTCCCTTTTACTTCCATGTTCTATAAGGAAATGGAAGTATGGTGATAGCAAAAAAAATCATGTTCAAGATAAGGGCTGATTCTGATTGTACTACCCTCAAAACATGAAGAAAAGTCATTTTCTGAAAAGTGTCTGTGTGTAGAATTTTTTCTGTGGCGAACGATAACTGCCGCAAATTAAAATAGAATCAAATACTCATAATTTTTTGTATGTGTGCCTGAATTGAAAGGGCTCAAGGGCTATTGATTTTGGTGAAGATCAGTTTAGGTGAAGGGGTAGTTTAAGTTTTACGTTTTGATAAGAGTAAAGTACTTAATTTTGATAAATAAAGTATCCTGAAAAGAAGGTCATAATAATCCACTGTAGAAATGTAGATGAAATATCTATAAATAAAAAGGGTAGTTGAATGGGGAGGGGTAATTTTTTTATAGGTGTACTACATTATCGGCAAAAAAGAAGTAGTTTGTTGTTAAAATTCCTTACTGGGCTGTTTGGCCGTGGTCCAATGTTTTCTGTAAAACCAGACGTTTTGGTAGTGTCATCGACTGACATTATCAGTAAAAATCGAGTGTGCTAACGTGAGGTGCTATACGTTAGTGAACACAGTACTGTGGTTAAGGCTGAAGAAGAAGTTGTTTCTACAGAAATATTTCAGGTCAAAAATGATTTTAAATATAAATCTTAGAACTGGAAGTCATGTATAGTTCTCCATACTGATATTTTTGTTAAGAACTGTCTTAAAAATTGTGTCACTGTGAATCATATTTGTATAGGAAAAAATTATCACTCCATTTCATTAGAATAATAAAACATTCTGTCATTATCATTATTGCTGTCATCATCATCATCATCATCTTATTCTTTTTCTTCAGCAAGGATTCTGATACTGCTGCTACTGATGATAATAAAAATTATCCTAAAATACAACTTAACAAGTATACAGTGTATTAAATGATAGTGTATTTCTAAATGTTTGAGAAAATAGTTGTTTAATATTTATTCACAATTTTGTGTCTGCTACAGGCCACCCCAACCGTTTCGTGTTTTCAATACTTGGATGGGCGATCCTGGTAAACTTTTTCTGTTAGAAGCAATTATTGACACAGTTAACAAAGATAACCTCTTTAAGTTGGTCAATGAAACTGGTGCCTATATATTGAATGGTCTGAAAGAAATCGAAAAAGAGACAAACGGTCAAATTGATTCTGTCCGTGGAAGAGGGATTATCATAGCGTTCAATCTCAAGTGTATGAAGACCCGTGATCAATTCATACTGAAACTAAAACAAAAAGGTTATTGAAAACAATCTTATTATAGAACTGTATAAGTATTTAATTTTGAAACTGTTTATATGTTTAGGAAATGTTTGAATATCATTTGTTCTCACTTTTAATAGCAGAGAAGTATTAAAAATTACCTCACGCTAGCATTCATGGAAAACAGTAGTGACAATATATCGGTTGATTTGGTGAATACTATGACAAATCATTGCTATAAACGGTGTAGTGTATGTACATGCATTGTACCTTTCTTCTGCTCACTAATCTGTGCACTAATTTCATAAGTCATTTTTTTTTGTATTGGCCATCTAAGGACCACTGCCAATTTTAATTCTTTACTCTTTGTTCTTTCCTTTTTTCCAATATTTTTTCATCTTCTCACTGTGTCTCTTCTTCCTGTCTTCAGACCACTTTGAACCTGCGTTTTTCTCTCTCCTACCCTGGACTCCCTACATTTTTAACACTTTTGCCCGAAAAACTTCTCCTTCAATTGCTTCTTCTGCATGTATATTATTTTTTTCTAAATCCTTTTGGACTTGTTTAATCCAACTTGATGTTGACTTCTTCCCCCACAGATATTTGAAGATTTGCTTTGTCAACCTATTGTCGTCCATTTTATATAAATGTCCAAAAAATAACAGTCTTCTTTTCCTCATTGTTTCTGTTATATTTTCTATACTTTGATATATTTCAACATTACTTATTAATTTACAACCTTCTGAAGTTTTTCATGGGCCTAATATTTTCCTCATAATTCATCTTTCCAATATTCCTAGTCTGTCTAAATTATAATTCAGTGCTAGACATTCACTTGCATATAGGCATTCTGGCTTCACTACTGTTCTGTAATGCCTTATTTTCATATTTTTAGATACGCACTTTTTATTATAAATATCTTTAGTTATACCATATGCCCTTTCCATCTTATGAAGCCTTTCTTCTATAGCAGATTTTTCCAAGCCATTCTCTTGAATTATCTCTTAGATACTTAAATTTTCGAACCCTCTCTATTATACAAATATCTGTTACCAGGAATTTTGGCACGTTTTTAATGTTTGTGAGAAATTTGTTTTTTTCTGCAGAAATTCTTAAGCCTATTCTACTGGCTATGTCCTCTAAAAAATTAACTTGTGTTACTGCAGATGTCAGATGTTCAGAAAGTAGAGCAAAGTCATGTGCGAATGCTAAACAATTTATTTCAATACGTTTGTTCCTTCTTCCCAACATGATTGGTGATATTTTGCATTCCTTTAATTTTGCATTCCAAATTCTCACTACTTTCTCCAGGACACAGTTAAAAAGAATTGGGGATAAACCATCACCCTGTCTTACACCTGTATTTATTTTGAAAGGTTGAGGTATTTTTAGTTTATATAACTAATAATTTTAGTTTATATAAAATTTATATAAAGCTATAATGATACAGGTTTTAATGTATTGTTAACTACCCACATTTCTCCATCCATGTTCAATTCTAGATTTGAATAATTTTAATTCTGTAGAAATGGTGTATTTTTCCAATTGCTTGCTTCTGTGTGTGTGTGTGTTTTATACAATTTTAATTACTCTTTGTTATTTACTGTAATAGGTGTTGTTACAGTTCAACAAAAAAAGTAGCTGTGGTGTGACATTCCATCACCATAGAAGCCAAAGTGATTAGGAGACCTCAAAAAAAAAACATACACGCACACACCATTTATTTATTTTAATAGAAAGTTTCAATACAAGTAGTTGTTTTATACTTTGCTTATTTGTGTACATTTTGGAGAAACATTTTTGTTCAGTATCGTCAGATATTTCATATATTTTCATTACATTTTTTACTATTCTCAATCCAAATAATTATAAAAATTTAGTAAACTACTTTTCAAGAACTTTAATTTTTTTTAGCAATTTCAAGACTCTTTATTGGTGGATTTTGTATTACTTTGGGAGTAACGAAAATACCCTTTTTGTTCCTTCGAGTTTTCCAATGTTTTATTGTTGTCTTGTATGTGTATGGTGTGTTTAATCTAACTTTTAATTTGTGAACTTTTAATTTATGTATTTTTTAAATATAGTGTTGTGTTTAGTCATTATTTGTTTTGTGTTTTCTAAGATGTCCACTTTGTGTGTGTGTGTGTGTGTTACATGCTTGCACACATGTGTGTACAATCTGGTATTAGGTACTGGTCAAATATATTAAATTAAATTTTAGTGTTTTTTTATAGTGCTAGTATTTTTATCAATGTTGATTAAAATAGTTAAAATACAAAAAATTAAATAGTTTTAAAGTAGTATAATATAAACAAGTTATATTAAATTTTTAAACAGATCTTAAAAATTTTAAACAAATGTTTTGAATCTAAAACCTTTTTGTCCCTAAACCTATGAAATGAGTTACTGAGTTTTCTCTGTACACACATTTTTTTTATCAAGTTTGTTTTTGACAAGTTTACGACATCCAATTAAAATCCTTTCATGAAAATCACTGCCACATACCATACTTAGTACGGTAATGATTATTTGTTACCACATTAACAGAAATATATGAGGTTGATTGATATATTGCAGGAGTACAAGCTGGCCCCTGTGGCATGAGGTCCGTACGGTTGCGTCCAGCGATGACATTGACAACTCATCATGGTTGTATTTTCCTAGAGGCAGTAAGTGAGGCTCTGAAAGAATTGGATACTAAGAAATAACTTGAGAAACTCTCCTGGTTTTTGTAGTTTTCTCCTTATATATATCTATGGGGTTTTCTGCGTTATATAAATTGTATTTATTTACTTTTTACAAAATATTATTTACTTTATTTGTAGAACTCTATTTAAATATAATATTCATTATTTAGTGATAATAATGTTTATTATATGGTTAAGAATGAGATTATTCTGTTCTTATTTTCTACTGTTCTTGTTTTTTGTACATTTTTGATGTGATATTATTTTATTACTTGATAATTACCTAATCACGGTAAACTGCAATTTTAAGTTAAATAAAAAATTTGATTGGAATGTTATTTTGTGTACAATTACATGATGGAATATAAATTATGTTTATATGAAATGCATACACATATTTATACTGCTGTAAGGATCTGGACTTGGGCGCTTCGTGTTCTCATGTAGCAGGGATTTTATGTATCATCATGAGTTTGTTGTGAGTCTTCAGCACTTATTATTAAGTGAAAATGAATCTAACTGCGTTATCAAGGATTTGTTAACAAATATATAGAACGGGCAGGTTTACAGTAAATTGCGTATACACCAGTGAATGCCTCTGATACATATATACTGTACACTGCATGATTGTGGTACAGGGTCCGTCACGGGAATCGCATGGTTTTCAAATAAGATGTACTTAGTCAGTTTGGCTTAAAAAATATTTTTATTTACGACAATACATAGTGTATGTTGGGAATTTCATTGTTCATTTATGTTTTAAAGATCACGTCGCTCAGATGTTGGCCATTTATGTTTATGCATGATTGTAGCCGGTCCCGAAAACTCCGAGTAGCGTTAATTAACATCTGACGTGGAATACGAATGATTTCCTCCTGGATTGTCGTCTTCAGATCTTCAAGGCAGCGTGGCTTGTTAACATATACTCGGGACTTGAGATATCCCCACAAAAAGAAGCCACATAAGCTTAGATCGGGGGAGCGAGGAGGCCAGCGAAGATTGCCATATCTGGAGATAAGGTGGCCTGGAAACTGATCCCGTACGACAGCCATTGAATTACGAGCTGTGTGTGCAGTTGCACCATCCTGTTGAAACCATACTCTCCTCATTGCCCATCTGCGACGTCGAAGTTCTGGGAAGAAGAAGGTTTGGAGCATCGTAATGTAGCACTTTGAATTAACAGTCACAGTAATGCTGTTTTCCTCAAAAAAGTGCGGGCCAATAATGCCCTTCTCCCCAACTGCAAACATACTGTTACTTTTGGGCTGTGAAGAGGGGACTCATGTAACATCTGAGGATTTTCATTACACCAATATCTAGTTTTGTTTGTTAACGAACCCATTTAAATGAAAATGGGCTTCATCACTCATGAGAAAAATCATGTTTTCATTATTGACCATGGTTTCAAGCATGGTTTCACAAAAGACACGACGCTGTTCATAATCACCTATACTAAGTTGGTGAGATACCTGAATTTTGTATGGGTGATAATGAAGATCTTTGTGCAGAATCCTTCGCACTGTTGACTCGTTAATCCCTAAACTCGCAGCACGCTTGCGAACCGACCGTTTAGGGCTCTGTATCGCAGACGTCCTAACTCGCTCGATGTTTTCGGGCATACGGGCTGTGTTGACAGGGCCAGGTGGTGTTTTCTTCATTACGGAGCCAGTTGTGTTGAAGTTTTCAAACCATCTCAAAATGGTGTTGCGGTCTGGAACAGGTCGGCGGACCGGAATATTAAAATGGGTGCGAAAGTCACGTTGTGTCTGCGTCACTGACTCATTGTTTACGAAAAACCGCCGGAGAGCGAACGTACGATGCTCCACGTTCCACGACATGGCGGCAACTAAACTTCCCACTCTAACGAACAAATCAAGGCCAACGCACACTCACTGATACCAACCGCTCGGCCGTACTACCCAATACAAAAACATGCGGTTCCCGTGACGGACCCTGTATATATTGTCACCGGACAAAAGGCTTGTTGGATGACAAATGGCACCAATCGTACAACTCTTAGTTATTTTGGTGACCCTAAAAAGGGCCGTCTGGCAAAAACGCTGTGATGTTAGTTCTGCCCGAGCCATGCTGAGATGTTCGGTGGCTGCGTCCACTGTTCGTAGCATACTGCAGTTCTTCTCTTCTTTCGGCATCGGTTGCATCAAGTCAAATTAACTCCAGCATCGGACGACATCAACACGGAGTCAGCCGGAAGGAACAGCCGAAGAGTAGAACCGACGTTCTTAAATTCTTCGCCCTGTACCGTGCCAGCGACGGACTTTGGTGGGCCGGCAGCGGACTCGACGCAGCTGATGCCAAAAGAAGAGGAGGACTGCAGTACACCATGAACAGCGGGCGCAGCCGCCGAACATAGCGCGGCTCGGGCGGAACAACCAACATCAGTGTTTTTGCCACATGGCCCTTTTTAGGGTCACCAAAATAAATAAGAGTTGTACGATTGGCACCATTTGTCATGCGACAAGCCTTTTGTCCAGTGACAATATATTTAAATGTAATGTTTATTGAGAAACATTTTTTTAGCCACTGTAAATGCTACGTATACAAGGTAGGATGGGTTAGGAAATGACTTATTAACAAAATTACAACTCAAAAAGTGTATGCTTTAATAGTTTATTAAAGTCAGTTACATTTTTTTTTAATTTATGAAATTATATATACTACAACTGTTTGGTTTTACTTAATTTTGACATGGCATTGTTATAATGTGTGACGGCAATGTGCTGTGTCAGGTTAGACTTTTGTTTAGTAATGTGGGGACAGTACGGACACTGGAACTTCGGTTGTTTTCCGCACTCGTACTTGACGTGTCGCCACAGAGACTGTTTGTGACTGTACAGTTTCCCGCACTGTACACATGGGTACTGTGTCTGGCCTACAACAAATGCTCTGTTAATCTTTTTTTGCTTACTCAATTACTCAATACTGAATGTTGCATAACCGATATGTTAAAACAAAATTTATTGTACTGTTACTGCTTAAAACTCAAAAATTGTTTAATTCAGTAAATTAACACACACACATTGAATAAGAATTGACTGATATTAAACATTATACTGCTGTAAAATTGAAACAGTATACAACCACTGCTTAAGTAAAGTAAATTTATAAAATTTCTATGTTTGGAAAGCAAAAAATCTTTAGGGCTTATTGGGTTTCTGAAAGGTGTCAAGCATTTTATTTGTTTTTAATTAGATAATCTTTATAAATACTTTGAAACAATAATAATAATAATAATAATAATAATAATGTGAAGAGATTGTAAAGATTAACTTAAAATTATATCTGTGATATTGTAAATCTTAAAAAATTCAGTAAACCATAATTTATTACACATTGAAGTAATCTTTAGGAAACAGAAATTGAAATAACATAGAATAGGGCTAATAAAGTGGCCATAGGCAATATGTAAGGTGCCTATATTATATTCAAATACTATAATGAATTCTGTGAGTGATTAATGATTGTAAAATTTCAAAAAGGGATTTAGTTAAACTATATTTTGGACATAAAAGACAATGTAATAGACAAAATTCAAAATTAGAATATAGTATAATATTATAAGTACAAGATGAAAATAAGAAATAAGAATTACCAGAGAAAATTCGACAATTTCAAGAAGAAAACGCACTCCAATTTGAAGCTTTGATGAGAATACTTCAAGCAAGAATTGTTTTTGGTAAATTGAGAATGAATAATTACTAATTTAGTAATAAGTCTGTGCAAACCTTAGAGAAAAGCATTGTGTTTATGTACTGCAGGGGTGACGACGTAATGCCATTGTTGTATTGTGCTCGAGACACTATACTCAAACCTCACAGATGCTCTCCACTCTTTCTCATTCTTCTCTCTCTCTCTCTTTCTCCCCCCTCCCATTCATGTCTGCCTCCTTGGCAAATCTGTCTGTGATTTTGTTTCCCCTGACTCATGCAATAGGTCAGAATCCATTGGAGTGAGCAGGTGGATCCATGTCCTGCCTCTAGACAGCTGTTTTCACAGTGAAGTGAACACCAGCAGTCACTTCTCTCTAAGCCCCACCGTATACCACGACCATAAAACAGCGACATGGTGGACACCAGATAGCAAATAATTTGTTGTCTCATTATGTATATGATGATATTTCAAAACATATAACATTAAATTAAATCAGAAGTCACACAGGACAGATAAGAAAAGTAACATATTTTAATATTAATTTTTGAGCAAAAGAGTTCCTAAAGTGCTAAATAGTAAGCACAGTATGTAGTGGATCCTGTATTTATCCTGGACCTGATTTTGTGACACTCATAATGTTTTAATTTTCTAAAAACATGAAAGTTATGACAAGGTACATTACTCACAAAAGTCCATTATTCATGATAGACAACACTGGCCAAAAGAAATGTTTCAGCAGGTTTTTCACAGCCAGAATTATAGTCACATCAGTTACAGAATGATAGAGAGTGTGAGGTCTAGAAGATGAAGATGTATACAGAAGTAGTGGTGACAGTTAAGAAGAGGAAAACAATCAATAAATCGTTAGTACACTAAAACAGCTAATTTAGTATACTAAAATTTTAAAACGATTTTATGAACATTTATGACAACCATAATAGTGTTCACATTTGTTAATATTTGGATGAATACTCTTAGGAACAAAGACACTTTTAAATAAACTATTTATTTATATAATTTTAAAAAATCATACACGTATATTGCAAAAATATTACAAAACTCACATTACTCACAACAAAAAAGAATATACATTAAATCTTATTATAATTTAAAAATCTACATAAAACGTAAAAAAAGTATAATCTGATGGATGAATTTTTATTTCAAATTAATATAATTTTATAGTCGCCAAGTTTTAATACTTACTATTTTCACCACTGTTATGATTACAACAATTAAAAGATAAATTAAAGATAACAATTAATTTTTCATTGGACTTTTAAAATATTCAGGCATACTTTACGTTAATTTAAATGTTTGAATATAATGTGCGACTTTAGGTTGCATTTGCGTTTCGTCTTGTGGCCACAAATTGGACACGTGAACTGCGGTTCTTTGCCGCATTCAAACTTCAAGTGCCGCCACAATGATTCTTTGTGCGTGTACGTTCTGTGGCAGTTCCTACACTCGATCTTCTTCGGAAAGCCAGCGCCGTACACATCTGGAAAGTCAAACAGATTACTACAATGTGCACATTTGAAATTATTAAAAGTTGTAAATACACTCAAACAGATAAAATATAAACCCCTTGTGTTAAAGAATGTGTTCGATGATAAGACTGTTTGTGGGTAATTTTGAAGCCTGTGTGAAATATGAATCACTGAGACAGAGGTTTTAAGTAATGTTAATGCTAAGTACACTTTTGATGCCTAGACGAATTTGTAAGTCAGAAAATTATAACATTTATTTTATCATGTACTATACAAGCATTTTTCTAATAATTTCAACATTATTTCCAGACAAGAGTGAACTTTCATTTTTAATCTCCTGCTAAACTCTTTTGGTTTAGCTTTCCTTTGGAATTTGATGATTGTACTGTAATACTTACCTTTTAGGTAACAGCCTGATGTGAACCTAGTCTTGTCAGATTGTCTGTGTTCTAGAGAACCAGACAGGCAAGTCTTCTGTATAGTCACAGTATAATTGTGAAGACTAAATGGCAGCTCTGAAGGCTGATGGCAGCGTACTACTCATTTCATCTGCTTTTTGTGTACAAGCCTAGTTTGAAAACACCACACTAGGTCTTTCCCAACTCATAAATTATAAACCTATTACCAACACATTGCAAAATCTACAAAACACTTATCGTGCCAGTGCTGACATATGCTTCAGAAACCTGGACAATGACAAAAAATAGCGAGATACTTCTAGGTTGCTGTGAAAGACTGATTCTAAGAACAATATTTAGAGGAGTACATGAAAATGGAATGTGGCGCAGGCGCTATAATTATGAACTATACCATCTTTACAATGAGCCGGACATTGTCAGGATAATCAAAATACACAGGCTAAGGTGGGTTGGGCACACAAGGAAGAACAGCCTACGAAACTTATTTTCTACCAGAAACCAATGGGTAGTAGAAAAAGGGGAAGACCCCGAAGTAGATTCAACCAGATAGGAGGACCTTGGAAAGCTGAACATAAGAAACTGGAAAGCCAGGGCGTGCAATAGGGAGGAATGGAATCGGCTCTTGGAGCAGGCCAAGACCCACCAAGGGTTGTAGAGTCACGGTTGATTGATTGATTAAAAACACATTTGCTGTTCGAAGTTTGAAACAAAAATTCAGACCTACAATAGTGTTTCAAATGTATGCCATGCCACATTATCAGAACTGCTGGGAACATTAGTTTGGTCATTATCGAAGGGTTAAGTCAGACAATAATCATTGTCAAATTTATCACACAATGTTTTGACCGCTATGCAATCTGTGGTCATCTTCAGGTGTAAGTAACACTAGTACATTAAATATAAACCATCACCACCTACAAAAGTTCAACACAGCTAAAGAAAAACTATATAAAAAAGAACTGCTACTACCCTCCAAGTCCGCTGGACAGAACTGGCAAACACAACGCATTAACAAGTTTAACAGTGAACATTGTGTGATAAATTTTACGATGGTTATTGTCTGACCTAACCCTTCTGAAATTCACTGGACAACAATGATTTTGTTACATGGTTAATATTTGCTGAATCTTATGTATTGTTGAGCGCTGATTCCGAATATGAAGTCAGAAATTCCCTATCAGCCTTAGTTTTTTTGCAATTGCCCTTCTTACTTCTCTAGAAAGTACATGGGCACGAACTATGCAAGTGCAATATATATGACATTATTAATTTACTTTTTGCAAAATTTATGTTGCTATTTAAACTGTATATTAATTTATTTCAGTTCATTAAATCCATGACAGATAAGTTTATTATGTCAACACAATAATGAAAACGATTACAAATGACACACATATGATTCATGTAAATTACGGCACCTATTAGTCACACTGTATTACTCGTACACTGTGAAGAACATTGGACTTCGATGACTCCGTGTTGAATGTAATACAGTAAACAAACACTATCATACTGGCTAAGAAATATCACCTCTACTTCAGTCAAGTGTGAGCTCTCGTGTGTCTAAGTTCGTAGTACTCGTGGCGTAGTTCGTGGTACTTTTCCTACCAGTTTGTAATTTAATTTTTCCCTGTACAGTCAGTGCATGTACATACTAAATTAATCTGTGTTGTAAAGTGTTTAAACATTTTGTATTAAGTGTTTGTGAGTGTATAACAGTGAAATGTTTCATAAAAATGGCACGTAGTTGCATTAACCAGCCAGACAGTTTCTGCTATATTTGTGGTGAGGTAACACTAAAGTCTCAGAGGAGAAATGTAACTCCACTGTTAAAAAAATCGTATGAACTATATTTTGGATGTAAATTGGGTGATCAGGACAAGTCCTGGGCCCCTCACAGTTGTTGCAATTCATGTGTAACGCTGTTGACTGGTTGGTTGAATGGATCTCGTCACATGACATTTGCAATTCCAATGGTTTGGAGAGAACTGAAGGATCACTCCACGGACTGTTATTTTTGTTTAACGAAAATATCAGGGATAACAGCGAAGACTAGACACACTGTTAAATATCGTAATATTCCCTCTGCTATAAGACCAGTGCCTCACAGTCCACAGCTTCCAATTCCAGTACCACCGAAAACATGGGAATTAGACGAAGATGCTGTTAATGTTGAAGGTTGTGCAGATTCATTGGATGATGAAGAAAGGAGAGACCCAGACTTTTTAGAAAGTACAAATACTGAACCACACTTAATTAATCAGTCAGAATTAAATGATCTCGTTCGTGATCTACATTTATCCAAGAATCAAGCTGAACTTCTCGCATCACGACTGAAAGGATGGAATCTTTTACAACATAATACTAAAATAAGTGGTTTCCGTGACAGGCAGTGTGATTTTGAACGTTTCTTCTTACAGTATGAGAACTTAGTTTACTGCAATGATGTGGAATCTTTACTAGAAAGTTTTGGACTTACGCACCATCCTGATGAATGGCGTCTTTTTATAGACTCCTCAAAACGTAGTTTGAAAGCAGTCCTTCTTCATGTTGGAAATAAATACCCATCAATCCCTTTAGCTCATGCAGCTAACATGAAGGAGACATATGAAAGTATGAAACTTGTGTTGGATATGATTCAGTATGAGAAACATTTGTGGCATGTTTGTGGAGACCTGAAAGTGATAGCACTGTTACTTGGTTTACAACTTGGATATACTAAATTTTGTTGCTTCTTGTGCGAGTGGGATAGCAGAGATAGGAAGAATCATTATCTTCAGAAACAGTGGCCAAAAAGAGAAACATTGACTGTAAGAGAGAAGAACGTTGTGAGCCCAGCACTAGTAAAACCTGAAAAAGTTTACCTTCCCCCACTACACATTAAGCTAGGTTTAATGAAAAATTTTGTTAAAGCAATGGATCGTGAGGGGAGTGGATTTCAGTTCCTAAAAAGCAAGTTCCCCAAGATAAGTGACGCTAAAATTAATGAAGGCATATTTGTTGGTCCTGATATAAGAAAACTAATGAATGATATTCAATTTGAAGACAGTTTGAATGACTGTGAGGTTGCTGCTTGGAAATCTTTTAAAAATGTTGTTAATAACTTCCTTGGAAATAATAAGGCAGATAACTACAAAGAACTGATAACTGAGCTTCTTAAAAATTATAAAGCACTTGGCTGTAATATGTCACTAAAGATCCACTTCTTAGATTCTCATCTGGATTTTTTCCCAACCAATCTCGGAGCTGTGAGTGACGAACATGGTGAACGCTTTCACCAGAAAATATTCACCATGGAGACACGCTACCAAGGAAAGTGGAACCCAAGAATGCTAGCTGACTATTGCTGGAATCTGAAGACTGATTTACCTACAGCACACTACGCCAGAAAATCAAAACGAAGCAGATTTTAGGTATGTTGAAATTGCATGTATGTATAATAAACGTTTTTCAAAAAATGGCAATTACAAAAAAAAATTATGCCCGATAGAAAGAAACCATTTACATATTTGAAATCAGCGTCACAAATTCTATAAGATTCAGCTGTTATAATTCTTGTAACAAACAAAAACCAAAATTTTGTTGTCCAGTGTAATGTTCACATACCATCGAAAGTTAGGTTTAAAGATCATATCAAATGGTCTACAAATATTTTTTGAACTGCCTTTTTGGACAAAAAGCTAGTAGTACTTTTGGAAGTGACGTGTACAAAAGAATATTAGTGCACGTCCCTGACTGACTGACTTCTGAGCTGCCGATTATTGTGTCAAAATGCACTGCATATTGCAGCTATTCACCTTGGCCTCATGACACTAAGTGGGCGGTAATTCAGATCTTTTGTAGGAATTAAATCCATAACTCTTGCACCTCAGCCTGAGATGGGAAAGTCAGCAACTATTTTATTGAGTAGGCCAAATTACATAAAGTAAATTAAATTAAAAAATATAAAATTATAACAAAAAGAATTAGTTTCTGTAGCCCAGAGAGACTGACCAACAGGATCTTTGTATACTTTTTAAGTAAGAAAACCTTGGTGGGGGGGGATCTACAAGAAGTGGGGGTCACACATAATGACATCCATGAACATGATCTTTAACACTTTGAGTGAGGGCGTAGTAATATTACAACAGCAGTGGACTTGGGATTTGTATGGGTGTAGTAATATTACGACAACCTGTTTGTCTGTGTTTAAACGTGATCCGTAGTCAGTGGCGGCTCGTGAGTACATCTACAGGGGGTTCACAATTAATAATTTGCAGTTTTTGAGATACACTGTGTCAAACACTTGTGTGTTGCTTGCAATATTCATATAATTTAGGCGCTGCTATACCTTGATGTAATGTATTAATTTTGAAACGAAATGTTATTATAGATATTACTGTACTTTAACTATTTCACAATTTAATAATAAAGGATTACTTTATTGATCATACTTGTTATAATATGCTAATTGTTCTTTTTTACTAAAACAATTACAGTAGAACTTGGCTAATTCGAAGCTGAAGGGACCAGTAAAAAATTCGAATTATCCAAAAATTCGAATTAGGAAAACTTTAAAATCAAATCAAAAACCGACGTTCAGTAAAGCAATATGTTATTTTATTAAACAATTTCCTTAGACATATATATTACAAACGTATAAACATGTTTCAGTACAAAATATAGCATTTACAGTTTTTTAAAAAAGCTAGAAACTTTTGATTGCACTTTGCAGTTAATACACTGAGTTGTAGTAAACTCTTCAAGTTTATTAAGTGCTTGGAAAATAGCGTCACTTACGTTCTGCTGTCCTTCAACAAACCGTCTCAAGTCTTGAATGTAATTTGATGCCTGTGAAGCCGTTGGAATCGGTATCTCTGGAAGTTCTAGCTGGTCCCCTTCTTCATCTGAAGATGTACCATCATTTCTTTTGTTCATAACATCAGCCACGATCTCCGCATCTGTCTGTTCACCGCACACCGCCAAGTCTTCATCCATATTTACAAACTCTTCATAACGAATGCCTGCGTCATGTCCAACATCTTCCCAGTTATCCGTAGTGGGTACGACTTCTCTAGCAGCGTTATTCTCCTCTTCACCTTCAATGTGGCAGAAACCACCTTTACGAAAACAATTAGCAATTGTTTTTTGCGTAACTTGGTTCCAAGCACTGTTGCACATGCGGGCAGCTTGAAGGATGTTAATCTTGATATTTTCGTGCTCATCTAAATAAGCACCTGACAGAATGTTTTGGACCACAAGCCGTCTGTAAAAATGCTTAAAATTTTTTATTACACCTTGGTCCATAGGTTGAACTACTGAAGTCATGTTTGGAGGGAAAAACACAACCTTTACATTTTCCATCACAGTAATAGTGTTGTGTGCTGTACAGTTGTCAATAAACAAGACAATTCTTCTGTTTTGATTCCGAAATTTCCTGTTGATTTTCAAAAGCCATCTTCCGAAAATTTCACCTGTCATCCAAGCTTTATTGTTTGATTCATATTCAACTGGTTTCGTTTTTACATTTTTGAAACAACGTGGGTTGGCTGACTTCCCTATCATTAGCAAAGGCAGTTTTTCCGAGCCATCCATGTTTGCTCCGATTAAAAGTGTTATGCGCTCCTTGCTGTGTTTGCCGCCACTACAACTTTCTCCTTTAAAAGCAAGTGTTTTGTCGGGGGTGCATTTGAAGAATAAGCCTGTCTCGTCTACGTTAAAAATGTCTTTAGCGTCTCTATCAGAAATCATTTGCAACAAATCGTCTTTCCATGAATTTGCAGCTTCAACGTCAACAGATCCACTTTCCCCACAAACAGTTTTGAAAGACATGCCATTCCTTTCTTTAAAACCATCGAGCCAACCAGTGCTGGCCTTAAAATCATTTTTCCCTAAGCTAGATGCGAATTCCTCAGCTTTGGCTTTGACGAGGGGCCCACTGACTGGAATTTTTTTGTCCCTTGCTTGCTTAAACCACTTCACTACACATTCATCCACGCCAGGATTTTCTGGTCCTCGCGCTCTTTTCCTATCTTTGTCGCTGGCTTTACACACACTATTCAAAATCTTCTCTTTATTTTTTAGATACGTTGACAGCGTATTTGGCGGTATCCCGAATTCCTTGGCAATTTCAGATTTCTTTTTTTGTCCCTTTTCCACTTCCCGTATAACGGCAACTTTTTCGGCAATGTCAATGATTTGTATTGGGTCCATGTTGGTTTTGAAAGGTCCATGATGAACACACAACACAATAAAACTGCACAATAAGTGTCACTAAAACACACCAATCTGTATATACAGTACTGTATAAAGAAAGGAACAGTCTCTCACTACAGGACACAGCTCGCACAGTAGAAACTCAAAAAGACTTAACACTTCCACGAATGCAGGCAGACTGAACTGAAAGCAACAGTGAGGGTGGCTGACTGACGAGGCATGGAACAAGGGTCAATGGCGGACGGTACCGTTACACGAGCCAGTCATGTGTCATCGCCAGATACTGACGGCAGTTCCACGAATTTGACACAAAAGACAAGCGTCTGTTCACAAAGGGCGATGGCTGCTTGTCTGTTTCCAGTCGTGTCTCTATTGTTACGTGGAATAGCCCATACAGCAGGCGATTTTTTGTAGTTAGAGCAAAATTTTTATTTCGAATTAACCAAAAAAAGTTCGAATTACAGACGATGTTTTTGCATGGTTTTACATAGGATATTCAAGGGACCATGGTAAAAGTTCGAATTATCCACGAATTCGAATTATGCACGTTCGAATTAGCCAAGTTCTACTGTATTTTCATTTAATTTTAAAGTAGTAAAATAAACGCAAAACAGAAAGCTTGTTTTAAGTGTTAAATATTTAGATAGTTAGTCATAAGGCCTCATGCTCTCAATTATTAGATTAGATTATTAAACACACAGAAAAAGGAAAATAATCAAAGCTGCTGCATATGATGGTAAGGTCTAGTATTTACTTACACAAATTTACTTGGATGGTAGCTTACACAAATATTTTCTTTAAGTACAGTTTTTGTAAACAAAGTCCATCCTTCTATCTTTTCTTGACACAAAAACATCAATAACTCTTTCATTGAAATTATGGATGTTAGAAATCATTTCCTTCTCGATTGCAAGCGTGGCTAAAGCTGTAAGCCTCTCTTGACACATCGTAGACCGCAAAAATGTCTTTATCCGTTTTAGGATGGAAAAACACCTTTCAGCTTCAGCAGTCATCATCGGTATTGTTGGAATAATTAATAACAGTTTATAACTTTCAGAAAATGATGACAATAAGTTGTTTTCAATAAAAAACTGTAAAAGACTAACAGCACCATGCATGTTTCTGAAATCAGTTCTTACTTACTTACTAGCCAACGCCCACCCTTGGCTGTTGGGCCATTAGGCGGCGCGCTGACCAGTAGAGACGTGAGAGCCTTGCCGTACCATCTTCGTCTTGGACTTGCGTGTCTGAGATCAAAACAAATCAGTTCTTGTGTAAATGATTTCAAGCTCTGTCTTGAGGCGATTTTTTTCAAGAAATGAATACACATTTACTTTGTAAGACACAAAAAATGTACACATTTACTTCAAGCAATTTCTCGGGGAATTTCTGTTCAAACTTTTCAAACTTTTGTGATTCAAAAAGAGATACTGCTGAGCAAGATGTTGTGAATGAAAATCTTGTTTTTATTTGCATTGTAATAATGTCACAGGTTTCTTTGGCAGCCACTGTTCTACTTAAGTAAAAATCTTCTTCACGCCTCAATTGTTTAGGTGCATTTTCTGGGTACTGATTAACCAGCTCTGTCACTTTGTACATGTTAGCTCTTTCCTTATCAATGGCTTTGACGAAGTGGTCAACGTTGGCTTTAGTTCTCACAGCATCAGTGTAAGTTAGCTGTAATTGGTTGTACAAAATATTCACATGTGGCATTAATCTGTGAAAAATAGAAAGCTAAAATATAAACTTATTATCTCTAAGGAGACGAGCTAGAGCACCAGCTTTAATTATGGTGGTTGGTTGCTTAGAGGTTGATTGGATTTCCTCCATACATTCAATTAATTCCTCTCTGTACTCAAAAACAGTATTAACAGTTCTGCTCTTAAAATTCCACCTTGTAGCTGACGCCCGAGGTATTAGTTTGCCAACTATCTCGTCCAAAACAGCCACTCTCTAAGGGGAATTCGAAAAAAAATTTATGTCACTTAAGTCCGAAAAAAAATTCTGACATCTTGGTTTTGGCTTGTTGCTTGAGCTACAATCAAGTTCAACTGATGAGCGTAACAGTGAACGAAAAAAGCATGTTTATAGGTTTTTTGCACTATGGTCTGCATGCCAGCATGGTGCCCACTCATTACATTCGCACCGTCATAGCTTTGAGATACGAGTTTTTCTGGATTTTGCACAACATAATCTAAACTGGTACAAATACACTTGGCTATAGATTCTGCGTCGTGTCCTTCAGGGTTATCAAATTTCCAAAATCTTTCAACTGGTTGGGCATTAGCTAAAACATAGCGGAAAACTATAACTAACTGAAATATAGACGAGATGTCTGATGTTTCGTCCGCCATCAAAGAAACATACTGTGCAGTTTTTATTTCTTCTATTATGTTTTCTTGACATACAAAAAGCATACAATCTAACAATTCATTTTGAATTTCTTTCGAGGTACCTTTAAAGACAGTAGCGGTACTCAAGTGTTCTTTTAAAGATGAGTCAAGTTCTGCAGAAAAGTTTACAAGCCCTTTAAATATGCCAGGATTTAAGGAATCGTCATCCTCACGATGACCTCGAAGGGCCAACTCAAATGCACCGCAAAATTTAATACAGTCTATAAGCTTAGAAAGGACATTTTTAGTCACTTGTTCATTGTGCTTTTTAATATTTTGTAGATAAGCACTGTCAAGCTGCTGACGAACGTCAACCTTTCCCAGCAAATTAAAATCCAATGTAGCACTTATGTGTCCATGAGAACTTTCGTGTTTTTTAATTTTATGATTCAAATGAGCTAAGTCACAAACGCCGTTTTTCACCCAAGCAGGATCGCCCTTTTCACGGGAAAATAGCAGACAAGGAAAACAAAATATTTTGTTTGTTTGTTCACAACCACAAAGCCAAGGAATTTTTTCGTATAGCTCTTCTTTAAATTCTCTTTTAAAAGTTCTAGATTTTGATGTCGATGTTTGACTTATAGTAAGTTGGCTTATCACTCTCTTTTATTGCTATTTTAACTTCTATGGGTAAATTGGCAAACGCTACTTCGTTTAAATTACTAACTGAGTACTTACAGATACTTTCCATTATTGTACAGTAAATAAAAACAACAGTTCACTAGCTACACTATAATAGATAAACTGTCATTTCAACTAAAACTTTATCACTAAAAAATAATCAAAACTGCAAAACACAAATGTAACACGCACGCGCGCCAAGGTAAGGGGCATCCACCGTCAACTACAGCCGTGCAACTACTGAGGTGAGCTGTGTCAGAGGCAGCTCATCGGTATTCTCCGTTAAGCCGCTTCTAAACATGTTTCCTCCCCTACCGCGAGCAAATGGACTCGCCCCTCTGTCGCATATCCCGTGTGTACAGAATCGAGAGCAGCGCATTCAGTCTGCTCCTAGCCACTGGCACACCATTACACTTAACCTCACTTGGCGCGCTCTACGCTGTTTTTCATTGTCCGCTCTTTTAAACTTACTGAAGATAAGCCATTTTAGTACTGCGTCAATAAAGATGTATAATTTATATTGTATAATTATTTTTATAGGGGGTTCACGTGCTCTTGTGCTCTTATGGACGAGCCGCCACTGTCCATAGTAATATTACTATGATCTGACAAAACTGTTGTCAGCTGTTAGTACTGTAGAACGAATTTCTGTCACTAGATGTCAGCATGGTACAGGTACAAGTTGCTGAAACATCGTAATCAAGGTTGCTGTACACAGCCACTGGCACTTGTTTGTTTACAACTCATGTGGTGTTTTTTTAGCTTTGTTGTGTCATTTATGTTTATTTAAGCTACAGAGTTTTGTAGGCCTAGATATTTTTTATTAGAAATAATACTTTTCTTAAATATTAATTTTTTTTATTTTGAATCATTATTATGGAATATTTATCCAAAAAAATCCCAGAATAAGCAGAGCAAAGTGACAGCAGTTAGGAATACACGAATTCTGATCCTGACTTTGCAGTCAGTGTGTCTTACATTTTACATTGTTAATTATATAAAATATAAGGAAAATAAGTATGTAATTTATTTTAGGATAACATTAAAATTAAAAATTGTATACATTTTTGAAAACAAGCAGTTTTACAAAAAAGTAGCCTGTTTCACGGTATGGAACTGTTCCTAAGGTGACCGCACTCAAAGAAGAAACTTGGAGTGCACCAGGAATCCCACAAACAGCCCCCACTGAGAACAGGCAGTCGTGGTCTGAAGAAAGAATGCAAGTGACCTGAAAATCTGTGCAGAAATTCTGGGCAAAATTTGAAGCCCAAGAAAGAAAACGGTTTAAATAACATGGTGCATAGTTGACTTAAACTTGGAAACAGATTAGTTTCTTCTGGTTATAATCACAAACAGAATTAACACTGTTGCACACCACTATAGAAAAATTATTCCAATTAGCACTTTCAAGCTTCACAGCTCATCATCAGGTCGAAAAATGATGATTTTCCGATCTGATGATGAGCTATGAAACTTAAAAGCACTGATCAGAATAATTTTTCTATAGTGGTGCGCAACAGTGTTAATTCTGTTAATAAATATTTACTAATCTATCACCTGATGTATATCACAAGTTCATCAATGCGTGTTCTAAAGCGATTAAAATATTTGACTAATGATACTCACGCACCAGTGAAGTGACTTTAACTCCGTTGGTAACAAAATTGTAATTCATGTTCAATCATATTTATTTGTACTTACTGTTAGCTAATTAAACTACTTTAACAGACAAAAAAGATTTAGAATAAACAACATACATTTAAAAATATAATTTTTAAATCTCTTTATTACAACAAAATTTTACCATTAAAACCTGTTTATAAATATTATCTAAAAATTCTTACACCTGAAAAACTAACACATATTTCTTGTAAATTAATAACATATAAAATAATGTATTAACAATACTACTTACAATTTTAAAATCTATTAACTCTAATTTACATGAATTTAACAAGTTATGCAGCAGTACATTAAAAATATAAATAAATCACATGATAACATCAGTTTTTAAAAACCTTCACAGTTATATTCCTGTTAATTATTTCTTAACTACGCTTGTATACTCACATAATATTATGAATTATTAATAGGTATGTACAAACAACAGAGATCAGCACCAAGGAAAGAGGAAGTTTAAATTTTCCTTTTGCTAAAATATTTTATATATCAAACAATTTATGCAAGAATTTATATTATACTATTCTGCTATATAGACACCTCTCTTTTTCATTCTTATTTTACAAATTTTTCGTTAATCAACTTGAGCTGTAATTACAATTTGATAACTTTTCTGTAATTTTAGCCAGTAACAAGTTGTACATTTTATATAACAGAAAGTGGTCATTTACTTTGCCTATAAATACAACAATGTACTGAAAAAGTAGTACACAGTTGCTTTTATTATACAAACCACAACAATATAAAACTAAGACAAGTTACTGTATTAGTAGATAGCCCGATTACACAATAGAACTCTGTTTTAATTTAGTTCACTTTTGTGATTCTTAAAATGATTATTAATCGATGGCACAGTATACTCATTTCAAATTATAAGATTACGGACATTAGCCATCGTAAGTTAAAATTAATAAACACGACGTTTCGACCTCTATGGAATCAGAGGTCATCTTCAGGCAAACAATAAATTAACACAAAGAAAAATCTATCACTAACAAATAGATATTTCCACAATTTGGTATAGAGATATCCGAATGTTTGTAGAGAGACAGAAAAAGTGATGTGTGGGGTGGGCAAGGATTGGTGTGTGGCTTAGCCGCGACCCTACCACTTTTGAACTCCCTATAAAAGGAGAGTCTGCTTGGGTGGCTTCGTTGTTTACGTTGCAACCATGGAAGGAATCCTTCTTTGATGGAATGGTGAGTACTGTTTAGTATTATTATTATTTTAGCACTATATTTGTATAACTAAGGTTTGGACTTTTGACAATATCTATTGTTAGTGATAGATTTTTCTTTGTATTAATTTATTAGAAGTTTAATTAAGAAAGTTGTGTTAGTGGTTATAATCAAAAAACAGAATTATCACTGTTGCACACCACTATAAAAAAACTATTCCGATTAGTGCTTTTAAGCTTCTCAGCTCATCAGATTGGAAATCCGATTTCCGATCTGACGATGAGCTGAGAAGCTTGAAAGCGCTAATCGGAATAATTTTTCTATAGTGGTGTGCAACAGTGATAATTCTGTTTATTAATTTATTGTTTGCCTGAAGACGACCTCTGATTCCATAGAGGTCAAAACGTTGTGTTTATTAATTTTAACTTACGATGACTAATGTCCAAAATCTTATAATTTGTAGTTCACTTTTGTCCTACACACTTGCTGACAAATCCAAACAATTTTATTCAAAATTATGGTTTGTGAGAAGTGTGGAAGATAAAATAAAAAAATAAAAATAAAAACATAAATAAATAAAAATTTAAAAATAAATTGTTTAAAGTGCTTGGTAAAAAGTTGAAAGCAAAAAGTTAGTTGTGTTACACAATATGAGTCCATCAGGTAAACCCTCTATTCAGACGGCCTCCATTGTAATATTTTTTGCTTGATGTTTGATCCCTAGAATCTGGGATCACCCTAAAAAGCTGTGAGTGGCAGCTGAAAGACAATGTAGCCTTTCAACTGCCACTCGCAGCTTCTGAGTGTGATCACAGATTCTAGGGATCAAACGTCAAGCAAAAAATATTACGATGGAGACAGTCCGAATAGAGGGTTTACCTGATACAAATCACCCATCGCTTACGACTTTTAAAGGATAACATCCAGTATAGTAACCTGCCTTACTTCTTGTGTCTTGAGTCCTGTGGTATCTGGCCTCCTCAACAATCTAACACCACTTCCCTGTCTCCTAATTCCCATGGTCTTTATGTCTAGATGCTATAGCTTCTTTCTATTTTGAATAGTTCATGTACTTCTGCTTGTATATTGTTTGTGCTTTGTAAAATAAAAATGACTATATATTTGTTTATTATTAATTCAAACCCTTTTTGCTACAGTCTATTTATTGAATATTTAATATTTATAATATGTTTACCTCAAGATGTTTTTTTCTTACTTGGAACATGTTTTGGGACACTTAGTGTTCCTATCCTCAGCCTTGTTAACTTTGAATCTTGTGGAGTAATAATTGTGCGTTGTTGGTTGTTTGTTGTTACGGTTTCCTGTTGGTTTTTGGTATTTTAAATTGGTGTTATTGTGTGTTATTGTACACCACAATCACACACAATAATACCAATTTAAAATACCAAAAACCAACAGGAAACCATAACAACAACCAACCCACACACAAGTACTCCACAAGGTTTTTAATTATCGAATACAAAATTAAGTTTTTCCAACAAGAATATATTTTTTATTTACACTCTATTCTACATATAATACTGAATTTTTGACAGTTTTAGATTTACTGTCATTATCAAATACAGAAATATAATACAAACAAAAAATGTATTTTAGTATACACTGTTTTCTAAGCAACTGCTTCATCTTCGTATACAAACATATCGATACTATTGTCAACAGTGTCCAACTGAAAAAGCACAAATGCAAGCACATCCATACAATAGAAGAGTATCCAAGAAGTAGTTGCATATTGTTGTAATTAGTTATTCATATATTTTGCTCGGCTTTGTGAAGTCACACATGGTGACTTTTTGTTCAATATCTAACAAACCAAAAAAAAAGTTAATTTTGCTAAAACTAATTATATAACTATAAAAAAAATAATCACACGCACGCATGCGTGTGCGCGCGCACACACGAAAATAAATTATTATGGGAATTTTACAAAACACAAGGGAAGGTACCTACACACACACCCATTTACTACCAAGTACTATTTTGTGCTTGTACACCATAAAATTCACTGAATTATAAACATAAATTCTGTAGGCACTTGAAAATTTTTCATCATCACTTTTGTCTGTGATAGCCCAGCGGTGAACAGTGAATCGATCTCACGTGTTGTACGAGGTTGCTTTTTACTTTCGATCTGTGTGGGCAGTACGGGCACTGAAACGTCGGTTCTTTTCCACACTCTAACCGCAAATGTCGTGACAGCGTTTGCTTCCAGTGGTATTTTCTACCGCACTGCGGACACTCAAACGACGGACCTGGATTGGCGAGAGGTTTAAAACCAAATCTTTTTACACCAGTCTGTATAGATTTCTTCATCGTATGTATAAAAAATTGTCCGACATTCTTTAAGTTTTCATCTTCTACTGCAACACAGACAAGATACAATTAAAAGCTGTTATGTGACTGTTACAATATTCATTACAGATTTACTGTAGTTTAATATAAAAGGTAAGGCTTTTGTTATTGAAAATTCTGTTAATAAAGAAGTGTGAAATACCATAAACCATTAAACTGTGGAGACTTTCTTTCTTTTTGCTTTCTTTCTTTTTGTTTGTTAAAAACACAGAACAGAACAGGATATAGTCAAGAGTATGAATTAACATAGATGAATAGCGAGCGAGCATGCATAACTTACAACCATTTATAATCATGTAATACCTCTTTGTTTACCTATATTAAAGACTAGCTCCAGTCTTCCAAGGGCCATAACATTTTAGGATGTTAAGTTATAAAAATTAATAATATGCTTTTTCAGTTTTCATATTCATTCAAAAATGTTCACACAGAATTGTATTTAATTGTAATATTTGTAAACGCTTCGTTACTCAAACCATCTTGTGACTTCTTTAAAACTTTCAATAACTACGCGTTTCAAGGATAAATCCTCATCATCAGGTCATATATAAACACCAATCCTTCTGGAGAAGTCATCAAAAAATCAAAAATTTATACTAACATCACAGTATGTATGTCATCTAAGAACACACTATTGTAGCACTTCACGCCGCGTCGCGACCTGGTGCGCACCACTACACGTGATTGACTCAAAATTTTCATTTTTTGACGACTTCTCCAGAAGGACTGGTGTTTTTATATAACCTGATGATGAGGATTTATCCTTGAAACACGTAGTTATTGAAAGTTTTAAAGAAGTCACAAGACGGTGAGTAACCAAGTGTTCACAAATACTTATACACGTGACTTGGAGACTATAATATAATGAACACAGTATTGGCTCTTCTACATGTATTTCCAGGTTGATGAATTAGTTAGTGGCTGCTCACAAGTAAAATTATTGGTTGTTCTGTGTGAAACTAAATTAACAATAAAACATCACACCAAGTTTTGAATATATTTCTTTTACAATATTCTGTTCATTTTGTTTTATTATTTTCATAGACTATGTTGTAGAATATCAAATTTAAAATAATTGTAAATTTTACCTTTAAGAATTTATATATCATGTAATGGAGCCACCTGTTATTAGAGCTAGGGCTTTATTGGGCCAATATTCAAAATACAAAAACAAAACAGGGTTGCACGTGGAAAGTTTCTTCGCTTAATAGGTCCAACCGCTGGTTATCCGGTCCAGTAATGGCTCAGTTTTCCCTCTTCTTAAGTAGAAGAAATAAGCCACTTTTTTTGTTGAGACGGTAATTTACACAAGTCGACTAGTGAGGGTGACAAACCATAACAATACAGTACATTGTTAACGACATGCAAAGTCCGACAACATGTGTTTGGTTTCGGACTTTCTGCGTTTGTCCTTGGCGATATATCATAAACCAACTACAGCCATAATTAGGGCCTCCATGATTCTTAAAAATAAACCTACCCATACTATTTTATTATGCTGAATTTATAGTATTATTAAGTTATTACTGCATTTCCTTAGACATACTTCGTTAGTAACAAATCTTGTAACTGTGGTGTTTACTGTAGTTAAGAGTTGTGTTTGATATTCCGTTATTACAAAATTTTCAGTTTATAAGGACTATTTGCTGCTTACGTTTTTAGAAATTTCGGATAGTAGGGCCAGCCACCGCTTAATTGGGCCAACTTGATATAGTCCCGACTTGGTCCCGATAAAGCGGAATCCACTCTAATTTTACCAAATTATAAAGCTAAAGATAACAAAACAAAAGATAATGTTGTTTATTCACTGAGAAGTTCAGTTGATTGTGAACAAAGGTACCACTTGTCCCTTCATTCATTCTCTTTCTCCCTACTGACTTACAGCACATCAAGAGCTGAAGAGAGGTAGTTAAGAGCTGCACACGCTGCAGCTCCAATGCTGTCTTACCAACGAACAAAAAATCTGGCTTGCTGTTATCAGAGGAGCGTGTAGTAAGGCTCATGCACAGATAAGGAAGGGGGCTTAATGTTAACATGTAAGTTTACGCAGGGGTGGATTAGAAGCACGTGATGCCCTACACTGCCATCAGGCTGGTGCCCCACCCCCTCCCGATTCAAAATTCAACCTTTTATCCATTATTTATACTGATAAATGGCATACACAATTTTGTAAGTTAACAATTATTTTATTAAACTCTCCAATTATAACAAATAGTGACTGATTACAACAAATTAGCTAAATAGTGACTGATTCAAGTATCTCGCTTTCAATATTGAACCTTGCTAACAAAGATTAGCAATTCAATCTCTCATCTCCCATAGTTGAACTCGACATACCTTTAATGCTTTTTAATACAGAAAATGATCTTTCAGATTCACAGATAGGTATTAGATTCATAAAAAGCAGATGATAAGCAATGTATATATTCGGAAATTCATCAGTCGTTTTACAATCAATAATCCAGTTTAATATTTTGAGCGGGCAAATTGTGGTGTCAGAGAATCTATCATTTTTATTTTTAACAATTTGACAAAAAACCTCTTCCTTGCAATTTTACTCATGGCACAAGTGCTTCAATTCTATTAGAAGATTGTTATTTAAATCATTCGAGTAACCTTCTATAAGAGCTTTTGCTTGATTTTCCAACTCGACACTCTTCATGGTTAATAACTGCATAAAAAAACCAAACAATTGTATAATGTGATCATAACCTTCGCTTCGCGTAGTCAATTCAGCTGAATGGTGCCCTCTCTGACAGCTGAGGCCTTGGTGCCCGGTGCTGCAGCATACCCTAGTGTTATGGATAATCTGCCACTGGGTTTATGCAGATCACAGAATCTCATTTATTTAATAAACATTTAGTTTGCTATGACTAAAATACAATTCATTCTGAAGCAATGATACATGTGAATAATATATAAATACTGCTACTAACCCTTCCAATGCTACTTTTTTGACCAAATTTTTAGCCCCCCACATGTTAAGTTTTTTACTTTTTTACACTCTCAGAGCACAACTGATGATAGAAGTAGATAACTAACTAGATTTTTTTTTAATGTAATTTTTGATGTTCTTGATCATCTTGTTGTTGATGATCATCAACCCTCACATAAATATTGTAATTTTTAGTTTTTATTGTCACTGCAATTTTGCTTACAACTGTGGTCAAAATAACACTATATTCATGTAAAAACAAATTTGAAATAAAATTAATGTATTTTAATTTAATCAGTAATTTAGTTTCTGTTTCTGTGATATATCTCAAAACATGAGTAAACACATTGTCCTACATGTACCTTTACTTTTTCGAGGGCACACAGACACTATCTCTTTGAATTGCTGTTACTTTTTTCTGATGTTCAAAAATAAATTTGATATAATAACACTGCTACTTTCCTTGCCTAACCACACCGTTTGTCAAGAGACAAATAGTCAGCTGTTTGAAAATCAAACTAAAAGACAGAAATTTCCTCCCATTGAGACAGGAGTGGCAACATAAGTAAACTCTCCATATATTGTGGCAACTGGGCACCAAACAGCTTAAACATCGAACAAACTAATTCTTCTTCCGCACTACAGCTCAACACGAGCCTACGTGGGTTGTCTTGTGTTTTAAATATTCTGCCATTATCATCTTCACAACATGGCATAGGCAAGGTGCTGCCTGTGCCACCTTCAAAAATTCTCCAGCCATCTCTTCCTGGGTATACCCACACGCCTGTGTCTTATAGGTTTGTATTTCCAGACTTGTTTGTACCAGGTTGAGTCGACACTGGTCCTCACAAATTCCCAGGGTTGGATGAAGTGATGTTAGCTCCCAAAGGAGCCGTTAGCCTCACTCCAGCCAAGACCATACAGTGTGGTGAAGGGAGGCAGAACAGTACGGATCTAGACCGGAAGGTTGATAAATATTCTTGGTGGAGAGCAGCAGTAGCAACCAGTACCAAGTTAGGCCGATCCAGGACCGGCTTATCTTTGGAATATTATAGGCAGAAATCTAATTGGATTTAGTCGGCTATAATACTGCGTCCTGTTGTCATAGGATTACATTGTGCTGCTGCCTTGCAGTTGGGTGTTGGAGTATCAAAGGCTAGGGGATGACAACCCGGAATAACAATTACCGGGAGTCATGTCCCGTAAGACCTCCACATGGCTTACTCATTTATAGGCCGGTACCATATAACGGGGAATTAATTTACTCGCAACTTTCAAAGAACACAGCCACATGAAATATTTTGTCAAGTGACAAAAATCAGTGCACGTAACAGAGACCTTTTCAGTGACAATGGTGAGCTTGCTGATTTTAGCTGGCATATACGACTTCTTCTTCTACACGTCTGGGCTTACACATCCGTGTGCTCAAACTTCCATTAAAGATCCTCCTATTACTTTCTTGGTCTTCCAACAACTCATGGGGTGTAGGTCATTGCTCATCTACATATTCTGTTCAGTGATATTCTCACATGTTCCCTTCAGCGTTCCCTATAAGTTCTTATTTTCTCCAGTATGTTTTCTTTTCTATCTCCCCCCTTTACCAATTCATTACTTACAGCATGAGGTGCCTGGTTTAATCCCTAACCTAAATGTTTTCACTTCACTGCAGACAAACCTATCGACTGCACTTGCCTTGCGGCCAGTCTCTCTCTTTCTCTCTCTCTCTCTCTCTCATATTCATTTTGCTTTCTTTAGTGAATGTAACAACATGGAGAGAGTGTTGAATGAACGAGGCAATGTTCTTAAATGTAGTAAAATTTCACATTTAGAAAAATGACAAAGATAGCATACAGCTGGATACCGAGATGCACCAACAAGATCTGTATGGCAAAAATACACTTTAAGACTCCAAAGCAAGTGACTCTCATGGACAAAGAATCCATGACCATGACCTGAGGGAAATCCACAACCATGATATGAGAGAAAATCGATGTGGAAGAATTATTTCTAATAGTGTTGTGCCCAGCACACTCCACGTTATGACTTTATATATATAATTGTAAATGAGGATTCTACTCATACTCAAACTACTCAATGTATTATTTTATTTAAGGAAAGAACTATTTTAAGGAACAAACTGAGCGATTGTGAGGAAGTGTGCTGACCATATTTTATCGTGGCACGTGTAGTGAGTTATCAACCAAGGAAGCTAAGAATAGTCTTCTTGTCAGTGTTCACGAACGAGTTCCGCTTTGGTTCACAAAAATCAATGTCAAATTGTCCTCTCATGTGACCTGATAAGTTTCAAGACACGTGCAAAGTCCAGTTCTGATTGGCTGAATTTAGGGCATTAACTCATAGAGACTTTTTGCATCACAAGGGTATAAAACCGATGAAGAGCACTGGGAAGTACACTTTGTCACTTGTTCACTTTTGGCTTCTTTGCGCACTATACGTACATCTTCTGTCAATGATGGAGCCACATCGAAAGCGTAATTACAACTTTATTTTTGTTTAACTTTGTTCAAATTAATTTCTTTTATAGTAAAACTTAAAGTATTAATCGATTTTGGCAAATGAATTATTTATACTCAGAAGTGCTCAGTAGTGTTCTGAATTTGTTAAGAAATATGTATGATTGACATCTTAATCATTTATGTCTATTTTAAAGTAGTAATGTTCTAAATTCAGAAATATAGTCAGTAAAGCTTTTATAATGTTTTAATAAGAATATTCAGTATATAATGAATGCTATTTTTTTTATAATGTAATATTATGTCTTAGTGAAAATATTCAAGTAAGAAATCGAATTATTGTAACAAAAGAATGTCACTTTAATCTATAGAGAACAATTATTGTCATTTTGTTCATTAAGATAAAACTTTTCATTAGACATAACGAACATAGTTGCTTTGATGAATTAAAGAAATTTTGTTATTCTAAGTAAATGCCTTATTTAATAACGAGCCACTCCCACAGCTATCCTGTCTGCACGACTGGAGCTTTTACTTTGTAATGCCCAGCCCCGGGCATTACAACAATAGTATAAAAAGGAAAGCAAAACACGATTTCAAGAAATGAAGATGGCGTGCTTAAAATCGAAAAATTCACACAAACACATATTTCCTGCCTACAAATAAAAAAATAAAGTAAAAAAAATAAACAAAAAAAATAAATTAAATAGAAACGATCAAAAATGAATTTTAACCCTTTCGGTGCGTAAGTCGACTGTAGTCCTTTTATTGGTAACCAGCTGACTGACTTGACACAGTGAAAGAGTAAAAAGCTAATAATTTACGCTTTCTAAACCTAACCGATAAAACATAAAAATAGATAATAAAATGCTTTCAGTTTTGAACAGTGCAAGACTGGTCACTCAGTCTAAGGGGCTTACTGAAGAAATGTACATAATCATGTTGGGCCTTTGCCACAGTACTGTGGTTGTACTGACATATACCTTGTCAGTGTTCTTGAAGTTCGTACACTAAAGATGGCCTCCAAATGTGAGGGCGAAATGTCTGTTCAAGTAATTAACACCTTTTGGCTACTAATCGGAAGACTACGGCCTTACAGCCCGGACAGTAATTTTAATAATTACGTGACGCCGGCCGTGAAAGCCTATGAAACAGATTGAGCTTACTGAAGGTTTTAAACCTATTTAGGTAATCCCTGGTGGGGCACAGTGAACACTCTTCTAATTTAGTGGAAGTGGCTAACTAACTTCTACCAGGGACCTTGTACTGTGGAGTACAACAGTTTCCTAACCAGGGATACGAGTATCTAATACTATATTCCAGTGGCAGCTGGAGGTTCCAAATTTTGGTGGTTGCAGTAGTTGGTTGAGTGGATGGGAGAGGGGTTAAAAGACATTGAACTATCATAATCACAGTTTGATAATAGTAAATGATTACTATAATTTTATAACCTCAGGCAATGGATAACGTTTACCTTGAACCAACATAAACACTAAACCTGACACAACTTATAAATCAAGAAGGCTGTGCTGATTTCATGACACAAAGTTGCGCTAAACTGCTACTAGTGGAGCATTGCAGAAACTTTCCAACCAACAAGCTTACATTGGGAACATAGGACAATTGTGAAGAGTAGCACACGTCCTCCCATATGTTTGTGTAGTAAGCTCTGCCATTTACTACTGAAGTTGCAAGCGGCCTACAACCACCAGCCTGCGCACCACATTTGAATTGTACAAGAACATTGCCGCATAGAATCTGATACGCACTCCATTGAAATTTATGACATTTTTAGCTGCTTAATGTCTTTGTATATTATTTTATAGTTTAGTTATTCTATATTGGTGGTTGTTCAATGCTGCAACCATAACACCAGCCGGCATTGGTATATTCATAACGCAATAAACAAGGTTTTTACGATGACAACTCATTGCTTTCACCTCTTTAGTTACTTATTCGTTTTTTTTTTTTGAAGGATATTTGAGATTTGTATAATTGCTATGTAGAAAACACGTATATATATTTTTACGGAAAATTTACAATTTTCACACAAAACAATTTGACACAAAATTCTGTTATATTTGTATTTTTTCAACCAACAAACTGTTTACAGTGCATGCCATAACTTAAAGAAAATTTTATACTGTACGAGTAATACAGTTAATCTGTGAACAAGCCCAGCGTGTGGTACGGCGTGTGCAGAGAATTGACTGTCGGCACAGTTGATGATTTCTGTTGAACAGGTCACTAGCACAATCGATGTCATCAGAAGGTTACAGGATTTTCCCTGGCGGAATTGATGAACCACCATAGGATCAACTCCTCTCCTGCTTGAACAATGCCGCGAGTGGTTTGGGGGGGGGATGAAACTAGACTAGCTTGGGTGGGAGAGGTTGGACTTCCCATTTTCCTCATGACAAATGAAATATTCAAGACTTGTTCCATAGAATTATTTAATATATTTAATATTTATAATAACTTTACCTCAAGATGTTTTTTTCCTTATTTGGCACATGTTTCGGGAAACTTATTGTTCCCATCCTCATCCTTCTTAATTTTAAATCTTGTGGAGTACTTGTGTGTTGGTTAGTTGTTGTTATGGTTTCCTGTTGGTTTTTGGCATTTTCAACTGGTATTATTGCGTGTGATTGTGGTGTGTATATTAGTATTTTGTGTATTTTCGATGTTGTGAGCTTTGAAAATTGTGTCATGTTTTGTGCTGATTTGTGTTTGTTCAGGTATTAGTTTGTTTTGTGTTTGTGTTTGTGTATTTGTAACCACAATAACCACAGTTACATTTGTAACCAATTAGTTTGTTTTATATGGAACCACAATCACACACAATAATACCAGTTTAAAACACCAAAAACCAACAGGAAACCATAACAACAACCAACCAACACACAAGTACTCCACAAGATTCAAAATTAAGAAGGCTGAGGATGGGAACAATAAGTTTCCCGAGACATGTTCCAAATACGGGAAAAACATCTTGAGGTAAAGTTATTATAAATATTAAATATATTTCCATCAAGAAATGGACTGTAGCAAAAAGTGTTTGAATATAATCATTTATACAACTGTTTATAAGCCTTATTTTAAGGCACACAACTGGCTTTGAAACAGGCCTATGTTACGGAATTTCACTGAAACTTTTAGTAGCTATCGGGGGACTGATCCTATTGATCTCCTTCCCATAGTTATGCCACTGAATCTGCTACGAGTATTAGAAACCTCGTGTTAACGATTTGAAAAACAAACAATTTGCTGTCAATGATTTAATTTTTAAATATCGCTATAGTATTGACGACTCGGAACACTAAGTTTTTTATAAGTAAAAACGTAAAGTTTTACCTTACAGCCTAAACCGGCTTTAAAGCTAATTTTACAGCCTAATTTTTAAAGCTACAGTTTGGTCATCACGAGGGAGATAATTCTAAAATACAAGAAATAAAATGACATAAACACTATTCTGTTAATCTATTGACACAGTCAGGTAAATGACTATTATATAATAATAACTACCATAAATAGGTGTAACAACTTACAGTGCAGAATACAGTTGTTTGGTACATGAACACATAGCTAAAAGGCGGAGAAACACAGAAAATATTTACAGGAGACCTGAGCAGTGCAACAAAAGTTCTCTTTTTATGTCTTGTTTAATATAAGGTTTCTTTTCTATGTCTTGTGTAATGCTTAATTGTGTGTGTGTGTGTGTGTTTTTTTTAATAAGGATACTGTTCTTATTTACTTAACAACTAGATTCTGCAATGTTAGTAATTTCAATTACTTAGATTTCATGTTACTATCAGGTAACTGTGATTGTGACTGAACCATAGCATTAAAATTAACCTGGTAATTGCTAACATCAGTTTTCAAATTTCAAAATGAAAAGTTAATCATATTTTCTTCTTCTTAGAATGATTTTGTGATATAAAGCCATACAGAAAAAGTGCCCAATGCATTACGTACTTCTAGACATAATATGTCTATTTGGTTTGGTTTATTTTATATTTTATCATAAACCAATACAATTTATACCCCCTCACACACACACACACACACACACACACACACACACACACACACACACACACACACACACACACACACACACACACACACACACACACACACACACACACACACACACACACACACACACACACACACACACACACACACACACGCACGCACGCACGCACGCACGCACGCACGCACGCACGCACGCACGCACACACACACGCACAGAAAGTAAGCCGAACCATACAGGTTATTAGATAAAATACCACAGAATTAAAAATATATATTTTTATTTTGTAAACATGTTCTTTAAAATGTTACCAGCACATCTTTGGCAAGTTCAACAGGTAATTATTATTATTTTTTTTGCTTAAAACTGTTCTAAATATAATCTTAGGTGCTAAATATGTTATTTCTAAATAAAAATATTGTTACAATATTATTCTGTAACAGTTCTACTCGTACAACTATATTATTAATATGCACTTTTATAAATATTGAAACAATATTGTCAACTTGAATACCCTTGTGTTACATTTTATTAATTTATTTTATTTTTTTATTTTCCAAATGCCAGCCTGTACTGCTACCAGAAAAGGTGGTTTGAACCACTAACCGTGGCTTGAATGCAGCTCCCACCCATAACACACTCACGATTCACAATTTGAAACTAACTAGTTCTGTCAAAACTATCGGGAAATAATGTAATGTAATCCATCCAAATAAATTTATTTGTGCAAATACGTATGCCTACTAATATATAAAAAATAAGGAGATGCATACAGACCTAACAACATATCAATAAGTTAAGTTATTAGAGGATTAACTATCAAAGAATGCTTAAGCATGTTGGTCTGGAAGTGTTTATGACTGTTGGAAAATACCTGTGATATAAAACAACCAAAAAGAATTAAGTTATGTGAATTAATATTATAAAAGATAGTAAGAGTTAATCTGTATAATAAAAAGTAGATTGTCAGAAATACAGAGAACTACACACTTTTCTTGATATACATGTGTCAATAAATAATTATTTTATTATACTTTATTATTTTATGTAATCTACTTTGAATGCAGTTTAAATCATTATGTTTATTACTTGAGTGTGTCGCCATCTATGTCGGTCGCATTGAGTTATGTATCCTAGATACCTACGTTTATTATTATTACATGTGCGTTTGTCATGAGTGATTTATTGTATTGTTTAATGTAATAATAAATATCAATTCATTTAATTAGATCATTGTGTTTTATCACTAATTGCTTCCTGGTAAATATAACAACTGGTTATGGGCCCAGAGAAGTAATAAAACATATTGTTAAATTGAATTGTGGACAGTAATAATACGCAAGAACCCTTTTTTTTGTTGCACGTGTCAGTAAGAATTGAGTGCACAAAGTCAGTTGTAGAGAAGAAACTACATTGAACAATAGAAATGGATTTAGTCAGATCAAATTTAGAAATGTTGAAAGATGATTTGCAAGGAGGTTCCAACTATGATTCATGGATATTCAAGCTTAACCTAACCTTAAAATCAAAAGGTATTTATCAAATCGCAACGGGAATTAAAATTAAGCCTGAAGGAGATGAATCAAGCACAGCTGTAAAAGAATGGATTGAAAAGGATTTAGAAGCACAAATATTAATTGGATTGAATGTTGACAGTAATATAGCCAAGAAAATTGCAAGGTGCCAGTCCGCAAATGCTATGTTAGAAAAGTTGTAAACCTTATATGGAAAAAAAATCAAACGTTTCAGTTGAAGGCCTGCAAAGATTATTTTTTAATTATAAGTATGATGAGCACAAATCAGTAATAGAAAATTGCATGACAATTGAACAATATGCTGATGAATTGTCTGCACTAGGTGAAAGCGTTAAAGAAAACTGGATTATGCAAAGGATATTAGGTATACTTCCAACAAGACTGCATCATTTTAGAACGTCTTGGGATAATGTTATTTCCACAGACAAAACGTTGAACAACATGTTTGAGCATTTGAAACTTGAAGAAGACAGGCAAAAAGAAAGTGAACAGGCCAATAATGAGTGTCAGAATGCTTTCATATCAAAGGGACAGAACAATAATAAAACAAAACAAGTGAACGTAAAGGAATGCTTTAAATGTGGACAATAAGGGCACATAAAGAAGTACTGCAAGAATAAACCTAGTAAAAGTTACATTGAATATTGTAAGGAAAATTATCCGTGTAATAAGTGCAACGAAAAAGGTCACTTTGCCAAAAATTGTACCAAAAATGTAGATAGTAAGTCAGAAAAATCAGACAAATCTACGTCAAAAAGTAAATTGATGATTAATGTTGGATTGTCTGTTACAATATAAACATTACACATTGTCACAATATATATCAATGAAGAATGACTATCAAGATCTATGGTACCAAGATTGTGGTGCCACTCAGCACATGACTTTAAGGAATGATTGGTTGAAAAAATTACTGTTTTACAAGAACCAGAAAAAGTCATGATTGGAGATTCAACACTTATAGAAGGTGTTGGTGTCGGAGACATAGATTTGTTAGCTTATAATGGTCAAGATTGGTGTAACATAACACTGAAAAATGTTTTGTATACACCAAAGATACCCTTTAACTTATTTTCTGTCACTAGTGCCTTGGACAAGGGTTATCGTCAGGAAGCAGACACAAATTGCTCGCATTTTTTTGATTCAGACACTGGTGAATGCCAGCCATGACAAACAGAGATGGAAGATTGTTTAGAATGATTTTTCGCTATGAAAACTTAGAAAAGTGTATTGTTGCTATGTCAATTAAAAAGTGGCATGAAAAATTAGCACATCAGAATATTAGTTATGTAAGAGACATTTTGAAGAAAAATAATATAAAGTATGTAGACGATTGGGATGACTATTATATATAATTTACCTTAATTTCCGTCCAGTGACGTCAAGCGTAATTTGTATTTGGTTACGCGTTTCAGGCCATGTGGCCCATCCTCAGACCATCACTCCAAGAGGAGCTCGTTAAAAAATAAAAAATCCACATAAAACAAACACATAATAAATAAATACAAAAATATATTAAAACATTTAAAGGCATTCTATTACACGAACACGGTGCACCACGTGTAGCATGCCTGAACTGCGTCAATGGAACCTGTTATCTATTATTATCTGTAATCGATCGCAGCGCGGTATCATACAGTGGGTTGGACCTGAAGTTAAGTTTATCATTAAGTATGTCGTCACACACATCTGGGTTATTATGACCTCTATATATCTCGAATTCTTCAAGCGCATCCATATAACGGCCTTTGGCACAATAATGTAAGGGTATGAAGTTATTGTTGAAATTTGTATATGAATGATTACATGAAATCAGATGCCTTGTAAAGTTAGATTTAATATTATCTATGGAAAAATTACCCCTGTTAAAATGGCTTTGTGGTGTGTGTTCACGGAATCTTTTGATAAACGGTCTACCCGTTTGGCCGATATAAAATCGGTCACAATCGTCACATATAACCTTGTAAATACCAGTTTTGGATTCAATTGTTGTCTGAACGACTGGGTGAACTAAGTTCCGTAGACGGTTATTTGTTTTAAAAATGACAGTATAACCTAATTTATTTAAAGTGGATGTAAGGATCTTGGGCATCAACTCAGTGTATGTTGGTGTGATGTATTTGTTGTTAGGTGTAATATCATGTGTCTGTTTGGAACGACGGGATTTGTGTTTTCTAAGAATATTGTCAATCATTTGGGATTCATATCCGATGGCCAGAGCTATGTGTTTAATTATGTTGAGTTCACACTGGAAATCATCATTATTTAGGGGGATCATCAAAAGTCTGTGAATAAAACTGTTGTAGGCCGCTAATTTTTGAGAGAAGGGGTGGTGTGAGTCTGCATGTATGGTCACGTTTGTGGTGGTAGGTTTTCTGTAAATTTTAAAGTTTAAGCTGTTAAGTTGCCTGGTGACAGTAAGATCAAGAAAGTTGAGTTCATTATTGGTTTCAGTTTCCATAGTAAATTGAATATTGTGGGTAACGGTATTCATATGCTTTTTAAGATTACTGATTTGGCGTAAAGTACCGTTCAAAGTTAGAAAAGTATCATCTACATATCGGCCATAAAAGATAATATTATTGGCGAAGATATTATTGTTAAGGATATAATTGTTCTCATAAAAGTCAAGATATATATCAGCCAACAGGCCGGATAACGGTGAACCCATGGCCAGGCCGTCTGTTTGAATATAATAATTACCGTTGAAAGTAAAATAGTTTTGCTGAAGGATGAGTCTTAGTATGATAATTAGTTCTTTAATGAGTTGTGTGTCCAATTTGTTAGTATCATGAAGATTGTCATTCAAAATATCTAAAGTTTGGTTCACAGGTATATTTGTGTATAAACTGATGATGTCAAAGGGATGACTATGTGTGTGAAGGATGCGTTTATGGCAAACACCATCGTCTCCCACATCCAAGAAACTTTGAAGTGGCAATAGAGGTACTTGATGTAATTCATGTAGACTTGTGCGAAATGAATATAAATTCTTTTGGAGGAGCAAAATATTTTTTTATGCTCAAAGATGATTTCTCTCATTTTCGCACTGTCTATTTCTTAAAAACTAAAAATGAAACTTTTGAGAAATTGAAAATCTTCATGACTTTAGTTGAGAATCAGTTTAGAAAGAAAATAAAACTTTTAAAGTCTGATAATGGGAAAGAAATTAAAAATGGATATACTAAGAAGTTTTGTGAAGAACCTGGAGTTTTCCATATTAAGTCGAACCCATACACTGCACCACAAAATGGTCAAATTGAGAGAGAGATGAGAACCATTGTAGAATCTGCTAGATCAGCTATACATGCAAGAAATCTAAATGAAAACTTATGGGCAGAAGCAATTAGTTATGCTACATTTACACTGAATCAGACTGGAACAAGTTCTGTGAAAGGTAAAAGTCCTGTGGATTTATGGTTTGGATGCAGAATTGATGTAAATAAGCTTAGAATCTTTGGATGTGATTGTTATGTTTTCATTCAGGATTTTAAGAGAGCCAAAACACAGAACAAATCAGAAAAAGGAATTTTCTTAGGATACAGTTTAGATTCAAGTACCTAGTTACCGAGTTTACTTAAGAGACAAAAATGAAGTAACATCAGGAGATGTGATATTTGATGAAAAAGTAAACAGTAAGTCTAGTTGTACAGAAATTGAAGCTACCTTGTCAAATGAAGAAAAGGAATACGTAGTGTCAAGTGAAGAAGAAAAATCCGATAGTGAAAGTGTTTATGAAAGCTCTGTGTCTGACAATAATATGCAAAATGAATGTCAAGAAAATCATTGTGTAAAGTGTTTGGAATGAGATCAAACTGTTTGTATTCAACCAGAGAAAAGAAGTCTTCGAAACAGGGCTACTTTAAGGATGCCAGCAAGGATGGTAGATTATGTAGTTGAAGACAACAGAAACAAAAATGTAAATATGGCCATGATAGGTGAGGTAGAAGATATTTCCATTTTACAAGCACTACAGGATGAAAACTGGAAGAAAGCAATGTTAGAAGAGCATGAATCTTTGATGAAGATGAGAACATGGAAACTACATAAGTCTACCAAAAGAAGAAAAAGGTTTGACTTGTCGGTGGGTTTTATGCCAAAAACAAGATGGGCGATACAAAGCCAGGCTAGTTGCAAGAGGGTTTGAGCAAGAACAAGGAATCCATTATACTGAGACCTTCAGTCCTGTTGCCAAACATGCACGACTGATACTCAGCATTTCAGCCTCCGATGGAATGCATCTGATGACTTTTGATGTGAAGACAGCGTTTTTACATGGATCTTTGGATGAGAAGATTTACATGTATCAACCGGTAGGCTTTGATGATGGCTTAGGTAGAGTTTGTGAGTTGCTCAAGAGTATATATGGACTTAAACAGTCATCGAAAAATTGGAATGTGAAGTTCACAAACTACCTAAGGAAATTAAATTTTGTTTGTTCTGACGATGATCCTTGTATTTATTATAATGGTGACAGAAGCATTATAATTGTACTTTTTGTAGATGATGGTGCTATTATAGGAAAAGAAAAACATAAAATGATAGATATACTAGATAAACTTAACAAAGAATTTGAAATTACTTATAATTCTGGGTCAGACAACAAATTAACTTACCTTGGCATGGAAATTGAAATTAGACATAAGGAAATTTTTGTAAGGCAACATCATTACACTGAAAAGATATTGAAAAGATTTAGAATGGAAGATTCAAATCAAAAGTCAACTCCAATGGAAATAGGTATGTTAACCGAAAAACAACATTTTCATAATGATCAGCCACTCAATAAATCTGTCCCGTATTGTGAGGCAATAGGCAGTTTACTTTACTTAGCTACAGTATCTAGGCCAGATATCAGCTTTGCAGTAAACTACCTAAGTAGATATTCAAACAATCCCATGGTATGGCACTGGAATATGGTAAAACATGTATTTCGATACTTGAAAGGCACTGTAAACTTTGGAATAAGTTTAAATGGAGATTCTGAACTCATTGCTTATTCAGATTCAGATTTTGGAGGAGACATTATCTCAAGACAGTCAACTACTGGAGTAATTATTATGAGAGGCGGTCCTATTGTATGGTTCACCCAAAAGCAGGGACTTGTTGCTACATCAACTGCAGAGGCAGAATTTCGAGCTGCTGTTTCATCGCTTGATGAAATTTGCTGGATAAAGAGACTTGGTATCGAACTTAGATATTTCAAGGATATTCCTATAAGGCTCTGTATAGATAATCAATCTGCAATTTTAATGTTACAAAATACTACAGAAGGCAAAATAACAAAAGGGAAGAAGCACATTGACATTCCTAGAAAATTTATACAGCAACACATTGGAAATACTGTTTTTTTGGACAAAGTAAGCAGCGTTGACCAGTTGGCAGATATCTTGACAAAACCATTGTCGAAGAAAGTATTTGAACGACTTAGAAATAAAATTATTATGGAGGAGTGTTAATAAATAATTATTTAGTATACTTTATTATTTTATGTAATCTACTTTGAATGCAGTGTAAATCATTATGTTTATTACTTGAGTGTGTCGCCATCTATGTAGGTCGCATTGAGTTATGTATCCTAGATACCTGCGTTTATTATTATTACATGTGCGTTTGTCATGAGTGATTTATTGTATTGTTTAATGTAATAATAAATATCAATTCATTTAATTAGATCATTGTGTTTTATCACTAATTGCTTCCTGGTAAATATAATAACAACGTGGAAGTACTTTATTATAAGTAGTAATACTTTATCAAGTATGATTGCCCTAAAATGAGACTGTAGTTAGAGGAAATATGTTTTGTGGGATGTTGACAGTCTAGCAGAGATTATAAAACATAAGTTTTGATGAAAACTGTGGATTAATAATACCAACAAATAAAAATTAGACTAACCATTTTTCTTTATGGAACAGTTTTTTTAGCTTTTCTCGATGTTTCTAGCTTCCCAGCACTCTTTCATAATTGTCTGACTACTGCAAGAGTCCTAATATTAAAATTATACTAGCTAACCAACGTTTCTGTTATTTTAAGTTTATTCTGGTATTACCTATTATATCTGGAAATTGTTAAGATTAAGTACAGCATACAAGGATGATAGTTTAGAATACAGGAATTAAACCTTCAAATAAACGCTGTAAAAGTATGTTCAACTGCAAACATTTTTACTTATAATATTTCCATTTTAACACTTTAAAATTCTGTAGTATCATAGATGCAGTGACAAACTTGTGTTGAGTTCCCACTTATACTGATTCCATAACAACTAATTTTCACATATTCTGCCACCAACTCCTAGGCAAGAAAAACAAATACTTGTATAATATTCCTTTATTAAATGCTAATTTTTTTACCTTTGCTTGTCACAAGACAGATTCTTTTGCCTGTCATCGCACCTTCTTTTCTTGTATCAGTCTCATTTTCTTAAAACATTAAATACGATAATTATATACAAAATATGAATATTCTGTTTTCCATAAGTCCAGTATAGTTAAAAGATAATTGACAGTGACCTAGAATATATTCTCTGCTTCCAGAAAAGGTTCATTTCTCATTTCTGAAACGTTTATTAAATTAAACAAAGAATATTTTTAGATATACTTTTTTTATTATTTACAATTGGTGTTTGAATTATTAGGTTATTAATTATTATTAATGGAGACTTTTGGTTTGTGGCCATGGGTCAGTTTCAACTTTACAGTCACATATGTATAGAATTTTTATATTGGGAGACTGGCAAACACATGCTTCCCAAAGCAACTTATTTTTACATTGCAATAACAATGGGTAGAGCTATTATGTTTGCTTCTATTCATGAAATTAAAAATAATTTTGTGTTAGATTAGAAGTAAACTATAAGATAGATCTTTTACAAAGTTAGTTTTATAAAATAAGACAACATTGCATTTTGGAAACTGGTTAGAATGGGAAAAATGGGTACATATTGAAGACTGGAGGAGGACAAAACAATGAAAGTCTGCAGGGACTGGAAACTAAGAAGCCAGAGAAGTGTCAGAAAAAGATCCAGGAAAGACAGAAAGAATGTCATCTGGTTTAATAAACATACCACTGGCTTATATCTGAAGAAGTAGAAAAAGAAGAAGAAGAAGAAGAAGAAGACACCAATGATGATGAGGATGAGTTACTAACTGATTACATATTAAATATGCCTCTAGTTAGTTTTACGCGTGTATCTGCAAATGTGTTTATATTCCTTTGCAATATTCTCTTACATAAGGACATTTTCAAGAATATTACATCAATTTAACATTTGTGCTCTGGGGACGTAAGGCTTGTACTGAACAATTAATTAACAAATACTTGGATCAAATATTGTAAAGAAATGTTTATACAACATGTATACCTGCATACAAACATATGTGCGTTTGAAAGGTAGATGTTTAATTTGTACATAACTTTATGGTAACTTTCAGGTAACCATATTTGAGAATCAGCACTGCTGATATTTTTATATATAATTAAATAACTTAAACTGTAACAAAATTTTATATAACACATAAATATATACAATAACAAATTTTTGTACTTTCCATTTCCTGTGACCACACTAATTTCTGACATTTCGACTCAGTTCAATGTAGAATCAATACATTGTACATAGAGTTCAATGTAGAATCAATACATAGCATAAACAGCTATAATGCAATAAATTAAATTTAATGAAGAAATTTGTGTTAGTGGTTGAAAACACAATCAGAATGATCACAGTTGCACACCACTATATAAAAATTATCCCGATTAGCGCTGTGATCCCATCCCGACGATGGGCTGTGAGGCTTGAAAGCGCTAATCGGGATAATTTTTATATAGTGGTGTGCAACTGTGATCATTCTGATTAAATTAAATTTGTAATATAGAAGTATAATGTTTAAGCAAAATACATAACATCTGCATGCAAAAGATTAGGTATAGTGATATGAGGACTTCGGTTTACCATGGTCCATGGCCTTACAGCCCGGCAAGCCAAAGTACTCATACCATGAAAGCCTCAGACAGAATTAGGTTATGGTGGTTTAGGTTTTCATACAGAATTAGGTATGGTGGTTTAGGTTTTCATACAATTTTGCTGTGATAAAACTGCCACATTACAAGCAACAGTTATGTTCAATAGCTAGAACAATGCCTAATCCTTTATGGTTTTGATTGACTTGGTTTGTCACGCATCCTATACGTTACCAGCAAACATGTAGAACCTACCACAGACTGAAGAAGCTCAGCATTTCTGCAGGGATACGGCATGTTGCTTCACTGAATGGAAATTAATTATAACACCACTGACTCGGAGCACAAAGTTTTATATTGGTAAAAATGTAAAATTTGTACCTTATAGCCTGAACCAGTTTTCGCTTTTTATAAGCTTCGTCAGAGGTGGCTGCTAGGAGCACTGTCAGTTCTCCTAGTTTACTCAGTTATTGAAGTGAATGCCATTGTTTGAATTGACTGACAGATTGTTGTTGTAATGTATTCAAACAGTGTATGTGGTTTAAATTTTGTCTTTTCACTTAGAATGTTGTTTCCATATTTTCTTGTGTGTTTGTAGACTTTAATTTTTAAATGTATCCAGTCAGAGGTAGCACATTTGGGCACTGGTCCTCACAAGTTCCCAGGGTTGGATGAAGTGATGTTAGCTCCCAAAGGAGCCATTAGCCTCTCTCCAGCCAAGATCATACTGTGTGGTGAAGTGCCACATCCTAGAAGAGGTTGATCCAGAACAGTACAGATGTAGACCGGAAGGTTGAGAAATATTCCTGGTGGGGGACAGCAGTAGCCACCAGTACCAAGTTAGGGGATAAGGGAAATTATCCTGGACTGGCTTATCTTTAGAATCTAGTTGGATGTAGTCAGTTGTAATACTGATTATGTTTTGCAGTTTGGTGTTGGGGCATCAGAGGCTAGGGAAGACACTGGCAGTCATGGCCCATAAAGGGGCAGCCCCTCCCTACAATGGGGAATTAATTTAATTTACTCACAACATTCAAAGTACACAGATGGATGGCTGGAGATGGAACAGCCATCACCGTGCCTATGCCATGTTGTGAAGATGATGATGAAGTGTATCTTCAACCCTTTGTGTTTACGTGTAAGATTTCCATATTGTCCAACGATCCAACAATCTTCTGTTTCAAATGTTAATGTGTTAAAACTGTTATTTTTCATGTGTTTTAAATACAACTGTGTTTAAATAATTATAATTAGTGTCTAATTATTAAATGCTTCCATTTGTTGAGCAATAAGTACTGTTTTCATAACATGTAACAAGATCAAATTAGACTATAACTTAACGCATGAAAACATTAGTTATTTCCATAGACAACAAAGCAATTTCTTACTATATTAGTGTACATCATTTCAATACCCTAAGTATTGAACTATCATTTAGTCAAACTAAGTGGACACAGATGATGAGAAGGTACCCAAATTTATAACTACGTATTATTAACAACACAACTAACTAACCTTTTCGGCAGATTTTACCGTAACAAATTGTTGCAGAATTGTACAAGTGCACCTTATCTCTTTGGTTTGTGACTAAAGAAATCAAGTGCAAATCTGCAATATTATTAAACAACTATAAGTAACTTTGATTAATTAAATCTAATCAACTTAATGTAAATACTTAGTTGGAAATCTAAATTCCTTGTTATAAGTATTAGGAATTGCACATGTTTATAGGCATTGCAGTGTACCTATACACGATTAAAACAAAATTCACTTAACTGGTAGTAAATAAGTACTCACAACATAAAGAATAAAACTAATAATAATAAACAGAATTAACACTGTTGCACACCACTATAGAAAAATTATTCCGATTAGCACTTTCAAGCTTCACAGCTCATCATCAGATCGGAATCAACTGAAAGCGCTAATCAGAATAATTTTTCTATAGTGGTGTGCAAGAGTGTTAATTCTGTTTTTGATTATAACCACTAACACAACTAATAATAATAGTAATATTAATAATAATAATAAAAGGAATGGTAACTTGAGGAATGTTTTCCAGTGTTTGTATTACCATATTTGTAAATTGTAGTTTATACTGAAACTCTCCCACCCATATAGGTAAATAATTCTATGTATAAAAAATTATACAAGTATATGTATAGTACATGTAATTAATAGTACAAGTTGCGTAAATGTCACCAACTCTAAATGCTATAACAGTAATTCTAATTGTTGACAGTACATGTTATAATATGGTTGTTTGTTAATTTTGTGGTTTTGAAAACAACATGCTTTTGGGTTTAGCTTTTGGCTCTAGTAGAAGGCTGGAATATTAAACATGGCAACACTGGAACAAGCTGATATTTGAGGCCGACTAGACTATGTCTTAATTTATGTATTTCAATAATCAAATCACGTAATTTTTAATTGCTGGTTTTAACAGAAGTTTTATAGTTCTTCGTTTTTTGCAAATTAAAAGTTTATTATGTAAAATACTGTTATATTATTTAATAAATATACTAATTAACTCAATCATATGATACAAATTCAATAATTCAAATAGAATTATTTCATTAGGCCTAACACTAATTCATTAATTTCTTCAACTTAAACATATAGTACTAAGTGCGCACAGACCTATAATTCAGATTTAACTATAAATAGGCCTACTTATGATTTTAGTAATGCTATGAAATGAAATCAAAAGATAACACGTTTACTTTATCTATTTTATTACACTATGCTTATAGGCCTCAGACGCAACGTTGCCACATTTAATATTCTGGCCTTCTAATGGTGCCGGCCATGGTTTAGCACAAATTTATTTTAATTAAAATTCATTCATGCTATAATGTAAGCATGATGAGCAGGATCTAGGCTCCTGACAGGACCTCAACATGAAGAGGCTTCTACTGGACACAGTTTGGAGGATACAGAATATGGATGGGGACTGTACTTTCGAATACCAAATAATATGAGGTTATGAAATCTAAGTGTATTCTGTTCCAGTTGTGTTGATATTAATTACTGAAAGACAGCCACTTTCTATGGAAATGCCCAATTATTTTGTTATAAGATTGAGGTTATTTCTGCAGTATGTACAGAACTCAAAAGTGTGTAGCATTCGCTTTCCAAATAAGTTCCAGTGCCATCCATTAATGTGGAAACATACACCCTTGCATAGCGGTCTATCGTGACAACCACAACTAAAATAAGTACACGTGATCTGACAGAAATTTGCAAACTGATACGCTTTTCATTTGCCTAAGATTGATCTCTTAGAAAAGGATGTGAAAATCAGGTTGCTGACCACACAACTTCACAACTTTCAGAATACAATCCTATAGAAAAGTAGGATTGATTGGAGAGAAAAGCTTAAGCATTATGAGATTTTTTGTGAAGACATCACAAGAACAGTAGCTTAGAATTACATTTAAATATGTGAAGAGCTCAGCTAATTGGACACACAGTTCAGGACACTGAGTTTATAAAGATAACAACTGAACAGAAAGTAGACAGGAATGTATGGCCCAGTAGTGTGGCGTCCATGTAACCGCTGTTGTCAGCAGCAACAGTACTGGAAATAAGAGAAATTAATATTAATTATATCATAGAGTAAACACTTTAGTTATTGAATAATTTGAAATCTGAACAATATTAGTAGGGAAACTTGAAGAAAAGCGTAGCATCGCTTTTGAACTGCTGGGCACTTGCACCGTCTTGTGTTGCTGGCTCAAATATCTGCATTGTTTTACTGTGTATGGTCTTTGACCTCATACTAGTAGCCACTGTAAAAACTGTGGAGGTGGGACACACACTCGTCAGTCCAATGTGTTGCCGCGGCAAAACACTCAGTTAGCAGCTATGTTCGTTTTTGGAACTGACGTGCAGCAGATACTACGTACCTATTTGTGTTTTGTTCGTTTAGTCATGTGTTTCTCTGTTTGCCTTTATTATTTTTAAGTTGATTATTTGTGTTCTGATTTATTCTGTGTAAGTATAATGACATTCAGATTCCGTTGAATCAGGACCCTCTACTTCTTCCAGCGAATAATAGAAAATGCTCTAAAAAGAACACTTGGTAGAAGAAAAAATTTGAATTAATTTTTAGGTTAAGTTTTAGGCCTATCACAACCAGCAATAGGTGTTATGTACCCACGCTATGCCACTGGTATGGCCTAAAGACATAAACTGTGCACTGAAGAGGTAGTCTGAAGATCGAGGAGTATACAGAGTAGCTATAAACTAGAACTTGCAGACTGTTAACCAAAGAAAGAGAATGCAAGACACAAGAATGAAAAGTAAAATAAAACTATATTAATCTGGACACCATAAACTAAAGACAATACCCAAAGATGAGATGGGCAGACGACATGAAAAGCAGCGCAGCTCATCAGGGAAGGAAAGGGCGGCTAAGCCTCCTAAGTGAAATTTAGAAAAACATTAAAAATAAATAACTAGTAATAGGCTCTATTTTTTATTGTAACATAACCTGTAATCAATCTGTAATCACATTTTTGGGTTTAAATTATCTGATTACTTATTGTATTGAGTGCCAAGACTGAAAACAAATATGGATACAATATTGAATGAGAACTCATATTGGACAGTGGCTGAGAAATCTACAGGAGACACCATGTCATTGGAGAACAATCCGGAAACACATAATAATAATAGTAATAAGATTACTTACAAAAAAGTTTTAATCAGGCGTTATTAATAATAGCACAGAATAGCAGCAGACAGTGGCAGGGATCTCAGCAGCCGCCATAGTACTCGTACAGTTATGTGAGAACTGTGCCTGGGAAGTTGGCAAGTGGTGGGAGGACGCTAGTGCATCTGTAACAGTACCTGGGAGGCAACGGCTTGTGTTAGTTATACGGAATCTTTACATTCTCGCGCTCCTTGTGCTTGTGTGTTATTATTATTTATCTCTTCTAGGGATATGTTTGTGATCTGTACTACGAGGATAAACTGGATTTATCAGAAGAAAATGAAAGTGATATTGCAGTAGTATCGAACAAAGGCATTATTACAACATTACTAAATGAAATACTAAAAGTGGTCGACATACCCCAAAATTTTATTTCTTAAAAGGCACAAAAACCGATCTAAAATTTCTCAGTCATCATGCTACGATCAGTATAAGTAGCTATGCAGTAGTGGAGTAAATTCGAAAAATTCTCCTGGCTCTGCTTACTGTTATGCACAAACAAGACTGTATGATCTGCTGAAGGTTTACAAGTAAATTCATCACAGCTTACAAATGCTGTAAAAAACAGATTGTCGGTTGGGGGGGGGGGACTGTTGATGCTACGACTGAGTGAGGCTGAGGTGACTGGTAGCCAGGTGAGGTGACTGGTAGGACACACCGGCCGCCACTGATGAAAAGACATGCTTGAATGGGGTGGATACACAGAGCTCAAGGGAGAGAAAGGTTACGCACATAGCGCACAAAGCACATATTGGAAGAGTCGAGGGGAAGCTTAAGTCTAGTGTTGAAAACACAAGCCAATATCTAATTTAAGACTTGAAAACTGTTACTGCATTATTGTTAACTTTTTGTAGCATGTACTGGTAGTTATCAAGCACTACTGACAAGGACTACCCTTGCAATATGTCAGTATTACCATTGGGTTATTGTTCAGTAATAGCTGAAATGCAGATGCTCATTCAAAAGCGAACAGTATAGTAATATAGCAATATTTTTCATAAGCATTGTAAATAACAATGTTTAGCAAGTATTTGTAAATACATGCTTTTAGTTAAAATAATTTTGTTAACAAGGGAACTCAAAACATATTATTTCCCAATTTGTAGGTTTCCAATAATAAACTGTAGTGCAAATTCAGAAGACATTTCCATAGCAGTAATTTCACCGCAGAGTCGGTCCCATGTTCAAAGTGAGCACGTGAAATTCCTCTTTGTGACACGTGCGAATGTGTCTGATCATATTGTTCCTGCGTTTAAACCTGTGAGGGCAGAACGGGCACTGTTGTCGAGGTTCTTGACCACATTCCAGGCGCAAGTGTCGCATCATGTTGTGCCGTAACGTGTACACCTGTCCACAGTTTGGACACTGTGAACGTTCGTTTTCACGTCCGTTTGGCAGTATTTCGTTTTGTCCGGAACCCATTTCATCGCTTGTTCCTACATTAAACAGATTAGTATGTTATTAAAGAATTAATTTTTATTTAATTTAACTAAAGTTTATTTGATGGAACGAATAGATATATTTAAATAATATTTACAAATTAAACAAAAATTAAAATATAAAAGTAAAAATATAGTATAAAATCAATATGTATTATTGATTTAATAATATCATATTAACTATAATTAATGATTTAAAGATGTCTTATTTTTGTTTACAACAATAAAGATATCTATACTTTTATTGTTAATTAAGTAAACAATACTTGAATTGCAGGGAGTATTAATTGTTTAAAATTTATTATTAAGTAAAAAAAAAACATTGTGCTAAAACAGGATGAGAAACAAGTGATACTCATCTCTAACATGAAAATACGTACGTTTTTTTTAAATCAGTTTTTCTATCAGGGAAGGAAATCGAGGATAGAAGAAATATGGAATAATGCATTAAAGACATGACAGGAATTGAGAACATGTTTATGGGAAAGATTAATGTAGTAACATGATCTGGGAAGAGATGATGTTGATAATACTGTTTCATCTTATGGCTCAATGACTGAGACATTCCTCACTTTGGAATGTAGCGCAAAGAGAATGGGTTTAGTTACAAATGCAAATAAGACTAAGTATATGACGACTGACAAAAAGTATAATAACAGACTTGAAATTTGTATTAATGGCTATAAACTGTTTCCATTCTTAGCTCAATTCTGATGTAAACAAACAGGCATGGCACATCTGGAATGCTATTAGAGGCGTGTCACTCTGACAGAAGGAGTATAGACAGGGTACATATAATGTTGATACTGTATAAACACACGTAAATTGTAATAATTTGTCCTGACCAAATTATTGTAATAATTTGTGTGACAATGTCAGACCAACAGTGAAATATTTTATAATACCAGTTAATGACTTTTTTTATTAACCGTTTAAATATCGAAACAAAGAAAAAAGTAAAGTGTATATAAAACGAAAATAGAAGCTGTGATAATTACCAGTGTACTGAATACTATCAGTTGATGTCAGAGAGTAATTCAATGACTTCCATATCTGTGTCTGAACTTGTATCATCACTTGAGTCAGCGTTATTGATAAGATTGTCCACTTTCCACAACGATGCCAGTAATGTGGGTCAGTTCTCAGAGCTTATCATCTTCCTTGATTATATATGACTACAATGACTCCAGTTGTCCGCCGTTGTTTCATTTACCGCCTTCTCAATAAATTGTTTTATATCAAGCAACTAGTGTTGTGTTGTGACGGGCAACAGGCTAGTGTTCTTTCAACTGGCTCTGTATTAATTCAATACAATTTAGAATACAGTGATAAGGAAGAACTCTTAAAATGACGTGCTCAGATTTAAGTGGCAAGATAACTCTCACATGACTATACAGATGTTCTGCACATGCGCCTAATACATTACTGTGTGAACAGTGTCAACCCCTCTGACCAATACCGTTTCAGATTTGCCACGTGGGCTTGTTTACATCAGGATTGAACTAAGAACGGAAAGAGTACACCTTTGAAAGAGTCGATCATTTTAGATACTTGGGTTAAATAGTGGCAACAAATAGTGATACTACAAATTAGATCCATCAACAAATCTCAGCGGCAAGTAGATGGTAGTTTGGACTGTTAAACCAGATGAGAATTAAGATTAATATTAAGATCAACAAAATCCACCCTCTATAAAACTTTAATAAGATCAGTCCTAACATACGGAGCTGAAACATGGACCATCACTAGAGTCAGTGGCGGCTGGTGGTTGAAAATTTTGGGGGTTGCAGTTGGGGTTGGATGGTATTAAATTGTTTTATTCTCTGAACAGAAAATGTCCAAGTCTCCTCCCTTCCAAATGATACACAAGGAAAGCAAAATAATGCAATTTTATTGTCACATCCACATAACCATGAATATTTATTGTATAAATATTTTTTAATTTTACAATTAAATATTCTGTTACCTGATTTTACACTTTGATTAAAATTTGAAAGGTCTGGGGTAGGCCTACCTACTCTCTTAATTTTAATTTTTTCCTCAATAGGACGTAAACTGAACAGGATTTTTGTTAAGTTTACAACAGAATTCACTGCGCCCTACCAGTTAAATATAATAAATATCTTACTCTGTGACACCTTATATGTACTACTATTTATATTTAACGATGAACTGGAGTGACACTTAACTGACACAACAACGAACTTTACAAAAAATTCGTCCAACACTAACTCAGCTAACATAACATAATCTTACAAATTTCAACCTGGCAGATCACGTGTTATTTACCAACAAATAGACTGGTGGTGCCGTGACATACAAGTTGGGTTTGCAGTCCCTAATCACACCAAGCGAACCTATATTGTTGTAATAGGAACACCCGAATCTAGCCAGCCAGACCACTACTCCATTGTATTTCCCCATATACAAAGCGCATCACAGTTGGTGCATACAGCACAGTAAGAGTGTGTACGGTTTTTAAATATTGCTCTGCGCTTATCAATCGGAAGATGATTAATTACGATGACTTAGTTTGAAAACACTATTATTAGTTACTGTTTTATTCATAATTATATAATTTAGAATACAATTCGGGATTTAATGGGGGGGGGAGGAGTGTGCAACCATGCAACCTAAGCACGGGCCGCCATTGACTAGAGTAAATGAAAAGACATCTTATAACTTTTGAAAGAAAGATATTGTGGAGAATTTATGGTCCAGTATGAAAGGGGTGTGTGGTGTATACGTTATAATCAAGAATTGTATGCACTCTTTAGGAACAAAGACATCATAAAATATATTAAATTATCAAGGTTGTGGTAGGCTGGACATTTCATGAGGATGACAGTGAATGATATACCAAGGAAAGTCTGAAAGATGCAGCTGCTGGATGGGAGAAGAAAGAGGGAGGCCAAATCTACGATGGACTGATGATGTGAGTAATGGAAACTATTTTGACTGAGGGACTGGAGAATCGTCGCGTCAGATCGGGACTGTTGGAGAAGGCTTCTGGAAGACGTAAAGACTCAGGAATGAGTTGTAGTCCTAATGGTGATAATAATGATGATGATCTGAGAAAAATGGAAGAAGGTGGAATTCCCAGAACAGAGCAGAATGGTAACACCAAAAAAGAAGTGAAATAGTTGTGTACAGGATGCAGTAGCGGTTAATGGTTCCAAATTTTGGTGGTGCAGTAGTTCGTTGAATGGATGGGAGAGGGGTTAAAAGACATTGTATCATAATCACAGTTTGATAATAGTAAATTATTACCATAATTTTATAACCTCAAACAACTGATAATGTTTACACTGAACCAACATAAACACTAAACCTGACACAACTTATAAATCAAGAAGGCTATGCTGATTTCATTCACAAAGTTGCACTACAGCGCTACTAGTGGAGTGTTGCAGAAACTTTGGAACCACCAAGCTTACATTGGGAACACAGGAGAATTGTGAAGAGTAGTGCACGTCCTCCCATATGTTTGCGTAGTAAGCTCTGCCATTTACTGTTGAAGTTTCAAGCGGCCTACAACCACCAGCCTGCGCGCCACATTTAAAAGTGGAATCCTCAGAACAGATGGTTGTGTACAAGATGATACAAACATGTACAGTCTTCAACCAGACGAGAGTGTATGACACACATAAGTGGTGAAACATGACAAACATGGAATACATGGACATATTTTGTATTTTGTTATTCCATGGAGGCCTATACATTTAACACATAATACAGGGCATCCCATAAAGCACACGAGATTTATTATTTATAGAATCGTTTATTAAAAAAGTACAGATATTTTTATTTTATTACTACATGTACTAATTATGGACACTTGAAGAATACAATGTGAGACAAATATCTCCTTGCGAGATATATACTGGGACACTCTTCCTCTTTTGATGACCTTTCTACGTGTTTGCACCTCAGTTTCTCCTTAGTTGAACAACTCAAATCTCCTGCTATAAGCTCACAAATTATTTGTTGACAGAAACACAAGATTTCAAAACACCAAACGGAAGAAGTTGCATAATGCCAAACGACAAGACTTCGGTGGTTATTTCTGGTTACTGCTGTGTGAGATATAATGGTCTCACATGAACATTTCTCTCATGAAGGCGGTGAGTTTTTGAAAGATGTAGTAGCATGAGGATGCCCAGGGAATTTTATGCCTACAATTGAACCTGTTTCCTCGAATTTCCTCGAATGCATTTTGTAGATTGAAATTTCCATACATTTTGTGAACTGTCTCCATGTACAATTCTCCATACTTGTAACGTGTTTTCACCACAATAGTGTGTCGTTTATTACTTCCATGTTCCATAAGGTAAAGGAAGTATGGTGATGGCAAAAAAATCGTGTTCGAGATTATTGCAGATTCTGATTTTACTACCCTCAAAACATGAAAATATCGGTATGGAGAACCATACATAACTTCCATGTTCTAAGATTTATATTTAAAATCATTTTTGAAATGAAATATTACCATAGAAACTTTCTACTTACTGCTTCAGCCTTAACCACAGTACTGTGGTCACTAACGTATACCACCTCACGTTATCGCACTCGATTTTCACTGATGATGGAAGTCGATGGCATTGCCGAAACGTCTGGTTTTGTAGAAAACATTGGACACAGCCAAACATCCCGGGAAGGAATTTTAACAAAAACTACTTCTTTGTTGCCAATAACGTTGTACACATATATATAAAAAATATGCATAAAATTAATGGCTTGTATAAGTTAATGTTTGATCTCCATTAAGTAGTGCTCAAGTTTCCAAAGTTTTAATATTATGATGTCCGTAATTAAAACATCAGAGCAGGTTTAGCGTGTATGAGGGTACACTGTGGACAAAAATTTTCAACATTTCCTATTGAGCGTTGCTTAGAGTAAAGCTGCGAATCTACAGTGTACGTTTCACAGAACAAACACGCGGAAAAGAAGGAGCGCTCCGAAGTCACTCATGGACCCTCAGCATCTTGCAGAGGGTTCATACCCTAAAGACGAAAATTCTGTCTATGAATCGTTCCTCTGTAAACACATGCAGTTACACTGCCCATCGATCCACAGGAAGCAAATCGCTATCCACGCTGGACAATTTTTCGGCTTGCACGCATTATGTTGGTGTGGGTTTCGGCACTTTCAATTTAAAAAGCGTGCAAATGTAAGAAAATAAACATGAGTGAGGCCAGAAATAACGCGAATTTTGTGTGTGTGTGTGTGTGTGTGTGTGTTCCCTGCCTTTTTATTGAAGTAATCATAATAATAAAATGGAAACATAAACATTACATAATTGAGATATGCTTGCCTGCCATGAACGATATATTTTCTCTCATACATGATTTACATTAAAATGAAAAAATTATAATTTTATTGCCTGGCAAGAAAATTATTTTATTTTTAACAATTACCATTGTTTGAAAAAGTTTAAATGAATTTTCAAGTACTTTACTGTTGTTAAAACATAAAAGGTTGCAGGTAAACTACCCCTTCCCCTTAACCGATCTTCACCAAAATCAAAAGGCCTTGAAGTCACTACAATTCAGGGATGTATGCAAAAAATTATTTGATTCTGTTTGAATATGCAGCAGTTACCATTCGTCATAGAAAAAATTACCCTTGTTAAAACATAAAATGTAGCAGGTAAACTACCCCTTTCCCTTAACCGATCTTCACCAAAAACAATAGGTCTTGAGTACTCTACAAATCAGGGCTGTATGCAAAAACGTATTTGATTCTGTTTGAATTTGCGGCTGTTATCGTTTCCCATAGAAAATACCCTTTTTAAAATATAAAACGTTCCAGGTAAACTACCCCTTTCCCTTAACCGATCTTCACCAAAAACAATAGGTCTTGAGTACTCTACAAATCAGGGCTGTATGCAAAAACGTATTTGATTCTGTTTGAATTTGCGGCTGTTATCGTTTGCCATAGAAAATACCCTTTTTAAAACATAAAACGTTGCAGGTAAACTACCCCTTTCCCTTAACCGATCTTCACCAAAAACAACAGGTCTTGAGAACTCTATAATTCAGGGCTGTATGCAAAAGAGTAGTAGATTCTGTTTAAATTTGCGGCTGTTATCGTTTGACATAGAAAAAAATTACCCTTGATTTAAAAAAAACCGAAGCAGGTAAACTACCCCTTTCCCTTAACCGATCTTCACCAAAAACAATAGGTCTTGAGTACTCTACAAATCAGGGGGTGCATGCAAAAAATTATTTGATTATGTTTGAATTTGCGGCTGTTATCATTTGCCATAGAAAAAAAATCTACAGACAGATAGACGCACAGACACTTTTTGAAAAATGACTTTTTTTCATGTTTTGAGTGTAGTACAATCAGAATCTGCAATAATCTCGAACACGATTTTTTTTGCCATCACCATACTTCCATTTCCTTAAGGAACATGGAAGCAAAAAAGTCATATTTTCGAAAAGTGTCTGTGTGTGTGTCTATCTGTAGATTTTTTTACTTCCATGTTCCTTAAGGTAATGGAAGTATGGTGATGGCAAAAAAAAATCGTGTTCGAGAGTATTGCAGATTCTGATTGTACTACACTCAAAACATGAAAAAAAGTGATTTTTCGAAAAGTGTCTGTGTGTCTATCTGTCTGTAGATTTTTTTCTATGGCAAACAATAACAGCCGCAAATTCAAACAGAATCAAATAATTTTTTGCATACAGCCCTGATTTGTAGAGTACTCAAGACTTATTGTTTTTGGTGAAGATCTTTTAAGGGAAAGGAGTAGTTTACCTGCAACATTTTATGTTTTAACAAGGGTATTTTCTAAGGGAAACGATAACAGCCGCAAATTCAAACAGTATCCAATAATGTTTTGCATACAACTCTGAATTGTAGAGTTCTCAAGACCTATTGTTTTTGTTGAAGATCGGGTTAGGGAAAGGGGTAGTTTACCTGCAAAGTTTTATGTTTTAACATGGGTAATTTTTTCTATGACGAACGATAACTGCCGTAAATTCAAACATAATTAAAAATTATTTTGAATGATCATCACTTCTTTCACAGCACTTTTAACAATTAATAATTAAAAGCACTTTCACTTGTGAAAAAACTTACTTTTTGTTATATCCTCATACGCACGTTTCGGAGTAGTTTGCTTCCCCTTCCATCTACACACACTCCCACACACAACCAATCCCCAAAAAAACGTTACACATTACCAACGCCTTGACGCGTTCTGCATTTATACCTCACTGATGAAGGAGCAAACTACTCTGAAACGTGCGTATGAGGATATAACAAAAAGTAAGTTTTTTCACAAGTGAAAGTGCATTTAATTAATAATCAAATAATGTTGTGCATACTTCCCTACATTATAGAGAACTCAAGGCCTGTTGATTTTGATGAAGATCGGTTAAGGGAAAGGGGTAGTTTACCTGCAACATTTTATGTTGTAACAAGAGAATTTTTTTCATGACGAACGATAACTGCCGTAAATTCAAACAGAATCAAATAATTTTTTTCATATGTACCTGAGTTGTAGAGGACTCAAGGCCTATTGATTTTGGTGAAGATCGGTTACGGGGGGAAAGGGTAGTTTACCTGAAACATTTTTTGTTGTAACAAGAGTAAAGTACTTAATTTTGAGAAATAAAGTATCCTGATAAGAAGATCTTAATAATCCATTGTAGAAACGTAGATGAAATATCTATAAATGAAGAGGTTAGTTGAACGGGGTGGGGGTAATTTTCTATAAATGAAAATTATAGTTGAAGTGGGAGGGGATAATTTTTATATGTGTACTACGTTATTGGCAACAAAGTAACAGTTTGTTGTTAAAATTCCTTCCCGAGCTGTTTGGCCGCAGTCCAATGTTTTCTGCAAAACCAGATGTTTCGGCAGTGCCGTCGACTGCCATCATCAGTGAAAATCGAGTGAGATAACGTGTGGTGGTATACGTTAGTGACCACAGTACTGTGGTTAAGGCTGAAGCAATAAGTGGAAAGAAGTAGTTTCTATGGAAACATTTCATTTCTTAAATGATTTTAAATATAAATCTTAGAACATGGAAGTCATGTATGGTTCTCCATACCGATATTTTTCTATGGCAAACGATGACAGCCGCAACTTCAAACAGAATCAAATAATGTTTCGCATACAGTCCTGAATTGAGAGTTCTGAAGACCTATTGTTTTTTGGTGAAGATCAGTTTTTTGGTGAATATCGGTTTTTTGGTGAAGATCGGTTAAGGGAAAGGGGTAGTTTACCTGCAACGTTTTATGTTTTAACAAGGGTATTTTCTATGGCAAATGATAACAGCCGCAAATTCAAACAGAATCAAATAATTTTTTGCATACAGCCCTGAATTGTAGAGTTCTCAAGATATATTGTTTTTGGTAAAGATCGGTTAAGGGAAAGGGGTAGTTTACCTGCAACATTTTATGTTGTAACAAGAGAACTTTTTCCATGAAGAATGATAACTGCCGTAAATTCAAACATAATCAAATAATTTTTTACATATGTACCTGAGTTGTAGAGGACTCATGGCCTATTGATTTTGGTGAAGATCGGTTAAGGGAAATGGGTAGTTTACCTGCCACCTTTAATGTTTTAACAAGAGTAATTGTTTCTATGACGAACGATAACAGCCGCAAATTCAAACAGAATCAATAATTTTTTGCATACAGCCCTGAATTGTAGAGTTCTCAAGATATATTGTTTTTGGTAAAGATCGGTTAAGGGAAAGGCGTAGTTTACCTGCAACATTTTATGTTGTAACAAGAGAACTTTTTCCATGAAGAATGATAACTGCCGTAAATTCAAACATAATCAAATAATTTTTTACATATGTACCTGAGTTGTAGAGGACTCATGGCCTATTGATTTTGGTGAAGATCGGTTAAGGGAAATGGGTAATTTACCTGCCACCTTTAATGTTTTAACAAGGTAATTGTTTCTATGACGAACGATAACTGCCGCACATTCAAACAGAATCAAATAATGTTTTGCATGCATCCTTGAATTGTTGAAGACTCAAGACCTATTTTGATTTTGGTGAAGATCAGTTAAGAGAAAGGTGTAGTTTACCTGCAACATTTTATGTGATAACAAGGGTAATTTTTTCTATGATGAACGATAACTGCCGTAAATTCAAACTTAATCAAATAAGTTTTTCCATACATCACTAAATAGTAGAATACTCAAAGTCTGTTGATTTTGGTGAAGATCAGTTAAGGGAAAGGGGTAGTTTACCTGCAACATTTTATGTTGTAACAAGAGAACGTTTTTCATGCAGAACGATTACTGCCGTAAATTCAAAGAGAATCAAATAATGTTTTGCATACTTTCCTGAATTGTATAGAACTGAAGGCCTATTGATTTTGGTGAAGATCGGTTAAGGGAAAGGGGTAGTTTACCTGCCATCTTTAATGTTTTAACAAGAGTAATATTTTCTATGACGAAAGATAACTGCCGTAAATTCAAATATAATCAAATAAGTTTTTGCATACATCCCTACATTGTAGATACCTCAAGGCCTGTTGATTTTGGTGAAGATCGGTTAAGGGAAAGGCGTAGTTTACCTGCAACATTTTATGTTGTAACAAGAGACATTTTTTCATGACGAACGTTAACTGCCGTAAATTCAAACAGAATCAAATAATTTTTTACATATGTGCCTGAGTTGTAGAAGACTCAAGGCCTATTGATTTTGGTGAAGATCGGTTACGGGGAAAGGGCAGTTTACCTGAAACATTTTTTACGATATTAATTGATGACTCGTTGGGCACTTGGTGAAACATATTAATTGTAAATAATACATTTACATACAATAAATAAATTGTAATTTCGCATACAGTCCTGAATTGAGAGTTCTGAAGACCTATTGTTTTTGGTGAAGATCGGTTAAGGGAAAGGGGTAGTTTACCAACAACGTTTTATGTTTTAACAAGGGTAATTTTTTCTATGAGGAACGATAAGTGCCGTAAATTCAAACAGAATCAAACAATTTTTTGCACACCTTCCTGAATTATAGAGTACTCAACGGCTGTTGATTTTGGTGGAGATCGGTTAAGGTAAAGGGGTAGTTTACCTGCCACCTTTAATGTTTTAACAAGAGTAATTGTTTCTATGACGAACGATAACTGCCACACATTCAAACAGAATCAAATAATGTTTTGTATGCATCCCTGAAATGTAGAGGACTCAATACCTATTGATTTTGGTAAGGATCAATTAAGAGAAAGGGGTAGTTTACCTGCAACGTTTTATATGATAACAAGGTTAATTTTTTCTACGATGAACGATAACTGCCGTAAATTCAAACACAATCAAATACGTTTTTGCATGCATCCCTACATGTAGATACCTCAAGGCCTGTTGATTTTGGTGAAGATCGGTTAAGGGAAAGGGGTAGTTTACCTGCAACATTTTATGTTGTAACAAGAGAAATTTTTTCATGACGAAAGACAACTGCCGTAAATTCAAACAGAATCAAATAATTTTTTATATATGTGCCTGAGTTATAGAAGACTCAAGGCCTATTGATTTTGGTGAAGATCGGTTACGGGGAAGGGGCAGTTTACCTGAAACATTTTTTGTTGTAACAAGAGTAAAGTACTTAATTTTGATAAATAAAGTATCCTGATAAGAAGATTTTAATAATCCACTATAGAAACGTAGATGAAATATCTATAAATGAAGAGGCTAGTTGAACGGGGTGGGTTTTTTTTACTATAAATGAAAAGTATAGTTGAAGGGGGAGGGTATAATTTTTATATGTGTACTACGTTATCGGCAACAAAGCAGTAGTTTGTTGTTAAAATTCCTTCCCGGGCTGTTTGGCCGTAGTCCAATGTTTTCTGCAACACCAGACGTTTCGGCAGTGCCGTCGACTGCCATCATCAGTGAAAATCGAGTGCGATAACGTGTGGTGGTATAGTGACCACAGTACTGTGGTTAAGGCTGAAGCAATAAGTGGAAAGAAGTAGTTTCTATGGAAACATTTCATTTCGTAAATGATTTTAAATATAAATCTTAGAACATGGAAGTCATGTATGGTTCTCCATACCGATTTTTTACGTAATGTTCTGTAACAATTAACTATAATATAGATATTTAAAAAGTGTAATTTGTTGTGCTGTGAAACTTACAGAGCAACAACTGCACATAACTCAAATCTTGAATTCTATATTACACACATACACACACGCGCGCGCGCGCGCATGCGCCATGTGGCAAGAAAATGAGTTTCCCATATAAACAGTCAGTGCGAAATTTTATACAGTAACATAGGCAGCAGTGTGTGATTTTCTTGTATTTTAGTATCTCTCCATGGTTAAAGTAATTTCTGTGAAATGAAGTCTTTGTAAAGTACTCTGCAGTGCAGCGTAAGTTATCATGCTTCATTTGTGGTGGGAGGAGAAACTACTGCAGGCCATGAATACATTTCTCCAGTATTTCTTGGAACATACATGAATGTCTACTTCAGTACTGTATACACTTTAGGAATGAGTCTTAGCAACAACACACGCGAATAGTAAAATGGTGTTTTAAACTGTGTGAAGCGACATGGCAGATGCACCAGACGGTCACAACTGGATTGTAGTGACGAAATAAACAATTGCTTCACATAACTCAATGCAGAAGGCTTTGATCTTAATCTTGTTTATTAACCAGTTGAGAATCCTCACGTAGTTACACAGGCGGTGCTCAATATTAAGTTATGGAGAGGAATTTCAAGTATTGGATTAAAATAGGGCCTTTCTGTATTGGAAGTCTTTTTTTGTGGTATGGGCTGTGTCATATAGCTCTTGTATAATTGTCGAAGACATATTCAATGCAGTCCATACGGGAAGAAGTCTTCAAGTGCAGAATGAACACCAGCTGTGGAAGCCAACCCAACATATATATAGGACCTTTTTTTTATGGAACTCTTACCTCTACAGTACCTCTCACTAGAGATTCTCAAAGGAACTAGAACTGAATAATAATCACGGCTATAAAAATCAATTGGTAATCTGGCAATGTGATGGAGACCCTCCTCACTGAGGAATGGAAATTAGAAATTGTTCAAGTGGAGAACTTGGTCAATACATTGGATTCAAGGTACAATGTAATTTGATACCATATAAGAATAAGATGATGCAATCCCAGAAGTTAAAGAAACAAAACTGAGTCATGAACATTGGTATGGCAGTGGAGTCCTTGGGAGATGGAATGAACTAAGTGAGGAATGTACTTACCTTTTAGAGCAAAGTACGTATAACTGGAAATCTCTATGAATTGGGTGTTGTTCCGCAACTGAAAGCAAAGCCTCATTTGTAACTTGTTTCAGGATTAACGCGTATGTCCATCATCAGTTTCCTTTTTGTCTGGTGAAGTCATATCATGTGTGTATGGAGGTTGCCAACAATAAGGTAGTGTTCAGTGCTGTATGTTGCGTTTGATGCTGTCAGTGGGTTTTGTGGGTGGTGGAGTTTTATACAACTGTTCCACTGTCTACTGTTTAAAAATTATTTGTTGTGTTTTATACTGTTTGAATTTTGTGCTTTATGATATGAGTACTTCGGCTTGCTGGGCTGTAAGGCGGTGGTCCATGGTTGTCGACGGCCATCTTCAGTGCAGAAGGCTGCAAAACACTGACGAAAGTTTCGTAGTCAGTGACCACAAAAGGTTAAATGGCTAGTGGCCGTGAGTAGGACACCCATATTTATAAACTTTTGGTGTCCGCACGAAGTTGTTGTCTGCACAAGAACGTTTGCACAAAACAACCATGGATCTGATAGCGCGGAAGTACTCATATCATTGAAGCCAGCCGTGAAAGCCTCAGACAAAATTTGTGCTTAATATTTGTATATTTGAAAAGATGATATGTAGAGATGATAGACAGCAAATGTGGCTACGTGACATTTCACATTGCGGCAATGCTCGAGATTGTTCCAGACAAGCATTCCCGATGTTTGTTGATTATTTTACCGGAATTTGGCCTGTCACATTGTATACATAGCTGAACTTTGACATAGTTTCCAGAGTGACTGTAACTATACCGTTTTTGTTTACATGTCATCTGGAAATTGACAGATTTTTCTCAGACTTCATCGGTATATAAATAAGCATTCAACAGTTGCCAAATTCAGTTTGGGACCTGGCGATATTAGAGTGTTTCAGAATGATTGTTTTTGTAACTTGTGGGTTTAATGTTAAATATTATTGTGTTACTTAGTGTGAAACTGTAATAAGGTGATATTTATTGTGTAACTAATTATAAGTATAATACTACTGACTCGGAACACTACGTTTTTTATTGTAAAAATGTAAAATTTTTACCTTGTAGCCTGAACCAGTTTTTGCTTATTACAAGCTTCATCATAGGCTGCTACTAGGAGCGCTGTCCATCTTGTTCTTGTTTGGTGTCTTCGTTTGAAAGATCGATGTTGTGTGTGTGTGGTGTGATATGTTTGAATAGTATGTGTGATTTGAATTGTGTCTGTTCGTTTAAGATGTCGTTTTTATGTGTTTTTGTGTGTTCGTATATTTCCAATTGTTCAAGCGTGTCTAGTTTTCGGTGTTTTGTGTGTACGTTTGAATATCCATGTTCCTGTTTATGTTTGTGTATGTGTGGTTTGCAAAGGTGGATTCGGTGGTGGAGTGTAGTGGCTTTGTGTGTTCAATGTATCTCTGTTTGAAGCAATGTCCTGTCTGGCCTATGTCGAATTTGTTACAGTCTGAGCAGTTTAGTTTGTAAACACCAGGTAAATCAAATTTGTTTTGATGGTTCATCCTCTTCATTCACGCATTTAATATTAGTGATAAACTGAACTTTCACTTTGTGAACGTACGTACAAGGACATTAAGAAACGTAAGTGTTCACAAAGTGAAAGTTCAGTTTATCACTAAAATCAAATTTGTTTTGTCTTTGTGTGTGTTCTGTTTTGTATGCACTTCTGTTCCTACTTTTTTAAAAACTAAACGAACTGACACAATTCATATCACACGTACTATTCGAACATATCATACTGAGCACACACACAACATCAATCTTTCAAATGACACCAAACAAGAACAAGACGGGCAGCCCTCTTAGTGGCAGCCTCTGATGAAGCTTGTAATAAGCGAAAACTGGTTCACGCTACAAGGTAAAAATTTTACAATTTTACCAATAGAAAACTTAGTGTTCTGAGTCAGTAGAATTATATTTATAATTAGTTAATCAACAGACTCGTCATGGACAAAAAAATCCAATAATTTATTGTTTGTGTGTTGGATATACTTCAATTTGAAGAATTGTACATTAGTGTCTTATTTATTTTTACTGTAAAATTATAGTTGTAATTAGTGATTTCACTTGGTGTCAGATACTCTGTTTACACTGAACGACACGACAATCTGTGTAACCATAGTAACAATATGCAATTTTATAAACATTTGTAACAATGACTCTGTACAACTCATTTTTTCTTAGTCCCATATTATCAATGACTAGGACTTTGAGTTGCATGATTATATTATGATTCTCCATGCTAAAAAAGTGGATTTGTACATTGTTTGTACATATCAGTCCGTGGTGGTTGCTGGTTCAGACAATTGGGGGTTCAATATCTGAATGTTTCTACTATGATACGAGCAATAGTCCCATCCCAAATAACACAGGGGGTGGGTCGCAACATGAACACATAACTTTTGACAACTTTTAGTAGGCCTGATATTAATTGCTTGGATTTCATTGTCCATGACGTGTCCGATGATTAAGTAAATATCATTAAATCACTACTGACTCGGATCACAAAGTTTTTTATGGGTAAAAACAATAAAAACGTAAAAGTTTTACCTTTTAGCCTGAACCAGTTTTCGCTTATTATAAGCTTCGTCAGAGGCTGCCACTGGGAGCGCTGTCCGTCGACGATGTTGTGTGTGTGGATGTGATATGTTCGAATAATGTGTGTGATTTGAATTGTGTTTGTTCGTTTAGTATGTTGTTTTTATGTGTTTGTATATTTCCAACTGTTCAAGATAATAGCACAGTGCTGCCTGTGGCAGCCTCTGATGAAGCTTATAATAAGTGAAAACTGGTTCAGGCTATAAGGTAAAACTTTTACGTTTTTACCCATAAAAACCTTTGTGTTGTGAGTTGGTATTGATTTAATTATATTTACCAAATATTAAATTGTGTTTATGCTGTTTGTATATTATTGTAAAAATATCTAGTTAAAATAAAAGGATAGTTAAATATTTCTGTTTAATATTTAAAACGGGAAGCGGCTTACCTAGTTCCTTAATTTTGCATTTATCTTTAATGTAGAGAGAGAGAGAGAGAGAGAGATTTGTTTTTAAAATACAATGAACACTATTCATTTTACCAAATCAATGAACTGAACACAAAAATAAGAAGTACCTGAACACTTAACATACAAAAAACTTAACATACCAGCAAACACTTTGAAGGTTATTCACGCTTCAATTAGTTTAACGTTAATTCAATTATTTAATGACTACATTAAACACACTTTATTTTCACTTACAATACGGTTCACAATACAATTACTCAAGATTTTAAGACTTTACTGGACACATTTTCATTGCATTCTAAATGAAATAGAGAAATCTGACACAAAGCTTATTGTAAACGGACAAATCATGTGGTAAAAATCATAATAATGGCAAATGGCAGTATTATGAAAATGTTAAAATTCCCAGTCAGTGTGGTTCGGTCCTCGTCGGAACTATTCGTCTCTATCGCTAAAACTCGGGATTAGCGACTATTAAATGTAATTTTGCTTACACTGATTTCCACCTTCAAAGCTGTCTACACAGTCCAGGAGGTGCTGAGAGCTGCTTTGCACCACCAAGCAATTGTAGAGAGCAATTCACCTATTATGCAAATCGATTACTGTTCAGTCAACAAGATTAATCCCACAAATCTTGTTATTTAAATATGAAACCATTATCTCAACAAATCCTTAAATATATTTAAATTAGTTAGGGAGGTTCACTGAACCATTGAACCTTATGGACAAGCCGCCACTGATCAGGTATTCAAAGAAGCAGTTTTTAAATTGTTTATATTTTTTCTCGTTTACATTGAATTTTGAAAAAAAAAACATGATAAAACAATTTTCTCACAAATCACACGTAAAAGACAAAAAACAGGAATAAAAATAAAATGATCAATCAGTTTTATAAATAGTTTATTGTAACACTCATGAACTAGCATCTGTCCACTGTGGTTCTGTGTCTCCTTTGGATGTGACGTTTAAGATTTTCATAACGTTTCACTAAGCACTTACAAACCGGACATGTGAACTGAGGGAAACATCCGCACTCAAACTTTAGATGTCTGTTTAGTGTCTTTTTGTACTTATAGCTGCGACCACACTGAGGACAACTCCACACACAGCTCTTTGCCACTGAGAAAGTAAACAAAGTCATTTTATTATTACTGACAACATAAAGTACTGATTTTACTAATTACACACACCATTCCACTGACAATATTCTACTGAATAACTCCCCTATTTACTATCCTACTTCTAAATCAGTGGTTCCTAAACTTTTCAGTCCGTGGACCCCTCAAATAATTTAAATATTCACGGACCCCGTCTGAGTTCTGAAATAATACAAAACAGTAAATACTATAGAAACTTTTATATTTCAATTGAAACATATTAACATCAAAATTCTCTTAACTTCCAAAATTATAATATTAATGATCTCAAACATAGTTTAATGTGAACAGTGAAGCTGCTTTTGAACAATTAGCTCTGCAATATTGGGTTTAATGTCTGATAATTTCAATATTAAGTCACACTCGACTTTGAGTTTATTTCTTAACTTTGACTTCAAGTACGTGAGCAGGGAGAATGCGATTTCACACAAATAAGTAGAGGGAAATGCTACAAAGCTTCTTTTGCGAGTTTAGGATAGTCAGTCATTACATATAACCAGAAGTCAGGTAGCCTGTAATTACAAAAATTGTAATTTTAATGAACTATCAGTTGAAAGTTCTGCCAATCAATCTTCTTCTTGTACTGTAAGAGAGAGGTCTCGTCTCTTCGGCAGACAAACAAATCTGCTACACGACATGATTTAAAGACATTATTAAAGCCATTAGTTTGAAATTACTTTTACAATTACAATTAGTTTGATAAAAAGAAATAGTGGAATCTTCTACTAATTGTTTTAAGATTCTAAAATTTAGATTTTAGAGCATAAAAAATCAGAGAAAATTAGGTATTCTGATTTTTCTTAAAAGTGTCTGCGGACCTCCTCCAACATTGTCACTGACCCTACTTGGGAGCAACTGTTCTAAATTCTATAATACACAATTCCAAAAAGAATTTAAAAAATGTTATCACTTTTTTAACTAACAATCATCCATATACCAAAAAACTCATTCAGTTTGTGATTATCAAATAAATTTTGTACTTAGTGCTGGAAAATGTTTGTAACCACAATTAATTATAAGTCTGTGTCTTTGTGTGTACATTTGAAGACATGTTTTTTATTGAAGGAACTTAACAATTTGATTAGCCAAAATCTGGAAACTGGCAAGATTATAATTGAAGTCTCCTACAAATGATACTACTAATGGTACTTTGAACACATACAGTAATTAATCTTGTAATTTTATTACACTAGAGTCCTGATTAACCGAATCATAATTAACCAAATTTCCAGATTAACCGAATGATGACGCGGTAAGTTTCTTTTTTCAAGAAGTTTGCATATTTTAAATTTTACAGCGTTTATGACTTAAATAAGTACTACTGTATTTGAAAATATCGTTTTGAAAAATAGTTTTTAGTTTGATTAAAATAAAGTTGTTCTTTTATATTTTATATTTAATATTTATAAAGAAATTACCTCAAGATATATTTTCCCTTATTAGGAACATGTTTCGAGAACCATTATGTTCTCATCCTCAGCCTTCGTGATTTTGTGTCTGGTGAAGTACTTGTGTTTTGGCTTGTCATTATTGTGATTTCTTTCTTGTTGGTGTCTGTACTTTAAATTGGTATTACTGTGTGTGATTGTGGTGTATGTATTAGTATTTTGTGTATTTTCGATGTTGAGTACTTTGAAAATTGTGTTATGTTTTGTATTGATTTGTATTTCAGGTATTAGTTTGTTTTGTCTTTTATATTTGTATACATTAATATTGTATGATTTAATTACAGTATCTAAAGCCTGTTGATTTTAAAGACATCTGTATTTTAATAGAAGTATGTAATAATGACACATGAGTACTGCTAGTATCCATAAAAAAACTATTAAAGGCGGTTGTTGTTCTTTAGCGTTTTTTCTCACTTAAAAAATGTAAATTATAGTACAGTACTATGTTTCCAATTTAACCAAATTTTTTGTTTAACCGAATCACCATGTGATTGTCCACAATCACCGAATGTCCCATCAAATTCGGTTAAACGAGGCTAGTGACTACACAAAATTCAATACCTTACTACTTTTCTAAAGTAAATCTCATGAATGTACACCACAGTGAAACAAATATAATAAAAAAGACATTTTGACTACTAACATCAATGATTTCTTCAGCTGTGTGTGTGTGCATGCATATGCACATACACACAGACTTGCAGGTACAATAGAAAACTGAAAATATAATTAAATATAATCAATATAATTAAATAATAATAACTAAATGAGCAAAGGCAGTTCTAAGTTTTAACTCGACCGTTTGTCACTTGTCTGTCTGTGTCCATTTCAGCTATGTCTCACAATAAATTTTGAACACCTCAACCGATTTTTGTAAAGGATGGCATTCATGTCCATACTTTTATCCTACAGAACCCTCCTGTTTTTGACAATGATCCCCCCACAAAATATAGAGCCGTGGGAGGTAAAAATGTAGAGCTCAAAGTAGTGAAAAAATCACAAAAGTCAATTTGGAGCAACAAATTAAAAGTAACTTTAACCAAATCTGACTTAAGTGTTTGTTTTTGAAAATGTCAAAACTTTGGGATGGGTCCTAAAAAGTGGGTGAAAATTTTGATAATAATGCAAAAATTCATGTGGAATTTCAAACAAAAAGTAACTAAAATCTGAAATGAGTGTTAAATCTTGGAGATTTTAAAATTTTGGGATGCCAAGACCCAAAAAGGCAGTCAAAATTTTATCAACATCACAAATTCCATGTGGGGTATCAATTTAAAGGGAATTTTAACCAAAATTTTGAATATAGTATATACAGTAGTTTTAGAAATTTCAAATTTTTTCCAAGGCCAAAAAAAGGGATAACAAATTCTGAAAAAATTGTAAAAATCCATCACTGCATCAAACTAAGTTGAATTTACATATAAAGCCAAATGTTTGGAATTTTTAATGTTTATTGTACTATTGCCCGCTCTACAATTGTTAATTTACTAAACAAGAATTGGTCATGTTTTCATAGTTTTACTGATCATTAAAAAATTGCTAATATTAAAATTTATGTAATAATATAAATAGTCCACTAATATAATTTATAATATCTTCAAATAAAAACACTGCAAATAGGTTTATTTTCACCTGATGCACGTTTCACAGAAATTATTCTGTATCTTCAGAGGTTTGTTTTTAATTGTAATTGAAAGTTTTGCTTACAATATTAATTAACGGAAAATCAATTTTACTTCAATTCTATTTTCAACTGTAATGTTTATGTAGTCAGCTATTTATTATATATTTAATGTTTTATTATTCTAATAAATGTATGATTTATCTTGTTTTGTTTTTATTTAAATTCTTTCTTTACTTAGTAATTATTATTGTGTTTGTAAATATTAAGATTTTCCCAGATATTCATTTTGTTACCTTTTTGTACGTTTTTAATTAATTTGACATTTTGAATGTCTGGAAATTTATGATTATTGTTTAAACAGTGTGTGGCTAAATTAAATCTGTAAATATTAGGTTTTAAAAAAGCATTGCGATGTTGAATGTATCTCTTGAACAGTTTTTTCTTCGTCTCGACTACGTAAAATTTATTGCAATCTGGACATTCTATTTTGTAAACTCCATTTTTATTATGAATGTTGAATTTAGTTTTAGGTTTTATTTTATTAAAAACAATATTTTCTGTGTTATAAGATATTTTTAAGTTTGTATCTTTAAATAGTTTGCTTAGTTTACGAGTTATGCTTCCATGATAAGTAAAGTTGATATATTTTATATTATCATTAGGAAGGATTTTTACAAGTAGGTTTATAAGGTGTTTGTTTACTGAGTTCATGTTCTATTTTATTTTAAAATTTATTGATACTCTTTATTTTTATTCATTGTTTATTGATATTTGTTTGATAATATTTCTTTCTTTGTTTCTTTCTTGTTCATTTAATGGGATTCTATACATAGAGTATATTAATGAATATAATTAAATCACTACCGACTCGGAACACAAATTTTTTATGGGTAAAAACGTATAAGTTTTACCTTATACCCTGAACCGGTTTTCGTTTATTATAAGCTTCGTCAGAGGCTGCCACTCGGAGCGTTGTCTGTCTTGTTCTTGGCAACAGCGTCAACTTTAGGATCAATGTTGTGTGTGTGGGGTGTAATATCCTCGAATAATACATGTGATTTGAAGTGTATCTGTTCGTTCAGGATGTCATTTTTATGTGTTTGTATATTTCCAATTGTTCAAGAGTATCTAGTTTTCGGCCTTTTGTGTGCATGTGTAGAATATTCATGTTGTTGTCGATGTTTATGTATGTATGGTTTGCTTCAATGAGGTGGTTTGCAAAGGTGGATTCAGTAGTGGAATGTAGTGCCTTTGTGTGTTCAATGTATCTTTGTTTGAAGCAACGTCCTGTCTGGCCTATGTAGTATTTGTTGCAATCTGAGCAATTTAGTTTGTAAACAACCGGTACATCAAATTTGTTTTGTGCTTTGTGTGTGTGTTTTGATAATGTGTGTTCTGTTTTGTTCGTAGTTTTGTATGCGACTCTGTATCCTGTTTTTTTGAATTTGTGGGCTATTTTTTCAGTGTGGTTATTGATGGATGTTAGTGTTATGAATTTGTTGTTTTCTGTCTCTGTCTGTTGTTTGTTTTGTGTAGGAGTTTATTGACTATTGTTCTGTTGTATCCGTTGGATTCTGCTAGATATTTTATCGTGTTTAGTTCATCTTTGTAGTCTTTTTCATCTAGTGGGATGTTAACAATATTCTTTAACAGGTTCAACGCAGACCACCAGTTTTGAAACGCTGTCACATGTGTAGGCCTACCTATACACATCATTCTAGCCTCGCAAGTGTAAATGTGTGTGTTGCAGAGTGTTATGGAAAGTTCTACAAAATAGTTCCAGTGCCTTCCTGATTACTACAATCATCTGTGTTGTTCTGGTCTGAACACCACCATTCATAAAAACAGAGCAGTACATGCAGTTGGCCAGTTGGAAGTGGTTGTAATTCAGTAATTAGAACAACGTGACGTTGAGTCTGTTGTAACTGGGGTCTATAACCAACCACTGGTGAGTTGAAGGCAAAGCTTCATGTGCACTAACATGGCCGGCTCTGGTAGAAGGCTGAAATATTAAACGTCGCAACGTTGCATCTAAGGCCTATAAGCACAGTGAAATAAAATACCTAAAATGAACATGTTATATTTTGATTTAATTTCATAGCATTACTAAAACCATGAGTAGGCCTATTTATAGCACAATCTAAATTAAAGGTCTGTGCGCACTTAGTACTACATGTTTAAGTTGAAGAAATTAGTAAATTAGTGTTAGGCCAAATGAATTAATTTTGTTCGAATGATTGAACGTGAATCATATGAATCAGTTAATTAGTATATTTCTTAAATAATATAACAGTATTTTACGTAATAAATTTCTAATTTGTAAAAAAAAAATGAATTATAAAACTTCTGTTAACCGGCAATTAAAAATGACACAATTTGATTATTGAAATACATATATCAAAAGATTGTCTAGTCGGCCTCAAATATCAGCTGGTTCCAGTGTTGCCACGTTTAATATTCTGGCCTTCTAGTAGATTGGGCCATGGCACTAACTAAACACTTTTTATCTTCAGTCAAAACATAATTCAGGTGTACAGCAAAAAATACTATTTTTACGATTGCAAAAGACACTTTATACTAAATATGCATAATGGATTGCATAACAAAAACACTTTTTAGCTATTACAGTGGTTGTTTTATTGTGAAAGCAGATGTCACATAGAAAAACCATATATTACATTGAAATGTGTACTATATAATGAAGTCAAACAATACATTCAGTACTCTATTTTGAGCAGGTATTTTTTAATTACAAGTTTGCCTACTTTGCTGTGTCTTACTTGTAAAACACATGAAAAAAAAAAGGTGGATGTATGGAAAAGCAACAGTAAAATATTCTATACTTAAAAAACTATTTTTTACTCAGTACTTTTTAAGTATGATATAAAATGTGTGTGTGTGTGTGTGTGTGTTTATTTCCACCTGATTTTATTGAGTCTTATCAGATCCGATATATATATTTGTGTTTGGGGATGGGAGCTGCAGGGGTAATGATGACAATATTGGAATTTAACCTGGTAGAAACATTTCTAACCATTACACCCAACGCTTCAAAACCTTGAAACAGACACAAAAAATATAGAGGCAGTAAAAGAGTTCATATATCTTGGCTCCCAGATAAACAGCACTAAAGACACCAACACTGAATTAAGAAGAAGAATATATCTCGCAAATAAAACATATTATGGACTGAAAAAGCACCTGGCATCTAGCTTCATCTCAAGAACCACAAAATGCAAAATTTACAAAACACTTATCAGGTCATTGCTGACATATGCTTCAGAAACCTGGGCAATGACAAAAAATAGCGAGAGACTTCTAGGTTGCTGTGAAAGATGGATTCTATGAAAAATATTTAGAGGAGTACAAGAAAATGGAATGTGGTGCAGGTGCTATAATTATGAACTTTACCATCTTTACAAAGAGCCAGACACTGTCAGGATAATCAAAATATACAGGCTAAGGTGGGTTGGACACAGAGAGAATGGAGGAAGGACAGCCTACGAAACATATATTCTACCAGAAACCAATGGAGAGGAGAAAATGGGGAAGACCCCGAAGTAGATTCAAAGACCAGATAGAGGAGGACCTCACAAAGCTGAACATAAGAAACTGGAAAGCCAAGGCATGCAATAGGAAAGAAGAATGGACTCGACTCTTATAGCAGGCCAAGACACACTAAGGGTTGTACAAAGATTTCTAACTGAAAATATTGTGTAGCTGTAGACACCCACGGCTGATGAAATATTGTGTAGCTGTAGACACCCACGGTTGATGAAATATTGTGTAGCTGTAGACACCGACGCTGATGAAATATTCATTCTTTAAAACTGAAGCAAGAGGTGACCATCTGCTCGAACTGCCTCCATAGTAAAATTTTGCACTATCTATAGTAAAAAAAATTTGATCCCTAGAATCTGGGATCGTCCTCCTCAGAAGCTGTGAGTGGCGGTTATGAGACCCTCAGAACACATTTGTTGTTAGGTCTTTAGGGATCCATACACCATCATCATGTCTGAGCGATAAACTGTGTGAACTGCTCAGTTTAGGCAGGTGTTTAAGCAGTTTGTAGGCCTGTGCTACTGGACCCTCTTTTGCAAAGATAAACTGCACTCAGTTAAACGAATAGTTCACTCGGTTGACACTCGGCTATCACCACGGCCTCATAGAAAAAAGAAGCCCTCCTCGCATTCATTGAAACATATCGGATGCTTCCTGAGCTGTGGGATATTGAAAGCCCCTCATATTCTAACCGTGTCAAAAAAATTGCTGTATAAGATGTATTGATCGAAAAATTGAAAGTTATTAAGCCTGATGCGACGTGTAATAGTGTGTGTGTAAAAAATTAATAACCTCTGATCTGCATTTTGAAAAGAGCTAAAGAATGTTAATGATTCAAAAAAATCGGGAACTTCAACTGACGATGTGTGTGTCCCTACCCAGTGGAACTAAGGAAAAAACTGACTGCCCCTACACTTTCAGTTCACTTCGTTGTATAGTTTTTTACCTAGTATTTAGGGCAGTTAACTGCGCAATTAAACTGAGAGTGTGTGGGTCACTTTTCAACAGGGTCTTTCAACTGCCACTCACACTGTCTGTGAACGATCCCAGGTTCTAGGGATCAAAACGTCAAGCAAGAAATATTACGACGGAGGCAGTTGAGTCAGGTGAAAGATTGCTGTAATGCCAACAGTAATTGTAAAAATTGTTTGTGAAATAATATTAAACTAGGTATGTCTGGAGTTTTTCAAATAGAAGACTTTAGCTTTACTCTTTGATGAAAACCTTTCCTAAATATCACTATAGTATTGACGACTCGGAACACTAAGTTTTTTATAAGTAAAAACGTAAAGTTTTACCTTACAGCCTAAACCGGCTTTCACCTATAGAAGGCTTCATCAGAGGCTGTCGTAGGTAGCGCTGTTCATCTTGTTGTTGGCGACGGGATAGTTTTTCGAAAGATCGAAGCTGTGTGTGTGTGGTGAGATGTGTTCGAATAACGCGTGCGATTTGAATTGTGTCTGTTCGTTTAGGATGTCGTTTTTATTTGTTTTTGTGTGTTTGATAATTAGAAATATACAAAAACACAAAAACAAATAAAAACGACATCCTAAATGAACAGACACAATTCAAATCGCACGCATTATTCGAACACATCATTATTCGGGATCTTTCGAAAAACTATCCCGTCGCCAACAACAAGACGAACAGCGCTACCTACGACAGCCTCTGATGAAGCCTTCTATAGGTGAAAGCCGGTTTAGGCTGTAAGGTAAAACTTTACGTTTTTACTTATAAAAAACTTAGTGTTCCGAGTCGTCAATACTATAGTGATATTTAGTTAAGTAACGGACACGTCATGGACAACGAAATTCAAGAAAACCTTTCCATCACAAGATACATGTTCTAATTAAATAGAAGTAACAATCATGCTGTACTGAATTTACATTTAATTAAATGTTGAAAAATGTATACATACATACACACATCCTTGGCTCCACAGCCCAGATCGAGCTTTGGCCTCCAATAGAAATTGCCTTCACTTATTCCTGTCCTCAGCCATCCACCACCAATTCACTGCGCCCAGCTTCCTCGCATCACTGCCGATCTGGTCCAACTATCTGTTCTTCGGTCTTCCAATCTTCCTTTTTCCTATTGGCTTGTGTTCATAATGCTTTTTCCTGTACGTTCGCCATCCATTCTCTGAACGTGTCCTGCTCATCTTAATCTATTAATTTTGGCAAGTTGAACAACTGTAATGTCATTGTACTTAGCATATAATTCATTATTATTTCTCTTTCTCCAGACTCCATCCTGTTGAATTGGCCCATAAATCCTTCTCAGTATCTTCCTTTCAAACACATCCAGCCTCTGTTCATCAATTTTCTTGAGTACTCAGGGCTCAGAACCATATGTCAATACAGGCCTTACCAATGTCTTATAAAGCGTGGTTTTAGTTTCTGTGGTTAACGGTCTTGATTTAAAATGTTTATTCAGCCCGTAATAGCTTCTATTAGCAGCCAGAATTCTTCTTTCAATTTCTTTTGTGCAGTTATTCTCAGCATTAACATATGTCCCCAGATACACAAAGCCTTTTACTCTTTCAAAATAATAGCCATCTATTAGTATATTTGAAATATTATCATTATTGCTTCCCATAGCCATAAACTTTCTTTTATTTTCATTTATAACAAGCCCCATACTCTTAGCCAATGATTCAAGTGCTCTAAAGGCATTCTTCATATATGAAAAATGTATATATACAGTTAAAATTATAAATTAATTTTTTTTGTTTATTTAACTATCCTGGCTAATAATCTAGAGGTCCCGGGTTCGATTCCCAGGCCCGCACCATAAAATCAAGGTGCGTTTTTCAGTCCCCAGGTCGACTCAGCCTATTGAAAATGAGTACCTGGGATAACATCCTGAGGATAATAATGGGCGGCTGAAGCGTACTGCTGGCCACACTGCCTTCCTTGTATGCCGTACGGCTCGCATAAAGCAGCCTACCCTGCCTGACTCCTAAGCTGCTTCGATGGTACACATGGGAGCCATTATTATTATTTTACTACAATCACGTTACTTTACGGAGGCCGCTCCATAGCTGCGCCAAAAGTGAGGGTAGTGGGGAGACTAAGTGTGCTCAGTTGTAACACTTCATTTCAAAAACATCCGGCTTTATGGGTGCCGTTAACTATTTAATTATTTCAGCTCAGGTTTTACACATTGTTGACATTTCCGGATTTCATTCAACTAACTACTATTTGTAATTTTAATCAGTATTACTTGAAATTTTATCAAATATGTATTTGTAATACCAGAACGTTGTTATTTGTTACATAATGTAACTAATAAATAATTACCAGTATTGGTCACTTTCCTGTCCTGAATTGTTTTATTTTCCTGAGATATTAAATTCTTTTTGTCCTTATCTCTTGACATTCATTTAATACACTTCTTTATTTCTAATCTTATTCCATTTAAACCCTAAGGTTATAATAACTTTTCTTAAACATGATAAGCTACCTTGAAAGTTTACACTAGACTTAAGAAGTTGATGAAGTTTTCGTAGCGAGGATATTTTCTTTTTTGTAGAAAATAATAATTAAATGAAATACAGGCCTATACCGTAAATGTTTTTGAAAATTCATCAACACTTATGCACTCAGTGAGATGTGCCATTACACTGACAAAAAAAAAGGGTTCTGCGCACTCTGCTTTCACCAAGGTTGCCGACCACCATAAAGTACACAAGTAGTATATTTGCGTACAAATTTACATACAGATTGGAGAACAGAAGTTGTTGTTTACATATTAAAGCAGAATGTTATCAGCCGGCAAGTTCTGTTTGTGGAAAGACGCCATGTGCCTGTTCAGAACGTTCTTACGTTTGGCTATATACGGACAGAAGGGGCAAGGGTTTCTTGGCATTTGCCCGCATTCTATTTGTACATGCCTTTGTAGATTGTATTTTTGTGAATACGTTTTGAAGCATCTGTCGCACCGGTATCTGATCCTACTGTCCACAGTCGTACACTCACTTCCAATCAAAAATAATTCTGAAAACAAAATTCACACAATTTAATTATTTTTTAATCTGAATTTATTAGAGAGTAAATAAAGTGATTTTTGTTTTAGTTGAAATTTACTGCATTTTTAATAATAATTTTGTGTTGTATATGGTACAAAAAACATTATTATATACTTCCTTAAATTCTTAAATTCGTAGTGACCGTCAATCAATGAATTTTTTGGTGAAGGGTTTGTGAGGATCGGTCAAAATATAACACAAATTTTAACTTAGGCTATTTGTGTCGATGTTTTGACAATGTTTATTGTCATCATCAGGAACTGTGTATGAATACAAAAGAAATGTCAAACACAACAGAACAATTATTTGAGTGAATGTGTTTGTGTGAGTTTGTGTGCGTATGTATGTATCATTGTATATGTGAAGCAGTTGAGACAGTTTGTTTTACATCATCAAATGTTTTTTTTAAATATAACGAGAACATTATAATACCGCAGAACTTAATTTATACAATATTAAAATTTAAATTACTCATAATGTAATGGTATTTTAATTAATTATAAAAGCAGTAATCAAGAATTAAATATTAGAATTGGTACAGAAAACATTTCTTCCTGAGTAATTTACACTACATTCCTGTAAACATTACATTACGAGTAATTTAAAGTGTAATACTGTATAAATTATGTTCTGTGTTATTATAATTTTCTTGTTGTATTTAAAGAAAACATTTGATGATGTAAAACAAACTGTCTCAACTCCTTCACATATACACGGATAGACACATACACATGCACACGCATGCATGCACATGCATACACACTCACATTCACTCAAATAATTGTTCTGTCATGTTTGATATTTATTTTGTATTCATACACAGTTCTTGATGATGAAAATAAATGATGTCAAAACGTCGATACAAATAATTTAAAATTTGTGTTATTTTTTTACCGATCCTCACAAACCCTTCACCGGAAAAATGCATTTTTAATAATAATTTTGTATTGTATATGGTACAAAAAAACATTATTATATACTGTTAGTATAATACTTTTAGTTGTTAAACAATTTCTCTGAGGGTTAAATGAAATTGTCAAAAAGTTAAAAAAAAAACGTGCTGGTAAAAATACAATCATGTAAGTCGTATACTTAATTTATGAGAGTACAAAACATTAATATTTGGACATATGTGGATACTCGTATTGTATGAAACTGTTTTGTGTAAACATTGCTAATCTAATTGATCACAATTTTATTCCTGTTTTGAGGTTGTGTTCTCTTAGCGTGTAGAAAGAGACTGCCTCGTAGCCTTTGAATGTTTACACACTCCGCAAGACCGCCCATCGACTATATACACTCCGTCTCATGTTTTGCAGTAATTCTATGACCTGCCACCTAGGAAAGCTTATTGTCTCTACCTATGTGGTGGCGATGGTTACCTACAGGATTCCCGTATGGGGGTACTTGGCCAAAACTCATAAGCGAAAGCTTCAGTCTCCTGGACCGAGGATTGCACTGGGCATGCAAAGCCCACTACCTGACTTCTAATAAAATCATTAGAGAGTATCCCTACGTGTTTGTTCCCTGGACGCCACTATACAGACACTGTCCCGGAAATTCTATCGCCGCACCACCCGCTTTCAGGGTAATCACCTCATTAGTGCCCTCGGTCGCTACCAATCTGTGCCAGGTGAAGCTTGGACCCGGCCTCGGCGAACACTCACCCTCAATTAAGTAATTAATTGAAGATTCACAGCCGGTAACAGCCCATGCCCTAAACATGTAACACCATCTGTGGCAGAAGCTCTATTTGAAGCTCGGGGCGCAGCACACGAGCGGGCGATGGGCATGCCCTTCATCTCGCACAGACCTCACTCTGGCATTCCTCAGGTATCAAGCTTGATTTACACTATTTTTCGTTATAGTAATTTACAACATCTCTAGGGCAACTTAAAAAATTATGACTTAACATTTTTTTTGCTTGCCGTTAGAATCTTGTAAAATTATGCCTACCCTTTTACATTATGCCAATCACCATCTGCACTTTGTAGTGTTTTGTATTTGTTAGTTTAAGTTTAGTACTTAAGTTTAATGCCATTTTGAGCACAAAACTATAAAAATCTTAAAAAAAGTATGTTAATTTCTCTGCACATATAGTTTTAATGCCAAATGCGTTTAAAAACACTCCACAGCCTCTACTGGTGACAGCTTTAACACAATGTGCAGCTTTCCAATAGCATGATTTTCAAATGTTTGTTTTTGAAGGCCTCAGTGCTCGTTTTATGAAAATATTTTTGTGACAAAGCAAGTAGACAATTTAATTCTAACTGGTGCAGAATATTTACACATATGTACTTCTTACTAAGGTGAAGTTAAAAAAAAAATTGTACAAAGCAGTCCCTGCGTATCGTTTATTTTGTTTTTGTACTGTAATGTAAGACGTCATCATCCATATACTTTCATGACTGTAAAATTTGGGATTATGTCAAAAACATAATCCCTATGTTTCCAAGAATATGCTCTCGACTATAACAAAACAGAATGTACATAGTTATTTTATTTTCATTTTTGTCATTTTATTCTCAGAAATTTAAGCCCCATCTAAAATAAAATCTTGACTGTGCCCCTGACATTACTACTGAACCAAAATCGTCACCAGTTACAAATAACTGAAGTCATTACATTAAACCCCAGATTGAACACTGAACAATTATGATTATAATGGTTTAGCTTATGACTAGTCACGACTCCTGCCTATCAGGACTATCATATCAGTATAGTTAATTTGTTATTTGAATTTGTAAGCTTTATGTAAGTTTTCACCAGTGGAAGATCCATGAATATTCATGTTAGATTTTACATTTCTCATACTTTTTTTTTTGACAATAAAGACAGTCGTGGGCCAATATTAACATTACAGAAGATAATACAGATATTGATTTTTTTAGGTTACGTTTAAACTGCTCTAGAGTTTCTATTTTTTTTAAGTTTTGTTTTCATTGCCAGTTAACTGCTCGTGTTTTTTCCTCTACCAACTGTGTGGCACAGATTACTAGTATTTTTAACAAGAATTTATCTTAAGGTGGAGACAGTGCTGGTACCATTGTATTTTGAGGACCAGACTTTTGCATTTGAGGTTTACTCCCGCAATCTAGCCCTAGTATTAAGCACAAGGAACTCACTTTTCACTCTCCTCCATTAGCTACATAATGTCTTCAGGGACCTGGAAGAATAATTTGTTGATATAGATTTTAAGTTGAGTATGTTTTTCAGAACTTTCATGGTGCCCAGATTTTGGTCATCTGAATACCATATGAGATTCTTTACCAAACTTTGACACCAAAACATGTGTTTGTATGTGAAAAGAGAGATGTCTAGCCCTTCAATGTTATAACAGTGTGAACATTGTTGTGGTAACAAAAGAGTAAGAGATGGCAGTCTTCTCTGTTCTACCATTGCCCGTCTCTGAGATCTACTCTATCCACACCTCGTTCACTTCATATCTCCTGAACCTTCGAGACATCTCTGTTTTTCTTGTTACCAATGGACTCCAGTTCCTAACCCTTACTATCCGTATACCATCTCCTTATATGCCTATACCACGTCAGCCTTTTCTCTTCAGCGTAACTTCAGAAAAACGTGATGAAAAGATAAAAGTAATGGTATCTAACTGAAGTACAGTAGAAGGAATGTGTAGGTGGAAATTGGGCATCTAGGCCTACCATGCACAAACTGACAAGACATGAGTGATGGAAGACTGAAACATTGTTCACCTGTCCTGTAATTGGTCACAGTGAAACTTATGAGTTGGGACACAAAAGTGCACTAATATCTCTTGAACTCTGAATAGTTCAGTTTTATTACCTTTACCAAAGTGCTTTCATTGTCTTTTATTTAAGTTATTCAAGTTTTTTACTGGTATGATGATAATTTAACAGCAAATTTGGAAGCCTTAGAAAAATTAATGCACACAGGATGTCAAAGAATCATTGCAGGAATAAGGTGGTGACTTTCAAATCGAATAGAATTTTTATACACTCTGTAGAGTAGTATCACTGAGTCCCACCACTAAATGCTGGTTAATGCCTACCGTTTTCTGTCAAATGGGACCAGAGCCTTATAAACGTGTAGTTTGTCAACTCTCCAAGCAAATTCTACTTCTGTGACCCCTCACAGATCTCATTAGTTGCTTGGCCTCTGGGTACATGGTGACACGTGGTTTGTAGCAGCCAACAGAAGGGGTCCAGATCCACCAGGTTGGAAGTTGGGCATTGGGCTAACATCCTGGCACTATAAAAATCAGCCGTTACGAATTGAAGCCATACAAGAATGGCTAAGAGCATTTGGAAGAGAAGATCATATGGGGGACTAAGTACAATGAGATTACAGTTGTCCGATTTCCTAAAATTAATAGATTAAGATGGGCAGGAAACGTTCAGAGACTTGATGATGAACGTATGGTAAAAAGAATTATGAAACACAAGCCAATAGGAAAAAGGAAGATTGGAAGACCGAAGAACAGATGGTTGGACTAGGTTGGCAGTGTATGAGGAAGCTGGGCACAGTGAATTGGTGGCGGATGGCTGAGGACAGGAATAAGTGGAGGCAATTTCTTTTAGAGGCCAAGGCTCGATCTGAGCTGTAGAGCCAAGGATCTATGTATGTATGTATGATTACATGGAAAAAGAAGGAGAGGTTGACTAAGGAAAAGATGGATGGATGAAGTCACTTGAGACCTTGTTATGATGGGCATAAGAGGCTGGAAAGGATTGGTGAATGATAGAGGGGAATGGAGGAGTACTGTTGCGGAGGCCAAGGCCTACCATGGGTTGTAGAACCAGTGAAAGAAGAGAGCTTTATCTCTGCTTCCTGACCCTCTGTACCAAGGTCTTCCATCCAGATTTTGTGTTCATGAATGTAGTTTTTGACTTCACAAAAGTGGTCACTACACTAACAATAAAAATATCATTGTTAGCTAGAAAAATTTTTTATTTTGAATTAGTCTTCCAATTTAGAAAGGATGCTTGAAACAGAAAATTAGGTTAATAAAACACATAAATAGAAAATTATTTAATAATATACAATTTTGATTAATCACAACTGTTAATTTTTTCCTTTATCAAAACAGTAGGCCTACTTATAAATAATAACGTGAATATCAATTATAAACACAACGACAGCAATCAAATCGCTATGCAATATTCACAGAGTAATATGTAACAGTGTTGTCTGTGTTCAAGTGTTTCTTGTAAACGTGGTCTTTGATGTAGTAATTTCTGCGAGCTTCGTAACCACAGTTTGGGTATGGACATTTGTAGTGTAGCGTGTCCCCACAGTCGAGTCTCATATGCCTTGTCAGTGTGAAACTCTTCTTGTACGTTTTGAAACACTTTGGACACTGGTACTGGCCATCCCGTTCGTTGTTTGGCATGAGAACATGACGAAATCTGCCTGCTGAACATGAAAAGTAGAAATAATATATTATTTTCAAGTTTGATTTGTTAAGGTAGAATATCCTTATTTTTAGGGAGAATTTTTATCAGATTTTACCAAACGGTCTATCCAAATCTCTGGTCATTTGGCAGTTCTGTACATAATTAACCAAAGTTTTTCTGGCTTTGCTTATGAGAGTTAAGGTGTCTGGCCAGCAAGCTGTTGTGTCGACATTCGTCATTTCTTCTTACAGTTCCTCGCCTCGTAAGTGGAAACCATGAGCATACAATTAGGTGATAATGTTTCGTACAATTATTTGACACCAACTTTGTCGTGCTTATTTTCTTAACTGCTAAATGTCATGTTCTGGATGAGGCCTTTCAGTGTTTCCACCATTTTCAAGTCCTAAATCATACCTTCACAAGTCCTGGTGGAAACACTGAAAGGCCTCATCCAGAACATCACATTTAGCAGTTTAGCAAATAAGCACAACGAAGTTGGAGTTACAGAGAATGCTAATTCAAATAACAGGATTAACAATTATTTGACATTTCATTATAAAAGACTTTGTTAAAAAATCGGTATGGAGAACCATACATGACTTCCATGTTCTAAGATTTATATTTAAAATCATATTCGAAATGAAATATTTCCATAGAAACTACGTCTTTCTACTTATTGCTTCAGCATTAACCACAGTACTGTGGTCACTAACGTATACCACCTCACGTTTTCGCACTCGATTTTCACCGATGATGGCAGTCGATGGCACTGCCGAAAAGTCTGGTTTTGCAGAAAACATTGGACTACGGCTAAAGAGCCCGGGAAGCAATTTTAACAAAAAACTACTTCTTTGTTGCCGATAACGTAGTACACATATAAAAAATTCTCCCCTCCACCTTCAACTATAATTTTTAATAATAGAAAATTACCCCCACCCCGTTCACCTAACCTCTTCATTTATAGATATTTCATCTACGTTTCTACAGTGGATTACTATGAGCTTCTTATCAGGATACTTTATTTATAAAAATTAAGTACTTTACTCTTGTTAAATCATAAAATGTTTCAGGTAAACTACCCCTTTCTCTTAACCGATCTTCTCCAAAATCAACAGACCTTCCGTCCTCTACAATTCAGCGAAGCATGCAAAAAAATATTTGATTCTGTTTGAATGTGCGGCAGTTATCGTTCGTCATGGAAACATTTCTCTTGTTACAACATAAAATGTTGCAGGTAAACTACCCCTTTCCCTTAACCGATCTTCACCAAAATCAATAGACCTTGAGCTCTCTGCAACTCAGGGGGTGCAAAAAATTATTTGATTCTCATTGAATTTTCGGCAGTTATCGTTCGTCATATAAAAATTACCCTTTTTAAAACATAAAACGTTGCTGATAAACTACCCCTTCCCTTAACCAATCTTCAACAAAATCAACAGACCTTGAGTTCTCTTTAGTTCAAAAAGGTATGCAAAAACCTAGTTGATTCTCTTTGAATTTACGGCAGTTATCGTTCGTCATAGAAAAAATACCCTTGTTAAAACATAAAACGTTGCAGGTTAACTACCCCTTTCCCTTAACCGATCTTCAACAAAATCAACAGACCTTGAGTTCTGTATAATTCAAAAAGGTATGCAGAAGAGTAGTTGATTCTGTTTTAATGTACGGCAGTTATCATTCGTCAAAAAAAAAAATTACCCTTGATAAAACATAAAATGTTGCTGGTAAACAACCCTATTCCCTTAACCGATCTTCACCAAAACCAACAGGTCTTGAGAACTCTACATTTCAGGGCTGTATGCAAAATATTATATGATTCTGTTTGAATTTGCGGCTGTTATCGTTTGCCATATAAAATACCCTTGATAAAACAAAAAACGTGTCTGGTAAACTACCCCTTCCCCTTAACCGATCTTCACCAAAAACAATAGGTCTTTAGTACTCAACAAAACAGGGCTGTATGCAGAAACGTATTTGATTCTGTTTGAATTTGTGGCTCTTATCGTTTGCCATAGAAAATACCCTTTTAAAACATAAAACGTTGCAGGTAAACTACCCCTTTCCCTTAACCGATCTTCACCAACACCAATAGGTATTGAGAACTCTACAATACAGGGCTGTATGCAAAACATCATTTGATTCTGTTTGAATTTGCGGCTGTTATCGTTTACCATAGAAAAAAATTACCCTTGATAAAAAACCATTGCAGGTAAACTACCCCTTTCCCTTAACCGATCTTCACCAAAAACGACAGGTCTTGAGAACTCTACAATTCAGGGTAGTATGTAAAATATTATATGATTTTGTTTGAATTTGCGGCTGTTATCGTTTGCCATACAAAATACCCTTGATAAAACAAAAACGTGGCAGGTAAACTACCCCTTTCCCTCAAACGATCTTCACCAAAAACAATACGTCTTTAGTACTCAAGAAATCAGGGCTGTATGCAAAAACGTATTTGATTCTGTTTGAATTTGCGGCTCTTATCGTTTGCCATAGAAAATACCCTTTTAAAACATAAAACGTTGCAGGTAAACTACCCCTTTTCCTTAACCGATCTTCACCAAAACGAAAAGGTCTTGAGAACTCTACAATTCAGGGCAGTATGCAAAACATTATTTGATTATGTTTGAATTTGCGGCTGTTATCGTTTGCCATAGGAAATACCCTTGTTAAAACATAAAACATTGCAGGTAAACTACCCCTTTCCCTTAACCGACTGTACCAAAATCAACAGATCTTGAGAACTCTACAATTCAGGGCTGTATGCGAAACATTATTTGATTCTGTTTGAATTTGCGGCTGTTATCGTTTGCCAAACAAACAAAGTTACCCTTGATAAAAAAAAACCGTTGCAGGTAAACTACCCCTTTCCCTTAACCGATCTTCACCAAAAACAATAGGTCGCGAGTACTCTACAAATCAGGGCTGTATGCAAAAAATTATTTGATTCTGTTTGAATTTGCGGCTGTTATCGTTTGCCATAGAAAAAAATCTACAGACACACACACACACACACACACACACACTTTTCGAAAAATGACTTTTTTTCATGTTTTGAGTGTAGTACAATCAGAATCTGCAATAATCTCGAACACGATTTTTTTTGCCATCACCATACTTCCATTTCCTTAAGGAACATGGAAGTAAAAATAATGCAAAACAAACTCAATAAATTTCAATACGGGATAATAATACTCTATGAATAGTATTATTTATTTTTATACATACGAGAAAATAAATAGAAAACTCTAAAAAAAACAAAAAGGACAGAAAGTGAAATTTTGTACGGTAGAATAGAATAGTTCTATATCCACTTTACAGTATGGAAGTGAAACCTGGAATGTCAGAAAAATAGAACAGGAAAATCGAGACTTTAGAGGTGGTAAGTTGATAAAATAGGAAGTGAAGACATAATGTAAGAAATAAACATATATAACACACATGATAGAACTAAAAATTTAATAATTTGTATAGACTTTTCCAAAATGGAACACTTATATTTTAGATACAAATTTAGAAAGATTTTTCTTTTTCTGTAGCCAGATTTTGTTAATTGTGAGCTTCATCAGATGTGGCCACTAGGAGCGCTGTTATTCTATTACTGGGGTCATCACTGCTGTTTGAATTGGTTGACAGGTTGTTGTTGTGTAATGTGTTCAAAGAGTACATGTGACTTAAACTGTGTCTGTTCAGTTAGAATGTTGTTCCCATACGTTTTTGTGTGTTTGTATATTTTTTGTTGTTTAAGTGTATCTGGTACAAACACAAAATAAAATATCGGTATGGAGAACCATACATGACTTCCATATTCTAAGATTTATATTTAAAATCATTTCCAGCCAAACAGCCAGGGAAGGAATTTTAACAAAAAAATACTTCTTTGTTGCCAATAACGTAGTACACATATACAAAAAATTATCCCCTCCCCCTTCAACTATAATTTTGATTTATAGAAAATTACCCCCAGCCCGTCATTTATAGATATTTCATCTACGTTTCTACAGTGGATTATTAAGATCTTATCAGGATACTTTATCAAAATTAAGTACTTTACTCATGTTACAACAAAAAATGTTTCAGGTAAACTGCCCTTTCCCCGTAACCGATCTTCACCAAAATCAACAGACATTGGTTCTCTATAGCTCAGGCACATATGTAAAAAATTATTTGATTCTGTTTGAATTTACGGCAGTTATGGTTCGTCATATAAAAAATTACCCATGTTAAAACATAAAACATGAGATTTATAAAACATATCTAAGATTTATATTTAAAATCATTTTTGAAATAAAATATTTTCATAGAACCTACTAACGCTGGGGAAATCTGAGGAGCCAATCAGAGTTGGGCCTACCTGTCACTCTGCTGAATTTGGTGGAAAGCCCTGTCACTGTCGTCAAAGTATCAGCCTTGACAGAGTCCTCTTTTTCTGCAAAATGGGAGAGGCTTGAGATGGAGTGAGTGACATGGTCCCCACCTCAATGAAGAACCCATTGTTTTATAAAAATATATTTAAATTTTGAAAACTGAAAATTCTTTTCTTGTTGTAAATATTTATATTTTATAATCAAAATGACTTTATTTTTGTTACCTGGCAACAAAATTATTTTATTTTCAACAATTACCATTGTTTCAAAAAGTTTAAATAAATTTTCAAGTACTTTACTCTTGTTAAAACGTAAAAGGTTGCAGGTAAACTACCCCTTCCCCTTAACCGATCTTCACCAAAATCTAAAGGGCTTGAGTCCTCTACAATTCACTAACGTATGGAAAAAATTATATGATTCTGTTTGAATTTGCTGCTGTTATCGTTTGCCATAGAAAATACCCTTGTTAAAAAAACGTTGTAGGTAAACTACCCCTTTCCATTAACCGATCTTCACCAAAAACAATAGGTCTTGAGAACTCTACAATTTAGGGCTGTATGCAAATAATCTTTTGATTCTGTTTGAATTTGCGGCAGTTATCGTTTGCCATAGAAAAAAAATCTACAGACAGACACACAGACACACACACAGACACTTTTCGGAAAACGACTTTTTTTCATGTTTTGAGTGTAGTAGAATCAGAATCTGCAATAATCTCGAACACGATTTTTTTTGCCATCACCATACTTCCATTCCTTAAGGAATATGGAAGTAAAAGGAAACCAATTGAACCAATTCAAAGAATGGCGCAAACTCCGACAATGGAACAGACAGCGCTCCTAGTGGCCACCTCTGATGTAGCTCAGAATGAGCGATAGTTGGTTAAGGCAAAGGTAAAAAATTTTAAAAATTTTTATCCGTGTCAGGGAATTGTATACTAATGATTACTAATAATACTTGGACACGTCATGGACAATAAAATGCACAAAAAATTTTATCCTACCGTAATGTACTTTTATAACTATGGATAACACTAATTTTTAAATAACAAAATTTCACTTTTGCCTGAGCTAGATTTTGCTTTTATGTAAGATTCTTCAGAGGTAGTCATTTGGTATGCTGCTACAGCAATGGTGTTGGAAATAATCCTAGTCCATTACGATAGAGTCTTGATAGTTTGAGGTTCGATAGTTCGAGATTCCATATAGTTCGAGGTGCCTTTTAGAAAAATATTATATACTCCAAAAATGGTGGGATATTAGTACCAAGAAAAGAACGTCAACTCAAAAACAAAAAACCCTTGGTTCATTTTTTAAAAAGTAAGTTTCAAGCAAAGTATCTTGTTTTCAAATATACATACAGTACAATTTTAATATTACTGTATGTCATTTTAAATTTTAGTGTGTGCATTTAATAAATAAATTTGTAAGTATTAACGAAAAACTTTTTGAATTTTTATTTAATCCTCATGAATATAACCTAATTAAACAAATGATGATTCGTCACCGATTTTCCTTTTTGCTTCTTTCGCTCGTGAATGTTCTCGAAAGCCCGTGCAAATTAGTAAACAAAACCCACATACATAGCACACCAGTTTACAGATTTTGTATAAAATTTCTTTTACATAAATTTCCAGCATACACTTTACATTATCACACAGAGACTCTCCAGAGTAGAAAGCAAAGTACATTAGGGCTAATTCAGTTGTGGTTAGGGGCACAGTGCGGGGTGCTCAGTATGCCGGCAGAGCGTGGCAGATCCGCTAACAGCAGATAATACCGGCATTTTGTGTAGTTCAAGTTTTCGGTAGTTCGAGGTTGGTTTGGGTCCCAATTACCTCGAACTATTGAGACTCTACTGTACTTCAAATGCTTATGTTAGTAGGACTTTGTTGCGTGTGTTGTGTTCACAGGGTATGTATGATTTGAACCGTGTCTGTTCCACTAAGGAAGTTGTTTGTATATGCTTTTGTATGAACTTGACTTGCCTATAGATGTCATCCACACCATAGTGAATGGCATATTATTTTTATTATTCACTCACTCATTCATTAGTCCGTCTTTCAGAGTTGACAATCTTCTATTTTACAAATCAGTTATTCCATCATACAACATGTTAAGGGAGCCAACAGCTTTTGGCAGACAACCTCCCACAGAATGGTAATGACCCTCAGTGCAGGAAATGTCACTGGAATCCGTTAGCTATTAGTGTCTGATCCAAAACGGATGGCTACACTCAAGTATCTGATTCCTAGTTAGGGGTGGCTGAATAAGAGATGCAACAGGAAAACATACCAACTTATTTTTCCCCAAAATCTCACCATTAATTTGTTCACTGGAAAAAACCTGGATTATTATTATTATTATTAATAAGTATACTACTTTGGACAGACACTGTCACTAAGAATATATCGTTAATAAACACATTGTTCTGGACCACTAACAATCTGTGATTGTCATCAGGTGAGTTAATAAAATTATATACCAGTAGTACAACAAACTACCTGACATGTAGTAAAAACATAAAGATACTGACAATATTTACTTAAAATAATCAATGAATTTTTCTGGTGAAGGGTTTATGAGGATTGGTCAAAAGTATAACACAAATTTTAAATTATTTGTGAAAACTGTGTATATGTGAAAGAGTTGAAACAGTTTGAAAGAGAATCAACATTTTGTTGATGATAAACAAACTGTTTCATATGTAATAATACAATTATTTTGTTGATGATAAACAAACTGTTCCATATGTAATAATGCAATTAAGTATTTTGTTGATGTTAAACAAACTGTTTCAAATATAATAATGCAATTATTTTGTTGATGATAAACAAACTGTTTCATATGTAATAATGCAATTATTTTGTTGATGATAAACAAACTGTTTTAACTCTTTCACATATACATGGATGCACACGTGCGCACGAATACATGCATGCACGCACACGACACACACAAAAATTTGTATTATACTTTTGACCAACCCTCACAAACCCTTCACCAGAAAAATTAATTGATTGATGGTTACTAAGAATTTAAGGATAACATAATAAAACTAACAAATAATTAATTTGAAATATAATTACAAGGGTCATTCAAATATAAACCGGATTTTTTTTACACAGATTTATTGGTGAGAGATAAAATTACAAAAGAATATCTTATTTTTCTACATAGTTTCCTTCAACAGGAATATATTTTCTCCAACGGACAGGTATCTTCTTGATCCCCTCATCAAAAAAAGAAGACGGGCCCTCCAACAGTCAATTGCGCACATACTGCTCAACCTCCGCATCGTTGTTGAATTTTTTCCCTCCTAACGCTTCCTTCAGAACATCAAACATGTGGAAGTCACACGGAGATAAGTCTGGACTGTAAGAAGAGTGTTCAAGAGGTGTACAGTGAATTTCAATGAGTTTATTGTGAGTTTGAGCTGCAGTCTGCGGCTGTCCGTTATCATGGAGAAGCAGAACGTTGCAAATTGGTTGCAGCCTCATTTGTTGCGATAAGCGGCCCTGACGTCATCCAGCAGCTGGCAGTAATACACCGCATTCACCGTCTTTCGATCGTAAAGGAAATCAAACAGCAACATACCTCTTGAGTCCCAAAACACAGATTCCAGAACTTTCCCTGCTGACAGGTGAGTTTTGGCCTTGACCGGAACCCCCTCTCCACTTTTCCACCACTTGCGTTCTCCATGCATCACGACTGCTTCAAAATTTTTTGGCCCAATCAAACACTTGTGTTCTTGATGGAGTAGCGTCTCCAAACTGTGCCTGGGGTGTGGTCAAAATCTCAGATGATTTGATGCCTTCATTGACGAGAAATTGGATAATTACCCGTTGCGCAACAGATGAAGGTACCTTGTGCTCAGACATTGTGGTACTGACATGGGAACATGTTCTGTTGGCGTAGCTAGGTGTTCCCTCACCTCCACACATCCCCGCCTAACTACCTCAAGCGCCCCAACTCACTCACTCCACTTCATGAGCCCACACATTAAAAATCCGGTTTATATTTGAATGACCCTCGTATAACAGACTTAATTTCCAATAAGTTTGTATGGTTGAATGTAAAGGATTCCAAGATAGTGTAGTTTGTTTTACGAGGGGTATTTGAAAATTAACATCCAATTGGCAGGTTAAGAAATACTAAAATATACAAAAGTTGCATACAAATATGTAATTACACTTCCACATAATCAGCACCCACACACAGGCAGTTATTCTATCATTACATCAGCTTTTGCTGTTCCTCGTTGGCCAAGGTACAGGCACAATAGTTAATGCCTCTACTGAGATGTTTATTACTGGCAAAGCACTGATTAATCAGCCAGATCATCATCTACAGGACAAGATAACACACCTGCCCAGATTAGTCTGGTGATCAGTGCCATGGGGTGGGTACATAACACCTGTTGCCGGTTGTGATTGGCCTAAAACTTAACCTAAAAATTAATTCGAATTTGTCCTTGTACCAACTGTTCTTTTTAGAGTATTTTCTATCATTTGGTGGGAGAAGAAGAGGGTTCCGGTACAACAGGAACTGACTCTCATTATACTTACACAGAATAAGACAGAGCATAAATGATCGAATTAAAAATAATAAAGACAAACAGAGAAACACATGACTAAATAAACGAAACACAACCAGGTATGTAATATCTGCTGCACATCAGTTCCGAAAACAAACATAGCTGCTAACAGACATTTTGCCGGTTTATACAGCAGCAACACATTGGATGGACGAGTGTGTGTGTCCCCTCCACAGTTTGTACAGTGACAACTAGTACAAGGTCAATAACCACATACAGTAAAACATTGCAGATATTTGAGCCACCAACACAAGACGGTGCGCAAGTGCCCAGCAGTTCGAAAGCAACGCTACGCTTTTCTTCAAGTTTCTCTACTAATATTGTTCGGATTTCAAATTATTCAATAACTAAAGTATTTATTCTGTGATATAATTAATACAATTTTCTCTTATTTCCAGTATTGTTGCCGCCGGCAACAGTGGTTACATGGACACCACACTACTGCTGGTGATGTACCAATCTCTATTCAGCCGACAACATAGCACATGCACGATTGTCTGCTATCCCATCTGTGGACTTCAGTGAAGTTTGAGTCTTTCCAGTATGCCCTCTGGCCAGTGCTTGGTGAACAGAGTCAACCACCTGATAGTCAAATCAATGATGTGGTGGCATCTTACAACTTTTCATCCAATTGTAATTATCAAGGAGGGATCACCTCGCACTGGATCAATTGGGATGAAGTCCTGGATGATCCTGGCAGCACCAGACAGTTTCACTCCTGTCTTTCCATCAACCAAGAGCCTCATTGTCCAATGCCATCCACTAGTTGAGTGCACATTGCATTGCATTATGTGTGCGGGGTGTCTTTGCACCAGTGGCTTGACTGCAGCATCTGCGTCGTGCCCAATGGCTGCTAGTAAGATAAACTTTAGTCTGGATCAGTCGACAGGTAGCCGAAAAATGGAAAAGGAAACCGCCAACATGTTAACGCAGAAGGCGGGGGAGAGAGAAAACTTAATTTTTGTGACACTACCGCTGGAACCGATTCAGGCAATAGATGTTACCCGTCTCAAGCCCAGCCACCAGACACCTTGAGGCATCAGTCGCTCCCCGCGAGTCGGTGGTCCCCTGTGCTGGTGACCAAGATAATAGCAACAAGCAGCTGGTTCACCATGCTAGGAGGCGGGCAAGGAAGGAATGAAGGACAGTTTTAACAGTGAACTCTAGGGCTGTGGGCTGATATAATTACGAGGATGGCTTCATGGTGGGTCATCAAGAAGCGCCCGAGGGCGCTTGACCGGAATTGGGGATGGTGGTTCGGATGCGCAGATAGTTTGCACGTAAGGGAAGATTGAGGTCAAGACTGTAGCAAAGAGAGTTACAGCCAGCAACCAGACTAAAGTCAGACAAGGTAGGAATGTGGAGACCCCTTCGAATCATGTCGTTCCTCACAAACCAAGGGGACCCCGACAAGGAACGGAGGGTTCGGGACTGGAAAGCTTCCAGTCTACACCTGTTGGTGGTGGACAAAACAGACCACTATTCAGGAGCCGCATATGTCAGTACTGCAGGGCACAATCCCAAATGTACCCAGCAGAAGATGAAACATTTCAAGAAATACCACCACACAACTGATAGCTGCCAAGAGAGTCAGTGACAGACTACATGTTTGTCGGTCACTACTCGAACAGAAATAAATAAAATGGATTTTGTATTTACATGTAACAATTGTCGCTATTGTGCCTGAGCCTTGTTCCTATGACAACTGGTTTGTACATATTAGTCAAGTGGATGTTAATTTTAGAATAGCCCTCATACTATTTAATTTTATTGACTCACATAAAGATAACTGCAGACTGTTTGTGGATGAAATGTTATGTTTATTATATTATTAATGACGGGAATTGCCCAACACAGTATACAGTAATAACTCATAATAATAAATATATGACTAAATGAATATAAGAAAAAATTTTAACCACAATATATTTTTTATTTATAAGAGTGTACACTTATATAACAGAAGTAAATTTATCTAAGCAAAGGTAAATTGATCAAACGGTTTTTTATTAAAATGGAACATGTTTTCTGTTTTTGCGTCATTATTCTAGAAGGAGTGTTTGCAGCGTTCGTGTTTCAGCAGGTTGCTCTTTTGGAATGCCTGAAATGGGCACACCCTGCACTTGTACTGCGGCTCTTTGTTGCATTCATATTTCAGATGTCTCATCATCGTGCCTTTGGTTTTGTAATTTTTCTGACACTGCGGACACTGAAATGACACCCCAAAAAAGCAGGAAGCATTTGCCTGAGCGATCGCCGACACATCTGCTGCAATGCCACCATTGTTTGCTTCTTCCCATGCTAGTCGAAGTTTTTTTGCAACTGAAAAAGAAAAACGAATACATTTCTTAGTGATAGTAGAAAGATAAAGTATCGTAATCTTAAGTTTTAAACCAGGGTGGAGTTTTTTTATTTTTTAAATATATTTACTTTGATTTAAATTTAAATTACAACAACAGACAGTTTAAAATACCTCATTTATCTTGCATTGCTTGCATTAAATATTTCACCTTTTTTTATCTATATGATGAGGTCCTCGTCACTGAGCTGTGACCTGATCATCTATCTATGTTGGATATTCACGAATGGCTCAACTTAACAAATGGAACAAAGCTTGCTAGTTACTCAGTAGAAGTAAGAAATAATATTGTGACTGATACAATAGTATACAGATTCCTTATAAAGTGATCACCTTATGTTACAATGGCAAAAAGTTTTGTGTCATAGTTACAAAATATCGGTATGGAGAACCATACATGACTTCCATGTTCTAAGATATATATTTAAAATAATTTTTGAAATGAAATATTTCCATAGAAACTACTTCTTTCGTCAGAAGTACTGTGGTCACTAACGTATACCATCTCAAGTTACCGCACTCGATTTTCACTGATGAAGGCAGTCGATGGCACTGCCAAAATGTCTGGTTTTGCAGAAAGCATTGCACCACAGCCAAACAGCCCGGAAAGGAATTTTAACAACAAACTACTTCTTTGTTGGTGATAAGTAGTACACATATAAAACTTTATCCCCTCCCACTTCAACCATCATTTTCATTTACAGACAATTATCCCCTCCCCCTTCAACTACCCTTTTAATTTATAAATATTTCATCTACCTTTCTACAGTGGATTATTATTACCTTCTTTTCAGGATACTTTATTTATGAAAATTAAGTACTTTACTCTTGTTAATACATAAAATATTGCAGGTAAACTACCCCTTCACCTTAACCGATCTTCACCAAAATCAATAGGCCTTGAGTCCTCTACAACTCAGGCACATATGAAACATATTATTTGATTCTATTTGAATTTTCGGCAGTTATCGTTTGCCATAGAACAAATTCTACACACACACACACATTTTGGAAAATGACTATTCTTCATGTTTTGAGGATAGTACAATCAGAATCAGCCTTTATCTCGAACATGATTTTTTTCCGATTTCCATACTTCCATTTCCTTATGGAACATAGAAGTAAAAAAAAAGCACTTCAAGTAAAGTCATTTAGTAGTGACGTTACCCAGTCGCTCTGGGGCTGATATAGGAGAAGGTAATTATAATTAAGAAGAAGGTAATTTTAAAAATAATAAGAATAAGAATTTTAACTATAAAACAGTATTAACATATACACTGTTGAATGAGTGAAATGCGTTCTCAGTTTTAACTTGACCATTTCATATTTTCTCTCCGCCTATCTGTTTGGGTATGTCTCATGATAACTTTTGAACACGTCAATCGATTTTCATAAAACTTGTTATGCATGTCCATACTTTTACCATACAAAACCCTAGTGTTTTTGACACTGATCTCCCCAAAAACAGGGGGCTGGGAGGCAAAAATGAGAGGGTCCAAATTTTAACCAAAGTACGAATTTTGTGTTCAGTTTGGAAAATTTTTAATTTGGGATGCTGGGGGGCCAAAAAGTGGGTGAAAATTTTCATGAAATCACAAAAATTTATGTGGTTTATGAAATTAAAAGTAATTTTAACTGAAAACCTGAAATTGAAACCTGAATGCAGTGTTTTAATATTTGGAAATTTCAAAATTTGTGGACACCAGGGTTCAAAAAATGGGGAAAAAGTTTGATCAAATTTTATGTGAGATACAAATTAAAGAGAATTTTATACAAAATTTAAATTAGTGTAGTTTTAGAAATGTCAAAACTTTATGACAATGAAACACAATTGCAATTGTCAACAAACTATTTTATAACATACACAAATACATTTTCATGATTTCTATTGTCTGACTAAAATTATATGTGATGTTCACTACACATCGATAATCGCATAATCGAAATATCAAAAATGAGTGTGGGTACAGTTATTGGGAAATTACTCAAGTTTCTTTTAACTGGCATGTCCCTCAGTCGATCTTTCTTTCTAACTTCTCTCATGGACTTCATCTCCACAGCCTGTATCAAATTAACGCTAAAACTATACAGGCAAAACAGAAATATATAGGTAAATATACAGTACTACAGTGCACTTTTGCTGAAGATGTAAAGAAATATTATCAGCAAAGGTTCAATGACCCATAATTAGTGGGTTTTATAATACACCCATAAATAAAAGTGTTTTAAGAATGGAACAAACCCAGAAGTTCAGAATTTCATTTTTAACCTGACTAATGTAATTATTATTTGTAATAATAAACACAGCTTCCTTAAATATTTGTCTGAACCATTTCTCTTTTTTTAGTAATAATTTTGTTTCATGCCATAAGACTCCTCTTATGCTGCATCTTCCACACATACTCAGCCAACCTTGTTCAGAAAGTATTACATCTCTGAACATTCACCTCACGCTCATTCATATTGACCCATAAAGGTTGACCAGATCGCCCACATACCCACAACCACACTCACACAAGATACTATAAATAATATTCTTCATATCGAACACAGGATCCAGAGATTTTGTAACAGAATATATTATCTTTAATATCATTTTTTTTATGAAAATAACAAAACTCTATACTAACAACATATTCAACAGTTACACATATAAAAATACAGTACTACAGTGCACTTTTGCTGAAGATGTAAAGAAATATTATCAGCAAAGGTTCAATGACCCATAATTAGTGGGTTTTATAATACACCCATAAATAAAAGTGTTTTAAGAATGGAACAAACCCAGAAGTTCAGAATTTCACTTTTAACCTGACTAATGTAATTATTATTTGTAATAATAAACACAGCTTCCTTAAATATTTGTCTGAACCATTTCTCTTTTTTTAGTAATAATTTTGTTTCATGCCATAAGACTCCTCTTATGCTGCATCTTCCACACATACTCAGCCAACCTTGTTCAGAAAGTATTACATCTCTGAACATTCACCTCACGCTCATTCATATTGACCCATAAAGGTTGACCAGATCGCCCACATACCCACAACCACACTCACACAAGATACTATAAATAATATTCTTCATATCGAACACAGGATCCAGAGATTTTGTAACAGAATATATTATCTTTAATATCATTTTTTTTATGAAAATAACAAAACTCTATACTAACAACATATTCAACAGTTACACATATAAAAATGATATATATATATATATATATATATATACACATATTAAAAGCTAGTAATGTAACAATTAGTATTATAAATTAAACAAAGAGGATGGAATTTAGCGTGATCAAAAGAAAAGTCACACTCCCTGAAATATATAACAAAATAAAAATAAATAAACACAATTTATGCTTGATAATTTTGGACATTGGTGTGAAGAACTTATTCCAAAATATTTTTTGTATCTGCATATACGATCTCATTAACAGGTAACGTTTGAAAAATAAAATGTATTTTGCTCTTGTAAAAATATTCGTTTGTGTTGTGTAAATAAATAGCTAACATTAACATTACATTTACAGTATAGGTAAAATTACTGATGTATAATTGATACGATATACTACTGGAAACATATGCTACATTAAGAAAATGATTCAGTGTTACCAACACCACAAATAAGTTCCACTTACATATCCCTACTGTCAAGAAGAAATTTTCAAATTATTGATTGTGTGACTTTTCGACCACTCGTTATAACTTATATAAATTTACAGTATGATATATTTTTTAAAAGTAAAATGGAAATTGATTATGTGCATGTGTAAACATAATGACAAGCAACTTTTTAAACTGTCTTATCAAATAATATTTTTATTGTTGATTATTTCAACAACTTTTTCTAAATATTAATATCTAATGTCAGTACTAACCAAGCGCTCTGGGTGACCTTTAATTCTGAGACCTTGGCTGTGGTATTTTCATCATATAGGTATATATTTTACTTATTGTTATAGGTTATAATAAAACAGAAAAATAAAGATGTATAAAACAAGAGTAATCACAGTTTTATTTACTTACAGTTAGGTTACACTGATATTTAATTAAGGTTTTGAGCTTGTATTTTACTGAATTTATCTATTGTGACATCAAAATTAAAGTAAAAAATTTGTTTAAATATATTGCAACAGTACAAATAGATTGAGTACTGTGCATTGCACCACGTAATTTAAATAAGTGATTAGAAGAAATAAATAATGCATTTTGATAATAATAAGAATTCAGCCTGCAATATAAATTGTAAAAGAGACGCCTGACTTGCAGGTTGGGACAGGTGATTGATGCCAGCTGCTCTCTGTATGTGTGTACACACGTAAAGGGTGTGTGTGTGTGTGTGTGTGTGTGTGTGTGTGTGTGTGTGTGTGTGTGTGTGCGTGCACGACTTGTTCATTCCTGAAAAGCGCTACCCTTTTCAGTAACGATATAAATTATTGTATTTAAATTAATTTATAATGCTTGTGTGCATGGTAGCAAAAAACTAAAGATACAAAAATGTGTGGTTAAAAATAACGAACAAGTGTATAAAAAATTGTGAGAAACGAATGGAAAGTCCAGTGATAGGAAGTTAAAAATCAATAGTAATTAGAGTAAGTAAAATAAGGAAAAACGGTTTGTGCATGATGAACACCTAGAAATTACCGATCAAATGAGTATCAGATAATGTGCCAAAGACTTCGCAATCTGCGATGACGAGTGAATTAAAGGTGGCAATAAAGCGTGGGTTAAGAGTGACGCTCTCGACACTTTCAAACATGCATAATATTGTCGAGACATGATTTTGGTGCCTTGGGTATAAATACGGGAACACACAAACATCTTTCTCTTTCTCATCAGACCATCATAGCGGCCGGTGGCTATGTCCAAGAACTACAACTCAATTCTCGTTCAATCATCAGAACAGCTGGAGGCTATGTCCAACAACTAGAACTTCTAGAATTGATTGACAACCATGGCAGCCAAAGTATCTACTTAGAAACAACAACTACTGTAGATCAACCACAAGTAGAAACCAGAGTCTTCAAGATTACACATCTATTCGAGTGAGCAGTTGGAACCAGAGGCCATGACCAGGAATGAGAGAATCCAGTGAACCAGAGTACAAGAGACTACAAGACTCCTAGAATACCCAACTCCAGGATTTCCAGGGCCAAAGAGGACACGCTTCCGATGTACCTCACAAATAACAAGGTGACAAATAACCATGCATTCATAAGAAACCGAGACCGAATCAAAAGACTTTAAATATTAAAGAGAAAAGAATAAACAATTCGATTCTAAGATGAGTCAAGTAACTGTATAGTTGTAGATATGTTTTTGTTTATACATTAAGTACAGTAATATGAAAGACTGTGTAACGATAAGGTTAGCAGTACCTGTAATTTAAAATCTATAATTGTTAGTAGTAAATGACGACCTTGTTAGAGAAATTAATAGAAAGCAATGCATACGCAGTAACAAAGAGACATTAGTAATATAAAAAAAAGAGTTAAAAGGGTAGATAATCAGTAAGATAATGGAGCTAGCTGAGAGCAGTATAAAAAATGTATAACAATGAATTAGAAACAAGATTTTATAATATGTTTTTGTGTCAAATAAGGCTATGAATTATACGTAGTAAGTACGTAAAAATACGAATCATTTAGAATCATAAAATAAATAAGAAATTAACGTGTAATATGAGAGTGCAACTTACCCCTAATAAATATGTCAAAATAATAATGAGTTTCTAAACCGCAAAACAAATAAAAAGAAAGTGTTAATAAAAATTGAAATGATTTATAAACCAATCAAATAGCATTATTATTATTATGATTACAACCTTCATTCTTGCACACACACACGAATTTAATGTGATGTAATGTACATAAAGATTTAACACACATCAATACATAAACGCATTAACATCGTTGTGATGTTGTAATATATACATATATTATCTAAATTTTTGTCACATTTAACATAACTTTACATTACATAAATATCTATAACTGTTACAATAAAAACTATCATAATATTGTCACAGACTTCATGGACAAAATAATAATGTCTGGTGTATGCTTGACTCTTTATGTGACTGCACTAACCTATACATTTCACAACTTATTATTAATAATAAAATAACGACTAGTATTATATATCATATCATTGTTACTTCCAAAAATTGTATAAAGTTATAGACATTTGTTATTGTTACTACTTTTAGTACGTAGGCTTTTACGGCCGGTGTCACTATAATTAATTAAAACTTCCGGGCTGAAAGGCCGTGGTCGAATACTTGATGTAAAATCACTAGACGTTTTGGCCACACCACCGGTGGCCATCTTCAGTAGCAAAGAATGTTCGTAATAGATGGTATGCCGAACTGTTGCTTGTTCCCATTTCACTGGGCGAATTGTTCGGCATACCATCTATTATGAACATTCTTTGCTACTGAAGATGGCCACCGGTGGTGTGGCAGAAATGTCTAGCGATTTTACATCAAGCATTCGACCACGGCCTTTCAGCCCGGAAGTTTTAATTAATTATTTGTTATTGTTGTTAAAGTTATTGCTGAGAGCATAAACAGTATGCGTTGAATAGAAAAGTTCATGAGAGAGAAAAAGAAAAAGCTAGAGAAGATATCTACAAACAGAAATAATTGAAAAGAGACTATGAGGAAAGTGATTTGTTCTACAAATCAACTGATTTTTTTTTTAACCAATAGATTTAAAAAATAGTAAACCTTTGAGGCACTGTCAAACATTATCTTCAGTTTTGGTAAACTTGGGAAAGTGCTGTGTAAATACGATAAGAAAGTTTTAAATCTAACTTTTGATAACCTATTTCTAAGGCTTCCACTCCCGGCATCATAACTGATGAAATGAAGAACCAGGGTATTGGGCCGTGGTCTACTATAACTTTTGTCTGAACCCCGCACAGCTGGTGTCAATAAATTCAAAATTACTACACAAAACCGGGCTGTTTATAGTTTTAGTTTTTTTTTTTAGTTTTCTTCTCTGTCGCTTCTTAGCAGTCTGAAGAAGATTTCTGATGGGGGATCGAAACATTGCCCATGCAATGACGTTTAATAACAACCGACCACGGCCTAACAGCCTAGATTTTAGTAGTAATTTTAAATTTCTTGGTCACATTTTGGCCTCACCTCTGGAGGCCATCTTCAGTGAAAAATGGTTTTTTACTACATCTGACATGGTGTTCGTCGGTACCGTGGTAAAGAAACTTTCAATGTTTTGTGAACATTATGAGAAGGGTTGTGTCGGACTATTACCAACATAAGAATTTATTACACAACGTTTCAACCACTAAACAATCTGTGGTCACTTTCAGGTGTAAGTTAAACTAAACCATTAAATACAAACTTAAGCCTACCCCAGAAGATTCATTTACTGACAAGCATGAACCGCAAAAAAAACCACCTTTTTGACAGTTCATGCTTGTTAATGAATGAGGCTTAAGTTTGTATTTAATGTACTAGTTTAAATTACACCTAAAGATGACCACAGAGTGTTCAGTGACCGAAATATTGCGTGATAAATTGTAACAATGATAACAGTCCAACCTAAGCTGATGATGATAAGACGTAAAAACATAAAACATACATACAAATATTAGAGAAATAGTACCTGTGGTGAAGTGTTTGTTACTGTGTTGTGTTTTATAATTGTGCAGGACTCTTTTAGTTGACATTTTTATTGTGTGTGAACAATTTTATTTGATTTGTTGTGAGAGACTATCTTGCTGATTACAATCTGTTTAATTGTGATAATTAAAGCTCGTGATTAGTGGCTTAATTGGTGTCTTGTATTTTGTTTTCCACTGTACCATACGACGATCAGTAGACCATCGTAACAATATTTTTAACGTGATCCTGCTGTATTGAAACTAGAGAAACACGTAATAAAATCTCCGTAACGACAGAGTGCAAAACTTGCAAAATTAAAAATAAAGACTAAAACTACAGTTAATTACATCAGTATATTAATAATAAAAAGTCTTAAAAATCAATATGTGCTTACTTTTGAATTCAGTTTCGTTTTTCTTATTTATGTAATCCACAGCCTTCCTATTCATGGTGTATGACACACGCACACACACACACGTGCGCGTGTGCATGCACTCACATGCACGCAGAGAGAAAGAGAGAGAGAGAGAGAGAGAGAGAGAGAGAGAGAGAGAGAGAGAGAGAGAGAGAGAGAGAGAGAGAGAGAGAGAGAGAGAGAGATTATGTAAAAGTAAACTTTTAGTTCACTGTGAAATAGGATTAGTTCTGTTCTTGTTACAACATAAGGAAACTGTACTTAATAAATGATTGTAATGCTTCACAATGTAATTTGTTTAAATTCTTACAGTAATTTGATTACACGTAACACAGGCTTCTAAGAAATGATTTTATTTTATGATATGAAATTAAACTGTGTTAAAGTGAATTTGCATAAGTTGAACTCCGATCTGACGATGAGTTGTGAAGCTTTGAAAGCGCTAATCAGAATAAATTTTCTATAATGGTGTGCAACAGTGATGACTCTGTTTGTGATCATAACCACTAATACAACTTTCTTAATTATAATCCATAGTTAGTAGAGTTTACATTACCGATTTTAAAATAAATAAGAAAGTAGACAGTTATAGAAACAAAATATTTTTTGACATAGAAACATGTCAAACAAATGGGTACAACAATCTCAATCAGTTTTGCTGTTTATTAAGACCGTTACTTTGTGCACTATTCATTATGTGCCTTCGAAAGACGTGTTTACTCAGTTCATCATTGCGTTTGGCTTTGTGAGGGCAATGTGGGCATTGGAATCGTGGCGTGATTCCGCACTCCAGCCTGATGTGACGTTTTAACGTGGAGAACTGCATGTAGTTCTTGAAACACCTTGGACACTGGTACGGCCGTTCAGGATCGATCTGTTTCTGTTGGGAATTTGTCGGCGGCTGTGGCTGCAGCTGCGATGGCGTTGATTCCGATTCACCATTATCAGGCGGTTGCTGGTTGTCTGTTGTGTTGAGAAGTTCCCATTTCACATAACCTGGCACATCTATACAAACACTGTTCAGTTAGTTTAATATGGAAACTTGAAAAAACTTTTAAAAAGTAAAAAAAAATTAAACTGACTAATACCACACCAGCTGTTACAATAACCGAAAAAACCAAAATATGCACACTTACCATTGTTTACTTATAAAAGTCATAAAATTCTTTATACCCAAGTTTCGTCATCTACCAAAAATAGACAGGTAAGTCAGTTTCATTTTAAGGTAACACAAACATTTAACACAAACCTTTACACAATTAGGAGTCTCACTGAAATACTTCTTATATCCAATTTTTTCATTTACCAGCTAAAAAGTACCTTTTTTCTCACATTTCTTGGAGAAATCTCAACTTACAACACTGTGCCAATCACAAATATTTTCTCTGTATACAATACGATTTTAATGAGTAATTTCCTATTGATTCTGAGTGTGGACCTTATGTTTCAAATGTTTTTTCAATAAAAAAACTTAATAATTTTTGTAATAACTTTGCCTTATCCCAAGTAATTTGGACAAATTCCACCTTTGTCGTGTTTACTTGCTAAACTGCTATTCGTCATGTTCCGGACGAGGCCTTTCAATGTTTCCACCATTTTCAAGTCTTAAATCACAACCTAGGAAACACTGAAAGGCCTCAAGTAGCAGTTTAGCAAGTAAACACGACAAAGTTGGAATTACAGAGACTGCTGATTCAAATAACAAGATGAACTTGGACAAAATCAAACTTTGTGTTGTTCTAATTCTCTTTCTACCAGAAAGTTGGGAGTTGAAGTTCTACATGACCAAGAAATTAAAATCACTCATTCTATTAATATCTAAAACTGCTAACAGTTTCATTCCGTTCTGTTTCATTTGTTGCCTGCTGAAATGAGTACAATTTTTAAAGTATTTATTGTTATTTTTGTTCTTACTAACAAAACAAACAGCTGATATGTGAATCTTTAATATTCACACACACACACACATACACACACCATAATTAGATCAATAGATCGATGAAAACTAAAACAAAAAAAGGAAACATAAAAGTAAAAAAATAAAAACATTAACTATTGTAAAATAAAGTGTATTCTTTATTTCTGAGAAAGTTAAGGATATCAAGAGGTGTATAAAATATATTCACAGAACAGAAAAAAATTGTAATCAAGTGTTCGCTCATGGTCGAATACATTAAGTAGCAGGAATAACATGAGACTTATAGTTAAATAACACACACACACGCGCGCGCGCGCGCGTGCGCACGTGTTACCCACTCAGACCTTGGGAAATTAGCCACTGTGCATTCAATGGTATGATCTAACTAGTTTTTTTGCAAACTATCGAGTGGTTAGTGGTGAAACTACCCATGTCCAAGTTTTTATAATGTTTCAAAAACGACATTTATTATGCATTTCTCCTTTCCTTTGTAGTTTTTAACATCTATGTAAATGATAAAAAACTCTATTAATAATAAAAATTAACTTTGAAAACAGTTTTATGATTTATTATTGCACATGAAAAAAAAACCCTTTAATTTCAGTTTTCTGTAAATTCACATGAGTGGACTTGGGTAGATTCACCAATAAACCCCACATTATATTTGCTCGTTAACAAATTATATTTTTTATCTTGTAGAGACAAATGTATATGCGTCATCACTGACGTTGTCTTCTTTTGCATTTATACTTCATTTGTTATTTTTCGTATTTATTAAGACAGCTGTCCAGCTGTTTCAACTGGGACTTTCAACTGCCATTCACAGGTAACAACAGTTTATTTTATTTTCCATTATTTTATAGTTTATTCCTATATTTTGTTCCTAATATGTGTAAGACAGAGAATGTTATAATACGATAATACGAGTTTAATCGTAATAATTTGTTATTATTGTTTTTGTAATAATTTGTAATAATGTCACACTATTACGGAAAGTTTACATGTTTCTCGGCTATCCCAGCAGAGCCCAGCTGTAATGTTTGTGTGCATATGTATTGCTACTTTGAGATGAAAGACAATTATGTGATACTTAACATGCGTCAACAATCGAGGCTGTTCCAGACTTCACCGGTCATGCACTGTGTCAAGGCCACAATTAATTACACTCTACTTTTTTCGAATAGTGTTGATGCGTATTATGGATTATTCTGGAACACTTGTGCTATCTATTTAAACAATGACAGCTGCCGCTTAGAAGTCAGTTTAAGTGGCGATTTATTCAAGTGAGGTTCAAAGTATTATGACGAAGTGGCCTTGTGTTATAATTGTGTGGGACTCTATTAGTTGACATTATTACTGCGTGTGGACAAATTTTGCTTGGATTAATGTACAAGTTGATTATAAACTGTATTTGTGATTAAGTAAAGCTGGTGATTAGTGACTTAATTGGTGTCTGTAATTTTGTTTTCCACTGTACAATACGACAATCAGTTAGACCGTCGTAACAATATTATGCCAATATTTTGTTTTATAATTTTTTATTGTAAATTGTTTTATGTTGTTTGGATTCTGAGGAAAACCCTACATTCTTAGGGATCAAAATGTCAAGTGAAAAAAAATATTACAATGGAGTGGAGGCAGTATGAGTAAAGGGTAAACTTGACAGAAATCACCTGCCACTTAGGAACTGAGGATATATCCTACCACATGCCTTAATGTGGGGAATGTGGCTTTGAAGTATGGCAGAAACTTACTGAAACACCCTGTACAAAATACTACAGTAAATTCTTCTTCTTCTTCTTCTTCTCCTCAACCCAGAGGTTGGTGGGCTTGCAACTTCTTCCTTTCTGTAGATAGCCACTTGATCACTATGTATTTTCTTCCTTCTTTTAACCCATCCATGTACTTCTGCCTCGGTCTTCCCCTCCCACTATGTCCTTTGATCATTTACTTTGATGAGGGTGGTGAATCAATTTAAATGACAGCAGGTGACCAACCAAATTGCTTCTCATTTTCCACACTGGATCCAATCAATTTCCTTTTTAACCCACTCTCTTCAAAACCTCATCACTAGCTACACCTTCCATCCATAGTATTCTTAAGGCCCTCCTCCAGCACCATATCTGAAAAGTTTCAAGGTAGCTCCAACTTTGTTGTGTTTACTTGATAAACTGCTACTTATCATATTCCGGACAAGGCCTTTCAGTGTCTCCACCACTTTCAAGTCCTAGGTCGTGGTTTAGGACTTGAAAATGGTGGAAACACTGAAAGGCCTCGTCCAGACTATTACAAGTATCAGTTTATCAAGTAAATACAGTAAAGTTGGAATTACAGAGACTGCTAATTCAAATAACAAGATGTTCAAGGTAGCTTCCTCAAAGTCCAGGTTTCTGAGCCAAGTATGCACATGCTCTTAATGAACCTCTTTATAAACGTCTTCCTGGTTTTCAGGAACACATTTCTGAACACAGAAAAATTCTTTTCTTCTTATGCACAGGAAGCAAGTCGGGCATTTTTTCAAGACAAGTTGTAAACAAATTATGCGAATAATTGACCAAAATTCAAAATTGTATTATTCAGGTTTGATAAAATTACAATACAAGCCACAAATTTCTTTAAAAGATGAATAGTACACAGTTGAATTTGTGTTTAACTGATGGGACTTTTGCCAAAGTTAACTATACTTTGTGTGAAATGTAAATTAAGATTTAAGCTAGAAAACACTTGTATTTTTTCACTTAGCATGCTGAATGTCTGTCCATCAGAATTTTAAACTTTTCCATATGTTTGCACCCTGTGTGTGTGAAGACCATCCATTTTCATATGATTCAACAGACTACTCTTCTGTACATAGCACTTATCGCACTGCAGACACTTGAACCTCTTGTTTTCTGAAACAAAAAAGAATCATAGTGTATTTAAAAAAAATGGATATGTTGAATGTATAGTGTGTTTAGCAAAACATGAATCTGATTAAAAAGCGACTTGAAGTTATAAAAAAATCTGTTTCAAGTTAAAAAATTACTTAATACTTAAGAAAATACATAAATATGAATGTCCCTACATACAAGTTATGTATAAAAAACACTCATACAGATACAAAACCATATAATCGTATGGTTATTTTCAGTATTAATTCATGAAGTTTGCAGACAACAGTTTTGTATTCCATAAATATTTTGTGTTCGTGACACACTTTTTTATATAAATAATCTTTAAATATTTAATGAGAATATTTTTCTAGTTTTTAATGAAAAAACTGCAAGTGTTTATTCAGGATTAAATTACTATAAAATCAAGCTGTTGACAATGATTAAATTGCTGGGTATCTTTGACTTCACCAGATGCTGAAAGAACAGTTAAATTACACTGATTGAATGATCGCTCAGCTCTTGGTAGAACTTTTCAACAAAATTTAAATTTAACAAATAAACATTTGGTTTAGTTTTGCAGAAACTTTTTATTTTCTTGGCAATTGTTTCACCAGTTACAGGATTTTCAGAGGTCAGATTTCAACCTCAGTTACCTCAGTTCCGATCTAACCTCTGAAGCTGCTGTAACTAATGAAACAATGGTTTAGACAAATACAAATATCTGTAGAAATAGAAGAGGTAACTATCGAGAAGGGACACACCACTGAAGATGACTTCCACATGTGAATTTGAAACTGTTGAAACCTCAGATTGTTTGCTATGTTAGTGCACTGAAAACAAAAATCAGTATGGAGAACCATACATGACTTCCATGTTCTAATTAATTATAAAATTATTTTTAATATGTACACTCAGAACGAAACTAAATATATCAGGATACTTTTGGTAAAAACGCTGAGAAAGATAATCAAAATATGAATTGTACATAGTTGTTAATATTTTAAAAATAAATAATTAATTTGATTAAATTATCTTTTACTTAAAAAACAAGAAAAAAAGCGAATAACACCCAGGCATTTGTAATCTGTGTATTTCTGAAAACAAAAAATTATTTTATTTACATGGAACGATATCAATTGTTAGTATTTTATTGAAATTTTTTTTAAGTTTTTGGCCGAATAAATTTAAAAAATCAATACAAAAAATTACCCCCTCCTCGGTCAACTACCCTTTTCATTTATAGGTATTTCATCCATCTTTCTACAGTGGATTATTATTATCACCTTCTTTTGAGGATACTTTATTTATTTAAAATTAAGAACTTTACTCTTGTTAAAACATAAAATGTTGCAAGTAAACTACCCCTTCCCCTTAATTGATCTTCACCAAAATCAATAGGTCCTCTACAGCTCGGGCACATATGTAAAAAATTATTTGATTCTGTTTGATTTTGTGGCAGTTATTGTTCGCCATAGAAAAAATACTACAAGACACACAAACAGACACTTTTCGGAAAATTACTTTTCTTAATGTTTTGAGGGTAGTACCATCAGAATCAGCCCTTATCTCGAACATGATTATTTTTGCCATCACCATACTTTCATTTCCTTACAGAACATACAAGTAAAAAAAGGTTGAAAACTACTGCACTAGGTAATGGAGGATGCTACGTGGTATGACAGTTGCACAGATTGTCATATTGTACAGTGGAGATATAGTCACTAAAACCGAATGATGTCGCTAATTACAACTTTAATTCCCTTTAAATAAAGTTGGAAATAAACAAAGAAATTTATACACAGTTATTCAAGTTGAAATCTGCCCAACACACAACAATAAATGTCACCTTACTACAATTTCACATTAACACAATAACACTAAACAAATTTAACTTTACACTAAACCGCAAGTCACAATAACAGTCAGTTTCTGGAGAAAAATTGTGTGTTTCCAGCCGTACAGACCAAATGCCAGTAGAATACTCAATAAACGTTTAGAATGGAACAAGCCCCCCCCCCCCATGCCGTGAAGTGTGATACAGCCACGTTTGTTATCTATCGTTTCAACGTAGCAGCAGTATTATCACCATCGTCTGTCAAGGCTCACACCTTCTATTGCTATGATCTGTCATTAAGAATTAAAGCCGACCTAATCAATATAATGATACATCATACTGCCTGGGGGTAACAATGACTCACACATTTCTTGTGACCAAAAAACAAATTTCAGCGACAGGCCGTGTGACTTACCTACCGTGTTTGGTCACAATATGTGCATTAATGTTCCCCTTTCTGTTGGACACATAAGCACAGTGCGGACAACGAAACTGAGGTGGAACACCGCACTCTAACCTCAAATGTCTTGTCATACTGTGCAAATGCGAGTACACTCGCAGACACCGAGGGCAATAATGTTTACCTGTAAAAACAGGATTCAATATTAGAGTCTGAATAATATGAAATTGTGTTCTATAAAAATGTACACATACTACTTAAAAGTAAATAATGTAAATCTGTGAATATTCTAATAACAATAACCTTTAATTGTAATGTGTGTGTGTGTGAGAGAGAGAGAGAGAGAGAGAGAGAGAGAGAGAGAGAGAGAATTGTACATATATTGTCTATATATTTATATTTCAAACACTTTTTGCTACAGTCTATTTCTTTTTATGTGTATAATATATTTAATATTTATAATAACTTTACCTCAAGATGTTTTTTTCCCTTATTAGGAACATGTTTTGGGACACTTATTGTTCCCATCCTCAGCCTTCTTAATTTTAAATTTTGTGGAGTACTTCTGTGTTAGTTGGTTGTTGTTATGGTTTCCTATTGGTTTTTGGTATTATTGGGTGTGATTGTAGTGTATACGTTAGTATTTTCGATATTGAGTGCTTTGAAAATTGTGTCATGTTTTCTATTGATTTGTATTTGTTCAGGTATTAGTTTGTTTTGCATTTGTAGATTTGTCTATACATAAACTGGTTTTAATATTATAATGAAATCAAAATTGTAGAGTGTTATTGTTTCCTTAAAACTTAACAGTTGTGTGACAACTTTATTACAAATTTATGTACTTCATTCAGTCTGTAAAAATAACACACACACACACACACACACACACACACACACACACACACACACACACACACACACACACACACACACACACACACTTTTTTTGGTATTGTCAGTTATCTGTGGCCCACATTTGACTGTGATCTACCTTTCATTATTCTCTGTACATTTTGAAATCTTCTCTGACATCATCCTCGTATGTATGTTTTTCTTGTGTGTTCTTATACATTTGTTATGTGTTGTAGCTGTGGTTCGTGATTGGTTTGCTGGTGGTGGCTGGTTGGTGGGCAGTGTACGCTGTTAAGTCTGGTCCACCAATGTTACATGCATCATGTTAAGGTCCTCGCTATCTTCTCTGTTGTCGAGACAGTCTGGTTGTTTCCCTGATTATACTTTCAGATGTCCTAACAACAGTGGCCATAAATTTGGCATCTGATATTCTTCAGCAGTGTTGCAATAGGGTCAAAATTATGTATTGTTGGTTCTTATCGGTCTGCAGCTAACCTTGTTTCTGATTGGTTACCGGCTTACACTGCTGTTAGTTTCTGATTAGCTGTTCTTCGTGCACACAGTGTAACAGCTAATCAGACATATAAGGAAGCTGAATGAGTATATATGTCATGGCGGGCAGGGCTAGCTGTGGGTGTAACCAGGGTGCTTAGTTGGTATTACTTGTCCTTAATGTTGTTCGTTGTGTGACTTGTATCGGTGTGATTGTGCTTCCCAGTTCTGGCCAGCGGACTTACAGGGTCAGTAGCGGTACTTCTTTTTATATATTTTTTCGATAGTTGTGTTTAACTTTGTAGGTTGGTTGTGGTTTATTCTTTGATGGTTCATGCTTGTTAGTGAATAAATCTCAGATAGACCTAAGTTTAATGTAATACTATTTATTAATGATCCCTTCGGCAGAGTGGACTGGTAAATAAACAAGAAATGGGGGTTCTGTCAGGGCAGCCTGGGGGTATTCTGGGTCCTGGCCTGGCAGGATGGTGCACATAGGGTGTACATCTAGTGTGAAGGTGGAGGAGCCTACAAAAGGCCAACGACTGCACAGAAAGAGGTTGTCATCTGAGGTGAAAGCAACTCTCTAGGGGAAGAGCAGCCCGAAATCAAAGTTCCCGGTCCTCCAAGTTGGGGGTTTTACAGCAGGCCAGTACCCTGCTTAAGTAAAAGTATATGTACTTACAGAATTCATACAAGCCTCGGAAATTGGATGGGAAACAACAGAAGATTGAAAACCACAGAAGGAGATGGTGTGAAAACTTGAATCGCATGCTTGATATCTATCTATCTGTGGCTGCCTTGGGTTATCACCCTACTGGAAAGAGAGATGTCAGTAGACTAAGGAGGAGATGGGTTCCGGAACAGGTCGAAGTCCTAGTCCTTGGAGTGGTGATGATGACTATTTATTAGTGTGTACTATTTATTCAAGTTATACTATTTAATGTAACAGTTTAACCTAAAGATGACCACAGATTGTTTAGTGGTCAAAACATTGTGTGGTAAATTTCTAACAATGGTAATAGTCTGACCTAACCCTTCTGATAATCTTTACATCAGTAATGTCAACATGAAATACATGTGTACTAATTTTTATAAAATACTGCATTTAAAAAAAGGATGGCCTAAAGAAAATTAAAGGAATAAATTTGTTAAATTCGTATGTATATAAAAAGTGACAAATAATAGTATGTGTTTGTATACAAAAAACAAAATAAAGAGAATCTCATTATATATGACACTTGAAGGGAAATACATAAAAGTTGCTCAAAATAGTAATGTATTTACAGATTCTTTCTTCAGTTTCTTTACAATTCTATCCTGAATTGATTAAGAACTATGTTCTTCATCCAACATTTCGTGTAACCTCTTAATATGAAATAACAGTACTGTTTATATGCATACACTTTAATTCACATATCCCTGAATGTAAGTTGAAGACAAAAGAAATTATCTGATGGACGTACAATAAAGTATTAAATTCGATTAAAGAAAAATCTCAAATATAGTTACAGAACTATAACTTGTAGTTATTTAACCTCATTTAATTTATTTGTTACTCAGTGGCGGCCGGTGAGTCCTGAAGAAGGGGAGGCTACAAGATAACTGATTTTCACAACATACACGTCTTATTAAAAATATACGCATATCTTTATCAAGATAATCAATCCTTGAGTTAACTTACTTTTGTTCTAACAAAGAAGTAAACTTCTGAGTAGAAATATATTAAGTAAGCTGCAATGAATTTACTTGTACGCCTACAGCAAATTCAGTTAGCGGTCATTCTTATTTGCAAAATTGTCAATAACATCATCATGTCATGTCGGTTGACTTTTTAATTTGCAGAGGATTCCCTTTTCAATTCTTTTCAATTGAAACTAAAGCAATGGCCCTAAGTTGGTCTTGATAATGGCCAAGAAGAGATAAACAATAATAATAATACACACATACAAGGAGCATGAGAACGTAAAGACTGCATAAAAGTAACACAGACTACATTAAACCGTGCCCAGAGGCAAATTCACTTGTTGCTTCCCATGGACGTTTACAGCTGCACTAAGTTCCCCCACTACTTGTCGGGCACAGTTCTTACGTAGCTGTATTGGTGCTACAGCGGATCGCTGTTGTCTTCTGCCATTCTGCGTTACTGGTAACGCGCGATCAAATGTTTATTTTGAAGTAATCAGATAATTTCAAATGCTAAAGTGTGATTACAGGTTCTGTTATTGTAAAAAATAGAGCCTACTAGTAGTTGTTTATTCTAAATTTTGTTGAGGAGGGTTAACCTCCCTTGCCTCCCCCGATGAGCCGCCGTTGTTGTTACTTAAATTTTTTTGTTACTTATAGTTTTTCAAAAAATTAAAAAGTTGAACAAAAGTACATGGCATTATAGCCTTCAACACACGCACTTAATTACTTGATTATCCATTTTAATGTTTTTAGAATTTGGTTTATTGAAATTAAAGTAAATCCGATAATAGTAGTAATAATTTATTTCATATTAAAAATAGTATTTTGTACAAAACACAATGACAACAAAATCCAGTCAAAGTCAGTTTACAAATACAAAGAACAGTCAGCACAACCCAGCGATTCTGTACTGTGTGAACAGTTCAGTTTGTCTGAGCATGTTAAAAGTAATTATAACCTAAGTATATAAAGATAACCTATAAACATTCTACCATAAAAAGATTACAGACAAACCAATAACAGTATACAGTACAGTTTAACCTCGATAACTCGAATTTCTTGATATCTCAAAATTTTGTTAATTTCTATTTACTTTCCCTATACAACAGGGGTGAAACTAGGATTTCATTTCGAGGCGGGGGATTTTTTTCAACCACATATCGTTTTCTTAGAGTATTTTTCTTCTCATATTACAACGAAAATCGTACAAACAAATTAAAACTAATGGGTAAATAATGGCTGTAATTCACTAATTTCATAAAAATCAATTAATACATACAGTTTAACTTGGAAGCCTAATAATATCTTTCTGTGGAATATAAATACTTTAAAGAAAACACTAAAATTAAGAAAGTAAATTTTGTATGTGTTGTAGGGTTAACACATGCAAAAAACACGAAAAATTTAAAAAAAAAGGTATGTTTAATTTTACAATATTTTGTTTCTTAGACCGAGGTAGAGTCTCTTATAACAACGCATGTCCATTATGAAAAATAATGTTAAGAAATTAAAACTCATTCTCATTATGTGCTTTGTGATTGAAGTTATCAACATGTAACATTAAGTTAAAATATAAAAAGATATGTCCCTATTTATCATAACCAGCAGAAAAATGTCCTGTATCCTACTCTCTTTCAAGCCGAATTCTTTTCATTTTTCACCATTTCTTTCAATGTCTGTTATATTTATTATTGAGAATAAGGCCTATTATTGTAGATTAGTTAAACTTGTCATTGACTCAAATTGTATTTTTTTTTTAAATTGACAAAACTTGGAAGTCAATTAATTACATTTCAAAAAACATAACCAGTTTTAAATTTTTTGCTCCAAAATGTTTTTAATTTTTTTTTGTTTTCGGGGGGGATAATATATCCCCATATCCCCTCCAGGTTCCCCCCTGCTATACAACTCCGTGTTATTTTACCTTTATAATTTGAATATATTTTAAAATAAACCTTGATACGTATACTAGCTTGTCACTTCCTGGCCATGCTAGTAAATCTGTATAACTTGATGTAATGTACATGCATTACACACTCTAAAACTCGAAGTTCTAATACGAGGGTCATTCAAATATAAACAGGATTTTTTTACACAGATTTATTGGTGACAGATAAAATTACAAAAAAAATATCTATTTTTCTACATAGTTTTCTTCAACAGAAGTACATTTTCTCCACCGGATAGGTAGCTTCTTGATTCCTCATCAAAAAAAGAAAACGGGCGCTCCAACAGCCAAATGTGCACATACTCCTCAACTTCTGAATCGCTGTTAAAATTTTTCCTTCCTAACGCTTCCTTCAGCACACCAAACATGTGGAAGTCACACGGAGATAAGTCTGGACTGTAAGGAGGGTGTTCAAGAGGTATCCAGTGAATTTCAATGAGTTTATTGTGAGTTTGAGCTGCAGTATGCGGCCGTGCGTTGTCATGGAGAAGCAGAACGTCGCGAATTGGTTGCTGGCGTCATTTGTTGCGATAAGCTACCCTGACGTCATCCAGCAGCTGGCAGTAGTATGCCGCATTCACCATCTTTTGATCATGAAGGAAATCAATCAGCAACATACCTCTGGAGTCCCAAAACACAGTTGTCAGAACTTTCCCTGCTGACAGGAGAGTTTTGGAGTTGACCGGCGGCCCCTCTCCACTTTTCCACCACTTGCATTCTCCACTGCATCACGGCCGCTTCGAAATTTTTTGGCCCAATCAAACACTTGTGTTCTTGACAGAGTAGCATCTCCAAACTGTGCCTGGAGTCTGGTCAAAATCTCAGCTGATTTGACGCCTTCATTTGTGAGAAATCGGATAATTACCCGTTGCGCAACAGACAAAGGTACCTTGTGCTCAGACATTGTGGTACTGATGCGGGAACATGTTCTGCTGGTATGGCTGGGCGTTCCCTTACCTCCACACATCCCCACCTAACTACCTCAAGCGCCCCACCTCACTCACTCCACTTCCTGACTCCACAGATAAAAAATCCAGTTTATATTTGAATGACCCCTAAAAAGCCTTTATAATTTGGAAGTTTAGTTGCATAAACCTCTAAAACTCGAACATAGTGTTTCTACAATATAAAGGGTGACTGACTTTCTTGTTGAAATATAAAAGCCCCACCAGCCCTCTTGTCTTTACATATTTATGGATAGAATAAACAATAGCAGTTAGAAAAAATAAGTAAATAAGAATTACAGTACAGTATATAATTATTTATAGTTTTTTGGTGTTAAATGTTAAACAAATCACGCACAATTTCAACATCAAGTTTGAAACACAATTATGTTTAATTAATTAGGTGCAATTATAACTTTTGTATTTAACTGTAATATTTGTAAACACTTAATTACTCACCGTCTTGTGACTTCTTTAAAACTTTCAATAATTACATGTTTCAAGAATAAATCCTCATCATCAGGTTATACAAAAACACCAGTCCTTCTGGACAAGTTGTCAAAAAATCAAAAATTTTTACCAAACATCACACAGTATGTATGCCATTTAAGGACACATTGTAGCACCCTGCTACAATAATGTGTCCTTAAATGACACATACTGTGATGTTTGGTAAAAATGTTTGATTTTTTGACGACTTCTCCAGAAGGATTGGTGTTTTTATATAACCTGATGATAAGACTTTATCCTTGAAACACGTAGTTATTGAAAGTTTTGAAGAAGTCACAAGACGGTGAGTAACCAAGTGTTTACAGATATTACAATTAAACACAAACACACGTGACTTGGAGACTATAATATAATGAATGATAACTTTTGTTTTGATAATATCAAACTATGTTTGTATTATATTCGGAATTTTTTTTCATTGACTTTTGTACTAACTTTTTATTCAATATCATAAATTATGAAAATAAATACATATAGTTTTAAGACATGTTCAGATTATATTATTAGAATATTTCACATCCATGATACAGGATTTGTACATATCAAGAGACATATTGTTCACAACTGTACTTAAAAGAAGAATGCAGTCATTTGCATGCCTTCACCCAACTAGCTGAGCAACACTATACAGAACACTTATTCTGACGTACGCTAACCTCTATAACTCGAACTTCAGGAATCCTGGTCTTGACACTCGAACCTCAATACAGTGGAACCTCAAAATTCAGATCAATTGGAACCGGACCCCATCCGGATTTTCAATTTGTCCGGATTTCAGAAATATACTTTAAATTGATTGCATTTTGTGTCGGAAAAGCATTATAATTCATATTTTATTCTTTTGTAACGTGTGAGGTGTTGAAATGAAGTACTTAAAAAATAAAAAAGAACAGTTTTAAATTCCACAATGAAGTCCCATGTGCATAGACATTAGCGCTGTTTTAGTGATTTAATAAAGTAAGCAAATCACTAAAACAGGGGTGTAGTGTATGGAGATGCATTCGCTACAGCCCATCAGCAGGGTCCAATTTGTTTGTTCTGATTTTTTGATTTTTGTTCACGTGCCAATTCTATGCGAGTGGTGTGGGATGCAGGTTTTGCTTACTTTAAAACCTGGGACGGAGGTCTCATGGCAGGAAACAAAGAGATATTTTAGGCACAGAATGCCAGTTTACGCCAGTTTCGTCAGGATTGTACACATTGTCTCTGCTGAAACCATTGTCAAGGAATTTTAGTGTTAATGTTTGGGCAACACCGTGGTATGAAGATAACCTTTCTACTTGAATTTCCAATTCTCAGATTTTTTTAAATTATGTAACCACTCTGCACTAGCTTTTAATCAGCGGGCCCATTCAAGGATTTATTGAATTCTAGTGGCTTTTCACACAGCATAGGGCCTGAAACGGGTTCACCCAAGCTTATTCTCTGTGTAAACCATATGTAAATGGCATCTTTGAAAGCTGTGTTATTGGCTGTCTGCAATGTTTTTGTGCTTTGTGACCCTTCTTCAGAATTCAATTTTTAGCGTGTTTTTCCAGTTGATCTTTTTGTGCTTTAATGTCACCTATGGTTGAGGTCCCCACATAATAGATTTTAGAAAGAGATGCCTCACTTTCATCTTTAGATAAACTTTTCAAAATTTCTAACTTAGTTTCAATTGTGAAAAACACGCGTTTTCGGTTTCCACTAACTTTACTAACAGATGTACTAGCCATTTCAAAAAACACTAAAGCATCTGTACTCAAACAAATATTTATGGTGTATTAAAATTAATAACGTATACGTTAATAAACAAAATTAATAAACATATATATTGTATATAAACATGTGCATCTATATAAACGTACACAACACTGCACAATAACGCGATCCTGCAAAAGACTCCGAAGTGACTCACTTAGCATGTGACAGATGCAAGTAAGTTCTTGAGTGGAGTGAATACAGATGGGTAGTGTGACTCTTTACCCTTCTCATGACTAGCCACAACGCTGCGCTTACGGTACCGGCGAGTGCTGAAACTACACTCACTCCGGACTCTGTAAAATAATTTATATTCGTTTTTGTCGGATCCGGATTTTCGAGGTTGTGGATTTTTGAGGTTCAAAATTTCGAGACTCCACTGTATGTTGAAAATATTCGATAACTCAATTTTTTCCATTTCCCTTGAGATTTGAGTTATCAAGGTTCTACTGTAGTACTTGGCCAACCACAGGGAACACACTTTATAAAATTGTGGTCAATGAATCCACACAAGGTGGTGTTAACTTTATACAGGAAATATGTCATTCGCCTAAAGCCATAAATATGAACAAATACAACCGTTCACTATAGATTAGATTATTTAAACGTATGAAACCAGAATAACAACTTCAAATAGCTGAGAGTTATTTAAACCATAAACGGTTTTAATGTTGTTACGACATCACAGAACAATCTACGTGTTTCTCAAACGATCCAGTGGAACACGGCTAAATGTTGTGGCATACGTGATTTCAACATGCGCTCACGATACACTTTTCTGGAAGCAGCCAGCCGCACGGACTGTGTCAAGGCCGCAATTAATTATGTCGTAGTGTAGAGCTAACGCGCAGTATGGAATAATCTAGTATTTCAGAGGGGAGGGGGGTATAAATACCAGTACTCAACGACGTTCAGTTTCAGTTATAGTTGCAATATATTACAGTGTGGTCCGAGTTTATTGTCGGGCGATTACAAGTGATTACTCTGTGCGTTCAAGTGGTTATTATGGCGAAGTGTTGTGTTTTATAATCGGGTGGTATAATTATAATACAATTGTGTTTTATATTAGTTAACATTTTATCGCGTGTGAACAATTTTTATTTGATTTGTTGTAAGAGACTGTGTTGTTGATTACGAACTGTTTAACTGTGAAAATTAAAGCTGGTGATTAGTGACTTAATTGGTGTCTTGTATTCTGCTTTCCACTGTACCATACGACAATCAAGCAGACCGTCGTAACAATATTTTAAAATTACATTTTAACAAAAAAGCCACTAAACAAGGAAAAATGGAACAATTGCAGCTGATTTTTAGTATTAAGAAACTCCAAATGACATGTTTACGTGTAGCAATGTGTTAGTTACTATTAACTGTGTATCACTACCATTTGATGATTATTTTCTAGTCAGAACCCAATGATCAGAAGATTATTACCTAATAGATTAATTTCCAGAGTGTTGGGCCATGGTCGATTGCTCACTGGTGTTGGCAAAACTAGATGTTTCACCTGCCCACTGGAGGAGCCCTTCTTCAGTAGTAAAAAATTGAAAACCCAGTACAGTTTCACTAATCCAGCAGATATCAACACCAGGGTAGTTCTGGCTCAGTGAGAATGGCTAATTAATGGGACAAAAAGTAGCATATATTGTATATAATCCTAATACATGAAAAAATATCGGTATGGAGAACCGTACATGACTTCCATGTCCTAAAATTTATATTTAAAATCATTTAAATATTAATTAAATAAGTGGATGCTTGAGTTCTGAAGAAATTATGTATCAGCTAAAATGGTACCACCATGTCAGGTGGATTAAGACTATCCTCAACCTTCGTGAGGAAGGACTGTACTTTTGGATAAAATGTCTGTAGGTCAAACGAAGAGCTAGCTAAAGGTAGCTGCGATCTGATTCCTCTAATGAAATTGGACTCTCGCTGCTGCGTGGGGCCGAGGGATGTCTATAGTGTTATCAAAGTCTTTCCTGTCAATACTATACTAGTCATTTTCCTTTTTTAAAACTGAGTCTTGATTTCTTTCTTTCCATTTGTCTTCTGATTTCCTGAACGACTATTCTGTTCACCCGTATAATTACAAATTTCTCAGCAAAACATTTCTTCCTTAATTCGTTTGTGTCTCCTGTTTAACACCCACCATTATGATCCATGTCATAACGCTATATTCCACACAGGCTAGTAAATAACTAACCATCAAGGAGGTCAAAATATTTTCAAGGAGGGGCAAACAATTTTCCAAAGGAGAAAAATATTTATATATTTTTCATACATACACACATGCACATATTAGTTTATAATTCTCATATCATAATAGAAATACGTACACAGATTGTATTAATTGCTTTAATACAACAACACTGGCCAGCGATCCACACGAAGCAAATCGATGTCCACCTTTTCGGCTTGCACGCGTTGTGTTGGTGTGGATTTCAGCACTCCATTTAAAAAGCTTGCAAACAATAAAATAAACATGAATGAGGCCAGAAATAACACGAATTTTGTATGTGTGTGTGTGTCCTGCCAGTCTTTTTATTGTGGTAATCACAATAATAAAACTTTGGAAAAATAAACATTACATAATTGAGATATGCTTGCCTGCCAGGAACGAGATATTTTCACTCATACGTGATTTAAATTAAAATGAAAAATATAGAATTTTGTTAAAGTGAAATGAAATTTTTCCATATAAACTACTTCTTTGTTGTCAATAACGTAGTACACATATAAAACTTATTATTTCATCTACCTTTCTACAGTGGGTTATTATGACCTTCTTTTCAGGATACTTTATTTATCAAAATTACGCTCATTACTCTTGTTAAAATGTAAAACGTTGCAAGTAAACTACCCCTTTCCCTTAACCGATCTTCACCAAAAACAATAGGCCTTGAGTCCTCTACAATTCAGAGCTGTATGAAAAAAATTATTTGATTCTGTTTGAATTTGCGGCTGTTATGGTTTGCCACAGAAAAAATTCTACACACAGACACTTTTTGAAAAATGACTTTTTTTCATGTTTTGATGGTAGTACAATAAGAATCTGCACTTATCTCGAACACGATTTTTTTTGCCATGACCATACTTCCATTTCCTTATGGAACATGGAAGTAATACACCTGATTGAAACATTGGATTAAAAATGTAGTAAATTATCTTCAATTTTTACTTCCATGTTACATAAGGAAATGGAAGTATGATGATGGCAAAAAAAATTGTGTTCGAGATAATTGCAGATTCTGATTGTACTACCCTCAAAACATGAAAAAGTCATTTTTCGAAAAGTGTCTGTGTGTCTATACATTTTTTTTCTATGGCAAATGATAACAGCCACAAATTCAAACAGAATCAAATAATTTTTTGCATACAGCCCTGAATTGTAGAGTACTCAAGTTGTACTGTTTTTGGTGAAGATCGGTTAAGGGAAAAGGGTAGTTTACCTGTAACATTTTTTTATCAAGGGTAATTTTTTACTTCCATGTTCCATAAGGAAATGGAAGTATGGTGATGGCAAAAAAAATCGTGGTCGAGATTATTGCAGATTCTGATTGTACTACCCTCAAAACATGAAAAAAAGTCATTTTTCGAACAGTGTGTGTGTGTGTCTGTGTGTAGATTTTTTTCTATGGCAAACGATAACAGCCGAATATTCAAACAGAATCAAATAATTTTTTGCATACAGTCCTGATTTGTAGAGTACTCAAGACCTATTGTTTTTGGTGAAGATCGGTTAAGGGAAAGGGGTAGTTTTTTACCTGCAACGTTTTATGTTTTAACATGGTTAATTTTTTCTATGATGAATGATAACTGCCGCACATTCAAACAGAATCAAATAACGTTTTGCATGTATCCCTGAATAGTAGAGGACTCAAGACCTATTGATTTTGGTGAAGATCAGTTAAGAGAAAGGGGTAGTTTACCTGCAACGTTTTATGTGATAACAAGGTTAATTTTTTCTATGACGAACGATAACTGCCATAAATTCAAACATAATCAAATATGTTTTTGCATATATCACTAAATTGTAGAGGACTCGAGGCCTGTTGATTTTGGTGAAGATCGGTTAAGGGAAAGGGGTAGTTTACCTGCACCATTTTATGTTGTAACAAGAGAAATTTTTTCATGACGAACGATAACTGCCATAAATTCAAACAGAATCAAATAATTTTTTATATATGTGCCTGAGTTGTAGAAGACTCAAGGCCTATTGATTTTGGTGAAGAATGGTTACGGGGAAAGGGGCAGTTTACCTGAACTATTTTTGTTGTAACAAGAGTAAAGTGTTTAATTTTGATAAATAAAGTATCCTGATAAGAAGATCTTAATAATCCACTGTAGAAACGTAGATGAAATATCTATAAATAAAGAGGCTAGTTGAACGGGCTGGGGGTAATTTTCTATAAATGAAAATTATAGTTGAAGGGGGAGGGGATCATTTTTATATGTGTACTACGTTATCAGCAACAAAGTAGTAGTTCGTTGTTAAAATTCCTTCCCGGGCTGTTTGGCCGTAGTCCAATGTTTTCTGCAAAACCAGACATTTCGGCAGTGCTGTCGACTGCCATCATCAGTGAAAATCGAGTGCGATAATGTGTGGTGGTATACATTAGTGACCACAGTACTGTGGTTAAGGCTGAAGCAATAAGTGAAAAGAAGTAGTTTCTATGGAAACATTTCATTTTGTAAATGATTTTAAATATAAATCTTAGAACATGGAAGTCATGTATGGTTCTCCATACTGACATTTCTTAAAATTATTCAAATTGGTTTTATGTTTATAATTTAGTGAAAGTAGGAAAAAATGAAACTCGCAGACCAATGTACAGATATGCCGTTTTTTCTGCCCATTTAATAGAAGTTGTGAAGGTGTCCACTGCCATATCATGGCCTACTGTATGATCAGCTGTCGCTGCTTCTCCCTCTTGCTCCTCCTCCTCCTCTTCTTCTCCGTTCATCACATCGCCTATTTCATCTTCTGTCATAAACTGGTTTTTTTCATCTTGGTCACCTCCCAGCCACTTGTTTACATCGTCCTTTGTCAAATCGCGTCTGTTTTGTCTACAAGTTTCTCAGCGATTGTATCACCCAACTCATGCAGTTCATCATCTATGTTGCCATTAATCTTGTTTTTCTAAAATAGGGTTAATGTTTTACGTTTTCTTTTGCACTGTGACTAAAGTTTGCACTCACGATTTCAAATTATGTAAACACGGCAAATAATTACTCCAAGAAAAAAAACCAACTGCAAATAAATGGCACTGTACACAGTGAGTGACTAATGATGCAACTGACGTCTATGGTCAGTGACTTGTTTGCCCCTCCATGCTCGCCAGTACCTGCCTGAATATGCCGGACTACTGGAAGGGCCAGACTACCACAGTGCCAGATTACAGAGGGTGTACTGTTATGACGGTCTACTTGATCGTCGTAGGTACAGTGGAAAACAAAATACAAGACACCAATTAAGTCACTAATCACCAGCTTCAATTTTCACAGTTAAACAGTTCATAATTAACAACACTGTCTCTTACAACAAATCAAATAAAATTTGTTCACACGCAATAAAATATCAACTAATATAAAACAATATTGTATTACAACTATACCGCCCGATTATAAAACACGACACTTCACTAATAACCACTTGAACGGACATAGTAATATCGCCCGATAATAACTGAAAACTAAGGCTGCTGATGCCTTGTATTTATACAACGCTCATAGGCCAGAAGATTCCAAACTACGCCTTATCTCTAAACTACAACTTAATTAATTGAGGCCTTGATACAGTCAGCGAGCGGCTGCGCGAATTCTGACAATTGCGTCGAGAGTCACATGCACCACACGTATTACACTCTGGATTCCTCTGGAACATTCGATAAACACGTAGATTGTTCTGTGATGTTGTAACTATGGTTTGTAGTTTGACAAGGGATGGTAGACCGAACGTACGCCAGTGGGTGGCTGAAGTGTCTAGTTATGACAGCACCAGTGAACAACTGACCACAGGCCAACAGTCTGGAAATTAACCAGAAGAGTTTGTGAGATCAAGAAATCGAACCCTTGATCATACACACAAACAAAAGTTAGCGTTTACATCATATCGTGTTTTCATTGATGATTGATTGTCTGTACAATAGTCATTAAAAACTTAATGAACGGTAGTATTTACCTATCTGTGTGCGCATTCTAAATTTTATTTTACATTAATAATTATTATAAACAAAAAACCAACAGGAGGTATTAAATTTTATACAATTTTTAATTCTATCAAATTAAAATAAGAAAAATACATGAACACATAAGGTATCGACACCATGGCCACTTAAAAAAAAAATTATCACTTGCAATATAATACTGAGAAAAGGTAAACAAAGAAAGGACGGAGGGCAGATTACATATGGTTCTGTGCTATGTGTCTGTCGAGGTCGTCAGTCTTGTGCGTTCGAAAGAAACACTGAGGGCACTTTATCAAACTAACTTCTTGCGAGCAATGCGGAATGTGCTTTATTAATCCGCACTTATACAGGAAGTGTGTACTACACCGTGGACACTGATACTTTGTTCTCTTATTGCTCACTGGTGCATCACCTGAAACAAAGCAATCAAGTCAATAATTTTATTTTATTATTAAATACCAGCTTGATGGCTGATGAAATTATTAATTTCACCAAGTATCAAACACACCAAGTGTTTTTATATATTTTACAAAACCTTTGAAATTATTAATTACTAATAAGACATCTGGAACTGTAAAAATGACAAAGAGTTAGTTGAGCTGAAAGGAAAACAATGTTAGAGATAATAAGGGCAGTGAAGAAGAAAAGAAATACTTGTATTTTGTTGTCCATGACATTGATTAACTAATTATAATTATAATACTACTGACTCGGAACACAAAGTTTGTTATTGGTAAAAATGTAAAATTTTTACCTTATAGTCTGAACCAGTTTTCGCTTATAATAAGCTTCATCAGAGGCTGCCACGGCCACTGTCTGTTCGTTTAGGATGTCGAACATAAAAACAACATCCTAAACGAAGACACAATTCAAATCACACATATTATTCGAACATATCATACCCCACATACACAACATCGATCTTTCAAATGACTCTGCCATCACCTAGAACAAGACGGACAATGCTCCTAGTGGCAGCCTCTGACAAAGCTTATTATGACCAAAAATTGCTTCAGGCTATAAAGTAAAAATTTTACATTTTTACAAATAAAAAACTTTGTTTTCCAAGTCAGTAGTATTATAATTATAATAAGAAAAGAAAGTTACTGCTAGAGATGAAACCAAGGTAGACTGAATTTATAGGACATATCATAAGACACAATGGCTTTAATCATGAACATTATGATTGCCAAAAGTTTATAAAATAAAGAACAAATAAGGCCTAAAGTCACACATATGTAAGATGTAAGACTGTTGTATACTAAAGAACCTCCAACCAACACTCAAAGTAATATTATAAATATTGCATAATATACTAGGATATATTGTGATTCGTATTCTTAAAACTATTTGTCATTGGGATAATACTAGTTTAAGTGTGTATGTTATGTTACTTGTATATGTTACATATATTTATATTATCCACAGTCGATGTATAACTTATGTATATTGATGCACAGTATTTGTAAAGACACTATTTATAGAATACACTAGAATGTTCTGTATTAATGTAGAATGCATTTGTGGGTAGACTTAGTTTGTTCAACTATGTTATAATTAGTACATCTTGAACAATCTAGACCAGTGGTTCCCAAAGTGGGGTCCGCAGACACTTTAAGAAAAACTAGGATATACCATAATATTCTCTGATTTTTTATGGTCTAAAATATGAATCTAAATTTTAGAATCTTAAAACAATTAGCAGAAGATTCCAGTATTTTTTTGGGAGGTTCAAACTGATTGTAATAATTGTCAAAGTAATTTCAAACTAATGGTTTTAATAATGTCTTTAAATCATGTCGTGTAGCAGATCTGTTTGTCAGCCGAACTGACTATATGTATCTCTTACACTACAAACAACAGATTCATTGGCAGAACTTTCAACTGACAGTTCATTAAAATTACAGTTTTTGCAATTACAGCTATGTAATGACTGACTGTCCTAAACCCTAAACTCAGAAAAAGAGCTTTGAAGTGTTTAATTGTGTTGTCCTCTGCTTATTTGTGTGAAACCGCATTTTCCCTCTTCATGTACTTATAGTCAAAATGAAGAAATAAACTTGATGTCGAGAGTTACTTAATACTGAAGTTATCAGACATTAAACCCAGTATTGCAGAGCTAGTTGTGCAAAAGCAGCTTCATTCTTCACATTAAACTATGTTTGATAATTAATATTGATAGTTAAACTTTCACTTGTGAACTTACTTTGTTTTTTTCCATACGCGTTTCGGCGTGATGTGCGCCTTCGTCTCACACCGCTGACGAAGGCGCACATCACGCCGAAACGCGTACGGGAAAACAAAGTAAGTTAACAAGTGAAAGTTTAACTATCAATATTAATTAAGTGCTGTGAATGAAGAAGATGAACTTATCAAAACAACTATGTTTGATATCATTAATATTATAATTTTGCAAGTTAAGAGAATTTTAATTTTAATACATTTATAATTAAAATATAAGAGTTTCCATCATATTTACTGTTTGTTTTATTTCAGAGCTCAGACGGGGTCCATGAATTTTTAAATTTTTTGTAGGGGTCCTACTGAAAATTTTGGGAACCACTGACCTAGACTAATCTTGTAAATTATGGATGTGGTGAATGACATCATTACCATATTATATTTAAATGGCAGCTGACAGTTTTAGTCAGTCTCAATTCTGAGAGTTGATGAGTTAAGTTACAGAATTAGTGTGAGTATTTGATACTACAATTGTGAATCAATATTATATTTATGTTGTTGTTTCTAAACGTTATGGTTGTGTTAATAATTGATATCACAGTTATGAATCGAAATTCTATTTTTCTGTGTTAATATCTTTAATTGTGAAAAACTATTTGTGACACCGATAAATAAACAAGGTGTTGGCATTGATATGAGTGTTTTATGTCAGTTGTCATACCTAGAAGATGACAAAGATGTCAAGGTAAGAATGGGATTTGTGGAAAACTGTGACAATGAAATCCAAATACAGTATAATTCTTAAGTAACACATTTCTGTACTACTTAAGATACATCTTACTTTCAAAGAAATTACAAACTAAGTGATTTTCACAGATACGCTGGACGAAACTTACCATGTTTCACAGCTACGTGTGCATTAATGGTTCCGTTGCGAGTTGAAACAAAATCACAGTATGGACACTTGAACTGTGGCGGCACTCCACACTCCAGTCGTAAATGTCTCGTCATACTGTGCCAGTGCGAATACAGGCGCATACATCGTGGGCACTGGTACTTCTTCTGCCCGCTCACTGGATCAAATATCATGTACTGACTTTCCCCTTGATGATGATGGTGCTTTGACGACGGCTTTCCTGTCAGGCTTTTAGTTTCCTCCAGTATTTGTTCCAAGTCTGTAAATGCTACATAAATTAGTGACCATGTACGTGTTTAGTTTAACCATATCAGTGATCAGACAGACACACACACTGTTACAAACTCTTTGACAATACAGGTAAACAAAAACCTGTTTGAAAACTATCTTCTTCTTCTCTCTTCAAGTATTAGGCCTGCAGCTTGTTGCACCTCCCTGGCCACGTTCCGCCACCAGTAAAGAGAAATCAGCCGTCGTCTAATAACCACGTGTGTGGCAAGCCGCACAGTGGCGAGAGAGAGAGTTTGAAAATTATAACAGTCAAAAATGGAAACTCTAAGATTTTAATGTTATGAAGGCCATGGTCCAATGTTGTTTTGTGCAAACGTTTTGGGTGTGCCTTCAACGGCCATCTCCAGTACAGAAGGCTGCAAAACACTGACAAAGGTTTCATAGTCAGTGACCACTGAACTGCGGTTAAGGCTAGTGGCCGTGAGTAGGACAAACGTATTTATAAACTTTTGGCGTCTGCACGAAGTTGTTGTCTGACACCACCAGCCAATCAGAAGAAAGACATTAGACATCAAAGGTATGGCCAAAATGTTTACACAAAACAACAGTGAAGCCAGCCATGAAAGCCGTTGAGAGAATTTAAGATTTTAATTTTTGTGTCAGTTTGATACAAAGCTGTTTCTGTTATTAGCCAAGCAGCTAGTCCAGAGATTTTTTTAAATGTTTCACCCTCGTCAACCCTTTTGTAGCCACATGTAGAAGTTGTGTCCCCCTCCAAAAAAAAGGAACTATCAGCAGAGAGGGTGGCCTAAAATCTCAACAAATTAATACAATGTGAAACTGCTTTTGTAATGACGGATACTAAAGTAATAACCTGTACATTGATATTTTGTGATCCTTGAGATCAAACTATTTTGGCACTTCATTCAAAACAATTGCAATAATTAAATTAAAATATATGTCTAATAAAAAATTGTTTACTACATTTATTTACTACATTAAAACAATTTTATTCACTTTTTTTAAAAACTACTTTAGGTTCAGTTTATGATAATTATATATGGCTGAATAATTTTTTGCACCAATTTTAGAAGTATCATACCCCCTGGGGTCGTGTCTCACAGTTTGAGAACCACTACTAAGAAATGTTAACAACTATAGACCATGGTGAACCAGCTTTGAAGTTTTAAATAATAATTTATCAATAGAAATATCACCATAGAAGGAGTTAGCACGTGTAAATATTTGGGAGTTACACTTAATAAACACGGAAATAGCAGCGATGAAATAAAAGAACGATTAAACAAATCGAAAAAGTAATAGGATCGTTGAACTCTATTTTATGGGATAAATCAATCACAAGAGACACAAAAAAGAGACTGTATAAGAGCATCTTCCTAAAGAAAAGAGGAAGGCCACGAAGATGTTGGCGAGAGGGTGTAGATGAAGCTATGAAGCTTAGAGGCCTGTAAGAAGACGTGTACTACAATAGAAGACAATGGAAACTAGGGATGGAGAAGCGGGCTAGGCCGTAAAAATCTGTTATATATTACAACATTAACAAGTTTTATGTGATGATGGGTGTAATCGTAATAATAATAACACTATGTAATTTGGTTTAGAATCATTTAAATATTTATTAAACAAAAATTCTTATGTTGGTTGCGAATTAAAATATCATTATTATTTGCTTGTGTGTGTGTAGCCATAGCACACATCTAATTATTACATATAAGTGATACTCTCGTATTACACATAGACATAATATACAATCTTATACTCTAATACACATTTATAATTATCTAATATTGCTCTTGGCTTGCTCATTAGTATGATAACGATTATATTATCTAATTATTTTCCAATGATCTAATCTCTTTTGATTTTACTGCATATGCATTGCATTGCTTTCTAATAAAAATTTACTAATTACTTTTATCAATTTAAATATCAAAATTATAGATTAAAAAGTATAGCTTCAAAGTTATTGATTCAAAATTATAGTTAAACATTCTTAAACATTACTCTAATTATTATACAAAGAATATTTACATTTTGCAAAAATTATTAATTCATATTTGAATTAGATTGTCTCTTTTTTACAACGTTAATTATTGTCTTTGTGTAAGTCTCTGGTTTTCAAGTACATGGTTGTTTGTCACCTTATTGTCGCGGTAAATCGGCAGCGTGTCCTCTTCGGTCCTAGGTCATTGATCCTGGATGCTCCTTTGTCGTCGTGTAGTCCTGGAGTCCTTGATCCTCGTCCTTCGTCCGTCGGAGTCTCGTACGCTGGATTCTATTGCATGTACTCGGCTGCTCCCTCGTCTCCCATCATGGCCTCAGGTTGCAAGTGCTCTCACGAAAATGATGAGTAGTCATGAAGCCCCTGGCTGCTGCTGTGGTTGAGATACAAATGTTGTTGTCTCTGAGCAGAGCCTCCAGCTGCTACGGTAGTTGTACGTGAAAGAGTTGTAGTTGTTGGGCAGAGCCTCTGGCTGCCAAGATGATTGAACGAGAAAGAGCTGTACTCGTAAAGCAGAGCCTCCGGCTGCCACAGTAGTCAATCGAGAAAGAGAGTGAAGTTAGCGTGTCTCGTGTATTTATAAATTAGGGCACTAAAATCATGTTTCGACAATATTCTGCATGTCAGAGTCTGTCGAAGGCGTCACTTCTCACACACGATTCTTGTCACACTTAATTCGCCTGTCTTCGCGAAATGCTAAGTCTTTTGCACATTACCCGATATTCATTCTGTCGGTAATTTTTTAGTGTTCACCATGTATAAACCATTTTTCTTTATCTTAATTAACATAAGTTTTATTTTCCTGTAATTACACTTTTTATCCTTTTTACACTATTTTTTATACACATGTGCGTCTTATTTTTATACACACTTTGGTGTATTTGGTTTTGTGATATTCTGCACACAATCTTTACAAAATAAATAAATTCATATTTTTAATAGCGTTCCTTAAGGGTGACACTTTTCAGGAATTTACAGATTTCACTCACACATGTAACATACGCGTGTACGCACAGACACAGCAAAATGGCATGATCTACTTGTCTCGACATGAAAGTTTGGTCGTTCCTTATACAGTTCAGATTGAAAGCTGAATTATTATTGCTAACAATATGAATTATTCATTTACTTTAATTAATTATTTTAATTACTTTGTGCAATGGACAGTACCCTATACATGTGTACTATTGCAATATATATATATTATAATATACATTAACAGTCTATTATATATTATTAGACTTTTTTTTAGATACTAATACTTTTACTTGTGGTAATGTATATACTTGAATAACTGACTGATTGATTCTGTAAATGATTTTTGCTTGTCACTTGTAACGGACATTATTATAGCAAGTAACAAATCTAAATATTACCGCCTAGAACTTCTTGTAAGTCTCTGACACTTGTTTCAAATGTTCTCTTCTGTACCACCATACACATTCTCAATTGATTATTGTTGTTTTAAATTTGACAAGAAACTCGACAGCTTTGAATTCTTTTGCACAAACCATCAGCTGACAGATATCACTTCATTTTTTTAACTGCAATTTAGGAGCTAGTGAGTTTATTAAATGATGAATTTTGTACATACCATGGCAACGTCATAATGCAACACATTACTCCTACAATAAAGATCAATACACAATATTTTATTATTGTTTCATTATTGGCAAAGCAAATTTATTAAAATTGTTTAAAAAAATTTAATACTGTTGGTTTTTGAAGAAATTTTTGGGGTGATGAAGAATTAAAAACTTGCTACTCTGTAAAATGCAAAAGAAAACACATCAGAGATAAATGAAATAATTGTTCAAGAATATCAATTAACAACACTCAATTTATTTATATTAATATATTTAAGGACTGTATAATATTGTATTTAAGGAAAACAATATGTAATAATGCTATTATTTTGATGTAAAACAAACTGTTTCAACTCCTTCACATATACACGGATACACACATATGCACACACTCACATACATAAACGCGTTCACTCAAATAATTGATCTGTTGTGTTTGACATTTTCTTTTGTATTCATACACAGGTTCTGCTGATGACAATAAGTATTGTCAAAAACGTCGTAAAAAAAAATTCTGTTATACTTTTTGACCGAGCCTCACAAAACCCTTCACCAGAAACATTCATTGATTGACGGTCACTACAAATTTAATGATTTATTAATATTAATGGTAATTTTAGTTTTATACAAATTTTACTTTATTTATCTGGCTCTCATCTATTTCATCCATATGTCTCTAACCTTCTGCTTCCATGACATCCAAATGCTGCCAAAATAACACACAAGACACGCATATTAATACCTGGGAGGACATTCTTTTCATTGAGTCAGCAACTCTATTCTCTTTCAAATTAACTCTTCCATACAACACTGCATTGTTCTTGATAAATGTTACATTTCAGTTTATTCAAGAGATATGTTTATGCACACATCTTTTTCAGTGGCAGGTCATCCATAAGGTTCAATGGTTCAGTGAACCTCCTAAATAATTTAAATACGTTTAAGGATTTGTTAAGATAATGGTTTCATATTTAAATAACAAGATTTGCAAGATTAATCTTATTGACTGAACAGTAATGGATTCGCATTATAGGCGAATTGCTCACTACTATTGGCTGAGGTTCAAAGTAGCTCTCAGCACCTCCTACACTATGTAGACAGCGTTGGAGGGGAAAATCAGTATACCCAAAATTACACTGAACTGTCGCTAAAGCTTGTGTCTCATGACAGACATGAATAGTTCTGACAAGGGCCAAACCGGACTGACCGGGAATGTTAACATATTCATAATACCACCATTCGCCATTATTATGATTTTTACCACATAATTTGTCCGTTTACCTTTAGTTTTGTGTCAGATTTCTCTAATTAATTTAGAATGCAATAACAATATGTGCAGTAAAGTCTTAAATCATCCAAATTAGTGAAGTAATTGTACTCTGAAAATAAAGCATGTGTAATGTAGTCATTAAATAATTATATTAAAGTTAAGCTGATCAAAGTGTGTATAACCTTTAAAGTGTTTGGTGGTATTTTTGTGTGTTAAATGTTCAGGTATTTCTTATTTTTATGTTCAGTTCATTGATTTGGTAAAATGAATAGTGTTCAGTCTACTTTAAAAACAAATTTTTCTTCTCTCTCTATTAAAGATAAATGCAAAATTAAGGAACTCGGTAGGCCGCTTCCCATTTAAAATATTAAACAGAAATATTTAACTATCCTTTTATTTTGTTTATATATTTCAAGAATAATTTACAAATAGCATAAACACAACCTAATATTAGGACTACTTGAAGTTGTCAATAGTTATGTCTTCATGTTGCGACCCACCCCGTGTGTTATTTGGAATGGGATAATTGCTCTTATCTTAGTAGAAACATTCAGACATTGAACCCCCAACTGTCAGAACCATGAGCCGCCATTGATCTTTTTATAACATACACTACTATGCTACCTGAGCTGCAGTACTTGCTCACTATATCCACATTTAATTCTTTGATACATTTTGTGCTTATATAATTTTTAATTATCATAAAAACTATGAAAATTCCAATTATGCTACTATTTTTTGTTTGGGAAAGTAAAAGTTATCATACAGTATTCACACAATAAATACTACAAATTCCAAACAATCATATTTGGTTAAAATTCTCTTTAGTCTGGCTGAATTTTGAAAGTTTTTTAAATTTTTGGGCTCTGTGGTGAAAACGTTGTGAAATTTCCACAAGTGAACACTACAACATTCAGATGTTAGTTAAACATTCCTCTAATTTGATGCGCCACGCGAATTTTTGAGTTTTTTCACCCATTTTTTGGCCCTCCAGTGTCACAAAATCTTGAAATTTTCAAAAATGTTGTGAAATTCATATTTTGGATAAAATCCCATTCACTTTGAGACCCCACATTGACATCTGTTTTTTTTTCAAAATTTTCCCCCTTCACGTTTTTACCTTCCGCCCACATATTTTTTGGTGAATCAGCAATAGGGTTATGCAGGGAAAAAGTATGGACACATATGTTAAGTTCTATGAAAATCAGTTGATGGGTTCAAAGTCATGAGACATATTCCAAACAGACAAATAAATGTCAAAGAGTGGAGTAAAAACTGAAAACTTGATTCGCTCACTCAGTTAAATTCATAAGGTCGCTGTCAGTGCAAAGTTCTTGATGGCGTGATGGTGGCTTTTTACCTGACTATGCAAGTAAGACAGTATTATGTTATGAGAACTTGGGCTTGCCGGGCTGTAAGGCCGTGGTCCAAAGTTGTTTGGTGCAAACGTTTCGGCCGTGTCTTCGACAACCATCTTCAGTGCACAAGGCTGCAAAACACTGACAAAGATTTCATAGTTAGTGACCACTAAACTGTGGTTAAGGCTAGGGCTGTGAGTGGGACATATTTATAAACTTTTGGTGTCTGAACAAAGTTGTTGTCTGACACCACCAGCCAATCAAAAGAAAGGCAAATTCTTCTTGGTTCACCACAACTCGCGCACAAAGAGCACTCAATGAGAGGGACTCATCCTGCCAATTCATTGCAATACATGCATATTTCTGAATCTGGACAGAGTATATACAGGCGAACATAGACTAGACAGACAATTGCCTGAATATACAGGCGAGGGAAATACGCACTCACCGATGACAGAAGCATCGCCTGTTCAAAGAGTATGCAATGGTCGGCATTCAATCATTCATGCATGACATTCATCAGTGTGCTGCGATTACAGAACTTCCTACACTTGCTGAAGTTCTTTTCTCTTTTCTTTTTTGACAGTATTCCTTCATTGACTGACTCGCTCTTGCTTAGTGTTCTTCCGATGACAATGTTTTGGTTCTCCTTGGGTTCTCTTCGGTTAGTGTTTTGCAGCCTTCTGCACTGAACATGGCCATCAAAGGCACGGCCAAAACATTTGTAACACCAAACTTTTATTTGTTTATATTCACCACAGACAAATGTTCTTTACTTTGTGCATGGCCACTGTATAGAGGTAACTGACAATATTGATACAACTGAGAGTACATGACACCTCTGGTAAGATATTATACAATTGAAAGGATAAGGTAAAATAAAAGGATGTTTACGACAAAATGAAAAGATGCAGAATGAAAACAAGAAAAGTTTGACTTGATTGAAACACAATATAAACAAAAAAAAATCTGTCAGAAAATATTTTATTTATTTTTAGATGTTTTTCTGAATATGTTACAACTGACTCATTAATTACAAGACTTACATTGTTTCTTCTAAGGCTAATCAACAATTAGCAGTTTATAAAAACTCGATAGAAACTATTTTTAGAAGTATGTAGAAATGCTGTTTGTCAGAGACACAGACAATGTGGAAAAGGACAAAGAAGGAACTGACACTCTGTAAACAAGGATTTGGAGGTGGACAGCAGGAATAAGGTGGGTGGATAAAGAGGTGCTCGTCTGAACCAAACAGGGTAGACAGAGGAGATTGGGAAACTGCACTTGAAGCGAAGTGTGCACATGTAGTGACAGTGTATTTTATTCTCCAGGCATCTCAAGGATGTGTTGTTATTCTAAACCAGTAAATGCCAAACTCCAAACAAATCTCTAAACTGCTTGCCCAATTTCAGATATGTGGTGCGGTGAAGCTGCTCCTGCAACTAGGAGGGGAACTGAAACAAGCTTGAAGGTTGTTGTCAGTGTTTTTCTCAGGACAAATGAGAAATTCACGAATCTTACCACATAATTTGATAAATACAGTTTATAAATTTGTTCCATCTCAAAGTTTTAAGTAAACTGATATGAATTATGTTGCAAACACATACGTTACTTACCAAATGTTGAGCGATTGTTGTTATTAACAAAAATTCTAAGTTTATTTTATTTATTTACAAATTTGGTAATTCCTTTTATTTCAAATTATTTATAAGCCTTATCTTAACACATACAACTGGCTTAGAAATAGATGTACGTTAAGTGATTACAGGATTTTTCTGATGTTTTTTACAGCTCTGTGTGAGGATGATCCACCTCGTACCCCCCCCATCATTGGTTATGTCACTGGAGAGCTTGGTGCATTAATACTTCTAATTAAAATCTCTGGCAGTATTAGACAAATCAATTCATTTGGAGTGTAACAAAATACAGAATCATTTTGTTTAGTTATTAAATACAGGAACTGACTGTTCTCTTTGAAAGCTTTAAGACTATGCTTTTCATGGTTTAATGCACTTTTACTTTTGTTAGCACCAAGTGTTTCCCTCATTCTATAAAGAAGTACACTAAAAACTCGTTTATCCAAATCACGTTTATCCGAAAATCCGGTTTATCCAAAAAGTTTTAGTAATTTTAAAAATACACAAAAGTATTTTCCTGTCGCTATAATCTATATTTAATAGTGAAGACAAGCGATTCCACATGATATAAAGTCAATAATCAGAACTAATTGGGGTAAGGGGTACTCCGAATTATCGATTTGTTTGGATTTTTGAACATAAAGTATTGTTCATATATTGTAAACTTAAAGTACTGTATACTGTTATGTATTATAACAGTACATTTCTGTGCTGTTTTACAGTTTATTGTGTCATATTCACTGTAAGTAACTTTTAAATTACTATTTATTAAATAAAGTTACTATATTTACATAATATGTATTATTGTTTAAATAGAAGTTTCGGTTTATCCATCAAATTTGTATCGTTCCCATCAAATTTGGATAAACGAGTTTTTAGTGTACTTAACCTTAATCTATTGCCAGACTCCTTCATCATACAGTAGACAAAATGTTTAGTATTAACACTACTGATATGTGTGTGTGTGTGTGTGTGTGTGTGTGCGTGTGTCCTTAGAATAATGAAAGCTTATGAGTGATGTACGAGGATTGTTCAATAGAAACACGTTTAGAGGCTGTAAATAATTTTTTATTCAACGATTTAAAAAGAAGTCTCCATTAACATTAAGGAATGAGTCCCACTGTTGCACTAATCTGTAGATTCCCTGCTGGTAAAATTCTTGCGGCTGCTTGCGGAACCATTCGCTAACAGCAAACTCTACATCAGCGTCCAATTTGAACTGCCGTCCTTTTATCATGTTTCTTTAATAGGCCAAAAACATGATAATCGCATGGGGACAAGTCGGGACTGTGAGGTGGATGTTGTAAGACTTCCCACTGCAGATCCAACCAACCAAGCAGATCTTGAATCGTCTGGGCTACAAGGGGTAGAGCATTATCCTGCAGAAGAATGACACCATATGTGAGCTTCCTGGGACGTTTATTCTTGATGCTGATCCGTAAGTGTTTTAAGCTGTCTGCATATCACTCAGCGTTGATGTTGACACCAGGTTCTTTAAAATCTAAGACCAGCACACCTTGTCAACCAAAAAATATGGTCATCATTACTTTTCCTACCGAAGGTTGGAACCGACATTTTTTCATCTTCGGAGATTGTGCATACTTCCACTGCATACTCTGACGTTTGGATTCTGGTTCGTAGTGATAACACTAAGACTCATCACCGGCAACAATTTGGTGTAGAAAGGCATTACCTTGTTGTTGATAGCACATCAACTGTTGTAATGATAGGGCTGACCACAAATTTTTCTGCTCATCAGTAAGCAGTCGTGGAATCCAATGTGATAGCCAAGACTATGAATGATGGAATGAACAGTTGCATCATTCATAGCTGATGCTCAAAATTGAAGAAAGTTCTCTAACTTTGATGCACCTATTTGTGCATAATGCAGTTTCCAGATGTCTCAGATTTTCATCTGATGCCTGCAACACATGCAGGTCCGGGACGGACCAAATCTTTAGTGAAATTCTCTGCCTTGTCGAAATTTATTGCACCATTCAACCACTGCCGTATGAGAATAACTATAGTCACCATATACAGCTTTCATTCTCATATAAATTTCCATTGGCTGACGCCCCTCAGCGGCCAAAAACTGAATAATGGCACGCAGATTATCTTTGGACGGATTTTCTATCATAGATGCCATTTTTCAACCCAGTCACAACGCTTAGAAAAGAGCAAATTGCAAATATGTTTGACAGATGCGTCACTAGTACTTAAACAGACAATATAAACAAATGAATTCCATTGTCATGGCAACAAAGTCATGGCTGCGCACATCAAACGTGTTTCTATTGAACAATCCTTGTACATTTATGTTAACAATTCTTTCTCTATTACAGAAAGTCGCTATCAATATTTAAACAATACCATACTTCTAATCATTTATTCCATACTTCTAGTCATTCATTCCACTTGTTTAATTGAGCCAATAAAAATGGTAAATTAGTTGAGCACAATTGTTTGTCATTTTAAATCTTCTTTTGTTTGATTCATTGTTTAATAAGTGCAGGCAGTAAGTGGGTACAATTTTCTACCAGATGTGCCAAATTATCACACCGCTATTTGAAAATCTATTATATTTTAACTGTACTGTGAGTCATGTGTTTAAAATAGACATGTCGATTGATGTTGCCTTTTCTGTGTGACACAAATTCGCAATAAGGGCACTTAAACTGGGGTGGTATGCCACACTCAAGCCGTAGGTGCCGTGTCATGCTGAAATACTGTGAATACAACTTGAAGCAGCGAGGGCACTGGAATTTTTTGTTTGACTCTGATGCTGATGATGACGATGATATAGTTAAAGTTGAAGTGGATTTCAGACCAATTATAACACCTGAAATACAATTTTAATTGGTTATTAAAGTGGATTTTTCAACCGATTAATTAACTACTTTTACAATTATATTAAAACTGAAAATTTTTAACTTTTAGACACTAGTGTAACTAGGAGTTACTCCTTCGGGTGGGGGGGGGGGGCTAACTTATGGATTGGATTCTCATTTACAATCATTTGTAAGCCTTATTTCAACACACACAACTGAATTATATAAGTAGGCCTACGTTAAGTTATTATGGAATTTTGTTGAAATTTTTAATATCTCTGGAGGGGGGATTGATCCCCTGACCCCCACAGTTACACAACTGCTCTCAGATATTGAAAGTATAAAGCATACAATTTGTATACAATTTAATACTCCAAACTGATAAGCAATTTAATCTATAATATTTTGTAAGACGGCTACTGCAATATGCATTTTAAAAATAACAAAAAATTATAATTCATTCTAGAAAATGTTTGTCTAGGGCCTTTTTCTACACCTAAATTTCTGTTATACAGGTATTCCTGTATTCCCAACTACTCAGTATTACTTTTTAAAGTAAATTCAAGTTTAATAGAAGAAAGTGAGCTCTAATAATCAGTGTAAATGTTAAAAGTTCTCTGTTTGTTGGTCCATGGATGAAAGTCTCCTCATAGAAATCTAGATGCAACCATGACAGATATACATTGGTACAGAAATGAGACTTTCAATAAAATTTGTCTGAATATTGATACAAATATTTTTTACACTGTACTGTTAAACTGACCCAATCTTAAAAGCTCACTAAATCTCTCGTCCTTTGTTGACTTCACAGACACTATAATTAGTAATATTATTTTGAAAGACAATGGAAAACGTTAAAACCATGATAGCACAAACACAAAACAAAGGAAAAACAAAATTTTAAAATATGAATTAAAAAATTTATTGCAACAGTAGCCCTAAAGGATTAAGAACATAAGAAATTTTATATACAAACAAACTTTATGAAGTCTTATAAATTTGTTTGTAACATTCACAATTGCAGTTTCGTCTTCTATTTTGTTCCAGTGTTTCAGCCAGGCTTAAGGCTATAATCCAACTTTTTTTTCTAAATGTTTCTGCAGTTGTTCTTCAGTGGGTGTGTTAACCTGTCAGTAACAATGATGACCTCACTGACTCTAACTACTTATAGTGACTGAACTGCTTCCCAAAGTTTTGATTGGGACTGGCTTGGCCAACCACGTGACAACCACTATCAGCAGTGAAACAGATGTTTATAGATTTCTGCAGCATATATTCTACAACATTGGTACAACTTCTCTACTTCTTCTTCCTCCTCCTCCTTGATGACAGATTCACTTTACTCTAATCTCCTTTTGTTGGCAATACATTTGCCACATGAATTGTCAATCCTCTGCCTCATCGGGTTAAAGTCAGCGAGTTTGTCACTGTCACTGATAGAATAAAAACAGTTACAGAAGATGGATTACTACAAACATAGCCAAAATATCCAGCTGAAGAAGAAACACTTGGCTATAGCCAAACTACCAGAAAGCCAAAACAAACATGAAAATCACTAGAAAAATAATACGCAAACAATGACCCTTCCCTTCTGTACATGTTATAAGGCCTGATTTAATATATTTATGGAAATCAAATTGAGAAGTGAACATTTACTAGAAAACAATTTTCTAAATTGTAACATTTTATATTCAGTTGCATAAGAAATTAAAGAAGGAGAACTGATTTTTCCACATGGGTTATTACATTTATCAAAATATAATATAAAGGTTTTTAAAAAATATAAAAACACTTGGTACGTTTCACAGATTTTATTTAACTCTGACAGCTGTTTCGACTTCCTAAGCCACTGTCAAAGAGATGAATGAATTTAAAACCTAAACACACGATGTAAGTAAAGGTGGTGGTAGCCTTTACAAGAACATCTGTTAAGATGAAGAGGGGGTGCAGGAGTTAAGGGAAGGTCACGCAAAATATAAAATTTTGCACCTAACACCCTCACAGATGTTCCAATACATGCCCTAAACAGATGGCTACCACCACCTTTACTTACATCCTGTGTTTAGGTTTTTATTTCATTCATCTCTTTGACAATGGCTTAGGAAGTCGAAACAGCTGTCAGAGTTAAATAAAATCTGTGAAATGTACCAAGTGTTTATATATTTTTAGAAAACCTTTGTATTAATATGTTTCACCAAATGCCCGAGTCATCAATTAATATCGTGAAAATATAATATATTTGTTCCAAAATAGTAAATCAAATCACAGAAGTGTTAAGTGTTACCCATAAGCATAAACCTCTGATTTTTAATGTTGTTTCATAGGTTGTGCTGTGTGAGTAGTGTGGGAAGTGAGAACTGTAGGCGTATTTTTAAACTAACAATGGCTAAAAGAAAGTGTTATTTTAATGATGAACTGAAGACTTGTCATTTTAATAGAACAAAAAGAAGTCAACAACACCATGGAGACCAAAATTAATTACCATAGTAACAAGTAAATAAACAAATCCTATTTTAGCAGCATCTTTGAACAGTCCGTGTGACCACTCTCATGCATGTTAAAAACACACTAAAAATACATTAGGTTGCGTTTCGATGCAGGAGACCTTGAAAATGCGGCAGAGTTGACAACCCATACATTTTTTCCATGTCCGTGTGACCAATTCCATTGCCGCCTGGGTGTTAAATTCAATGCGTTTCCCAACCGCACACACGCGACTGGGGAAAAATGCTTGTGTAACCATATCCTAACCCAGTTACAGTCACATCACACCAAGAAATTTTGGGGGAGCGGTCTGTATGTGTACTAAGCAAGATAGTATAAAATAAATATATTTATAGTATTGCTTATCGCCTATCATTAAAAGATATTTTAATAACTTAAATTTATGAAAACATACGTTAAATTAAGCTGTACATTCTTGGATTTCGTTGTCCATGACGTGTCCGTTACTTAACTAAATATCACTATAATATTGACGACTCGGAACACTAAGTTTTTTATAAGTAAAAACGTAAAGTTTTACCTTACAGCCTAAACCGGCTTTCACCTATAGAAGGTGAGCCTCTGATGAAGCCTTCTATAGGTGAAAGCCGGTTTAGGCTGTAAGGTAAAACTTTATGTTTTTACTTATAAAAAACTTAGTGTTCCGAGTCGTCAATATTATAGTGATATTTAGTTAAGCTGTACAATTATTTCAGCAAGTATATTAAATGTGTGTGAAAGATGTATTCATCACTGGTTGGGAAGACCAAATGGAAAGGGTGTTGGAACGCCTCTTCTACAGAATGTTTATATGATGGTGTGTCTGCTTGTATACTATATATATATGGGTTACAAATAAGTAGTGTACAAAGTAAACTGTAACGAGAAGCCTATTGAACAGCCCAGAACATTCTCCACCCCCCCCCCCCCGTCCAATGTAGCTTCAGTGCATAAGTAGGTTCTACTGTGTTCAAGAACACTTGAGATATGCATTAAGCCGGGTGCAGTAATGAGGGAAAGCTATACTGGACCTCTGCACAACCTTGACTGATGCAACACCTGCTACACTGGATGGGGGGGAATGGAGAATGTTCTGGGCTGTTAAATAGGGATCTCGTTACACTTGGTCCCCTGGACCAGATATGGAAAACTTGCCTTAGTCATCGGGAAGAGTTTCAAGGACCATGTGGAAAACCTTAAGGAGGTTCTAACTAGAATTCACGGTGCCCAACTGAAGCTAAGCCCGAAGAAGTGTTCTTGAACACACTAGAACCTACTTGAGCGTGGCCTTGACTGAGGCAACACCTGCCACACTGGACGGGGGGAGTGGAGAATGTTCTGGGCTGTTAAATAGGGAGCTTGTTACAATATGTTTTGTGTTGTTTCTACCTTACGTGTATGCATAATTTTGTTTTGTGAGTGGTTCAACAGAAAATCGGAAATGATAAAATGTGTTAAACCAAAAGCAATGGTTTTATTAAGAAAAACTACAAAAGTTGATTGGACTAAACAAGATTGGAAATGATAAATATTATGGTCGCTTTCTTCTAACATTATTTCTGCACATGTAGAGAATTATTATGCCTTATTATAAATAACATTTAGACCGCCATTAGGAATTCAATAAAAGAGCACAATATTACAGTTTGTTATGTGAGTGGAAAATTTTGGGTTTTCAATCCTGAAAAAAAAAACAAAGTATTTCCATCCTGGCACTTGGAGCGTGTCTCTCACATCTGTGGTGACAACATCTCTCATGTTTCCCTTCAGTGCCTTTTGGAAGTTTAGCCTCCATATTTGCTATGGGGGCTCTTTTTGGTATTTTACCATTCTCCATTCTCACAACATTTCAGTCTCATGTGTACTTTTACTGTTGGCTCTTTTGAAATGACAGGACCTATACCAAATGAATCTGTGCCTGTAACAGACTTATGTGCAGTAGCGTGGCGTGGGTATATAACAGCTGTTGCCAGTTGTGATAGGCCTAAAAATAATTGAATTTTTCCTAGTGCCAAGTGTTCTTTTTACAGCCAAAATATTCTTTTTAGAGATAAAATATCTTTTTAGAGTATTTTCTATCTTTTGCTGGCAGAAGAAGAGGGTCCCGGTTCGACGGGATCTGACTCCATTATACTTACACAGAATAAATGTGGACACAAATAATCGAATTAACAATAATAAAGACAAACAGAGAAACACATAACTAAATGAACAAAACACAAATATTAAAAAATAGGTTGACATTAATATTAATAGGTAGGTAGTGTCTGCTGCATGTTGGTTCTGAAATGAACATAGCTGCTAACTGAGCGTTTTGCTTGTTTATACAGCGGCAACACATTGGGTGGATGAATGTGTCCCCTCCCCGCTGCAGTTTGAACAGTGACAACTACTACGAGGTCAATGACTGTACACAGTAAAACATTGCAAGTGCAAGTACACATCAGTTCGAAAGAGCAATGCTATGCTTTTCTTCAAGTTTCCCTACTAATATTATTCGGATTTCAAATTATTCAATAACAAAACTATTTATTCTATGATATAACTAACATTATTTTCTTTAGTTTCCAGTACGATTGCCGCCTGCAACAGCAGTTACATGGACACCACGTTACTGCTTATGTGTATTAAGTATGCTATGGGGGGGGACCTAAAAAATCTTTATTCTGTTAAAAAGTTATTAATATATTTTAAAGTGTTATGTAAATAGTCCAATAACTATCTATCTGAGCATCTACATTTCACACAAATGACAATCTACAAGTGAAACATAAAATCTCTTGACTATTAATACTTATTATTAACTCTAAATTGGAAAGCTGTCTTAATAATCTAGATGCGTGTTTTAATGACCACTGATACTTTGTAATATTTTAATTTTTATTACAATTTGAATTAATTGGAGAGATGAAATGTTGTTATGTAATCAAATATCTCTTATTGTGTATTATTAAAATCTCTCCCGCCACAGATTAGCAAAATTGTTTCTTTGCAAAGCATTGACATGTAATAAAGTTACAAACAAAGGTTACAGTTGTTTCATGTTTAAAAAATATTATGTGTTCAAATGTGTGAACTCAAGTGATCGGGTCTGTTTTTAACAAGAAACAGTTACTTTTTTAACAGCAGCACTTGCTAATGCAATGAATACATCAAAGGTAAAGAATTTATGGACCAGTGTGGGACGGAGAGATGTGGATGTTAAGAAAGAATTGTGAGCTAAGAGACCTTTATGGAGAAGCAGATATTGTTGCAGCAGTGAAGGAACAAAGGTTCAGATGGTTGAGGCACGTGGTGAGAATGACATGTGATCGAGGCCCAAAAATTGCATTGTAAAGGAAGCCGGAGGCAGTATGGAGGAGGGGATGTCTGAGGAAGAGATGGTGTGAAAACGAGGAAGGGGATTTGAAGAAGATGCGAGTGGAAGGTTGGGAGGAGTGAGGTTCTGGACAGAGAGGAATGGAGGAGAATTATTGAGCATGCCAGGGTTCTACAGGGACCGTAGTGCCAGAGCGTAGAGAGAGAGAGTCATCACAGGTAAGCTGATAGTTTTTCTGTAAACATGGTATTAACTAAAGGAACACAAATTGTCTGCAGTAATATAATTTGTTTTTAAATTCAGGAACTGTCACCAGCATTCTTTGAACAGTGCACAATATTACATGACTTTATTCATACTTCTAAGTTAATCATATTGTTATTGTCATATAAATATTATATTACTACTCACATAGTTGAAAGATATTTTGCACAGAATTACAAATTATTCTACACCAAATTATATAAATCTAATTATTATAAATAAATTCTTGGATTTTGTTGTCCATGACGTGTCTGTTGTCCATGACGTGTCTGTTGATTAACTAAATATAAGTATATCACTACCGACTCGGAACACAAAGCTTTTTATTGGTAAAAACGAAAAAGTTTTACCTTATAGCCTGAACCAGTTTTTGCTTATTATAAGCTTCGTCAGAGGCTGCCACTGGGAGCGCTGTCTGTCTTGTTCTTGGTGACGGCGTCGACTTTTGAAGGATTGATGTTGTGTGTGTGTGGTGTGATATGTTCGAATAATACATGTGATTTGAATTGTGTCTCTTCATTGAGGATGTTGTTTTTTGTGTTTGTATATTTCCAATTGTTCAAGAGTGTTTAGTTTTCGGCCTTTTGTGTGTACGTGTAGAATATCCATGTTGTTGTTGATAATTCTGTATGTGTGGTTTGCAAAGGTGGATTTGGTAGTGGAGTGTAGTGCCTTTGTGTGTTCAATGTATCTTTGTTTGAACCAACGTCCTATCTGGCCTATGTAGAATTTGTCGCTTATAATAAGCGAAAACTGGTTCAGGCTATAAGGTAAGGTATTTAGTTTACTTTGTATTCCGAGTCGGTAGTGATATACTTATATTTAGTTAATCCACAGACACGTCATGGACAACAAACTCCAAGAATTTAAATTAAACTACATTTCCTTAAATTTTATTTACAGTTTAACTGTAAGTCTAATTTTAATATCTAAAATGATTGAGTTAAATGTTAATTTCCAGGGTACAATGAAGAGACCATGTAGTGTAGGTATATCGCAGACGTCTGACTTTCCGATTGTTTAATCGAGAAATTCCTATTTACAAAGGATATATTGAACTTTAGAATATGAAACAGTGTATTGTCCTGGTAACTGCATCCAGATGCTTTGGCAAACAATCAAGTTACAAATGCTGAAGATTTTTCCTGAAGATTCATGAAACACAGAAGTCTCAATCTAAAAGATACCTGTAGCATCTTCAGAATTACAATTTAATAATTTATCTGTATAATCAAAACAAAATTTTGTTATGACCACTGTCAGCTATTTATTATGACACGTTTTTGTTAACAAGTCTCTAAATGTTGAAAACATTTTAAATATATTTAAGATAATCACTACAAATGTTTTTATTGAATGTCAGTAGGCATTAAGTGGTATAGGATTTCCAAGTTGTCAAATTTCCAACTAAAAAAATTTTATCAAAGCATTTAAAAAAATTATTTTACTGATGCTATCAAAACTGTTATACCTATATTTTAATATAAGGAGAATAGTTTTTAGACATGACGCTGTAGTTTAGAGAGTATTTTTGTAAAGCCAATGCAAGGAGAACTATAAATTTTATCAGTAATTTTGTCAACATAATTTTTAACAACCATAACCATTATGTTGACAGTGGCTCATTTAAGTTTGTCATTCAAAGAGTATAGATTGAGCACTGGACTCACAGTGAAGAGCTGGTTAGAAATGCGCCACAGGCGAACATGACAGCCAGGAGCCACAGACTCAAGTCTCCTATTTAATTCAGTGCCTAGTCAGTATTGTTTTTTTCTAGACCATCCTGTGCTTTGTATTCTATTAGGGCAATTTATGTGCTTAATTTTAAAAATTGTTAATTTCTGGCAAACTAAGCTAAGCATTAACTGTAAATTTGTTTGTTTGTTTGTTTGTTTATGACAACAAACTAAAAACTGTCACCTATGTGCAGTCACAAATTATGAATTTTAGATTAATTTATACAACACATGTAATACGCAGGCATAAGAAAAAAACTAATTTTCTGATTACATTATTTTATCCATGGGTATGCTGCAGAATGTAGAAAGAGCTGAATGAAGGAAATGAACAAAAAACACCCTCAAAATCTTAAAATCCTGACACAAGAACAAGTCACTAGGACTCAATACTGTGACTCAGTAGTTGAGTTATGTCGAATAATCAATATCACAACTTTTCTGGAGAATTGAAATAGCCATATTTAAAAGTGTTTCTCCAGGAAGTTTCAAGTAAAAACCGATATGTAATGCAACAATTTGGTAAGTTAAAAATCAAAAGTACAGATGGTATTATACCATGGCCAGCTCTAGTAGAAGGCCAGAACATTAAACGTGGCAACGTTGCATCTGAGGCCTATCGCATAATGTAATAAAATAGCTAAAGTGAACATTTAGAACATGTTAGTACTATATGTTTAAGTTGAAGAAATTAGTGAATTAGTGATAGGCCTAATGAATTAATTTTGTTCGAATTATTGAATTCATATCATATTAGTGAGTTAATTATTATAGTTCTTAAATAATATAACAGTATTTTACATAATAAAGTTTTAATTTGCAAAAAGTGAAGAATTATAAAACTGCTGTAAACCGCCAATTAAAAATGATGCGATTTGATTACTGAAATACATAAATTAAGAAATCAGTTGGCCTCAAAATATTAGTGTTCTCCAGTGTTGCCAGGTTTAATGTTCTGGCCTTCTACTAGAGCCAGCCATGTATTATACAGTGCTTACAAAGATCATCATCATCGTCTTCTGTCAAGCAATGTTCCCATGGCTGTTGCACTTACTACACATGGTGGAGCATCACTGCATTTGACCACATGGAGTAACAAGCTGCATGGTGGAGAGGGTTGTAGTCTTCTGTGTTAACATGTACATGTCGCACTGTTACTGACAAAGGTCCATCTATCTTAACCAGTCTGCTGTAATGTCCTGACAGCGAGTAGGTGGGGTTGGATCGATTCAATGTTGAGCTCAAACCACAGCACAGCATGACAAATGGATGCCATGTAAAGCGAGCTCTCAGCCACTGAGCTACCATGCCATGCAAATTATTAGTTAAAATGAACATCAATAAGGTTTTGGTTTAAATTGCTCAGTATTTTCCTTGCAAGAAGTCACGTTGAGTGACAAGAGGTGTTTGGGTGAGGGTGTACCAGACAGGAAAACACTATCATGCAAATCGAACAAAAACACTTTAAATTTCATAGAATATAAATTTCTAAAACACTTTAAATTTCTGATATATCAAACATTATAAAGTTCCTTTGAACGCTATTAACAAAGTGTATAGGAATTATATCATGGATTGGCTTTTGAATTTTTTTTTTTTTTTTTTTTGACTTCCCTAAGATACTGGTCAAGAAAGATACTGGTCACTCATTGATCTGAGACAGGTTATAAGCAAAACACCCATTTATAGGTTTTTGTTATTTATTTTATATTATCTTCACAATTATAGGACCAACACAGAGAGGTTTACCAAATACTGAAATTTTGCTCAAGTACAAGAGTAATATTTTCTGCATACAGTTAAAAGTAAGTTTATACCTACTAGTGTCACTTTGAATACCTTTCTTCTCACACAGGTAAATAGATCCTTGGACAAAATTAACATATCACTTACAATAGTTGAAGACCATTAAAAAGTTCTACTTTCTCATTTTATAAGTAATTTTTTATTTCTCTTATCTTCAATAATATAATAATTAAATTTTTATCACCTATATTTACTACCAAAAATTAGCGAATTGTAAAAATTCTTCGAAAAAAGATAGCAATAAAAATAAGAAAATTTGTCTTTTGACATAACAAGTTTTAATTGTCACAGATAAAAAAAGCATACAGATAATTAAGCAAAATTTTGTCAGCATTTAGGCCCCTATTACAGTATGCAACTGAGTGCATGCAACTTGACTGCGCGTGCATTCTGTGGATAACAAAGAAATTTCATGACACGGGACCGAAACAATATAGGCCTATACAATTTTTTACAAAACAACCAATATCTCAAAACAAAAAGGAGGATTTTATTGAAACAAAATTTGCACTTTTGTATAAATTTCACTCGTTGACACCATATGCCAACAGCTGTTACCCATTCCATGACTAATATAGATTGCTAGACAACTAATTTAAATAATTAAATTCTTGGATTTTGTTGTCCGTGACATGTCAGTTACTTAACTAAATATAATTATTTCACTACGATTCGGAACATAAAAATTTTTATGGGTAAAAACGTAAAAGTTTTACCTTACAACCTGAACCGGTTTTCACTTTTAAAAACCTACATTGCAAACAAAACAACCAAACACTAACAAAACTCATAGTTGACACTGAAACAAATATACAAAATACAGCACCAGAACATCAAGACAAACTAAGACATAACGTAAACAATATAATAGGAGCACATAAGACAGCAGACAACACAACAACTCAGAAATACACACAGCCATCAAACTGAGAGAAAAGGTATACAAACACAACATCACATCTGTAAAAGCAGACAAAGGCAACACGACTGTAATCATCTCCACAGACGACCTACACAACAAAGTACAAAACTTCATGGAACAGAACAACATCACAGAACTAAAACACGACCCCACCGACAGATACCAAAACACAGTAAAACAACTAATCAACAAAGCCAAACACATAATGACACACAAACAAAAGCCCTACTAAATATCACTATAATATTGACGACTCGGAACACTAAGTTTTTTATAAGTAAAAACGTAAAGTTTTACCTTACAGCCTAAACCGGCTTTCACCTATAGAAGGTACACACGTACACACAAAAGGCCGAAAACTAGACACTCTAGAACAATTAGAAATATACAAACACACAAAAACAAATAAAAACGACATCCTAAACGAACAGACACAATTCAAATCGCACGCATTATTCGAACACATCTCACCACACACACACAGCTTCGATCTTTCGAAAAACTATCTCGTCACCAACAACAAGACGAACAGCGTTACTAATGACACCCTCTGATGAAGCCTTCTATAGGTGAAAGCCGGTTTAGGCTGTAAGGTAAAACTTTACGTTTTTACTTATAAAAAACTTAGTGTTCCGAGTCGTCAATATTATAGTGATATTTAGTTAAGTAATGGACACGTCATGGACAACGAAATCCAAGAAAAGCCCTACATGAGACAAATCCGACCATCAGCCCCTACCCTCCAAGCGCTTCCCAAAATCCATAAAGAAGAAATTCCGATCCGCCCCATTATCAATTACCGTAATGCCCCTGCATACAAACTCGCAAAACATCTAGACAAAATTATCAGACAACACACACAACTAGACAACAACATTGCAGTAAAAAACAACACAGACCTAGTAACAAAAATAAAAGACATACACATCCCTCATAATGCCACTTTAGCCTCCTTTGACATTAAAAACTGTATACAAACATCCCCATCTTTGAAACAATCGCCATCCTACAAAACAAACTCAAACAGAACAACACACCAGACGAACTTATCAACGAAATAACAGAAACTCTGAACATTATCACAAAACAAAACTACTTTACATATAACAATAAATTTTACACACAGAATGATGGTCTACCCATGGGCTCACCCATATCCAGCATTCTAGCAGAAGTCTTCCTCCAACACTTAGAAAAAACAAAAATCCTCACAAACAATGACAGACACTCACATAAAATACTATATTGGCACAGATACGTTGATGACATTCTAATACTATACAGGGGAAACAAAAGACAATGTGAACAGTTACTAACGCACATAAAGAAAATACATAAAAACTTTACTGCTGAATATGAACACAACAATAGCAAAGACTTCTTAGACCTCTCCATCACAAAATTTGAACACAAGCACAAATTCAGTATATACAGAAAACCAACTACAACTGACACACTAATACACAACTCCTCCAATCACCCAATACAACACAAACTAGCTGCCTTCAGAACCATGATACATAGACTTAACAACATCCCCCTAGATGAAAAATACTACAAAGACGAACTAAACACGATAAAATATCTAGCAGAATCCAACGGATACAACAGAACAATAGTCAATAAACTCCTACACAAAACAATCAACAGACAAAGACAGAAAACAACAAATTCATAACACTAACATACATCAACAAACAAACTGAAAAAATAGCCCACAAATTCAAAAAAGCAGGATACAGAATCGCTTACAAAACTACTAACAAACAGAACACACACTACCAAAACACACACACAAAGCACACAACAAATTCGATCTACCTGGTGTTTACAAACTAAATTGCTCAGATTGCAACAAATTCTACATAGGTCAGACAGGACGTAGCTTCAAACAAAGATACATTGAACACACAAAGGGACTCCACTCCACTACAGAATCCACCTTTGCAAACCACCTCACTGAAGCAAACCATACATACAAAAACATCGACAATAACATGAACATTCTACACATACACAAAAGGCCGAAAACTAGACACTCTAGTGTGTTTGGAAATATACAAACACATGAAAACAAATAAAAACGACATCCTAAACGAACAGACACAATTAAAATCACATGCATTAGAAGCTTTTTAAAAGTGAAAACTGGTTCAGGTTGTAAGGTAAAACTTTTACGTTTTTACCCATAAAAAGTTTTGTGTTCCGAGTTGTAGTGAAATAATTATATTTAGTTAAATAATTAGTTATTTAAAGTACCTACTTCATGTGGTCAGTTAACTTTGTCCAAAAGTTTATACTTTTTATTTATCATTTGTAGTATAATTTATATGTAATTCTGTTAACTTTAAATTCATTTTATTTACAAAACAATTACATCTAGTATTTGAAACCAACATAACAACACCACGTATTATAACAATATTTTAGAAACTTTTCAATTTAAATTTAATACATATTATTTAAACCGAATACAAATTCACTTTAATATTTCATACTATTGTGTGTGTGTCTATTTATTTGTTGCTTCACTGCCCAGCTGGCCTTTGTGCTTGAACACTACATGCAACTTGATGCCGTTGTTGCGTTTCGACTGGAACGGACAGTACGGGCAGTTGAACTGTGGCTGCTTCCCACACTCTAATCGCAGATGTCGTTTCATGTTGTACAACTGTGAATAGCTTTTACGACATCGCGGACATATGTACCTACAACCACCGGCTTCTTGAAGTACATACAATGCTTCTAACGAACTATCGGATGCAAAACTGTCGTCCAAAAGGTCGCAACTGTTTCCTGAAAGAATATGAAAAAAAAACACAATGTTACCAACTTAATGCAATTATCTATTCTATATTGTGTTTCTTGGAGCTAGCTATTTTAATATCAGCAGGGCTGAAACTTACTGTTGTAACGGATACTATATCTGTAATATTTTTTCGTTCAGCCCTACGAACTGGCCAGACAACACATTTCACATTTTTCAGACAAGAAAGATAAGATTTTCAGATCGATATATATGTAAAACTATTATTTATCGATGGCGCAATATACTCATTACAAATTATAAGGTTCCAGACATTGGCCATCGTAAGTTAAAATTAAGAAACATGACGTTTCGACCTCTATAGATTCAGAAGTTGTCTTCACGGGAACAAAAAATTAATACAGAGGTAAAACTATCACTGGCGTCTCAGTAGACCAGTGGGTATGGCACTTGGCTACTACTGTAAAGGTCCCGGATTTGATTCCCGGCCCCGCACCATAAAAATCAAGGTGCGTTTTTCAGCCCCCAGGTCGACTCAGCCTGTTGAAAATGAGTACCTGGGATAACATCCTGGGGATAATAATGGGCGGCTGAACCATAGTGCTGCCCACACTGCCTTCCTTGTATGCCGTACGGCTCACACAAGGCAGTCTACCCTGCTTTCTCCTAAGCTACATTGGTGGTACACATGGGAGCCATTATTATTATTATTATTATTAAATCTATCACTAACAAATAGATATCGTCAAAACTCCAAATCTTAGTTAAACAAATATAGTGCTAAAAAAAATAAATAATAATAATAAGACAGTACTCCCCATTCCATCAAAGAAGGATTCCTCCTGAGGTTGCAACATAAAATTACAGTTAAACAGTAATTTTAACTTAACGATGGTTAATGTCCAAAACCTTATAATTTGTAATAAGTATGGTTACACTTAAACTTTGTTTGTTCTTATTTGGACACTGTTTCATGAGACAAATGTTTGATATTGGGAAGGCCAGACAAGTCACATCGCAAAGCAACAGAAATGTGGGATGGTGAACAATAATAAGAACCGAGTAGGAATAAAACAAAGGAAAACAAATGTATAGGTTTGTAGGAGAAGTCAGACAGAAGAGAAAGTTACTACAAGAAATAGAATTAAGTCTACGCAGTGCTGCTAACGGTGACTTTGTCAGTGGGCAGCTATGAGGTGATCCTATGACACTAGCTTGATGGTTGGACTCCTCTTTATTTTATTAATTTCCAAATATTGTAATTACTTTTACTTCTACACTTACTTATAAACCTTATTCTAAAGCACACAACTGGCTTAGAAACAGGCCTACATAAGTGACTGTGGAATTAAAAAAAAAATTTTAATAGCTCTTGGTAGGAATTAATCCCCTGCTGACTCCCCCGCCCCCTGTCCGATAATTACACCCCAGCTTCCAGTGGTATAGCTTAATTTCTAAAATGGGACACCAAAGTTTTGAGACGATACATAGCAAAACATTTTGTATATTTCAGCGCATCCTGTTCGCCAAGGAAATAATTTATTACACCATAAAATCTCATTTGATATTTGCATGAATTTTTGCATATTTTTGCAAAGTCGATGTTGGTCTTTTTGTTTTTGGCTGGCTTTGTTTGTTTGAGTGTTCAATTGCACACAGGAACAGTCTTGAAGAAAATAATAACTATTTTTCCTCTAAATCTGACAAACGTTCATCTGTCATGCTGAATGTGTTATGTCGTGCGCGTGCATGCGTGCGTACACACACACACACACACACACAGTGCTCTTGTTAAAACTGCACAGAAAAACAATTCCTTGCTTTATACATAATGTTTAAAATTACTGAAAGGCTTATACAAGTGTACCAATATTTAGAACTATACGTAAATAGTAATATTTACTATTAAAAATTAGTATTACGGTATGTGTATTATATGTACATACGTATACAGGAATAACAGGAAACTTCATAGTAAATCAGCAGTCCTTGCCAACAAGAGCAACGTGGCAGTTTACAGCTGATGACTGCCTTACAGCACGGATACTGTGACACCCCAACACACAAAGCACTATACCACACCACCACAACACTGCCAATTTGTGCACTGTATACAGAGTGTTTCTAAACTTCATCAAATGATTCTACTCATTAAACCAATGGAGAAATGCTCAATAAACATTAAATTAGTTTGAGTACTAACATGTATTACAACACATATAATACCTTTGAGTAAATACACTGCAAGTAGGTTTATTTTCACCTGACACACATTTCACAGAAATTATTCTGTACCTTCGGAGGTTTGTTTGAATTGCATCATAATTCATCTCAGGTGTTAATTGTCTTGAATAGTTTCAAGTAAAAACCACATGTAACACAACAATTTTTATAAGTTAGTGTTTTGATACAAATGTATCAAAACTGCTCAAAATCGAAAGTACATAATGGTATTATACAGTGCTTATTAAATATTGTTATCATCTTCTTCTGTCAAGCATTGTTCCCATGGCTGTTGCACTTACTACACATGGTGGAGCATCACTGCATTTGACCACATGGAGTAACAAGCTGCATGGTGGAGAGGATTGTCGTCTTCTGTGTTAACATGTACATGTCGCAGTTTTACTGATAAAGGTCCATCTACCTTAACCAGTTTGCTGTAATGTCCTGACAGTGAGTAGGTGGAGTTGGATCGACTCAATGTTGAGCTCAAACCACAGCACAACATGACAAATGGATGCCGTGCAAAGCGAGCTCTCAGCCACTGAGCTACCATACTGTGCAAATTATTAGTTAAAATGAACATCAATAAGGATTTGGTTTAAATTGCCAATTGAATTATCATCACAATTCAAACAAATCTCTGAAGATACAGAATAATTTCTGTGAAACGTTTTTCAGGTGAAAATAAACCTACTTGCAATGTATTTATTCGAAGATATTATATGAGAGACCTGCAGGAAAAGTCAATGAGTTACTTGCAAATGAATAATGGATGAAAACATACAACACATATGTAAGGATCAAACGACAATGAGCTGTACTACTACTCTTTGTTTAATTTTCATGTACTTGCCCTTGCCTGTAGCATAGAAACGTTGTGCTAGTCAGTAGCGGTTCTAGCCTGGGGCCGGGGGGCCCAGGCCTCCCCCCCAGATTTTTGTCTAAGTGGTATGTTATTAGATTTTAAAAAGTTTACAGTGAAAGTGTACAAGTGCGTTTGTTTTGATAAAACCGCTCAGCATGGGTGACTGTATAGTCATGTATGAAACTGCACACAATACGATGCATGATGACTTACATACATGAAAAGTTATCACTCAGAAATATGGTGTAACGTACACATCGGCTGAGCAGCACCAGATGTGTTTAAAGTCAAAGATGAACCGACGAGATCAGCAATGCTTGGTAAAAACATGGGACAGAAAAAAATTGCATTTACCACTGCCACCTTGCGGTCAGACAGTGGAAGCTTATCCAGTTAATTCAAATGCTGCTAACTGGACATTCGCGCCTTAGCATTTGAATTAACCGGATAAGCTTCCACTGTCTGACCGCAAAGTGGCAGTGGTAAATGCAATTTTTTTCTGTCCCATGTTCTTACCAAGCATTGCTGATCTCGTCAGTTCATCTATGTTAAAGTAGGTATAAAATTCATTCGTTTGGAATTTGCAACACTGTTCACCGATGTTGTAAACATCAGCTGTTGTTTACATCAGTTCTCCGTCTCACAAAGCCAACAAGAAAGACCAGACCTTGGCGCGTGAAAATCATGTGATCTTATTACATGGGATTGTGAGCGTTAGTACATTAGCTGTGTGTCTCATTGCAGTGTTAAGTGTGATTGTTCTTTGGTGATAGTGTTGGTGATTATGTTGATAACAAAACAACATGGCTAGTCGTCAAAGTAGTTTATTTAGTTTCTTCGACAGGAAAAGAAGTGGCGGTAACTGTACTGAAAGTACGGATAACACTTGTGTTACACTAACACCAAAACAAACTAAATATACCGACGACACTGTGAGTACGTCTAATATTGTGCCGTTATCTAGTGAGACATGTGTTAGCGCTCATAGTGCAGGAATTCCAAATGATATTAGTAAATCGATTCAAGGCGGACCCCACCAACCTCGTAAGTCCAATTTCAAGCAAACAATTATAAATAATAAAGTGCTTTAATTTAAAGTGCTTCTTATAAACAATTATAAGAAGCTTTAACAATGCGTGGTATGACAAGTTTAAGTTTATTGAGTACTCTGAGCAAAAGGATGCCATTTACTGCTTTCCTTGTCGCCACTTTGAGCCTATATCTGGAAACGCTGAATTAACTTTTACAAAACTTGGGTTTTCAAATTTGAAAAAAGTGGGTGACAAACTTTTAAGACACGACAAAAGGGAGTGCCACAAGCTGTCATTAATTAAATGGAACAGCTTTTAGATAAGTGAACAACATGGCACTGTCACGTCTATGATCAGTGCACAAAATAGAGATGAAATATTACATAATCGGTCTGCTGTTGCCACTGCAGCTCGAGTGGCACTTGTATGTGCTAGACAGGACATAGGCCTAAGAGGTCACCGTGAGACTGAAAGTGATGATAAAAAATCAAATTTTGTGAATATGGGAAATTTTTTGGAAATCATAAAACTAGTAAAATTAAGAGAGTGAAACGGCTAAAAATAATTTAGATAATTTCCCACGAAATGCTACTTACTTATCTAAGGATTCCCAAAACGAATTATTAGACGTGTCGGCTAATATTATATTAAAACATATTGTCAATGAAACCAAATATAATGATGGGATATTTTCATTGATTTTAGATGAAGCTAGAGACTCCAGTAAATTAGAACAGATGTCTGCTTGTATTAGGTATGTTAGTCGAAATGGTGTTGAAGAACGGTTTGCAGGTTTCATTCAGTTAGATGAATTAAATGCTAGGGCTCTTTCTGATAAAGCCTTGGAGCACCTTAGCTTGATTGGATTGGTCCCCGAGAAATGTATTGCACAGGCTTATGATGGAGCCTCAGTAATGTCTGGAGGTACAAATGGTGTTCAAAGTTTATTTCGTAAAGCAGCTAAGAACCCATGTGTCTATGTGCATTGCTATGCACATCGTGTAAACTTGGTACTAGTTGATGTTTCTAAGACAGTTGATATTGTTGGTGACACATTTGGTTTACTAGAGGCCATTTACGCATTTCAATCTGTCTCTTCATTGAGACATAATCAATTTATTAAAACGCAAACAGAACTTTATCCCGGCAAAAGAAGTTTAGAACTACCATTACAGAGTGACACTCGCTGGGTTTGCAAGTACAGAGGCATTAAGTATTTCCAAAGTTGTTTTGCATCTGCCAAATCAGCACTTCAGTACTTTGCAACTTCCAACAATAAACGAGAGGCTGCGGAAGCTAAGGGGTTGTTAATGCAGTTCTGTAAATTTAAAATTATATTTGTACTACATATATTTAGTGACTTGCTAGAACTTACTAATGGTTTATCGATGATGCTACAACAAAAGGAAGTCGAATTTGGTACTGCTGTTAAAATAGTAAAATCCATCATTCTCACTCTGGAAGACAAAAGGTCGGATGATTATTTCAACCAAATTTGGGATAAATCACGGGAGTTTGCTGAAAATGTAGATGTAGAAGAGCCAAAAGACTTTAATACTAGAAAAACTGTAGTACCTAAAAAACTGAGTGACTACTATACAATATTAGCCACTTGTTCATCTGAAGACCGGGACCGGGAAGTAGGCTCTCTTCCTTTGAAGACAAAATATAAGAAAGCTTACTTTCAAATTATAGATTCTATGAAAGAAGAATTCAGCTCTAGATTTCAGCAAAACGACTTTGTTTGTAATGCTGCAGACGCATGTAATCCCAAGAGTAATTCATTCCTGGATTTCAAGTATATTGAAGCATTTGCAGAAAAGTACGAGGCATTCTTTAAAAATAGAACCAAACTGAAATCAGAAGTTGATCTACTTAGGAACATGTTTCATGAAAACAACATGACTTCAGCTTCGACTACACAACTATTTTTTGAACTACAGAAAATGGAAATTGTGTTTCCGGAACTATTAACATTAATAAAACTTGTATTGACTCTACCCGTGACATCAGTGACTGCAGAAAGTAGTTTCTCTTCTATGAAACGTATAAAAACATATTTAAGGTCAACAATGAAGACAGACAGACTTTCGAATTTAACACTTCTCTCTATTGAGCAGGAGCTAAGTGAAAAATTGTTACAAGATCCTGATGAAATAGTGAAGCAATTTTCAAAGATAGGCAACAGAAGACTCAATTTATAGGTAACGTACTATCATCATCTGCTCATACATTGTTTGTTATTCATCTGCATATATATTGTTTCTTATTATGTATAATTACAAATTACTTTTCTTACATGTAAATATTATGTTTATTCCCATCTACTACGGTGCCCCCCCCCCACTTTACAAGCTCTAGAACTGCCACTGGTGCTAGTGCTTCACAGATCTCAAATGTAATCAATTATAAACCAAAGCAATAATAATGGAAACACCAAAGGGCAGTTGCTAACTATACAAAAGTAAAATTAAAACATGTTTTGTTAAGTTTTTAAAATTTAATAATTTACCAATGTACTCAATATACATCTGAAAAAAATTATCACAGCCAAATTACGTTTCACGTTTTTTGCCATGATACGAGGTGTGGCTAGAAAAAAACCGGATTGGTGTTTTAAAACTTTTTATTTATCATCTTTTACAATTTTGATTTTATCACCCTCAATGTACTCCCCTTTTTGATCTATACACACTTCCATACGAATTTTCCACTGTTCAAAGCAGTGCTTCAGGTCATCTTCTGAAAGCCCTTTCATGACCTCCGCCGCCTTTGCTTTTACTGCATCAACAGTTTCAAATCTGGTTCCTTTTAGAGCTGACTTGACTTTACTAAATAAAAAAAAAGTCACACGGGGCGAGATCAGGTGAATAGGGTCTTCCAAGACAGTGATTCCGTGCTTGGCCAAAAACATCTTGACAGATTGACAGACACTGCGTTATGGGCCGGGGCATTGTCCTGGTGAAGAAGCCATGTCTGGTTTTCCCACAAAACAGGTCGTTTCTTCCCTACGCGCTCACGTAGAGTAGTCAGGACACTTTTGTAAAATTATTGGTTGACTGTCTCACCTTCGGGTACCCAATCAACGTGCACAATCCCTCTGATGTTGAAAAAAACAATCATCATTGCTTTAAATTTCGATTTGCTCATGCGTGCTTTCAAGTTTGCCGCGAAAACTTGTGTACGCGACAAACACTCATCACCGTACAATTGTTGCAACATTAAATAAGTTTCCGTTGCGGATTTCCCAAGTTTGAAAAGGAATTTCACATTAATACGCTGCTCCTTGTGAACACTTAGCACTCTTTCGGCAAAGCGTAACTGCACGAATGAAGGCTACTGGCCGAACTAAGCAATGTACTGCGTTGAAACTCGAGTAGACGGTGGAGGGGGTAACATGTGACACTGCCACGCACAGTCGTCTGTGACGCGCTTGCCGTTCCGCCGTAAAAAAAAAAAACAGTCCGGTTTTTAACATTGAAAATGTTTATAAGGACGTTTCGCACATTTGCGCGTGATCGAAAATGGGAACCGGTGAGACATCACTTAGTATATGAGACGTGTACAAGCACTAGAGTGATCGTGGTTGGGAACTGATGAGTTGGGAACTAATGACTTACGAGTACGGGGTGAGAGAGGGGGGTAGAGTGATTGAAATCGTGTTATTGGAAACCGAACCAGCGCAGAATAAATGCAACGTAATATAGTATGGCGACAGGGTTTGCTTAAATACGAGCAAACGGCCACGCGAAAGTTCAGATTCGAGAACTTGTTCGCTTAAATTTATCGTAAGGTTCTTGGATTTCGTTGTCCATGACGTGTCCGTTACTTAACTAAATGCCACTATTATATTAACGACTCGGAACACAAAGTTTTTTATAAGTAAAAACAAAGTTTTACCTTACAGCCTGAACCGGTTTTCGCCTTTAAAGGCTTCTTCAGAGGCTGCCGCTGGATAAAAACATCGACAATAACATGAACATTCTACACGTACACACAAAAGGCCGAAAACTAGACACTCTAGAACAATTGGAAATATACAAACACACGAAAACAAATAAAAACGACATCCTAAACGAACAGACACAATTCAAATCGCACGCATTATTCGAACGTATCTCACCCCACACACACAGCATCGATCTTTCGAAATTCGATTCCGTCGCCCATAACAGGACGGACAGCGCTACCAGCGGCAGCCTCTGAATAAGCCTTTTAAAGGCGAAAACCGGTTCAGGCAGTAAGGTAAAACTTTATGTTTTTACTTATAAAAAAATGTGTGTTCCGAGTCGTTAATATAATAGTGGCATTTAGTTATCGTAAGGTAGTAAGTGCACCAGACAAGAATTTATTACGGAGCGATGGATCAGGAGGAAGCGAGTGTAAGTACGGCTCAGACTTCCACCGATTCGAGTGTAGAAGGAACTAATTTGGCGGAAAAGCTACAATTGGAAGCAGAACGTCGAAAACGAAAGCTCGAATATTGCCGAGAGTGGAAAAAGAAGCAAAAAGTACAGAAAATTGAGCAAGGTTTGGTCAAAACTCCACTAACTGAATATGAACGCCTGCAACGAAAACGAGAAAAACAAAAACGCTATCGAGAACGTAAGAAAGAAGCAAAGATGAAGAGCAATGAACAGGAAGAATGTGAAGAGAAGCAAATGAGTAATTTAGCAAGGTATATCAAAACGCACTTTTATAATGACAATTTGAATGACTACTGCTTTGTCTGTGAACGAATTTGGTGGACTAAAAGCTTAAAAGACGTTACTGGACACGCAGACGTTATAGAAATACTTAATAAACATGGTTATAATATTCTTGACAAATCCAAAGTATGCCACAATTGCTACAGATGCCTAAAGAAGAACCTTATGCGACAATCAACGGCTTTAAGTATCCACAAACAGGGCCCGATACAGGTATGGGCAATTGCCCAGGGCGGCAGATTGTTAGGGGCGGCATATTTGACAAAAAAAAAAAAATATATATATATAAATTAAATGACTTCAGATAATCGTACTTTATTTTAACCCCGCTTTCTCCTACTTATTGATAATATTCAATTTCCAAATTCCTTCTTCCCTCAAAACTAAGACAATTTTTAAATCTTCGCAAGAAATAACTAAACTGATTTATTCCTTTAAATAACTCTCCATCCAGTCACGTACTAACACATGTACTGTAACGTTCTTGTTACTACTATATACCGTATTGTACTTTACGACACCGGAACACAAGTATTTTAGGTAATGATCGTAAAAACAATTTACCCGAGCCTAAGCTAGCTTTCGCCTGTATCAGGCTTCATCAGAACACGTCATGGACAAAATACAAGAGTTCTTGTTACATAGCGACATGTAGCTCAGTAAGATTACTTACATTCTTCTCAAAATCTTTACTTGATCGCGGAGTAAACCTCTCACGTGCACTCCTATATTAAGTATAGCAAATGTCACGATGTTCGTTACTGGAGTAACTCGAAATGAAATTGCAGATTGTCCCAAAGTGGGTCAATCAACTGGGACAATTATTAGGTTTAAAATACCCAAATACGTCAGTCGACTTGCAATAAGCTGACAATGACGATTCGAGTAGGGCCTACTTATTATATTTATTGTCGTAAAAGAAATTAAATATATGAACGTATATATTTCTCTCAATTTTATTAAACAAAATATTAAGTAGAATTTTCAGTCGCGGCTCGCATTAATCTGAAGACTGTCGTTCCTGGTCCTCTATTTATCTTAGGATGCAAAACCAATAAATGAATACCTAAAATATGAGGCGGTATGTATGGGGCGGCAAACATATTATAGTATGGGGCGGCAAACAACCGGGGCGGCATACATAGGCCTATTATAGTATGGGGCGGCATACATAGGCCTATTATAGTATGGGGAGGCAAACAACCGGGGCGGCATACATAGGCCTATTATAGTATGGGGCGGCAAACAACCGGGGCGGCATACATAGGCCTATTATAGTATGGGGCGGCAAACAACCGGGGCGGCATACATAGGCCTATTATAGTACGGGGCGGCATACATAGGCCTATTATAGTACGGGGCGGCAAACAACCGGGGCGGCATACATATTATAGTATGGGGCGGCAAACAACCGGGGCGGCATACATATTATAGTATGGGGCGGCAAACAACCGGGGCGGCATACATAGGCCTATTATAGTATGGGGCGGCATACATAGGCCTATTATAGTATGGGGCGGCATACATAGGCCTATTATAGTATGGGGCGGCAAACAACCGGGGCGGCATACATAGGCCTATTATAGTATGGGGCGGCAAACAACCGGGGCGGCATACATAGGCCTATTATAGTATGGGGCGGCAAACAACCGGGGCGGCATACATAGGCCTATTATAGTATGGGGCGGCAAACAACCGTTCTGCCCAGGGCGGCAAAATTGCTAGGTCGGCCCCTGTCCACAAATACCAGAGAATTTACCTGAACTAACACCAATAGAGGAACGTTTAATATCGCCGCACCTTCCATTCATGCACATTCGTAACATATCATACTTTGCTGGCGCTAAACGTATAATTGGATAAGTCATAAACGTACCGATAAACCTTGATACCACTACTCTGCAATTGCCTCGCATGTTGAATGACGATTTGGCGTTTAACGTTTGCCTTAAGAAGCACATAATAAATAAAAGTTCTTATATGCGAGGACTGGTTTCTAAAAGTAATTTAAAGCTCTGCTTAAGGCGTCTGTTGACGACTGAGCTATCAGATATTATAACATCACGATTAATGACAAGTTCTTCAATAATGAGCCTGAAAATGAAAGCAGTGCGTCTAGTGAGGATGAAGACGAGGATCAAGAACGACAGAAAGTAGACTGGAAAGACTTATTGTCTCGCATAAATCAATCGAATAGCAAGATAACAAGCATACGGCGAGATGTAACTCGATTGTTAGCCAGCATTTCGTTCAATTCCAATATAAGGAGGCGCCTCATCTACTGCTAACTACTAACCCGTACGGGTTGTTTATCAACGATTCTGAAAATTTTGCCTCCAGAAACGTAATACAGGATTTACATCATGTTCAAGCCAAACATTGTTTTTATTTGTTGTTACCGACTATCAAATATTGGTGGAATCAGCAGAGCAAAGAGTTGATGGAAGCTTTTATCGAAACGTTTGTTACCAATATGAAATGTATAGCCAATACATCTGCCTTTATTGATGCCGTTGACCGCTATAAATTGCATGATTTTACAAAGGTATGTTTAAAAGGAATAAATTCCAAATGTTTAGTACCAAGCCACGTGTTGTTCAATCAAATATATTGCAACTTACCGTCTGCGGCTTTTAGAAACAACGTCTTTACAAAGTTGACATGTTTCGGGACACTTGTCCCATCATCAGAACTTAAAACAATCGCGTATCATTTAAGGTTGATACACTTGTCAATCAATTAAAACATTAACTTGCGGCAAATGGAAGGAACTCAAGACTGCTGCTTATATGCATTCGGTTCTCTTATTGAAAGTTGTTGGTTTTAAGTTAACATCATCGGGGATCACTCTAGATATGTTCGTCGAGACGCTAGTCTTCGATAAGTTTGAAAGAATGGACAAGATTAATAAAGCAGGACCTCGTAAAGTATTGTCGCGATTTACAATCCAAGAGGATCAGACGTCTTCGGAAGAGGAATGTGATGAACAGCCTGAGAAAAAGCGCAAAATCAACACGGATGATTGGTGAATGCGTGCGCGCTTATGAATGCGACTACATTTAACTTATAATCTGTACATTGGTAAATGAAGAAAAATAAATATATATATTTTTTTAGATTTATTGAAGCATTTTCAATGCCCTTCTCTGTGCATTGCATTTGTGCAATGCCTGTAAATTTTTTCTAGCCATACCTCGTATGTTATCAGAGCTGTTGAAATAATGATCTCATCGATACAACTTTTTTTAGATATAAACTTCATTTACGTTTTTGTATCCAAGTCACTAATTTTAATAGTAGTATAATATAATACTAATAGTACTACTATAACATAATAGTACTGATTTTAATATAGTAATTACCTTAATTTGTCTTGTGACTTCTGCTGTAAATGCATATTACGCATTTCGGAACAAAAGAAGTTCCATCATCAGATTATTGCTCCTTCATGGACATTACTTAAAAATACTTAAGCGAGTGAGCAAATGACATTGTCAAGATGTGCTCAGGCATCACATGCGGTTTTAAGTACCGTAGTGACAGAATATTTTGTAAATAAATTCGATAGTGGTAGAATATATGTGTAAATGTTTTTAAGTAATTTTATTATTTTGATGTTGACGACCTCGAAGGAGTGATAATATGAAGATGGAACTTTTGTTCCGAAAGGCGTAATATATTGTTACGACACGACGGTATAACTGATCGTCGTATGGTACAGTGAAAACAAAATACAAGACACCAATGAAGTCACTAAAAACCAGCTTTAATTATTACAATTAACAGCTTATAAATCAACAAGTTATTCAACAAAATTATACTCATACAATAATTCAAGTTATTCTGTCCGCACAAATAATAATGTCAACTAATAGAGTCCCGCTTCACTTTTCACTAAATAGCCACTTGAAATGCACTGAGTAATCGGCTGAAATAAACTGAAAATTAAGCAGCAGGTGTGGGCTATTTATAGTCTGCAGGGTTCCATAATATGCATCCTTAACAAACACTCGAAAATTCTAGAGGATACTTCAGCACAGCCTTGGCAGAAACACACACCTTCAGGGCTAGTTGAGAAGCTTGTAGAACGACACCATTGGAACACACGAGAACACAACACGTATGTACGAGAACATTCCTCATTACATAACACACCACTTAATGCTGACCGCTAATGTGTATTTCAAGTGGCTTCTTGAAGATCTAGAACAAATTTGAACGCAGCCTTGACTGATTCAACACCAAGCTACTAGCAAGGGGGGGGGAGGTGACGAGTGGAAGGAAGCTCTCAGCTGTTCTCCGTGGTTGGATACCGATACCATCCATTCTCGTTACAATATGTTGGAAGCAGAGGTCACAAGACTGATAAAGGTAATTATTTGCTTTTTAGATTTTCATTTGGGATGATGGGTGCAAAAGAATATGCTGTGTCTACTTGATGACTGCTTGCCTTCTCATTGGTTGATACATGTCTTCACTCAACCAACAGATATTGCACTTGAGACATGTTTCAGCTATTGACATGTATTCTCAGTGTTAGTCACACTACTAAATGGCAGTTCACACCGTGTCAAATATCCACTTACAGCCTCTGTTGTAGTTTCACTTCAACTTGATCAAGATATCCAACCAAGTACCTTGGGTGTCAGAGCGAGTACGAGACAGTGCACCTTAGACTGCGGGAAGCTCAACTAGTGCCAACGCAAATTTAGTATTGCTTTTTTTCTGCCTGTCAAGACATTAAGGTGCTTACAGACAGGGAAAGTAGAGGCGGCCAGTATTGGCGGCTAGTACTGGCCACGTGGTCACTGGCCGGTAAAATTTCTTATACACAAGGCAAGTACTGACCGCCACTTTCGCGTCTCTTCTGGCCATCAGTAGGTCTATATGAGTGACTGTGACAACATCTGTGCTCATATTTTTTTTTTAGTTTCATTAGGCTTTGACATGCAGATTTTAATAAAGAGTTTGATGAGGCTTTTGATCATCATGGTGGACATTCCATAGCAATTCAAAATTTTTGAACTGTTCTAAAAATATTGTTATATCATCTGGACCCCCCTTTATAGATTTCTTTTTTCTTTTATTATATTGATGATATCACTGTTAACACTAGCACTCATCTTGAACAACTACCACAACAGCGACCAACAACAGACTAATGCAAAACAAATCCCGCCCAGCTCTACTGGCAGCCAGTGCTTGTTGTGATGGAAAGTTCTGGTGGCCAGTAGGTCACATGTCCAGTCACGTAACAGCTACTGGCCATCTTTTGAGCCAGTAAAATCAAACATGTTTGAGTTTTGTAGCCGCCAGTCTCAACTGTCCACTAAAGGGGAAATTACCCCTATAGACAGGGTGAGTAGAGGGAATGTTGCTGGCCGCCTCCACTTTCCCCATCTATAAGCACCTAAAGTAGTGTAGGCCGCCAGCACTGGTCTCCTCTACTTTAGGTCGTAGTCTGCTTTCTTCAGTTAGCTGCTTTGTGGCCAACAAAACACAGGTTGATCATGCAAAGACATACCCAGATTATGCCACTGTGCAAGCTCACACCAAAACATCAAAAGTATCCCAGGGATTGCCCAAGGAATGATCTCAAAACATCCATGCGAGGATGTCTTGGATGCTTGGAATGCATTTTTTTCAATGGTGTGAACAGTTGCATTCGATATGTTGGTGAATGGTCTTTTAAAAATATTCATGAAACAGATGGAAAGTTTGGTTTGAAATGGTTGTAACAATTATATCTACAACTACTTCACCAGAATACCAGTCAACGTGGCTGACGATGGTCATACAGGGTAACACCTGAAATATATCTCACTACACTCCACCTTGCTAAATATACAAAAGTAAAATTAAAAACATGTGTACCGTACTTTGTTAATTTTCTAAAATTTAATAATTTGTGTTTCCATTAATATATTTAACTGATTATTTCCAGCCGCAGACTGTGTCCCCAAATGTAAATGACTTTTTGTATCTTTAAAGAAACATTTATACTTAATACATTAAAGGCTGAGGGACAAAGCTGGTCGCGTCCACAGCACACTTTAAGCTGTCCCTTGGGTAGTGCTAAATGACCAGCAGCGTTGGCCTCCTGGTCTGTGAAAAACTGGATAAAGAAAGACAGAATAGAAAAGACCTACCTGGTCTTTATTGGGAAGCTAGATCACGAATGGCACGAGCCAAATTGAGCCATTGGAAACAACAACAACAACAATACATTAAAGACATAATCAAACAAACAAACAAATAAATAGAAAATTTCTGTATATTCCCCTTACTACTGGCAGTTGAGTAATATAAACTTTCTGGTACTTATGTGTACAGTAAAAAATGGAAATTCATATGTACAGTAAAAAATTCATAAATTCAAATTTATCCTATAAGTGGAGGGGGGGGGTCACAATCCTGGGTCACGGTACTGGAGGAGGCTTGGTGTTGACAGATATCCAAGGTGATGAGAAGATATTGAATAGTTTCCCATTTGAATGGCGAGGCCCAAAAATTATTTTAAAACCTGAGATTAAAATAAGGCTCAGAAAAACCATTCCAGTTCCAAAAATACTGGCAGATCCAGGGGTGTGGCGTGGGTACATACTGTTGCCGGTTGTGATAGGCCTAAAATTAACCTAAAATTAACTCAACATGATCTGACTCTCATTATACTTACACAGAATAAATAAGAAAAAATAATCAAATTAAAAATAATAAAGACTAACCGAGAAACATTACTAAAAAAACAAAACACAAATAGGTACATAGTATCTGCTGCACGTCAGTTCCGAAAACAAACACAGCTGCCAACTGAGCATTTTGCTGCTTTATACAGCGGCAACACATTGGGTGGATGAATGTGTCCCCCCTTTCACAGTTTGTACAGTGACAACTACTACGAGGTGAATGACTGTACGAAGTAAAACACTGCTGATGTCTGAGCCGGCAACACAAGACGGTGCAAGTGCCCAGCAGTTTGAAAGCAATGCTACGCTTTTCTTCAAGTTTTCCTATTAATATTTTTCAGATTTCAAATTATTCAATAACTAAAGTATTTATTCTGTAAAATAATATTATTTTCTCTTATTTCCAGTACTGTTGCCGCCAGCAACAGCGGTTACATGGACAACAGCAGCTACTGGGCAGATCAAAGTGAACAACTTACAAAATCATTTGGTTACAAAATTTAATGCTATAGCCTTTCATGCCCATACTTAGGTCAGCCTAACACCTGCATAAAAAATAATAATAATATTATCTTATCATGAATCAGTATATGAATAAAACTACAGAACACATAAATATAAATATGCCTTTAATTTTCAAATTTCTCATAAAAATTAGTAAATAAATAAATTTTCCATATACAATAAATATTATATTAAATAACAATAACAACATATATAGTAAATATCACTATAATATTGACGACTCGGAACACAAAGTTTTTTATAAGTAAAAACGTAAAGTTTTACCTTACAGCCTAAACCGGCTTTCACCTATAGAAGGCTTCATCAGAGGCTGTCGTTAGTAGCGCTGCTCGTCTTGTTGTTGGCGACGAGGTAGTGTTTCGAAAGATTGAAGCTGTGTGTGTGTGGTGAGATGTGTTCGAATAATGCGTGCGATTTGAATTGTGTCTGTTCGTTTAGGATGTCGTTTTTATTTGTTTTTGTGTGTTTGTATATTTCTAATTGTTCTAGAGTGTCTAGTTTTCGGCCTTTTGTGTGTACGTGTAGTATGTTCATGTTATTGTCGATGTTTTTATATGTGTGGTTTGCTTCAATGAGGTGGTTTGCGAAGGTAGATTCTGTAGTGGTGTGGAGTGCTTTTGTGTGTTCAATGTATCTCTGTTTGAAGCTACGTCCTGTCTGGCCTATGTAGAATTTACTGCAATTTGAACAATTTAGTTTATATACACCGGGTAGATCGAATTTGTTTTGTGCTTTGGGCATGCGTTTTGATAGTGTGTGTTCTGTTTTGTTAGTAGTTTTGTAAGCGATTCTGTATCCTGCTTTTTTGAATTTGTGGGCAATTTTTTCTGTTTGTTTGTTGATGTATGTTAGTGTTATGAATTTGTTGTTTTCTGTCTTTGTCTGTTGTTTGTTTTGTGTTTTGTGTAGGAGTTTACTGACTATTGTTCTGTCATAACCGTTAGATTCTGCTAGATATTTTATCGTGTTTAGTTCGTCTTTGTAGTCTATTTCATCTAAGGGGATGTTGTTAAGTCTATGTATCATGGTTCTAAAAGCAGCTAGTTTGTGTTGTATTGGGTGATTGGAGGTGTTGTGTATTAGTGTGTCAGTTGTAGTTGGTTTTCTGTATATACTGAATTTGTGCCTGTGTTCTAGTTTTGTGATGGAGAGGTCTAAGAAGTTTATGGTATTGTTGTGTTCGTATTCGGCAGTGAAGGTTATGTTTTTATGTATTTTGTTTATGTGCGTTAGTAACTGTTCACATTGTCTTTTGTTTCCCTTGTATAGTATTAGAATGTCATCAACGTACCTGTGCCAATATAGTATTTTATGTGAGTGTCTGTCATTGTTTGTGAGTATTTTTGTTTTTTCTAAGTGTTGGAGGAAGACTTCTGCTAGAATGCTGGATATGGGGGAGCCCATGGGTAGGCCATCGTTCTGTGTGTAGTATTTATTGTTATAAGTAAAGTAGTTTTGTTTTGTGATAATGTTCAGAGTTTCTGTTATTTCATTGATAAGTTCGTCTGGTGTGTTGTTCTGTTTGAGTTTGTTTTGTAGGATGGTGATTGTTTCAGAGATGGGGATGTTTGTGTACAGGTTTTTAATGTCAAAGGAGGCTAATGTGGCATTATGGGGGATGTGTATGTCTTTTATTTTTGTTACTAGGTCAGTGTTGTTTTTTACTGCAATGTTGTTGTCTATTTGTGTGTGTTGTCTAATAATTTTGTCTAGATATTTTGCCAGTTTGTGTGCAGGGGCATTACGGTAGTTGATAATGGGGTGGATCGGAATGTCTTCTTTATGGATTTTGGGAAGCGCTTGGAGTGTAGGTGCCGATGGTCGGATTTGTTTCATGTAGGGCTTTTGTTTATGTGTCATAATGTGTTTGGCTTTGTTGACTATTTGCTTTACTGAGTTTTGGTATCTGTCGGTGGGGTCGTGTTTTAGTTCTGTGATGTTGTTCTGTTCTATGAAGTCTTGTACTTTTTTGTGTAGGTTGTCTGTGGGGATAATTACAGTCGTGTTGCCTTTGTCAGCTTTTACAAATGTGATGTTGTGTTTGTGTGCCTTTTCCCTCAGTTTGATGGCTGTGTGTATTTCTGAGTTGTGGTTGTTGTTGTCTGGTGTCTTATATACTCCTATTGTGTTGTTTATATTATGTCTTAATGTGTCTTGATGTTCTGGTGCTGTGTTTTGTATATTTGTTTCTGTGTCAATTATGAGCTTTGTTAGTGTTTGGTTGTTATGTTTGTAATGTATGTTATGTTTTAGGCCTTTATCAAGGAGTGTTTGTTCGTTTTTTGTGAGTGTGACGTTCGTGAGGTTTACTGTACGTGGGTAGAATTTGTGCGAGGGAATTATATCTGTTTTGATTGGTGTCAGGTTTTTTATTTTTCTGTCGTGTTTTGTCTGTATGATATGTATTTGTTTTTTTGTCCATTCATTTGTGTGATGTATTAGTTCAGTCATGTAATTGTGTCCGTATGTGTTGGCGATGTGTAGGTGTAGTGTTAATGCTTTGCGGTTAAGAGCGTCTTTTTTCTTATATAGTTGTTTAATTGATTCTTTTATGTATGTTCTTTGTGCGATGTTTTGTGTTATTCGGGCGGCCTGGTTGTTATGTTTAATTTTGATTTGAGCATATTTAGGTGTTAGTGAATTGTTTATGCATGTTTTGTTGAAATTTATGTGAGCTACAATCTTTCTAACCTTCAAAGTTGTGAACTTGTACGCTTGGACGTTGGCTCGTCTTGCTGAGTTAAATTCTTGGATTTCGTTGTCCATGACGTGTCCGTTACTTAACTAAATATCACTATAATATTGACGACTCGGAACACAAAGTTTTTTATAAGTAAAAACGTAAAGTTTTACCTTACAGCCTAAACCGGCTTTCACCTATAGAAGGCTTCATCAGAGGCTGTCGTTAGTAGCGCTGCTCGTCTTGTTGTTGGCGACGAGGTAGTGTTTCGAAAGATTGAAGCTGTGTGTGTGGTGAGATGTGTTCGAATAATGCGTGCGATTTGAATTGTGTCTGTTCGTTTAGGATGTCGTTTTTATTTGTTTTTGTGTGTTTGTATATTTCTAATTGTTCTAGAGTGTCTAGTTTTCGGCCTTTTGTGTGTACGTGTAGTATGTTCATGTTATTGTCGATGTTTTTATATGTGTGGTTTGCTTCAATGAGGTGGTTTGCGAAGGTAGATTCTGTAGTGGTGTGGAGTGCTTTTGTGTGTTCAATGTATCTCTGTTTGAAGCTACGTCCTGTCTGGCCTATGTAGAATTTACTGCAATTTGAACAATTTAGTTTATATACACCGGGTAGATCGAATTTGTTTTGTGCTTTGGGCATGCGTTTTGATAGTGTGTGTTCTGTTTTGTTAGTAGTTTTGTAAGCGATTCTGTATCCTGCTTTTTTGAATTTGTGGGCAATTTTTTCTGTTTTTTTGTTGATGTATGTTAGTGTTATGAATTTGTTGTTTTCTGTCTTTGTCTGTTGTTTGTTTTGTGTTTTGTGTAGGAGTTTACTGACTATTGTTCTGTCATAACCGTTAGATTCTGCTAGATATTTTATCGTGTTTAGTTCGTCTTTGTAGTCTATTTCATCTAAGGGGATGTTGTTAAGTCTATGTATCATGGTTCTAAAAGCAGCTAGTTTGTGTTGTATTGGGTGATTGGAGGTGTTTCCAATTCAAAAAAGCAGGATACAGAATCGCTTACAAAACTACTAACAAAACAGAACACACACTATCAAAACGCATGCCCAAAGCACAAAACAAATTCGATCTACCCGGTGTATATAAACTAAATTGTTCAAATTGCAGTAAATTCTACATAGGCCAGACAGGACGTAGCTTCAAACAGAGATACATTGAACACACAAAAGCACTCCACACCACTACAGAATCTACCTTCGCAAACCACCTCATTGAAGCAAACCACACATATAAAAACATCGACAATAACATGAACATACTACACGTACACACAAAAGGCCGAAAACTAGACACTCTAGAACAATTAGAAATATACAAACACACAAAAACAAATAAAAACGACATCCTAAACGAACAGACACAATTCAAATCGCACGCATTATTCGAACACATCTCACCACACACACACAGCTTCAATCTTTCGAAACACTACCTCGTCGCCAACAACAAGACGAGCAGCGCTACTAATGACAGCCTCTGATGAAGCCTTCTATAGGTGAAAGCCGGTTTAGGCTGTAAGGTAAAACTTTACGTTTTTACTTATAAAAAACTTTGTGTTCCGAGTCGTCAATATTATAGTGATATTTAGTTAAGTAACGGACACGTCATGGACAACGAAATCCAAGAATTTAACTCAGCAAGACGAGCCAACGTCCAAGCGTACAAGTTCACAACTTTGAAGGTTAGAAAGATTGTAGCTCACATAAATTTCAACAAAACATGCATAAACAATTCACTAACACCTAAATATGCCCAAATCAAAATTAAACATAACAACGAGGCTGCCCGAATAACACAAAACATCGCACAAAGAACATACATAAAATAATCAATTAAACAACTATATAAGAAAAAAGACGCTCTTAACCGCAAAGCATTAACACTACACCTACACATCGCCAACACATACGGACACAATTACATGACTGAACTAATACATCACACAAATGAATGGACAAAAAAACAAATACATATCATACAGACAAAACATGACAGAAAAATAAAAAACCTGACACCAATCAAAACAGATATAATTCCCTCGCACAAATTCTACCCACGTACAGTAAACCTCACGAACGTCACACTCACAAAAAACGAACAAACACTCCTTGATAAAGGCCTAAAACATAACATACATTACAAACATAACAACCAAACACTAACAAAGCTCATAATTGACACAGAAACAAATATACAAAACACAGCACCAGAACATCAAGACACATTAAGACATAATATAAACAACACAATAGGAGTATATAAGACACCAGACAACAACAACCTTAACTCAGAAATACACACAGCCATCAAACTGAGGGAAAAGGCACACAAACACAACATCACATTTGTAAAAGCTGACAAAGGCAACACGACTGTAATTATCCCCACAGACAACCTACACAAAAAAGTACAAGACTTCATAGAACAGAACAACATCACAGAACTAAAACACGACCCCACCGACAGATACCAAAACTCAGTAAAACAAATAGTCAACAAAGCCAAACACATTATGACACATAAACAAAAGCCCTACATGAAACAAATCCGACCATCAGCACCTACACTCCAAGCGCTTCCCAAAATCCATAAAGAAGACATTCCGATCCGCCCCATTATCAACTACCGTAATGCCCCTGCACACAAACTGGCAAAATATCTAGACAAAATTATTAGACAACACACAAATAGACAACAACATTGCAGTAAAAAACAACACTGACCTAGTAACAAAAATAAAAGATATACACATCCCCCATAACGCCACATTAGCCTCCTTTGACATTAAAAACCTGTACACAAACATCCCCATCTCTGAAACAATCACCATCCTACAAAACAAACTCAAACAGAACAACACACCAGACGAACTTATCAATGAAATAACAGAAACTCTGAACATTATCACAAAACAAAACTACTTTACTTATAACAATAAATACTACACACAGAACGATGGCCTACCCATGGGCTCCCCCATATCCAGCATTCTAGCAGAAGTCTTCCTCCAACACTTAGAAAAAACAAAAATACTCACAAACAATGACAGACACTCACATAAAATACTATATTGGCACAGATACGTTGATGACATTCTAATACTATACAAGGGAAACAAAAGACAATGTGAACAGTTACTAACGCACATAAACAAAATACATAAAAACATAACCTTCACTGCCGAATACGAACACAACAATACCATAAACTTCTTAGACCTCTCCATCACAAAACTAGAACACAGGCACAAATTCAGTATATACAGAAAACCAACTACAACTGACACACTAATACACAACACCTCCAATCACCCAATACAACACAAACTAGCTGCTTTTAGAACCATGATACATAGACTTAACAACATCCCCTTAGATGAAATAGACTACAAAGACGAACTAAACACGATAAAATATCTAGCAGAATCTAACGGTTATGACAGAACAATAGTCAGTAAACTCCTACACAAAACACAAAACAAACAACAGACAAAGACAGAAAACAACAAATTCATAACACTAACATACATCAACAAACAAACAGAAAAAATTGCCCACAAATTCAAAAAAGCAGGATACAGAATCGCTTACAAAACTACTAACAAAACAGAACACACACTATCAAAACGCATGCCCAAAGCACAAAACAAATTCGATCTACCCGGTGTATATAAACTAAATTGTTCAAATTGCAGTAAATTCTACATAGGCCAGACAGGACGTAGCTTCAAACAGAGATACATTGAACACACAAAAGCACTCCACACCACTACAGAATCTACCTTCGCAAACCACCTCATTGAAGCAAACCACACATATAAAAACATCGACAATAACATGAACATACTACACGTACACACAAAAGGCCGAAAACTAGACACTCTAGAACAATTAGAAATATACAAACACACAAAAACAAATAAAAACGACATCCTAAACGAACAGACACAATTCAAATCGCACGCATTATTCGAACACATCTCACCACACACACACAGCTTCAATCTTTCGAAACACTACCTCGTCGCCAACAACAAGACGAGCAGCGCTACTAACGACAGCCTCTGATGAAGCCTTCTATAGGTGAAAGCCGGTTTAGGCTGTAAGGTAAAACTTTACGTTTTTACTTATAAAAAACTTTGTGTTCCGAGTCGTCAATATTATAGTGATATTTAGTTAAGTAACGGACACGTCATGGACAACGAAATCCAAGAACATATATAGGTGAAAATATATATTTAAAAAACTGCACACACATATAAACACACACACATTCGCATCAAGATGACTTTATAAGTAAATTACTATATTTTACATCAATGTTACTCCCACAGCAGTGTATGTAACAAACAGATATAAAATAACAGTAAACACAGAACAAAACAAATTTCTTATTAATTGATATCAACCGTAAATAAAGTTATTCAGTTGTTAGTCACTGAAAATTTTAAATATTAAATTTACTTTAATCTGAAATTTTTTTTAAAATTAATTAATTAAATATTTGTAGATGAAACTACAAATTAAACTGCAATTGTTTAAGCGACAGAAACTGAAAATAATAATATTTTCATAGTACACTTCTTTCTTCTTGGCTAATTTATAGTAGGTGAATACGTATGGGATATGTCCTTCCACTGGAAAGTTATTTGGTATAAAGTCTGCTTCTTCTCTTGTATGTTACTGTGTTGTGTTGTTGACGAATGGACGGGGATGTCTCGTCTCTATATGCCTGATCAAGTTACACTTGCGTTTCGTCACAAATGAACACACATGACAATAAAACTGCGGCAGTTTTCCACATTCAAACTTGAGATGCCTAACCAAAGTACCCGGGTTCATGTACCGCTTGAGACATTGATAGCACTGGTATTTGCCTTCCGATTTCCATGTATCAAACGCACCTAAAAATTAAGAAAACACGCTTTTGTCAGAAGATGATCAGTATCATTTTATAATAGGAAATATTCAAATCATTTGTTCCCATAATGTTATATATTGACACACTAACTGTACAAAATAATCAGATATAACATCTGACTAGAAAAACTGAAGTGAATACTGATCATTATTAGTATTTTCCAATAAAAAAAAAACAAACAATTAAGTTCTTTTTACTATAAGGTCAGATGTAATGTTGTACAATATACATTTGTTTTGTTTAATAAACAATTTTTATTATACAGATATCTTTTTTCTATATAGTTATTAGAAAATACTCAACACGACCATGCAAACATGCTAATGACTGGAAATGACCCAGTGGTTACCAACTTTAAGAAAGAATTAATACATTTAAAATGAATTCGTCTATAGTATAAAAAATATACAAATAATCCATTCATTTATCATATATGACCAAATAGGTTTGAGCAATATAAAAAATATTTTTAAAAATTAAAAATCTTTTCTGCTATGTGGAAGTTTCTAAAACACCCAGCAGCCTCAAACTGAATCAAATCAAGGATGGAACAAGTCCATTACAGCTTGAACTACAATAATGAAACAATATTACTTAAGATTAAATGAATTATGGCTAACTAAAGAAAAGTATTGTTATTCATTTTTAAATATAATACTCTAGAAACAAGGTTGCCATGATTTGGTTTAAATATCGCTTGCTGTTTCATACAATAATAATTTATATAAAACTACATAAAGCTTTAAATACATATATATGTTGTTTATAGAAATATACTTTAAACAAGGGTAAGAGTTGTGGTCACCTTGGTAACATATTTCAATTACCTCCCTCTACAACCGAGCAAAGTACTGCCGAGTCGAGACAGGACCTGGATCTCTCCATAAATGTCCACAGCATAAATAAGAAAGAGATCCAGGTCCAGGTGTTTTGAGGCACTAGGCAATGATATTCGCCAGTGGTCTCAGTGTCCGGGCAAACCCAATGACTACCTGTTGCTTTGTAGTTTCTTGGTAGAGGTCTTGCACTTCTGTTTCATGATGGAATCCTCCTTTTTTTTAGTAAGGCGGAGGGAAGGGATGTAGCATCTGAGGAGTCTGAATCGTGCAGCAATTCAAAACGGCTGAAGCAGAGAGCCTCTGGGGATCCTTACTTGAGTAGACAGGATCTGCTCGCCCACAACGGAATTTTGCACTTTGCCAACCCAGTAAGAATCCTGACATGCTGCCAATGGCAACGCCAAGGCATGGGAGAGAGTGGAGGGAAATGAGACGCCTAAAAAACATGGTACTAGGCACACCTAAGGCACGCGCAACCCCCCCCCCCCAGCAATCTGTCATCATGCAATCACACATAATCTGTATTTTTAACAGATGGCTGGGTAAAACTTCGAAAAGTTGGGGTGAGTAGCCAGATAACAGTTCACAGCTTATGAGGGAGGGGGTCATCAAGCAAGGCTTGGGGTTATTTATGTTTGATAGGTGGAGGAGGGAAACGGTCGAGTTGGAGGTACGGTTAAAGATCTTGAATGCAAGAGCTCACTAAGCAAAGGAATATTCAACCCTCACCTGATAGCATTATTGTGGACGAACTAGGTAGAATCAGATATGCTGCAGAGGGTTGTAGATTGGAAAGCTTCCAAGGGTTGGACAACATATGGTTTTAGTAGGGACCAGAAAGTGGGCACTGTGTATGTCAGGCGGCTCACCTTCACCACAGTACTGTGGTCCTAACGTACGACAGCCCCGTTAGGTTGAATCGATACATCCACTGAAGATGCCAGCCAGTGGTGCTGCTGAAACATTCGGTTTTAATGAAAACCTTGGACCAAACCTAAACAGCCCGGCAGATATTTTAAATTGAACTGACACCAGCCACGAAAGCCTTTGAGCCATAATAAGTAAAAATACAGTTACAGTCTGATGAACCAACATCAAAAATTTTGATTAAAATTAACTCCCGGGCTGTTTGGCCGTGGTCTAAAGTTTGTGACAAAACCAGATGTTTCCACAGTGCCACTGACTGCCATCTTAAGACAAACTACAGTACTGTGGTCCTAACGTATATCATCCCATGTTAGCGTTTGACTCATTTCCACTGAAGATGGCAGTCAGTGGCACTGGGGAAACGTCTGGTTTTGTCACAAACTTTGGACCACGGCCAAACAGTCCGAAAGTTAATTTTAATCAAAATGACACCGGCCATGTAAGCCTTCGTACAACATTACAACATCAAAAATATTAACATAACAAAATAAATTTTACAAATAATTTATTTATCTATTTATTGTGAATTTACAGCTTACTGTGTGTAATGTTCTGTTTTTATAAGACACAATTAATTATTGTTAACTCTGTTGTTTGCTAACGCCATGCCTCAGTATCATGTGCCGCAACAGATTGTCTTTCCGTTTGGTTCGGTGAGGACAGATTCTACACAACCACATCGCCTGGCTACCACACTCCAACATATGTCTCGACAAATTTCCTTTCCACAGGTATGTTTTTCCACAGTTTTTACACTGCGGCCTAGATCGTGTTGACATATGATTATTGTTGTTGTTGTTATTTTTGGCATAAAGCAACCAAGAGTTTTCACCTGAAAAAAGAGATACAAAACTGTGTTAGAGAAAATGTTTTCACTTACTTAAAATTTAAGTAAGTGAAAACACTTACTTATTATTTAATAATAATCATTTTCTATATAGGTAACTCAAAGTTTCTTGCAGCAATCAAATACACTTTAAAACAATCGTTAACTAATCGACTTAAATTGATTATCCATAAATTTTACATTAAAATTGAAACAAATTCGATTATTCGTTAGTTTTAATATTAACATAGAATTATTTTTATTGTTACTGATTTACTTACTAACCTCTGATGATGCTGATATTTTCCAGTGAAACGTGCGTAAGGTATTGAAACGACAAAAAACGCAATATGCTACTTGCAGAAGAAACTATATTGAATAGTATCACAATATGAAATAATAATACATATACAGCCCATTTATGTTCAGTTCAGTTATAATTAATCATATCTTGGTAAAACTATTTTCTGCAAATTCCTTAAATTGTATTTTTGACAGAACTCGGTGTAAGAACTCAGAATTGAGCTTCAAGATATAGTTTTTTAGCCCTATTTTTTTATTCTTATCAAGCTGTTTTTTTACCAACCAGCAACTTGTCTCTGTAAAAATAAACTGCAGTCAAACTTAAGTTAAGCTTAAGGGATCGCCCAGTGGTATCACTACCCTCTTCCCTGTCTATACATTAATAATATAAGTACTATTCTTTTACACTAATCACTGAACTACCTCAAAAGTCTTAATCCTCTTGGATCTTCTTAGTTGCTAACTGTTGAAAAGCTCCACAACCTTGAGGTTCACATTGTTGTACGTAATTTTTCATGATTTTGTGTACAGTTGTCGATTCCTTTATTGACTTGAGGCATTTTTAGATTTTTCAGAAAATCTATTCCAGACGTACCATAGTGCAACAACAGTTGCTCAATGTTAATTTATTTTTTAGATTTTCTGAACACACTTGTAAAGCTGTGAGCCATGGTTTTGGTACTTGTTTATAGATTAACAATTTGTTACCACCTGTTGGCTTTTGTGTTCTGTGTAACTACATTTGATGCCCAGTTCTTTGTGTCTTTTCTTGACGTGTTACTGTCTTTTCAGTTTCACATCTAGCCTCACGCCTAGCTATTGTGTTGTATTACTTTAAGATACAAATTTAAATTCTAACACATTGTTTTTGAATACGATAAACTGAAGCAACAGAACTGTCATGCCTCTCTCATTTTCACACACTCTCTCCGTCTCTCTTCCCTCACACTCTCTTTCTTGTGCTAATAAATTCACGGTACAAGAACTGGTCTTCTGTTTTAATGAAATAAAGATATCTGAAAACAATGCTGTAAATTAGATAAACCTCCTGGGTCTAAAAAATTATTATTATTATTATTTATTCCTTATGCAGAGGCTGTGAAATATGGTCATCAGCCAAACAATGACAGCATCAAGAAAACAAAACAATTTGGTACAAAAAATAAAATATGCCCAGTACAAAAGTTCTAATCGGGTTCACTAACTTCTCTGTCACTGTCCACTAACGATGTACTTGTTTAACCAGGATGAGCAGTCACATTATCACAGAGTCCATCACAACGAGGTCTTGGTTACACAGGCTGCAGTCTGGACTGTGGAAGATGCCTATATGATGTTGTTTTAGCCTGTGACAACAGGGCTAAGCAATCATGCCCTGTTGTCACAGGCTAAAATCTTGTTGCCATTCGATGACCTGAATATTCTGGAATAGATTTTATGTGTTTCCATTATTTTCATTTCTACATTCTTCTGACAAGTACGTGTTATTTTTGAAATGTAATATCTTCAAATAAATATACTGCAAGTAGGTTTATTCTCACTTGACGCACGTTTCACAGAAATTATTTTGTATCTTCAGAGGTTTGTTTGAATTATAATTACAATTCAAACAAACTTCTGAAGATACAGAATAATTTCTGTAAAAATAAACCTACTTGCAGTATATTTATTTGAAGATATTACATGGGAGACCTGGAGGAAACTCAACGAGTTACTTACAAAGGAATATTTTTGAAATGTATGACTAATGCGGCTCTTCAGTATGTGGTTTCACTGGGGTACAACAAACACTGTTCCTAAATTTAACATACAACTTTTATTTCTTGTTAACGCCAAAGTTTTTCATACGTTAGCTTAGTGGTAGTTCACTCGCTGGGTTCACAGTGGATTTCCAGTCTGGGTTGAAGATGCCTTTGGACAGAGCGAAAGAAATGCTTGATGTCAACAAAAATAAAATACGTTAAACCCAGGCAGGAGCGAACCTAGGGGAGTGATATGGGGGGTATACCCCCCCAAACACAAAAAATGTTGGAGCAAAAATTTTAAACTGGTTGCATGTTTTTTAATGTAATTAATTGAAAAAGACTGAAAATCATTATATTTTTTAACAAAATTATTTAACACTATTTGATATGCTGGTAACCCTTACATTCTTCACTTTCTTAATTGTAATGTTCTTTTTAAAATATTTATATTCCACATAAAGGTATTATTACGCTTGCAAGACAAAACTGGAAGCATATCTGATATACATATGTTTTTAATTTATTTTAATGAAATTAGTGAATAACAGCTATTGTTTGCTTATTAGTTTTAATTTTTGGTAAGATTTTCATTATGACATGAGAAAAACAATAGGCCTACTCTAAGAAAACGATATCTGGTTGAAAAAAATCCCCACACCCGAAATGAAATCTCAAGTTCGCTCCTGAACCCAGGAATTGATTGTAATAATGCAATCTGAAGACAGGGTTATTCCATTTCAAGTAAGTCTCTGCTGGTCGTGCAGCCAGAATCCAAGATGCTCACTGCATGTACCAAGTAGACTGCTCACCAGATGTGCCATTTTTAATGAGACCATCTCATTCCCTGGGAAAAAATTAAAGGGGAAAAGGCCCGTTTTTTTCAAGAACCATCAAACGTCTCCCCAAAAATGTTTAAAATCTGCTCAAATATAGATTTAGAAAAAACAACTAGAATGTTTTACATTTGTTATATCAAACCTGTGGTCTGCACTATACTCTGTCTGCACTAGGTTTCTGTAGGAAGTAGCTAGTTAGCACTACCTCCAGAAATTCTGAGATTAAAAAAAAATTGTAAAGTATTTTTGTTATACGATTGCAAATACACTCAATTTAAATTCTTATATTTAATGCTGTTAAAATGTCTGTACTGAGTTCCTTTTTAAACTGCCACCGCACGCTCTGTATATCATAGTTTTACATGCAGTGAGCTTGCTGGAGTCTGTAGGCAGCAGTTTCCGTACTACCTCGTACAAAGTATTAGGGAGTCCGGTGACTACTCTCAGGAGGTTAAGGGGTATGCTGCAGCTGAGCATAAGAGTGAGTGAAAGAGCAGAAGAGCAAGTGAGACAGGCTTTGTTATTTATATAGTCTCAGTGTCAGACATTTTTATCTATGATTATATCACATTTATATTACTGAAACACACAGCTGTCCTGTTATTGGAGAGGAAACAAGAACATGGGGCCCGCGTATATTGCAACAACATAGGTACTGCCATCTTTTGAAACAATAAAACAATATTTTTTATGCTATTATTACAATTTTAACCTGAAGGCATCAATTCTGGTTTTGGTCTGGTATTGACTCTCAAATCAATCTTTACATTGTCAATTTCAATAGCTGGTCAACAATTTCGTGTGGGACGCTCACAAACATCACCTAGGCCTACTTCTAAGCCAGCTGCTAGTGTTAAAAATAAGGCTTATAATTAATTGTAGAAATAAAAGAGATTACAATATTTCTAAATTAATAAAATGGAGTTAAGAGTTTTCTAAATAATGACAATTGCTCAACATTTTGTAAATGATGTATGTAATTGCAAAATAATTCACCTTGGTTTACTCAAAAACTTTGAGATGCAAAGAATTTATATGATGTATATTAATAAGAAAATTTGAAGCTACAACATTGCACTGAGAGGAGAAATCCTTCAGGATGTGTGCGAATTTACATACTTGGGTAGAAAAATTACAAAGGACGGCTGAAATGAAGGAGATATTATTAGCAGAATAAATCACGCTAACATTGCTTTTAACAAAAAATGGAAAATACTGACAAGTAGCATATTCCTTAAAACACAGACATGTTTCCTAATGAGTTTTGTATAGAGCATTGTCATGTATAGTTGCGAGTCGTGGACGAAATGTATGAAGGAAAAAAGTAAACTTGACAGCTTTGAGATTTGGTGTTATCACAAGATGCTAAAAATAAAATGGTCTGAAGCCAGTAGTGAAGCCAGAATGCCTATATGCAAGTGAATGTCTAGCATTGAATTATAATTTAGACAAATTAGAAATTTTGGAAAGACGAATTATTAGGAAAATATCAGGCCCATGAAAAACTTTAGAAGGTTGGAAATTAAGAAGTAATGATGCCAAAGTATAGAAAGTATAACGGAAACAATGAGAAAAAGAAGACTATTATTTTTTGGACATTTATATAGAATGGACGACAATAGGTTGACAAAGCAAATCTTCAAATATCTGTGGGGGAAGAAGTCAACATCAAGTTGGATTAAAGAAGTCCAAAAGATTTAGAAAAAAATAATATACACGCAGAAGAAGCAATTGAAGGAGAAGTTTTCGGGCAAAAGTGTTAAAAATGGAGGGAGTCCAGGGTAGGAGAGAAGAAACCAAGTTTCAAAGTGGACTGAAGACAGGAAGAGGAGACACAGTGAGAGGATGAGAGAGTATTGGAAAAAAAGGAAAGAACAAAGAGTAAAGAATTGAAATTGGCATGTGGTCCCTAGATGGCCGAAAAAACAAAATCTGACAAAATTACAAATGAAGAAGTACTGAACAGAATAGGCAACAGAGGTATTTGTTGAAAAGCACAATTCGAAGAAGGATAGAACTTATTGGACATACACTTCGGTATGAAGCACTACTAAAAATTGGTAATGGAAGGAAAATGATATAAGGGAAGACCAAGGCTGCAGTATATAAAGCAAATTATGGATGATGTAAATTGTGAAACTTATGAGGAAATGAAGAGGAAAGCACAAGATCAATCACAACGGAAGGCTGCTGCAAACCAATCTTAGGATCGAAGATATAAGAAGAAGATAAAATTATATGGGAAGAATCAGGAATTTCTTATTTGTCCTGAGGAATACAGGTACTCCTAGTTTCAAAATAGGAAAACATCAAGGTAGTTTCACCCCCTCCCCCCAGGAACAGCATCTACTTCCAAAATTGGCATTCTGAAATTGGAAAAGTGTATTATAAACTACAATTATCCTATGTTCCCATTAATTAACTTCCAGTTACTTGCCCCTCTACTATACTCTAATAATATAATAAGTCCTGAAATGCAGGAATATAAACACATGAAAAACAAAAAATAAACCCAAACTTATACAAAACACTTTATTAAATAAATATTTTTCAATTTTACAAAGTATCTTATATAAATATTATGTTACAACATATTATGTTTAATGTTATATTTAATGGTTATACTAATGACTAGCTTGTAATTTGGTAACAATATATATGATTGAAACAGTATTCTGCAACAATGTTTGAAACATAGTGACTTGTGTGTTTTGAGCTTAAACAAAATATATTCTTGGATTTCGTTGTTCATGATGTGTCCATTGATTAACTAAATATAAGTACAGTATATCACTACCGACTCGGAACACAATGGCAGCCTCTGACGAAGCTTATAATAAGCGAAAACTGATTTAGGCTATAAGGTAAAACTTTTACGTTTTTACCAATAAAAAAGTTTGTGTTCCGAGTCGGTAGTGTTATACTTACAAAATATATTCTATGCAGTACTATATTTCAGCTATTGATCTAGCTAAAAATGTTTTTAATTTAGTCAAAGTATAATACAGTATTCATTTATCTCAATATGCAATGTATTAAAAAAATTTTTTTTTTTTTTTTAAAAAACCTTACTGAAAAGTCACGCAAAGTGTTTTTTTATTTGCTTATTCTTATCTAATACATGTTTCATGTTGTAATGCTTACATACAAATAATTTAATATCAGTTTATCATTGTGAAACACAATAAAAACGCTTAAAACATTTAAAAATTTACTTGTTAAATTCTCACATATGTCTGTAAAGGTTATAAAATTGTAAAAAGTACATAAATACAGATTTAAAAATGAGGACAACTTTAAAATCTATTTTGAATTTAAAATGATAAAACTAGAATGAAAGCTTAACCATACGATATATATTCTTTGCAAAGAAAAAAAAACTTACATTAATGAAAGAATCTATAAGGCAAAAAAATATATTTTATGTTATACAAAGAAAATAAAAGACTGCAGATATAAAAATATCTGTAATATAAAAACTGAAATTTTTGTGCTTGGGAAACAAGAATGATCTCTTTAACAGGAGTGCTTGAACATAGAGAAACAATAGGACATTACTCAAACACAGACATTTTAATTAACTTAGAATTACTTAATATAAAAATTGACATGTCTTTATAAATAATTGTGTTGTCAACAGGTCTCTCAACAAAAGTAATTTTAAACATTGTACAATCATTTAATGTAGAATCGTTTTGTACATTTCTTTCATGTCTGAAAAACAAAGTTCTTGGGGACATCCAAATAAAATAAAAAATCATCATTATTATAGTTCAAACAAACATTTTATTTTGACTAACATCAAAACATTTCATCATTCTGTGATACGACATCCTCAGGGGCTAGACTAATTCAAAGTGTCCGACTCCACTGCTATTTACACCCCATCACAAAATTGTTGAAAACAAGTCCGTGAGTTACATAACAAACTATCGTCTGCCCGCAACAGGCCATGAATTTACACCATGATTATAATTTATATTTTATCACAATTATACGAGATAACAGTACAATTCAAACATCATATACATTTTATTTATAACTGTAATCAATCAAACCATTGAGGATGTCACACATTATACAATGGATGAAATTCTTGGTATTAATTTAAATAAAATGTTTATCGAACCTAAAAGCAATACTGACTTTAGTAACAGAAGTCATGAAAGGTTCCAAGCGAGATTATTACACAATTTTTTATATACATGAAAACCAATGTCATGTATTATAAAAATGGTTTGTTCAGCGTCTCATAATTTTCACCTGAATAATGTCGACTGTGTACAGAAAATATGTCTGTAGTGTGAAGGATAGGAATTCATAGCAAAACAGTCAGTCACTATTAGGCAAGAAAGTATTAATCATCAAAAAACTACAGGTGCTTCATTTCTGTGAATAGCTTTAATGTGAGCAACGACGTTATCTTTCCGTTTCGACTTGAGCGGACAGTACGGGCACCTAAAACTCGGCGTCTTTCCACACTCTTGCCGTAAATGGCGGTTTAACGTGATTCGATGTTTGTAGCTACGTGGACAGTTTGGACAGTAATGGCGCGGAGACGAGGGGTTCCACAAGTAGTTCTGAAACCGTCCTGCAAACAATCATCCAGTTAACAAGACAATCTACTGCAAACACATGACAAAAACTTTGCAGGCAGATGTATGCATTCACTGATCTCTACTTTTGTCACACTGAAATTAATCACTTTCAGTAAGCTAACTAGCAAAGCATTTTAAAAAAAGTTTCATTTTTTTAATAGCGAATAGAAGTAATAAATTGAAGCTTCCAAACTTCAAAAAATCAAGTCACTACTAAAAAGAAAGAAAAATGAAAAAAAGTAATTTCCAAGTAATACAAAAATTCTGACATAATAATTTTCAAAGTGAAGAAACGTCAACACTGAGTTTATTTTCAACATTCGTACAAAATGTGTAGTAATTATTAATTAGTTACATTGAAACAGTATAGAAACAATGTTAATGTTCTCAAAACACACACACTCACACACACACAGTATTTAATTCACAAAATTTTCTAAAGGATTTTTATGTTTCAACATATGCCTTGCCAAGTTATATTTCCGTTTTGTCTGATATGGACACAACTGACAGTTTAATGTTGGCTGAGTACAACATTCGTACATGTGCCTTCTAATACTGCGACCGCCTCTATAGCTCTTGCCGCAGTACGGACAAAAGTGTTGGTCAGTGTCGTCCGATGTGTCTAACGTAATTAGCGGTGGACTGTCTGAAAACAAATCAAATTATTAGTGACAAAATGTCGTACAACTGTTGCAGGTTTCTATAATCTTTAAAACTTTCTTTTTTTAATTTTGCTCAGTGGTGATAGTTATTGCCTACTAAAACACTAAAAAAACATAATTACTTACGTCACTTACATATTCACTTTTCAAATATTCAGCACATCAAATGTATTACATTTGTTTATTTTTAAACAAGAAGTTCATAAAATACAAAGTATGTCCACGAATTCCCTGTGATCATGTGTCACAACTTATGTTTGTTGTCAACATTTTCTGATTAAAAACCATGCCCATTCATAGCATTCGGTACACAACTAATTCAGTTCTCAGAACTAATAACGAAACACAAGTAATTTGGATAAAATTTATAAAAAGTTTTTACTATGCTGCATGAGCTAGCTTTCACTCACTTCAAGCTTCATTGGAGGCTGCCCCTCCCTAGGAGCCCCTCCAATATGTTTTTGGAAATGGAGCTGTCGTTTGAAAGATCGTTGTGTGTGTTTTGCATAATATGTATTTGAAAACATCACACAACACACACATAACAATGATCTTTTGAACGACAACGCCTTCTCCAAAAACATATTGTATAGCGCTCCTGATGGCAGTCTGATGAAGCTCACAATGAGTGAAATCTAGCTCAGGCAATGAGGTAAAACTGTTTAAAATCTTTATCCAAATTACTTGTGTTCCATGTCGGAACAGTGTTTATTAGTTCTTAGTAACGTTTGGACAAGTCATGGACAACAAAACCAATAACGCAGTTCTTTCTGTGTGTTCTTCTTCATCATCTTTTTGCATCTGCTCCCATTCTGCTACTACTCTTGAAATTCTGTCCCTCCTTCCATTCTTCTGAAATGACTTATTATTAATGATGTATTTCCTTGCCTCTTTTCTCCAATAATACATTTCTGTTTATATATATGTTATAGTATGCGATATCAATTGGTAATACTTTATTGAATTTTTAAGTTTTCGGACAATCAAAACAAAAACATAACATCAATACAAAAAATTACCCCTCCCCTTTCATCTACCATTTTTCGCTTATAGATATTTGATCTACCTTTCTACAGTGGATTATTATGACCTTCTTTTCAGGATACTTTATCTATCAAAATTAAGTAATTTACTCTTGTTAAAATGTAAAACACTGCAGGTAAACTACCCCTTCCCCTTAACCAATATTCACCAAAATCAATAGGCCTTGAGTACTCTACAATTTGGGCACATATACACAAAATTATTTGATTATGTTTGAATTTGTGGCAGTTATCGTTTTCCACAGAAAAAATTCTACACACAGACACTCTTAGGAAAATGACTTCTTCATGTTTTGAGGGTAGTAGAAGAATCTGCCCTTATGTCGAACATGATTTTTTTTGTGACCACCATACTTACGGAACATGGAAGTAAAATTTATAGTATTAATGAATTACTTTACTTAAAATTCAAAGGTAGTACAAGATAAAGGCTGAACAGTCTACAACTTTGAATTGATAATTATTTTAATTAAAATTACTTACTACATGGTACATATTTATTTTATAACCACTGTTATAATTATTACATACTGTGTACTGTTACTGTGTATACATACTGTAGTAAATCTATGCCAGCGTTTTCCAAAATTTTTTATTTATCACCCTCTTTAGAAAAATAAATTTTTTCAGCACTCCCTCATGAAAACGCTACTATAAAAACAACTGAAAATTTGTAACTGTAAAAACAATGAGATATTGATTTTGTCAAAGAAAAATTTTTATTCACTTTATGTGTCTGTATGATAGTTCCAATGCAACATTGTGAAGAAATGAAACAGACGATGGAAATTTAAAAACAATTAAAGTTTATTAGGTACTTGATTTGTCATTGAATAATATATCTAATCATGTTTCAAAATTTTTGCATTCTCTTTTTGTCCACTCGATCCTCAGTGTCCCATAATACTCCTGGGACCAACAACAACACTTCAGATCTCTCCAATCCAGTGATCACACTAGAAGGGGGGGAGGGAGAACACGCACTGTGAGAAACAATGCTCTAAACTATGAATACTGTCAATGAGTATGCCACTATCGTTGTCACAGTGTTCCCTGACTTCTTAGGTCTTTGTAATATAAAGCGGCGCCTATACTACAACTCAAGTACAGACGACGACAACACAGACATTACTGTCATCTGTTACTCTCCTTTCATCCTTCCATGGATTAGGCACAATTGTGTGTTATAGCATCATCATATTATCCTCAGTCTATCAACATTTCTCCTTCCAAACTGGCATCTATTCCTTCGAGAAAGTCAACAACTTTGTTTATTTAACATGCCAAGTTTAAATAAAGCGAAGAATCACCTCAGCTAATAGATCTGCTTTGGTCTCAGACCCCTGTTCCAGAGCAGAACAATTGCCAGGAGCATCAAGCTGCTTCTGTATAAAACAATGATCCGCCCAGTTCCCACCCGTGGTTCTTAGACCTGGACCATTTCTAGAGTGTCTGAGTCAAGCCTGCTGGTTTAAGAACACAAAATCCTTTACAGTGTTTTTTTGTCCAATACGTGTGGGAGGTGAATGGAGGAAAAGGACCAACTAAGAACTCAACACTCTTCTGGAAAGAACCAGATATTGTGTAAGTTATAAAACTTGGTAGACTCAGGTGGGTTGGACATGTGATCAGAAAGGGGAAGAATGAAATACCTAGAAAGGCACTCACAGAACAGATCTATGGCACCAGGAGAGTTGGTAGACCCAAACTACGTTGGGAAGACGGTGTGAATTATGATGTGCGCCATATTCTTGGGACCCGGAACTGGAGAGCAGCTGCACTTGACCGTGACAACTGGCGGATGCTGTTAAAGGAGGCCTTGACTCAGTAATGGGTTGTTGCGCCGCTGAAGAAGAAGAAGGTAGATGCCCTTACAGATGTGAAATGATTTCAGGTTTCTGTGGGCTTTCAGTGACACACACACACACACAATTTTACATCTTGTCTGTCTTCGACAGAAGTGAAGTGTGTAAAACAGAGACAGAGTGTATCAGTAACAGAAAGCCAATTTTCAGTTGCCTCTAGCCAACTGTCAGCTGTCGCCATGAACAGGAGATTTACTTCTAAATATTTATCCACTCAATGTTTAAGATGTGTAACTACATCTGTTATAATAATCCCCGAAATGATAATCAATTTAAGTAAGAAAAGACAGCTGTGAAACATGGACCTTCTCAGAAAGTGAAAGAACCAACTGAAAAGATCGCTTGAAACAAAAATTTTGAAAACGATATTTGGTGCGATTAATGAAGGAGATACTTGGTGAATAAGGAGAAATGAAGACTTGAATACACTTATTGAAGGAAAAGATATAGTAATGTTCATCAAAGCATGAAAAATAAGTTGGCTGGAGTACGTAGAAAGAATAGTTAAGAATATCTGGAAAGGGTGATTATATGAAAGAAGAAGAAGTCATCAATGGAAAAGATAGATGAATACTGTCACCCGAGACCTTACTATGATGGGTATAAGAGGCTGGAAAAGATTGGCAAATGACACAGGGGTGTGGAGGAGGATTATTGCGGAGACCAATGGCGACCAGGGAGTGTAAAGCCTATGAAACAAAAGAAGAAGAAGTAAGAAAAGAATGTTAACAGTAAATCGCTCACACCATCCACCCCCCACCCCCAATACATTGTGTCACAGTTTAGTACACACAGATAGGCCTACACATTTCATTCACAGAGAACATGTTATTGATTGTCTGCATACTTTACCTATAAGACTATCAACTTTTCCAATAAGAGTGTTACTGCCTCCTCATCCCAAAAGGCCCGTGATTACGCTGTCACTGTTTCTATCATACTGCTACGAGAAGCGTACCGAACAATTCAGAATATTCTCCACTCCCCCCCCCCATCCCGTGTCGCTTGTGTTGGGTCATTCACGTGTAATAGGTGGTTCTAGTGAGTTCCAGGAACACTTGAGATAAGCATTAATCCGCTGGCGTGCAGTAAGGAGGCAAAGCTGTACTGCACCTCTGCGGGGCTTATATAATGCCATAGCAGCCGTATTGTCAGTTCAGTTACGTGGGCGATTTTTGCTAGTGCGGATTGAGTGTTGGTCGAAGTGAAGTAGTATTGTGTTAATAATTGTGTGAAACTCTATTAATAGACATTGTTATTGCGTGTGGACAAATCTAACTGGAAATATTGTATGAGTTAATTACAAACTGTGTAATTGTGAAAATTAAAGCTGGTGATTAGTGACTTAATTGGTGTCTTGTATTTTGTTTTCCACTGTACCATACGATGACCAAATAGACTGTCCTAACAATACGATAGTCAGTTTATATTACGCTAGTAGAGAAAAATGTAAGAATGTACAAAAGAGCTCGTTTGCTCATTGACTATCGAATGGTTGTCACTACATGCTACGTTGAACTGATGTATAACAAATGTGCCTACGCAAAATTAACATGCGGCAACACTCGAGGTTGTTCCAAAGACTCATTCCGATGTTTGTTGATCATTCTGCCTGCCACTGTACAAGGTTGGACTTCGACACAGTTCTTGGCAAGCTCCATAGCAGCTGTAATTATGCAATTTTTCTTGACACATCGTATGGAAAATGGCACATTTTTCTTGAATGTCAGCAGGGTATAATAAGCTTCCAGCAGCCAGCCAAATTTCAGTGACATTACGGTGCGGTTATTGTTATTGAGACTTGTAGTTTACTGTAAAGTGATTATTGTGTTAATTAGTCTGAACCTGTGTCATGGTGATGTTTTTATGTTTGCGTGTTGGACAATTTTTAAATTGAAGAGTGTCTTTGTTTATTTCCAATGGTAAATCAAGTTGTTGAAGATCTGCATTGCTGGTTCCTAGGGCCTGCTCTAGGTTAGGCCAGCGGCAACTCTAAACTTCAGGGGATTACTGTCTGACCAGCGGCGTGTCGAATGATAGCACAGGATCGTGACCTCAGTCCAGCTGGTGTCCTGATCTTGACGTTAACGTTTTGAGCAAAGGTTTCATGGTGGGATCATTCTCAATAATAACAGATTCTGCTCTCGTAGTGGTGTCCACGTAAACAGTGGCAGAGGGTAGTTCATTGGTTCAGCAAGTGGCTGATGTCATAAGAAGTGGGGCTGTGTCCATTTGAATGTAACTTACCCTGTTTGCCACTTTTTCAATAGCTTCTTGTGAAGCAAGTAAGTAACAGAATATCTTTGTAAATAAAAAAAAACTACCTCTAACCAACTAGTAACACTGAGAATTGTTTTGTGCATACTACACTATAGTACGGGACTTACCATAATAAGCTTCGAGGTTACGAATAGTAACAGCTCTTCCCCGCCCCTCGCCCACCAGCGTTGTCGTACGTTACACTTTGATACGTGTAGTCAAAGGCGGTGAGGGGAGGTCTGTTGCAAACACGGGCAATACCGCAGTGGCCTTGAAACTTATTATGATATGTCTCACATAATATAAACAGTGTTCCATTAAAAAAATAGTGTCTTTTTCATAATCCTTCAAGTAAACAATAAAATATTTATGCTTTATCTGTTAAGTTTTTTGTTATTAATTTTAATATTTTTCTTAAATGGATCATCAATACAAAGACAATTCAGGTTTTCAATCAAAGGTTCATACTACAAATTAAGCTTTATAAGATATTCTATTGAATCACTAACTATATAATAAATATTCTCTCTTTCATTCTCCCCTTCTCCTGAGCCCAGAGGTTGGTGGTCTTTCAACTTCTTCCCTACTGGAGACAATCTCTCAAAATACTTGAACAAGGCATATCGTATTGGATCCTTAATGGAATGGAGTGGTTTTTATTCTGTTACCAGATAAAAATACTGATGGAAGCAGAATATATGAGATAAAATAAAGGAGATTGAGATGGAATGGTCATATAAGAAGAATAGGGAATGGAAGAATATGTAAGGCAAGTCAGAATTTGATAACTGAAGTTATAGACAGAAGAAGAACTTATTTCATGAGGAGGATGAAATTGGGCTAGAGCTTGGGCTAACAGGTAAAGGTGCAAACAGACAGGAACAGATGCAGATTTCCAATTAGATGGTTCATATAATGCAACAGTATAAACATGTTCAAATTAAACTGTAAGCTTTGTTAAAATTCTCAACATTTACTGTTTTGAAATATATTTTTGTAGATCATTTGGAACTACAGATTTAGAGAGGAACTTCATAACTGAAAGCCATTTTCTAGTAAAGACAAAAATATAAATTTCCTTATATGATAAAACTAGGTAAATACAATAATAAACTAGATCATAATAATAATTATTATTATTATATATTTAAGGTATTTAAAAATAATTTTATAGATTTAACGGTTTCCATAAAGTAATGGTGATACCTGTTCATAAATATGCCAGTGAAACATGGACAATAGGTGGGAAAGAAAAGCAGGGTATACAAACAGCTGAAATGCATTTTTTAAGATACTTGAGTGGTTATCGTCTAAGGGATCAAATGTATAATGAACATAAATAATGGCTGAACTTGGTATATTCTCCATCAATGATAACATAGAAGAACAAAAGAAGCAATGGCTAGAGCACGTCTACAGAATGGACCACCTGATGCTAGTAAAGTGTGCTGCAGACTACAAACCAAACGGCAGAAGATCTGTGGGTAGGCTCTGGAAGAGATGGCTGCAGTGAAAACGGAACAGGCTGTAAGCCTACACCATGAAGTGATGAGGGTGACGAGATTTAATGCTTTACTTGTATCACAAAAGATTTAACGCTTAGGTACCAGGCTTAAGGTTGGGGATCCTTTATATAACACAGATTGGAAGAGCAAAGTGTGTTTTCAGTTTAAACTCAGCCACTTGCAACTTGTCTGTCTGTCTATTTGGGATAAGTCTCACAATAACTTTTAAATTAATAAACCACATTCTTTGTGAAACTTGGGTTCGTGTCCACACTTATACCTCACAAACACATATTTTTTTCAGATCAATCCCCAAAAATATGGGGGTTGAGACAAATATGTCAGTTGGTCAAAATTGTGAAAACAAAAAGTCTGTGTGGGGTATCAAATAAGGGATGCAATTTTTAGCAAATATCAAAATATGGTGTTCAGTTTTGAAAATTTCAAAATTTTAGGACAGCAGGGCCCAAAAGAGGAATCAAAATTTTGAAATAATTACAAAAAACCAGCCAGGTATTAGAGTAAAGGAAATTTTAACCCAAATGCAATGGATGAATGACAAAACTGCTTTAAAATCATTTGAGCGCAAAATATTGCGTAAAATTTATGGCCCAGTAAGAGAAGAAGGCAGATGGAGAATACGCAATAACAATGAACTACAGGCTCTCATACATGGAAAATACATGTGAAATTCATAAAATCACAAAGGCTGCATTGGCTGGGACACGTGGAAAGAATGCCGAAAAGAATGGTGAACGGAAGATTATATACTAGTAGACGTAGAGGCAGACCAAGGATGAGATGGTTGGATGGCGTAACATAAGATCTTGCTAGCATGGGAATCAGAAGGGTGGAGAGGAAAGACAGAAAACAGGGAAACATGGAGGAGTATTGTTGAGGAGGTGGCTAAAGCTCACCAAAGGCTGTAACAGCAGACAAGAAGAAGAACCAATGCAGTCATTTGGAATGTTTAGAGCTTGTTGTATGAGTTTCAGCTTTGCAATTTTTTTTTACACACTGAGCAAGCCAGCCATGGACAGTATGGACACACTCATTCAAAGAGATACCTAGTTTCATCATTTCCTTGTTGACTTGTTTGATGTATATGTTCACACTGGAAAGTTGCTAAATATATTTGAAAATTTGTTTATTTAATCTGGACCAATCCATCCGAACAATATGTCCAAGGAATCTCAGTCTTTTCCTTCGGAAAGCTGTTTCCAGATCTTCCAGATCCCTGTACAGCTCTTCTTTGGGTTTATGCCTGTACCCATCTTCAGTTTTCTTGGGGCCACAAATTTTCTGAAGAATTCTTCGTTCAATTTTAAGAAGAGGTTCCAAATGTTGAAAGCACATTGTTTCCACTCCATACACGATCACCGGCCTGATCACAGTGCTATAATGGCGGACTTTCGCAGTTCTGGAAAGGTTTTTCTTTGCGTACAGTTCCCGGGTTAGAGTAATTTGAGTTTCCTTATCTTAAAGGATTATTTACGATTCCTATTAAAAAAAATTAAAAGTAGTTGGGGTTTTTGAAATTCTTCATGTAATTTAAAAATAATGTAATACTGGAATTTATCTAATAATCAGTGTATTTCACTCAAAACAATGAGAAGTTCTGCAGCTGAGGAAGCTATAAATACTATTATGTTTAGGTCATTTATGAAATTCAGTTGAAAACTATACTGATAATAAAATAATAATTTTTATTAAAAACATTTGATTTCTCCAAAATTATATAACTGCTTTTAGGTTATAAATAAATCAGTTTCCAAAAGTACGTTTTTACAATAAATTTATTTAAAAATCTGATAACAAAACATATGTGTATATAATATTATTTAAAACCAACAACGCTTTTATTTTTTAAAATAAAAACAAAATTGTATTTGAAATTAACATATATATTATTTAAATATAAACATAGGCCTACCATTAAAAATTTAACAACAGTATCATATATAAGAAAGTGTTCTTTTGTTCAAACACTTTGTTTTGTGTTTGGTACATAATGTATTCTACATATATGCAGATTTATGTAAACAAAAACGCTGACTAGCTGCAAAAGTCTTATGGTAATAAAAAAACACACTACACAACCAAAATAAGATTCTTGGATTTCGTTGTCCATGACGTGTCCGTTACTTAACTAAATACCACTAAATATCACTATAGTATTGACGTAAATACCACTATTATATTAACGACTCGGAACACAAAGTTTTTTATAAGTAAAAACATAAAGTTTTACCTTACAGCCTGAACCGGTTTTCGCCTTTAAAAGGCTTCTTCAGAGGCTGCCGCTGGTAGCGCTGTCCATCCTGTTGTGGGCGACGGAATCGAATTTCAAAAGATCGATGCTGTGTGTGTGGAGTGAGATATGTTCGAATAATGCGTGCGATTTGAATTGTGTCTGTTCGTTTAGGATGTCGTTTTTATTTGTTTTCGTGTGTTTGTATATTTCCAATTGTTCTAGAGTATCTAGTTTTCACTCCACTCCACTCCACTACAGAATCCACCTTTGCAAACCACCTCATTGAAGCAAACCACACATATAAAAACATCGACAATAACATGAACATTCTACACGTACACACAAAAGGCCGAAAACTAGACACTCTAGAACAATTGGAAATATACAAACACACGAAAACAAATAAAAACGACATCCTAAACAAACAGACACAATTCAAATCGCACGCATTATTCGAACATATCTCACCCCACATACACAGCATCGATCTTTCAAAATTCGATTCCGTCGCCCACAACAGGACGGACAGCGCTACCAGCGGCAGCCTCTGAAGAAGCCTTTTAAAGGCGAAAACCGGTTCAGGCTGTAAGGTAAAACTTTATGTTTTCACTTATAAAAAACTTTGTGTTCCAAGTCGTTAATATAATAGTGGTATTTAGCAAAATAAGATATATTTTGTACATAATGTTTACAGCGCCGCAATGTGTAGAAAGGAAGGAACAGGGTGACGTGATACTAGTAGGCTAACAAATATCGCATCGCCACAACCACACTGTTGCCACTTCTCAAACTGTCACTAAAGCAACTGAATGGAAATAAACAAACACTATGTGCTGTGACATGCCCGGATATAGTAGAAGGCTGGAATATTAAATGTGGCAACGTTCCGTCTGAGGTATGAGGTTAGCATAGTGCAATAAAATAGCTAAAGTGACCATGTTATATTCTGATCTAATTTCATAGCATTACTAAAATCATGAGTAGCCCTATTTATAGCTAAATCTAAATTATAGGTCTGTGCGCACTTAGTACTATACGTTTAAGTTGAAGAAATTAGTGAATTAGTCTGAGGTCTAATGAATTAATTATGTTCGAATTATTGAATTTGTATCATATGAATGCGTAAATTATTATATTTCTTAAATAATATAACAGTATATAACATAATAAACTTTTAATTTGCAAAAAAATAAGAATTATAAAACTGCTGTTAACCGGCAATTAAAAATCACGCTATTTGTTTATTGAAATACATAAATTAAGAGATCGTCTAGTCAGCCTCAAATATCAACAGGTTCCAGTATTGCCACGTTTAATATTCCGGCCTTCTACTAGAGCCAGCCATGGCTGTGACCTTTAGATCCATGTGCAAATCAGGATAAATGAGCCAGATGTTTTCATGTTGGCAGCATAATTTCATCATGGTGGAGTTATGGAGAGAGGGAATTCCTTTCTACACACTGTACGACTTTATCATTAATATATCAAAATAAGCTTTCACACACACACACACACACACACACACACACACACACACACACACACACACACACACACACACACACACACACACACACACACACACACACACACACACACACACACACACACACACACACACACACACACACACACACACACACACACACACACACACACACATTTAGTTTTAATGCCCTGACGTGTGACAACCAGACTGAAAACTGACTTTGTCAATAGGTTACATTTTACGTTTCATACTCACATGAACACTTTATACAAATTATAAAATAATTTTTATATAGGTTTTCAAAAGAAAGTTTAATATTTGTTTTACACAGTGACATTTGATGTAAGTCTGTATACATATGTGTGAAAAAGTTCCAGGAATATTAGGTACCATTCTACAACAAAGCTAGACTTTGGCAACATAGTTCATGTGTTAATCCATTTTCAGATAACTCCTGAACCCAGGGTCTACGTATGCTTGGTGGTAACTCTTTAAAGAGACAGAATCAGGAAATGAGAATTAGGCATGGCATGTCACCAGAATACATAAACGGAGGCTAAGGACTGACAAAACTAGCAGAGGAAGGACCCACCAACATACTGGATAGATAATATTACAGAAACCACCCAGGGGCAAACCTAGGGGGGTGATATGCCAGATATATCCCTCCCCCGAACTCCAGAAATGTTGGAGCAAAAATTTTAAACTGGTTGTGTGGTTTTTTTAATGTAATTAACTGAAAGAGACTGGCAATCATTATATTATTTAACAAAATTATTTAAATATTAGAATTACCTTGGTTTCCTTCTTTGCAACTTCTTTGTGTTCTCAATATACACTACGCGTTTCGGGACTTAAAGTCCCATCATCAGGTGGATAAACTTTTCACTCATGTAGAGCACGTCACTAGATAAAAAATATATAAAGGTCACGCACATCTCGCTACTCAGTCGATTTCCCCACTCGCGTTGTCTCACGATGCGCATCACTACCGACCCCGCGAGTGACTGACAAATCTATTCGGCCTGTACCTATTTGTCGTGCTGTTTCAGCATGCTTATAGCAGTATCATACAGTTCGTTTGATTTGAACGACAGTTTCTCGTTCAGAAGCTGATCATTGTGTGTTGTAGAGGCTCTGTAAATTTCAAACTCTTCCAGTGCGTCCATGAGTTTACCCTTTTTGCAGAAATGCAGTGGTTTGAAATTATTTCTAAAACTGGAATAGGTATGGTTGTGATCGATAATATGCATGGCAAAGTTTAATTTGACGTTCCTGATGTTGCCCCTAGGCAGGTGCTTTTTATATCTATCTAAACATTTTCTGCCTGTTTGTCCAATGTAAAAACTATTACATACTTCACATTCTATTTTATTCACCCCTGAACAGTTTTCTACTGGTTTATTGGATTTTGGCCTTAAAGTTTTTAAAATGCTGTTATTCGTCTTGAAAGATACTTTATAGTCATACTTTCCAAAAACATTATAAATAGTATTGGGTAAAAGATTCGTATATTCAGTTGCTATGTATTTCTGAACCCTATTGTGTGTTTCATTGTTATTTCTATGCAGGTTCTTTTTTTGCTTTTTTACTAACCTATCCACAATCACGCTGTTATAACTGTTGGCCATCGCTATGTACTTTATAGTACTAAGTTCTTCACGGTAGTCCTCCGACCTCCAATAGAATTTTCAATAGCCTGTTGGCGAAGGAGTTAAAAGACGCCATTTTCTGAGCGAATGGATGAAATGAGGACGCATGGATAGTAATGTCCGTAGTGGTCGGCTTTCTGTAGATTTTAAATTTAAGGTGGTTATTTATGTTTTTTATCATCAGGTCAAGAAAATTTAAGCTATGTTCGATCTCCAACTCGAGTGTAAACTTTATGTTTGGATGTACACTATTTATATATTTATTCAAAATTTCTGCCTGCCTACATGTGCCATCAAATACAAGAAATGTATCATCTACATACTGCGTGTATGAAATGATCTTTTTATAAAACCTATTCTTATGAGACAATATGTATTCATTTTCAAAGTGGTTAAGATAGAGGTCAGCCAAAAAACCACTAAGTGGTGAACCCATTGCAAGTCCATCGTCCTGGGCAAAAAACCTATTATCAAACGTAAAATAGTTCTGGCATAGTATTACTCTTAATAGCATGATAAGTTCCTGTACTTCTTGTTGATTCAAGCTGCCTGAACCCTCCAGATTTTCCTGTACAATATTGATGGTTTGGGTAACTGGAACATTGGTGTAAAGGTTCACAATATCAAAGGACATCAGTTTATACTGTGGCACCATTCTTAATGATTTTATCCAATTCAGAAATTCAATATTATTCCTGATACTGTGGTTGTTGTTTATTTTTATATTATTTTTTAATACCTGTAGAAGTTTTTTAGCCGCTTTATATCCGGGTGCTGTGGTAAAATTAACTATGGGTCGTATGGGCATATTCCCCTTATGTATTTTTGGCAGACCATTAAGCGCAGGGGCGCGAGTATGTATTTGTTTGAGCTGACGCATGGTATGTATATAAAACAGATTCGTACATTTATTTATACTGTGGTTTATATCTTTAATATAGTCTGCGGTGGGGTCCTTCGTTAATGTGCGTATATTATTATCCGCATATTCTAGATCAACATGAATGCAAAGCGAAAGTTTACGAATTTATCAAGGATAAATTTGTGAATCGGGTAAAATCATTAAGAATGGTGCCACAGTATAAACTGATGTCCTTTGATATTGTGAACCTTTACACCAATGTTCCAGTTACCCAAACCATCAATATTGTACAGGAAAATCTGGAGGGTTCAGGCAGCTTGAATCAACAAGAAGTACAGGAACTCATCATGCTATTAAGAGTAATACTAAGCCAGAACTATTTTACGTTTGATAATAGGTTTTTTGCCCAGGACGATGGACTTGCAATGGGTTCACCACTTAGTGGTTTTTTGGCTGACCTCTATCTTAACCACTTTGAAAATGAATACGTATTGTCTCATAAGAACAGGTTTTATAAAAAGATCATTTCATACACGCAGTATGTAGATGATACATTTCTTGTATTTGATGGCACATGTAGGCAGGCAGAAATTTTGAATAAATATATAAATAGTATACATTCAAACATAAAGTTTACACTCGAGTTGGAGAACGAACATAACTTAAATTTTCTTGATCCGATGATACAAAACGTAAATAACCACCTTAAATTTAAAATCTACAGAAAGCTGACCACTACGGACATTACTATCCATGCGTCCTCATTTCATCTATTCGCTCAGAAAATGGCATTTTTTAACTCCTTCGCCAACAGGCTATTGAAAATTCCATTGGAGGTCGGAGGACTACCGTGAAGAACTTAGTACTATAAAGTACATAGCGATGGCCAACAGTTATAACAGCGTGATTGTGGATAGGTTAGTAAAAAAGCAAAAAAAGAACCTGCATAGAAATAACAATGAAACACACATTAGGGTTCAGAAATACATAGCAACTGAATATACGCATCTTTTACCCAATACTATTTATAATGTTTTTAGAAAGTATGACTATATAGTATCTTTCAAGACGAATAACAGCATTTTAAAAACTTTAAGGCCAAAATCCAATAAACCAGTAGAAAACTGTTCAGGGGTGTATAAAATAGAATGTGAAGTATGTAATAGTTTTTACATTGGACAAACAGGCAGAAAATGTTTAGATAGATATAAAGAGTACCTGCCTAGGGGCAACATCAGGAACGTCAAATCAAACTTTGCCATGCATATTATCGATCACAACCATACCTATTCCAGTTTTAGAAATAATTTCAAACCACTGCATTTCTGCAAAAAGGGTAAACTCATGGACGCACTGGAAGAGATTGAAATTTACAGAGCCTCTACAACACGCAATGATCAACTTCTGAACGAGAAACTGTCATTCAAATCAAACGAACTGTATGATACTGCTATACGCATGCTGAAACAGCACGACAAATAGGTACAGGCCGAATAGATTTGTCAGTCACTTGCGGGGTCAGTAGTGATGCGCATCGTGAGACAACGCGAGTGGGGAAATCGACTGAGTAGCGAGATGTGCGTGACCTTTATATATTTTTTATCTAGTGACGTGCTCTACATGAGTGAAAAGTTTATCCACCTGATGATGGGACTTTAAGTCCCGAAACGCGTAGTGTATATTGAGAACACAAAGAAGTTGCAAAGAAGGAAACCAAGGTAATTCTAATATTTAATTATATAGGCAACTTGGAGACCACAACAATTATGTATAAAATTATTTAACATTATTTTACATGCTGTAAAATTTTCACCAGAAGCCTGCTGGATACATTTATATGCACAGCAAATATACATGCTGACAGCCCTCACTTTCTTAATTTTAACATTCTCTTTAAAGTATTATTTACATTCCACAGAAAGGTATTATTAGGATTGCAAGATAAACTGAAAACCTATCTGATGTATGTTTTTAATTTATTTTAATGAAATTAGGGAATTACAGCTATTAATTGCCTATTAGTTTTAGTTTTTGGTACGATTTTCATTATAACACGAGAAAAACAAAACTCTAAGAAAACAATATGAGGTTGACAAATCCCCCACAAAATAAAATCCTAGGTTCGCGACTGAAACCACCATCAATTGAAATAAACACACAGCATTCAACTGAAATGAAGGAAAACTCTTACGCGTCCTGCAGTGGATGTAATGGAGTCATTGAGTTCAAGTTGGTAATGTGTTAGATTCAGTAGTTATTTAAAAACAGTTCAACTACTCAAACAAACTATTGAGACTGAATATTTCTAGAAGAAAGGAAATTGATATTTTTTTTTTTTGTTAAGCGTTAAAGATTCGTATTTATTTATTTGTGTGAGAGGGGCAGATAAACATCCACTTTGGGAAACTATCTCTTAAACATACAGATCTTTGATTACAAAATGTTATTAACCCATGAAAATATATTTTTTATTCTATCAGTAATCTTAACATTGTGTGCATTATTGTAATCACTCACAATTCTCGCATTATAATTATTTTCATCTGCAAGTATATAAATCCTGTCGCCTGATGTGCGTTATCACAGAAGTCACTAATTCTATATCGATTATTATAGATCACTAATTTTTAATTGGTAAAAACGATAGAGACTTATCTCATAGCCTAAACAGTTTTCGTTCCCTTGGAGCTTCATCAGAGGCTGCCGCAAGGAGCGATATCCGTCTTGTTTTTGGTGACTGCGCCATCGTTCGAAAGATCTATGTTGTGTGTGTGTGTGTGTGTGTGTGTAATATGTTCAAATAGTATGTTTAAACTGTGTCTGTTCATTTAAGATGATGTTTCTACGTGTTTTTGCGTGTTTGTTATTCTCAGGACAGTTGAGATATTCAACGTTTTTTCTATATAATTATTAATACAATTACTTATGTATTGAAGGTTTTTATAAAATATACAAACACTTGGTAAGTTTCACAGTTCATTATTTACTTCTGACAGCTGTTTCAGCTTAGTATCAACTTATTTACCTTTGAAACAGCTGTCAGAGGTAAATAATAAACTGTGAAACTTACCAAGTGTTGTATATATTTTTTAAAAAACCGTTTGCATTAGTTTGTTACACCAAGTGCCCGACGAGTCATCAATCAAAATCGTACTTATATATCTTATTTTAACAGACGTAACTGGCTTAGAAATAGGCCTACTTTAAGTAATTTTGGAATTTCTCTGACATTTTTAATAGCTCTGGGGGAGGGATTGGTGGCCCTGATAACCCCCTGCAGTTATGCCACTGGTATCAACATTATCACACTGTATTTCAATTTCCATACATTCAGAATCCTAAACTAAACAGAAACATACACATAGGTCACAAAACAGTCATTTGGGAAAATCTTAACACACACAATGACAACAACACACTAATTAAAGAACACACACAAACACCGACTTAATAAACTGACTTGGTAAAAATGTTTTAATATTATTAATAATAAATCTAATGAGAATAGTATGACAATTCCATTTCCATTACAACCATCAAAATAGCTGTAAACATATATTGCAACACCTGAACTAAAAGTTGATTCTGTGAGACATATAACAGACAAAGACAATTTTTATACTATACTTGCATATAAAATAATTATTTTTGTGATAATTGGAAGGTATTATGCATCACTAGACCAAATGCTATTTCATAAAATATTGGTACGGAGAACCATACATGACTTCCATGTTCTAAGATTTATATTTAAACTCATTTTTGAAATAAAATATTTCCACAGAAATTACTTCTTTCTTCAGCCTTAACCACAGTACTGTGGTCACTAACGTATACCACCTCCAGTTAGGGCATTCGGTTTTCACTGATGATGGCAGGCGATGGCACTGCAGAAACGTCTGGTTTTTCATAAAACATTGGACCTTGGCCAACCAGCCCGGGAAGGAATTTTAACAACAAACTACTTGTTTGCTGCCGATAATGTAGTACACATATAAAAATATGCATAAAATTAATGGCTTGTAAAAGTTAATGTTTGATCTTCATTAAGTAGTGCTCAAGTTTGCAAAGTTTTAATATTATGATGTACGTAATCAAAATGTCAGAACAGGTTTTAGTGTGTATGGAGGGTACACCGTGGATAAAAAGTTTCGACATTCCCTATGGAGCGCTGCTCAGAGTAAAGCTGTGAATCTACAGTGTACGTTTCACAGAACAAACACGCGGAAAAGGAGCGCTCCGAAGCCTCTCATGAACCCTAAGCATCTTTCAGAGGGTTCATTCCCTAAAGATGAAAAATCTGTCTATGAACCGTTCCTCTGTAAACACATGCAGTTACACTGGCCAGCGATCCACAGGAAGCAAATCACTGTCCATGCTGGACACCTTTTCGGCTTGCACGCATTGTGTTGGTGTGGGTTTCGGCACTTTCCATTTAAAAAGTGTGGAAACGTAAGAAAATAACCATGAGTGAGGCCACAAATAACACGAATTGTGTGTGTGTGTGTCTTGCCTGCCTTTTTTATTGTGGTAATCATAATAATAAAATTTTGGAAATGTAAACATTACATAATTGAGATATGCTTGCCTGCCAGGAACGATATATTTTCACTCATACATGATTTAAATTATAATGAAAAAATTATAATTTTATTGCTTGGCAACAAAATTCTTTTATTTTTAACAATTACCATTGTTTGAAAAAGTTTAAATGAATTTTCAAGTACTTTACTCTTGCTAAAACGTAAAAGGTTGCTGGTAAACTATCCCTTCCCCTTAATTGATCTTCACCAAAATCAATAGGCCTTGAGTCCTCTACAATTCAGGGACGTATGCAAAAAATTATTTGATTCTGTTTGAACTTGCAGCAGTTATCTTTCGCCATAGAAAATATCAGTATGGAGAACCATACATGACTTCCATGTTCTAAGATTTATATTTAAAATCATATTCGAAATGAAATATTTCCATAGAAACTACATCTTTCTACTTATTGCTTCAGCATTAACCAGTACTGTGGTCACTAACGTATACCACCTCACGTTTTCGCACTCGATTTTCACTGATGACGGCAGTCGATGCCACTGCCGAAAAGTATGGTTTTGCAGAAAACATTGGACTAAGGCTAAACAGCCCGGGAAGCAATTTTAACAAAAAACTACTTCTTTGTTGCTGATACCGTAGTACACGTATAAAAAATTCTCCCCTCCACCTTCAACAATAATTTTTAATAATAGAAAATTACCCCCACCCCGTTCACCTAACCTCTTCATTTATAGATATTTCATCTACATTTCTACAGTGCATTATTATGAGCTTCTTATCAGGATACTTTATTTATAAAAATTAAGAACTTTACTCTTGTTAAATCATAAAATGTTTCAGGTAAACTACCCCTTTCTCTGAACCGATCTTCTCCAAAATCAATACACCTTCAGTCCTCTACAATTCAGGGATGCATGCAAAAAAATATTTGATTCTGTATGAATGTGCAGCAGTTATCGTTCGTCATGGAAACATTTCTCTTGTTACAACATAAAATGTTGCAGGTAAACTACCCCTTTCCCTTAACCGATCTTCACCAAAATCACCAGACCTTGAGTTCTCTACAACTCAGGAAAGTGTGCAAAAATGTAGTTGATTCTGTTTGAATTTGCGGCAGTTATCGTTCGTCATATAAAAAAATTACCCTTGTTAAAACATAACATGTTGCAGGTAAACTACAACTTTCCCTTAACCGATCTTCATCAACACCAATAGGTATTGAGAAATCTACAATACAGGGCTGTATGCAAAACATCATTTGATTCTGTTTGAATTTGTGGCTGTTATCGTTTACCAGAGAAAAAAATTACCCTTGATAAAAAACCGTTGCGGGTAAACAACTCCTTTCCCTTAACCGATCTTCACCAAAAACAATAGGTCTTGAGTACTCTACAAATCAGGGCAGTATGCACAAAATTATTTGATTCTGTTTGAATTTGCGGCTGTTATCGTTTGCCATAGAAAATACCCTTGTTAAAACATAAAACGTTGCCTGTAAACTACTCCTTTCCCTTAACCGATCTTCACCAAAAACAATAGGTCTTGAGAACTCTACAATTCTGGGCTGTATGCAAAACAGTAGTTGATTCTGTTTGAATTTGCGGCTGTTATCGTTTGCCATAGAAAAAAATTACCCTTGATTAAAAAAAAACCGTTGCATGTAAACTACCCCTTTCCCTTAACCGATCTTCACAAAAAACAATAGGTCTTGAGTACTCTACAAATCAGAGCTGTATGCAAAAAATTATTTGATTCTGTTTAAATTTGAAGCTGTTATCGTTTGCCATAGAAAAAAAATCTACAGACACAAGACAGATAGACAGACAGGCAGACACTTTTCGAAAAATGACTTTTTTTCATGTTTTGAGTGTAGTACAATCAGAATCTGCAATAATCTCGAACACGATTTTTTTTGCCATCACCATACTTCCATTTCCTTAAGGAACATGGAAGTAAAAATTACTCTTGTTAAAACATAAAATGTTGCAGGTAAACCACCTCTTCACCAAAATCAATAGGCCTTGAGTCTCCTCCAATTCAGAGCTGTATGCAAAAAATTATTTGATTCTGTTTGAATTTGCGGCAGTTATCGTTTGCCATAGAAAAAAATCTACAGACAGACACTTTTCGAAAAATGACTTTTCTTCATGTTTTGAGGAAACATTCTGTACAATCAGAATCAGCCTTTATCTCGTACACATTTTTTTTCGCCATCACCATACTTCCATTGTCTTATGGAACATGGAAGTAAAATGATATACTGATGTGTTCTTCAAGACAAACAGTAGACTAGAGATTTTATTAATAACAGGATTTTATTAATGTAAAAACTGTATAATTATAAAATCTAAAATTGTAAAATGTATTTTATATATTCATATAATGTTGAATTTTTAATAACCAATGAACTTTGAAAGCAAAAACTGATCAAATGTGTTTTGGTGCTTGGCCTACTGATGCATAACAGTGTCCAATTACAATTTTGTGAATTATAGTTTCAAATCATACACTCTAAACTTTGATCATATTTTGTTATTAAGAACAACAGTTTTTTTTTTTTTTTTTTTTTTTTAAGTATAGTGTGTCTATCTTGCCATCATATCAGGATGCTTCATTTGAGATTTGGCACAAAAACATTTGGTGTTCACAAAAATACAGGGCGGTATAAAAGTCACTTGACACAGAGCATAAATAATAAGCCAGCTGAATTTGTAAAAGCAACTATAATTATTTTATTTTATTTCAGTAAAATAATATTTGCTAGTAATGTTGGTATCACATCAGGGACAGTTTTTGTTGTGAAAGCTTGGAATGGTACTAATTGTTTCACTGAAAATGTAGAGAATTTTGGTGAACCATTTTTAAATTATTCAGATTGTTACTTTGTCTCCCATGACCATGACATTAACTAAAGAAGAAAGAATATTAACTTTAAAAACTTTTTATAAAGACGGTACTACCATTTTTAAAACAAAATGAAATTATCCTTTTAGTAATTGTTCAATCTCAATGAACCACAACACCTATTGCCAGAATTATTGTGAAAGTGACATTAAATAGATGTATGTAGGATTGTAGTCAAAACAAAATTTTACTGAACATTCTGGAGCGATTGTTTGGGGAGCAATATTGTTTCCAGACTTACTCACACCATGGTTTTTTGAAGGCATAGTGACTGAAGAAATTATTCAAATGCGTTTTTAGAATTCTATGGTTCAAAGGCTTATGATTCATGTGGGAAACTTTCACAAAACTTTGTTTTTTCAATTCAAGTGTCCAGTAATTTTTCTCCCACCTGTGTAACACACACTAAATCCTAAAACAGTTCTGTTCTTAATAAATTTCGGTTCTAATTTGATGAATACATGTGCTACAGTGGAACCTTAATAATCCAAACTAATTAAGATCATGTGAGATTTGCATCATCAAAACATGCAGGGCTCCTGCTGCTGCATAATGGAAACAAATATTAAACTACAAGAAGGTAAAACGAATGAAACTTCAAAGAACAATAATTTTAAAAAACTGTTTAATTTAGTAACAAACATAATAAGACTAGCCTCGTCGTAGTCCTTCAGTCTTCGACTGGTTTGTACCCTCCCTGCAAGGCTAGCCTATATATAAAAATCCAAATGAAATTCTTCACGGATTCTGTTGTCCATGACATGTCCAAGTGAAATCGATAACCAAAATATTCAACATGGAACACAATTAGTTTAGATTAAAATTTTTACCTCACTGCCTGCAACCAGTTTTCGCTCATTGCAAGCTTCATCAGAGGGTGAAGCGCTGTCTGTCCTGTTTTCACTGGCAGTGATGTCATTCGAAAGATCATTGTTGTGTAACGTGCATGTGTGATTTAAATTGTGTCTGTTTGTTTAGGATGTTGTTTCCATGTGTTTGAACATTTCTAGTTGCTAAGTGTGTCTAGTTTTCAGCCTTTTGTAAGAAAACTTTTGTAAACGGGTAGAATTTCTGTGGTCTGCATCAGTGAGATGGTTTGCAAAGATGGATTCGGTGGTGGAGTGTAATGCATGTATGTGTTCAATCTACCTTTGTTTGAAAAGCTGTGTCCTATCTGGGCTGTGTAGAATTTGTTACATGCTGAGCAGTTTAATTTGTTCATGTCATATACCAGCACTGTCACAAAAAAAGGACAGACAGGACAATGCTCCTAGTGACAGCCTCTGATGAAGCTCGCAATGAGTGAAAACTGGTTTAGGCAATTAGGTAAAAATTAAAAAAATGTATCTAAAATAATTATGTTCCATGTTGTAATAGTACATTTTCATTACTGAAATTCTTCAGATTTAACGTATGTACTTTAGTTTATTATTCTAATGGAAAATCAATATAATAGTTAAATTAGGTCTTTGTAAATACTTACAAAATATAAACAGTTGTCTCAGGCTTTCTTACGGTATTGATTGCCATTTTTATTCTGTATATATGCCATTTGAAACACTTATTTTGATATTTTTTTCAATTCATTTTTGATTTATAGATTGTCTTTTTCCCAACTTACACTGCTTCTAATTTCACTGATTAATCTACTAAAATTAAATTAAACTTTCTTTATGGGTTTATACATTTCTGTGATAAGTTTTTTTTTTGTTAATAATAATAGGTTCTATTTGTAGCATTGAATTGGCTTGGGAGTGTCAGGCAGGATAGGCTGGCTTATGGCAGGCATACAAGTAAGATAGTATGGCTACCCCTACACTGCAGCCAACCTTCACCACTTTTATTTCCCCAGTATGCCATTCTAGGTACTCAGTCATATATGAAGGCTTAACCTGGGCTCGTGAAAAACACAGCCTGATTTTGCTACCACATGAGATCAAGTCTGGATAGGAAAAGTCTACTATATCCCATACATTTTTCGTATAGCTTGGTAAATTTAAATTAAGTACTTAAATGTGTGTTCAGATTATCAAGGTTCCATGATAGTTTTATGTAAAATAAATTTTTAAAACAGGTTAATTACCTTCTGTTGCACTTCTTAAAATCCAAATACTGGATTACTCGAGTTTCGACAACTAATGTGTCATCATCAGATCCTCATGAAAAATGTTTAAAATAAATTTTCCACATATTTCATTAATGGCATGTTTAACAAAACAGTAACATATTTTACTTAAAATAAATGGTAAAATCAGTAACACTGTAAAGTTATAGGTAACAAAAAATGGTAACTGTACAAAAGAAAAGGCACGCGCTACGTGGTAGTCACATACGAGAATGTTCACGTCAATCAGGGACTTCTGTTAGACTAGAGTGTAAATGGAGATTCCTGCGCATTCAGTTGGTCGTACATATGAAGTACATGTGTCAGCTATTACCGCATGGCACGCTATATTGTTTACATGTTAAACAATAACAACAGTCAGACGTAAAGAACATGGCGTCCAATGCACATGTGGAACAGTGTGTGTAATGAAATTTCTCTTGAATGAAGGCGTAAAACCCGGTGAGATTTATGCGTGACTCCTTGGACAGTACGGTGATGAGACTCTTAGTCACAGTGGTGCAAACATGGGGACTCATTTTAGTAGTGCAAACGTTTTAAAGAAGGCCGTATATCAGTGAGTGATGATCCCAGTTGAGGTGGTTCAGAGCCTACTATAGTCATTCCCATGAACATTCAGCAAGTGGAAGAACTGATCCTTGATAATCGATGCATAACTTGTCAGCAAATTGCAAAAGAAATAAATGTGTCTGTGGGAACTGTAAACAAAATCATTCACGAACATCTGAAGTTCAGTAAGGTTAGTGCACATTGGGTACCAAGACAGCTTTCTGCTTTCAACCGGCAAAGAAGATTGCAAATCTGCAAGGAGTTAAAGCAACATTTTGACAAAGAAGGCCAGCTTTTTCTTGATCGAATTGTTACCTGCGATGAAATGTGGGTCCATCATTTCACCCCGGAATCAAAACGTGCATCAAAGCAGTGGAAGCATGTGGACTCACCACCTCCCAAAAAATTTCGGACAATTGCTTCTGCAGGCAAAGTTGTGGCCTCAATTTTTTAGGATAAAAATGGCATCAATCATGTCGATTTTCTACCCCGTGGAGTCAATATTAAGAGTGAGTACTACTACAGAGTTCTTCAAGATGTGCACAATGCTCTCTCGAAAAAATGGCCTGGTGCGATCACTAAAGGCATTCTGTTTCTGCAGGACAATGCACGCCTACATACCGCCCACCGCACGACATGCACGCTACAAGATCTTGGCTGGGAGTTATTGCCACACCCCCTTACAGTCCGGACCTCACTCCCAGCGATTTTCACATGTTCGGGCCCTTGAAGTTGTTCCTGGGAGGCCAGCATTCCAATAGTGATGATGAGGTGAAGCAATCAGTCCTATCTTGGTTGCAACGTAACAACGAATCTTTCTACACTGCGGGTATCCAGGCACTAGTGAAACGCTGGGATAAATGTATAAATGTAGCATGTGGGATTACATCGAGAAATAAAAGTATTTTTTACTATCATAAATGTGTTCTATATTTATTAAAAATTAATAGTCCCGGATTGACATGAACGTCCCTCGTATCAATGTGTACTTCGTAAAGGCAATAACGATGAGACTGTTTAACACTTTAAACTATGACAAACAGTTTATCATGAGAAAAGCCAGACTTGTTCTTCAGTTTTATGCATCGTCTTGACGTGAGCAATGATGTAATCTTTCCTTTTCGATTTAAACGAACAAAATGGGCAAGGGTAATTTGGCGTCTTGCCGCATTCATCTCTCAAATGCCTGTTCAGAGTGACTTTGTGCTTGTAGTTGCGAGGACAGTTTGGACACTGATGACGAGGCCTCCAGTCGTCACCTACTCACAGAAAATCGACTCACATTAATACAATACATATTTTGAAATGGTCATTCTGTACATAATATCCTATTTGTCAACTAAATAACAATACATATAAGAATAAAAACATTCACATATGTCATGATGGCAGAAAATCTATTTGCCACAAAAACAGAAAACTGCAAATAAAAATTATATTAAATAAAATTTCTATAGCAGACGATGTGTTGTATTTAGGATTACAAAAAACTAACAAAAAAAAGAACTGGAAATGTTAAAAAAATATTTAAAGTAGGATACAAAATTTGAGATTATGTGAAAATAAATTTCTTAAAATACAAGGTTTATTTTGTATACAGAATATACAGCTGTATAACTTACTTTATTGAGTCAGTCTTGGCATACATGTATCCCCTGTGGGTTTCTTTCAGTGATGGTGACACTGTCGAGGTTCCTGTCTTTGAGCTTTTTTCATTCATATTATTATTATATATGGTTTCTGTCACTAGCACTATCTACATTTTGATAGATCAATCGAGAGAGGGGGTAAACAAGGCTGAAGCTGTTTTAAAAATATTCACCATTTTACAATGAATCACTAGGCAACAATTTTAAACACCTTAACATGTTTCATACTGTACAACACATTACTGGCCAAAGCTCGCTTATCCTTGTATCACTTACTTATGAATTATCTGGTACTATACATTTTTTTGGGGGTCCAAAGGGGGTGTGACACGAATATATGCTTCATAGAAGAGAAATGCACCAGCCTCTCCACCCCAACTCCACTCTAATCTACATGTCGGTGGACCCTGTTACGCTGAACAATCCACCCCAAGGTTGTGGTAACCAATCCCTTCGGCAGAGTGGATCAGTAAGCAAACGAGAGATGGGGGTTCTGTCAGGGCAGTCTGGGTGTATCCTGGGCCCTGGCCTGGCAGCATGGTGCACATCGGCAGCAGGATGTGCATCTAGTGTGGAGGCGGAGGAGGTTATAGTAGCTCAACACCTGCACACATGGACTCGGACAGTTAGCCTACCGCGACCGGGCAGAGAGAGCTTGTCAGCTGAGGTGAAAGCAACTCTCTAGGGGAAGAGCACGCCGAAATCAAAGTTCCTGGTCCTCCAGGTTGGGGGTTGGATTGGAGAATTCACAAATCCCATCTGTGAAACTCTTTTATGTGCAGAAACCTATCAGTTTCTCAGCCAGTCAGTTGTCTCTGCACTTGACCAGGGCAACTGGCAGAGGCTGTTAAAGGAGGCCTTGACTCAGTAATGGGTTGTTGTGCTGCTGAAGAAGAAGTACATTTGTATATTTGTTTAGTTATTATCAACATTCATTTATTTATTATTTATATTTCATTTACAAGGGCCAGTTAAATATAAACCGGAATTTTTTGTAAACGAAATAATTAATCAATTTATTTAGAAACTATACATACAGCATTTTTCCACATAATTTCCATTGACATCTACCCATTCTTTCCAGTGGATTGGCAGTTTTTTATCCTAGCTTTATCAAACATTTTGGGATGTGTAAGAAGCCAATTGCACGCAAATTCTTCCACCTCTTTATTATCTGAAAATTGTTGTCCCCCAACACTTGTTTTAGTGTTCAAACAAATGGTAGTCACATGGTGACAAATCGGGACTGTAAGGAAGATGTTCAACAGTGGCCCAATGGATCTGCTGCAATTTCTCTCCAGTTATGGCAGCAGTATGGGGTGTAGCGTTATCATGTAAAAGCAGCACACTGCAGATTTGGACATCACATCTTTTGGTCCGATATGTTTCTGTTACTTTGACCAGCAGTTTGCAGTAATATGTTGCATTAACCTCTCTTTTATCGAGAAGAAAATCTAATATAAACAACTCCTTTGTAGTCCTAAAAAACACTAATAAATATTTATTAATAATTAATAAGATATTTTTATTATAATAAATAAGATAATTCTTATTCATTATAAATACAATAATAATAATAATATTATCTTATCAATAATAAATATTTTATTCCGTACTCAATGATTTCATTTCAGGGGTGTACTGGTGTACTCAAGTCTCGTCATAAGTAAGAATGCACTTCAAAAATGTATCCTCTTCAGCTTCATATCAAATAAAAAAAATCTGGCAAATCTGAACGGTATTCAAAATGCAGGGAACCCATCGTGCAGAAATTTTCCAATACTTAAACTCATTTTTAATAATGAATTGCACACTACTATGGCTTATTCCAATTTTTTCACTAATTTGATGTACCAAATAATGTGTTCCTCCTCCTATGGCGCTACAGCCCTGGTCTCCACCAATCTCCGCCTCCAGTCCACTCTATCCACTGCAACCCTCCTCCAGTTTCTTATCCCCATGTCTCTCGCGTCCTCTGCAATGCCATCTTCCCACCTCTTTCTCGGTCTACCTCTAGGTCTCATTCCCTCCCATGTACCCAGAAAACCCCTCTTGGGGTTCCTGCCATCCTTCATTCTCATAATATGTCCGGCCCAACGCAATCTTTGTATTCTTATAAATTTTGAGACTGGTATCTCTTTATATATTTGATACAGTTCGTTGTTGTATCTCAGTCTCCATGAGCCATTTTCTTGTATTGGGCCTATAATGGGTTGAGGACTTTCCTTTCAAAGGTGTCTACTATGTCGACTGTTTTCTGTGTGATTGTCCATGTCTCACATCCGTAGCATAGCACCGGTCTGATGACAGTCCTATATATTTAGGATGTGGCTCTTCACCACGCAGTACGGTCTTGGCTGGAGAGAGGCTCATGGCTCCATTGGGAGCTACCATCACATCATCCAACCCTGGGAACTTGTGAGGACCAGTCCCCAGTCAACCCGAAACAAAGGTTCTACCTCTCCAAGTTCCCTCGACTCCCTCCAAATAATGTGCTGGTCACCTTTAATGATGTTGTGAACTTATTAATATTTTTCAAGTGGTATGCTGGCTTCTGGGCAATGCAGATGAGTCAAATTTTGAAAAACGTTTGACCACTAGAAAAGGACTTATGCCATGCAAACATTTGTGCTTTTGATAATGTCTCATCATCAAACTGTGAGTGTAATCTTGGTAAAATTACAGTAAGTAATAAGGTTTCAGTTGGTTTCATATTTTCATTAGTTAAAAATTTAATTATAATATATCATGCAATGGTACTAGCTGATTGCTCACTCATCGTTTAACAACTAACACGGTGATCTTGTGGGAATGCGAACTGCACCATGAGTCTAGGGCAGCAGTTGGCAACCCTGCACCCGTCGATAAGGTTTGACACGCCGGCGAACCAATTTGTAATTTTATTTCATTTTGAACGAAGGAACAGACCCACAGTGTACCTGCTTCGAAGTAATTTATTATAAAATAGTACAAGCTGTTTCAAATTTTACTTTTTTCTAATACAATAATTACTGTTAGTTTTTTTTTTCAAGAAAACGAACTGAAACCTTCATTTATGTTTTGGATGTGATTTCTTCAAGTTTTACATTTCTGTGCACTTCATAAAAATAAATAGTTTAATTGTTGTTGTTGAAAGTTCATAATAATTTTGTTGTTGCAAGTTTTCTTAGTTTTAACGTGTGTGTGCATGATGACAGATTGTTGATGACCTACTCCTAATATGAAAAATTTTCACAAATTTATATGAAAAATACTGCAAAGCTTTTTTGGATTCACTGTTTCACGTCACTAAATAAAGCGCAAGGGGAATTGTAAAGCGACAGTTAATGTTTATAACATCTAGATATTGACCACTGATGTCCAACGTCCAGCTCCACACCTTTTAATTTTCCATTGATGGGGTGGGGAGGGATGCACCCATCGAACTGGTCTTCAGTTTTATATATGCACCCCCATAAATTCAAGGGTTCCCTATAACTGGTCTAGGACATGCCCACTGCTTGGACCTGCATAGACAGTCGACACGATCTGCTGTTGTAAAAACATTTCCCGTTTATATTTGGCTGACTCTCATATTTATTTAATTCACAACTGGTACTGTAAGGATGCTTACGTCAAAAGAGTCAATAAGTTATCAAAACTGAAATTATATTTTTCTTGGAACAATTAATTCTGTGACTATATTTTTTTTTTACGTTACAAAACATTCAAGCAGATTATGTTTCATTCCGTCTTATTCTGCATCCCATGGTGCTACAGTTTACACTGGGCCCTGATCTCCTCCAGCAGACTGAATCTCCCATGGCTGCTTGCCAATTGCTCATCTCATCCTGCCAGCATGGTCTACACCTTTGTCTGGTACCCGGCATCTGCCCCTTCACTGTTTCCTTGGGTATTCTGTGGTTACTCATTAACTCAATATGTTCTGCCCATGACATAGTAGTTTGTAAATGAACCTGATGTCCCATCCACCATTACACTTAACTAGTCAAAAATCCTCCATACTCAGCGTTGAAATATGTCCAGCATGACTTCGATTCTCTTCACGAGTGTAAAAGATTCGCACCCATACATGATGATAGGTCACATTATTGTTCATGTACATCATAAGTGTAGACTTTCATTGAACAAGCTTGGACCCTATGCAGAGTGTCCTGATACTCTCCTCAGTCACTCTTATCATTTTATGATTTTACTAGCGAGACAGTAACTACCAAAGAATTTGTCATGTTTTTACACTATAAATAAATAATACTCTTAATAATACATTTTTCTGGTGACGGGTCAAAAAGTATAACACAAATTTTAAACTATAAAAAAACTGAGTTATAAAAATTGTGGATGTAACAATTTTTGACCGATCCTCACAAAATCCTTCACCTCAAATCATTTAACATAGGCCTATTTCTAAGCCAGTTGTGTGTGTTAAAATAAATTACAATACTTCTAAATGAATAAAATAAAAGAGTTTTCTTGATAATGACAATCATTCAACACTCAGTATAGTTTATTACGTGAGGCGTGACAAAGGGCATAGCTGCCGATTTTGAGTCAGTGTCCATGTAATTTTTTTTTCCTTTTGCTAACGCTTCCTAAAATGTTCTAGAACAAAGTTAAGGAAAAATTGTACACCGCTCTTACCCATAAAGGGTTGAAAATATGAAACGACGCGAGGAAGCATTTTGAAGCCCTGAAATTAGGTACTTACAGGTTTTTGGGGATGCTGATTATGATTCTGATGTTAAAGATTATGTTCAACACAAAGGGTAGTTTCTAAAGGGTTGAAGCAGACTATAATCAGGGGGTGTAAGTAGATATTAACCTTCGTGAGAATGCCGGTCAAAGCCTCAAAAGTGAGTACCTATAGGTTTTTGGGGGCGCTGATTACGATTTTGACGTCATGGGATGCATCCGAAGCAAGGGTTCAAAACCACCCCTAAAGGGCTGAAAACATTAAACAACGCGAGGATGTATTTTGAAGTCCTTAAATTGGGTACCTACAGGTTTTTGGGAATGTTTAACCTAGGTTTACTTAAACATCACAAAATTAATAATATTTAACAAAATATTACAACCCTTGCACAACAACAAACAACTCCAACGCTCAGCTGATGCTCCAAAAAACACGTGCCAGCTGTAAGCAGTGAGCATCAGGTAGCACATTAGGCCTCTTCTGGTCTCCACTAGAGGGTCGGTGTTTTTAGCGGTCATAATTCAAAATTCAGTAAAAAAAATATATATATTTCATCCATGATTATAAAATTTAATCAAAGAAAAGTTAAACCACAAATATTATATTATTTTATTAAATTAAATATTCGATTGATACATAAAGAATACAAACAGTGACAGATTGCAACAGATATTCTTCTGTTTACAATAGACATTAAAAAAATAATAATTATACTTAATTTTATTGTCAATTTGAAAAAAAAAAATTAGTTTAGTATAAATTAACGGCTCTCAGAAACGTACCCGAACATATTACGTACGATAACAAATCTAACTATTGGAGCGCGTTTACATTTTTAGTCATAACTCGATCAACTTTTAAGAAAAAATTTGTTAACAAAATGCACTTTGTAGGACATTAAAAGAGCTACAAATTTTTTTGTATACACTACAGTCAAAAAACCTACTGTACACTAGATATTTTGCATAGAAGTCAAAAATGTTTTACACGATGTCGGCAAAAGACACCTTTAAACTGCTGTAACTCATCGAATTTTAGTCATAAAGGAATGAAACAAAATTCAAAATTTTTGGTGTTTTATAAGCTTTATTTGTGGTCTATATCAGTTTCTCGATAAAACGCATCATTACTGAGATATTTAATAAAAAACCTTGAATTTTCTTAAAACGTTACGTGTTACTGTACAGCAATACATATATGCTTCAAAAAATTTGAGGATTTGCTAATATAATAGACAACCGAAAAGTACAGTATCTGGGGTTAATAGGTACATATATGAGAAAATGGCGGACGTTCCTTTTTAAATTTCTTGTACAAAATTTGCAGAAATTATGATATTTTCCTACAGAACGTTGTTATTTTTCAAGCTAAACAAGTGATTAACCCACCATTGTTTAGAAAATTACCAGAGCTTTTATTTGATACTAATTTAACTACGATCTAACCATTTTTTGCCGTGTTATATAAGTTTGAATCATGTGATTTGATTAAAATATGGTGAATCGGCATCTTGTTTTGTTTTGGCTGTATCTCAAGAATCATTTGACATTAAGAAACCAAAAAAAGTGGAAAATGTTTGCCTGTTAATAAGCTTTGATTTTAACTTATTCAAATTGTTGGCAAAATGGTGTTGTTATTGAGTTATTTGCAGATTAATGTTAAAAAACACGTTTTTTTGGCAAACCTTTGAACCCTTGTAACTCGCAAACAACGCATTTTTTTGAAAAAGTGTAAACCACCTATTTGCTTAGAATTTGATTCTCTATCGGTTACCAGAGTTAATTAAATTTTGTTTTTTTAACCCCCCAAAAGGGGTGAAAACTACCCTTAAATTTAACAGCGGGCCAAAAAATTTCTTTAACTTTATTCTATAACATTTTATGAAGACATTGCAAAAAAAATCAGAAGGATCCATGGACACCGACTCGAAATCGGCAGAAAATTTCTCACGTAATAGACTAGTAGATAGATAACTTACATATTTGTGATGTGCTTCATGTTGGTTTACTCAAAAAATTTCAAGTTGCAAAGAATTTACAAAATTATAAGGGAATAATCCTGAATTTCTCATTTGGTATGAGAAACCAAGGAGCCCAACCTTCAAGCCAGTCTTATCCCCCCCCCCCCCATAACAGCTCCTAGTTATGCCACTGGGTAGAGTTATCAGTTATCAGAAGGGTTTCTTTGTAAACATATACTTTCTCTATAGAAAACATTTTTTATTTTTATACCTTTTCCTATGTATTTCAAGTCTTCTTTTGGTATGGATCACATCGAATATGTTGTGTCAGACAGTGTTACAAATAGACCTAAAGGTAAATTTGTATGATACGACATACTCAATATATGGCCATACTGGCAGGAGACTTGAAATACATAATAGACACTGGTTGTGAAACTTTACATTAGAAAATGTAGACCCAGTCATTTGACCTGAAAGTTTGTTTTGTTTTAAATGACTTTACAGACAACACAATCTGAGCCAAGCTACAGAGGATGCCTCACATTGAAACTGGAAGAATTTTTGTATAATCAAACTAAACACCGTGTTAAAACTAAATACTGGTATGGAGAACCATACATGACTTCCATGTTTTAAGATTTATATTTAAAATCATTTTCGAAACGAAATATTTCCATAGAAACTACTTATTTCTTCAGCCTTAACCAGAGTAGTGTGGTCAATAACATATAGCACCTCAAGTTAGCGCACTTGATTTTCACTGATGATGGCAGTCGATGGCACTGCTGAAATGTCTAGTTTTGCAGAAAACATTGGACCACAGCCAAACAGCCCGGGAAGGAATTTTAACAACAAACTACTCCTTAGTTGCCGATAACGTAGTAGTACACATATAAAAATGTATCCCCTCCCTTTCAATTACCCTTTCCATTTATAGATATTTCATCTACTTTTCTACAGTGTATTCTTATGACCTTCTTTTCAGGATATTTTATTTACCAAAATTAAATTAATTTACTCTTGTTAAAACATAAAATGTTGCAGGTAAACTACCCTTTCCCCTTAACCGATCTTCACCAAAATCTTGGTGATTTTGAGTCCTCTACAACTCAGGCAAATATGCAAAAAGTTATTTGATTTTGTTTGAATCTGCGGCAGTTATCATTCACCATAGAAAAAATTCTACACACAGACACTTTCCAGAAAATCATTTTTCTTTATGTTTTGAGGATAGTACAATCAGAATCAGCCCTTATCTTGAACACGATTTTTTTCGCCATCACCATACTTCCATTTCCTTACGGAACATGCAAGTAAAATGACATTGTTCTTAATTGCATCCCATCTGTTTATCACGTTTAGCAATAAAGTTTGTGAATTCGGCAGTATGCTTGTTGTAGTGACATTCGTACCATTTGGGCACACACAGTGAATAAGTAATTACTGCTGCTGCCGCTCAGTAGACGAGAAAGACTTGAAAATTTGGTAGGAAGTGACAGTAGCAATATACCTGCTCACATCATCGCATTGTGTTTATAAGAAAGTTTAGTCATTGTCATCACTTTCCTTCAGTCATTAGGCCCATGGCCTGTTACAACGGCGCGTGCGCGCATGCACACACACACACTACGGTCACTGACAAACAAGTCTGCATTTAACCATATACAGTGACAGGGTTAATGGCAGGTAGGAATGTTGTGTGTTCACCTACAGCTAATATATTTTTACTGACTATGGGCTGCACACATTAGACAGATTGTCGTAAAGCTTGTCAGTATATAGATAGTTTGGACTAACTCAATCCTGATCCAAAATGCTGCCATGCTAAAGAGAAACAAGCTTCCTACCACTGAGTTACCTGTCTGCCCAACCGACAAGAGCGGATTTTAGTGGGGGAGAAAAATCACTGTTGCAAACCCACATCATACTATTCTCACAAATGTGGCTGTGTATGATTGTTTCCTTTTCCTAAAGATAAATGCATTTTCCTGACAGGGATACGTTTTGAAAATACAATGACATAGATACAATTGGACAGTAGATCAGCTCTGATGGAGTTCAACAAAATTCATTGCAAAGCTGCTTTCAAGGATGGACTAGTCAGTCTGTAGCTTCTTAAGGTGCTTAGAGCTGGGGAAAGTACAGGCAGCTAGTACTGGCCATGTGGTCACTGCCCGGTAAAATTTCTTATACACAAGGCAAGTACTGACTGCCACTTTCATGTCTCTTCTGGCTGTCCGTAGGTCTATATGAGTGACCGTGACAACATCTGTGCTCATATTGTTTTTAGTTTTATCAGGTTTTTGACCATGTCAGATTTTAATAAAGAGTTTGATGTGGCTTTTGATCGCCATGGCGGACATTCCGTACTAATTCAAAGTTTTGTAACTCTTCCAAAAATACTGTTATATCATCAGCACTGTCCTTTATGGAATTACTATTTTTCTTTTATCACATTGATCTTGTCACTGTTAACACTAGCACTCATCTTGAACAACTACCACAACAGCGACCAACAACAGACTAATGCAAAGCAAATCCCACTTGACTCTACTGGCGGCCAATGCTTTGCTGTGACGGGAAGTTCTGGCGGCCAGTAGGTCACATGACCGGTCACGTTACTGCTACTGGCCGTCAGCACTGGCCACCTTTATTTTCCCCATCTATAAACACCTTAAAGCATGCACATTTGACAGGAATCACAGTGAAACTCAATAATTAAGTTCTTGTAGTGACTGCAGATTTTATTGCCCACTATTTTTTTACAATAAATATTTTTAGAACTATTCAAACAAAATGCTTTGTGAATATTTAATAAAATAATGATGTGTTATAAATTAGGATGAATACAAAGAGTAATTACGGTGCAGAGTATACTATTATATAATGCCCGTGTTTATTTTATTTATTGAAAGGGATAGTCCCTGGGAATTAACATGGCCAGAGCTTTGCTCGGGACAGATTGAGGAGTGAATTGTAATGATCGAAGAGAGTCCTCTTGACCTCTTCCACAGCACTTAACACTGAAGAGGCTCTCCTGTTACAATCCATTTTTATGCCAATGATGGGTAACCAATCCCAGCAGATGTGTATCACCAAGCCAATAAGCCAATTTGTGCTGTGGGCAGCTACAGTTAAAAAATTTGTAGTAATCCCCTGTAGACTGATGACTAAGTACAATGCAATTTTTGATCGTGAAGCAGAGAAGATCCTCCTTCTCCAGGGACGGTTGGAACACACTAGTTGCCCTAATATACTGGGGTTGCCATTGTTGGGCTAAGCACCCACATGGTTATAAGAGTTTTGGAATGTGGACCACTTTAACAGAACAAAGGAATGGACGGTGAAGATGGACAGAAGCTCCATACAACCTGAGCTGAGAGGAATAAGGTTTCAGTAAACAAGAAGAAGAAGATGAAGAAGGGTTAAATCTTATCACCAACATTTTTAAATCATGTGAAAAACTTTTTATTATCGATGGCTTGGTACAATGCTGGTGAAATGGTTAAATCTATGTTGGTGTGAAATTAAGCTGCTCTTCTGGGTAAACGTCTTCAAACAGACGTGACAGGCAAAATGGTGCTGCTGGCCGCACTCCAATCGCAAATGTCTGTTCAAATTGTGCTTGTACTTGTAGTATTTTCCGCACTGCTCGCATTCAAATTTTGTTTCAATCACGCGTCTAGGATTGAAAATTATTTCTGAAATAAGAGAAAATTAAAAGACACTACAATTAGTGTTTAAAAAATATACTCCATTCCAACATAGCATGATTATATAATTTTTTGTTTTGTTTTTAACAAGACAACATGCTCAAGTTTTGAATATATACACGGTATAATTAATATACTACTAATGTTACACTAGTTTAAAAAAAAAAACAAAAAAACAGTAAAGTAGGTTTTTTTCTACAAAGAAATTATAGCCAATCTGGTTAAAAAAAAAGGTACAATATACTAGAAAATCACATTGACTATGTACAGTGGTATTAAAGTTAGCTATGTGCAGACAAAATGTGTTGTGCCAATTCTTTGTGTATAGAGTCCCTCCACCCAAGAAAACAGAGAGATTACATTATGATAGAGTTTACTGAATGTCTAAAGTATCTTAATCATACGCTTATAGAATTGTAGTCTATAGGAATTAAATTCTGCCTGTATATTACGTACAGTAAAAATTTATCTTACTGCAAACGTTTACGTCGACAATATTTTTACAAAGGCTTTTAAAATATATAAACACTTGGAACGTTTCACAGTTTTTATTTAACTCTGACAGTTGTTTCAGCTTATTAGGCTATCCTAAAAGAGAATCAAGGAACAACTAAACTAACAAAGGATGTAAGGGTGGTGAACACGTGTTTAGGGTGTGTATCCGGACATGTGTGTGGTGTATATGATGGAGGGGGTGGATAGACTACTGGGAAGGTCAAGTGTCTGTAAAAACTAAGTCTAATCAAAGGCAAAATATAAAAATTAACTAAACTAAATAACAACTTTTAATAAAGGGGATACACAGAATTCAGTTTGTTTGTTTGTTCGTTAAATTTTTGTTACTTTTGATTGCTTTTATAATTTCTAATAAATCCATTTTCTTACTTCTTTTGTACGTTGTGCAGAAGTGTTACAACAGTCACTTCATAGATACAGAAAACATAACACTACTCATTGTATGAATGGTGAACAATCTATGGACAAAGAGGATAACAGATTGGAGATGAAGAAGAAGCAGAAGATTCAGACGATTGGTTGTTTTCACTGTATATGTAAGAAAAAAAACCATTTAAAGGATCATGTAAACCTTTTAATTGTAGAATTTACATTAATGTCAAATTTTGATTATTAGCTATAACTGTTAAAGTCAATAATAAACAAATCAGTAAATTGTAACAATAATAAATTGTCTGTAAGTTAAAATAACATAACAAGTAATAAAAGTATCATTTTGGATGTGCGCACACACAATTATACACAGATATAAATATGTACCTCTTTACTGTAGACACGATACTGGTTGCCCATATCAGTACATCAATAATAAAGTACAGTAATTTCCCGTTATAACAGACTAATAGGGGCTCTAAGGTGTCCGTTATAACTGTATATGGAATGTAGAGCTCACAATATGGATATGACTGATTTAAACAATGTGGCTAAAAATAGAAACTATTTATTTTACTGTATTTAATTCATAAAATTTTCTGTATTTATATAAAGTAGGTAACAGTACAGAAACAGTTGTATCTTATACAAAATACTGTACTAAATATAACTACTTCACTACCAACTCGGAACACAAAGTATTTTATGGGTAAAAACGTAAAAGTTTTACCTTAGAGCCTGAATCGGTTTTCGCTTTTAAAAAGCTTCTGCAGAGGCTGCTGCTGGGAGCACTGTCCATCTTGTTGTTGGCGATGGTATCGACTTTTGAAAGATAGATATTGTGTGTGCGGGGTGTGATATGTTCCAATATTGTGTGCGCTTTGAATTGTGTCTGTTTGTTTAGGATGTCATTTTTATGTGTTTTCATGTGTTTGTATATTTCCAATTGTTCTAGAGTGTCTAGTTTTCGCCCTTTTGTGTGTATGTGTAGAATGTCCATGTTATTGGCGATGTTTTTGTATGTGTGGTTTGCTTCAATGAAGTGGTTTGTAAATGTAGATTACATTCCACTACAAAACTAGACACTCTAGAACAATTGGAAATATACAAACACACGAAAACACATAAAAACGACATCCTAAACTAACAGACACAATTCAAATCACACACATTATTCGAACATATCACACCCCACACACACAATATCGATCTTTCAGAAGTCGATACCGTCGCCAACAACAAGACGGACAGTGCTCCCAGCAGCAGCCTTTGAAGAAGCTTTCTAAAGCGAAAACTGGTTCAGGCTATAAGTAAAACATTTACGTTTTTACCCATAAAATAGTTCGTGTTCCGAGTCGATAGTGAAATAATTATATTTAGTTAAGTAACGGACACGTCATGGACAACGAAATCCAAGAACAAAATACTGTATATATAATTCTAATACAAACTTAGTTCATTGTAAAGAACAGTTTACATTTTACACAAAATATTCATAATTACAGTCAAAACTTTGACCAGTGTCTATCTTCTTCAAAAACAAGATGGCTATGTGTCAGAATGCTCAGTAACAACGTTATTGATAGACAACTCATTGGGCACTTGGTGAAATATATTAATACAAAGGTTTTTAAAATATGTATATACTTGGTACGTTTCACAGTTTTTATTTAACTCTGTCAGCTGTTTCAGCTTATTAGGGTATTCTCAAAGACAATCAAGGAACAACTAAACTAACAAAGAATGTAAGGGTGGTGAACAAGTGTTTAGGGTGTGGTTCAGACACGTGTGGGGTGTATATATCGGACAATGTGGCCGTGCTCTGAAACTTCGCATTTCTGAACATAAGAAAGTGATTTTAACTATTACAGCCAATACAGGTTTTACAGATCATTGCTTACAACACAATCACTTCATAGATACAAAAAAAACATAACACTACTGCACAACATACAGTAGTGAAGTGTCTTTGTTAGTTTAGTTGTTTCTTAATTCTCTTTGAGAATAGCCTAATAAGCTAAAACAGCTGTCAGAGTTAAATAAAAACTGTGAAATGTACCAAGTGTTTATATATCTTAAAAACCTCAGTGTCCAACTTTCAAGTAGTCTTTTACTTTGCTCATTTTAAGTTTTTGAGTATGATTGTCTTTGATTTTTTAACATTCCATGTTTCAACATAAGCAGGATCCATTTAAAACGAGGTCTTTTATAATGGGGTATTAGTATAATAATTAAAAAGAAACAACCCAGCCACTTAAACTGTAAAACGTCAGTAAAAAAAACCAGGCACTATGAGTCAGCAGACGTCAGTGATAAACTCAATTTCTCTCTTTATATCCAAGTCGCTCTTTTAATAGTAGTAAATAATTACCTTTATCCATCTTGTTATCTCTGCTTCCAACGAGAATTACATGTTTCAGAACAACTGCTCCACTATTGAATTACCACTCTTTTGAGGTTCTCACTATTGAAATAAAATTATTTACAACCGTCTACACGCAAAATCCATTGTTATAATTTCTTGGAACATTAACATGAATTTTAAACCACTATGTATAAGTAGAAAGGGAAAAAGGGAAATTACATGGATGCTGTGGAGGAATATGGAATCTATAAGGCTGACTCAGTTACTGAATGACCAAAACTTCAATTCAGATTTATTATATGACACGACATTGAGTATACAAAATACAAAGGTTGACAATGCACCTCACAGACGACACCCAGTCAAAAGTAAAACCACCAATGAACGAATAATGTTGTCAAGGTGCACACTAGACAAACCATGCACCTTTAAATAGTGATGTACTATTATGGGTAGATGATTTTAAATAATTTGATTTTAATACTAATGACCTCGAAGGAGCAATAATCTGATGACAAAACTCTTGTTCTAAAACGCAAAATATACATTGAAAGCAGAAGTCACAAGACAGAAACAGAATTACAGTGAAATATTCCAAACTGTGTGTATAAGATGTGTTCAAAAACAGACCGAACTATTTGTGTAGCCGTCCACCTGGGCATAGAGCGAGCTGCACAACTAAGTGCTGCTAGCGACAGGTTTTGATGCCAGAATGCCATTTTCTCTGTGCCATCATGATCGTCAGTCTTCGAACTACACACGGGTACACACCATCTGGCGGATTTATAACGAAGTGAGAATGAAGATCTTAACACAACATGTGTGTATAAAATATTGCTGCTAACTTCATAAAATCTTTACAGAGCACTTTCCATTGCATTCCGAAGTTGTCATTACCATTTGAATTGGTACGCAGTTGTTGACCGATTTCAAAACGGGTCTCTTTCTGATCGTCATCAACAAACATAGTAAGAATTTTTCAGTGATATGATACATTTTCAAAATTTAATTTTACTATCTTAAGTGGATGCGCTTTCTCTCAGAAAGGCTCAGCAGTTAAATGATGATTTACAATTACCAAATCACGAGCTCTCTTCCCAAGATCTTCGACATCGCTTTGATCTGCACCGACCATTGTTTTTACCCGCTTTAAAACTTCTTAAAATATCCGTTTGGCTCATGCAGGCCTCTGTGTATGCCTAATTAAAAAAACCACAATGCCTCTGCAATATTTTAACCTAGTTCTACTGCAAAATTTCATACGCACACACTGTTCTTCGAGTTCTTCCTTAATCACTTTGCCACTAATCCGGCGGCCACCGTGCGCACATCCCCACTCAATCTGATATAGCTCAAAGATGATACCAGAACTGAATAATTGGCAGTTTGTTATAAAAAATTATCACTAGGCGTGCTTAAAGTCACAGCATGTTGTTTGTGTAGGTTGTTGGTATTCAAAAAGGTCGGTCTTTTTTTTAACACAACTCGTAAGCTCTCACAGCCGGTGTTAACGTCTCATCGGTGAATACAGCCAAAACGTCTGGCATACTACTAAACAGAGACATTGCACTATGGGCTAACAGTCTCAGAAGTTTTACTCGCAGTGTCTGTGTACTTCGAAAACGCCAAAGTTGTTACACTTCATGAATTTCCCAATATACTATTTATTTATACATATATTTAGGGCTTGAATCCTATAATTTATCAGCATAACTTTTATTAATACTGTAGCTGATACCCAAATATATGAAAATAAAAAAAATGAGTATATACAACATATTTGAATATATAATACTCCATATACAATATGTTGACTAATACAGTGTTAATTCATTGTGTTAACATGAATTATTAAGCCTACCAGGTGCGGATCCATTAGGGGAGGATGAGGAAAATCTTCCCCCCAAAATGTTCACTTCAGGAGAAATTTTGTTTGTTGTATTGTGATTGTAGAATAGTTTTGTGATTGTGAATCTGTCACAACAAACATATCACATCATGTAGGTTCTTGGTTTTACTCTAAAATTACTTTAAATTGTAACTGTACCTTACCACAATTTTTATTTTTTGTTTAATACATAACTTACATGCCAGTGTGTATTTTAAACTGTAAGTGAATATTATTAAAAGAACAATGAACTGACAAACACAGATGTGATTTTATACTTGCACGTTAAACGTATTGTGTTGACAATAAAACACTGTTTTTTTTTCTTCACGCATTCCTATCATTTATACTTTAGACCAGGGGTCTCCAAACTACGGCCCGTGGCAACCCGGCCGATGCTTCGCGCAGTTTTTAAATAGACCGTCAAAATACTTCAAATATTATAACATTTTACTAAATAACTAAACAAGAAATAAGTTCAGTAAAATATTATAATATTTTGTACAAGTTTAAAACATTTACATGGTTAATGTGCTTGTTCGTCTCGCTGCCTTGAATGAATCACGCTTTTCACTCGCATCAACCTAAGGCGAAGAGTCCTGTTCTCCCCATGCGCTCGGCAAGAGCAATGCTTTCAATGTTTGGATTGACCTTTTTGAAACGTTTTAAATGAACTTTGTAAAATCAAAGTACAGGGCTATCTTGTCAGACGAACACTTGAAATCCATTTTAGTGGTAGGAGCATCAAAATTTGACCGAAAATGGACAGACATTATATATCAGAAGCAACTCCATACATTCCATAGGTACATAAGAAAGCCAACAAATAATACATAAGAAATGTCTGTGAATGTTATTTTTTCCTTACTTTTATTTGCGTTATTTTGAATAAATGAATTTGTTTTTTTTTTTGGATAAGACTGCTCAATTTTTATTTAAATACCTATTTTATTGACTTATTTCATAAGCTTACAAAAAAATAAGTTTACAATATATAAGTATAATATATATAGGCTATTGTTGGCCCGCCTGACTACCAAGATTTTTCAATTCGGCCCTCAAGTGAAAACGTTCTTAAATAAACTTTAAACGTTAAAGCCTCTGACGATACAGATTAATTCTGTTAAATGTGTGACAGATTTTTGTATATACTGATAAAAATTAATATAACTTGCAGGAGTTATCTGTTATTGAATAATAATAAAAAATTAAATTAATTACATTTTGATTAAATTTTGATTTAATGTTTTCTGTACAGTTAACAATATTTTACAACAATAATTAATTTTGGTAAAAGATGATTTGATTACGTTTATTAACAAACAATATCCTTAGTCTACAAGTGAAAGGTTTATATACAAATACATAAACTCAGCACATCTGTGTCTAACAGCAGATTACTGATTTACAGTTATATATACTTAAAGCATTTCAAAAATTCTTCACTTACATTATTTTGAAATAATTCACAATAATAAAAATGCCAATCATAAATTATAATGATATTTTTAACAACTGTACTTAAAATATATAAGACTTCTCCTTTGTTAAAGAAAGGTTGAACTAAAAGCAAAAATACATTTCTAAAATCTATTAAAGAAAAGCCCATCTTAGTGAGTGGTAACCACCCTCTGCCCCTTGCCCTGAAGTCTGTTGTCATTTGCTATTCTTGTTAATCTACGATATCCCATTCTTCTTTCACACGCTGATTCCATTTTTGTTTTCTACCTTTGATGAATTTATTTATATCTTGTATAACAAGACTGATGTTCAACTAGAGAGCAAACTAGAGGAAACATTTGTTTTGTTGTCGAGAGAAACTAAGAAAGTTGGCTGTTAGGTCTTTCAACCGCCCTCACTGGTAAGAAAGATTCTATTTATTTTACATAATTTTGTGTTTAGTCTTATATTTCTATTCTTATATGTTGTGCCTAATGTTTGTATGACATATATTGTTATGAGGTTTTTTTAACCATAGTTGTGTATATATTGCTAATATTTTTTATGATCTTTTACTGTAAGTTGATTTATGTTGTTTAGCTTCTGAAGACTATCCCGGATTCCAGGGATCGAAACAGCAAGTGGAAAAAATATTACAATGGAACCAGTCCGAATAGAGGATTTATCCATAAGAAAGTAAGTTTTGAAATAAATTGTGAAAAGACGAAGTACCTGCTCTAGTAACACGCAGAGCAGGTGTTGGGGTCCAGGGAATCAGGTTACGAGAGGAAGATGACATTTGTGAATAATGCAATAATTTTAAGTACTTGAAAGGACTTATCAGAGATGTTAACAAGAGTCTCACAAAATCCATGCTCGAATATCATCTGGCAACTGATGTTGTTATGCTTTGAGCAGTGTACTGACGCATGAAATATAATTGGAAAGTTAAAAATTAAGATCTATAGGCCACCTTAAGACCCATTGTAATATACGGCAGTGAAGCATGGATGTTCACAGTTTAAGGAAGAGAGTCGGCTTATGTGATGGGAATGAAGGATATTGTGAAGGATTTGTGGTGCCAGGAGTGATGGAGACAGACAGAGCATACATACAAACAAAGATCTGGTGAGAATTTTCGGGGAGCTAGATATTGTTACCAAAATCAAAAGGAATAGAATTCAGTGGGCAGGTCATGTACAGCGGATGATGGATAATAGAACAGTGAAGAAAGTAATAAACGGGCATCCAGGTGGGAGAAGTAGAAGAGGGAGACCTCGGAAAAAACGGGAAGACAAGGAAGAATACCTGCATTGCGTGGGAGTAAGGCAGTGGTGCAGACTAGCTTACAAGAGTGGCGTTGGAGACCCGGGCTCTAGAAGGTCTGTTAAAACTGCTACTGATTTTACAAACAGAAATCTTGAAATTTTTTTAAAATTCTTTACAATTAATAAGAAGGCTCACTGTTCGTTATAATATGTTTAATAAATATAATGAATATCAAAAGCATGGCATTGACACCAACTGTAAAAAACCAGATACCTGATTGTCAGAAGCACAAGTGAAGTTGCACAAATGGAAGACACAATAGTCAGTCATGCAGTGCTGGAGCAACACTAGAAAAAGACGGGAATGTTGCAAGAAACAACACAAATGACTGACAGAGGGACAATTCAACAACTGTAGTCAACAGTCTGGAATAGGAAAACTATTAATTGTACAAATCCATGGTCGAGATTATTGCTACACATGGTGCAAGGGAGTGGGAATTGACTAATGGAAACAGAAAAACATTGGGAGCAATGGATTACCTACTGCTCACAGAACTGTGGAACGATAAGGTTAGACAAACTTCAGCCTCTATTATATTAGGCAACTAATTGCAGAAAAAGTTGTGAGGGATTGGTTTCAATGGAGCTATTACACTTACTGCAATCAGTTGCATGGTCTGCAATTGATTCCAAGACAGTTGCAAAGCATTCTGTGGACAATGAAGAAATTTCATGACATGGGATCAAGAAACCACCAATATCTCAAAAACAAAAAAGAGGACTTACTGAAACAAAAACCAAAATAAAATTTGGAATTTTCTCTAAATTTTACTCCTGACATAGACATTTCTTGTAGAACAAAAATTTGTCGCATGCTGAAAATTTTACTGAATGCAAATTAACAAAGAAATTTCAACACAGGACTGTTTTAAGTTTCTGTTCTTGAAAATTATTAAAGTTATCGGTTCAAATTTATATCTGAAACCATCCTCAAACTTCAAGGAACACGGTGCTGAAAGAGTTTTTTTTTTATTGGATCAGTAATTTCTGAGGTTAGCCCGAAAATGAAACAAACAAAACTTAGATCTTTTTGATAGTAGTATAGATGACACATTAATCTGCAACTGTTTGCAGAGCAGTTGCAGCTTGTTTTTACTACCCTTGAAAGTGTAGTCTTGAAATCAGTTGTGTAGTGTAATGGAGACCTTCAAAATCATTAGATTAGAACAGAAGACATTAAAGACACCATTGAAATTAAGAGATTGATATGCTGTGGGCATACACGAGAAATACCAGTAGAGACATGATGTTGAAATTTATAACAATTGTAGCTGGCAGCAAGCAAAACAGAAAAGACCATGGTTATCTTGCATAGATATATAGACGCATTGATTAATACTTTTTCCATCATTGCCAAACATTCATGTGCAGCAAGGTTCCGACGTAAGTGTACTCTATGAAAGACTACTTTGACTACTTAAATAAAAAAAACATCTCAGTGATGGTTTGTCCAAAACGTTCAATCAAAGATTTGTTGAGAGTATTTTTTCATTTTTAAATAACAAGATTTGTGAGATTAATATCATGTTTACTGAACAATAATCGATTCATGTAATAAGCCATGGCCGGCTCTAGTAGAAGGCCGGAAAATTAAACGTGGCAACACTGGAACCAGCTGATATTTTGAGGCTGACTAGACAATCTCTTAATTTATGTATTTCAATAATCAAATCGTGTCATTTTTAATTGCCAGTTAACACCAGTTTTATAATTCTTCACTTTTTGCAAATTAAAAGTTTATTATATAAAATACTGTTATATTATTTAAGAAATGTAATAATTAACTCATTCATAGGATACAAATTCAATAATTTGAACAAAATTAATTCATTTGGTCTAACACTAATTCACTAATTTCTTCAACTTAAATGTATAGTACTATGTGCACACAGACCTATAATTTAGATTTAGTTATAAATAGGCCTACTCATGATTTTAGTAATGCTACAAAATTAAATCAAAATATAACATGTTCACTTTAGCTATTATATTACACTATGCTTATAGGCTTCAGATGCAAAGTTGTCTTGTTTAATGTTCTGTCCTTCTACTAGAGCCGGCCATGAATAAGCAAGTTGCTCTCTACTGCTGCTTGGAGTGTAAACCAGCTCTCACCTCCTTGGCTATGTAGAGAGCTTTGGGGGGGGGGGGGCTTATTATATCCAAAATTACACTGAACTGTTGCTAACATTCTAGCTTAGCAACAAGGATGAATTGTTCCAACGAGGGCCGAACCAACCCGACCGGGAATGTTAACATTTTCATGCCACCATATTATGAATTTTACCATATGACTTGTCCGTTTACCTTCAGTTTTGTGTCGCAATTCTCTATTTCATTTAATATGCAACGGAAGGCTGTATAGTGAAGTCTTCGTACTCTGAAAATAAAGTGTGTTTAATGTGGTCATTAAATAAATGTAGTGCATTAAGCTGACCAAAGTGCATATAACCGACATAATTCATGCTGGTGTTTTTTGTCTGTTCAGTGTTCTGATAGTTCTTATTTTTGTGTTCAGTCTATTTTAAAAACTACTTTTTTATTGAAGATAAATGTAAAGTTAAGGAACGTGGTAGGCTGCATCCTCTTTTAAATATTAAACAGAAACAAACACAACCCTATATTGCTAATACTTGGCAACAGTTATTTCTTCATGCTGTGACCCACCCTGTGTATTATTTGGAATGGGATAAATTGGTCTTACCTCATTAGAAACATTCGGACATTTAACCCCCTGCATCAGAACCATGAGCTGCCACTGGCGACTCTTGTGAGTATATGATATTTTAACTGGTCAAGTGATAAAATATAGAGTATTGTTCAAAATTATTTAAGACATTTTAAATTAAGGAATTTTATTATCTAACAGTCACTTTCATTTTTTAATTTAAATAAAAATGTATAATTATAATGGATCTTCTTTAAATTGAGAGTAATTAGATAGTGAATAAATCCTTTTGCATGCCAAATGGTGTTAATTAATTATGAAATCAATACCACTATCTTTTACAATCACTGTGTAGTCAAGAGAAGTCAAATCCTACAAGACACGCAAACAACATAATTGGTAATGTGATTAAACAGTGATAATTACCTTTTATTTGGTCTCACTTTTATTACTAAATAATGCATATTATGTTTTCTAAACATTTAACACATATAATTATTTCAATAGGTTAACTTTGTTTTGTTTTTAATAAAACAATTTTATATTGTAATATACAATATTTTGTACACAGTTGGCGTCTTCCTCGTACTATTCTATCGACGTAAAATAGTTTTTGTGTAGGTTAATTTCTGTTCCGGTACAAAATGTTGGAATCTCTGTTGGTGCGACACTAGACTACTCTTCTGCGTGAACGTTTTCAGGCACACGAAACACATGAACTGGTTCCGTTGGCCGCACTCTAACCTCAGATGCCTGCTCAGGTTGTTTTTGTACTTGTACGACTTTCCACACCTCGGACACGGGAAACTCTGATGAATTATGATGCTGGGATAATGTTTTGCCCTAAAATTATTTCTCCAATTTTGCCCTGAAAACGTTTGAAAGCAAAAAACAATGTTAACATTGGTTTATTCTTTCAACGCCGATCAATTCACATAACAAATTAGTAAGCTAACACAAAAATATAATAAGTAGAGAATAAAATATCTTAAAATTACTACAGAGTGTCCAATATCTTCCTTTCTGATCTGTGTAATGACCAGTATCATTATGATAGTGGAAAAGATAAATGAAAATTATTTTAATAAAAAAATATAACTTTCACTATACATGTGAAATAAAATTTTCATATAATTTTAACAAGATTTTGAACAAACAAAAATCATGACGTAATTAAATATTTTACAAATTTCATTTTTACATAATATTTTTCATTTACGTCAAATCAAAATAGACAAATAAACATGAAATATACTATTTACAAAATGTGTAGACATCACAGAGGAGTAAATTTTATTAGCAAGTAAAACAATAAACACTTTTAGTAATAGAAAAAAAAAACAACTTAAAAACAGGTCCTGATATAAGCTTTTTAGTACAGCCTGTGTGGTCTGTTTGTTCAAACAAATGTGGTTCATAATAAATACTTCTCAAAACCTACTTGGAATTCCTTAATTTGTTGAATTATTGTGGTAATTCTGTTGGAATTTCCTTTGATTATGGCTACATTACTGTATGACCATATACACTGTAAGTTAACACTTTCAACCCTGGCCATTTCATTGTCCCATCAACCTGGCGTTTTTTTTTTTTTTTTTTTTTTTTTCACATGTCAAATTAAAGATTGTACCTTCTATTTTCATAAAATGATACACTGTTTATTTTTTCTGAAGGTGAAATTAATTTTTAGTATCTAGATCAGAAGCATGTTTTTGAAAAATAAAAAAAGTTTTACAAGGTATTTTCATATTTTCACATAATAAATGGTTTTTTATTAGTAACTAGTGTACAAAAATTACTTTTCTTACAATGCAAAGAATATAATAAAAATTAGTCTATTTGCAATAATCTGCTTTTATATGCTACAAAATAGAACAGTCATGGTAACACAAACCGACATTGCAAGTTTCACAGTAGTCAGAAATCACAGAGCAGAAAACTGATTGTGATGCTATCTGTGTATTCAGTTGGCAACTACAAAGTCCGGTCTGCAAATACAAACAACAGAAGCCCATAAATGTTTCGTACAAATGCCGATAAATGTACGTGAAGTGACAAACATAAAATTTACAGGCGTCAGGTCGAAAGTGTTAAGACACACACAGAATGTCACCTGTGTAATTCAGTTAAATGTTATTGCTACAACACTCGCTTCTACAGCTTGATTTAATGTAGAGGCTGATAAACGCACCTTGAGGTATTTTTGTGGTGATGTTACTGGAGCATGAATTTTACATATCTTAGATTCTATATTTGAAGTCTTGTAAAACGTTTCACTCACATTACAATGGGTATCCTTACGACTATGTGACAATGAGGCTGGCTAACCAACTCAGTTATATCGTAATGGTGGTGGTGGATGGCAGAGTGTTACGCTGTTTCCATGTTAATATAGTTTATTAAACTTTCACTTGTGAAACTTACTTTGTTTCCTCCCGTACGCGTTTTGGCGTGATGTGCGCTTTCATCAGCGGTGTGAGACAGACTGCCAGTAACTTGTAACGGTTTTATTTGGTAGGTTGAGTGGGGGTGGTGTGTGGTGGAAGGGGATTGGCGCGGGGATCCGAATTATTGTTTGTTTTATGTATAATTGTGTCAAAGAGTGTGTGCGATTTATAGTGTAATTGGTCATTAAGTATGCTGTTTGGTTGTGTTGTGTAGTGTCTGTATATTTCATATTGTTCTGCTGTGTTAAGTTTTCGACTTTTGGGTAAGTAGTGTAATATCTCAAGATTAGTATCTATATTCGTGTAGCTGTGGTTTTTTGTGTGTATGTGTGTGGCAAACGCGGAATGAATATTGTTGCTGGATAGAGCTTTTAGGTGTTCAGAGTAACGTGATGAAAAAGATCTTCCTGTCTGGCCTATATAGAAACTATTACAATCATTATAGTTTAATTTGTAAACACCTGTTTTGTTGTATTTGTCTATGTCCGTGTTTGTATCATTGATGTGTTTTTTGATGGTATTGTTTGTTCTGTGTGCTATTTTGTTTGTGCTGTGAAAAAAGAAGATGAACTATCAAAACAATTGTTTCCATGTATTTGTACAGTTAAGCTACATTTACACATATGGTATTGTTCGCATACTGAACCTCGACTGCCTTTGACTATTTTACTTTACACGTGGTACCATACTGTACTAGACTGCCATCGACCGTTTCAGTTAAAACATATGGTACTGTGCGCATACCATACTGATTCTTCTCGCCTGTCTTTTTCTACGAGCTTTCATTTGAGACATGAAAAGCAGCTCGCCCCCCCCCTTCAGCTCGTTAAAAAGCAGTTTAGACAGATTTAGGCTGTTTTATGGCAGTCTACAGCAGTCTAGATTGCAGGGTACTGTGCGCGTACCATGTCGGACTGCCATCTGCCATGACCTTGACAAACTCCTTCAAGATTAGTCGAAGACAGTATGGTCTGCGAACGACACTCGCACAGCCCTACATGTGTAAACTGAAAACAGTATACCCATGTAATTCAAATGGTGTAGACCATTTTGCAATTAAAACAGTCAATACACAGTTGCAGCACAGTAGTAATACAGTCCTATATGTGTAAATCCACCTTTAGTCAACTCTGAGATTGCTCGCCAAGTACTATGGATACTGATCAACTAAGCCTCGTTGATATTTTTAATATTATTAGTTTACTCTTTGAAAACATGCTTTTGGAACATATCTCCAGAAAAGCTTACACCAGGCCCCTTTCTTGTCAAGGAATATCTTGAGCTCAAGATTCCTTTTACAGAAATTATTCTTGCACTGTGCTCTCAGGTTCTGACATCTTGCAAAAATGCTTGAATAAACTTTAAATTTACTTTGTATTCCATTTTATTAACATTTTCATTTTCCAGGCTATCAGGCCATGGTCCAATGTTATGATTTTCAAACATTTCAGCCACTCTATCGATGGCCGTATTCAGTGCTGAAATGACTGAAATACTGACAAAGGTTCACAGTTAGAAAACCACAATACTGTGGCTAAGGCTGGCGACCCTAATAAGTTATATATATTGTAACGTTACATAACCCATGCCCAAATATGATAACGCAATCACCATCGTTGAAACCAGTAATCACCCCATTCTAAAAGTCAGAAATGGGTATTATGTACCAAGCTATAAAAAACTTTGTACTACAAAACACTGTAAACAATAACAAAGTGTACAATATAGCAATAACAATATAGTGTACAAAGTGAAATATAGTGTATTTAGTGAGAGTGTAAACTTTTAAAAAGAGCATCTCACAGATTGGTACTGTAGATGAAAAACTATTAATATTGTAGCAGTGAACTATATTGCTGCTGACAAATTTTGTATTTCTTGTTATTTTGTGTAATTTTGTATTGTGTAGGCCACAAAGTTCTAGTACTGAGGAATAATCTTGGTGTTTAATATAATGATTTTGTTTAAATATAAGTTAACCCAGGGTTAAATATAAAATAATAATAATATAATACTATGTTAGCAAGATGGCATAGGAAAAATAGTTTAGAGTAAGGATACATTAAGTAAATAATAAATTATAAATGAATCAAATTAAAGGAGATTAAAATATAAAAATACCAATGTACAAGCTTAAGGAAAAATATAAAGAAAAACCTTAAATAAATTAAATTCAATAATAAATAAAATCTAAAAAGGATTATTTTTATAAAAAGAAGAAATAAATTTATAATAATTAATAATAGCCTATATACTAAAAGGTATATAGATTCACCAATAAAAAACCATAAAAAATTCTTGGTTACTAACAGTAACCAACTAACAAGATTGGAATTAATTATTAAAACGATTTGGAAGTGAACGTTTGAAAAAGTGTAATGCTTATAAAAATTTGAGAAATTAACGAATACCATTTGGAATAAGTAGTGCAAAATTAATAAATTTAACAAGTGATGTCCACTACAATTTAGAACTCCTTCGAATAGAACCCTTCACGCCCGTAATTTGATGAAACTTTGAAAAGTCAACCTCCGAGATCCAGGCCTAGTTCACAGAACATCGACATTTTGGTGAGATCGTTAACAAGTAAAATTTAACTAAATTACATCTCAACTATAACATTATAACACTAGAAACAGCACCATATCTTTAAACACTTCAGGAGATGAGGTGACAATAAACTTTATTATTTTGTTAAACCAAAAAACAGCAAATGTGGACTGGTGAACATTCCGGCTGCCATTAAATAATTTTCGTGTTTAGTGAAGAAACGTAATCTGCGCTCTGGCGGATAACCAAGGAACTACATAATCTAAAATACTACAAAGTATAATAAATTAATTTATGTAAAGCTTGGTATTAACCAATATTCATTTCTGACCCTCTCATAGTACAAAGAACTCAAAAATAACCTTGGGAAATTAATAAATTGTTTCTTTATTGTTTTCTGAAATAAAAATATTTGTTATACATTATATGTTTAAAAAATAAGATCGAACTAATGTTGTGTTGTCAGTAAGAATCGATTATACATTTCTGTTTTGGGAGAAGATAAAACAAAAATTTGCTAAATAAATCCAATGAATACTTTGTTGTTTGAATAAAAATGTGTATTATTTTCAGTAGATGGTAGTTGGTTACAGATTGTCTGGAGACAGAGAAGAGAACGGACAACCAGAAAATATTACATACTATTTGGGGTTAATTTAACCTCAAATCTGTTTGTAAATGTCACAATCAGCTGGTCTCATGAGCGGAGAAATTTAAATTAATTAGTCGTATGCTAAGAGAGTAATTATCTTTGCCCTCTCTCTCCTAACTACGGTCAAACAACGGTATTGATTTCACCCAAATAAAATCTAAGGGAATATTTGCATAATCACACACACACTTGATTTTTTAAAACATTGAACATAAATTATAACAAATTCTGTGATTCTCATTAAAGCGAGATTTTCGAAGAGCATAAATAGACGTAAAATTTCTATAATACAGCGAGAGATTACCCGCGAGACGTTAGAATATATGGGGGGTCCTTATGGCCAATAGTAACATTGGCCACCAATGGAGTGGCTGAAACGTTTGCAAATCATAACATCGAACAAGCTGATAGCCTGGAAAATGAAAATGTTAATAACTGCGAAGCCAGTCATCAAAGCCTAAGGTAACAAATGTATAGCATTTTATTGACCAATAAACACAGTTAACTACCATTTTATTGACAAATAAACACAGTTAACTAATTTTTAATTTTTCTTTAATTTTCCTGATTATCCTGGTTTTTGATTATCCAAGGTTGTTATGGTCCGCGTTGACTCAGATAATTGAGACTCCATTGTAATTCTACTTAGTGATTAGTCATATACTAAAACTTGATTAAAAGGGAAGCTATTTTTTAAAGTTCTTGGTATTAGTTATGGAGAGCACACAACTGTGTCATTGCTATCCCGTTTACATCTTGGTTCCTCACTTCAGTAACCTCATGACTGCTAAGAGTTTTAATTCAGCCTTTCCCATTTTAAATGTATTGTTTACCATCTAAAATATTTTCTTTTTTGAAGGAAAGGCCTTTTGATACCCTCCCTCCTTCCCTATCCCTCCACGCCTTTGATACAACATCGTGATAGACACGTCAATTATCGTCACTTGTACTTAGAAAAGTGTGGTGGAAGAAGACGGGAAAGTCGAGGTTTTGGAACATATCTGAGAAGCAAGTTTGGTGAGTATTTTCTAGTAAAAAATTAAGAGAAAAAAGTGAGGAAACAGTGGGTGGAGGATTCACAGTATGATCTTAAAATGATGCACATCCTGGCAGTGCCACAGAACATATCCAAACGTGTGCACTAGGTTCAAGGAAAATCAGGGTAGCCCTAGGAATATTTTGGCCAAGGGAGAAAAATAAATAAGCAAAATTATTAATATTAAGCAGCAAGAACAATTAACTGGGCAATGATAATTATAACAGAAAAGATTTTGGTAACTGACATCATTACTGGGTAATTATTTTGAAAAAATATGTTGCTTTGAATATACACACAATGCAGTAATTGAATGGCGTAATTTCAAACATAAATTTTGTTTTCTTTGCTAGTATTTTAATTTTATAAACACAAGTAATACTAGAATTTGTTTTTTGGGGGGGGGGGGGTTCAGGTCATGTCTGATACAAACACTTTTTGCTACAGTCTATTTCTTGATGCATATATAATATATTTAATATTTATAATTAATTAATCTCAACATGTTTTTCCCTTATTTGGGACATGTTTCAATTTTCAAAGCACTCAACATCGAAAATACACAAAAAGCTAATATACACACCACAATCACACACACATAAATACCAGCTTAAAATACCAAAAAACCAATAGGAAACCATAACAACAACCAACCAAAACACAAGTACTCCACAAGATTCAAAATTAAGAAGGCTGAGGATGGTAACAATAGGATTCCCGAAACATGTCCCAAATAAAGGAAAAAACATCTTGAAGTAAAGTAATTATAAATACTAAATATATATTTAACATGTTAAGGATAGTCAATATTATAATCTTCGAAGTGGGTGAAAAAAGGTGTGATAACATCCTGAAATCAATCCCATTAAAGTAAATGGTAATGACACAATAAAAATACATACTACAGTATTAAAACATCGTTTACAATATACTTATTGATACTTTATATTTAAAAAATGATAACTACTGTTTTAATAAAAAAAAAAAGGTAAACCAAGAAAGTTTTATATACAAAAAAGATAACAGTGTTAGGGAATGATTTAGAGTTTAATTGGCTTGATTTTTTTTAGCCATTTCATTAACAACTTCTTTCGAGGTTGATTGATTTTCCTATATTTCATATTTCAAACGTATATGCTACTGCTGTGTTATAAATCTATTTGTACACTTAAAAAGAGTTACTATTATATATGTGTACACAGCTAAAAAAATAACTGAAAGTCATAAAAATTAAGAGATTAACAACCTTTCTCGTCAGCTCTTTTGACCCTATGAGGGGAGGGTCTGGTCCTATTCCTCCCCCCCATAAATATACCCTTGGCTACTAGTTACCAGCAACCTTAGTGAAACAAGTGCCATGTTTTTTGTCAGTACAACGACACATCTTGTTGGGTCTCAGCAGTATGGCAGGTTTTTGTGCAGCACTGAACCAGCTGCCACAAACTTTATTGTAACTGTAACAATAAGTTATACACTTCTCTCCCAACATCCTTTATTGTTTACATGTCATACACTCCATATACCATCAAGTTCAAGAATCCAGCGATAAGTCTGTCCTAAAAAAATACTGCTTGGAGTTGGTAGCTTTATTATAGATTCATTCGAGGAAAATCTTCGTAATACACACTGCAAATATAATAATTGAAATGTTTTTATTTTACACAATGTACATTTTGTGAGTTACACAAAAATAATTGTTCATTAACAACTTTAAACAACTTTTACATACATTAGTACAAAGTTACATTCAACTTATTGTAATTTACACAAGAAGGAAGTTTTTTTAAAGAATTATAGCTTGTTAGCACGGAACTATTGGTCCAAAATTTCATGTCAGCATAAGAAGTTTTGTAATTACGTTTCTCAGTTCATATTAAATTAGTATGAATTAACAAACAAATATTTATTTGGTTATTATCTTATACCATATTAATATAATTCTGCAAATATACAGAAAATAAAATGAATATTAACAGACCTGACTGTAGGAAATTCATTTTCTGATATTTCTGCTAACATTTTACAGCCTTCTTCAAATGTCACTAATTTTAGTATTGTGTATTTGTTAAAATAAGGTACACGATATCAGGTGGGAAGAAAGGTTTTAGGAAAATACAAACAATGGTGAGAGGACAGAGGATTATAAAGAAAACGGTTCAAAAAATGCATAACTGGTTTATCTGTAGTGTTGACTGACACCTTTGGGTTCACGAACATGAGTAATGAGGAAGAAAGAAAGAGTTATTTGATATGTACGGCTGTGGCTGAGGAAGAAAATGGATAAGGTTTTGAGGGTATACAGAGTGAGAAATAAGGTCATTCAAACAAGTAAAAGAGAAACAACACATTTTCTAAACCATACAACTACTAGTTAATTGTACAATAAGTTGAAACGGTATGTTAAAGGGACACTGGAAAGCAAAAGACGTAAATGGAGAACGCTTACATACTCCAAAGATGAGAATTTCTAGTGCGAATTGAACACAGTGTCACACAAGGCAGGACATCACAGAAGGCTCACACAGTATAATTGAATAGTATTATTACACATATTTATATCTGATGTTAAACTGTGAAAAGCAAAATGTTAGTTATCACAGTGATGATAAATAAAAATTTACATGGTAACAATTGTAATTGATCAGCTGTCATTATTCCAACTAGTCAAGGTCAAATTACCTACCTAACTGCATGTGATAACTGATATCATCCTGTAAACATAACATAAATGGTTTGTCCTGAAAGTTATTGTAGCAGTGTGGAGGCTCCAGCTTTTACAGAGATCTGCATGTTAACTTTCAAAGTATAATAATTTGCACTAACTTTATAATTTTTCATTGATTTTGAATATTTAATCAGTAGGTTTTTATATGTTAACACAGTGTGGATGAGGTAATCTGTTTCAATCACACTATTTTGCTCTGTACCACGAAATCAAATCAGCAAAATAACTATTTAGATGTGATGCCAAAAATCATAAATATGAATGGAGGCACTAACCAAAATACATTACTATGACAATGAACACAATTATTTTAGATGAAAATTTAAAAATGGTTTTTACCTCACTGCCTGAACCACTATTCACTCATCACGAGCTTCATCAGAGGCTGCTGCTAGGAGCGCTGTTCATCCTGTTTCTGGTGATGGTGTCATTGTTTGAAAGATTGTTATCGTGTCTGTGTGTATTGATAATATATTCAAACAGTACATGTGATTTAAATTGTATGTTCATTTAGGATGGTTATTTGTATGTGCTTTTGTGTGTTTGTTTAACACATTGAAACAACATTCTAAACGAACAGACACAATTTAAATTACATATACTGTTTATACATAGTACACAACAACAATATTTCGACTGACGGTGCTGTCACTACAACAGGACGGAGAGCGCTCCTACCGGCAGCCTCTTGATACAGTTTGTGATGAGTAAATACTGGTTCAGGCAGTGAGGTAAACATTTCTTAAATTTTTATCCAAAATAATTGTGTACCGTGTCGTAATAATATATATTAGTTAGTGATAACACTTACACACTTCATGGACAACAAAATAAAAGAATAAAAGAAGGCTATTGTTTATTTTTGTCTGAGCAGTTTTGATGTCTTCATATTATGGAAATAGGAGCAAGTAGAGGCCTTTTTGAAATTTTAGTGAACATTCTATGAGTTTTTAATTATGGCACTGCTGTAGTGATCACAGATACAGTGAACACCAATTTTGGTTTACAAAGTAAACATCTTTTATACGTTAGCATAATCCTGTGTACTAATAAAGTACACATGAAAGTAGACGAATATTGGCGACAGAAATATTAAATTTTATAAATTTGCTAACTGCTATAATTTTTATTGTTCGACTAAGCTTTTCGTCATCACTGACATCATCAGGTCTTAAACAACAGGTCTTAGGTTGTTGATGTCAGTGATGACGAAAAGCTTGGTCGAACAATAAAAATTATAGCAGTTAGCAAATTTATAAAAGAAATAGTAAGGATGGCTGCTAATTTAAACAATATGAAGAAGAAATATTAAAGTAATGATTATTTTCTATATCTGTGTGTGAATTTCTGTAAGACATTAGTAACATATTGTTTGCAGTGGAAAACAGTTCTTTTTTCAATAGCTTTTGGGAGTGATTTATAATTGTTTACCATAATTCTGTTTTTAGTTAAGTTTTAGGAGTCCAAAGGGGGTGTGACACAAACATATGCTTTCATAGAAGAGAAATGTACCTGCCTCACCACCCCAATTCCACTCTCACCTACACGTCGGTGGACCCTGTTACGCCGAGCATTCCACTCCGAGGTTGTGGTAACCAATCCCTTCAGCAGAGTGGATTGGTAAGGCAATGAGAGATGGGTGTTCTGTCAGGGCAGTCTGGGGGTATCCTGGGTCCTGGCCTGGCAGGATGGTGCACATCAGCAGCAGGATGTGCATCTAGTGTGGAGGCAGAGGAGGCTATAGTAGCCCAACGGCTGCACACATGGCCTGAGTTAGTTAGCTTACTGCGACCGGGCAGAGAGAGCTCATCAGCTGAGGTGAAAGCAACTCTCTAGGGGAAGAGCACCCTGAAATCAAAGTTCCTGGTCCTCCAGGTTGAGGGTTGGATCGGAGAATTCACATATCCCATCTGTAAAACTCTTTTATCGGTTTCTCAGACAATCAGTTGTCTTCACTTGACTGGGACAACTGGTGGAAGCTGTTAAAGGAGGCCTTGACTCCGTAATGGGTTGTCGCGCCGCTGAAGAAGAAGTAGTTAGGTTTTAACTTTCTTGACAAAATTCCGTCTTTAATTTATTTTGGCATTATCCCACTTTTTCTGTGGTCTTTTTAACTTTCTCTTATACTCTTGACTAGTTTTGTACTGATCTTTCATCGCTCATTCTCTCTGTACGGTCCAGTCAAAAATCATTTAACATTCTGGCACTTACTTGACAGATTGTCATTACACCTTCTGATCTAGTCTTCTTCATTTCACCTCCATATCTATTTTTGGTTCAGTATAGAGATAATAAATTCTTATAAAAAAAGAGTTGTACATCAGATATAATCACAGTTATGGGAATCCATAAAGAAACACATATCTGCTTACAAAGCTACTACTATTTCTGCATACAGCTGAGAAACTACAGAGGTAAATCAAAGAAATGTTAATTGTCTGATGGCAATGGAGATGGAGTACTTAAGAGTGGTTAGAATTCAGCTGTAGAACACCAAACAAACCAATTAACTAATTATAGGTATTATACCACTGACTCGGAACACTAAGTTTTTGTTGGTAAAAAAATAAAATTTTTACCTTATAGCCTGAACCAGTTTTTGCTTATTATAAGCTTCATCAGAGGCTGCCACTAGGAGCACTGTCCGTCTTGTTCTTCGTGAAGGCGCCATCGTTTGAAAGATCGATGTGTGTGTGTGTGTGTGATATCTTCGAATAATACATGTGATTTGAAAAGTGTCTGTTCGTTTAGGATGTTGTTTTTATGTGCCTAGTGGCAGCCTCTGACAAAGCTCATAATAAGTGAAAACTGGTTCAGCCTATAAGGTAAAAATTTTATATTTTTACCAATAAAAAACTTAGTGTCAGTAGTATAATACTTATAATTAGTTAATCAACGGACACATCATGGGCAACAAAATCCAAGAACAAACCAATTAGTTAGAGGACTTATATAGATCAAGTAATATCTTAAATACCGTAGCGTAAAAACACTTTCCATGATATGGTTTTATCTGGTGAATGGACAGGATAAATCATCTGAAATAATCTAAAAACAGACACCTGAATGAGACGGAAGAGAACACATCGATGGAGCATAGAATGCAGACACCTCTGAAGAAGAAATGACAGACAAGCACAACCAGATAATGCAAGCGAAGAAAGATATGGGTTGGGTTTTAGAATACTCAATAAAAAAAAAAGAGACAGATAAATATCTACTGTGAACTCAAGAATTACTTGATATTGGACTAGGCCTGTACACAATTACAAGTTTCCTTGCTTAATTAGATATGGTAACATTTGGACATTAAGTCTACTTTTGGACTGCATTGAAATCGACATATGTTATTATTATTCTGGCTGTACAGTGTTTACAAATTTTCTGGAACCAAAGATTACAGAATTGATTGAATTGGCACTTCCACTGCTGCTTGTCTATTCAAAGATCTTCTTCAATTTCTTTTCTCTCGATATAGCCTGAATTTCTTCGATCCAGGTGATAGGTGGTCTTCCTCTTTTCCTTCTTCCTGGTGGGCTCTATTCCATAACTCTTCTTGCCAACATTTTCCTGTGCCATTCTTTGAGTGTGTAATTACAATTACAATTGTAATTTGTTTGTTTGAATAAAATCAACAATTCAATTTTTCACATTCATTCTGTCCTTAACAACTTCATTTATAATTTTCTCATGTCTGGATACTCTTGCCGAACTTCTCCAAAAGTCCATCTCTGCTGCCATTAATTTTGTTCTTGTGTGTTTATTTGGTAGTCCAAACTTCTGACCCATAAGTCATGATACTTCTAACAATGGTTTTAAATATTTTGGTTTTAGTTTCTGCTGTAATTTGCTTATCCCACAGGATTCCATTTAATGTAGTGATAGCCGTCTTTCCCAAATTAATTCTGGATTTTATTTCTCTGTCTTGCTTCCCACTGGCCATAATTTTCACCCCTAAATACTTGTGTTCCTCCATACATGAAGTCTTCCCCATGTCTTCCTCCAATATGTGAAGAGGACATAGTGCTCACGTGAAAGATGTCATTAACAATCGGTGCGCAGTCACACTCTACAGGCTATTATGACACAAAGATTTACTGAACAGAAACAAAACAAAAAAGAGACAGAAACTCCAAAACGTTCTCATGGAAGCAGGTCTGTTACCATGTATGTAAAATATTGGAAGAAGTTGTCACAACTACCACCCTTCCAGAACACAAAATATAAGTAATATAATGTGGCAGACCAGATTAAATGAATTTTAATGCACAATCTAAACAGATGAGGGTGTGATACATAACCGTTTCTAGTGTACAGAATGTTTAACAATACCACTTTACAAAGGTTTTTAAACATATATAATCTAATAAATTCTAGAAATTAGAAAAGCAATGAAAAGTAACCTTTATTAAAAGTAACCTATGTCCCCTTTATTAAAAGTTGTTATTTAGTTTAGTTAAATTTTATATTTTGCCTTCCAATTATACTTAGTTTTTACAGACACTTGACCTTCCCACTAGTTTCTCCACCCCCTCTATCATACACACCCCACTTACATTCTTTGTTAGTTTAGTTGTTCCTTGATTCTCTTTGAGAATAGCCTAATAAGCTGAAACAGCTGTCAGAGTTAAATAAAAACTGTAAAACGTACCAAGTGCTTATATATTTTAAAACCCTTTGTATTAATATATTTCACCAAGTGCCCAATGAGTTGTCAATCAATATCGTGAATACCACTTTAGTACTTCAAACGTCATCTATGGTATTATGTAAGTTGTGAAGAGATAAAAGATATTTTCAATAAAATTAACAGCTGCTGTAGAATATGTGCTATTAGGAGACCAGCTCTGAGGATATTCTAACAAAATTTTACAACATAACAGCAGCAATTTCACACCCTACTGTTCAGATCTAAATCGTGGGCAATGAGACAGGTATATTTCCATAGTTGGAATGATTTGAAATGGAATTTCTTAGAATGATAACAACATTAGAATCCATACCTTGTGATAATATTACACAAGAAATCAGATGATGCGATAAGGCAGTGCGCCAACAGTCATTAACAGAAATAGCAGCAGAGTACAAAAAAAAGGACGGAGGCGCCACATAATGTCTCTAGAAAGAATACCAAATTAAGTAAAAATGTATGAGCCCATTCAGAAGGAGAAGAACTGGGAGGCCAAAAGATAAGTTGGTGAGGAGAAAATAGCTAAACATATGCACTCTTGGATGGACAAAAGCAGAAGAAGGGGAGAAATAGGATGGAAAAGGAGAGGAAGGAAGGGGAAGAAGAAGAAAATGGTATACAAATGTGTTACTATATAAAAAGAAGTGCCACAACATAATTTGCTTTTAAAATGTATGTTTATCCTGCGAATACACTTGAGCTGTACACGCCGTATTCTGTTGCATGTTGTTTTGAGGCGACGTGTTTGTGTTTACCAACCCACTGTGATGCTTTCTAATGTGCGAATCTAAATTGTGTTTCTGTGTAAACCTTCTGCTGAGCGGACAATACGGACAACAGAACTGCGGCTCCTTGCCGCACTCGTACTTCTTGTGCAGCCACAGGCTTCGCTTGTGTTTGTACATTTTGCCGCAATGCGGACATTGGACAGGAATCGGCAGCTGTCCACTGTTACTGTTGTTGTTGTTTTTGTTCCAACTGACAAACAATTCGTTAAATGAAGAAATATCTTCAGTCTTTGTACTATTCTGCGCCCAGAACGATTGCCCTGAAATCACATTCACAAAACTGAACATGTCAGTATCCTGTTGTAATAACATGACAAACAGTTTGATATAAATGTTTTACTTAAAACTGCTTATTAATTTAATTTTAAAATATCAAAAAGTTAACTTACATATTTTAAGAAAAAAATACTCCTTTACAATATCTTCACTTGCAAGAAGACCTTTGAAAAGTGGCACACGTTACTTTAACGAGTTCGTTATGAGAACAAAAAATATAAAAGAAATTTAACAATAAAATTATTCATCGTGTATGTAGTTTAAAAAAATATATTTAATATTTTAATGCAATGTATATTTCTATATTTCAAAACTAAAAAAATAATTATGTGATTATAACCATTAATGTAATTAAAACATAGTTTCTCAGATTTTATGAACAAATTAAGATGAGTTGTAACAATTTCCATGTCTACTAATAATAATTATCAAATTCATCATCATCATCATCACAGCACGGCATAGGCAAGGTGGTGCCTGTTCCGCCTTCAAAGATCCTCCAGCCATCTCTTTCTGGGTCTACCCACGTGTAACGGACCAAAATTGTGGGTATTTTATTTATTTACATTTTTTGGGATTTATAAATATATTGTGTAAAATTTTATTTCTCAATGGTGACCAGAACACGTGGTGAGTAGAACAGTGTTGTAACAAAGCAGCAACGCAATATAACGTTGCGAATCGGTAAAGGAATCCACACCACCCTAGATTTCCAAGGACTTTGCTTGCGTGTGACCATGCGCCCGTATGTACGACACGGGTATACGCGCGGACTGACGTGGTCGTGAACCGCCAAGATGGTGAAAAGTATATTTTCCGTTTCGCCTCTTTGAACAAGTCGACGGATATGAAACTTAAGGTCCGCCCATCTCGTGACGTTAGCCAGTGCCTCACTAATATCGTATACTGTCGTCACCCCAACAACTACATGGATTGCATGGGGCAAAACTACTGCGACGAAACCAAAGGCAGTGGTTTCCACCAAAGGTATGAGATCACGTTAGCGGCACCTGCTACATTCGTTCGCCCAGTTCGTTAACTGATTGTTCCGGCGCCGGACCGAGCCAAGTAGGCTCTTTACAAAATTTCATATTGTACCAGAAAAAAGTGAAATAACAGTTAAGACCATGTAACCGCGGTCGATTAAACAGTGGAGAACATGTCTAGCTAATTTTCGGACACTAACAATAAATTTAAAAAGAGTAATAATGAGTATGCACGAAAACCACGTTGCCGGCGGGTAGTATTCCAACAAATGTTTAAGGGCTTTGGGGTATTAAAAATGATCTGGGGTTTTTAAAAATTAAATTGTATGGATGTGAGAACGGCAGGCTGGGCTGTTTATGTTTGTATGTACTATAAATAAGGTAAGGTAGTTATTATGTTATCGTAGTTATCATCATACTTTTGCTAAAGTTGTAATTCAAAATTTAAAAAACCAGGAGAGAGAGTAACAATTTTGTTCTGATTTTATACATGTCTAAAATGTTTCACAATAAAAAAAAATAAAAACCATTATCTTTCAAATGATAAATTTTGTTAAGTAAATTCATTCAAAAACCTTATTTCGTTTGATGTGCTGTCAAGTTCGCTGTACGAACGGGGTTCGTCCCCACTATGCGATCCGGCCAGATCGAAAGTGGAAGGTAGGTGGGAGTTTATTATTTTATTCATAAATAAAAAAGTAACCGAGGGTTACACACGCACCTGTGTCCAATAGGTTTGTATTTCCAGACTTGTTTGCCCAGTCTGGAATCTGACATTCATCCTAAATATTCTTTCCACTGTTGCTTGTAATCTTTTAACTTTTAATTCAAGTTAAAAACTTGTAACTCTTCTCTTATGGCCTCACTCTTTAGAAAGGTTTAGTTTAGAACACCTTTTAATTCCTCTTAAAAACGCCATTTGCAAGGCCTTGGTTGTCACCATTTACTGTCTTGTTTCTCGGTTGTCATCCATAATTCACAACCATAGGACAGTACAGGGACTTCATAACTTACTTTATAGAACTTTAATTTTGTATCTCCATGTACATTGTTTCTTAAAATACGTTTGATTGTCCCACAGATCCTCTGGAACTTAACCTATCTAAACATTAGTATCATAATTCCCATCATAGCCAATATCATTTCCCAAATAATTAAAATGGCCCTCCTGTTCTAAAATTCGACCTTTAATCATTATTATCAAATTAAGCCTGAAAACCTGCACAATAAAATGTATTTATAACTGAAGTTAAAATACAGGTCATTGAATTTTTTTAAGAATATAAAGGACACACACAATAATTATAAAATAAACAACAATAATTATATAAAAAAATATGGCTGACAGTACTGCATAATGCTCAATCCATGTGTCAAGTAAGAAATGTTTTGATAGAACTTAAAAACTGCTGAAGAGTGAATAAATGCCAGACCACTTTCGTCATTGTGATTTTTTTCTCATAATATATCAACTCCAAGAATCTAGGATTTTTCATTTTTCAACAAAGTCCTTCAACTGCCTCTCTTGGCTTCTAATGATGACCCTACATTCTTGGGAACAAAACATTAAGAGAGATAAAATTACTATGACACAGATAGCGCACCAGGAATTTTGGTTCAGATTTTGTATGTTTGCCAGTTACGGCATACTGTGTTTGTCACTAGTGATCTGGTATTACATCTAGGTGGCATAACCAATGGTGGTTATAACCCCCCCCCCCCCAAAGCTTTCCTTAGCTACACCACTGGTCATACCTAGTTTGTCAATTCATTGTGGGTAGCTGTTGAACTTTGCAAAATCGTGACCAATGAATAGCCTGAATCAAGTGAATTCATGTGTAAGCATTGAACAAAGACAATAATTTATTCCAAGAAATATGGGCAGATATTGATATATACTGTGAGGCATGATTATTGGTTCCTGACCATATTGGTTTTATGGGGAGGGGTTGTTGGCCCTTTGCCCAACCCCCAACCTGGAGTGCCGGGTCATTTTTATTTGGGGTTTCCTTCTCCTAGACTAGACCAGCTGCTTTCACTACAACGTAGAGCCTAGTCTACTCTGATTTTCTGTCAGGGTTTACTCCCTTAGCCTTCATAGCAGGGCAGCGATTCTCTCTATTTACCCCAAGGAGAATGGGTTGCTTTTTGCGCCATACCGTAGGCTCCCTCCTCTGCCTCATACGCTGTTGTGGTCTTCACCGCAACCCTGGCTAGGGCCCCTTACAGGGTGCTACCATCCGGAGCCAGATGGACCCACATTTTTTACAAGGTGTTACTTCTCCCCCTCCTCCTTCCTCATCACTTGTGAGATGAGGCCCCAAGCTTGGGACCGGCAGTGTTAAACAACACCGTTGGCAGAGAGTTCACCGCTGGATTGATGCAGTGGCGAGGGATGCTGGTACTTTACTTAAAATAAAATGATGGACATCGATCGCCAAGAACAGGGAAAATTGGAGGTGGATGATTATGGAGGCTAAGGTTCCGAACTGTAACACCATAGAAGAAGAAGAAGAAGATTGATACATACTGGCATCTGAATAGCTGCTATATCTCTTGACTACATTACGCATTAGGTTTAGGTACCAGTGATTAGGTGTGCCAGATGAATTTTGTCTCTCTCTGCGCGTGCGTGTGCCTATTATGTCTTTCTCACTAGAGACATCATTTAGAATAATTTTGTAGTCTTCCGTCTACAACAGTTTATAGAATATACACAGTTTAATGAAAGTTGATCACAATGCAAATCTTTAGTATAACCTCCCACAGCTGCAGAAGTCACCAACTGTTTTCAATGAAATACATTAATTATTACGTTACATAAATTTCAATAGTTGATAATTTTATAAAGTACTAGCAAAATACCCGTGCTTCGCTATGGAGTTTCATGTTGTACGTAATTGTATAATTATTTCTCGCTTAATAGTACAGTAGAGTCTCAGTAATTCGAGTTAATTGGGGCTGAGGCAACCTCGAATTTGGAAAAACTCGGATTATACGGATGAAGAAAAAAACAAAGAGTAATGTATAAACAAACGTTTATTGCTTACGGATAAGAAAACACAAACAATGTAGTACATACCTGAACTAGTTTAAACTCAAAAGATAAAAGGCACACAAATTTATTTTTTAAAGAAATTGTCCAGAGTCTTTTGTTTTAAAATAGAGCCTCGTTTTTTAGCAGCAATGTCACGCCATCTTCTAAGCAGCATCGTGTCGGTCGGTGTAGCTTCTGCTTGCTGTTCGACATAACGCAATGCAGTGTCTAGCGCTGCCAACCCCTCGGCGTGAGTCATCACGGGTACAGTCTCTGCAGTCACGTCTTCATCACTATTTTCTTCTGCCGCTTCATTCAGCATTTCAACGATTGAATCATCGGTCACTTCAAACTGTTCATCACTATTCAACCATTCTGAAACATCATTTTCATTTAACTGTTCACAACCAGGAAGTTTTTTTATCAGTCGTGCTAAGACCAAGTCATGTTCGTCTGTGGTGTTACAACTGTTATTTTCTTCTTTTAAAATCTTGTTCCAAGACTTCTTTAGTGTTTCTGTCTTTATGTCATCCCATGATTCCGCCACCCAGTAAACTACGTCTTTCATTGTAGTATTCTTTAGAAATTCCACTATGGTTCCCTCGCCTTCTGTAGTTTGTAGGAGCCTCTGCAGCAGACGACGACGATATTTCTTTTTCAAGCACTCAAAAACGCCTTGGTCCATCAGCTGTATTAAACTCGTCACGTTTGGGGGTAAGAACAATGCTCTAATTTCGCCACATTTCAGTTCTTCTTCGTCAGGGTGTGATCCAGCGTTGTCAAGGGTTAATATTGCTTTGGGAGGCAAGTTCTTTTCCTTTAGGTACTTTTTGGTCTCAGGAACAAAACTTTCAAAAAACCACTTCTTAAAAATATTTTTATCCATCCAAGCAGATTTCTGGGTAATGTATGTAACAGGAAGTGCAGACGGAGTGATGTTTTTTAAAGCTCTAGGCTTTGAAGACTTGCCTATTAACATTAGCTACAGTTTATGTTCTCCACTTGCATTCGATGCAGCAAGAACTGTCAACTGTCACCCTTTCTTTAGATTTTTTGTGGCCTGGCGCAGCATTTTCTTCCCTTGAAGCTAAAGTTTTAGTAGGCAGCATTTTAAAATTTAGTCCTGTCTCATCACAGTTGTACAACTGATCGAGAGTAAGTTTTTCTTCTTCTATAATTTTTTTAAATCTCTCACAGAACTGTGTGGCAGCCTCAGAATCCGCAGATAGCTTTTCACCACACATTTCAAGCTGCCTTACGCCATATCATTTTTTCCATCTATCCAACCATCCTGAACTTGCTGTAAAATCATCCTCGCCTTCCTTAAACTGGTTCCTGAAAAACATTGCTTTTTCTTGCAACATTGGGCCTGAAATAGGACTTCCTTTTTGCCTCTGTTGACTAAACCAAGTGAACAAAGCTGCAGTCGTTTTTTCATAATAGATTTCTTCATCGATTTGCGTTCACAGGTTAAAATCCCCATACACTTTTCAGAAGAATAGTTTTCTATCTTGTCTCTGTTCCTACGCCAGTCACCAACAGTCACTTCGCCGACTCCATAATCAGCAGCAAGTTTTTTTAGCGTTTCACCTCTGTCTAATCTTTTTAAGGCTTCCAATTTAACACTTAGCAGCACAAACTTCTTCTTAGGCCTACTCTTGTAACTCATTATATACAGTATAAATAACAATTTACTGTAGTGAAAAACTAAACGTTGAATATACTGTACAGTAAAATAACTAAAACAACAAGCAAACACTAGTAACGAAGCTTAGTAGTAACGCACAGGTACAACACTTGTATCAGCTGAGGCAGTCAGTCCGCTACTGATTTATTTACGTATTTATTTTTAGCGTTTCATGCTGTAGACACTTGGTCTGGCATGAGTCACGATATGGCGGAAATTTGTTTACATTTACTGACTGTATTTATTATTTTTTTCCATAGTAACCAGGTCTAATAGTTATTTTAAGACCCAAAGAACCCCCCAGAGGATCGTATCGAAAAAATACCTGTCCTATGTTGGTTCTCCCGTTGCGTAAAATATTTGTGCCAAGTTTGGTTGAAATCGGTCCAGTGGTTTAGAAGGAGATGTGGAAGACCCCAAAGGATCGTATCGAAAAAACACTTGTCCTATGTTGGTTCTCCCGTTGCGTAAAATATTTGTGCCAAGTTTGGTTGAAATCGGTCCAGTGGTTTAGGAGGAGATGTGGAAGACCCCAAAGGACCCCATCAAAGAAAACGCCTATCCTATGTTAGTTCTCCCGTTGCGTTAAATATTTGTGCCAAGTTTGGTTGAAATCGGTCCAATGGTTTAGGAGGAGATGTGGAAGACCCCAAAGAACCCCCAAAGGACCCCATCGAAAAAAACACCTATCCTATGTTGGTTCTCCCGTTGCGTAAAATATTTGTGCCAAGTTTGGTTGAAATCGGTCCAGTGGTTTAGGAGGAGATGTGGAAGACCCCAAAGAACCCCTTAGAAAAAAAACACCTATCCCATGTTGGTTCTCCCGTCGCGTAAAATATTTGTGCCAAGTTTGGTTGAAATCGGTCCAGTGGTTTAGGAGGAGATGTGGAACATACATACATAGATACATACATACAATGAGGGGGGGGGTTTGCCCCTTAGGAGTGAAAGTTTTTAAAACCGTTTCTTAGTGAGCACCTAAGATCTATGATGAAGCTATGTTCAAAGTTTCATTGATATCCATTCAGTGGTTTCAGAGATATCGTGATCAGTGAGTCAGTCAGTGGTATTTGGCTTATATAGATATAGATTAGAATAATTATGAAAACCTTCATCACTCCATTTCTTTTCAACAAAAAATACTTTTCATATAAATACCTAACTGATAATAGTATATACCAACTTATAAACTTTTTCTAAAGGATTCAAATTTTGAAAGGAGTTTTGTCATATATTAATTATGTCAAATAACTTTACTCGTGTCATAGACTGAGGTTTGCTTTCACACCATGTAAAGTGGCAACTAGATAAAAATTTTGGGGCGTAATTTCAACACTAAGTAAGGCATTTACAAAACAATTAAAGTAATAATCTCATACTTGTTTTGGATTGATATGGCAAGGAATATATAAACAAAAATCTTTTGAAAGTGTGGTCATCATTCTTTGAAAAAAAAATAACAACTTCCGTCTGTCTGTTAACAAGGAGTGTTGACAGAGAAATTGCCCCAAAATAATATTTTGTCTTATCAACACAAAAGCGATACTGACTGGTTACTGGTTCAACAGCAATAAATTTAAATTTGATTTTTCTTTTGCTGTTTTACTGAAGAAATCAACATGTTGGTATTAAGTATATTCTGTTCAAAGGAGGAGCCCTGACTTTAGAACTTAATAATTTTCACAATATTGAGATAAAAATAAATATTGGTATGGAGAACCATACACGACTTCCATGGTGTAAGATTTATATTTAAAATCATTTTCAAAATGAAATGTTTACATAGAAACTTCTTCTTTCTTCAGCCTTAACCACAGTACTGTGGTCACTAACATACCACCTCAAGTTAGTGCACTTGATTTTCACTGATGATGGCAGTCGATGGCACTGCCGAAACGTCTGGTTTTGCAGAAAACATTGGACCATGGCCAAACAGTCCGGGAAAGAATTTAACAACAAACTACTTCTTTGTTGCCAATAACATAGTACACATATAAAAAATTTATCTCCTCTCCCTTCAACTATCATTTTCATTTATAGAAAATTACCCCCTCCCCACAGCTTGCTTTCATAGCCACCTGAACCTGATAGACTACCAGAAAATTGGAAATGGTGTATCTAAATGTGCAATTATGAATACAAATCCCATTTATCACTACAACTGAGATTGGGATAATACATGAGGCATCAGCCTCCAATAAATTATTAAAAATTGTTTTCTGTGACTGTAAAACCAATACACCAATATCATCTTGCAGCTGCAAAAAAATCAAATTGCACAACAGCAAACGTGATGTAAGGTTTGAACACACAACTGCGATTTACCTGATGATGGCAATAAAATGTCAAAACGTTGACACAAATGATGTGTCTATAGCAGTGGTGTGGCGTGGGTACATAACACCTGTTGCCGGTTGTGACAGGCCTAAAACTTAGCCTAAAAATCAATTTGAATTTTGTATAGTATCAAGTGTTCTTTTTGGAGCCAACATTTTTTTTTGAGTATTTTGTATCATTCACTGGCAGAAGAAGAAGGATCCGGTTCAATGGGATCTGACTCCATTATACTTACACAGAATAGATCAGTACGCAAATAATCTAATTAAAAATAATAAAGACAAACAGAGAAACACATGACTAAACAAACAAAACACAAATAGGTACGTAGTAACTGCTGCACGTCCGTTCCAAAACGAACATAGCTGCTGAGCGTTTTGCCGGTTTATACAGTGGCCACACATTGGGTGGACGAATGAGTTCCCCCCTCCGCAGTCAGTACAGTGACAACTACTGTGAGGTCAATGACTGTATGCAGTAAAGCACTGCCAATGTCTGAGCCGGCAACATAAGACGGTGCAAGTACCCAGCAGTTCGAAAGCAATGCTACGCTTTTCTTCAAATTTCCTACTAATATTGTTCGGATTTCAAATTATTCAATAACCAAAGTATTCATTCTGTGGTATAATTAATACTATTTTATCTTATTTCAAGTACTGTTGCTACCGGCATCAGCGGTTACATGGGTGCCACGCTACTGGTCTATAGTTATTGATCAATCCGCGCTAAACCTTTCATCGCATACTACCATTGTTTACAATTATCAATTACAATTTAAAGTAACAAGGACTAATAATAAATATATTTGACTGAGAGTATTTTTTTTTATTTAACACAGATAAAAATTTTAAAAAGATTCAATATTCTTTCCTTCATTTGAAACTAAAAAGAAACTGTAAGCTGAACAACACCGTACTTTCTTTCACTTGCCAAAGTTTGTGACACCAATCAACGAGTAAAACTGTAATCGTCTGTCAGCATTATGGAACTGTTACCACTGCTGTGCCTCCTTTTCAGGTGCGATATTAAATTACTTTTATGGGTGAACCAGTGCTGACAGATGTCACAACTAAATTGTGGCCTCTTGCCACATTCGAATTTCTTGTGCGCCCACAGGCTGCGCTTATGTTTGTAACTTTTGCCACATTGCATGCACTCATGTTTCCCGTGTTCTGTGCTGTCATGACTGTTCTCAAATTCATTGTTTAAAAAGCTATGGTTGTAGTTTGCCTTGCCTATAAAAACAAATGAACACACTATTAGGTACACTTCACATAAAATTAATTGTTTTAAACTGATTGAAGGAAGAAGAAGAAGACGAAGAAGAAGTGTAGGTAGGCTGAGTAAAAATGGGAGCTAAAGGAGAAGAAGTGCATAATACACAAAGCGGAAATGATAACGGAAATATAGTAACAACACAATGTAACTATATTAAACTCACCTGTCTATAAGTTTTCTGTATTCATGGACAGAGTGTAATTTTAATTTTGGTTTCTGTTTCTGCGTGTTGTGTCCTGACAACAGTGAACTGGTTTGTTTTTATCTTTTTATCAGCGTGACGAGAGAAGAAAAGGCAAATCTGCAGTGATACCAACACAAAGCCGGACACTACACAGAAGGTAGAGACTGCCACACGTCTGCTTCATGTATAGGCAAAAAACATTTTAATAACAAGAGACATTTTTTGAGACAAAGTGGCTTAGTAGAGACACATAAACTGTCGGAATGAGCTGTGCGATATGAAAGGGAAGCAATGTGGCCAATACTATGCTAAGCTGCTTATTATTATAACCATACAAATTCAGGCTGAGTCTAATCGGGGCTGCAAAACACATATTGTCTTTACGGTGCTGCTTGGAAAACAAACTCAGAAGCTGTAGGATTAGTAGCCAATTGGGGATACCATACGAGGTTTAATCAAAGCGTTCATGCAGTTCTTGTTTATTTTAAAAATTATGCCTTCATTCATTGGCACTTATACTGCTCCCTTCAAAGTAGTCTCAGTCGAATGTAACACGAATAAGCCAGCCGTTTTGAAGTCTTCAAAATATTTCAAGCATGCACTTTTTGGTACACCCTTCAGCTTGCTTAGCGATTATTGTGATACATCGAGAAACATCCTTTCATGGAAATTATCACTAATGGAAGGAGAAAAGATTGCGTTGGGACACATCTGGTGAATGCAGTAGTTGCGTGTCAAAATTCTTAACAAGCAATAATGTGCGTCCAGGTGAATTATCGGGCAGCAATTTTCATAAATTATTTTTCCATAAATCTGGCCATTTTCTATGAATAGATTCATACAAATGGCATAAAATGGTCCCAATGTAGAAAATAACAGAAAAGTTAAACCAGTAAGCTGCCTGAGCTGCAGAACTCGCATACTGTTTTGAATGAGGTGCATTAATTATTACATAAATTTCAATACTAATGTTTTTCAATTTAGGGAATAGTTATACAAATCTGAATTAATATACTATTTCTGTAGTAATATAACAATTGTAGACATATAAATATACAATAAACACTAAAAATTCGAAACATTTGGCTTTGGGTTACAATTATAATGCCGAAAGCTTGACCTTGACAACAGCTAATAGTCTACTTGAAAATATCGTGCCGTTACTCTATAGGTGACTATTTGCATTACTTTATACCGGATCATATTTTAATAGTCTGCGCTTATTTATAACAAATCTTTGGTATACTTAAATTTATACATTTTCTGAGAAGTAGTTGAATACTAAAGCTGTAAATTATTAACGTAATTGTAAATTTCTTCAAACAGGCATCGAATAAGTACATGAGTGTAAGCATTTTTTCATCCAGTGGGGAAATTTTTTCTCAAAGTGATGACCTATACTTTTTTTTTTGCTTAACCATTTTCTGAAAGTACAAGTAAAATTTTAAGATCACAATCCGAGAAAGTGTCGAGGAAAAGTGTCGAGATATCAAGGATGTAAGTAGAGCGTAGCGGAGCATTAACATTTATTGACAGCGGATGTTTTCAGGTCCAACTGCATACAACCCGTCCTTCCTTACCACGCCTGTCGGAACTGTTTCAAGGTCAAGCTTTCAAATTGGTACCGGCTTGTATACTTTTAGTTTGACAAGGCCCTGCTGGATTTTCACAATTTTTTCACCCTTTTTTGGACCTGGTGGCACAAAATTTCAAAACTTAACACTACATTCAGACGTTAGTTACACTTATCTTTATTTTGATACCCCCACATGAATGTTTGTGATTTTATCAAAATTTTCACCCACTTTTTAGGCCCTGACATCCAAAAAGTTTGAAATGTTTTTTAAAAATGAACATTATGTTCATATTGAGGTTAAAATTTGACAATGCCCTGTGATATACTTTTTTATACTTAACTAACACTTAACTAAAAATGAACTTTTTTCATGTGAAAAACTTACTATTTTATTGTACGCGTTTCGGCTTAGTATCCGCCTTCTTCAGCTTTGGTAACAGACTTTTTTATAATTTCACTTATTCTACATTTAATACCATACATGATCTATACCAAGTAATACAACCTCTCCATCACCACCTTATAGTTCATCGCGCAGTGTGCATTAAATAAGCTCCTCAACCTTTCTGTCAACCAGAAACATCTCTCATTATATATATACACTATCCAGCATCTCTTTATGTTTAATTTATTGTTCAATATGACATCACATCTTTAATTTGATATCCCACATGGGTTTTTGTGATTTTTGTTCCAATTTTGACTTCCTCACATTTTTGCCTCTGGCCGCCCTATTTTTGTACAGGGATCAATCTCAAAAACAATAAGGGTCTGTAGGGTAAAAGAATGGACACATATGGCAGGTTTTATGAAAATCAGTTGTTGCGTTTCAAAAGTTATTGTGTGTGTTACACACCCTAAGTAGACGGACAGACAAATGCCAAATGTCGAGTTAAAACTTACAACTTGTAACAGTACGTTATGCAATACAACCTATTTTTAGCTGGTGATGAGTGAGTCACAATTATGCACACCAAAAGAAATTTTGTTTACCATAACAAACGGAATCGTTGTTTGGGCGAGGCTCGACAGAGTGGCGTCTTATGTGATCAAACTGTAAACAAATGACATCAGCCTATGCAGAATGCGGTCGAAACCGGAGAAAACTGGTTTTTAATTGCGAAGTAAATGGACACTGTTGTGTAAGATGACAAAAGCTGAGTCAGTCTCACAATCGCCAGCAAACAGTACAGACCAATTATTTAGTGCCCATGGGCAACCACGGTGGCCAAGCAGCCAACCGAGTTCAAAATTTGTGAAATTTCAATGTAAACTTATTAAATTATTGAAGAAGACAGTGTGTAGTAATTTATCGTAGTTTTGAAACATTCTTTTTCGTGTTTTTTGTTGGGAAAGTGTGCAATTTCGACCGGATGGCGCAACCACAGTGAGGCTCCTCGACAATACAGATAAGTAAAAAATAACAGGCAATGGACATTTTTTTTTGCCTAGAGAGAGAGAGAGAGAGAGAGAGAGAGAGAGAGAGAGAGAGAGAGAGAGAGAGAGTAAAAAAGGGGGATGATAGAAATATGTAAGAGAAAAGTACTGATTTGCTGTTTTTTAAATTTTATTTTCTGTATAACTGAAATGTAATTTTATATTAATAATGAGATTTTTCATTACAATGTGTCGAGTTAGTTTATTACGCCACTCTACCTATAACCTATTCTCTGTGTCCAAAAGTTCGTCTAACGGCCTTCGAATTTTCTGTGAGGGAGAGTTGGTTTTTTAAATTGTTTTCATGGGGAAAGTGATACGGTTTCCACATTTCGTCCAATAAAAATGTGGTGGTGACCCTGGGACTTTTGGAATCTTCTGTCTGAACTTAGGTAAGTAAAAAAATAGTATCGGGGCTTAATTCCTTCTGTTCATTATTTCGAAACATCACAAACCCATTTTACCCATTCAACAATAATGTAAATACGAGGGTCATTCAATAAGTAACGAGACAAATCGCTCTAGCTTAAAACTCATTTATTGAATCAATACAAAGTGATGGTTACTTTTCAACAAAATCCCCTCCCAACTGTAATACACTTATCCCATCGTTCTTCTAACTTCCGAATTACCCTGGCATAAAATTCTGTGGGTTGCAGACGGAGCCAGTTTAGCACATGAATTTTGACCTCTTCATTGGAACCGAATTTTTTTCCGCGTAGTGCCTCCTTAAGAGGTCCAAACAAAAAAAAGTCTGATGGAGCGAGGTCTGGGCTATAAGGTGGATGTGGCAGGACCTCCCAGCCAAGTTTTGTAAACATTTCTTGGGTCAGTTGAGCCATGTATAGGGGAGCGTTGTCTTGAAGGAGAATCACGCCTTTTGTCAAGAATCCACGACGTTTGGTCCTGATGGCAGGCTTTACCTTGTTTTCCAGCACATCACTGTAATACTGACTATTGATTGTTTGTTGGTCTTCAGATAATCACAGAAAATAGGGCCTTGAAAGTCCTAAAAGATCGTCAACATGACTTTACCTGCTGATGGCTGCGTCTTGAATTTTTTTCGAGTGGGAGAGCTGGTGTGCTTCCATTCAAGGCTTTGTCTTTTCGATTCCGGCTGAAAATGGTGGATCCAGGTTTTATCGCATGTAATAATTCTTTCAAAAAATTATTCTTTTTCAATTAAACCACGTGCTTTCAATTGTCTACAAATTTGAAGCCTGGTTTTCTTTGTGGGCATCCGTAAGTTGTCTTGGCACCCATCTCGCGCAGGTTTTCTTGTATTGCAGCTTATTCTGAATAATTTTATGGACAGTGCCAACACTTACTGATACTTCTTCAGCAATCATTTCAACAGTTATACACCTGTTAGCCCGAATAAGCACATCAATGCGGGTTTCAAGCGAGGGAGTTGAAACTTCTACCGGTCGGCCACGCTGCTGCTCATCGCTGACATTTGCACGACCACTTTTAAACTGTTCTACCCATTTGTAAATGTTCAAACGGTGCAAACAATGATTTCCGTACACTTTTAACATACTTTCATGAATTTCATAAGGTTTGACACCTTCTGCGACTAAAAATCTAATCACTGAACGTTGTTCTTCCGCGGTGCAATTATCAAGCGGACTCGCCATTGTTGACTGAATAAATTAGAGGTTATAGTTACGAAATTTTATTAAATAGCTGATCAGAAGTCATTACAAGGATGCCAACTTGTACTCCTGAAATTATCGTATTGATTTATCAAGTAGTTTTTGAGCTAGAGCAATTTGTCTCGTTACTTATTGAATGATCCTCGTAAAATATGCCATTCCATTTTGCAGGATGTGATATAGTAATACAAACGAATACTGTCGTTTACTTCTTCTTGTATTGTCAAGCCAGAGATTGGTTTTGTGTAGGATTCCATTGTGATCTTTTTTGTGTTATACTTTTTTTATCATTTCACTTATTCTACATTTAATACCATACATGATCTGTACCAAGTACTCCAACCTCTTCATCACAACCTTACAGTTCTTCATGGCACAATGTGCATTGAATAAACTTCTCGACCCTTCTGTCAACCAGCAACATCTCTCATCACATATATACAGTGTCAAGCGTCTCTTTATTTTTAATTTTATCTGTTCAATATGCCTATCACATCTCAAAGCTGTGATATCGCCTTCTCTCCTTCACACAATTTCTGCAACACAGGGCAATAATATATCTACAGTATATACAAAACTTCTTAAACCGTTTTCCTAGCTTCAAGTACAAGTCAGATATATAATGAAAAAACCTTTTTCAACTTTATATTTTGACCATTTTATGTGGAAACAAATAAATATTTATTTATTTTTGAGAAAAAAATGTACTCAATAATTTATTTTAATACTATAATTTGTTTATTCTTATCATTAAAAAAAATATTAACAAAAAAATACAAATTCAGTCTTTTCCATGGTATACACATTGTTATGCGTCTTTGTACTTTATTTGGTAAACACAAGAAAATGCACCTATTAATTTCTATGAAAAAGTTAATCCACATCTGATTGTAGTCTCATTTTATCAACGAATAGTTAACATATAAACCCACTCACAAATAAAATAAATTATAAAAAATTGTGTATACATACAATTATAGAGAATGTGAAGTGGTGTTCAAGGAAAGGAACTATACAATACAAACTGTTAATTATTTTTATGTTTATTTACACACTGTAGGTAATACAGAATCATCAAAAACAAAACAGAAAAAAACAGTAAACTTTATTACAATTTTTTGAACACATTTTACTCCCCGGATTTAGTTTTTTTTTCCTTAATTCTTACCTTACAAAGTTTAAAGTATAATTATCGCATTGTCATCAGTAAAATTGATACAATGTTCTGGATGTTTCCGTAACATGTGCAATCGAACACTACCACGTTGAGTAAATTTTCGCAAACAGATACTGCAACTGAACTGCGGCGTTTTACCGCATTCTAATTTCATGTGTCGATGCAAGTTGCGTCGGTACTTGTACATCTTGAGACAATTTGGACACTGCCAGCACCCATCCCCTATACCAACAACACAATATAACTTTTATGTTAAAATACAAGAATACTTTATTACATAGAAAATGATTACATCGTCTAATTACCTGTAGTGAGCATAGGCTAAGAGTACTAGCAAGCTCCCTGAGCCTGCAGAACTCTCTCACTATTTTGAATAAAATTAATTTTTATTAGGTGAATTTCAACATTAAATTATTTACCAATTATAAAAAAAATACAGAAACCCCGATTAATCTACTTTTTTTTTAGTAAAATAACAATTGTGAAGCAAACAAACATATAATTAACACTAAAAATTCCCAACTACTGCATTTGTTATTAATTTAAATTAGTAATGCCTACACAACAAATAATTTAGTCCTAGTTTTTTTAAATTTAGATTATTTCCATAGACATCTATCTGCCTATATCTAATACTTTTCACAAATATACATACCTTATAATAATATATAACATTTTTGTAAGCACAGCTTATAAACTTATTGAAGGTGACCTAATATTTGCAAGAAGTGTTGAGAGGTTTAAGATAAACACTTGAATTGAATAAATAAACACTTTGTATAGTTCTATTTTTCCAGAGGTTAGATTTGAACCTCTGAAGGTGAAAAAATTGTCAGGAAAATAAAAATTATCTGTACAACTTCAGTATACAAAGTGTTTATTTATTCAATTCAAGTGTTAAGAAAATGTTCTACCAAGTGGCGAGTGACCGTTCGATCAGTGTAAGATATTAATTCTGTCAAACTATTAAAGACACCACGTTTGTATTTTGAACAAAATTCCTCCTACCTTGATGGCCACATAAATTTTGACAATTTTTTTAAATCTTGAGTTTCATTTTTGGCCTGAGGTGCCCCTCGAAGTTAAAAAAAAATCTTCAAAGTAAACACTACATTCAGATTTGAATTACAATTCCCATAAGTCACTCACACGGCTGGATTTTAAAACTTTTGATCTTGGGCCTTGGTGTAGTAAAATTTTGAAATTTCCCAAACTGTATGCTATAATCATATTTTAGTTAAAATTCTCATCAATTTGATTTATATCACATGGATTTTTGCAATTTATCGAAATTTTGGTCAACCTTTTTAACCACAGTGTCCAAGAATTTTGAAAGTTTCAAAAATTAGCACTGTATTCAGATTTTGTTTAAAACACCTCCTTTAATTTGATACCCTATCTGGATTATTATGTTTTTTTTTCATAATATTAACCTCCTATGTTTTTATTAGTAGGTAATAGGATGTCCAAAGCTGTAATACGAAACTTAAATACAGATAATTAATTTTAAATGTTCATATAAAAGGCTTAACATTCTATGCAATAAACCATAATTTGATAAAATTAAAATTTACAGAGGCATTGGTGATCAAAAAATTAAAATGGCAGTCATTTTGAAATTTGAGATTGTAAAAGAACATTGCAAAAATTAATTTTTTATTTATTTAAGAACATTAATTTTTACATGTATACCAAATTTCATAAAAATATCTCAATCCCTTCTTGGGATAATAAAGTTTTCCTAAAAAAAAAACACACAAAATGGCGGCCAGATGGAAAACGAGAAGTTTCAGGAGAAATTTGTTATAAGAACTTTTTTCTTTATTCCCACCAGTAGAATACATCCTGAAAGTTTCTTTGTGAATCACCCTCTATAAGCATAATAGCAGTTCACAATGCTGTAGCAGGCTCGGTCAGTGTTACCAGTACATAAGATTTAATTCCCGCTAGTAATATATTTTTGTATACAGTATTCTACCATCTTTTTTAGTTACAATTAAAAATTTTCCTTAACAACGAATGAACCAACACAAATAATACTCAATATTCAATGGCTCATAACCACAGTTATAAACTGTCATCAATAGAGGTAACTTGTTGACGCCTGATATGCCTGTTCCAATCATTTTTTTGTGTGTGTAAAGGAAATTATTAAATGCAACCACCTTTACCATTAATACTCTCACACTGTTTGAATACAACTGTGAAAATGTCTGTTTCTAGGAAATAACACAGGATCTGTTTAGGTTCAGATGGAATCAACAACAAACTATCAGATCAATTACTCTTATCCCAATCAATAACTTCAATCAGAATTTCAGTGCTCAAAATTATATGTTTGAATATTACTGATATTTTCATTATACATAAAACATTATGTATTGACACACCCAGACATCATCTCTCTCGCAGCCCATAGGCTGGTGGCAGCAGCTCGCCATTCTTCACGCTTTTCTGCTTTTCTTTTCAACTCACAACATGACGTGCAGTTCATATCGACCATAAGCTGTTTCATGTAGTCTAAAGTCATGTGTTTAATGCACAATAATACAAGTTGCAAAAAATTCAACAAATTTATTAACAATAAAATAGAATTACCTTGGCTGAATAATTACACCAAAAGCAGCATAGTATTCTAAATAATAATTTGTTTATTATAATAATTTGTTTCAAACGGTTACAAAATTAACAGCAGTTTTTGGTAAACTGATATAACATAAACAAGGAATTATCTTCTTACTTTTCTATTTAACATTTGGACAAAAACAATTTCTGAACTCAGCATAAAAATTAATCCAAAAGTCTTGTTTTTACCGTAAACATTGCTTTAGAAGAAACAATAAACACATTTATCAGTAGGTAACTTTAAAATTTGGATATCCACTCTCTTCATTACACAGATTTCATGCTTTTCTTGTTTTTATATAAACAAGACAATCGGACATGTTTCAACAGAGTGTCCTTCCTCTGAAACCGTTTTGTACAAAAAGAACACTGAAATTGCTGAACTCTGTCACACTGGAATTTCACATGCCTAACAAGCGCAGTTTTGTGTGAATAACTTCTGTTGCATTTATTACAGGTATAAGGCCTGTTCAGACTGTCCTCGGAGCCGTTCAATGACGTCGATAACTGTTCCTGATACGAATCAAGTAACCATGTTAGTTCTGAAACAAAAAGATTTAATTAGCCAGAATTAAATAAAATCCTTTTATTTATTGACAAATGTACGCCTAAATGTCTACTTTATTTATAATATAAGTAACTGAATTTCCAAACCACAGTTTTTAAATGCCACATTTATATCCAATTACAACTGCTTTTACAGCTTAGATATATTTAGATAATGTAAATAACATTATAGAACTTGGTACTAAGTCTTCACTAATGTGTCATGAATCATCTTTAAGCCTCTCCTAGCAGGAAGAAATTTTAAAACCAGTAACCAGTACTATTAACTTTTCAGAAAGATGCAAAAAATAAATTCTTGGATTTCGTTGTCCATGACGTGTCCGTTACTTAACTAAATATCACTATTGTTTTAACGACTCGGAACACTAAGTTTTTTATAAGTAAAATCATAAAGATTTACTGTGAATTTGTACGCTTGGACTGTGGCTCATCTTGCTGAGTTAAATTCTTGGATTTCGTTGTCCATGACGTGTCCGTTACTTAACTAAATATCACTATTGTTTTAACGACTTAGAACACTAAGTTTTTTATACGTAAAATCATAAAGACACTTTAGAACAATTAGAAATCTACAAACACAAAAACAAATAAAAACGACATCCTAAACGAACAGACACAATTCAAATCGCACGCATTATTCGAACACATCTCACCCAACACACACAGCATCGATCTTTCGAAAATCTATCCCGTCGCCAATAACAAGACGGACAGCGCTACCTACGGCAGCCTCTGAAGAAGCCTTTTAAAGGAGAAAACCGGTTTAGGCTTTAAGGTAAATCTTTATGATTTTACTTATAAAAAACTTAGTGTTCCGAGTCATTAAAACAATAGTGATATTTAGCAAAAAATAAGTTAACACTCTGAAGCACGAAATTAGCTCTTTTTATATTTTTGAGTAAGTCAAATACTGTACATACAAAAATTCATATATTTACTGAATTTTTATTAAAATTTACAACAATATGTGTTCAACACTAAGCAGTTAACGACACATTGACAATGTCCAATAGAATACTGTTACACCATTACAGAACATTCTACATGTTTCTCGGCTATTCCAGCAGAACCAGCTGTAATGTTGTGTGCGTACATGACTCTTAACGTGCGTCAACGAGGCTATTCCAGCAGAACCAGCTGTAATGTTGTGTGCGTACATGACTCTTAACGTGCGTCAACGAGGCTATTCCAGCAGAACCAGCTGTAATGTTGTGTGCGTACATGACTCTTAACGTGCGTCAACGAGGCTATTCCAGCAGAACCAGCTGTAATGTTGTGTGCGTACATGACTCTTAACGTGCGTCAACGAGGCTATTCCAGCAGAACCAGCTGTAATGTTGTATGCATACATGACTCTTAACGTGCGTCAACGAGGCTATTCCAGCAGAACCAGCTGTAATGTTGTGTGCGTACATGACTCTTAACGTGCGTCAACGAGGCTATTCCAGCAGAACCAGCTGTAATGTTGTGTGCGTACATGACTCTTAACGTGCGTCAACGAGGCTATTCCAGCAGAACCAGCTGTAATGTTGTGTGCGTACATGACTCTTAACGTGCGTCAACGAGGCTATTCCAGCAGAACCAGCTGTAATGTTGTATGCATACATGACTCTTAACGTGCGTCAACGAGGCTATTCCAGCAGAACCAGCTGTAATGTTGTGTGCGTACATGACTCTTAACGTGCGTCAACGAGGCTATTCCAGCAGAACCAGCTGTAATGTTGTGTGCGTACATGACTCTTAACGTGCGTCAACGAGGCTATTCCAGCAGAACCAGCTGTAATGTTGTGTGCGTACATGACTCTTAACGTGCGTCAACGAGGCTATTCCAGCAGAACCAGCTGTAATGTTGTGTGCGTACATGACTCTTAACGTGCGTCAACGAGGCTATTCCAGCAGAACCAGCTGTAATGTTGTGTGCGTACATGACTCTTAACGTGCGTCAACGAGGCTATTCCAGCAGAACCAGCTGTAATGTTGTGTGCGTACATGACTCTTAACGTGCGTCAACGAGGCTATTCCAGCAGAACCAGCTGTAATGTTGTATGCATACATGACTCTTAACGTGCGTCAACGAGGCTATTCCAGCAGAACCAGCTGTAATGTTGTGTGCGTACATGACTCTTAACGTGCGTCAACGAGGCTATTCCAGACCGTACCAGTCGACGCATTGCATTCAAGGCCGCAATCAATTATGTTCTAGTGTTTTCGAGTAGTATTGATGCAAATTATGGATTATTCTGGAACACTTGTACTATCTATTTAAACAATGGCAGCTGCCACTTAGGATCAGTCTTATGTCGGTGATTACTCATTTGAGTTTTATGTCGGGCGATTTACACAGGTGTTTCAAGTGGTGTATTAGTAAAAAGTGATTATACTGTGGAATTCTTTATAGTAGCTGACATTATTATTTGTGTGGACAGATTAACTTGAATTGTTATTCGAGAATAATATTGTTGAATAACTTGTTGACTAAAAACTATTAATTGTGATAATTAAAGCTGGATTTTAGTGACTTTATTGGTGTCTTGTATTTTGTTTCCCACTGTAACATATGATGATCGAGGAGACAGTCGTACCAATATGGTGTTAAAAATTTCCAAAAAACACATTGTCACTGATGTTCACAATAAGAACTGCAAATCTTCTTATCGTGCAAAATTCATCATCTGAACAAATGCCAATTTTACAGTTATAAAAACCATAACAAACATGTTTCTGTTTGTTACTCATATTTTGAAACTAACTAAGATTTGAAACTGACTGTGGAGGCAACAACATTCCACCAGTCTGTTGTTCTCCAAACTAAGATCGATATGCATATGAGTTGTGACGAACCAATAAGAATTTGCCTTTCTTCTGATTGGCTTTTGGTGTCAGACAACAAATTCGTGCGGACACCAAAAGTTTATAAATATGAGTGTCCTACTCACGGCCACTAACCTTAACCACAGTTCAGTGGTGACTGACTACAAAACCTTTGTCAGTGTTTTGCAGCCTTCTGCACTGAAGATGGCCCTCAAAGGCATGGCCGAAACGTTTGCACAAAAGAACCACGGACAACGGCCTTACAGCTCGATAAGCCTAAGTACTCATATCATAAGATCAATATTATTTAATTGACGTTCAGAGTAGGAGAGTAAAATGCTCAATGGTTGATAAAATTCAAGAAAAACTGTTAAACAAACACTGGATGTATAGCCATCGTTGTAAAAAATTTTAGTTCTACAGATTTGAAGATACTGAATATAATTGAAGACATGTGTTTTTTGTATGTTTCCTAATGTTTATTACTTATAATACGAGGGTCAGTTGGAAAGTTCGCAGAGAGACAACTGTAACTAAAGTTTTTCATGTGCTGTAATATTTGTATTTTATGTGAACTCCTGTTAATTTCTAAAACTATCTATCAATTTATTTATTGTTTAGAAGCTGTTTAAAATTGACGTAACATGTGTTTTGAAAAACGGACAAAATCAAACATTGTGGTGTGATTCTTTGCTAAAAATTGTTTAGCGCCAATGAAAATTCAAAACGAAAATGTAAATATGTCAGGATATGCTGCTAAAACATTAGGAGATTCTGGAAATGGCATGATTCTATTGGCGCTAAAATGTTTTCAACAGTGAATTCATCACAACACGATGTTTGATTTTGTACATTTTAAAAACACGCAAGACAGGAAAATTTCAAACAGCTGATAAAAAGAGAATAAATTGACAGATATATCTGGAAATTAACAGATGTTCACGTGAAATATATATGTCTTGCAGCACACGAAAGATTTTAGTTTTACCACTGAGATGTCGCTCCACAAACCTTTCAACTGACCATCATAAATGATGTTTAGCTGGTTCTAGCATCTAATGCAGATATGCTGGCATAGTAAAATACGTAAACATGATTACCATGTATCGTATCATAATTATATTACTATAAGATTGAAGAAATACAATACTTAAAAAAATTACTATCAACTCCTAAATTAGCCTACTGTACATGTCAGTGTAAAATTGACATTGACAAGAAATCAAAAATGAAAGAATATAGATGAAATTTCTTCTGAAATATCAGTTTGGAGAGTAAAGAACGTAATTCATCAGGTAGCGTAAGGACAACAATATTAGAGAATATTAAGTACAATAAGAGAGGTAATAAACAATTGTACAAATATATATGGAAATAATGTGCAGAGTGGTGCTACATGTGTGGCTGCCTAAACATTTGATGACTTATATGCCCCATGGAAGAAAATGTAAGAGCAGGTCGTGAAAAGCAGAAGCACCTATGGAGTTTTAACAGACAGTTTGTTTAAACCCAGGAATGCTGCAGAAAAAAAGGAGAAGAAATGACAATTAAATAAATACCAATTTAATAAAGTCTTTAATAACTTTATCTATTTTAACTTAGTCACCTATCGTTTATGATGACTTTATTGGCTCATAATTTGTAAGTTCAATAATCGTTTTAAGCAACTAGATCATAGAGCAACAGACTTCTTTTAACTGTTCAGGAAATGAAGTCAGCTTTAATTGACAAACACGTGCAAAGTAAGATCTCGGCAAGTTCACATAGATACATAGGAGATTACGCAGGAGACTCAGGAACAAGTTGAGGGGTCAGAAAGTGATGACCAAATTGAGACGGTTTGAAAGAAAAGTCTTGATAAAGATATTTGCTTGTCTTTTCTTCCCGTACGCGTTCGGCGTGATGTGCGCCTTTGTCAGCTTTGAGACAACTGCCATTAACTTGTAACGGTTTTTATTTGGAAGGTATAGTGGGGGTGGTGTGTGGAGGAAGGGGATTGGGGCGGGGATCCAAATTATTGTTAGTTTTACGTTTAATTGTGTCAAAAAGTGTGTGTGATTTATACTGTAATTGGTCATTAAGTATGTTGTTTGGTTGTGTTGTGTGGTGTTTGTATATTTCATATTGTTCTGCTGTGTTAAGTTTTCGACCTTTGGGTAAGTAGTGTAATATCTCAAGATTAGTATCTATAAAAATTATCTTGTTGTTGCATCCTCTTCGTTCACTTTATTAATTTAATAATATATATAAAACTTTCACTAATGAACTTACTGTTGTCACTTCCCAAACGTTTCGAGATGTTGTTTCTCTTCTTCAGTGGGTGTAATACTGACTGTCGATTACAGAATAACCGTTACGGAAAAATGGTGTGTGTGATGGGGGTTGATGGTGGGAAGGGATTGGCGCTGAGGTTTGAATTGTGTGTGTGGATCAGTGTGTCGAATAGTGTATGTGATTTATAATGTATTTGTTCATTTAATATGTTGTTTGGTTGTAGTGTGTGATATCTGTATATTTCAAATTGTTCAGCTGTGTTTAGTTTTCTACTTTTAGGTAAGTAGTGTAATATTTCCATGTTGTGTTCTATGTTTGTGTAACTGTGGTTTACGTTATGTAAATGTGTGGCGAATGTGGAATGTATGTAGTTTGTGGTGAGGGCTTTTAAATGTTCAGAAAATCTGGAAGAAAAAGATCTTCCCATCTGGCCGATGTAGAATTGTTGGCAATCATTACAATTTAATTTATAAACACCTGTTTTGCTGTATGTGTCAATGTCTTTGTTAGTATTATTTATGTGTTTTCTAATGGTGTTGTTGGTTCTGTAGGCTATTTTATAATTGTGTTTCCTAAATGTGTTTGCAATTTTATGTGTATTGGAATTGTAGTATGTAAGTGTTATGTATTTACTGGGTTGTGTGTTGTTGGTCAGATGTGTTTTACTTTTTGTGTTGAGGATTCGTTTGTGTAGTTTATTTATTAATTCGGGGTTGTATCCATTTTTGACTGCTATGTATTTAATTGTGTTTAATTCATCTTGGTAGTCATGTGTGTTTAGGGGTATTGAAGTGAGCCTATGGAGCATGTGGTTGAAAGCTGCATGTTTGTGTTGAGTTGGGTGGTTGGATGTGTTGTGTATGACCATGTCTGATGTGGTGGGTTTTCTGTATATTTTGTATGTGTGTGTGTTGTTTGTTTTGGTGATTGTAAGGTCTAAAAAATTTATGCTGTTATTTAATTCTATTTCAAGTGTGAATTTTAATTTATGGTGTATAGTGTTAATGTATTTGTGGAAATTTTTTATTTGTCTTTTGTTGCCGTTGTAAAGGAGTAAATGTCGTCAACATACCTGTGCCGATATATTATTTTATCGGTGTATTTGTTGTTGTTCAGTATGTGTTTCTGTTCTATGGTGTGTATAAATATTTCTGCTAGTATACCTGATATAGGGGAGCCCATGGGTATTCCATCTGTTTGTGTGTAATACATGTTATTGTGTGCGAAATAATTTTGATCTGTGATAATTTTAGTTAGATGGATGATCTCTTTTATGTGTGTTTCAGGTGTGTTATTTATTTGTAGTAATTGTTCTAATGTAATTATGGTTTCTTTTATGGGAACATTGGTGTATAGGTTTGTTATGTCGAATGAAGCAAGTGTGGAATTGTGGGGAATGTGTACATGTTGAGTTTTATTCACTAGATCTAAATTACTTTTGACAGTGGTGTTGTTTGTTAAATTTATGCTATTTCTGATCAATTTATCTAAATGTCTAGCTATTTTGTGTGCAGGTGCTTGTGTGTTATTTATAAGTGGTCTGATGGGAATATTGGGTTTGTGTAATTTCGGTAGTGCATTTAGTGTAGGGGCGTTTGGTTTAATTTGTTTTAGATATTTGATGTTGTCAGGTGATACTATGTGTTTTGTGTTATTTAGGGTTTTGTTTATTTGTTTGTGATATTTAGGGGTGGGGTCTTTATTTAATTTAGTGATGTTGTTTTCATTAAAAAATGTTTCAATTTTGTTATTTAAAGCCTGTTTTTCTATTATGACATTTATATTACCTTTGTCTGCTTTGAGTATGGTTAGGTTGTGTTCATGTAATTTACGTTTTATGTTTTTTAGTGTTTGGAATTCATTATTGTGTTGTTTATTTTCGTATTGTTGTGTGTTTTGTAATTCGCGCTTTATATCATAGCGTATGGTATATATATATATATATATATATATATATATATATATATATATATTATTAAATTAGTATCTATGTTGGTGTAGCTGTGGTTTTTTGTTTCAATTTTCTATATTAGTTTAGTGCTGTGAAAAAAGAAGATGAACAATCAAAACAACTAAAGATATTTGGTCTGATAAAAGAATGACATACTTGGAGAATAAGGAAAAATGAAGAATTGAACGTACTTATCAAAGGGGAAAATACAGTAAGGTTCACCAAAGCACAAAGAGTATATTGGTTGGGGCATGTTGATAGAATGAAGGATACAAGAATGGTTAAGAATGTCCGGAACGGGAGATTATATGGAAGAAGGAGGAGGCGTTGACCAAGGAAACGATAGATGGACGACGTCAATGGAGACCTTGTTACAATGCACATAAGAGTCTGGAAAAGATTGGCAAATGCTAGAGGGGAGTTGAAGAGGATTGCTGCAGAGGTCTAGGTTCACCAGCGGCTGTTGGGCCAGTGAGAGAAGAAAGAAAAGAAAAAGGATGCGTTCAACAAAAAGCAGGGGGAATAAAATGGCCACCCACTTTCTGACAACATTTCTGTAGATATAACTGTTGTTACTGCTTATAACAAATAATATTTAGACCAATCATAAAAACAAATACAAATGACACAATCTTTCAGTTTTTTAGCCGAATGGAAAATTACAGGATTGGATACAAACCACTCTCCCACAAAAAAATATCCTCTCCCTACGTTCATATGAGAAATAACATAAAAAAAATCAAAACTTTCATGAAACAAGTGTTCCAGCTATCTTATATATTGTTTAAAGATTTGAATCATTGTTAAGAAACAGAACAAGTTTATTGAAGCCACTGAGAAAAAAAATTTTGAATTAAAGAGTCAGAGAACGTACACTAATGGATAGAATGTGAAACATTATTTGACTCAACATTGAAAATATAAAGTAAGAGCAATGGGTAGCAACACCATCTTGTAATTTCAATTAGCAGACTCTGTAATTCCAACTTTGTCGTGTTTACTTGCTGACCTGCTACTTGTCATGTTCCGGATGAGGACAAGTAGCATACATATTTCAATAAGTAGAATATGCATATAAAACATTACTTGGACCAAAAGCATACGGACAGAATGTTGGAAATAAAAAATATTACTGGGACCAAAAGCATATGACAGCATGTTGGAAATAAAAAATTAAAATTTGTATACGTAAAGACTGCAGGTTTGGACAGTGTTTGTTAGTCAATATGACACAATGTTGAAATTGTTAGTTTGAAGTATTTTTATACAGTAAAAAAAACTGTTAGTGTTGTGAAATGGTGCAAAAAGAATGGTGAGTGTGAGAACAGATTCCCGACTATTTTATGGGATAATAATAAAAAAAGATATTAAAGTTAATAACTTTTATTCTAAGTGGAATTTTCATATGATACTTGCACCAGAATGCGCCTAATGAAGAGACCTATCAAATGTCAGTAATTGTTAGTAAATTAAAGAACTGAAAATATGAGTTTTTTAACAGAAAGTTTTATGGCCCATTAAATAGGTCGTGTAATTATTTTTGACAGGCCACAAATTGCTTTCAAACAGTCTAATTCAAGTATATTGTTATCTTGGCCACAGTAGCAGAGAAGAGTTACGAATTTTACGAATTAACCAATCACCATACGAGGATTAGGGCAAACTTTCATTTGAACTCTAATTTCTTGTTGAACAGTTAGTCACTCTGTGAAGTCGGAAGCGGTGTGGAGACATGTTGCTCTAGTTAATACGTTTGGTCTACTAGGCATTATGAACACAGTTTGCTAGCTACTGGTAAATCGTAAACTGTTTAAAAAAAAGTGCTAATTCAGGAAAGTAACAGATTTCTGTATAGGTATTATAGACACTACAAAGTGGCTGGATTTATGTGTAAACCAAATACACACAATTTGCAGTAAAAAAGCAATATCTGAGAAACTTAATTAACTGTGATTTATAGAATTGTTTTAACCCAAGAACAACCCTGAATGCCAGACACAAGGAAGAAATCGCATCGGTATCCAGATCGAATCAACACACCTGTATCCAGATTGAATGACCCACATCAGAATCCAGACTGGATCATCAACATTTCGGTGACCTAGCGTATATTCTGCATAAAACGGAAGTGACTGTATTTTTTTATAAATTCTAATACAACCTATTAAACAAAAGAGACAAAAGAACTTTTTAAAAAAAGATTTGAAGTATTTAGATTATATAAGAGATAAGAATTTATTTTAATTTATGTTCACATTAACAGAGAGTAATTACTTTGTTATAACATAAACTGTATTAAATTCAAAGTAGTGTCATCTGTAGCAAAATCATTAATAAATCTGACAGCATTCCAATATATGGTGTAAACAATGTAAATACAGTAAAACCTGTCTTAAGCGGCCACCCTTACATCTCTGTAAAATGTGGTCGCTTAGAAAGGTGGCCGTTTAAAAAAGAAGTGGTGGGGATAGTAACAATACAGTATATTAAATACTGGTACGGATAATAATCTATATTATTTTATTGTGTACTTGCAGCTGTATTCCTATTTACAGTATGTTTACAATGAAAGTACTTATATTACAACACGTGGTAAAGAAATAATACTTTTGAAAAATAGAGTTTTAATGTATTTTTTTTTTGTAATTTGAACTACACTACAAATTTCAAGAACACTTGGGCACGCATGGATTGCTTTCGGCAATTCAACATTACTACTGTTTCAACAGCTTGGAACATTTGCTTATAACTGATCGCTTACTACTGTTTCAAACGTTATGGAGACTTCAACAGTTTATTGTCAACAAATAACATTTTGTAAATTTGAAAGTAGCCAGGCATATACGGCCAGATCGTTTACCTTGTCTTTTAGCTGAGTCATGTATAAACACTGCTTGAGTATTCTTAGAAATCTGTAGTGTTAAAGTATTCAAAGTATTTTGTTTACTGTATTGTATTCCAAATGACAGAACATCTAATTGGTGACCGTTTAAGCAAGTGAACAAAACCGTTATGGATGACCGTTGGCCAGGGAGAATGTGACCATTTAATGGAAGAGAAATTTACATTGGTCTTATGGAAAATAAAATCTGTTCCTCAAAAAAGTGGCCGTTAGGTCAGGTTTTACTGTATCAAGAAACGGACTCCCTAGCAAAAAGGGTTTGTGTATACGATGCATGAAAAGACATGGGTATTGTGCTGATGATGGTTACAGAGATTTAACTCACAATTAGGCCTACAATGTTTTACTACACACTGTAACAAAAGTAGTAATGTTAACATTTCACTATTATCACTGAAGATCTGAATGTACTTTCATTTTCACAATTTACGCTAAATAATAAATGAACTTTAAAAACTCATTAGAAATACTGTAGAATGCCCAAGAAGAAAATGAAACCAATTTAGTAGATTAAAGGTAACAATGCAATTACAACCTGTTAAAATTGAAACCTAAAATTGTACGCAGTATTATGGTTTTATATTTTAATAGTTTTCAATTATCAGTTTGTTTAGTAACTGAATAATTATAAAATTCTGCTTCAAATAGGGCTAAGAAAAAAATACACATGTCCAGTTAATAATACAAAATTATTTTTATTATTTAATTCTTATCAAAATTACTTTATAATATTAGTTTTTAAAATAATATGACAATAATAATAATGACTCGTACAAACTTAACAGAACTATCACGTAAACTAAATAATGTTGAAATATAAAAATATAGGTATTTATTATTATCACATAATATATTAGGTGCTCTTTTGTTTTTTATAAATTATATATTTTAATTCTTTTTATTAGACTATTTATGCTTTAGTGTCACTGTTTATTCACTTTTTATATTAAAATAATAATAGAATTTAAATATTCTACATAGTATACAAAAATATATATTACCTTAAAAAATATATACTAATAAATAAATACGTATATAATCTTAGAATTAAAGTAACTAGATGTCCCAGCTTTTGAATTTAGTGCGTTATAATATCTGATACTTATGTATCGTGTTTTTACTGCAATTGTTCCGTTTCTGACAACACGTTTTGCAAATATAGAACAACAGCCCAACATCAACACAGCTGTATGTTAACTAGTCCTTTCCACCACTCTCTCTCTCTCTCTCTCTCTCTCTCTCTCTTCTGAAACAGAATATTTTTTGACCTCAGCAAAAATTTTCCCAAACCTATTTCACCCATCCTTTTTTCCAATAGAATTGTCTTAACCTATGGGTCTTTCATAGATCCTACTTTTTCAAAATTTGTATTAATACGCCCTGAGCAGGTGATGAAGACACTGTCATGAAATGGGCATTGTAATAAATGACTACTGTCCCCATGTTGGTTTTGGCAGATGATCCACGTTATGGTAACACTGGACAAGGAGACTCCAATTACACGAACCAGAAACTCCACGAAGAATATAAATTTTGGTACACTTAACAGCCGGTTATTGGAGGTGAAAGAGAATGGGTTTGCACGCTATAAAAAGAGTGCTTTTTGGAGGGGTTTATTTGGAACAACATTATCAAAAGATGGCAGTAGTGATAAAGATTAGCTGCAAAAAAAAAATGGTGATAGGACAGTTGAAGTCTGTGCTTTGGAGTAGGAAAACAATCTGAAAGACGAAAAAGATGATTTACTTTGGTGACTTGAAATTATAGTCACCTGTAGCTCTGAAACTTGAGAGATAAATCGAAGAAACTCCTGGAGGCTAACAAGCAGTGGAAATGAACTTCTGGAGAAGTTCTTCCATGGTGTCCAAGCTCCAGTCCATTAGAAACGAGAATATAAGGAGGCGACTTCACGTTAACAAGACAATTTTAGACACCATGAATACAAAGTGCCTTGAATTGTCTGGCTATGTAGAATGGATGTCTGGTGATCGTTGGCTCAAAAGGTTGCTGCACTGGGTTCTGCTATGGTGACAGAAGTGGACTGTGAAGATCACAGAAAAAAGGACATCCTCGATGAGATGGGGAAAACAGGCTTACAACGTGGTGACTGGTGTGCAGTACACAAGCGGCAGCAGTACAGTAGCTGTAGAAGTCTCACACTGGATGGATAGATTTGTCTTAACCACAGTGTAAATGTCTCCAACCATTATTAACACTATATATCACTACCAAACATACACTGCAGTAGTAACTTTGAAGATTAAGAAAAAATGAAGTTATGTTTTTGACTGGACTGCGTTATGTTTGTTAGTATGGACTCCGTAAAAAATGTCTTGTCTGACAACGTTTCACTCATATTACAATGAGTACCCTCAGGTCCTAAGTGACGAAAAGGCCGGCAAGTGAACTAAGTTGGCTATGGGTGGTCCGGTATGTGGACCCTGCCCTGTATGTGTTACGCTGTATATATTATTTGTCCAGTCAGTCAACCCAATAAGTAAAGGGTACAGTCTCAGTAATTTTCCTGTACAGTCAAACCAGTAAGTAAAGGGTACCAAGTCGTGCTCAGATTGGCCTTTTTCCCTGCTGATGTTATCGTTGTGTTTATTAATTTCTATTGCTTCTAGGACCAATATGTCATAATACCTATTACACGACCTTATTACAGGTGCATTGTAATGGGACAAAATTAGTGTAACCAAAATTTATATATCATTTTAAAACATTTTTATTGTGATGAAATTGATCTAGTCAGAGATGTGGAAGTGTTGGGAGTTATACAATGACCAAATGAGGTAATGTAACAAAGTGTGTGTGATGCATACAGTGCATTGTAAAATCTATAATTTAAACCTAAAAATCAGGGCCGCTGAATAGAGAAGGGCTGTCTCACTACTTTGATGTTTCCACTGCCACCACGGTACTCGGTGGCATGGAGGGGGGACAGTGCCTTGACGTCACCACTCAGACAACTCAAGTCTTGCACGTGTTCAGTCAGTAGCGTTGTGACATCTGTCAGCTGTGTTGTTGTGAATCGAAGCTGTTTAAGTTGTACAGTTATTGTTGTGTTATGAGTGGTGTAGAGAAATATTTGTGTTGTGATTTGCAAGTGATTAAATTACGAAAATGAGTTGTTGTGCGGTCGCAACGTGCAATAATTATTTCCACAAGACAAAGAAACTGGGAATTGACGTTGTATACCACTGTTTCCCTAAAGATCCTGAAACTGCAAAGTTATGGGTGTTAAAGTGTAAACGGTTGGACTCAATAAACTGTAAGTACGCTCATATTTGTAGCAGCCATTTTGCGCCAACAGATTATTGTGATGACATGAAAAACCGATTATTAGGGTTGCCACAAAGGAAGATATTGAAAGTAACCGCAGTCCCTTCTTTAAATTTGCCCTGTCAAACTGACCAAAATGGAACCGCATCGACTGTTTTAAGAGAAGAGCAATTTAATAATAGACGGACTCGGTTGGACGCTTTGGAAAGAATTGAACATTTTTAGCCCTAAAAAGCCGCGTCCAGAATCTAGTGACATTAGTCCTGCACTAATTGAGACCGGTCCAGGCAATGATAACTGTAATTGTGAGATCTACAACCTCGTGGTAGAAGAGAACGAATGTTTAAAAAAAACTGTTGTTGATTTAAAAAAAACAAATAGATTTGTTAAGAAAAGAGAGGCGAATGCTTTTGAGGAAAATCTCACGGAAAACAAACAACCATTGTATGTTAAGTAAAAAAAGAGCTGGCGGAATTAAAGAATTAAAACAAAAAAATAGTACAATTGAAATGTGAAAGTATACAAAAGTCAAATGTGATCACCTCAGTTAACAAAATCCTTACACCGACTCAGCAAAAAGCGTTAGCTGTAAAAGGAAACGTTTGATGGACAAGTGAAGACGTGTCATGTGCTATAATGATCAGGGCCTTGTCTCGTAAATCATATAATTTTTGGAGAGAAACTGTTGGTTTTCCTTTGCCATCTGCCGCCACATTGAGTCGATGGTGTGCAAAATTTACTTGTTTGCCAGGAGTTCTGAATAATGTACTGACGTTAGTCTCCAAGTGCTGCGAAAAATTATCAGTAGTGCCGAAAAGTTGCGTGTGTTAAGTTTTGACGAGATGCACATCGACAGCAAAGTTGTCTACGATGTTGGCTTGGACCAAATTTTCGAGCCACATTCAAAAGCCCAAGTAGCTCTTGTTAGAGGTTTAGTTTCTAGGTGGAAACAGCCTGCGTTTTTTAACTTTGATGTTACAATGGACAAGTCGTTAATGTTCATAATCATTAATGCTATTGAATCTAAAGGAATCAAAGTTTGCTCTATTGTATCCGATTTGGGAGGTTGTGGTACACTGTGGAAGGAACTTGGTGTATCCACCACGAGCACGTTCTTTACCAATCCATCAGACAGTAAAAGAAAAGTATGGGTTTTCGCTGACATGCCACATTACCTGAAGCTGTTGGGAAACCATTTTCTTGATGAGGGACTAGTCTTGGAAAACGGCACGGAAGTAAATGTTGACATTTTAGTCATGTACTAAAAAAGGACACAGGAGAGATTAAACTGTGCCATAAACTTGAGCCGTCTTTTTTAGCTTTGAAAGGAAACGAAAGACAATGAGTTGGACCAGCTAAAGCAGTATTCTCCAGAACTACCGCTAAAGCAATACAGATGCTAAGCGGTAATAAAGAAGTAGCAGAATTTTTTGAATTGGTAGATTCCTTTACCGACATTATGAACAGCAGTATACCGCACTCTTCTAACTCACACCCTATGAGAACTGGTTTTGGCTTTATGCCTCATTTTGGCAAGCACGCAGAAGTGCTGAATAAAATGAGAAATGTTACGTCTACAACGCAAGTTAAAAACAAAAGAAGTTTGTTGCCATTTCAGAAAGGTATAATTATATCTATAACATCCCTTTTTGGACTATTTGAAGATGTCTGTGAAATGTATGACATTAAATACATATTAACTACACGGCTAACGCAGGATGCTCTGGAGAGCTTATTCAGCCTTATCCGAGGAACTGGACAGTTCTATGACCACCCTAGCCCAACGGAATTCATATCTCGAATTAAGAAAATAATGCTGGCTAACAAGATGCCGAAACCATCTAACAAAACAAATGTCACTGAGGTCGAGAAAGACAGTAGTAGCATACCAGTTTACTTGACAGCAGAGTACCTACAAACTGCATTTCACCCAGCCGAAGTGGAGGAAATCTGCAGCCTCCCTGTGGAAGGTAAGCCTTGCATTCTTAAAATCACATGTAAACAATACTTTTTGTATCTCCTATGAATAAAATCGATTACAATTTAACCATAGGTATTGTATTTACATTATATTTATTTCTTTGTTTTTTTTTTTATTTCTATAAATATGGATTGCGTTGTTTCTATTTCAGAAAACGAAGTTGACGAATTTTGTATCTTCCCTTATGACCCTGATCATCAAAAAGAAAGATGCTGGGCTGAGAGAGAAGCCCTCTCTTACGTTGCAGGGTATATAGCGTACAAAGTACGGGACAAGGATCCAACACTAGGCGCCTACTCGAAAAATGTCCCTTCTAATAACAGTGACAAATGGATTGAAGCTCTTTCCCACGGGGGTTTGACTGTGCCAAGTGAATCGAGGAAAAAAACAGTGGACGATTTTGAAATTGTTTTTAAATCACTCCATAGCGAAAATGATTTCTACAGTGTCCGGAGAGGAGTCATTAAAGAACTCCGAAGAAGACTTACGGATAAATTTCAAAATGTGTGTCCACAAGCTATTAATGCCTACGCTAGATTAAGGACATTTATTAGGATTGTAACTTGTCTAAATTGAGTCATTTTATTTCGTACAGTTGTGGGATATTTGCATTTTTATTTATTTAATTTTTTGCGGGAGTTTAGAAAATTATTGTGCAAACATTAACTCTATTGGAACAGAACACATGGCAAGTAGAACAGTTTGAAACAAAGGCAAGGCGCAATTTCTATTGTGTAACGCGGCAAGGAATTCGTACCACCCTCAAATTCTCAGAAATGTGCATAAGTGTGATCGCGCGCCCGCGAGCAGTACAATCACGCGCTCGAGGGACGCCGCCAGCCCGGAAACCAAGATGGCTTGGGCGAATTAAATTCAGCAATGTGCGTTTGAGCGGCAGGAAGTAATGTCTAAGTCCGGCCCCTCCTGTGACGTTAGCCAGTGCCTAGTCGAAATCGTCTGCTATCGTCACTCCAACAACTACATGCATAGCATAGGACAAAACTGTGACGAACAAATAACAGGCATCGGTTTCCTGAACGACGACGAAATCAAACGGGCAGTGAACGGCAGCTTCCTACCGCCCAAACACAGTCTACCTTAGGCAGAGACGCCAGGCAGTCAAATAGAAGCCGACTCAAGTAACAGACGCCTGTATTTTGTGTCGGGCCCGGTTGGTCGAATGTTCTCAAGATGTAATCAGTTCCAATATATCGCTGAGACCGACCGGGACCCAAGGAAGTAAACGATATTATAAACGGTTACCGGGCAGTGACAGTGGGAGATCAGTGAAATACGGACGATGTAACCAAAACGAAACCACGTGTTCGGTCGGCGGTGTTAAGCCGGTTACCGCGAATAAAACAGATTTTCGTAAAACACAAACAAAAGGGGAATATGTTAAATTGTATGAGTGTGTGTGAGAGCAAAGCTGGGCTGTTTTCCGTAGTTTTAAAACGTATTAAAGGGTAAGGTATATGTAATGAATTACAACATGCGTTGTGTAATATCTATTGTGTTGTGCTTTGTATTAAGGAATTCCAATCATCTGTAAGTAAAAAGCCTTTATTTCATAACAAAAATGTGTTAGTCTAAGTTATTTCGTCATTACCACGTTCTCATTTCTGTGTTGCGAAATTCGTCTAACGTTCCGGAATCTTTCTGAATTATTAATTGGGTGTGGTTAGATAGCAAAATTGTCCTTTTTATTTAAGGTGGAGTGTAAAGGTTTTCGATATTTTATCCTATATAAAAAATAATCGTGGCGACCTTGGTCTTCTGAGTGAAATTTGAATACGGTAAGTAGTTGCGATATCAAACAGGTAAGTTCTGGCAGTGTATTTTATGTATTTATATATTTCAGCCTCTTTCTTATTGTTACAGGATCAGGCATTTTAATGAGAACAAATCAAATGATAGAAGCTGTATGAACAAAGCTAAGAAATGGATACGTTCCAAAAAATAAAATTGTTGGTTGTAAAATTGTTGTTTGTGTTATTTCTTATCCCTAATGTAATATGATTGAGTATTCTACGCAGCCCTTAATACTCAGAATGCTATTATGTCACATATTGTTTTTAGAATGTCTTATATTATTTATACACGTTATTGCTAGCTACTGTTTTACAATCAGAATAGCTATTTCGATCTGAAGATGGGCTGTGAAGCTTGAAAGCGCTAATCGGAATAATTTTTATATAGTGGTGTGCAACAGTGATCATTCTGATTGTGATTTCAACCACTAACACAAATTTCTTCATTAAATATTGTTTTACAAATAATGTTATGGATAATTGCTATTTATAGAAGAGTATATACATGCAATGTAAGTATAGACATTTATTGTTAACTCATTAGGCTTATTTTAAGATGAGTAGCCGAGAAAGTATTAAATGTGTAGCTAGCGCAGAGCTGTGGCGCGGCAGTGTCTGATCAGTGACGTCACAGCCGAGCACCAGTGGGTACAACTTCCCGCACGCCGTGAGACAGCCCTTCCCTATTCAGCGGCCCTGCTAAAAATAATCTGTGTGTAAAAAAAAAAAATTTAATTAATTTAAATCTATGAATTTTATATGTATGTAGACACACTTTTTGGCCTAGTGATTGTTAAGAAATGGATGGTAACAGATAATTGTAACGCAAGTAAATGATATATTATTATTTTGTACCTGCTATTTTTTATGCCTATGAAAGACAGAGTTATAATAATGAGATGGAAATTGTCTGTATTGTAATAGTTGACGCTTTGTATGTATTATAGTTAATATAACTAGGGGTATAAGATTTTGTTTTTAACACCAGTAAAAAGGAGATTCCCCAACTTTCGGGCGGTCACGGCCTCACCAACCCTGACCGTGGATTTGGCTTATCTTTAACAAGCTACGGCCAGGCTTATTGTACCCTGACCATAGTTTGTTATCGTTGTAATTGGTGAACATAGAAATTTAACGTGGGGGCAAAATTAGGGGAATCTCTAAGAAAACAATGGAACAGCGGCTATGCACCTAATGGGGTGGTAGACCATTTAAGGGCGTATAATTAGTTTACTGCTGTTGCTGGTGTCTTGTACACCAGTGATACCAGACCTTGTGTAAAGCTGAAGCAAGATGGAGTAATTAAAAATTACCCAAATCACATTCAGTTCTTGTGGAAGCAACTGGGCGTATGTATGTTAATATGTTATGTGGTTTAAATAAAATGTATGTTAGCAATAAGGCTACTTATTGTTGAAGGATAATGTTATTTGTGTATTAAGATACTTAAGATATCAAATCAGTACTTTGGTAAATGCAAATCAGTACTTCTAGGAGGCACCCAAATCAGTTAAGGATATGGAATACTGAAAGACCATTTGCTAATGTTTTTACTTGGTTGTTACAGAATCTGGGTGGTACTGTGGAGGCGAACCTGTGCTGGCCAGCGCGTCAGGGTAGGGTCGCCACGTGCCTGTCTGGCTTTATGGTGTTGGGATCCTGATGAAGGAAGTCCAGTAAAGTCAAGCAGGTGCGGCTACAGCCACTGGATTAAGGGGGGGTAACTACCCAAAATTTTAATCAGGAAGTAAGGGGGTCGTGGCGCCATATCCTCGCTGATCCTCTTAGGTTTAGGCAATGAGAGCATTGATGTTTTTACATAAAACCTCTCATTGGGGGGGGGGGTCTTGGACAAAATTAGTGTAACCAAAATTTATATATCATTTTAAAACATTTTTATTGTGATGAAACTGATCTAGTTAGAGATGTGGAAGTGTTGGGAATTACACGATGACCAAATAAGGAAATGTAACAAAGCGTATGTGATGCATACGGTGCAATGCGAGGTGGACGGACGATGACCAAATAAGGCAAGGAATGCAGCTAATTGAATTCACGTCACCAGTGAATCATACAAACACCATGTGTTTCCAGCGACACAGCGAGTTTCCTGTTGAAAAGATGTGACGAACAAGAACGGAAATTTCCAGTCACCAGGGCAGGACGCAAGTAGTGAACCGGCTGAAACCAGTTTTCAAAGGCGCAGAAAAACAGAATGAGTGTCCCCAAGTGGCTAAGCTCGTGCAGTCTCCAACTCACCATTAGACCGTGCGGTCGTGGTATACAGTGCCCGCGGGTATACGTGCAGGCCTACCGAGTTTCTGTACAAAAGTGTGGAAATGTTAAAAAACAATAGTCAATTGTTAAAGTAAAGCATTCTAAAAACCATGGAGACGTAAATAAGCATGGTTAGACGTTTTCGTTGATTCTAAAGTGAGTGTCACGTGGTTGTGCAACTCCCGGAGACGACTACAGAATGGATAAGTAACAAACTTAAATGGCCAGAGTTCATTAAAACTTAATGTCACTTAATATATTTTAATTGTTAAACAAAATATATTAAATCAAAAATCAATAAAATAATGAGATCTCAATAAAAGGGGGGGTGAACAGAGAAGAGAGAGAGGGGGGTAAGAGAAAGAGAGCAAAGTACTGATTTGCGAATTAAAACATTTTTCGTTAAGTGTCATAATTTTTGTCATAAAACTTTTTGTCTATTAAATTTTGTTTTATTAACAGTAATAAAATTACAAGGAAATTAATATGTTCAATAAAAGCAAATATGATATTGCTATAATCATGTGTTAATTAATTATTACACCAAATTACCCATAACCTATCTTCTGTACCAAAAGTTCGTCTAAACGACCCTGGAGTTTTTTATATAAGGGAATTTTATTTATAGAATAATTTATTTCTTTGGGAAGAGTGCAAATGGTTTCTACATTTACTCCTAAAAATGTAGTGGCGGCCCGTGGACTTTGGGAATTTTCTGTTAAAGGTAAGTCGAAACAAGATCGCAATAATTGGGGTCTTCTTCTTGTTTTTGTTGTTGTATAGTTACAGCATTTTGAAGTTTACCATATGATTAGTTAAGGCTGAATGTTCAGCAATAGCCGACTTTGCAACTGCTGAGTTCTTTGTATGTCTGATATGTTCTTGGACTCTTGTGGAAATCAGGCCGCCCGTCTGGTCAATGTAAACCTTTCTGTAACTGCACGGAATTTTGTAGATACGTTCAGTGTTGAATGCGATTCTGTCTTTCATTGGTTTTAAAAATTGTGCCAGCTTCTTATGTGGTTGAAACACTTTCAATGACATATTTCCTCAACATACTGATAATTTTGTCTGTGGTACCTTTTACATATGGTAAGAATGCTCTGTGGTTATTATCCTTCTGCTGTAGGTGTTTCTGAAGGATTTTCAATTTTCTTAAATGCTTTATGTATGGCATCCCTGTTACAGACATTACTTTCAAGAGGCATTACTTTCATTAGGTGCTTTTTCTCCTCAAGGAAATGTTCGTCATCAGATACCCTCTTCACCCTATGAAAAACTGTGTTGAGGATGGCTTGCTTTTCTGCAGGGTGATGATGTGAAGTTGCATGAAGGCATTTCTATCACTGTGGGTAGGTTTCCTGTACACCCGATGACCTAGACACCATTGACCATCATAGACGCCATTGACCAGACACCATGTACACAAATAATGCATACAGCATAACACCTACAGGGCAAGATCCACTTACCAGACCACCCACCGCCACTTCTACATTATATAACTGAGTTCACTTGCCGGCCTTTTCGTCACTTAGACCTGAGGATATTGATTGTAATATGACTGAAACGTTGTCATACAAGACATTTTTGACATGGTCCATATCGGAAGAAGACTTCAAAAACATAATGGACACTGTTCACTGAAGCCTACGTGAAATTATAATCATGAAGTTGATGCTACATGTGTGATGAATTTTAAGGAAAAGAACACAGATCTGTAGACACATTGGAAATGTATGGGATGCACCAACAAGCTAATTAAAAAAATAAATTATGCAACAGATGGTCAATGGAAGAATCAGAAACCTTCAAACAAGAGGAAAAGGTTATTGGAGAATTTATATGAAAGAATGGGAAATACTAAAAGTGAAATGTAAAAGCAGAAATGGACTGACGAATATTAAGATAGATAAAACCACCCTGATTGATGGGCATAGTGAGAGGGAAAGGCCCTGTCAGGAGTTACACGGATGGGGTAAAATATGGAAGAAAGTATGTGGTGATCAAGAAGTTGTCTATGGAAAGGAATAAATTCCAAGCCCACCAACTTATGGGTTGAGGAGATGAAGATAGAGATATATATAAAACACAAAGTGGGTGGCGGAGGGGAGAACTAACATACATAAGGCAAGAAATAGACCGGGTATGATGCCATGCGATGTGATGACGCAAGTCATCGCATGAAAACTGATGGCCATGTTGCGTTATGAGAGTCCCTCCACATAGTATGTTGTGATGATTAATGCACATCGGCATGCAATGTGATGATGGATGAATAGCTCGAGTCTCAGGTGGTTTCCGATTGTTCAAGAATTATAGTGGATTTAAACGAAGAAAAATTAATAACCAAGGTAAATTTATGGGAGTAGATTTTTCCTTTTAAATACTATTAACAATTTATGAACTACCGGTACATTATTAATTAAATCTATGATTTTTGTTAAATATAAAATATGATACATATTTGATAAATACTGCACAACATGCTGTATACATTTAAATACTATACATATTTTGATAAATGTTAGACAACTGTGTAAAGTGCTTAAACTTCATTTTTTAGGTTCAGTCAAGACCTATACTTTATGACAAAGGACTAAACGATTATAAAAAGAATAATAAAAGCGAAGATTCATGGAAAGACATTGCCGTTCCCATGGAATGCGGCCTACAACTCACGCCTTTGATTTATATGATGAGCCCACCATCTACGACTTCTTTACTTTTGCACTCTTTTTAAAAGTAAATAGGCAGCTAATGCCTTTTTCTGCATACTAGATAACATTGCTTACAGAAAACAGAAACTATACTAATCAAACGTGATGAAGCCTCACTTAGTCATAGACTGTGTGCGGCTCCTTCCGTTGCGATGATGTAAGTCAACGGAACACGCGCGATCAGATACTTCCATTCGTTATTGCGACACATGGTGTTGTACTCGTTCTGTTTCTCACCTAAGACAGTGTAGGCATTGAACTGTTGTTCAGTATTGAGCTATTGCTAATGGTGTAATAACTGAAACAGGTTGTCAAATACAAATAATATGATGGTACAGTAAAAACATTCTTTACAAGTTACAACAACTAACTCAAGTACAATGTATAAAATCAATTGGTACACAATAACAAGTACACGAGGAATGACAAAGTAGTGCAACGAGTTGTCGTTTGTTTTGTCAAACTGAGCATCAATAGCCGTTTTCATGGAAAACCCGTATGTGACTGATCATTGAATATTTCCTGGTAAAACTTTTGCCACAATATTTGCAATGGAACTGAGGTTCTTTTCCACACTCGAAGTTTATGTGCCTGTTAAGGTGCGTTTTGTGAGTGTACCGACGGCCACACTGGTGACAGGAAAACTTCTTTGTCATCAGGCTGATACTGTGAACGTCCTGCACTTGCCACCTTGTATAATCTGTAAACAAGAAATACTGTTAGTGAACATTGAAATAACAACAGCTGTGAAAAGCTGATAAGAGGTAAAACTAACAAAAATAACTGACTTAACAGTATAGAACACAGCTGTTTATATCCTACAATGCTACACTTCACCTGTGTACATTATGTAAGAGCGTCATCTCAAAAGTAAGTTTCCCTACTTTTTCTTTCAAAGGAAATTATGCAAGCAGGTTAACAGAAGTTGGACAAATTTTATTCGTGTGTAGTAGCAGTAGTACCAAAACTTCATCCATTTCATAGCAACGTAACAACAACACGAAATTTAAAAGCACGGCCGTTCCATTTACCAGTGTGTCCGCTTGTGAAGTGTGTAGTGTAATTTGGTTTTTGCTACAAAAAATAAATCAGTAGCTGAAATTCATCATCACTTAGTTTCCATATACGGATCTGAGTGCATGAGCATTCAAGTGGTCCGGTGGTGGTGTACATCATTCTGGAAAACGGAAAGGTTTGAGCAACAAAGTTCTTCTGCTCCACGACAACACACGTCCTCATTCCTTGCGAGTCACGCAGAATTTGTTGGAGTCCTTTCGGAGGGAGATTTTCGGCCATCCTTCATATTCACCCGATTTAGCTCCGAGTGATTTCCATATTTTCCCCCATCTCAAAGAACACCTGGGAGGACGTTTCAAAACGGATAAGGAAGTGAAACAGGTGGTTGACGCCTGGCTCCAAAATTTGGGCACTCAGTGGTTCAAAGAAGGAATTGAAACAGTATAGTTTTCTTTTTAATGTTTACTGTTTTTTTATTTTTTCTAAATGAGGGAAACTTACTTTTGAGATTACCCTCATATATGTGAGTGTTGATTTTCAAATAGAATTCCACGAATGCAGGCACATTTCTAGAGGGTTGATTAAAGACACTGAAAATGGTTTCCAAATTACAATTTGAAATTTCTGTCATGTGGGTGATGAGGTCTGTATACTCTGATAATGATGAGGACTAAGTTGACAGTAAAGTCTGTTCCATCTTAGACTAGCTCCTGATTTAATCAAAACCATGTACTTATAGTTGAACCAGACTGGTTATGTGAGTGGTCACATCACTAACTTCTCTGCTAGAAATAAAGTAGTTTGCTACTCATTAGCAGGGGTGCACAAAATGTTCAGACCCCTGAAATTTCTCCTGAACACAATTTTCTCTGTAGGAAATTTCCCCAAAACTAACGCAAGAGTTTATTATGTTTTACCAACCAATTTACTGTATGTGAATTATAAAAAGAGAAGTAATAAAAATTCTATGAGCCACTGCTTGCGAGGAATGATGTTATCTTTCTTCTCATTAGGATGAATGTTTCATTTCAAAACTTATTTTAAAGATTAATTATTCTAGTTAATAATTGTAAAAATGATGTGAATACAACATCAGTTGATATTTTCGTCGTGATTTCTATTTTTCATTACTGATAAAAATTTCCCCGAAATTTTCCCGGGCAGCCCAAATTTCTCCCGAACCATGTTCACGTGTTCGAACATATTCTGCACCCCTGCTCATTAATATTAACTAATTAAAAACATATTAAACAATTTTTAATAGAATTGGGGTTAATACAACTAAAAATAAGATTAAGTATTTTCATACTTCTTTAGGTTATTTTTCTTTTGGTTAATAAAGTTTTAACTCTGTGCTGTACATGCGCCTGTGTTGTATCTCTCCAATTTGTTTACATCAGGTCCTGCTCTAAGAGTGAACAAACTTTAGTATAGCTACTGGCAGGGCCTCCTTTGACATAAACAGCCTCAACTGAGAAGCCAGATGAAATATACCACACAACAGCCCATCTTCTGTAACCTTCATTTGTACCTATCCTTTTCCATCATTTTATCTTTTCATTCTATCATTCCATTCTACGGCCTTTTCGTATTCAGGTGTTAGGTGGTTACTGTGAATACTAAGTCATGTTTAGCATCACAGTAACAGATTCGAAGCTTGTCTCCATGCATGAGCACAATGGGTTGAGTGAAAACCAAATTCGGGGACCTCAAAACCCAAAAAGTTCAGCTAAGCCACACAACACCCCATAGAGAAGAAAATGGGCAGCAAGTCAGAGGCCCACTATAGGGTAGTTATTGGCACAACTTAACTTACTAGAAACTTTAAGTTACTCAGTCTTCCAACGATAACTAGAAAACAAACACGTATAAAGCCTCAGACGTGTAATGCAGAAAATGATGACAAAATCATAAACACTATGATCCAGAATGAAAGTGGTGAGGCTAAACAAATTATAGTAAGTAATGTATATTGAACATTTGAACATAACAGATGGTGATTAAATGAACAGAAAACAAAAAAAGAATGCAAAACTAAAAACAGTATCACAAATTCGACTTGTTTTTAAAAGATTTTGCTGGAAAAAAAAAGCATTTTACATTGATACATATTTAAATAACTCCTAAGCAAAGGTGATTTCTAGCAGGTTTAACTTCTACTTCTACTTGGACTGTCTCCATTATAATATTGTAACGAGAATCGTATCAAACCACATAGAACAGCCGAGAGCTTCCTTCCACTCCCCCCTCCTCTAGAAGCCAGGTGTTGCCTCACTCAAGGCCGCGTTTTAGTTTGTTCTAGATTCTTCAAGACACCACTTGAAATACGCATTAGTGTCAGCATTAAGTCTGGATCTCATGATGAAGAAGGCAATGAATCGCCGAAGAGGAATTCAGTGGGGACTGACAGATAGGTTGGAGGACTTGGACTTCGCGGATGACCTGTGCTTGCTAACCAACAGTTTTAAGGATATGGAAGCAAAGCTGAACGATTTAAAAACCGAAGCATCAGAGGTGGGATTGAAGATTAATGGAAAGAAAACCAAGGAGATGCGTTATAATAACCACAATAAGGCACTATTATTTTTAGGAAACCAAGAGATCGAACAAGTCAAAGAGTTTTGTTACCTGGGAAGTATGGTCACCACGGAGGGAGGAACCATAGAGGATATAGGAAATAGAATAAATAAGGCTAAAGGAGCATTTGCAATGCTGAGACCAATCTGGAAATCAAGGGAACTAACACCAATACCAAACTACGCATCTTCAATACAAATGTCAAGTCGGTACTGCTCTATGGGTGTGAAACTTGGAAGACTAACAAACAATTGATTAGCAGACTCCAAACATTCGTGAACAGACGTTTGCGGAATTTCCTGAAGATATGGTGGCCACAAGTTATCTCCAATGAAGAGCTGTGGAGAAGAACCCATCAAACACCCACTGACATTGAGATGCGTCGTAGGAAATGGAAGTGGATTGGGCATACATTACGACGAGATAGAAACAACATAGCAAGACAAGCCCTGGAATGGAACCCACAAGGTAGCAGGAGAAGAGGCAGACCAAGGAACACATGGAGGAGGAGTGTAATAGCGGAAGGGATGGAGAAAGGAGGGAAGACCTGGCCCGAGATCAAGACGATGGCGCGGAACAGAGTCCGGTGGCGGAAGTTCATTGATGCCCTATGCTCCACTTAGGAGATGCAGGAATAATGATGATGATGATGATGTCAGCATTAAGTGGTGTGCATATTGAGGATGGAAGATTTCTAGAAGGCGTGTGCTCTACCTATAAAAAACCATAGCAGCCGGCTTGTGAGTTCAGTGGTGTTGAGCGATTTCTTTAGCATCTGAGTCAAGTGTTTGTAGCAAAGTGTTGTTGTTTTATAATTAGTGCACAATTCTTTATAGTTGACGTTATTGCGTGTGGACAATTTTTACTTGAATTGTTATAAGAGACTATCTTGTTGATTACAAATTATTAATTGTGATAAGTAAAACTGGTGATTAGTGATTTCATTGGTGTCTTGTATTTTGTTTTTCACAGTACCATCTGACGATAAGTGAGACCGTCGTAACAATATGTTTCACTTGACATTTTGATCCCTAGAATCTGGGTTTGTCCTCAGAAGCTGTGTGTGGCGGCTGAAAGACAGTGGTTGTTGTTAGATCTTTCAACTGTCACTGAGTACGATCCCATGTTCATTTGAAACATCAACTGAAAAATATTACGATGGAGGGCAGTCCAAACAGAGAGTTTACCTGAAATTTAAATGAATATTATAATAATTGGAACTATACCTTTATCCATTCCTGCAGTACATTTCCCAAAGCCTTCAATTTTCTGTTTTTATTTTGCATTTTGTTTTATTTTTCTATTATACAATTGTATTTTATAAATTACAGAAGTGCTTTAAATATCTTATGTTGGGCTGATCATTAACTAGAGCCGTCAACTCATTCAGCATAAAATTTTCATCACTTGGTGTAAAAACGTTATTTTAATTTCATCTTTTACTGGTTGCACACTTATGTTTTGGTACATGGATACCATTCCTATATACATTAAGGTACAGTTACATCACATTGTTCCCAAGTGTTCTCAATACTACTTTGTTCTCATATCATTATAAAATTTCTATGTTGGTTACTACAACTACCAGTGGCGGTTGGTGGGCTGCAGCATTACACAGCTACCAATATAGAATAACTAAACTACAAAATAATATAAAAAAACATTAAGCAGTTAAAAGTATCATAAATTTCAATAGAGAGCGTATTAGATCTATGCGGTAATGTTCACGTACAATTTAAATGTGGCGCGCAGGCTGGTAGTTGTAGGCCGTTTGCAACTTCAACAGTATATGGCAGAGCTTACTACACAAACATATGGGAGGACGTGCGCTACTCTTCACAACTGCCCTATGTTCCCAATGTAAGCTTGGTGGTTGCAAAGTTTCTGCAACACTCCACTATTAGCGCTGTAGTGCAACTTTGTGTCATGAAATCAGCACAGCCTTCTTGGTTTATAAGTCATGTCCGGTTTAGTGTTTACGTTAGTTCAAGGTAAATGTTATCCGTTGTTTTAGGTTATAAAATTATAGTAATAATTTTGTATACCTGTGATTAGTTTAATGTCTTTTAACCCCTCTCCTATCCACTCAACCAACTACTGCAACCACCAACATTTGGGACCACCAGCCGCCACTGACTACTACAAATTACTCCTATACATCTAGGAAGGCTTAAGATTGTTTTGTATACTAATAGTTTTCTCTACATTAGTAACTGTTACCTTCTGCCACTTATTTAGTAAAATATTCAATTTGGAGTTTAACTGTCTACTTTTTCACAAAACGTCTTTACATTACTTTAGTTTTATAGCTACATGTACCCCGAGATTATTCTTTCTGGTTTTATATCATAGTTGATACAGTTTGAATGGCATTATAGGTTAGTATGCTATTTCAAATGAAGCCAAACAAATAATACAAACAAAATTATTTTATTCAACACATTTCACATCTTCATTTCATTTCATTGATATCAATCTAAATTTTCAATTTAAATTTGATGTTACAAAAATAAAAAAACTAATAATACAAACACAAATTTTTTAATTCTAGTGGTGATTCTCTTCATTGAATGATTACAGTGCATTCATATTCAAATAGTCATTGTCAAATGCAACAAATTATATTCATATTATTCATTATTGTTAAAGAAAAAATTTAAAAAATCTATGGACACCTAATTTCCCCTTGAAACAACTTTATTTGAAAAATAAAAATCCAATTATAAGATAATTGTAACCGTTAACAAAGAGATGATATTATACGTGTATTAAAACGATTAATTTTTCAATTGTCATAACAGAAGATGACAGTTTATACTGTTAAAACATTGTTAATATATAAAAATATAAACACTATTTCTTTATTATTAAAACAATTAAGTGTCAAATTAACAAGTAGTTTAAATAAAAATTATTTTAATAAAGTAATACTAAATTTTATTATAAAATATATATTTTATTTGCCTTGATATGGGGTACCCCTATTCCTGCTCTTATTTTTTAAAATATGTTTCAACTTTGATGATTTTGGTTTCTATTGGTGCAGATATAAGTCTACGAAACATTTAGAGGCAAAATAATTTTATACTTTTAAAAGTATAAATACTTTTTTTTAAATAACATATTACCCCTACTAATTACTGCTAATACATTTGAATATTTTATTTAATCATTTAAAAATAACAATAAAACTTACACATTATTTGGTAAAAAAAAAAATAAAACAAAACATCCTTATAAATTAATTAAGTACTTAAGGGTTACTTGATATTTATGACTAGGCTGACGGCCTAGAAGGAAGCATAAAGTGTGCTGGGTCCAATGAGACGGGACTTGCAATTAATACTCTCTGGTAACAAGCAAGATAATAACCTTTATTATTTCATAAACTCATCTTATAATTTTGAATATTCATAATTTATGGATAACAACCTTTATGACATGATAACACATAATTCAACATACACCGTACATGTAAATCACAGACACAATTATAAGTTTAAAGCCTTGTGAACAGCCTGTATAGTTTTATCCAAAACACAATTTATAATTTTCAAATACATGTGAACAGCCTGGATAATTTTATCAAAAAAAAAAATTTATAAATTTGAAATGCCTGTAAACCGCCTGAATAATTTTATCTAAAATACAATTTATAAATTTAAAATCCCTGTAAACAGCCTGTATAGTTCTATCAAAAATACAAGTTATAAATTTTGAAGACAATAATCTGGATTGGCCATAACAACACGAAAATACAAATTACAAATTTAAAATGCCTGTATGGTTTTATGAACAGTAAAATTTATAAATTTAAAGAAAATAATCTGGATTGGCCATAATAACAAGAAAATACAAGTTACAAATTTAAAATGCCAGTAAACAGCCTGTATGGTTTTATGAAAAGTACAATTTATAAAGTTAAAGAAAATAATCTGGATTGGCCATAATAACAAGAAAATACAAGTTACAAATTTAAAATGCCTGTAAACAGCCTGTATGGTTTTATGAAAAGTACAATTTATAAAGTTAAAGAAAATAATCTGGATTGGCCATAATAACAAGAAATTACAAATTACAAATTTAAAATGCCTGTAAACAGCCTGTATGGTTTTATGAAAAGTACAATTTATCAAAATAAAGAACATAACCTGGATTGGCCATGATAACAAGAAAATACAAATTACAAAATTTAAAATGCCTGTAAGCAGCCTGTATAGTTTTATGAAAAGTACAATTTATAAATTTAAAGAAAATAACCTGGATTGGCCCGGCCGCTAACATGTTCCACTCGGCATCCAAAAAAGCAATTAACCATTACAGCATTTAGAAAAACCCCCAAAGCCGGACAGGGTAGTGGAAAGCCGGACAAGAGCCAGACCCGACATAAGGTAACATGTCCAGGAGCTTGCATAGATTTGCAGAAACCGGTGACTACCCTTGATTTTAAAATGTAACCTGGCCTAATTGCAGAATAAGGGAACTCCCAACCCTAATATGAAATAAGAAAATGATTATGTGCAAAAACCCGTGATTATAATAGATGCTAGACCAGCCGGTCCAGATCTGCATGTTACATACTGCACCTACCTACTTAACTAACATACAAGTCCCCCCCCCCAAACTTCTACAAACCCATACAGTATCAAGGTAAAAAAAAAAGTAGCATAAAAATTAATAAGCGCTGGACACATGCCAGCGAATGGGCGTACAATTGTTCTCGAGACTAATTACACATCAAGACGATGTTACACAAAAAATTATGTCCAGCAGGGCACGGGCACAATTAAAACGGTGTTATAGGGTGAAAAGTCAATTTAAGTAGAAATTGAGTTTTTATAGATGGTGAACACACGATACCAGTTGTTTTATATAGAGGCCAAATTTAGGTAAGTATTGGATTAATATCACCTCATTTTGTCCAGGTGATCTGTGCCTTGTTGGACAGTCAGTCGGTCTTCCTGAGGGGGTGTTTACAGTGGCATGCTTACGGTTCTTTCTCCTCCGGCAGGCGAGAAACGAGAGTCTGTGTTGGCATGATCCATTCAGGACACGATGGAAGATGGAAATTCCACCATGGTAGGATCAAATCCGTCTGTGCCTGTGCCTCCGTCTGTCTCGGGAGCCTTAGGCATGAATAATAATTAATTCGCTGACACCACTATATTCCTGAACATAACACACACATATACCACTGCCTAAGTTTGTATAGACAAAATCAAACAGGAATCAAACACTTGCCACCCCTGACCAATTCCACTATGTTCTTTATCAATAGGTGTAACATTTTCTCTTTTTGTTTTAAATTAGTAACTCACACACAAGGCCTTAATGCCTCATAATTCAGTTCAATTTATAACGCATCCCTACATGCGTATGTAAGTTTAGTGTACTTCAACATGTTATAAGTTAATAATGGCCACGTGCTCTCACAATCGCTACATCACAGTTCCCCAGAATTACATAACTTTACACCCCTTTTGACATGGGCAATAACTATTTACTAAATACATATGTATAAGGCTGTTCAGTGGTAAAAAAATCAAAATATATAACAATGAATATACTTTAGGTCCCCCACACACGAGACATGCATATCAGACATTATCCGTTCACATCTAAGCTAATTATTGTTTAAATTAGAACCTTTTACAAGCAATGAATAATACATATATATATATATATGTTTTACTTACCAGAGGTCTGTAAGAGTCTATGTACTCATGATAGAATAGAAAAATACAAAATTTAACCAACTCAGTCTGCCGAAGGGAATAGGCTGTTCACGGTCCGGTGGAAGCTCGTCGACTGGACAAATTTTGCAGTCCACGTGCCTGATTAGAGAACCCAATTACCCGTTTCCACTAACAGAAAGCGCAGGCATGCAGTAACCCCGAAACACGGCGCAGCTGACAACATGAAATAATAAATCGCAATTCCCAATTCTTAATAAATTATATTTTTGTACGGTCGCCCGGTTTCTTTGAGAAACCGCGGCACAGTACTAAGAAAGGTAAATATGAACCCATTTCAACTTGTTTGAAACGACAAAAAATTCATAAAATATGAACCAAACAAAAAACCAACGAAGTCATTAATTACAAAAATTTAATTAGACACAAACAACAGTTAAAAATAAACAAAAGCACTCTTACACAATAATTCAAGTCCAACAATAAATGTCACCCTATTACAGTTTTGTACTAACTAACACAATAATCATCACTTCTCAATAAACTATAACATCACAGCAAACCGCACTGATAAAATCACCAGCTGTAACTAAACTGGCAACTTCCGAATCCATTAATTAATTACACTGTTCCCACCTTGGATTGTAATGACACATAGGGGTTATATGCCTGTCAAATAGTAGAGTAACATCCGTGGAAGAGGCATCTCGCATGACCTTGAATGTTACATAATTCTCCCGCACAAATATATGTGCAGAAAGTCTCGTAGTTAAGCGGCAATGCAGTACTACGTTCTTCCTCAGCATAGCAACAAGGATCAGAAGGTTTGACCCTCACAACAGCAAGTATCTCCAAAAATACAAATATTTTGTTTGAAAAACAATAAGGAGCTATGTAAAGGAAATCTATAGGATGAGGAAAATATTAATGGATCCCAGGGGTGCACTGGTACTGGAACGCCGTTCCGGTACTGCTTTTTGAGAAAAAGAATTATTTTCTTTCACATGAAATGTGTTTTTACTCAAAAATCTGGTCCACGTATTATTTTAAGATTTAGTACTCACTGTTATTATACTTCTTATTGCAAGATAATGAAGAAATATTAACATATTCGACAAATAAGTCCTTTTAGTTTTACTGTTAATTTTGTTTATACACATTATTCATCTCAATGACCATCGCTGAGATCAAAAATTAAAACTGACGAAAGAAAATAAAAAATAACATAATCATTTGGTAACTATGCACTAGGGTCACCGAACGGCGCCGAACACAACGCACATGAGATCTATTTTGGATGCGGGATGACCTTGAAGTGTAGACCAGCGGGCAGTGCAGTGGAGGGGGTACCTTCCACCGATCGGCTCACTACTCAACTCAGTATTTACTGATGAGTCATTAGTGGTTCCCGCGTCTTGCTTGTCAGTTGTAAATCGCTGTTGTGAACCTTTACGTGTGTTTATTCAGTGGTACAACAGTCATGGAATCTGCCAATAAGAAACAAAAAACTCTAACGTCGTTCTTCAGTAGAGGGGCCATACAGTCTTCGTGCGAGTCTTCAACCTTTGCTTCTCGCGATGCAAACACTCTCCTTAAACCTGGCGAAAGCTCGTTTGTGCAGCATACAGAAACCGAAGGTATTTGTGTTATTGATAATTCTCTGTCTGTACCGAGTTCATCAACTGAGGACTCAACTATTTCTCGTTGGCCTTCTATTTGGACAGAAGAAATGTGGGAACGTAAAAAGAATGCTTTTCCTTGGCTTGATTGTATCAACAACAAACTTGGCTGTAATGTTTGTAAAGAAGTTGCTCAACTTGGCACATTTAAAAAAGAGCGCATGAGCATATCAAAAGAATGGCATTTGTTCCTAATTACGTTTAATGGATCAACTAAAACCTCTCAACTTACATCGTTGAGAAAAAAAATATTTGAACATAAAAACTCATTTGGTCACACAACAGCTGAAAGAATTGCTGCTGAAGCCAAAAAAGAGTCAATAGACAAGGTTTTTGATGAAATGAATGTGCAGCCCACTTAGTGACAACAAAAATTGTCTTTAGAACTGCTTACTTCATTGCGAAAAACAATAGGCCTTGTACTGACCATTTTGATCTGTTGCAGATGCAAAAATTGAATGGCTTGGATATAGGTGTGGGGCTACACTCTAAAAGAACTGCAGTGGAAATAATTTGTCACGTTTCTGACGAAATGAAGAAAAGAGTCGTGAAACAAATTTTAGGTGTATCAGGCAAAATTTCAGTCCTGATAGACGAATCGACCACTCTCGGCAGCAAGTCTATTCTGATAGTATATTTGAAGTGTGAAGTTTGCAAAGAGGACTCTCCACATTTCTTATTCTTAGATCTTCTAGAACTATCCGACCAAACATCTAAGACCGTAGCAGAAAATCTCCTTGATTGCTTAAGCAAATACGGTTTTGAAGATAACTACTTAAAAGAAAACTTTGTTGCATTTGCAAGTGATGGTGCAAGTGTTATGCTGGGGAAAAAATCAGGAGTCGCAGAAAGATTGCTTGAAAAATATCCAAGCCTTATTATTTGGCACTGCATGAACCACAGACTTGAGTTAGCTCTGAGTGATGCAATAAATGAAGTGGGAGCTGTAAACCATTTCCAAATTTTTATGGACAAAGTGTACTCCGTTTATAGCAGGTCTCCAAAGAATCAAAGGGAGTTAACAGAATGTGCTAGTGGCCTAGATCAAGAAATAAATAAAATTGGGAAAATTTTAGGGACACGTTAGGTAGCAAGTTCATTTAGAGCCGTGTCAGCTACTTGGTATGGATACGGTGCCTTAAACAGACACTTTGACTTTGCTAAAGCCGATAAGAGCAGAAATTTGACAGAGTGAGCCATGTACAGTGGACTATCAAAACGATGTTCATCACCTCAGTTTTTGCTAGATTTGACTATAATGTATGATATTTTGGCTGAGCTGTCGATGCTGTCAGAATCCTTACTAAACCAAGAAACAACACTAATCTATGCTGATAAACTTATACGACGAAGTCTCCGGTTTTTTGAGGCTATGAAGGAAAATCCCGGTACTGAGACTTTGGAAGCAAAAATTTGCATCAGGGAAGGAACATTTAATGGCGTTCCACTCATAGAAAATCACACAATTCCAACCATCAAGCATCAGCAGTTAATAACAAGTGTCATAAATAACTTGAAAAGAAGAATGTTTGCTACAGTTTCTAGCCACGAACCCCATCGGTCAAGTGCGCCATCACATCATCATGAAGCTTACGAATCACTTTTAGATGAATTAAAAGTGCTGGAACCAGATACGTGGCCTACTGAAAAACCTGCAGGCTTTGGCGAACCAGAGATTGAGAAGTTGTACAGAAGGTTTAACTTAAACATACCCAAAATCAAAAACAACTACAGGTATTTTGTCGAAAACCATACAACAATACCAAAACATTTAACACCTTTGCTTAACTGTACAAAACTGATCCCTTGCAGTTCAGCTGATTGCGAAAGAGGATTCAGTTTAATGAATCTCATCATTACACCCACCCGTACGAGACTGACAGTGCCACATGTGTCAAGTTTGATGTTTGTTAAACTAAACGGCCCAAACTTGAGTGACTGGGATCCAGAGCCACATGTAAAAACATGGCTCCGAAAACACTGGACTGCAGATGACACCCGAACGAAACAAGCAAAACCAACCACTCTGGAAGAATCCAATCCATTTGCTAAATATTTGTGATTAAGGTAAGTTAAATTATGTTGTTCAAATGTTCAAGTAATAAATATTTTTTGTGAATATTACAAGTGTTTAGTTAGATTCCAACCATCACTTTACCTTCAGTGATATGTTATCCATTATGGAGTTTATGGAGTGACTATGTAGCCAACATTGGCTGTGGACCATAGTGTTGCCGCCTGCTATAAAAAAAAAGCGTACTTGGAAAATTTACGAGTGCACCCCTGATGGATCCTATACTCAAACAAGAAGACAGCACGCTCGAAGCACAGTTTATTAAGGAGAATAAGAATTGGGTGGTTAAGGGATGTGGAGAGAATGGGTCGACACAGGTGACCAAAGAAAATCTTGTATGGTGAATTACAAGATGTGAGGCAAGAAGAAATACCAAGAGGGTGATGGGTACAAGAGGTGGGAGCAGATCCTTCTTGAGGTGAAAGGTGAATAACGGAGCAAGTCAAGGTCCGCAGAGGACTGTAGTGATTTACAAGAAGAAGATTTTTTCTTATCCTCTAGTTTCCACACTTCCTCACAGCACTGAGGTTTGAAAAAAATCTTTGAGTTCTTACAGATGTCCTTCCTCTCCTCATATTCTTTTACCAAGTTTCAACAGCCACTGATTGGTTGTCAGAAATCAGTGTTTTACATTTACTATTTCAAAACACTGTATCAATATAACACTGATATAATGCATCTCCGAAGAGATTCATAAAACAGTCAAGAATACGACGCTGAGAGGAAATATGTTTAAAATTCTAAAAGGTGATGGCTTCCAGAAGAAAATGGATTCCTCCGAGATATGGGCTGTTACAAGGGGAGCCAAACAGGTGAATGTGTGGAGTAACCAAAATCCATAAGATCAAGAACAGAGTAATAAGAGGAACAATGAGATCAGTAGTCATATCGAAGAAGACAACAAAACAAAACAATTATCCCATATACCAATATGATGTCACATTTTTAACTGAAATTTAAATTACATCTAGCAACTGGTAACTACCATCATTGTTAAAATTAGTCTTATTTTTATGAATTTCTATCACCTCTCCGACAAAACGAGGAAAAATAATTTTGAAATTCAACTGTAACAGCTAAGTTTCAAAATTCAGCTAAGAACTGAAATAAAAAACAGCCTAGTTACTTAACAGAACTCTGTTTTCTGCCAGAATCATACTGGATTTATGGTCTGCATGGACTTCATTTTTATTAATTAACATACATTTCACCCGTTCTAAGGTATGGCATCATCAGTGACTAGACAGATCATACAATGGGTAACAGTTTTTTTAATACAAGAATATTCATAAATGCTCATATTTTTCTTGTTTATATGTTTTATGTTGTTATTATTAATAATAACAAATGTTTTTACAAGAATATATTTTTATTATTTTGTCAATTACAATGTTTCAATAGTGTTGTAATTCACAAAATAATAAAAATATATTCTTGTAAAAACTTTTGTTATTATTAACATATAATATAAAATATTAGAATAGTGTTATCTTTAATGATGAAAATGGCAAAAACTTATGCAAAATAATTGTGTCTATTTTCTGAAACTAAACACAACTGCTGTGTGTTTAACAGATACTGTCATTTTACAAGTTCTCTGTAAAATAGAGCACATTGTAACATTCCTCCAGTACACTTCATTTTTCCCTTTCCTTATTACACACGCGCACACGTGCGCTTACACAAGCACGCACAATTTTATATCATAGTAAAACAAAAACAAGAAAAACATTTGTAATTTGTATTTAATCAATGTGTTTTTAATAGAAACATTTTGTACTAAAACTGAGAAACAACGGTAACTTTTGTATGCTACGACAACCCGTATCAAGAGTACATTAGGCAGGCATTACGGAATGTTTGCCGAAGATGTGTCGCATGAGATTCTCTTTCAGTTTGCTTCTGTGCGGACAATGAGGGCACTGGAACTGCGGATCTTTGCCGCACTCGTAACGCTGGTGCCTGTGAAGGTGTGTTCGGCGACAGTAACTTCGCAGGCACACGTTACACTTGTAAATCCTCGGTCGAATTGGTCTTGCATCTATACCATGTTCGTACAGCACAGACAGATCTGCAATGAAGTCAATTGTTTGTTAGTAAGACACACGTTTTTTTTTCTTGTGTACCGCCAATATAGCTTAAAATATACTACAGTAAATCAACTTAAAAAAATATGTAAGTTCTTCAAGTTTAAGTCAGATTATATTAATGATTACTGAAACTATAACAGTGTCAACTTAATATATTTAAAACATTTACACATTTTAACAGCATTAACATATTTATACCTAAGGTTTTCATGGCCAGCGTTGACTTGTCTCGCGGCTAGTAGGCCGTGGTCCACTCCTGCCACTATGAACAGACATTTCCGCCTCTCCGCGGGAGGCCATCTTCAGCATAAGAATGATTTGGAAACTGGTACGGATCTTCGCCAGTTAACCACAGATGCGTACCAGTTCCCGAACCGTTCTAACACTGAAGATGGACTCCAGTGGAGAGGCAGAAACGTCTGTTCAAAGTGGCAAGAGTGGACCACGGCCTAATAGCCCCAAGACAAGTCAGTTACATATCAACTAACATAGTGAATTAAGATTAGCTGTTGTGTTAGTTTTGGCATGGCTTTTATGTCTGGATGTCCTTCCTGATGCCAGTCTTTTTCTTTGCCCAATTTAGGAATCAGGAACAGCTACTACAGAACTACTCAATTTATCCGGCAGCATCCGCAGTAAAATCAAGGCTAATACTAAGCGAAAATTATGTAACACTCTAGTAAGACTAGCGACAGTGTATGGTGCTGAAACATGGGCAGTGAGAAAGGCACTGGCGAGGAACCTTCATGTAGCAGAAATGAAGGCGCCTGGGCGGACATATGGAGTAATCAAACCAGATAAGGTTAGGAATAACATAATAAGACGAACGACAAGATTAGTAGCGATGTCAAAGAGATGTAAGAAAGAAGACTACAGTGAGGTCACATGAGGGGAAGAGAAGAATCATACTTGGGGGATAAGGGTACTGTAGATGGAAGTACACGGTGATAAAACAAGACGCAGGCCTAAATGAAGGTGGTTGGATTGTGTAAGGGTAAGATGTTACACTATTTTTAATATATTTTAATATCCCACGTAATCCCACGTTACAAGGGATGACTTGAGGGAAAGCAGTTATCGGCGAAAGATGTGGACAAGCGAGTCAAATGGAGATGTGCTGTCTGAAACATCCAACGACACACAGAGTGGAACAAGATATATAGAAAAAGAAGAAGGTACAATTAATATACTAAGTGATTGCCAGTTTATGTTCTTAGTACTGACATAATGTAGTTATTGAAGAAAATTGTGTGTAAGTACTAGTATTTCTATAATATTTCTTCTGTTAATTTTATTATAAATGAGTAAATTGTAAGTAATGAGTAACCTGAACAAATACAAATCAATACAAAACATGACACAATATTCAAAGCACTCAACATTGAAAATACACAAAAAACTAACACATACACCACAATCACACACAATAAAACCAATTTGAAATACCAGAAGCCAACAGGAAGCCACAATAATAATAGTCAACCAACAACACATATGTACTTCACCCGACAAAAAAACCGGAAGGCTGAGGATGGGTACAAGATAGTACCCGAAACATGTTCCAATAAAGGATAAAAATAACATCTTGAGGTAAATTTAATTATAAATATTAAGTGTATTATATACATCAAGAAACGGACTGTAGCAAAAAGTGACTAAATGAGTAAATGTATGTCTTAGGAAAATTGCCGCATTTTCAAGTGCAAGAAAGATTAAATTTTCACAAATGGCTGTTGAGATAAGTTTGTTTACACACACAGAGGGGGTTTTGGATATCCACATCAATCAACATCTAAAGAAAGCTGAATATCATGCCTGGAAGAGCAATGATAAGATTATTTGAACAATCAAAGCAAATAAGATAAAACTGGAACGTAATAAAAGAAGAGAATTAGAAATCTGCCCTGTTCTCACCACTCGCAGTGCAGGGCCCCAGTAATACTTCTGATCCTGGCTGGATCTCCTGTACAGCGTGGTTGACTGGTTGGACCTTCACGAGAGCCTTACTGGACAGTGTTGGCACTAGTATTAAACATGTCCCCTACATAGTCACCAAGTACAACAGCTAGGCATACTAATCTCGTGTCTCTGTAATGTGGCCTGCGCTTTAGTTCACAAAATTGATTTTTTTTTATAGAATATATTTTTTAAATAAAGTTGTCGCACGCACACACACACACACACACACACATATATTGAAAAATTCGAGTGGCAGAAAAGGTGTCTTAATTATAAATATAATACTACAAGGCTAACAGGCTACAAGGTAAAAATTTTACATTTTTGCCAATAAAAAAACTCAGTGGTCCAAGTCAGTAGTATTATATGTATAATTAGTTAATCAATGGGACACGTCATGGACAACAAAATCCAGAAAAGGTGTCAGTTAACCTGGGGAAAATCAGCCGACTGTACATACATGTGTGTGTTTTATACTTTTATAATATTCAATTTGATCATGTCCTTTATGGAAACAATAAAAAGATCAAATAATAATACACATGAAATTTTATATTTTCTTAGTTTATATTTTGTACATAATCAACTCCGATGCTAATAAGGCTCAGAGTTTAGCATGCCGACCTAATGCTTACTCTCCCCCCCCCCACACACACACAGCATGCTTGTACAATTTACTTGTACCTTAATTCTTTTTAAATTCAGTTACTGCTTTTGAGATCAAATGACTAATCATGGATTTTGTTGTCCATGACGTGTCCCTTGATTAACTAGTTATACATATAATACTACTGATTAGGAACACAAAGTTTTTATTGGTAAAACATTGTAGCCTGAACCAGTTTTCACTTATTATAAAGCTTCGTCAGAGGCTGCCACTAGGAGCACCATCCGTCTTGTTCTCGGTGACGGCGCCGTTGTTCTAAAGATCGATGTTGTGTGTGTGCAGTGTGATATGTTCGAATAGTATGTGTGATTTGAATTGTGTCTGTTCGTTTAGGATGTCGTTTTTATGTGTTTGTATATTTCTAGTTGTTCAAGAGTGTTCAAGACGGACAGCGCTCCTAGTGGCAACCTCTGATGAAGCTTATAATAAGCGAAAACTGGTTCAGGCTACAATTTTTTACCAATAAAAACTTTGTGTTCCAAGTCAGTAGTATTATATTTATAATTGACTAATCGTGTTTCCAAATTATTACAAAATATTAAAACTGTAACTTACTAACAACTTATTTCAGTGAAAATACTTAAATATATATAATACGTTAATACATTAATAAATAAAATACTAAAAATATGTATATCAAAATATGTTCCCTAACATAAATGTCTGAAATGTATACAGCCACTCACTGTTTCTGGGTCACCTAGAGCCAGTCTTCACATTGAGTTCGACATGACTGTTCTGGATGTACTAGTTCCCACTTGCAACATCATCAGCAGACAGTGAAGATTTTCCAACCCTTCGTTTGGCAAGCTGACGTGGTTTTATTCAGAGGTGTTAACAGTATACAATTAACCATCATGCCACAAGCCATTTCACTGGTCACTATAAATAATTGATCTCTTACCCATTACAGAGTTGAGACCAATGTAAATCATACTGTCACTGTTCAATTCAAATCAACAAAACATATATGAACAGTTTCATCAGTACTTGTAGTTGGGTATACTGTGCAAATACAGCTGTTTGAAAACTATTCTTAAACTAATGTTTATAACACTTACCAGTAAACAAAAACTATGGTGTGGCAATCTTCAGGTTACACATAACTTCCTAATATTACATTCCTTTCAAAATTGTGAACTTAATACATAGACACTGTAAAATTGTAACAGTCAAGTTACTGGAGTTAAATTGTAATTATTAAACAAAACTGTTAGTTAAGATTTTCTTATATCTGATGTATGTTCCACAGAACAAAATTTCAGTATCATCAGAAAGTATATTATATTACCAAGAAACTGATTTTTATTTATGATATATTTATACAAGTACAAATCAGCCAAGCATTGATGTGTTCAGTCCTTGATGATAAATGAAATTTTGTTCTGTGAGATGTACACGTAAGACAAATTCTTGTAGTATATTAAGAAATTAATATAATTATTTTTGTAAAGACCGTTGTATGCAAAATTAGTTTGGATTTTATAATGAAGTGTCTGTTACATGAGTACAATTATTCACTTTTGTTCTCACATTACTGGATATTAGTTTTAATCACCCAATATGTGTACAACTATTATGTCATAATTGCCACCATCATCATCACCATCAATTAAAAAACTTACCATTTTTATTATCCAGGAAAACAGTAACAAATTTCTTTCCCGTCTTTACCATGAAATTTTATAACTCACATCTTTCACACAGGGGCGGATTTAACATTTTGCCGCCCGTAGGCAGTACAAATTTTCCCCCTCCCACAAATCTCTGTTGGGGGGGGGGGCATCATTATATTTCCTCTTTGGTTTTACAGTCCGCACTAGTGTTCTGTTTAAATCCAAACTTTGCTACATAATCGCGTGTGCTCTCGTTCATTTGCCAATTAATAGGATCAGAATCTAAGACCTTCCCTACCTGATTTGATGACATTTCATCATGATTTTTGACGTGAACTGGCTCTTCGTTCTTCAAAAATGAAGGTTCCTCCACAACGGACCTCTCTGGCTGAACTGTGTGAACAGTATCTTCACCTTCACTGCTATCACAGTTATTGTTGGTATCACTAGAATGCCTCGATTCCTTAAATATTAGCTTGCCTCGGTTTCTGGAACCAACCTACAATTCGGTATTACATTGACAGATCTACATTTCTCACTTTGATCTGGATTGCCAACATCTAAAATCTCTCGGATGATCAACGCCAAATATTTCAATGGTTGAAAACATAAACATTCGCCCGTATTACTTTTGGGTGAAAAACGATAACTGCGTTGTAGTTACAAATTAAGTGAAGATAATTTTTATATTCGTGTGTGCTTAATTCAACTGGCTTTTATACTTGTAAATTTGTTTGAATCTAAAAATATCATTTCTTAACTCAAATTTTGCCGCTTCCCAAAATTTGCCGCCCCAGGCAAGTGCCTAGTCTGCCTGTGCATAAATCCGCCTCTGCTTTCACAGTGCTTCCACTTCTCACAAGCCAATTATTATGACTGAACAATCTATTGTACATATGGTAAAAACATAGTTTGAAAACAAACGATGTCAGTATATTTTCTACACAGCACATGTTGTTGGTGATTGTAGGCCCACCACCCTTCCCTGAACAGTAATCTGCGCCGACCCAATGCATGAATTACCCCCACTTTCAAGTATAGCTAAGTTATCTAGAAAGAAGGGAGGGGAGATGATGCTATAACGTTCACTGTCTCACTTCCATATTATGTCCCTCTCTGTCACACACATGCTTTCATTGTTCTTGCCAGTCTTGTTGCACCTGATGTTCACACTACGAAACACTGCACAAAACTGTTCTGCACATGTGCTCAATCATGTTCTGAACTGCGCATCAAGATCCGAGTGTTCAATTTATATCGTCCTGCCTCTAACAACACTGGATTGTTGTATTGGTTATCATATGTGTTATCTGATAACGTCTTGCCTCTACTTACAGCACATTTTTTTATACCATTACAATTGTACACTTTTAACGTGTTTCAATTACTACATGATAAAAAAAAATCATTATTTTACATATGTCAATCCTCCTCACCATCTGCCAATTATCAATTAGCGTTACAGGAAAAATTCTACAAAGTTTTGTCAACAATTCTACTATTTTGTTGACTCTCTATCGCTGATTGATAGAATATTATTTGTTTCTGTATGTGTTTTAATATATAATCAGTCTGAAGGCAGCTGCCGATTATTTGGTGGCTGAAATGTCGCGTTTATATTTTTTCTGTGATGGCAACTATTCCATCAATTACATTCAAATTCACATATGTACAATGTATCACAGCCATATTTTAAATAAGTGCAATCTGTTTGGTTTGTGATCTAGGATGCCTAAGTTGGTACCAATCTGTGTCAGCTGAGACCAGAAGCAACGCTCTGTGTGTGTCCTTTAACAGTATGCGAGTTACTATATGTTGTTTGGCTTTGCAGTATATACATGTCCTCTCTTTTCAGTGTCTTTTGAAATAATAGTTCTGTTCTCCTTCACAAATAGCCAATAACTGACACAATAAGTCCCTGTATCTAACTGATACTATAAAAAGGGGATCCTGTTTTGGCAGTCACTCAACATTCTGTGGTTTTCTTTAATAATAACAACACTGTTTTTCGGTTCACCACACATCTTTTTACTATTTTTAACATCAAAAGTTTTGCTCATACTATGACGAGGAATCCTCAGTGGCTCAACTGAGACTGATCCCTATTTGTATAGTAAGCTTGTTTGTAACATTGCGGGCAGGGCTTACTGTATAGATACGGGTGAGTCACGACTGTGCTCTGTCTCAGTTGAACTACTGAGGTTGCCTCGTCATAATATGACAACCAGATTAATCACTGTTGCACACCACTACAAAAATTATTCCGATTAGCGCTTTCAAGCTTCACAGCTCATCAGATCGGAAATAACAGTAATCATTTACTATTATTACTGTTTTATTACTGTTAAAATTTATTACTGTTATTTATTACTGAAATTTATACTGAAATTTATTTCTGTTATTTCCGATCTGACGATGAGCTGTGAAGCTTAAAAGCGCTAATCGGAATAATTTTTCTGTAGTGGTGTGCAACAGTGATTAATCTGGTTGTGGTTATAACCACTAACACAACTTTCTTAATTAAATTTCATCATAGTATGGATGAAACGTTTGATGTTACTTTCCAGTTCTGGTATCATAAATGATTACTTAACCTCATCATGTGTTCATAAATTTTGTTGGAAGAGTTACTTGATTAGAAGAGTTACCTGGCTCTAATTATACAGTGTTCATGAACCTGTCATCAATAACTACAATATCTTGTCTTGTCTGTTTTCTGTAGTATATCATTTGTTATAATAAGTCCTAAGTTTAATAATTAAACACCGTGTTGATTTATTACTAACACTATGGGTTAATTTATTATTAATCAAACATAGTCCTGGGTTTAGTTAAAATTTCAAGTTGTAGAAGGAAAGTGTTCATTTTTTCGAGGGAACGTAAACAAATCTGCACTAATTTGTGCTAGCCGATCGCTAACAGTGCTAGTATTGCCTTGGATGCATTTTTACTGCATATACAATTTAACAAGCTTCGCAATTGTATCAGTTTACAAGCAAGATTATTTTAATATTGTCTACATTGATTTATAAAATAATGAACATTCAGCTAACACATTAAAAATAAATTAGTTAAATCATATCTATAGTACAAAACAACTTAATCTTCATTAATGCCTTGTATACATATTACGTTTTTGTTTAATAAATTCATTTTTGTATTTTTTTTTGTATTGCTTCCACACCCTGTTTAGGCCATGAAGAAACAAGAAAAGTGTTTCACTTATAGCACGTTTTAATACATATAACGTTTTGTGTAATTTATAACACTAAAAGCATCTCTGTTCCACATTTTTGTCTATGGAATGTAATTTAATACTGTATTCATAAAAATAAAAACATCTGCTTTACACACTTTCATTATTGATGTGTATTGTCGTCTGTAGTGTGCAAGCTCACCACTAGAGGCGCTGTGATCACAGTGAATGAGATAAACCATAGCCGGCTCTAGCAGAAGGCCGGAATATTAAACGTGGCAACGTTGTGGCTGAGGCCTACAAGCATTGTGTAATAAAATAGCTAAAGTAAACAAGTTATATTGTGATTTAATTTCATAGCATTACTAAAATCATGAGTAGGCCTATTTATAGCTAAATCTAAATTATAGGTCTCTGGGCGCTTATTTACCAGAAGTTGAAGTTGAAGAAATTAGTCAATTAGTGTTAGGGTTAATGAATTAATTTTATTCGAATTATTGAATTCGTATCATATGAAACAGTTAATTATTATAATATTTCTTAAATAATATTACAGTCTTTTACATAGTAAACTTGTAATTTGCAAAAAATTAAGAAAAATAAAACTGCTGTTAACCGGAAATTAAAAATGACATGATTTGATTATTGAAATACATAAATTAAGAGATCGTCTAGTCGGCCTCAAATATCAGCTGGTTACAGTGTTGCCATGTTTATTATTCCGGCCTTCTACTAAAGCCGGCCATGGATAAACCATTACAAGCTTCATGAATACATATTTTGTTAGACTGTGAGATGATCTCTATCTACTTAGTCACTCAGAGCTGGTGTTGAACTTGTACACACCTACCACAAGTGTGTGCATAGAGATTGCCTGCGCTAGGCTACACGTATCAATTTTGATGAATATGAAATGTATATTATTTAAGAATATTAATGGTAGTATTATCATTAAACAAACACAGTTATCATACACAAATTAGTAAACAAAATTTTATTAGATTAAACAAATTTTAAACAAACCATTTACAAGAAATATAACCAATAATTATGACAAGCAGGGAAAAAGAAAACGCTTTTTTGTATTTATTAAACAGACACTTTATTTATCAATTTCTAACAATACAAAACCAAAACAAAAAATTAACACTTAAGAAATTAACAATAATAAAGACAATAATATTAACATTTTTCTTGTAACATTTAATTATATAAACACTAGGATAATTCTTTGGCTATTTATGACATCCTCTATACAACAATAGGAACTGATAATCCGAAGCTCCCACAGGATTAATACCCTTCGTAACAATTTATATTACAAAAAACATCAATATTTCTGTGTCTGTTTTTATATGTACGAGAGACCCCTGTTATCACACTACCTTGGTAAGAAAGATTATTTGAATATTTACGGAAATCAGATACAAAGTGATGTATTGCATCACTTTATGAGACAAAACTGCTACAGACAGATGCATTCTAAAACGTTATTGTTTCTCTTCAACGGCATAAAAAAATGAAGTAACTAATAACAATTTTAGATTAGAAAATGAAAAGTATTCGTAATTATTTCAATTTAAAACTAATGAATATTCATTTTATATATATGTTTATTATGAGAAAAACTTCATTTGACTAACAATTCTCACATGAATTTAGTATTTTGATTTGTTGAATAAATACCACAAATTGCTTTTTATAATTTTAGAACAAAAACTTTAACAACTTAACAAACATTGAAAGTGAACATTTTTTAATTCAGTCTGAAATTTTGTTGATAAAAAGCATTCAAAAGCGATTCAAATTGAAATGCTAAGTCTAAAAAACCTCCAAAAATATTGTAAGAATTTTAATATTTTATTGAAAAAATGCTTACTACAGGGGTAGGGAGCCTGCAGTCATTTGAATAATTTGAAATTTTGCATAATAAATTCTTTTTTTTTTATTGATACATATTTGTTAATTTTTCTAATACCTTTATTTTAATATTAAAAAAGAATATATTTAAAATGCTAAAGAGTGAGAGGGAATTTAATTAAAATCTTCCCAACTGATGATGACAAACAAATGTTAGTAACTATTAACATGCCTTATTAGGTTACATCTGCCTCCAAACATGAAACAGTTCCCTACCCCTGGCTTATTGATGCCATAACACAGTAAATTGTAAGATGTATGTGTGTCTTACACTACTGACAAGCAAATAAATACATCAAATACATACTGAGTCAAACATTGTTATGTATGATCCAGCAAATAGGAAAGTGTAACGCAAATCATATTTTCTTCTAAGCTTATAACTTTATCATGTTATAGAATCAATCTTATCGGTTATGAAAACTCCAGTGTTGATAAAAATGTACAGAGCTTAAATGATTACTGTGTAAACAGTCCCTTTTGTGAGCTAGACTTTTATTCTGTTTTTCTAAATTATAAGAAACCTAACGTTTTATAATGTCAACAGATACCAGTGCAGTATGAATATCATTCTTCTTGTAGAATTGTAGAAGTAATTAAAAGTAAAAACGTGTTATTTTTTGTTAAGAAAGATTTAAATAAAAAAATACTTGACACTGAATGATAATTCAGTATGTTGGTGATAAATTTTATTGGTATCTATACTCCAGACTATTTAATTAAGTTAAAATAAGATATTTACTGAAAAGATTTAAACTGTCATTAAATTTTGTTTGTACTGGCATTCAAGGAACATGATTTTTGTGAAAAAAAAAATACCTGGAAGCAAATCACCAACAGTACCTATATGAGTTGCGTGGTACAATTTTCATCACTGCAATACTGAGAAACTCTAGTATTTCCATTCTGTACAATTAGAAAACCTAAACAATGTGTTTCAACTTTGCAGTCCCAATAATAACTGACAAGATCCTGTATAATCTTGAACAACCCACTCAACTCTCTGTGGCTCAACATACCGTATGTTATGACATTATAACAATATATTCTGTGAGCTTAACCTATAAAACTTCAGTGAATACTTTCATGTTTTGGTTGTCCAAAAATTTAACACAAGTTATTCACACTTAATTGGCTAAACATTATAGTAAAACAAAGCGTGTACAGCTTTTCTTAAAAACTTTAATATTTAAAATCATTTATATATGGAACACAATTAATTTCGTTAGATGATAACAACGATGACGTACAGTTAACTTTGAACTTTGCTATCAGATAACAATTTATACTTTAATGGAACAAAGTGTATAAACTATTAAACTGTTTATACATATTTACAAAAATTAAAAGTAACTGTCTGACCAGATTATAATGACTAGTCTTCCTTCATCATCCCTCCCTGATAATGGAGGACAATACAAAATAAGAATTTATACACTCTGTGTGTGTGTGTGTGTGTGTGAAATATGTTTTGTGCCAGTGTACTGTGGATATTGTGAGGTAAACTCCAAACTATGATAAAATCTCATTACAAATACTTCTTTTCAAATTACAATCCATGTGAAAAACAAAATGAATAAGTTAATTTTCAACAGTATAAAACAAATAAATCGTTGAGCTTTGGATATAACAGGTACAAATATTCTTTGGTGAAACGATTTTTTCCTACTCAAAACTTACTCATTTTACATGCAGGAACTTTTTCTTTTGGTTTTATTATATATAGAAAACGTTCCCAGGTAGATTCTGTACACAAACTAAACATATATATCTATGAAACCTATCACATAGTGATTCCAAAAATGGTGTACCTGGAACACAGACATACAGACTCATGAAACAATTTCTCTACTCAGCCTGCCTGTCTGTCTATCTATTGAATATGTCTTCGTCTGTCTGTGTCTCTCTCTTTCCTCCCTCTCATTGTGGCTGCCCCCCCCATACACACACACACACACACACACACACATTCACCATGTTTCTGCATAATAGTATTACCTTACAACGTACATTTTTTTTTTTTTTTTTTTGAAAAAAGAAATAGTATTTCAAAATACAACTCTTAACATTTAAATATTAGTTACAAACACCTTTAAAAGAAACTGTAATACTACGTGTGTTGAACTTCAGATAGAGAATAATAACATTTATGAATGGAATCAGAGAAAATATTTATCAATTGAACATGGTACCTAAAGTAACAGAAACAACTAGTAACGTTTATGGCAACTTTTTCTCCTATCACAGGTCTCCAATTATTATTAGACTAATTAAAGTACAAAATGAAAACAACCTAACACTTATTTATATATTTTATACTTGAAATAATTTCTGATCTTTTGGTGAAACTTAACGTTCACAACAATATTTATAGTTTTGCTTTCAACAAACATAACAAACAACTTTAAATAGGCTAAACAATAACAAAAATTCCCTGACTGTACAGTTTTCACATTAAGTATTTTTGAATTGCATTAGTCGGATAACAACAGTATTCATAATCATCTAAATTATACAAATAATCATATTAACAGAAAAAAGTTAAAACAATTTTTCGATAGTGTTTTACAACAAATTGTTCTGATGGTCTGCCTGCGATGACAACGTTGGTGTTATGGGATGTAGCGGTGGCATTAAGTGTTTGTTTTTAATGTGACGGTGTAGGTTGCTCTTCTGTGTGGCGTAGTAATCGCAGTGAGGGCATTGGAAGCTCGGCCTCTTGCCGCACTCCATTCGGATGTGACGTTTCAAATTGTTCTTCCATCTGTACATTCGGCCACACTGCGGGCAACTGTGGTGCATGAACTGGCTGTTCTCTTCCAGACTGACAATTGGTTCGTCCTTCCAGATGCTGTCGTTGAGAAAATTCTGTATAAAAGTATCACTTTTGCTGTAATTGCTGTTTGCGTTTGGACGCAATTCATCCCAATCTACAAGAGAAACATAAAAACCAATCAGTAACACAGCAATTTATTTAAACAGTAAAAACATAATCCTGTAAAGTAACTTACAAATTATTGACAGACTATTTACTGTATACATTTGTGTACACTGCTGTTGGTTAATGGGGTCCAAAGGGGGTGTGACGTGAACATATGCTTTAATAGGAGAGAAATGCACTAGCCTCTCCACCTCAACTCCACTCTCACCTACATGTTGGGGCGCCCTCTACACTGTTACCCTCTACACCTACACTGTTACCCTGAGCAATCCACTCCAAGGTTGTGGTAACCAATCCCTTCGGTGGAGTGGATCGGTAAGCAAACGAGAGATGAGGATTCTGTCAGGGCAGTCTGGGGGTATCCTGGGTCCTGGCCTGGCAGGATGGTGCACATCGGCAGCAGGGTGTGCATCTAGTGTGGAGGCGGAGGAAGCTATAGTAGCCCAATGGCTGCACACATGGGCTGAGTCAGTTAGCCTATTGCGGACTGGGCAGAGAGAGCTCATCAGCTGAGGTGAAAGCACCTCTCTAGGGGAAGAGCACCCCGAAATCCAAGTTCCTGGTCCTCCAGGTTAGGGGTTGGATCGGAGAATTCACATATCCCATCTGTCGAACTCCTTTATGTGCAGAAACCTATCAGTTTCTCAGCCAGTCAGTTTTACAAACTGGCGGAGGCTGTTATAGGAGGCCTTGACTCAGTAATGGGTTGTTGCGCCGCTGAAGAGGAAGTTGTTGTTTAATGCTAGCTTCAACACTTGTTCGCCTGCTTTCTGACATTACAATAATGTATTTACTAAAAATACATAAATGTATATTTATGTATAATAATCATATACACATATATAACCTCAGAATCCCAATACATTTGTCGAATTATAAATGATACGATTAGACTGTTGTTCACTACGTTAAACCAAACTGTTATATTTATGATAAATCAAATATTTCTCATTTGTGGTAGCTTGAAATCTCTGACCTCTTAAACTAACATTTACCTGGTGATCAAAATATTTTCTAATATTTGTGTTCTTTCAAAACACTGTTTTTCAATATACTGTTATAGCTAACTTACATTTGACGACATATGTGATCAAATTTTCTTCATGGTTTTAATGAAATATGGTGTATTTTGTTCACTTTTTTTTTTGTAAGATGGATCACCATAAAACAAAGAAATAAATTTTGTGAAATCATAATATTAAATGTAGGTTAAACCTAATTGAAAAAAAACTCATAACAATTCTCAATCGATGTCTTCCTCATTTTTCAGAACAATTTAGGGTTTATAGGCGTACGGTACAGTTCTAACTGACGATGATACTGCTGGCAGAGGTTATTTTCAGATTTCCTGCTTATACTACCAATTCTGAGCAAATTATTTTATAAATCTTAACATTTAAGAAGGTTGACATAGTGTATCCTAAAAAAATGAAATATTTAACTAGATTAGAAGAATTCTAGTAGTTGCAGTCTGATCCTTCCTTTAATGTATATTCAGTTGAGAACTTACAAATCTTAAGATGTGATTGCAGTTATAGGAACAGAAATCAATGTACATTTTATATGTGCCATAAGCTGTAACTTAATTCAGACTTTTAAATGTTTTCACTTTAACTATTAACTACAAAAATTTCATACCATCGAATGTGTTATAGTACTCCATCAGAATACTGCTCACCTATCATATTGTTTCAGAAATATTTTGTTATTATCAACTAATGCATTTCTTGTATTTATAATGTAACAATTAAACACTTACATATTTTGGTTTGTATTCAAATGCGAGGCATACATTTTACAAGAGCTTGTGACATATGAGTGTTCTAATGAATAAATGATTTAAATTTTTATTTATTTTATCAAATTTATGAATTAAATTAAAATTCTATGTCATGCATTGGAATAAAGCTACAAAATAAGTACGAATGGGAACCAAAAAAAAATGAATCATTTGGAAATGTGCAAAACAAGAATATCTCTGTTCTCCATAATTTACTAATATGAAGTTCCACTGAGAAGGCTACTGAAGTTACAGTGGAATCATCAGTTGAAGTACTAAAAAACATATTTTAATATAATAGATGCTTATAAAGTTTCATAAATCCTTATGTATTAAAATAAAATTTAACACCATATTTTTTCAGTTTTTTTTATTATCAAGTGAAGCACATAAAAATATAATCTGGCAGTTTATAATTACACATAACTACACAGAATGTTACACAGGTATTAAAATCAAAATATAATTTGTTTACACTTAAATCATAATTTGTACTACATTTGTTTCATGGTAGTGTTGGTTACCCCCTATGACACTACTTTCTATTTTCTGCTGTAGTTTATTTCATGTGTTGCCTAAAAATATACTTAAAAGTATCCTTAATTAATTCATTATTTAATCCAATGCTCATTTTATTTTGAAGATAACAGTTAAAAATACTGGTAAAAGAATGTAAAACATACAAAAATATATTCTTATGGAAAACATAAAATATTACTTATTATTAATAATTTTAATTAGTGCAATGCACACTATAAGATAATGTAGAGTTATGATTAGTCCTTCCATTAAATTGTACTAAAAGTAATTAAGCATGACATAGTTAACAGTCCAAATATGTTTTTTTCTTAAGCTTAACCTCAAAAATACATGTACGAGGTGTGTTCATAAAAAGACCAAACTTTTTGAGTAACACATCAACCCGCACAAACGACGCGCCGCGACTTTGCGCGCACCTAGCGATAGTTTTTGACAACAAACTGCCACTTATTGTGTTCCCCTATTAGCATTAGTCTTTGAGGTATATCAGGTTGAGTGGGCACATGCGCACGCTGGCCGGCGATTAGTGACAAACTGATTAAGAAAGACCGCAAAGAACAACATGTGCGCATGAAATTTTGCGGCAAAACTAGGTTAAAACTTTTCAGAGACATTCTGGTTTTTAATTAACCATACGCGGAAGCCTGCTTTAGCCGAACGATTATTTTAAGAATTTTAAAAAGAGCAAAAATCTAATTATCAGTGCAATCAAAGCGATATCGAAGATCATGCAAAGAGAGCTCGCGATGTGGTAATTGTAATTCATTCTTTTAATTACCGAGACTTTCGGATAGAATCCGCATTCATATAAAATCGTAAAATTAAATTTAGATCAATAAATTTAATTGTATGGTATTACTGCATTTGTAAAAAAAACAATTCTTACTGCGTTTGTTGAAGACGATCAGAAAGAGACCCAATTTGAAATCGATCAACAACTGCGTACCAACCCAAATGGTAATGATAACTTTGGAATGCAATGAAAATAGCTCAGAAATAGATTTTACGAAGTTAGCACAAAAATTTTATACGCACACATTGTATTAAGATCATCCTTCTCACTTAGTTATAAATCCGCCGGACGGTGTGTGCCCGTGCCCACTACAGCGCATGTAGCTCGAAGACTGAAGATCATGACGGGACGGAGAAAACGGCATTCAGGCGTCAAAACCTGTCGCTAGCAGCACTTAATTCTGCAGCTCGCTCTATGCGCTAGTTGATGTGCTACACAAAAAGTTCGGTCTTTTTTTGAACACACCTCCTATACAGAGGCACATAAAAAATAGCGATACAAATTATTTTTTGTGTGTTGGCAATGTGTAGGCCCAATGAACATGAGATTAAAATTTATCAAAACATCATCAGAACAAATATTTTCAAATTGTTAGTGAGCTAACATAATAACTGACATAATTATTTATATAAAATGAGCTAACTATTTTACCCCGTATTTAGATTATGTAAACAGAATTTTGTTGTACCTGTATTTATTTAGTAATTAATACTATAAGATTTAATTTCCTATTACTATAAAAACACTAATATGAAATTTATGTTGAACAGGACTAGACTGAACTTACATTAGTAAAACAGTAGACGTGATACAATATATAAAATAATAAAAAAGCTCTCTCCCATGCAAACCACACACATCATTAATCAGTTGTTTTTTGAAGTTTTAATTTTGAAAATCAACAGGTTCTTCCACAGAAATACCTCCTCAACAACTGTGGATATCATTATAGAATACAAAAACACTCACACATAACATAAAAACAGTACAAAAGTAAAAATAATCAATTAAAAAATTAAAATTTAATGTACAAATATTTGATAAATTTAATAATTAAAACAAAACTATGACCAGAATGAGAACACAAGGGGATCAGGAAATGATACCCCCAAACTACAAACAAATGGCACTCACTTTATAGTGTTGGCAAATCATAATACAACACAGTTGTTTGTAATTTTATAAATAAAAATAAAATGCATAATTCTGAAATAAGGAAAAGAAACTGTAAAATTAAAAAATATGACTAGAACTATATGAAAAAGATAAGCTCTTCAGGAAGTAACAGATTAATGAGCACACAAATGAATTCTTCTTGAAATTAATAAATACCTTTTTCTTTATCCGTGCTGCGACTACGTCTTTGATGTCTTACGACATGTTTCGGGAACACGTTCCCATCATCAGGTAAAATCGTTTTTCTTCTAGTTCATAACGAACGTGTCAAGAGTATAATAATTAAAACACATCAATACACAAACACATAACACAATGAGTACGATAGAGCTCAGTCCACCAGTGCACACTGCCGTACTATAACTGACCGTGTAATCAAACTATATATTTGGCTGGTGTACACAAGCGTTATCACTCTTCAATACAGTATCATATAAACAGTGAGATTTAAATGTTAATTGATCATTAAGCAGTAGGTTTGGTTGAAATAAAAACGCTTTATATATTTCATATTCTTCCATGGCATCCATGTATCGGCTCTTACTGCATATATGTATGGGCGTAAAGTTATCTGTGAAACCACTATAACTGTGATTGCTGTTTACCAGATGTAAAGCAAAGTTGGATTTGATTGACTTGATGTTCTTTTTTGGCAAATGTTCTTTATATCTGCCTTTAAATTTCCTGGCTGTTTGTCCTATGTGGAATTTATCACATTCACTACACTGGATTCTATATATGCCAGAACTGTTTTCGGTTGTTTTTTGTGTTCGAGGTTTTAATATGTTCAATATGTTATTGGTAGTTTTGAAGGACACGATGATGTCTAATTTTCTTAATTCATTTTTTACTATATTAGGAATCACATTAGTATATTCAACTCAAATATAATGGTTCTTTTTACCATCTAATTTTAATTTTCTTTCCATTTTATTCCTATGTTTGCGTATTAAGTTATCTATTATATCACTTTTATATCCATTATTGACAGCTATATGTTTAATAATATTTACTTCATCTTGAAAATCCTCCTGGTTCATAGGTATAGTTAAAAGTCTATTTACGAAGGCATTAAAAGAGGCCATTTTCTGTGTATATGGGTGGAATGAATCAGCATGGACAGTTATATCCGTGGTAGTGGGTTTCCTGTATATTTTATATGTGATACAATCAGCGTTTCTTCGAACAGAAAGATCTAAAAAGTTTAGGAAATTTTCATTTTCTACTTCCATGGTGAATTTTATGTTGTTATTTATGTTGTTCATGTATTTGAGTAACATGTCCATTTGTCTACAAGTGCCATTAAAAACCATGAACGTATCGTCAACATATCGCGTGTATGAGATAATTTTATCGTGGTAACTGTTACAGTTAGATAGTAGATAATTATTTTCATAAAAGTTAAGGTATATATCTGCCAGTAATCCACTTAAAGCAGACCCCATGGCCAACCCTTCTCCTTGTTAAAATTAGATGGTTAAAAGAACCATTATATTTCAGTTGAATATACTAATGTGATTCCTAATATAATAAAAAATGAATTAAGAAAATTAGACATCATCGTGTCCTTCAAAACTACCAATAACATATTGAACATATTAAAACCTCGAACACAAAAAACAACCGAAAACAGTTCTGGCATATATAGAATCCAGCGTAGTGAATGTGATAAATTCTACATAGGACAAACGGGCAGGAAATTTAAAGACAGATATAAAGAACAACATCAAGTCAATCAAATCCAACTTTGCTTTACATCTGGTAAACAGCAATCACAGTTATAGTGGTTTCACAGATAACTTTACGCCCATACATATATGCAGTAAGAGCCGATACATGGATGCCATGGAAGAATATGAAATACATAAAGCGTTTTTATTTCAACCAAACCTACTGCTTAATGATCAATTAACATTTAAATCTCACTGTTTATATGATACTGTATTGACGAGTGTACACCTTGCCATATTGAGCTTGTGTACACCAGCCGAATATATAGTTTGATTACGCGGTCAGTTATAGTACAGCAGTGCGCACTGTTACGTGGACTGAGTTCTATCGTACTCATTGTGTTATGTGTTTGTGTATTGATGTGTTTTAATTATTATACTCTTGACACGTTCATTATGAACTAGAAGAAAAACGATTTTACCTGATGATGGGAACGTGTTCCCGAAACATGTCGTAAGACATCAAAGCCGTAGTCGCAGCACGGATACAGAAAAAGGTATTTATTAATTTCAATTTCACTGTGACTGGAGACCAAATATAATGAATTCTTCTTTATAGTTTTGAATATTGTCTCATAAACATTTTTCTTTTAACAGAAAAGTGTTACACAGAATGAATAACGAATGGTGAGCAATGGCTAATCAAGGCCTGGGGCAGTACTTTCGCACGAGGCTGGGTGGGTGGGTGTGGGGGGATTTCATTAAGGCTTCAGATATGTGATATTCAATATCTGATAGTTCACGTATATATCTGATAGATCAGATATATGAATTTTGGTAGTTTTTTAGTATTGTATATGTACATGTTTTACTCATTATTTATAGACTGTAACAATACATTTTTTTAGAAAAAGAAGACCTATAATCAAAGTTTTATTCACTTTAAGACTAAATCACATTTTTGTTTTTTATAGGCAAACGGCCAGGGGTTTTAAATCTTTGCTCGCTCATCAGAGAGCCCAGATAATTTTTTTATTGATTTATGTTATGAGAAATTTTTACTTCATGTTCCATAAGGAAATGGAAGTACGGTGATGGCAAAAAAAATCGTGGTCGAGATTATTGCAGATTCTGATTGTACTACCCTAAAAACATGAAAAAAAGTCATTTTTCGAAAAGTGTCTGTGTGTGTGTCTATCTGTGTGTCTGTAGATTTTTTTCTACGGCAAACGATAACAACAGCAAATTCAAATAGAATTAAATAATTTTTGCATACACCCCTGATTTGTAGAGTACTCAAGACCTATTTTTTTGGTGAAGATCGGTTAAGGGAAAGGGGTAGTTTACCTCCGTTTTTTTTATCAAGGGTAATTTTTTTTCTATGACAAACGATAACAGCCGCAAATTCAAACAGAATCAAATAATGTTTCGCATAAAGCCCTGAATTGTAGAGTTCTCAAGGCCTATTGTTTTTGGTGAAGATCGGTTAAGGGAAAGGGCTAGTTTACTGGCAACGTTTTGTTTTAACAAGGGTAATTTTTTTCTATGGCAACGATATCAGCCACAACTTCACACAGAATCAAATAATGTTTCGCATACAGCCCTGAATTGTAGAGTTCTCAAGATCTATTGTTTTCGGTGAAGATCGGTTACGGGAAAGGGGTAGTTTACCTGCCACATTTTATGTTTTAACAAGGGTAATTTTTTCTATGACGAACAATAACTGCCGCACATTCAAACAGAATAAAATAATGTTATGCATGCATCCCTGAATTGTAGAAGTCTGAAGGCCTATTTATTTTGGTGAAGATCGGTTAAGGGAAAGGGGTAGTTTACCTGCCACATTTTATGTTTTAACAAGGGTAATTTTTTCTATGACGAACAATAACTGCCGCACATTCAAACAGAATAAAATAATGTTATGCATGCATCCCTGAATTGTAGAAGTCTGAAGGCCTATTTATTTTGGTGAAGATCGGTTAAGGGAAAGGGGTAGTTTACCTGCAACATTTTATGTTTTAACAAGGGTAATTTTTTCTATGACGAACGATAACTGCCGTACATTCAAATAGAATCAAATAATTTTTTGCATACGTTCCTGAAGTTGTAAGTACTCAAGGTCTGTTGATTTTGGTGAAGATCGGTTATGGGAAAGGGGTAGTTTACCTGCCACCTTTAATGTTTTAACAAGAGTAATTGTTTCTATGACGAACGATAACTGCCGCACATTCAAACAGAATCAAATAATGTTTTGCACGCATCCTTGAATTGTAGAGGACTCAAGACCTATTGATTTTGGTGAACATCAGTTAAGAGAAAGGGGTAGTTTATGTGATAACAAGGTTAACTTTTTCTATGACGAATGATAACTGCCGTAAATTCAAACATAATCAAATAAGTTCTTGCATACATCCCTAAATTGTAGAGACTCAATGCCTGTTGATTTTGGTGAAGATCGGTTAAGGGAAAGGGGTAGTTTACCTGCAACATTTTATGTTGTAACAAGAGAAATATTTTCGTGACGAACGATAACTGCCGTAAATTCACACAGAATCAAATAATTTTTTATATATGTGCCTGAGTTGTAGCAGACTCAAGGCCTTTTGATTTTGGTGAAGATCGGTTACGGGGAAAGGGCAGTTTACCTGAAACATTTTTTGTTGTAACAAGAGTAAAGTACTTAATTTTGATAAATAAAATATCCTGATAAGAAGATCTTAAGAATCCACTGTAGAAACGTAGATGAAATATCTATAAATGAAGAGGCTAGTTGAACGGGGTGGGGGTAATTTTCTATAAATGAAAATTATAGTTGAAGGGGTAGGGGATAATTTTTTATTTGTACTACGTTATCGGCAACAAAGTAGTAGTTTGTTGTTAAAATTCCTTCCCGGGCTATTTGGCCATAGTCCAATGTTTTCTGCAAAACCAGACGTTTCGGCAGTGCCGTCAACTGCCATCATCAATGAAAATCGAGTGCGATAACGTGTGGTGGTATACGTTAGTGATCACATTACTGTGGTTAAGGCTGAAGCAATAAGTGGAAAGAAGTAGTTTCAATGGAAACATTTCATTTCGTAAATGAATATATATATATATTACTTTAATATTTATAACTAAATTTACCTCAAGATATACTTTTTTCCTATTAGGAACATGTTTCGAGAGTTCCTGTACTCTCATCTTCAGCCTTCGCCATCTTGTTTCTGGTGAAGTATTTGTGTGTTGGCTTCTGGATGTTATTAAGGTAGTTTGTTGGTCTTTGGTCTTTTAAAGTTGCATTATTGTGTGTGGTTGTGGTATCTGTTTTTGTATTTTGTGTATTTTCGATGTTGAGTGCTTTGAGTATTGTGTCATGTTTTGTATTGATTTGTATTTGTTCTGGTATTAGTTTGTTTTGTGTTTTATGTTTGTAAATCTGTAAATTTTCCCAAATGTTCATTATGGTGCCTTTGTGTGGTATATGTTTTATTAGTGTTACATTGGTTATGTCTGGGAATTCATGTCCTGTGTTTATTGCATGTGTGGCTAAATTGGATTTATATATATTTGGTTTTTTGTATGCATTTAGGTGTTCAAAATAACGTTTTTTCAGCTGTTTTTTTGTTTGTCCTATATAACATTTATTGCAATCTTGGCATTCAATTTTGTATATACCGTTGGTTGTTGTATTATCTTTGTTGTATGAGCTATTTAGATTTTATAATTTAATTTTTGTAATAAATAGCTCACACAACAAAGATAATACAACAACCAACGGTATATACAAAATTGAATGCCAAGATTGCAATAAATGTTATATAGGACAAACAAAAAAACAGCTGAAAAAACGTTATTTTGAACACCTAAATGCATACAAAAAACCAAATATATATAAATCCAATTTAGCCACACATGCAATAAACACAGGACATGAATTCCCAGACATAACCAATGTAACACTAATAAAACATAATCCACACAAAGGCACCATAATGAACATTTGGGAAAATTTACAGATTTACAAACATAAAACACAAAACAAACTAATACCAGAACAAATACAAATCAATACAAAACATGACACAATATTCAAAGCACTCAACATCGAAAATACACAAAATACAAAAACAGATACCACAACCACACACAATAATGCAACTGATATATATATATATATATATATATATAAAAATCTTAGAACACGGAAGTCATGTATGGTTCTCCATACCGATATTTTTATATGTAGCTGCCGCAGACAAGCATATTGTTTAAAAGTAATACTGTAGGATAAGACACTGGTTGTGAACAGATTCAGGGAGTCCCATTTGGCAATAATGTGAAGAACTTCTTTACCTCTCCATGTAACCTGCTGGTTCTGTGGTCACTTTAGTTGCACGTACATGCCATCCAAATCTTTTTACTTCTTGTCCCACTTGTTCTATATCTAAGTCACTACATACAAGGTTGAGTTTTCTACTGGCAATACTAAATCATTACCACAGGCTTCCATAAAGAAATTCTGACTGAACAATGTTAATGAAGAAATTTGTGTTAGTGGTTGAAATCACAATCAGAATGATCACTGTTGCACACCACTATATAAAAATTATTCCGATTAGCGCTTTCAAGCTTCACAGCCCATCGTCAGATCGAAATAGACAGGAAATATGTAAAAACAAACCCTTCACCCCTCTCCCCCACCCTGCTCACACACAACAAGCTATAAATTAATGACCCTTCCTCACCCCCTAAACCCTGCCCCACCATCTGTACAGTTACATATTTTTCTAGCAAATTCCTTGTGTTTCAGTGTGTGTGTGTGTGTGTGTGTGTGTGTGTGTGTGTGTGTGTGTGTGTGTGTGTGTGTGTGTGTGTGTGTGTGCATCCTTTTAAACTACCCTCTTCCTCTCCAAACACGTGGGTCAGTCACACACCCTTATTTTAAAACAACCAATTAGTACTATGCAATATAATTCTTAATCTTATCTATCTGTCCTCTCTCATTTACTTCTTAATCATGTTATAAAATATTTCTTCATTATCAAAAGAGACCGAATCAAAAGATAGGGAGTTAAAAACGATAAAGGGAATTGTAAGGAATAATAATTATAACACCAACATAGTGGATAAAGTTATGAAAAGGGTTAACATACAAAAAGCTAAAATAGAACCAGAACAAAAGAATTATGCAGGGTCATTGACATACATAGGTTCACATACTGTACTAGATAAATTATAAAATGTTTTAATAAATATGGAGTAGATATAGCTATTAAAAAATGTGAAACGGTATTTGATAAGATAAGGAATAGGCCTAAGAATATAGAAAAAATTCCAGTATTACAGAAAAGCGGAATTTATAAATTAAAATGTAAAGACTGCAACAAAGTGTACCTAGGTGAGACAGGACGGAAATTCGTATGCAGGTTGTCTGACCACAAACGTGGAGAAGGTAATAGAACAACCAATTCGTTATATGCAAGACATTTCATAGAAGACAACCATAAGTTTGTTAATCCTTTGGAAGAATACGAAATTGTAAAAGTAGTAAATAACACAGTTGAAAGGAAGCTTAGAGAGGAGTTAGAAATATTGAAAGAAAGAGAAAAAGGGTTAGACAATTTAATTAATATTAAAATTAAATTTGATAATGAAGAAATATTTTATAACATGATTAAGAAGTAAATGAGAGGCGACAGATAGATAAGATTAAGAATTATATTGCATAGTACTAATTGGTTGTTTTAAAATAAGGGTGTGTGACTGACCCATGTGTGTGGAGAGGAAGAGGGTAGTTTAAAAGGATGCACACACACACACACACACACACACACACACACACACACACCACTGAAACACAAGGAATTTGCTAGAAAAATATGTAACTGTACAGATGGTGGGGCAGGGTTTAGGGGGTGAGGAAGGGTCATTAATTTATAGCTTGTTGTGTGTGAGCAGGGTGGGGGAGAGGGGTGAAGGGTTTGTTTTTACATATTTCCTGTCTATTTCGATCTGACGATGGGCTGTGAAGCTTGAAAGCGCTAATCGGAATAATTTTTATATAGTGGTGTGCAACAGTGATCATTCTGATTGTGAACAATGTTAATTCAAAATATTTGCTCCTACAAAGATTTAAAAAATATATAAACACTTGGTACATTTCACAGTTTTTATTTAACTCTGACAGTTGTTTCAGCTTATTAAGCTATTGTCAAAGAGATCACTGAACAAATCTCTTTGACAATAGCTTAATAAGCTGAAACAGCTGTCAGGAGTTAAATAAAAACTGTGAAACTTACCAAGTGTTTAAATATTTTAAAACCCTTTGTATTAATATGTTTCACCAAGTGCCCAATGAGTCATCAATAAATATTCCTCATGTTCTGATTGTACAATGTTTGAGGCGAATTTTGAAACATTTCCCCATTATTTCTACTAGTAATTTTTATACAAACCACTATGTTGTCTTTGGTATTGACGAGTGCTACTATTACTAGTAGAAATATTTGAGACCACTAACACTTAACAATAAATTTCCCTATTAAACTAAAACCAATTTTCTGGACCAAGAGCAACGAAAAAATGTTTACTTATACGGTTTAACATGGAGATTAGGGTTTTTAATGAAACTCTGTTGGATAATATACGCCACCACCCCAAGTTGAATGGATCCAGGGCGGACCGCCCCTTCATCATCGGTTCGACTACCACTGTTAATAAGTGATACGATTTTAAATCCGTATGTATGAAATAAAGAATAAATTTACACCATGAAAAATAACAAAACACTACAATAAAAAAATATCCATTACTAATAGGCTGTTTACTTTTTATGTCAGTCTGTAAAATATCGGTTGCGCACATCTGTTCCGTACAATAGTATTCAGTAAAAAAAAACTGTGAAATAAAAATTTACCTTACATATAATGTAATAATATTGGTAACTGTGTTACCAATTACCCAACCCAATTACCAATTTCTCATTAACCCAACCATACTGTTTCTGTCTGCCGCTTCTCTCTCATATTGTGTCTTACTATAGATTTTGGACCTTCTTCATGCAATTTCTTATTGAATTCAATGCAATGCAACTTTATAGGATATATTAAAATGTGCAAACTCAATGTACACTGACTTGAGACCAGTGCTTTCTGACTGGCAGCCCTTAATGCCGCATTTTTATTCGGCCTGGAACGTTATCTAATGAAACCAATTTAACAATTACTCTATTTACTTATTAAAAATTACTGTAAAAAATAGTTACTTAAAAATGTTCAAATGTTCTTTGGTAAAAAATGAATTGGCTCATTTTCGCAAGCTGTTGGCAAATAGCACAACAATCTAAATATGTAGAAATACATTTTTTTTTTTGAATCAGGTACAAATATTGAAGAAATAATAGACACATTCAACATACAATTCAATAAATTTGAAATTCGGAAAAATAGTTTATTCCTCCTTAATGGCCACTAAAGAATAACTGACATTCAACTACAGTTGTGTGACTTGCCCTTCCTACAGAGCAGACAAGAAAATGGGCCAAATTTCTTTAAGCTGCTACCTCACAAACTGTTGCCAAATTTGCTAGATTTTGGGCAGAAAATTATGTCAACATTCGGAAATACATGCATCTGTGAAACCGTGTTCTCCACAATGTAGTTAACCAAGAACCGCAGCGGAAGTCACCTCGCAGATTCTTCTCTGCTTCACCTACTCAGAGAATATCATCAGCTCAACTCGATGTCGACATTCTTAATTTAGTCACTGCAGCAAATCAATCGCAGATTTCACACTGAATATTTTATGTAAATATTATAATGTTTTCAATAACTTTCTTTCATCTTCATTCTAATACCGACTAATAAAGACTGTGACAGCTGTTTCGACTAACTTAAGCCATTGTCACTCGCTCTTTGACAATGGCTTAAGTTAGTCGAAACAGCTGTCAGAGTTAATTAAAAAAATTTGTGAAACTTACCAAGTGTTTTTATATATTTTACTAAACCTTTGTATTAATATGTTTCACCAAGTGCCCAACGAGTCATCAATTAATATCGTAATAAAGACTGTGTATACCATTACAGATATGTAGTTGGATATGTTAAGTGTGCAAATTACCTCTTTTTACTTATTTACAAATAAATACTGCCTTTTTTTACAGTACTTGTAAGAAATTGATCACTTATGTTATGGTCCACTGGCAGGTTCTTAAGTTTAATTATGGCCCTCAGGCACCTTTAAGTTGGAAACGACTGCAGTAAACGATGTATAATCCCAACTAATATTGTGGCTTTCAAACATAAAGTATTACAGCATTACAGTTTGAAAAACATAAAAATGCATCTGTGTTGGCAAAGTGGCGATTACAAGACATGTAAATGCCCATTATCAAACATTACTTGTGTCAGCCTGCTTACAAGCCCAATGCTGCTTCAACCAGCTTACTGCTCGAACCTGCGTGCAGTCTGGCCGTACCCTCAGAGTAACTTTCTATTTCTATCATTTTTTCATTATACTTTTCATCATATTTTTCATCTTGTTACAACATAAAATTAAATAAATCATAATCATGCGAACACATTTATATAACTATTTAATTCAAAGTCAAAAGACATGTTTGACAAGTGCACGCACACACGCACACACACACACAAATATTTTCATTTACAGAAAGTGATCAGGGTGTTTATTAAATACATGTAATTTCAAGTTGTCTTTGCGAGCACATTTCTTTGGACAATAAGGACACTGAAACTGCGGCTCTTTTGAACACTCGAATTCGTGACGCCTCAATGTCCTTTTGTGAGAATACACTTTTCCACAGTGCGAGCAGATAAGCTTCTTGTTTAATTGGCTGGAACGAGAAAATGAAGCTGGCCGAATTTTGTAACTACAATTTTCAAAAACATCTGTAAATGAAGAGAATTAAATTATATAATACATTTATACACACAACGTACGGTTCTCAAAATTTATGAAGTCGCTATAAAATTAACCAACACTATGATTACAAATTAACTAAAAAAACTACACACCCAGTTTAACTGAATCAAAATATTTTCAACAGAGTAATACTACAAATCAACACATCAATCAGTTACTACTGTTTTAAATAATATTCATAAGTGCTCAAATTTTTCTTCTTATATATTTTATATTATTGTTAGTAATAAAACTTTTACAAGAATATATTTTATTTTATAAATTACATATGCTTCGATAGTAATCCAACTATCATCATCAGATATAAATTGGATGATACGATGTAGATCAGAATTTATATGTGATGATGATAGTTGGATTACTATTGAAACATATGTAATTTACAAAATAAAATATATTCTTGTAAAAAGTTTTATTATTAATAATAATGTTTTAAATAAGTATACGGCCTTGTAAAGGAACAGGCTGTAACTGTACAAAACAGCCCCAGATATGGTTGCAGGTACACTATTGTTTATTAGTCAGTTGAATTCCCACAGACAGACCATAAAAAAATATACGAAACTCAAAATATGATTTTCTGCCCACATGGCACTTCTCTTCATTACGACAAAATAATACAAATACAATTACTTGTGTCTGTAGTCAATAATTGAAAATTAATATTGTTTATGAAATTCTGTATCTTTAAATTTCACAAAACCCATTGTTTACTTTAAATTTTTTTAGAAATAAAACCCATTAACTATTTTTAAATTTATTACTGAGACAAAACCCAGTAACTAATTAGTGCTTCTTAACATTGCCATAGTCAGGGGCGGATTTACGCACAGGCAGACTAGGCACTTGCCTGGGGCAGCAAATTTTGGGGAGCGGCAAAATTTGAGTTAATAAATGATATTTTTAGATTCAAACAAATTTATAAGTATAAAAGCCAGTTCAATTAAGCACACACAAATATAAAAATTATCTTCACTTAATTTTTAACTATAACGCAATTATCGTTTATCCAAAGGAGGATAAGCGGTTAACACCTCTGACTCTTTGCCGCCTCATTTGTAAAGATGATCTTCAGATGGTCTATCCGAACTTAGATATTGCTCTGAGAATGTTTGTGAGTACGGCTGTCTCCAATTGTTCAACGGAAAGAGCCTTTTCATGGCTTAGAAGAGTAAAAACATATCTCCGCACAAACATGGGAGAGGATCGCTTAAACTCGCTGGCGGTACTGTCAATCGAAGGTGAACTGTTAACGTCAATGGATTTTTCTGAAGTTATTGATGTCTTTGCCCAAACAAAATCTCGAAGAAAACTGTAAATACTTTTGTTATAACTAGATTTTTCGAAGTAATATGTTTTCAGTTTCAATATTTTCATATCAAACATTATTCAGTATTAGTTGCATTATTATTATTTCTGTGCTGTCATCTTTGTATACGATAAAATTAGTTGAGTTGCATATATAGTTTTGTTATAACTAGATTTTTCCAAGTAATATGATTTCAATTTCATTTATTTCATATCAAACTAACATTATTCAGTATTTGTTGCATTATTATTATTTCTGTGCTGTAATCTTTGAATACGATAAAATTAGTTGAGTTGCATATATAACTGTACCAGTATTCCAGTATTTTCTGTTTGTCATTTAATAAATAATGTTTGTCTTGTTTGTTCATCATCTTCTTTCACTGCACTACACTTTATATAATATTGAAAACTTTCTCAAGTGAAACTTACTTGAAAACTTACAAGTGAAAGCAATGTCCCAGTTCAAGAAACCATACTAACACTAGAAAATTTACTCAGACAAAACAACACACCTGAAACACACATACAAGAGATCATCACACTTACCAAAATAATAACTGAGCAAAATTACTTTACATACAATAACAAGATATACACACAAACAGACGGTCTCTCGATGGGATCCCCCATATCAGGAATACTGGCAGAAATATATATACACAACATAGAACAGAACCACATAATAAACAACAACAAATACACCAACAAGATCATTTACTGGCACAGATATGTTGATGACATACTACTTTTATTCAAAGGCAACATAAGACAAGTTGAAAACTTCCATAAATACATAAACACAATACACCACAAATTAAAATTTACTTTGGAAATTGAACAAAACAATAGTATAAATTTTCTTGACTGACAATTAACAAAACTAACAATACACACACGTACAAAATATACAGGAAACCTACCACAACTGACATGGTTATACACAACACATCAATCAACCCAACACAACATAAACATGCAGCCTTCAACCATATGCTCCATAGACTAACCAAAATACCCTTAAGTAAACAAGATTATACTGACGAACTCAACACAATCAAATACATAGCAATGAAAAACGGTTACAACCCCAATTTAATAAACAAACTACACAAACGCATCAAAAACAAAAATAACAAAACACAAAATACCAATAACACACAACACAAGAAATACATCACACTCACATACCATAACTCCAGCACACACAAACTTGCCAACACATTCAGAAAACACAATCACAAAATAGCATTCAGAACCAACAATACCATCAAAAAACACATCAACGATACAAACAAGGACATAGACAAATACAATAGAACAGGTGTCTACAAATTAAATTGTAATAACTGCAATAGTTTCTACATATGCCAGACGGGAAGATCTTTTTCATCCCGTTACTCTGAACACTTAAAGGCCCTTTCCAACAACAATATACATTCTGCGTTTGCCACACACATACACACACATAACCATAGCTACACCAACATAGATACTAATCTTGAAATATTACACCTCTTACCCAAAGGGCGAAAACTCAACACAGCTGAACAGTATGAAATATACAAACACCACACAACACAACCAAACAACATACTAAACGACCAATTGCAATATAAATCACATACACTTTTCGACACAGTTATACACAAAACAAACAATAATTCGGATCCCCGCGCCAATCCCCTTCCTCTATACACCACCCCCACTATACCTTCCAACCAACAAACGTTACTAGGTACTGGCAGTCTGTCGCAAAGCTGAAGAAGGCGAACACGATGCCGAAACGCGTTCTACATACAAAACAGACAAGTAAGTTTCACTTGAGAAAGTTTTCAATATTATATAAAATAATGTTTGTACCCATATTTTATGTGATTTTATTTACGTTTCCCTTAATTTCTAACTAAAATTAATTATTTTCTTCTGACAAGTAAATATTTATATTATCAATGTTTATTTATTTTTATATGAAATATAATTCACCTGACAGTCAAAGGAAACGAGGCAGACAATCAAACTGGGGGGAAAGAGGATGTGAAATCGAAGAAGGGAAGGGAGGGGGAATGAGGGAGAGAGATAGGAGAGGGAGGAGGGGGTGGCATTATCTGCCATGCCTGGGTACAGCAAATCCGCCTTTGGCCACAGTATTGCGTTTGAATTTGATGATGGAAAATTTTTTAAGCACCTGGCTACTAATCTAGAGGTCCCGGGTTCAATTCCTGGGCCCACACCATAAAAATCAAGGTGCATTTTTCAGCCCCCAGGTTGACTCAGCCTGTTGAAAATGAGTACCTGGGATAACATCCTGGGGCTAATAATGGGCGGCTGAAGCGTAGTGCTGGCCACACTGCCTTCCTTGTATGCCGTACGGCTCACATTAGGCAGCCTACCCTGCCTACTCCTAAGCTACTTCAGTGGTATACATGGGAGCCATTATTATATTAAAAATTTTAAGATACGGAAACGAAGCCTTACTCGATTACTGTTTAACTAGAAATAATCAACTTATTGGGAGAATGAAGGGTGGCTACAAAATATAATTGAAAACCCTGTTCTGTGACTTGTGAAATTTAGTGTTTGACTGGTTGTTGAGTATTTGTACACCAGTACAAACCACTACTACACTAAATACTCAGCAACTACAAGTTGGAGTGTAACAACTACAGCCTTCCAAGGTCGTGTGGACTCAACTCATATAGTACAAAATGTAAACATAGCAGCATATTGTTGATGACCAGTTTGTGGAACACAAGTGCAGGGAGGGGTGCAACTGAAAAACTCTGTTAGCTCTGCACGTAATTATGGAAAGATACTTAGTCTTGAATAGAACATTCTACTTAATTTTCATTAATATGTACGAGGGTCATTCAAGTATAAACTGGATTTTTATTACACTGATTTATTGGTGATAGATAAAATTAAAAAAAATATATCTTATTCTTCTACATAGTTTCCATCAACAGAAATACATTTTCTCCACCGGATAGGTAGCTTCTTGATCCCCTCATCAAAAAAAGAAGATGGGCACTCCAACAGCCAATTGCGCACATACTCCTCAACTTCTGCATCGTTGTTGAATTTTTCCTCTCCTAACGCCTCCTTCAGCACAGAAAACATGTGGAAGTCACAAGGAAATAAGTCTGGACTGTAAGGAGGGTGTTCAAGAGGTGTCCAGTGAATTTCAATGAGTTTATTGCGAGTTTGAGCTGCAGTATGCGGCCGTGTGTTGTCATGGAGAAGCAGAACGTCGCAAATTGGTTGCTGGCGTCGTGTTGTGATAAGCGGCCCTGACGTCATCCAGCAGCTGGCAGTAGTATGCCACATTCACCGTCTTTCAATCGTGAAGGAAATCAATCAACAACATACCTCTTGAGTACCAAAACACAGTTGCCAGAACTTTCCCTGTTGACAGGGGTTTTGGCCTTGACCGGCGCCCCCTCCACTTGGCCTGTGACTTGTGTTCTCCACTGTATCACGACCGCTTCAAAAATTTTTGGATCAATCAAACACTTGTGATCTTGACAGAGTAGCGTCTCCAAACTGTGCCTGGAGTCTGGTCAAAATCTCAACTGATTTGATGCCTTCATTGGCGAGAAATCGGATAATTACCCATTGCACAACAGACGAAGGTACCTCGTGCTCAGACAGTGTGCTACTGACACGGGAACAACGTGTTCTGCTGGTGTGGCTGGGCGTTCCCTCACCTCCACACATCCCCACCTCACTCACTCCACTTCCTGAGTCCACATCTAAAATATCGGTATGGAGAACCATACATGACTTCCATGTTCTAAGATTTATATTTAAAATCATATTCCAAATGAAATATTACCATAGAAACTACTTCTTTCTACTTATTGCTTCAGCCTTAACCACGGTACTGTAGTCACTAACGAATACCACCTCATGTTTTCGCACTCGATTTTCATGGATGATGGCAGTCGATGGACTGCAGAAAAGTCTGGTTTTGCAGAAAACATTGGACTACGGCTAAACAGCCCGGGAAGGAATTTTAACAAAGAACTACTTCTTTGGTGCCGATAACGTAGTACACATATAAAAAATTCTCCCCTCCCCAATAAATTTTAATTTTCATTAATAGAAAATTACCCCCACCCCGTTCACATAACCTCTTCATTTATAGATATTTCATCTATGTTTCTACAGTGGATTATCATGAGCTTCTTATTAGGATACATTATTTATCAAAATTAAGTACTTTACTCTTGTTAAAACAAAACGTTGCAGGTAAACTACCCCTTTCTCTTAACCGATCTTCACCAAAATCAATAGACCTTCAGTCCTCTACATTCAGGGATGCATGCAAAAAAATATATGATTCTGTTTGAATGTGGGACAGTTATCGTTCGTCAAGAAAACATTTCTCTTGTTACAACATAAAATGTTGCAGGTAAACTACCCCTTTCCCTTAACCGATCTTCACCAACACCAATAGGACTTGAGAACTCTACAATTCAGGGCTGTATGCAAAACATTATTTGATTCTGTTTGAATTTGCGGCTGTTATCGTTTGCCATAGAAAAAAATTACCCCGATAAAAAAACGTTGTAGGTAAACTACCCCTTCCCCTTAACCGATCTTCACCAAAAACAATAGGTCTTGAGTACTCTACAATTCAGAGCTGTATGCAAAAAATTATTTGATTCTGTTTGAATTTGCGGCTCTTATCGTTTGCCATAGGAAATACCCTTGTTAAAATATAAAACGTTGCAGGTAAACTACCCCTTTCCCTTAACCGATCTTCAAAAAATCAACATACCTTGAGTTCTGTATAATTCAAAAGGTATGCAAAAGAGTAGTTGATTTTGTTTGAATTTGCGGTTGTTATCGTTTGCAAAAAAAAATTACCCTTGATAAAAAAACGTTGCAGGTAAACTACCCCTTTCCATTAACCGATCTTCTCCAAAAACAACAGGTCTTGAGAACTCTACAATTCAGGGCTGTATGCAAAACAGTATTTGATTATGTTTGAATTTGCGGCTGTTATCGTTTGCCATAGAAAATAATTACCCTTGATTAAAAAAAAAGTTGCAGGTATACTACCCCTTTCCCTTAACCGATCTTCACCAAAAACAATAGGTCTTGAGTACTCTACAAATCAGGGCTGTATGCAAAAAATTATTTGATTCTGTTTGAATTTGCGGCTGTTATCGTTTGCCATAGAAAAAAATCTACAGACACACAGACACTTTTCAAAAAATGACTTTTTTTCATGTTTTGAGTGTAGTACAATCAGAATCTGCAATAATCTCGAACACGATTTTTTTTGCCATTACCATACTTCCATTTCCTTAAGGAACATGGAAGTAAATATCGGTATGGAGAACCATACATGACTTCCATATTCTAAGATTTATATTTAAAATCATTTTCGAAATGAAATATTACCATAGAAACTACTTCGTTCTACTTACTGCTTCAGCCTTAACCACAGTACTGTGGTCACTAACGTATACCACCTCATGTTATCGCACTAGATTTTCACTGATGATGGAAGTCGATGGCATTGCCGAAACGTCTAGTTTTGTAGAAAACATTGGACTACGGCCAAATATCCCGGGAAGGAATTTTAACAAAAACTACTTCTTTGTTGCCGATAATGTTGTACACATATATATAAAAAATATGCATAAAATTAATGGCTTGTATAAGTTAATGATTGATCTCCACTAAGTAGTGCTCAAGTTTCCAAAGTTTTAATATTATGATGTCCGTAATTAAAACATCAGAGCAGGTTAAGTGTGAATGAGGGTACACCGTGGACAAAAATTTTCAACATTTCCTATTGAGCGTTGCTTAGAGTAAAGCTGCGAATCTACAGTGTATGTTTCACAGAACAAACACGCTAAAAAGAAGGAGCGCTCCGAAGTCACTCATGGACCCTCAGCATCTTGCAGAGGGTTCATTCCCTAAAGACGAAAAGTCTGTCTATGAATCGTTCCTCTGTAAACACGTACAGTTACACTGCCCAGCGATCCACAGGAAGCAAGTTGATGTCCATTTTTTCGGCTTGCACGCGTTAAGTTGGTGTGGGTTTCGGCACTTTCCATTTAAAAAGCATGCAAATGTAAGAAAATAAACATGAGTGAGGCCAGAAATAACGCGAATTGTGTGTGTGTGTGTGTGTGTGTGTGTGTGTGTGTCTTCCCTGCCTTTTTATTGCTGTAGTCATAATAATAAAATGGAAACATAAACATTACATAACTGAGATATGCTTACCTGCCACGAACGATATATTATTTTATACATGTATATTAACTCATACATAATTTACATTAAAATAAAAAAATTATAATTTTATTGCCTGGTAACAAAATTATTTTATTTTTAACAATTACCACTGTTTGAAAAAGTTTAAATGAATTTTCAAGTACTTTACTGTTGTTAAAACATAAAAGGTTGCAGGTAAACTACCCCTTCCCCTTAACCGATCTTCACCAAAATCGAAAGTCCTTGAGATCTCTACAATTCAGGGACGTATGCAAAAAATTATTTGATTCTGTTTGAATTTGCGGCTGTTATCGTTTGCCATAGAAAATACCCTTGATTAAAAAACGTTGCAGGTAAACTACCCCTTCCCCTTAACCGATCTTCACTAAAAACAATAGGTCTTGAGTACTCTACAAATCAGGTCTGTATGCAAAAAATTATTTGATTCTGTTTGAATTTGCGGCTGTTATCGTTTGCCATAGAAAATACCCTTGTTAAAACATAAAATGTTGCAGGTAAACTACCCTTTTCCCTTAACCGATCTTCACCGAAAACAATAGGTCTTGAGAACTCTACAATATAGGGCTGTGTGCGAAACATTATTTGATTCTGTTTGAATTTGCGGCTGTTATCCTTTGCCAAAAAAAAAATTCCCTTGATTAAAAAAAACCGTTGCAGGTAAACTACCCCTTTCCCTCAACCGATCTTCACCAAAAACAATAGGTCGTGAGTACTCTACAAATCAGGACTGTACGCAAAAAATTATTTGATTCTGTTTGAATTTGCGGCAGTTATCGTGTGCCATATAAAAAAAATCTACACACAGACAGTACACACACACACACTTTTCGAAAAACGACATTTTTTCATGTTTTGAGTGTAGTACAATCAGAATCTGCAATAATCTCGAACAAGATTTTTTTGCCATCACCATACTTCCATTTCCTTAAGGAATATGGAAGTAAAATCCAGTTCATATTTGAATGACCCTCGTAGAAGGACTTAGATACATGGCTAATTAAGAACTGATGTTTAATACAATGAAGGAAGTAGCCATTTACCAGAGAGAAAGTGCGTTGATTGAAAAAAAGTTGCAAGTCAGGAATAGTCATTAACAAAATTAGAAAAGGCTGTGTTAGTGCTCTACAATTGTTATATTACTAAAGTTGACAATAATCGAGATTTTATAATTTTTCCGATAATTGAAAATTTATCTAATATCAAAATTTATCCCATAATAAGTGTACTTTGTTCAAAATAGTGAGCGAGTTCTGTAGTTACGAGTTATATTATTTTTGATTCTTGGATTTCATCCTAAACGAACAGACACAATTCAAATCACAAACATTATTAGAACATATAACACCCCCCCTCCACACACACACACACACACAATATCGACCTTTCAAAAGTCGATACTGTCGCCAACAACAAGATGGATAGTGCTCCCAGCGGCAGCCTCTGAAGAAGCTTTTTAAAAGCAAAAACTGGTTAAGGCTATAAGGTAAAACTTTTACGTGTTTTTATGTTCTGAGTAGGTAGTGAAATAATTATACTGTTTTCATAGTTATTTTTAGAGAGGTGTTCCTTTCTTATTTCGTTCTTTCTTATTAATTTATTTAAAACTTATCTGCCACCTTTTAATATAAGGAAAATAAAAATAAAAAGGTGGTAGATAAGTTAAATAAATTAATAAGAAAGAACGAAATAAAAAAGGAACACCTCTCTAGAAATAATTATATTTAATTTTTTTTTAATCTGCAAAGCAAGTCCTCAGTTTTAACTCGACCGTTTAGCATTTGTCTATCTGTATGGACTATGTTTGATGATAACTTCTGAATGTACCAACTGACTTTCATAAAACTTGGAATGCGTGTCCATACTTTTACGCAACTGATCCCTGTTGTTTTAGAAACAAAAAAATAGAGGGACAGGAAGCGCAAATATTGTCAAGGGGACAAAATTGTGAAAAAATTGCAATACTACAGAATGGACCTCATGTACATTTTTCAAAGATAATATTTTTTTACACTCTGTACGAGATTTATGCTGTAACACTATAAAGAACTGAAATGGATGACATAACAGTTTAAAAGGGTAAACATTGATTACTGAATCTGCCATAAAATGGTTTAAAACTAAATGTTTCTTCTTCTTTCACTGGCTCTACAGCCCTCCGCAACAATCAATCCTTTCCAGACTCAATATACCCACCGAAGAAACTTTCAAGTAATGTCTTCCATCTGGTTTTTTCCTTGGTCAACCCCTCCTTGTTCTTTCATATAATTTTTCCTTCCAGACACTCTTAACCAATCTTGCATCCTCCATTCTTTCAATGTGCCTCAGCCAACTTATTCTCCATCCATTGATGAACCTTACTATACCTTTCCCTTCAATTAGTGTGTTCAAGCCTTCAGTTTTCCTTATTCCCCACATAACTCCTTCTTTAATCGCACCATATGTTCTTCTCAAGATTTCTCTTTCAAATCTTCTCATCAATTGGTTCTCATCACTTTCTGACAAGGCTCATGTTTTGCAAACATATGTTACAACAGGGCGCACCATCCTCGTGTAAATCTTCATTTTGGCTTGTCTTTTAATCAACTTATTTCTAAACATATCTATATTGGCAAAATAAGCACACTTTCTTGCCGAATTCTTTTCTGAATGGCATCACTCATCCTAGTCCAATTGTTTTCACAACATTTAAAATCTTTCACCTAGCTAAATGTTTAAGCAACAAAATTTGTGGCATCTTCTTATTTCCCAGTTGCTTGTTACCTCTGGGGCCTGGATCACTTTCCCCCAAGATCCACCTAGAAGGTTATAATGCCCACTTTTGGAAACTTGTTATAGGTTATTACACTATATTATCAGTTTGTATACAAACAACTTGAACAATTCTTGAATTTCATTGTCCATGACGTGTCTGTTGATTAACTAAATATAATTATGTCACTACCGACTCGGAACACAAAGTTTTTTTATTGGTAAAAACATAAAAGTTTTACCTTATAGTCTGAACCAGTTTTCGTTTATTATAAGCTTCATCAGAGGCTGCCACTGGGAGCGCTGTCCGTCTTGTTCTTGGCAATGGTGTAGACTTTTGAAGGATTGATGTTGTGTGTGTGGGGTGTGATATGTTCGAATAATATGTGTGATTTGAAATGTGTCTGTTCGTTTAGGATGTCGTTTGTGTGTTTGTATATTTCCAATTGTTCAAGAGTTTCTAGTTTTCGGCCTTTTGTGTGTACGTGTAGAATATCCCAGCGTGGGACATCGCTCCCAGTGGCAGCCTCTGAAGAAGCTTATACTAAGCGAAAACTGATTCATGCTATAAGGTAAAACTTGTACGTTTTTACCAATAAAAAACTTTGTGTTCTGAGACGGTAGTGACATAATTATATTTAACTTGAACATATCGGTAAATATACAAACCTGTGTATAAACAAAAGTCGGTAAATGATTATAAACAAAATGTGCAAAAGTAAACAGAAAAATATTTATTTAACCTTACAGTAAATGTTTATTTACTCATCAACACTGTACATATTTAAGTCAACGTCGTTGGTTAAGTAAACCCCATGCCTTCTGTATGCATGGTATTTTAAATTGCTTTTTCTGGCAGTCTTGTGTGGACAGTATGGGCATTGAAACTGAGGCTCTTTACCGCACTCAAACTTTATGTGTTGTTGCAGGTGACTCTTGCGGAAATACGTCTTCTTACATTTGTCACATGTAAAAATCGATCTGGTATCATGTTGAACGTCTGTCGTACCTGGAAGATCGTTGAAATATTATTAAGTTGCAAAAACAAAACTTATTTAAATAGATATACACACAATCCACCAGAGCTGTGCCTGGAATATTATGCAAATATTTTTTTGTGAGTCATTTTTAGTTTTACATTAAATTTACATGATCTGCTATGTGAAAATTGCAGAAGCATTAATAACATAATAATAAAGAAATAAGTTCCATTGAAAACATTAAAAGCTGTTATACCCAGCAGAGTCAATATATTATACTTTTCTGGACTATAAACTTAATGTATAATATACTCATATACTCACACACACTTGGTACAATTCATTTTCTTGGCATATTAATAAATTGAAATATAACATACTTATTCTTACTTGGACAAGACAATAGTCCCTGCTTACTTTTCGAGCATCTGCAGTATGCTTTTCAAGTCATCATTCACAGCGATTCACTGTCTGGTGTAATATTTGTGTTTTGGTTAACATTGGTGTTATCTAGTATTGCTGGATGCTGATGTAGCTTGGGAGGGCTGAAGATGCTTGCTGCGGTCCCCCCTTGAATTCAGAAGCTTGACCAATGAATAGTATAAGTTCTCTACACAGGGTAACATAGAAAAATGTTATTCTATAAGCAGATCAGCATAAGCGAAAGGGAGCAGAAATAATATGGAAAACCTTCTAATTACTGAAACAGTCAGGTTTTGTAGACGGCACCATTAACTCTGAGAGGACACATTGATTCATACCGAATGGATGAAATGGCGAAGAATGATGGACATTTTCAATGTTCTGCATTACAGAGCATATTTTGACACAATAATTTGAAAGAATAGTTGAGCACAAGTTATGTGAATGAGATGAAAGACAATATGTAATGCTGTTGAAAATTAGGCGTTGTCATTCTATATGCTTCTCGACTAGCTCAGTGCATGCAGCGTCGTGTCAAGGTCATCCACCAATCCAGTTTTCACACCGTTTGAGCACCTGCAACTATGCAGATTATCTAGGCATGCTGGCTGGAAAATTATTCTGGAACCTCTGCGGGGTATATATAAGTGTCAGTGGCTGGCCAGCTTATAAGGTCAGTTACAGCTGGCGATTTATTCTGTGTAGATCAAGTGATTGTCATGGATCAGTGGAAAGTGATTATCGTGTTAATCAGTGCAAAACTGTAACAAGCTAACTTTTCTTATCGTGTTTTGGACTAAGCCAACTTGAATTATTCTATACGAGTGCTTTGTTGTTTTATAACTACTGTTTGTGTCTAATTAAAGTTTACAATTAGTGACTTCATTGAGTGTCACTTATTCTGTTTCCACTGTACAACATGATGATTGGAGTGATCGTTGTCTTAACAATACTTTTCAGATTATCTTCTTATTGAAACAGGTTTAATATTTACTATTATTTATTGTTTAAATTATTTTATTATAATAATTTAAACAATACAATATTATCCAGTGAGGATTAAGGTAATTACAAAAAGTGCTTTAGTGCATGTGAGCCGTTTTATGTCTTGCATGCAAAGTAAACTATGAGTCTGCATATGCCATAAAAGACGGGATAAATAAATTTTGAAATATTATTGAAAAGACTCATAGAAATCTTGGAAATACAACAAGACTCAGTACAAGAATTAAATTTTATAAAAGAATCGTAACAGTCACATTGACATGTGTGAGTGACATTTGGGTCATGATGAAACAGAAATGCGGCAGAATACAGAGTGCTGAAATTCAGTTTATTCAAAATACTTCAAACTATACACTGCAAGATACAATAAGGCAGTGAATCTTGTTAAGTAAAATGAATGTTTAAAGAATAACATAATTTGAATTTAAAAAAGTGAATTTCTGATAGACATTTTGATTAACATAAAAATATACTTACTTTGTCCACACTGGAAATTGAACCAGCGAACCAAGTGACAAGAAAGATACTGAGTTCACAACACATGTATTGTAGATGCTGGTTGCTGCATTTAATAACTGATGAAAGTAAAATTATTTGTAAATGTTTATCAAAGTTTTTTAACATAAGCACTTTAGGTTTCTAATTGTTGAGTACATTATTTTTATTTTCTGCTTGAGCAGGTTCATATATTAGATTGTGTTCTTAGGTACTAATGTTTCTTGCCAAGCTAAAAAAAGAAAAACTTGAACAGTCTTTACAGAAGTGTGTGGACAAAAGAGATGGTAGGCCTACTCACCACTCTTGATGAGGTTTTTCTGGGTCCACTGCATTGATGCGATTAGTTATACCGAAAAACTGTGCCTTGTTAGTGTTTCCAATTATAATTTTCAAAGTTTCCAAAAATATGTACTGAAAAGTTAAAACAAGGGATCTTTGTTAGACCGCAAATAAGAAATTTGATGAAGGATGAGGCTTTTGAAAATACTATGAACCCAACAGAAAAAAAAATGCTTGGAATTCATTTACAGAAGTTGTGAAAAACTTCTTGAACAACAAAAAACATAAAAACTACAAAAGTATCGTAAAAACCATGTTACAACATTTTAGGAAATTAGGGTGTAACATGAGTGTTAAACTTCACTATCCCCACTCACACATCGATTTTTCCCCTGAGTATCTTGGCAATGCCAGCAAAAAACAGAGAATGTTTCCACCAAGATATCATAGACACGGAAAAGAGATACCAGGGATGCTGGAATGTTAACATGATGGCCAACTACTGTTTCATGCTCAAGAGAGACGGCACTGCTGAGGGGTGCAAATCAAGAGAAAGAAATTTCAACCAACCAGAAAAAACCTTAAAAAAATCAGCATAATGAACAGGAAAAGTAAATTGTATGTATATATTTTCTCATATCTTCTCATTCATAACTTTATTATATGTTTTTATTCAATGTAAAATGTTCAAAATGAAACTGAAATGAAGTATTCAAAATAAATCCTATTTAATTACTAATACAGGCTTTTGAGCAATATTCATTTCACTTATATCGTCACATGTACTAATACAGTCATACAGACTGGTTTATATGAAATATGTGCAATAAGTATGTATTCTTCTGTTGTGCTGTCATAAAGTTCATCAAAAATGTCATAGAAACAATATATAAAAGTAGTAAAAACTCAAAAGTAAATAATGAATTAGTAAAAAAGTCTGACGTGTTATATAAAAAAAAAAAAAGGTTACGTCTGGAATCAGCAGTAAAAGTACTATCAAAAACACCTGTTTTCACTAAATCATCATACAAAAATATTTTTTGTAGCATAGTGTTATTTATGTTTCAAAAAACCTTGCCATATTTTCTACTGATTTGAATTTATTTAGGTAAAAATTTGTTTTGTGTTTGTACTATATGTGTACATTTTCATAATGTTAACTATAATAGATAGCTCGAGGCTTGGCAGCACTGTGACATTTGGACACACATTATGTAAGTGTGACTGGATGAGCAACATGGTATGTAGTCGGGATTTCTCTACAGCTGTTGTGGGCCTTTGATCCTCCCGATTATGCTACAACACTCTAAAACTTTCCCAGTAATGCATGCTGTTCCTGCTGGATATAAATGGACCGCCACATTACCTCACGTGAAGCGGTAAGAAATTTTATCACATTCAGTTGTGATTTTACGATTCAGTGCGCATTATCAGACAGTTATACTTTGTGTAAAGTGATAATTGCAAATTACTGTGTGAAGACTTTTGTAACTGGGGTGACTTGGATTATTTACTGAAATGGTGTTAGTGTTTGTTATGTTAGCATACTACATATTGCACAATTATAAAGTCAATTGAGTGTTTATTGTATTTCAACTTGTTATTTGAATTAGCAGTAATTCCAACTTTCTTGTGTTTACTTGTCATGTGTCAGATGAGGCCTTCCAGTGTTTCCACCATTTTCAAGTACTAAGCCACGATCAGTCAGGTCATGGTTTAGGAACTGAAAATGGTGTCAACACTGAAAGGTCTTGTCTGGAACATGACAAGTAGCAGTTCAGCAAGTCAGCAAGTAAACACGACAAAGTTGGTATTGTGTTTCACTTATTGAAACTACAGTTACAATTGTAATTATTGATTTCTCTGGTGTTCAATTATTTATTCAATTTTCCAAAGACAACAATCAATGTGACTGTCAAAATAGTAGGTTTGTTGTGAGTCATGTTATAGTCTGTGAACCCGTGTCCTGTATTTATGACACATGATACCAAGCTACATTTGAAAGCTAGTTTGGTTTTCACTGTGCCTTTGCATGTTCAAAGAAGCTTTACTTTATTAGAAGGGTTAGGTCAGACTATTACCATCATTTGAATTTTTCACACAATGTTTCAACCACAATAAAATCTGTGGTCATCTTCAGGTGTAAATTAATCTAATATCCAGACCACAGTTTCTATAACTGTTGAAACATTGTGTGGAAAATTCTAACGATGGTAACAACCTGACCTAACCCTTCTAATAATATTCAAGTACCATCAAAAGTTCGGTTTAAAGAAAACATTTCTTTATCTGGCACAAGTAAATCATTTTAAATTAATTTTATAAAATTGTTTTCTTTTTATAAATTAATAGAAATGGAATTTAGAATTAATATAAAAAATTCTAAAAAGAAAGTAAGAACAACTTACAAATAATTATTTATGAACTCTAATTTTGGAAATAAAGAAATGGAATTTAGGTGTTTACAATCAATAAATGTTTATAATGGTGTAAACATACACCTACCTGAGGATGACTGTAATTTCAGAACATTACACAATGCTATGTGTACGCAATAATACATAAACTAGAATGGACTAAATACAAAATTTACTGTATGACCTTTGTTGGCAACTAAATTAAATATAGCACTTATCTGTTCAAGCTTTATTGACTTTCAGAACATTTTAATATGACACTTTCAAGTCTGGGCATCACTTCTGTATAAACTGCTTAATTTTCCCTTATTTTCATACCCTTGTGTTTTTGTTTTATTACTGTTCATATTTTTACATATGTTCACATGCGTTTTTCATATTTTTGCAAATTTTCCTTCATAGTAATGAGAAGAACTATTTCCCAAAGTTTGGCACTAACTTTTGAAAACACCCTGTATATAAATAAAGCAGCACAATTTAAATATAATATCCAGTGTTGAAAACTTATTTTAATCGGATCAGTTTTTAATCAGTACACTTTGTATTGATACGTACACTACTCAACATGGCTGGAGAATAAGCCCCATGTGACTTCTCTGGATGGTAAGATAAATGTATATGCTGGGTACGTAAAAGTTAGTTCATGAGCAGGTTCTTTTAAAAACCGTTACCCTACAGTTGTAGGTAACAGTAACATTTCACAGCATCTATCATTTTTTTAAATAATGCAAAAACATTAACACACATATCAATTACTTTTACAAAAAATGGTTTCAAAAAAATTGTCCAGACAACAGCTTAATATACTGAGCTGAATAATTTCATAGAACAAAAGAAAATTTGATTAAAGAAACAGAAATTAAATGTCTATTCTATGTTGCTGGGTACACAATAGTGTGTTAGGCCATTTAAGAGGAATTAAATGTCTCTTAAATTTTAAAGAGAAGATCGCCAAATATAGATACCAGCAGTACCAATGTTCATTCCAGATGGTTAACAACATAATTCCCAAAGAGACTATCAAATGCACTCTGCCTAGGGAAAGGAGCGTTCGATGACCTCAGAAGCAGTAGTCAGATCAGTTTTCATCAGTATTTAATTGTAATATTTGTAAACACTTGATTACTCAACGTCTTGTGACTTTTTTTGAAACTTTCAATAACTACGTGTTTCAAGGATAAATCCTCATCATCAGGTTATATAAAAACACCAATCCTTCTGAAGAAGCCATCAAAAAATCATAAATTTTTACCAAACATCACAGTACGTATGTCATCTAAAAACATGTATGTTTTTATGAATGTTTGGTAAAAATTTTTGATTTTTTTACTTCTCCAGAAAGATTGGTGGTTTTATATAACCTGATGATAAGGATTTATCCTTGAAACCAATAGTTATTGAAAGTTTTAAAGAAGTCACAAGATGGTGAGTAACCAAGAGTTTACAAATATTACAATTAAATACTTATACGTGTGACTTGGAGATTATAATATAATGAAGTTTTCATCAGCCCCGAGACTGGTTTAATCATTAAAAATAGTTAGTTAAACTTGGTTTAAAAAAAAAAGACAGTATCATATAAAATATCACTTTATTTTGTTAAAATAAAATCTATGCGCTTTCAAAGTGGTAGAAAATTCTAACGTCAAACGTCAACCACACAGATAGAAAATATATGTACTCAGCAGTAATTAATACATTTGGTGTGAACATCGCCACAATATTCTTCTCTCTTCCCACTTTCCACCTGTATTTCACTAATGCGTATGGTCCTAAATCTACACAATAAATTAAACATTTACACATGTGCATATATACTGAGTAGTGTGTGTGTGTGTGATATAGAAACTACTGCAGATTAGCTGGATACTGCTGGTGTAGAATCATCGAGTGCTGAATAAGACTGTCTTTCCTGGTATAATTTTTGTTGCAAATGTTGCAATGGAACTGCGGCGTTTTCCCGCACTCGTAAGTCTTGTGAGTCCACAGCCCACTGTTGTACTTGTAACTTTTACCACACTGCGAACACTTAAATTTACCTTCGGGTCTGTTTGTCGTCGACTGTTGTCTGTTGTCCAATTTCAAGGTCACTTTGTTTAATAGATATTCCGGTATCGAGAATCCTCTTGACCGGACCCATTCGTCTGTGAATGACAATTTCGCTGGAAATAAAGAATTCAAACACTGTATAAACAATTTAGATTTTTGTTGTTGTTGGTGTTAACAACACATCGTTGAATTATGACAAAATTCCTATTAACAGTTACGTTTAATGACTGAATTAAAAATATATATAAATTTATGTGTGTACATAACTACATACAAAACTCCATCAAGCACTTAAAATCACAAAAGCTGGAAACAATGGCAACAAATTTTTCAGATTTTGGTAAATTTTTAACAAATGTAACAGGAATAATCCACTTCCACTGTACGTAAGTCACAAAACACTACACAAGGTATGTTCATAAAAAGACCGAACTATTTGTGTAGCATATCAAGCTTGGCATAGAGAGAGCTGCACAATGAAGTGCTGGTAGCGACAGTTTTTGACAACAAAGTGCCATTTATTCCGCTATAAGAATTAGTCTTTGAGCTGCACACGCTGTAGTGATTACGTGCACACACTGTCCATCATTTTCTTAACAAAGTGGGAATGAAGATTTTAACACAATGTGTGTGTATAAAATTTTGTGGCTAACTTCTAAAAACCTTTACAGAAGATTTCCATGGCATTCCAAAGTTGTCATTATCATTACATTGGTATACGCAGCTGCTGACCGATTTCAAAATGGGTCGCTTTCTGATTGTCAGTCAACAACCCACACAAATTATTAAGTGATACGATGCATTTAAGTTTTTTAAAATCAAAATTTAATTTTGTACGATCTTATATTCATGCCCACTCTCTCCAGGAAGTCTCAGCAGTTAAATGATGATTTACAATTACCATATCATGAGCTCGCTTGCCATGATCTACAACAACGCATTAATCTGTACCAACCAATGTTTTGCCCTTTTTAAAATAGTTTGGCTCATGTAGGCCTCTCCATATGGTTAGTTAAACAACCAGAATGTCTCTGTAAAGGTTTAACCTAGTTTTGCTGCAAAGTTTCATACATACACATTGTTCTTCGAGGTATTTGCTACTCACTTTGTCACTAACCTGGTGGACACTGTGCACACGTCCCCCACTCAATCTGATGTAGCTCAAAGACTAGTGCTTACAGCGGAACAGAATAAATGGCAGGTCGTTGTCAAAAACTGTTGACGGACGTGCCCAATAGTCGCAGCATGTTGGTTGTGCAGGTTGGTGTGTTTTCAAAATGTTCGGTCTTTTTTTGAACACACCTCGTACTGGCAGTCAGTGATGGGGAAGCAAAGCACTTCTTTGTATATACAGCTGTGCCTATAAATATGATAGCCTTTGGCACCAATTGATCCAGAACTGATTTACGACACTATACAGTATTTATGACATCTAATGTATATATGACACAGAATGGATAGTACTATAAATATATTCAATACAGAACCTTCTTTGTACACTTGTTTTTAACTATTATACATAATACAGAATATAATTTGTATATACAATCCAATCAATAGTTCTCAAGAGTCAGTACAATTTACATGTTAAGAAGAGTTCTTGGATTTTGTTGTCCATGACGTGTCCGTTGATTAACTAATAATAAGTACAATACTACTGACTCAGAACGTATTGTATTACATCACCAAGAACAAGACGGACAGCGCTCCTAGTGCCAGCCTCTGACAAAGCTTATAACAAGCAAAAACTGGTTCAGGCTGTATGGTAAAAATTTTACATTTTTACAAATAAAAAACTTAGTGTTCCAAGTCAGTAGTATTGTACTTATAACTAGTTAAGAAGAGATTCACATCCCCAGGGATTTGTTGGATTACCCAAAATACAGGTACATCCATGCTATACTATCCATACCATGGGAAGGGATATTACAGATACAAAACAAAAACAATGCAAAATCATGGTTAATCAAAAAAGAAAAAAAAACAATGTTACCATACTAAATTACTAACTATTAACTAATATGATTCATAAAAAAGATATTACTGCTTTAGCATACTGAATTCTAAATAGGTTATGCCGTCATCATGTAAACACATATTCTTCACCGACACTTGCCAACATAAAATGTGTTGTAATTCACTTGCAACTGTGCGCTAAAAAAATAAAGTACTAGTTGAGAAAATAAGTAAATGAGTATTATTATTCTTTTCTGAAGTACAAACGTAACAAGACTAGAAAGAAATGTTTTGCTATTTCAATTCTTATTCACAAGACAAATTGTGTAAGAGAGATGACTCAGAAAAAATATAGCACACCATATATTACAGCTTGTAAAAACAGGATGTGAACGCAAATGGTTACTGATAAAGTACAGTATGAGTCAATGAGTTTTGAGTGGTGTATACAGAATTCTACACTCAGGAAATAAAGATGGCAGTGCTTGAGTTGGTTTTATACAGCAAGGAAATGACACAAAATACAGTAAGCATTTGGGATACAGTGAAAGAATAATAATATTGAAAATCAAAGTAGAGATCAGGAAAAACAGGATAAAGAGCATGTGCTACAAATCAAATCGTTTCACAGAAAACGTTGCTCTACTGAGAAATAATGAAATAAAACTATACAAAAAGCACTCCACCATATGAACAAAATTCTAAAATACAAATGTGGATTGAACCAATCCAAGTTAATGGGATATGGAGAATGGGTCACAATGAGGAACTGTACAAGCTGTATAAAGACAATGATCTGGCCACCATCATCCGACTGCATAGATTACAATGGGCAGGACACATCATTAGGATGGAAGGCAACGGAATACCTAGGAAGGTACTGTTTAATCAAATCAAGGGTAGAAGGCCTGTTGGAAGACCCAAGAAACACTGGACTGACACAGTGGCGAGGGATGCTGATAATTTACTTAAAATAAAACGATGGACATCGATTGCCAAGGACAGGGAAAAATGGAGGCGAATGATTATGGAGGCTAAGGTTTGACTTCGAAGAAGAACGATGCCATAGAAGAAGAACAAATGTGGATTGAAAGTAAATGGACTAAAACTACAATAATGAAATGAATGAGAGAGACAGTGAACAGAAAGCAGAGATATGGCTCGAAGGAGAAAAATTAGCTACTTTAAAATACTTGGAGAGCTCTATAATATACAACAGCAGAAGCAAGCATGGCCAACATAAAAAAGATAACCGTTCAAACCAAGGAGGCATTTTTCAAAAACACAAGCCTTCTAACATGCAGTGTCTTAACTGAAATCCAAAAGCATTTTACAAGTTTCATCTGTAGTGTAAGTATTATCAGAAGTGTTGTTCAGACTGTTGTCATTGTTAGAATTTACTTACCCAACGTTTTGACCACAAAACAATCTGTAAACTTTCTTCAGTGTTGTGCTTCCTGCTTCTGGCCAGCAGGCTTACAAGGTAGTAGCGTATTTTTCTTTTCTTAAAAAGTTTTTCTATAGTTGTGTTTAACTTTGTAGTTGGTGGAAGTTATTCTTTCGACAACTGACATTTGATAGTGAATGAATCTCGGGTAGACCTAAGTTTGAATTTAATGTAGTTTAATTTACAGGTACACCTGAAGACGACCATACGGTGTCTCGACACACACACACACACACACACACACACACACACCACAATGTTAGTCATTTTTAAAACTTCAGTACGATATATGTTTTTTTGGATACAGTTCACAAGGAGACCCATGAAGGCATGAAGGAGTGCTCAGATAGAAAGTAGCATTGAAGTTGAATTTAAATTTACTACCGGTCTGTTTGGCCGTGGTACAAGGTTTTCAATTAAACCAAACGTTTCAGCAGCAGCACTGGCTCCCATCTTCAGTGGATGGAACTAGTCAAACCTAACGCGGGTGTTGTACGTTAGGACCACAGTACTACCACAGTTAGGACATTAACCACAGTACTGTGGTCCTAACGTACGACACCCACGTTAGGTTTGACTCGTTCCATCCCCTGAAGATGGCAGCCAGTGGTGCTGCTGAAATGTTTGGTTTAATTGAAAACCTTATGCCACGGCCAAACAGCCCGGCAGTTAATTTAAATTCAAATGACACTGGCCATGAAAGCCTTCGAACAACAATAAGAAAGTAGCATGTTTACGAAATTAAAAATTGTTACTTTTAAACCTGATTTTTTGAACCGTTTACGGTAGGGGATGATTTTAATGAAAATACTTTAGTTATCAGCCTGGAACTGTCAGTATTCTTGGAAATGGTGTTTCTTGGCTTTGTCTTAATCTCATTTATAAAAAAAAAAATATTAAAAGCTGTCATTTCAAACGAGGAGGGGTCCTTTAAAACTCAAACTCTTCTCCCAGTTATAGCCTGTCCCTATCAAGTGCCTCCTGCCAAACTCACCAGAATCAGTGATACTTATAAGCATTTAAATTTCAAACAAAACTAATAATAATTATAATCACTTAATATTTTGTTAGTTTCTGTTTATTTTTTGAATTCAAATATTTCCAACATAGTTTTATTTTAATTCATAAGCTTATTATTAACAACAACATTAGTTTTTGAATTTAACAAATGTTTAAGTCTGATTAACACAAAAATTGTCATCTGTCATGGCATTCTTAGTGTCTAGTTTGAGACTTGGTTCACCATCGACGATGCTACGTTGTAGCATGAGTGAAACGTTAAGTCAGTCATTAAACCGATAATTACAGTTATTTTTAATAATTCCAAATAATTTATTCAAGAACATTTATTACATTGGCAGAAGAATATTGTAATTAACTAATCCAAATTTCTGATATTATTTGAAAGATTCTTTTGAACTGAGTAATGTTCTTTTGAACATATTTCTACTACTGTCTTGACCGATTTCAATTAGCTGGTTGTGAATAACTTTTGCGTGCTGGACAACACTTTCTTTACGAGTGAAAGTCTTGAAACACACATTGCACTGAAACTGAGGCACTTTGCCGCACTCGTAGTTCTTATGCTGCGACAGTCCCCTGTTGTACTTGTAACTCTTATCACAGTTTGAACATTTGAACTTTCCTTCAGGTTTTTTTGTCCAACCTGCAGAACACCTGTTCACAAGATCACTTAATGTCATTTGCCTTGCATCCACTATTTCATTATCTGAAAAGTAAATTACAAAAAAGAACTCAATTAATGACTATTTGCTAATTACTTGTCCACTCAGCTTGTGGTAACTTACCAAACTATGTATATAGTAAATTACCTATATTTTAGTCCAAAGAATTTGACATCCAGTGTGAAAAAGTACACAGTACCTCATCATTTATATGTTATGTAAGCTATTGTCTTATCTTAATATAAATAAAAGTCAGTGTATCTACTGTATGTATGTATGTATGTTCCACATCTCCTCCTAAACCACTGGACCGATTTCAACCAAACTTGGCACAAATATTTTACGCAACGGGAGAACCAACATAGGACAGGTGTTTTTTTCGATGGGGTCTTCCACATCTCCTCTTAAACCACTGGACCGATTTCAACTAAACTTGGCACAAATATTTTATGCAACGGGAGAACCAACATAGGACAGTGTTTTTTTTCGATACGATCCTTCGGGGGGTCCTTTGGGGTCTTCCACATCTCCTCCTAAACCACTGGACCGATTTCAACCAAACTTGGCACAAATATTTTACGCAACGGGAGAACCAAATATTGTATAGGACAGGTGTTTTTTTCGATACAGTCCTCTGGAGGGTCCTTTGGGTTGTAACGTTTCATTAATTTCTCTTCAGAGGTCTAATTATTATTTATACTTAGTTGAACATTTTTTTTAATGTTATAATATAATCAATATCTTCTCAGTTTTTGTTTTACCAATTTTTATTTCCATCGATTTCACTTTAGATATCAAAAGAACAATTTTTATTTAATCTTTTCTTCTACCAATCCAAAAATTAACAATTCATCCTCTACACTCTCACACAACAGTCTCCTTGGCAACGCCACCATTTTTCCATTACATCACTCATACAAAATTCTGTTTTCATACATTCAGTTATACATATATAATTATTTATATTTAACATTTTATATCAATTATCATTATTACAAAACAATATAATAATTATTAACAAACAATATCAGTATTATTAACAAAAATATAAGAACAGAACCAATAATAACTATACAATTGTGATTCGGTACCGGGAATCGAACTTGGGTCCCCCGGTATCGTTACAATCCCTCCCCGCCTAAGTCTATTCAATTTTCGGCTTTCAACAAGGAGGGTGAAAATTGAATGACAATATTGCTTAGGTAACTCCGGCAAATTCAGGCCGTGCTGTTGTCTGTATGTCCACATCACCTTTTTGGCACATGGCCCTACTTAAACTATCAGCATTTTTGTGATATTTCCCGGCCTTATGAGTAATGACAAAATCAAATGGTTGTAAGGCAAGTGCCCATCTCATTAATCGGGCATTTGCAGATCCCATAGTTTTTAAATAAATCAGAGGATTGTGGTCTGTTACAATAGTAAAAGTCAGTCCCCCATCTAAATATTGACGGAGTTTAAGAACAGCCCAGACGATGCCAGCGCATTCCTTTTCGGTCGTCGCATATTTATTTCTGGCCCTTTCAGTTTTCTACTTAAAAAAATAACTGGATGTTCATATCCGTCTTTATCGGTCTGACTCAATACTATGCCAATTCCGACGTCGGATGCATCAACTTGAAGCATAAATGGTTTTTCATACTCAGGCGCCTTTAATACTGGTTCAGAAGCGATAATTTTCTTTAAGATTTTAAACGCCGTCTCACATTTCTCAGTCCATTGAACTGGTGATTTGTTTTCTTTTCCTTTCGTCAGATCACTCAGAGGAACAGCAATAATAGAAAAATCTTTGAGATATTTTTGATAATATCCAATTAGGCCCAGGAATGATCGAACTTCAGTTTTTGTTTTTGGTATTGGATAGTCTATAATAGCCTTTATTTTTGCTTCGGCTGGTGTCCGATAACCCTGTCCAACTAAATGTCCCAAATATTTAACGGTGGCTTTTGCAAACTGACATTTAGTGGGTTTGACTGTTAGTCCGGCTTTTTTTAAAGTCTCAAATACTTTTTTTAAATGTATCAGGTGATCTTCCCAAAAAGATGAAAACACTGCTATATCGTCAAAATATGTTTCCACAAATTTGTGTATTCCTGATGTTAGTTCTCTAATTAGTTTGCAAAATGTGAAAGGTGCATTTTTAAGCCCAAAAGGCATACATTTCGGTTGATACGTACCAAATGGAGTAACAAATGCAGCATATCGTTGGGCTTGTTTTGTCATGGAAATTTGCCAGTATCCCTTTGAAAGGTCAAGTACAGTTATAAAATTTGCTTTCGCCACAGTTTCAACATTTGAATCAATATTCGGGAGTGGATAATAAGTTGTTTTAGTGATCAGGTTCAATTTCCGATAATCTATACATGGCCGTGGGTCTCAGCCTGGGACTTCTATTAGTATCATAGGTGACGTGTAATCAGAAGTACATTCTTCCACTATTCCGCGCTCTAGCATATCTTTAACTGCATCTTCTAAGATCTTCGTCTGTCGAGGTGACAACCGATATGGTTTACTTAAAAAAGGGGTATCATTAGTCAGCTCAATGTTATGAGTAACTGATGTGACTAATCCAGGTTCAGGAGTGAATATTTCTTTATACTCCTCAATTACCATTCTAAGTTGCTGAATCTGTTCGGATGTTAAATTAGTCCCTATTGCATCCTTAACCCAATCTTTATTAGAAACACGTTCTACAGGACTAATAATTTCTTCATCGAATTCAGTATTTTCAGGGTTTTGTATGATGGCAGCGACCAGTTTTTGTCTTTTGAAAAAAGGCTTTAACATATTGACATGATATACGTTGTTTTGATTTTCCTTCTCGGGTCTATGTATAATATAATTCGTATCTGACATTTTCTTCACAATCTCAGCTGGTCCCGACCACTGAACTGCTAACTTATGTGCCCGAGAAGGTATTAAAACAAGTACTTTATCTCCTTTTTCGAATTTATTGATTTTAGCCTTTTTGTCATAATATGTCTTGCGACGGTGTAATTCTGCCTCAAGATTCTGAAGGGCTAGTTCCTTAGTCTTCTGCAATTTGTTAATTAACTTGCCTACATATTCCAATACAGATGAACTTTCTGCAATCTTTCCATTCGTTTCCATAGATTAGCGTCAAATGGTCTCTTAAATTCCGCCCATATACCAGTTCTGCTGGTGAGTATCCAGTTCCTTCATGCACTGCTGTTCGAACAGCAAACATCGCAGCCAGTAAACATTCATCCCATTCTTCACACTGTTCTTCACACATCGATCTCAATAATTTTTGTAAAGTTCTGTGAAGTCGTTCAACCGGATTTGTTTGAGGATGACTAACAGAGCTGTGGATCACTGAAATTCCCAATCGTTCCAGAAATTCGCTAGTAAGTTGACTAGTGAACGAGGTTCCTAAATCGCTTTGAATTTCTTTTGGAAATCCTGTTCTACTAAATATTTCTGTTAAGGCACGTATTATAGTCGGTGACTTTATGTCTGGCAATGCAATGGCTTCTGGATATCTAGAAGCCACGCAAATGGCCGTGAGAATATATTTATTCCCTCTAAACGTTTCAATCATAGGCCCACAAGTGCCAATGTTGATTCGAAAAAATATTTCTTCAATTTGTGGTACCAAGACTAGTGGAGCTTTCTTTTTCTCTCCCCCTTTTCCTGCTAGCTGGCAAGGGAGACATGTCTGAACAAACTCCGATATATCTTTTGCCCATCCTGGCCAATAGAAGTACTTACTAAGTCGTTTTCGGGTTTTGGTAACTCCCAAATGTGCGGAGGCCATATCGTGACATGCCATCATCAACTGCTCACGAAATATTTGAGGCATAACAATTTTTTTACTATAGTTATCCTCATATTTATTCGTTTTATAATACAATATTCCATTTTCTAAGTCATAATTTGTTTCTTCGGGTCTAGATTGTACTTCTTGGATCATCTCTAACAATTCGGAATCAGAATTTTGAGCAGCCATGAATTGTTCATGTGTCGTATTCAGTAGGGACAACATTTCACCCTGTTGATGACTGTCATTTTCTTCACGGAGTCTATCTTCCCCTTTTGTTTCAGTCTCAACGGTTGATAGCTGATCATTTTGAATTTTTTCTTGTTCTGCCTGCTCTTTTACTTCTATTTCTCGCCTAACTAACATAGACTTTATGTTTACGGCATTCACAAATTCTAACAAATGTGCATTTGTGTTTTGTAAACTCTGCGCCGTTTCATTCCCCATCAAATAAATTCCTTCATAAGCTGGACTAGCTGTGACTGCAGCCTGAGCAAGTATTACCTTTTCAGGAATTTCCAAAGTGACGTCTACTATTTGGCAACAGAAGGGTTCTGGAAATAATGGGGTGTTAAGCCATCTATGTTCGCCCGTGTAATGTTCAACGGATACATAATTTTGATGCACCACATCAATATCAGCACCTGTGTCCCGATGTATTTGAACTTGTCTACCGTTAACTTTCCCTTGAATGGCATTACTTGCTTTTCTAAATCAGATTGAGAAATGCCTCCAACTTTCAAATCCTCTTTAGTCTCTTTCATAAAACTAGAGACCTCTTCAACTATTCCTGCTACATTTGAGGGTTCATTGCTAGATAAACTTTTAGGACATCTATTCCTCAAATGATCCAATGAATTACATAAATAACATCGCATCTCTTTCCATTTTTCAAATTCAGGTTTAAATTCACTTATCTTTGAATCTTCCTTTTTTTTAAATTCCTTGTCTGGAACATTAGATTTAGGTTGCACCTTCAGAACATTTTTCGGATTCGACTCTATCTTAATATAATCCAAACTTGTTTTTTGGTTAAGACAAGTTCACAAATCGTCATTTTTCTCTAGTTGTCTCTGTAACTCCAAAGGTGTACTTAAATTTAACCAATCTTGACTCAGCTGTTCTTTTATTTGGGTAGGAACCCGATATTTTAACTGATTTAAAATCATTAAATTTTTCAAGCTTTTGACATCAACTGCCTTCATTCCTTCAGTCCATCCTTCAAAATATATGGTCAATTGATATAAAAAATCTGCCCAAGTCTGGTTCGGTAAGCGTCTAATATTAAAGAATTTTTGTCTGAGTTTTTCAGGGTTTAACTGATATTTTCTCATAAATAATTCTTTTACATAATCATAATTTTCTGCTAGCTCTATTGGTTCTCGATGAATGAGTTCTTTGATTACCATTGGTACAACACTAGTTAAAACAATAACCCAGTCTTCAAGAGGTATTTTCGAATGTACCATAGCACGTTCAAATCTTCGAAGGAAAATTGACACATCTTCCTCTTTTTCATCAAATATACCTACAACATCTTTTATATTATACAATTTTGGTTCTACAATTTTTCTAACTTCAACTTCAGTATTAGAAGTCTGTTGAATCCTCAATTTCTCTAACTCAAACTCTCTTTCTAATCTTTTTTCTTCTTTCACAGCTTCAGCTCCTAATCTTTTTTCTTCTTTCACAGCTTCAGCTGCTAATCTTTTTTCTTCCTTCACAGCTTCAGCTGCTACTGTTTCACGTCTAACAATTTCTGTTTCTGTTTTCTGTAACAGATATTTGATTAATTCTTCATCGTAATCTTCATACGATTGAATTAGACGAGTATAATCCTTCTTACTCATTCCTTCACGAATTTCAAGATCTAGATTGATTGCAACTTCGTGCAAACAACTTTTGGGTACCGTTGAATAAATGCCATTTTAATGAGATATTTTACTAAAAAGACAGTATACCGCATGAACACACAGACAACATCAACAGCAAGAAACAAAACAAAAAAAATCTGCCGGACTCACCCTGGCGTTTGCCTCCAGGAGCTTCTTGTACATAAGTTGTCTTCAACTCGAACTGCAAGGACTGTCTCGTCTCGGCCTGGATTCTTCCTTCTTAGTTCCGAAAACATCCTCCGACGACTTCCAGTTCACGTTCCTTCAGGACTTCTTGCCTCTTGTTCAAATCAGCATCAATATGTATCTCCTTTTTCGGTATTTTTTTTTTCTTAGCAACCGTTGTTATTTTTTAAATTTGTGTGTTATTTTCATATTTTCTGCATAAATTTTAAGATTATAATCTACACCGCTGAGCACCAATTTTATTTGTAGCGTTTCATTAATTTCTCTTCGGAGGTCTAATTATTATTTATTCTTAGTTGAACATTTTTTTTAATGTTATAATATAATCAATATCTTCTCAGTTTTTGTTTTACCAATTTTTATTTCCATCAATTTCACTTTAGATCTCAAAAGAACAATTTTTATTTAATCTTTTCTTCTACCAATCCAAAAATTAACAATTCATCCTCTACACTCTCACACAACAGTCTCCTTGGCAACGCCACCATTTTTCCATTACATCATTCATACAAAATTCTGTTTTCATACATTCAGTTATACATATATAATTATTTATATTTAACATTTTATATCAATTATCATTATTACAAAACAATATAATAATTATTAACAAACAATATCATTATTATTAACAAAAATATAAGAACAGAACCAATAATAACTATACAATTGTGATTCGGTACCGGGAATCGAACTTGGGTCCCCCGGTATCGTTACAGGGTCTTAAAAAAACCTATTAGATCTGGTTACCATGGCAACCCAATAGAATAGATTCTGGTTGCCATAGCATCGGTGGAAGTCTCCCGGATAGGAATAGCACGGGAGTCGTCCAACAGGCCTTCCCCGGAGTCCATCCATGGAACCCGGGGAGTCTTAGGTCGGATCTTGCGAAAAACACCAGACCAGAGTTCCAGCGCCTCGCCCGGCATGTCGACGGCTTTTAGCTTCCTTACCCCGGGGAGGTTTCTGACCAAGTCCTAGTGCGGGAGTTCGACCGGCCTGGATGCCAGAAAAAGGAGGCGGTGTCCCGGCATAGGTAGAAGCCTCCCGCGTAGGGAATAGCACGGGAGTCGTCCGACGGGCCTTCCCCGGAGTCAGTCCACGGATCCCGAGGAGTCTTAGGTCGGATCTCGCGAAAGACGGCCGGGCCGGAGTCCCAGCTCCTCGCCCGGCATGTCAACGGCTTTCCCGGGCTTTGGAGAACCTTCCGTACCCCGGGGAGGTCTCTGACCAAGTCCTAGCACGGGAGTTCGACCGGCCTGGATGCCGGAAAAAGCAGGCAGTGTCCCGGCATAGGTGGAAGCCTCCTGCGTAGGGATTAGCGAGGAAGTCATGCGACGGGCCTTCCCCGGAGTCCGTCCACGGAACCCGGGGAGTCTTAGATCGGATCCCGCGAAATACGGCGTGGCCAGACTCCACGGTTCTTATAAATAAAGATATAGGTTATGATATCGAAGGTGGTGTATGCATCTTAAGAAACTTCTTAATAGTGCGTGAATTCAGAGTTGTTTCAATTTGAATTTAAAAGTGGATAAGTTAAGATCGAAGTAAGTTATAAGCGGGTATAAAAAACAACGTTTTGATAGCGAATGTATTCAGATCGTAGTGTTCAGACAATATAAATGCGCTTGCTTCAGTTTGAATTTAAAAATTGATAAGCTGAAATTTATGAGGTAGTCTACTGTATTGTTAGAATAAGTTTAGGAGACACTAATTTAACAAATACCTTATTTCAACATTAACACAATGAATTATAAAACGACAGCTAAATACGCTGCGCGTGCAAGTACTGTAGACATTTTATTGAAAACGATTTAGCTGTTTGCCTTCTCCCAGAGTTAAAAATCGAGCAGGAGCATCACGCGCAACAGAATTCTTCTCCAGATATAATAATAAAGTTTATGACATGTTCTTAAACAGGTGCGCTACAGAGTATTCCTTCAGTGAGAATGCGAATGTAACAATATAAGGAAGATTATACAATACAAGTAATATAACATTAGAACAAGAATAGGTGCCTATGAGCCTATGAATAAATTATGAACCCGAGCAACGCTGGGTAAATCGGCTAGTTACTGAATAAATTTATACTCATATTCATTTTAATGCATATTTAGTTCAGTCTACATTAGTAGTAGCAGTAACTCACAAACATACAATAAATAACATTAATTTGTAAATGCAACCAATTTTTGAAAGTCTTTACATCGGTTAATATTACTTAAGATTAAACATACGTAAACACCAAATGTTTAACTCATTCTTCAGTGTTGCATCTTCACCAGCTAGATTACATCACAGGTTAACCAAGGAAGATACCAGAGACAAACAAAAAGTATAAATAAACATTTGGTGTTAATACGAATAAAAAGTATGCTTGAAATAAAAACAAGGTTCTTTTCAAGCAACAGTGAATTTCACTTCACGTATACCTTGTTATTAAAGTTACGAGTCGTAATCCATAACGTTTAATTATCCAGTATCATAAATGATTTCTTCGTGAAGTCATGTATCGAAAATTGTAAAAAAAATCCTTATCAACAATGTAAATTAAATTCTTCTTTGTTGAAATTGCCAGGTTGTTAGGCTGTGTTCCACAGTTGTCGCCGTTGACAAACGTTTCGGTCCCAACATCAGTGTCTAAGATTGGCACGGTGTCCCCAGAGATGAGGTAGAGACTATGCTTTGGCCCACTGTAAGGTCCATGTAAACTTTTGTACCAGCACAATCTGCACTGAAAAGCAGCATTAACCATCGCTTGAGGCAAGCGGAGAAGTCTGTCGTGGCTGAGCACTACTCCCACTCTGATCATTGCGTTCTCTTTGAGGAGACCAAGATCTTGTGGTTTTGTGGGTGCGTGCATGCGCGTGCACGTGTGTGGTACCACTGCAGAGTGTGTACTACTCTTGGCTGCACACGGAGTCGGTGGAGATCTTCAAACATGGTTCCTGGCAATGTATGGACATGCAGACCAAGATTTCAAAATTCAGTTCATGCATTGAAAAGTAATCGTAAGGCATGCCCCAAACAGACAGACAGAGAAATGTTAAAAATGTCGAATAAGAACTGAGAACTTGCCTCGCTCATTTAATTATTGATGCAACATTACAATGTATTCAAATTATGTGTTGATAACAATAATCAAACCACCCATTGTCCACAGGGAGAAAAAAGATGTAGAAGTCTAAACACAAGTGTTTCACTGGTATAGCAAATTCAGTGTTACAGTATAAACTAACAACAGAAACTGAATCGTTATGAATCGAAGGGGAGAAAGACTCCAATTAAATAGGATTTGGCATTATGTGCTGTCAAGCTAATCAGATATCACTTGATGTAGTTGATTTTTCATCCTGTAGTTGATTAAGTTCATTTGCATGTGGGTGTTGATTATATGGAAGTGTAATACACATGTGTATGTATCTTTTTTGTATAACGAAATATTTTTCCATATTTTAGTTTTTCTTTATATGCCAATCGGAGGTTAATTTTTGAATAAACCTCATAACTTTTATGCTCAATCTAGCTTGTTGGATTTTAACTGTAATATGAGCTTGTCAAAGCAATTTTTCATCAAACACAGCCTCAAATTATTATTTCTGTTTTTATATACACAGGTGTGGTGCCTTATGGACAAGTGTCAAATTTCCTAGTGAATGTAATTTGGATAGATTTTTTCACAGCTGACTAGTCTTTACAAATGCTTACACTGATGATGCAATAGGTATACATGACCGTGATATAGCCTATCATTCTGGATTGGTGGTATCAGTTGTTAGTTAACTGTTGTAGTGTCTTCTGTCACTGGCAAGTCAGCAGTACAAAAAAAAAATCATAATAAAAAAAATAAATAATGCTAAAAGACAGCATCTATTACCCTACAAAATTGTAATCAATATAACAAGGAAAACAAATATTACATTCTTTGTTTTCCTTGACAGTGCTCCATATGGTGACTGAAATACCAACATCATACGCCCAGCTTATGACCAACATCATGATTTACATTATAAGTGGTGTCACAACCCAGATAGTGGAAATGGACAGTTGCTCTTTACTTTTACTTTCTAATATAATTTTAGTTCGCATGGGATACTTGCCCACAAAAGCCATAATTTTTAACTAAATATAAGTATAACAGTGATCATTCTGCTTATAAGTATAATAGTACTGAGTCGGAACACTAAGTTTTTTATTGGTAAAAATATAAAATTTTTGTCTTCTCCACAGACATGGTCACATTGTATTTGGAACAATACATAAGAGTTGTGTTACTGGTTACAATCACAATCAGAGATAACACTGTTACACACTGCTATAGAAAAATTATTCGGATTAGCGCTTTCAAGCTTCACAGCTCATCATCATAAGTTTGTTTTTTATATATACAGGTATCACAAAATACTATAGCAAATACTAGGTCAACCAGTAGCAGGTTACACCTAGGAACCCTGTAGACATCATTGCACTCCACAGGGGCTTGTAGTGTACTTGCTTGCACAGCCCCTGATTTCTCACCAAATGATTTATGTTTTTAAATTGGAATTACTTAACAACATGGACAAACAAGAAGAACATGTGTTTTGATCAAATCATATTTATTTATTTTACACATAGTTGAAAACAACTGGTTAAAATGTATATAGTATTTATCACTATGTAACAGCTTACACTAATTTATTTATACTAGCTTAATAGGAACATTAAATCAGGTCCAAAATTACAACTTTATCTGCATATATTCTGTCCTCAATGTGTGTGTGTGTGTGTGTGTGTGAGGAGAGAGGGAGAGGGAGAGGGAGAGGGAGAGGGAGAGAGAGAGAGAGAGAGAGAGAGAGAGAGAGAGAGAGAGAGAGAGAGAGAGAGAGAGAGAGAGAGAGAGAGAGAGAGAGAGAGAGAGAGAGAGAGGGGGAGTGTCATAGTGGCATGCTAGTGTATATTTTAGTATTGCAGAAGATGAATGAACATGGGAAATCCAAAATGCTGAACCAGCTGATGTAAAAAGAAAAGGTAGCTCCAAATGAAATAAAATATTTGGGTAAAATAGTAAACAACAAATGACATGGGAAACGAGAAAATTATAAAGAATAAGGAAACTCCGTACGTTTGCACGGCCGGAGTCAATGTTCTTAAATTGAGTTCCTGGGCTGTTTGGCCGTGGTCTAATGCTAAAATCCATAGCAGACGTTTTGGTTGTGCCATCGACAGCCATCTTCAGTGCAGAATTTGAGTTTGCGCCAACGTAGGATGTTCACGTTAGAGACCACAGTACTGTGGTAATGGCCGTTAGTCCCGTGAAAGTAACTTGTACTTACAAATTTTTGAAGTCCCATGATGATGTAGTTTTTACACCACCAGCCAATCAGGACAAAGATGCCATATGCACAAACACTCTTCATTGGAGCAAACTCAAATTTTGCAATGAAGATGGCCGTCAATGGCACGATCAAAACGTTTGCTATGAATTTCAGCACTGGACCACGGCCAAACAGCCCGGGAACTCAGTTTAACAACAATAAAGAAACTACTTTGAATTTCAATAAGATGGCTTTTAATTTTGGGTTTGCTACTTGCAATTATATACACATCAGAAATATGGATGAATAAGAAAAGTCAAATTTAGCCTTTCTTTAAATGTATGCTAAAACTTCCCTATCTGTACAGTTTAACAAGTATTGGGTTGCTATATTTTTATAGTGCAATTTCAAAATAACATTTTTTGCATGAAAACAATAAGTTTTCTTTATTACTGCCTTCACCTCTCACATCATACTTCCGTCATCATCTGATTCATCCATTTTCCATGTTTCAGTCCTTCAGTCGTCCGTTTTTCATCACAGTGCATAGTCTGCCTTGTTTTCTTCTGTGTACAGAATCCATGAAATTACTCATTTAGGCCACCTATTCTCACCCAATCTCTGTACATAACTATACCAACTCAGTCTTTTGCACAATATGGTTTCAAATATATCAATGTTGATTCCCTATGTTATTTATATCTTATTCTACTAGGCTTGTGGCAATTAACAATAGCAGTTCATTTCCACAATTTGTATCTCTTTTATTAATTATCCATAATTCAGCACAGTATGTTGTTTCATAGATCCTTAATTTGCTCTTTCAAGAGATAATATTGTTTCAATTCTTCTTAACTGGCGCAACAGACGCATGTCGCTGCCCTTAGCTTGTTCAACCGCTGTCACCCTTCCATACTGGGCTGCTTGAGATCACTCAGGACACATCCGACTGTCCTGCTGTCTTCCATTGTCATGACCCAATCTTTATATTGTTATGATGTTACACAACATTCTACGTGTTCCTCGGCTATTCTAGTGCAACCAGCTGTAATGTTGCGTGCGTACGTGATTCTTAACAGGCGTTAATGAGACTGTTCCAGACTCACTGGTCCGCACGCTCTGTGTTCAAGGCCACAAGCAATTACACTCTAGTGTTGACGTGTATTATGGATTATTCTGGAATCTCAGAGGGGTATAAATATGGGCATTCAGCGGTGCTTAGTGGAGTTTAAGTGGTGATTTATTGCAGTGCAGTTTGAAGTATTGTGGCGAAGTGTTACGTGTTTTATAATTGTGCGAGACTCTATTAGTTGACATTATAAAAATTGCGTGTGAACAATTTTTTATTTGATTTGTTGTAAGTAACAGACTACCTTGTTGATTACAAACTGTTTAATTGTGATAATTAAAGCTGTAATTAGTGACTTAATTGTATTTTGTTTTCCACTGTACCTTAACGAAGATCAGTAGACCATCATAACAACATTTTAATTTAGGAGGTAATGCTGAGATCATCATATGCTACACACAATTCTCTATTTTTTCCCGCAGTCATATACCATTTTCACAAATTGGGACTGCAATCCTTTTATGCAATTTTGTTTCGAATCTATCCAACAGCTTCATTATCGACATATTAAGGATCCACCAGGATTCACCTCTGTAAGCCACAACTGGTCTAATTAAGGTCAGACCACAATCTAAACTTTGTTGATTGGCTTACTATCCTAATCCTCAAGATTGTATGCTCCAGGCAAAGTATACTCGGTTCCTGGGTGAACCGTTGTTTCAGTGTTATGTGATGTCTCATCACAAGTTATAAAATGTCTGAGTAATTCTGGATCATCAGTAACTTCAGCCAACATTCTCTCAGCAACGTGCAATGCTCTTTGGCGGAAGATTTAACAATGTTGGGACAAATATGGCCACCACACACGTCACGCCCAAAATGTTAGAAAAATTGCTTCGCATGACCCATATAAAATACCAACTGCATCACCAGTCTCCCTTAAAATTATTCAGGGATTACTACAGCAGGTTATCTTTAATTTTTTCCATGGCGGTTATTGTGCTAGGATGAGCACAATCATAATTCATTTCTCTTATCATCTTCAACATTTCATGGCGCTTTGGAAACATTTTGATGGTCATAAACCTTCGGTTTAGACATAGCACCCTTGTCAAAAGCCTTTTCGAATATTTTAAAAATAAAAAAGTTGCTGAGAGTGTCAAAATGAATCATCAATGCTTTCTTGTCAAACACAAACTGAGTATCCAATGTGGCCAACAACTAACATGTATGTCATAGACAATGGTACCATCATGAGTAAAAAGGTGTTCTCAACCGAAAATGAATAGTGTGCAAAATTAAAAACTGTTCATTATTTTTTTTATAACACCTCATATGAGATGTGATAAAAAATAATGAGAATTTTTGTGTCTTTTTAAATTATTTATTTAGTCTTCAAAATTAATATTGTCCCATTCAAAGTAGTCCCTATAACATACAAATCACTTATACCAATGTTCTTTCCAGTCCACAACACATTTCTCAGATTCTTGTTTTGGTACTGCCTTCAGTTCACTCAGCAACCTAGACTTTAAAAGTCCTTTCATTTTGCACTTAATTTGTAGGAATAAGAAAAAGTCGCTCAGGGACAATTTGATGAAGAGGGTGGTTACACAGTTACAATGTTATTTTTTGCCATGAAAGCTAGCGTGTTATCATGATGCAAAATCCAAGAACTGTTTGCCACAGTTCTGGTTATATTTTTCGGATTGCCTCATGCAACTGACGTAAGACTTCAAGATAATACTCTTTATTGAAAGTATGGGCTGACAGTACAATTTTGTAGTCTTGCCGCCCCTTCAGGAAGCTTCAGGCATTGGAAGATTTAGCACTTGCTTCAAAGTCATAGCCACACACCCTGTGTCATTCCCTGTTATGACATGTTTGAGTAAATCTGGGTCATCCCCCCCCCAGCCAACATTTGCTGAAAATTTAACAATTTTGGAATAAATCTGGCTGCTACTCGTTTCATGCCAAAAACAACTGTAAAAATTTTTTCGCATGACCCGTACAATATATCAACTTCCTCACCAGTTTCTCTTACAGTGACCTGAGCACTGAGCACATTTGCGCTACTTCACTGTACTTGATATTATTTTTAACACATAATTTACTGTTAAACACAAACTAAGTATCTAATATTCCCAATAATTGACATGTATGTTACGGAGAGTGATACCAACATGGAAAAAAATATATTGTAAATTGAAAATGTATAGCACGCGAAATTAAGAAATTCTCGTTATTTTTTTTTTTATCATACCTCATACACTGAACTATAATATGAAACGATAACATAATTTTAGGACCTTCATGTTAAAATTACATAATTATGGTAATGTTGCACTAGATGTTTTACAAAAGAATTAATTAATTGTTTTTTACATAAAACAATGAGTTATAGTTATAGAAATGAGTTACATCACCTTGTACAGTGTTTCATTCATCTTTATTTTGTACGTAACTTTTCTATATTTCTTGCAGGTTTTCTGTATTATGAATATTTACTCAAATGATAAATAGTTCTGCAAGTAAAATTTATTGAATTATATAATTGTTTTTTCACCTAATGGTATTTATTATTTTTTTCACCTAATTATATTATTCGGCTTTATGGTAATGTGTAGCAAGTTTGGTACGTGAAATGTCAAATTTACCTCTGTGTGTGTGTGTGTGTGTGTGTTCACTATAACACTTTACATACATATAAAAATATTAACAATAAATATGTATATTCAGTTTCCAAAAAGTGTTAACGTTACATCAGAAGGTTGTTATTCTTAAACGTGTGCACCATTCTCTGGTGCACGATTAGTGTCTCTTTTCTCGTGTAACTCTTTCTACAAAATTCACAGTGAAACTGTGGCTTTTTACCACATTCAAATTTCTGGTGGGTCCACAGTCCTCTCTTGTACTTGTACGTTTTGCCGCACTTTAAACACAGATGCTTTCCTTGCACTGACATGTCCCGCAAAGCAGAGTTCATACTGAAAACGTTATCAATGGACCACCTGTAATTTTCAAGATCTTCTTCACCTAAAAAAGAAAAAACATGGTATAATTAGTATTAAACATGTAAATGTGACAAGTACAATTTAATTTATTACAAAGTGGTATAAGTATGCTATTCTACCTTATAATGGGTCACTAATTTAAATTATAACTGAAGTTATCATTACCTGATCCTTGAAGCTTTGTTCCTGACCAAGTTTCAATACCATGATCTGTACATTGTGCAAAAACTCATTTGAAGGACTCGAGTGGCTGAGCAACAGAAGGAATATAATTGTTTGTGTGTGTATGTTACATGTAGTTTGACGCATACAAAGTCAAGTATTTGGTTGCTCCATTCGACTTGAAGACACTCATTCAGCTTTATTTATGAAAAGTATGTACTGGCTCATTTCTTTGGACCAGTAAAGGAAGGTGAAGAATGCTGCATACATAACAATAGGGAATTGGAGGAATTGATAGATGGCGAGGACATAGTGAGGTTCATCAAGTCTATGAGGACGAGCTGGTTGGGACATGTGATGCGCATGGAGGACGACAGAATGCCCAAAGCAATTCTTAGAGGGACAACAGATGATCACAGAAGGAAAGAAAGACCTAGAAGAAGGTGGCTACAGGACGTAGAAAATGACCTCAGGAGGATGGGTTTTGGGGATTGGAGGTGGAGACTAGAGGACCAAGGTGTTTGGAGGCGACTAGTCGGGGAGGTCAAGGCTCATCATGGGCTGTAGTGCCAGAGAATAATGATGATGATGATGTACTGGCTCATTGAAAGAATTTTAAATGTAATCCACTGTGGGTATTCAAAATATACCATTTTCAAAAGTTAAAAACTGTTTTTACTTACTTCACAAGTGTAAATGTCACCATTTTTAATTTCACTGTTACATAACTTCAGATTCTGAATCAGACATATCAATATCTTACCCAGAATAATTCGAAAGTTCATAAATTTCATCTTTGGTAATATACCGGTACTTATGAGAATCCATTATAATAAATCATGAAACTATTGTAACAAATTACTCAGTGCACGTCACACTATCGTACAGCATAAACAACACAAAATGGTTTTGCTTGAAATCCATGTGTTTACAACAAAGTAACACTGCTTGTTTTCAAGATAGTGCTGCCCTCTATAGTTCTATTGCAGAACTAAAATATTACTATTAGTAACAAACAAGTCTATGGACACACAAGTGTCATCTAGTTCAATATAAACACTGTTAAAATCGTGGATGAGTCACACTTATCTATGAATGAGCATAACTCATCCTTAGGATCTGAGAGTAGAATAATGTGGATGTGTCACGCTCGTCCATAGACTTCTAAGTGTTAAAAGTGCAGTGCCATTGGCCTTGGGGGGAGGGCCCAGGGATGGGTCGGCTTCATACAAAATAAAAACAAGTTAAGATTAATCAGCATTACTAACTTTAAAGTGCCCGAAATAAGTTCCATTAAAGGGGTGAACGGTAAAAACACAATAAAAATATGCGTTAATCAAACATTGTTTACAAGATCTTTATTAACTGAATTGGTTTTCCTCTATTTCATATTTCAAACATATATACTAATGATGTGTAATAAACCATTTAGTAAAAAAAAAAAAAAACCAGTTACTACTATAATATTACCGTACACAACTGAAAAAATAAATAAAACAGCCAAACAATTAAGGGCTTTAAAAAATTCAACTTTATCAACCTTCTGGGGTGGAGTCCGGTCCCCCCCCCCCATAAATACGTCCCTGTAAAACTGACTGATATGACTAACACTTACATCTCGCATTGAAGAAGATTCCTGAGGGGGGAATCAAAACGTTGCCAACAAGATGTCAATTCATAGCAACCGACCACGCCTAACAGCCTGATATTTAGAAATAATTTTGAAAATATCAAGTATTTCACTAGCTGTGATTTTCACGCCCTCTGAATTATATTAAAATGGAGAAGTATATCAATAAACACCACCAACCTTCACACCCAACAATCTGCACAGAGTATTAATTTATCAAAGACACTGTAGGCACTCATATATCATAGAGGTTCGACTTCTGTCCTCTCAGTAGTTTGGTTCAGGCTGTTGTTAAACACTGTTTTGAGATTGGTATAATAATAACCAAAACGGCATCATCAAAAGTGAAGAATGCAGTGGTTTAGTAAAAATATTTTTTATGCATTAACTAACCACTGACAAGTAGTGTCCAAAAAACTACAGAATTAACAAAAAATAGTAATTTAATTGGCTCATTCAGAACTTAATACAACACTGCTGAATTCATAGTATGACTCTGTCAGTAGTAGACATGTATGTATGTATAATGTATGTATAAATAAATGTGCCAATATAGAATATCACTCAGAATTGAAGGTTGTGTAAATTTAATTTTCTTGTTGTCAAACAAAAATCTTCTTCAAGTACTTTTTTTTTATTATTGTAATAACAAAATTTTGTATAATTCTATACACCTGGTCTCCATTCTGAAGCGTGCAGATTCTGGTTTGGATCACATCTGTCTACCACCTGCAGTAACAGTTTAAAGATTACTTTCATTACAAGCCAACAGGCTAAGACGGGGGCTGCCCCTTCAAAATTTTTAAAAAGTAGTGTTACCAACTAAAACTTTCTGACTAGAAACAATTTTTTTAATTCTTTGTAAATATTATTTATTTGTTTAATAACTACATATTTTAGTTTAAAAGCAAAAGCTTTCCATAAGTACAAAAGTAATTAAATGTTCTCAGGTATTTGTCACCTGCCTGACAGGTTTATGACTGTCATGTTTTTATAACCTGCCTTGAATAAAATAAACCACCAAAGTTGACCAATCCTGAAAGCCTAATTTTGTTTAGAATTTCGTCAATAATTATTTAATTCATTGTCACAAATTTTTAAAAATTAATGACTATTTTTTTTATTATTATTAATAATAAATAAAACTTTTCTCACAAGAATATATTTTGTATTTTTTAAATATTTTACATAATATTTTTTTTTAATAATTATCACTATAGTTCAGTACTTTTTTTTACTGAATATAACAACTTCAGTAAATTATTGTTTCGCACAATTAACTTATTGCTTTTTATTCTTACCTTTGTGTGCACAAAACACAATGAATTTGAAACAGAAACATGCTAATAATATTTGTTAGATTCTTCAATTTTTATTTAAATTATTTTTTTAACTAGGTAATCCTGGGTTGTACCCAAACTAAAACCTACATATGCACCTCTGCCAAGTCAATAAATAAAACACTGAGTATATACTGTTCCTACTAATGAAAAGAGCGGTATCTGCAAAATGGACATTTTGAGTTTTGCATAATTTCTGACAGTTTTAATCATGGATAATTCAATGGACTGTAATAAAAAAACCTGTAGCCTGCAATGACTATTGGCATGTAAGAGCAACTCTTACTGTACATGCTTCCAGAAGAGCCTTAGCACTATTTTTCTCAACTTTGTAGTGTTTACTTGCTGAACTGCTACTTGTCATGTTCCGGACGAGGCCTTTCAGTGTTTCCACCATTTTCAAGTCCCAGACAAGTCCTAGGTCACGGTTTAGGACTTGAAAATGGTGAAAACACTGAAAAGCCTCGTCCAGAACATGACAAGTAGCAGTTCAGCAAGTAAACACGACAAAGTTGGAATTACAGAGACTGCTAATTCAAGTAACAAGATGAACTATTTTTCTCAGCTTACGGTTTATGCAGTTACTGCACTTTTTCTTGTCATTACAGATTTGATTCAGTTACAAGAATATCACTTACTTATGGGACAGTAAGATAGTATACTGTGATCTTGGTACCTCTTAGTAATCTCACTGGTAACTACTTAAAGTGTGGATACAACTTCAGTGCCACTCCAAATAGCTATTTCATGAAACGCTTTTCATTTGACTAGTCAATTTCTAAAAACCTATTCCCTTCTTTACTTAATATTTATGTAACACTACATATTTTATATAATTGTTTCCATATTAATAATTATTTCTGTATATTGAAGATCTATCTACCAACACTTTCAACCCTGGCCATTTCAGCATAGGCATGACCCAGAAGCCTGGCTGTTTTCACATTTTTTCCTATTTTTTTATTAGTAAGATTTGTTAAAAACAACATTAATTACATGTCAAATTAAAGATTGGACCTTCTATTTTCATAAAATGATACACTCTTTATTTCTTCTGTAAATGAAAATAATTTTTAGTATCTAGATCAGAAGCATGTTTTTGAAAAATAAAAAAAATTTTACAAGGTATTTTCACATAATAAATGGTTTTTTATTCGTAACTACCATACAAAAATTACTTTTCTTATAATAATAAGACACAGAATATAGTAAAAATCAATATATTTGCAATAATCTGCTTTTGTATGGTACAAAATGAAACAGTCAGGGTAACACAAACCGACATTGCAAGTTTCACAATAGTCAGAAAATCACAGAGCAAAAAACTGATTGTGCTGATATCTGTGTATTCAGTTGGCAACTACAAAGTCTAGTCTACAAGCACAAACAACAGAAGCCCGTAAATGTTTTGTACAAATTCTGTTGAATGCATGTGAAGTGACAAAATTTACAGGCGTTGGGTTTTTGAGTAAAATCATGTGCCCGTAAATTTTACAGGCATAGGGTGGAAAGTGTTAATACAATAATATTCAACTGAGTCTGGTTCGTAAGTAACAAGCAAGGGCGATTTTATATAAAGCATTTGGGCAGACTAAGCTATTTGGGAGGAAAAGCGAGTAACCACTAATGCAGGGTGACCAGATTTGAAATTTGAAAAAAACAGGACACTTCCTTCTCTCCCCATCATCTAAACCCCACTGTACTCTCTTTTCAACTGCTCCAACAGAAACTTTGAAAGAAAATAGTTTCCACTCGTAATTAAAATTAACAACTAACACTGTTTAATGAAGTAATTGATACTGAAAAGAAAGAAATTAACATTATTTATAGCAAAAATTAAACAATATGAATTTTACAGGTAAGTTTATGAATTATCTATAAAGACATGTTAGGCTGCTCATGCAGGACATGTCTGTTCTGCAATAAATGTATCAGATCTTCCAATGTGTTAAATACTGTAAACACTTTTCAAATTGAACACAGTAATTTTTTTGTTTCTTTTTGTTCTATTAAAATGACAAGTCTTCATCTTTAAAATAATACTTTCTTTTAGGCATCGTTATTTTAAAAATACACCTACAGTTCTCACTATTCACACAAAGCAACCTGTGAAAAAACTTTAAAAATCGGAGGCTTACATTTATGCTTATAATGGTACTTACTGATATCATCTTCATGAGTGACCTGCATTGACTGGCTTTTGAAATCAATTATGTAAACATTCATCCTGTGAAAATGTGAGATTCATTTTGTTATAAGTAGTACCAGCAGAGTAGAGAACAGAAGACAGACTGATTAGATTTTAAAACATTCCAATTGTATTTAACATATAGTTTTTAAAATTTTTTGGAAGAACTTTAATGTTTGTTACAAAAATGGGATGTTTTGAGTCCCTTCAATTTTCCCCCACGACAATGGGGCAAAGAGCAAAAAACGGGACAATCCATTAAAAACGGGACGTCTGGTCACCCTACTCTAATGGGAAGAATAAACAGAAGGAGGAGGACTAACAGAGAAAAAAAAAACAATTTTTACCACAAAAAAATAAAATTTTATTCAATAAGTTAACAACTCATACTGATGGAATTTAAACGAACGTGCGATTGCTGAAATGCATCATTCTTACGTGAAGCATCATAACATCCTTTCTGTTGAAATACTTGTTACAGTATTGGCAGCGAAACTGAGGCGATATTCCGCAGACAAACTTTGTGTGCGTCCACAGTCCTCTTCTGTACTTGTAAACTTTCCCACACCTCTGACATTGGTGCTTTTGACCGCCTGCTGAGTCTGTGTTCTTGCAATCGCTTTCATAGCTGTCCAAAAGAAAACCATTCGAATTGTGCCCTGTGTTTACATTGTACAAAAGAAAGTCTGCAATAAGACAATAAAACCTGTAATATTCATCGTTTTTATTTAATTTCTAAATTATAAAATGATAAACTATGTAGTAGAGAGTTTCTATTATAAAAACAATGGCAAAACATTCACAACTTTGTTTACATACTCAATAGTGCTGTCTATTTCTTAAGTTTGAGTAAAATCAGGACAAGGTTTTTGTTAGTAACAGTTAGTTTAAAACAAAAATAAAATAAGTTTTACCACTGACTTGTTTATGTGACTGTTATGTCTGTTTAAATCATATATTTTTGAACATGTGTCATTCCTAGTACTGTATATGTAAAGCGAAAGTTATGTATTGCAGTTCAACCACTTGCTTCAAAAAGCAAGATATAATGGATTGAAATCAATCTGAAGGTAGTTGAGTGAATGATACACCTTATCATAATAAACCAAACGTGTGTGTGTGTGTGTGTGTGTGTGTGTGAGAGAGAGAGAGAGAGAGAGAGAGAGAGAGAGAGAGAGAGAGAGAGAGAGAGAGAGAGAGAGAGAGAGAGAGAGAGAGAGAGAGAGAGAGAGAGAGAGAGAGAGAGAATGCAGGGGTATCACATATTCTACTATAAAACAGTAAAAAATTGTGCTGTTTTTTTTGCTAAACCACAATGGATTTCTACAAAACACAAACATATATAGCCGCGTCTCCACCAACCGAACATGTTCGGCGAACAGTGTTCGCTGGAAATGCGTGATGTCCGCCGAACATTGTTTGGTGTTGGTGTGGTGTGGATGCCTTCCGAACATTCTGAGCGTTGTGGTGGGGATGATGGCGGGACCCTGTTGTTGGCTGTCAAAGTTCGCTCACAGACCGAACATTTCAGTCGAACTCACGTCTCTGTCCGTGCAACTTGTAGCAGTTTTCTTTGTTTGTGTGGTGTTTCTAGCGGAGTGTGTGTAGTTTTTTAATTAAGTGAGGATTCGGTTTCAGTTTTGTTGAATGGACAGTAAAATGAGTGATTCAGCAGAGAGCGAGAGCATCAATAAACAATTGTGGTCAGTAGAAAAAACAATTAGTTTGATTCAAGCATACGAACTACATCCTCTACTGTGGAATCCCAGTGAAAAACTTTATAAAAATAAATACAAACGCAATGATGCAATTATGGAAATTGCTTCAGATATGGGTTGCAGTGTACTTGATGTTAAGAAAAAGTTAGAGAGTGTTCTAGCCCAATATCGAAGGGAGAAGAAGAATGTGACTAAGTCTGGAATGGCCACAAGTGACAGAAAAAAACCGTGGTGGGGACTCAAGTACCTTCGGTTCTTGGATGATAAGTATACACCAAACCACACCACCTCAAGCTCTGACACTTTCCAGGTTACTGAAGAAGACAACACGGAGGAAGAAGTATCACAAGCAACCGAGGCTCGAGAAGACGACGCACCAATCAATGATCGGCCGTCTTCATCTTGTAACAAAAGCTTTAAGCTACCCCCTAACAAGAAAAGTCAAAAAGATAAACAAGACGAAGCTTATAAAATAATGAAAGAATGTTATGAGGGAATGAACAGCCCTGACAACCATAGAGACGAATTCTCCGTATATGGGGAAGCTGTTGCTGCCAGAATCAGAAAGCTAACGAATCCTGTTGCTATCTGCATTTTGAAAAACAAAATTGACAACGCTATTTTTGAAGCTGAACTGGAGGAATACCAGAAAAAAGGGACCAGTTCTACTAGATATTCAACTCCTGTGCGTTCTTCATCAGGGGAACCCATGTCTGGAGAAGAGGAAAGTTGTGCTTCTTGGAACGTGGGAGGTAACTTGGAAGAGAACCCTTTAACTTTTCTACGTCTGATCTAAAAATGTTTCGGCCATCAATCAAGTAAATGAATTTGTTTTGCTGTTTCTGTTTTTTTGTTTATGGATTAACGAATAAAAGGTAATGTTTCTACTATTGTGCAATACTTTATTTTCCCTACATAGTAGTTACCACTTATTAATTGATACATAAATTTAAAGTCAAGAAAAGTTGGATTAAAAATAAAATGCATTTTGATATTTATCTACTAATAATTTTATTGATGTTGAAACACAGTAATCTTACCTAGTTAACAAATTGACAGTTAACCAACAACTGAAATGTAAAACAACAGTTACATCAAAAGGTTTTGTTTTGAGACAAGTTTTTCAGTCATAGTCATGCTGCCATGGTACACTTCCTTCATCCGAAATAAAATATGAAGCATACTCATCCCTGATAGCTTTGGCGTGTTCACTAGCTCTTCTACCAATACAAGGTAAGGGATAGAAAGTTTCGCCTCTTTCAGATTCTCCATTGCGCCAATCCCCTGGGACAATAGTTCCATCAGGCAACACATAGTCCACTGACCCAGGAGGAGCGTAGTAGTTAGCAGATTTGTTAGCACGTAAAAAGTTGTGTAAGTACACACATGCACAGGTAATAATCGTTGCTTTTTCAGGTTCAAGAAGCATGGGCTTTCTTAATACTCTAAACACTGAGCTCATAATTCCAAAAGCATTTTCCGAACATCGCCTAGCTCTTGAAACACGGTAGTTAAACACTCTTTTCTTGCTACCTTTTTGTTGATGTCCAGGGTAAGGTTTTATTATGTGTTTGTGGAGTGCAAAAGCATCGTCTGCAACAATGACATGTGGTACTGCAAACACCCGCCCAGGTAATGGTTTATCAGCAGGTAAATTGCCACTGGTTTTCAAGATGGTATTCCACAAATCACAGTTTTTAAATACACCCCCGTCTGAAATCGGGCCTTGACAGCCAACATTTACGTACAAAAATGAATAGTTTGAATCCACTAGAGCCATCAAAACGATACTGTAATGCCCTTTGTAATTGAAATATTCAGTTCCACTATCAACAGGGCATTGTACAACTACATGCTTGCCGTCTAGGGCTCCAAGACACTGGTCAAATTGCCATTTATTTTTAAAACCAGTGGAAACCAACGCCCATTCTTGACTATTGCTAGGTGCTTTCACATATTCAGCTAAAGCATTGACAAGTGCTTCACACACCTTCGGTACTATTTTAGAAATGCTTTGTTTTGAAATCTTAAAAAGATACATCAAAGATGTATAGGAATCACCCGTTGCCAAAAATCTTAAAGTCACAGCCAAACAATCATTTACACTTATAGCATTGCGATAATTGGTATCTTGTTTTGAAATAGTTGGTCCAATAAGCGATATAAGTAATTCAAAATCTTCATTACACACCCTTGTAAAATTTGTGAACAAGCTACTCGCTGTCAGGTCTGCACGAAATTGGTCACTGCACTCATCTCTTCCCCTAAACAGTTGTCTCTGCCACCATCGAAGAGGTCGACGAGAGGACATGATCACATAAGCAGCTGCTATGCACGCTAAACAACGACGACGACGCTGCGTAGATGCACTCATCACTGTACAAGTTCACTCAACTAAACCACAATGTCTCTAGCAGCAAACATTGATTTGTTTGTCTGCGAGCTATTGAAAAAGTTCTACGAACATGTTTGGTGAACTAAATGTTGAATGTTTGTCCGATTTTTGTGTTCGCCAACAACGTTCGGCGAACATGATCGGTTGGTGGAGACGCGGCTTATGGCTACCCATAAACTTATTCTCAACCTAACAAACTAATATGTTGCACAAACCAAAACTAACATGACTTTACTTACCAGTAGTGTTACATACTAGTGACAATTGATGAATTTACCAGCTTTTGATCATAAAATTATGCAATATTTTGTTGTTGAAAACAAGATTAGTTTTAAGTTCAATAGATACTGGTATGTGGACAAACATGAATACATGACTTTTCCCATGCAACAACGTTCGCCAGATGTTTGTAATTTATTCTACCAGCACCCTGTGGTGTACAAGGCCAGGTGTTGACACAGTTTCTAGCAAGTTCCAGAGTGACTGTAACTACACAATTTTTCTCAATGGATCACCCGGAAAGTGGTAGATTTTTCTCGAACCTCATAAGAGTATAAAATAAGCATCCAGTGGTTAGCCAGTTTCAGTTTTGGGACCAGCAATATTAGAGTGCACTTTCAGAATAATTCTTGTTGTGACTTACAGTTTTAATGTAAAGTAATTATTGTCTTAACTAGTGTGAAACTGTAATAGGCAATTTGTATTGAACAATCTTTAACTTGAAGAGCTGTATAAGAGTGTCTTGTTTATTGTTAACTATAATTAAAATGTAATTAGCGACTTCATCTGGTGTCAGTTATTCTGTTTCCACTGTACAAGACGACAAACTGTGTGACCATAATTAACAATATTTTACTTTTACTAACAGCAAATATTTTGCCAATTCTATGATAAAACATTATTAGAGGCTAAACTACCTAAACTGATTGGTTTGATTGGCCCCATAATGTCTATCAAGTAACTGGGGAGTCAATATAAAAACAAAACTACATTAGTTGGATGGCAGTAACAACTCACAGATGATTTGAAACTAGCTACAAATTAAAGTTGTATAAATAATTATTGTAATGTAATATTCTTTAAAACTATAATTAATATAAAGTGTCACTGTTGATAGCATACTTGTGAATACTATTATTTTGCAGTATTATAGTATACATGTTACATATACATTAATTTAAAAACATCAAGGGTATTTAGAGAAGGTAAATACCTGATGTATTCAGTTTTAAATATCTAGGAACTATGCTAGAGTAGGTCACTAACTTTGAATATTTGGGCTATAATGTGTCTGCATTACAAACAATGATGTGGTGGAGAAGCTATGTAAGTTCAACTACATGTGTGCGACCATCAGGAGAACTCTAAAATCAACGAGTAAATAAACACGCCTGAAGTTCTACAAGCGTGATGGCGCTCCCCACACTTCTCTGTTAGTCAGAGACTTGGATTTTAATGAAATTCCAGGCCAGTTGTATTCACGCAGCTGAAAGACATTTATCAGCCACGTGACAGGATATATACTTCAAGATCAAAGAAGCAATGTAGATATACAGCAGGAACTGAATATTATGAGTATACTCGATAGGTTCACTCATTGCCTAAAATGGTTGAAAACCCTTAACCAAATGAATGACAGCCGCATCCCCAAACAACTGTTGAATAGTACGCCGAAACAACGGAGATGTGGGGGACATCCGAAGAAGTGTTGGAGTGATCAGCTTTAGTCTGTCTGCCTGGGACCAGAACAAACCATTTTTGATTTAATCCTTGCTGAAGACGATGATGAATATTTAGGAACAACAGATTAAACAACACGAATGAAAAGAATACTGGGTACTCCCCTGCGGCCCCCACCGATTCCTAACATACACTTAATTATTATTATTCAATACAATAATATTTATACCATTATTTAAAAAGTAAATGTCTGTTCCAAAATAAATTTTTATTTCTTATTTGACTTATAAAAGTCATGCCGTGCCATTCGGCTGAATGGGAAATATTTTCTTTTTGTCATACATTATACCTCACATTATTTTACATTTTTTCAACTGCTATTTGACTAAACCGATTTTATCATTAGCTAAAATTAAATATATTAACTAACCTCTCTACCATTTAACTCAATCGTTTGTTTTAGAGTAATGTCATTTTAAATTTTCTAGTCAACTTCTTCATAGGGCAACTTGATCACTTGCAAATAAAATGTTACTTTATATGTGTAATTAATAAAACATTATACCCCATTAAGAATAACTTTTCAACAATTTGCTTATATTACCTAATATAATGTGTGTGTGTGTGTGTGTGTGTGTGTGTGTGTGTGTGTGTGTGTGTGTGTGTGTGTGTGTGTGTGTGTGTGTGTGTGTGTGTGTGTGTGTGTGTGTGTGTGTGTGTGTGTGTGTGTGTGTGTGTGTGTGTGTGTGTGTGTGTGTGTGTGTGTGTGTGTGATAAGCAACTCAAACACACGCATGTTTTATTTTTGTTTTCAGTATACCTGTAAACATATCATGCAAATATAAATAAATTCATCGTTTAAAGGAATTACTCTATTGCTTCTCATTAGTTTTAAAATTGAAAAACAAAAATTTCATTTAATTCTGAAGTAGTGCTGTTACAAATACTGACTAACTATAGGTTAGAACTATCTGAAATAAACAAAACTTCAAAATAAAAAAGATATAATTGTACATTTATTGGCTTTATAGATTGCCATTGCATTTTTATTCTTTGTGCCAGAAGACGCATTTCTTAGGAGGAAATTACACTACAATTTAAAAAGCAGAGTTACAATTACAAAAGAAAGAACTCACTGATAACTCAAACAACATAAAAAAAGGATATAAAATCTACACGAGAACACATAATATACAATCCAAGCATTTATTTATTGCTGTATTTCATACATGTACACATTGTTTTGTGTACAGTTCTCACATGACGGTACAAAACCTGTGACTGAAAATATTTTTTCAGACAGATTTTACACTGAAACTGTCGTTCTTTGCCACACTCAAGTTCTTTGTGCTTCTGAAGATTATAACTATACTTGTAACTGCGACTGCACGCTGAGCATACAAACTGCTGCTGTTGCTGTGGAGTTTGTAACATCCCGCAGTCTTTTTCATCGTCATCGTCAATTGTTTCCTCAAATATCGTATACACTTCTGTAACAGTTACATTCAAAAAGTCTAATAAACATCAGGATTTCATTCAGCAATACAGAACTGTTCAACACTGCCAACAACACTCCCTCTCAACATAAATACTATAAACACTGCGCATATTATTATGATACTGTTTAGTACAGAATATTATATTATTATATATATAAACTTTCACAATTGAACTTACTTTCATTTGTCTTTCCCAAACGTTTCGAGGTGATGTTCCTCTTCCTCAGTGGGATTAAATACTGAATGTCATTTTAACAGTATAACGGTTATGGACTGGTGTGTTTGGTGGGGGTTGATGGTGGGAGGGAATTGGCGCTGAGGTTCAAATTGTGTGTTTGGATCAATGTATCGAATAGTGTATGTGATCTATAATGTAACTGTTCATTTAATATGTTGTTTGGTTGTAGTGCGTGATGTCTGTATATTTCAAATTGTTCAGCTGTGTTTAGTTTTCTACTTTTAGGTAAGTAGTGTAATATTTCTATGTTGTGTTCTATGTTTGTGTAACTGTGGTTTTCGTTTTGTAAATGTGTGGCAAATGTGGAATGTATGTAGTTTGTGGTGAGGGCTTTTAAATGTTCTGAAAATCTGGAGGAAAAAGATCTTCCCGTCTGGCCGATGTAGAATTGGTGGCAATCATTACAATTTAATTTATATACCCGTGTTTTGCTGTATGTGTCTGTGTTTTTGTTAGTATTATTTATGTGTTTCCTAATGGTGTTGTTGGTTCTGTAGGCTACTTTATAATTATGTTTTCTAAATGTGTTTGCAATTTTGTGTGTATTGGAATTGTAGTATGTAAGTGTTATGTATTTACTGGGTTGTGTGCTGTTGATCTGATGTGTTTTACTTTTTGTGTTTAGGATGCGTTTGTGTAGTTTATTTATTAAATCGGGGTTGTATCCATTGTTGCCTGCTATATATTTGATTGTGTTTAATTCTTCTTGGTAGTCATGTGTGTTTAGGGGTATTGAAGTGAGCCTATGGAGCATGTAGTTGAAAGCTGCATGTTTGTGTTGAGTTGGGTGGTTGGATGAGTTATGTATGACCATGTCTGATGTGGTGGGTTTCCTGTATATTTTGTATGTGTGTGTGTTGTTACATACAATATTATAATATATATAATAATATTTATAAAGTGAACGAAGAGGATGAATCAACAAGATAATAAGAATATTATCCTATAAGAATTATATAATTTACTACTGATCACATTGAAATGGAAAAGTATTCTATTTGAAAACTCCTGTGCTAATCACACACTGCATTTGAATGTACTCTTCACATGTGAACTGGTCTATACAGTTGTAATAATTCTCCTATCTTTGACGTCTACTACTACTATCATAATTTCATTATGAAATCTAATCTAATTCTTGGAAATACCCCAAATAAATACCGGTATGAAGAACCATACATGACTTCCATGTTCTAAGATTTATATTTAAAATCATTTTTTTAAATGAAATATTTCTATAGAAACTACCTCTTTCTACTTCTTTCTTCAGCCTTAACTGCAGTACTGTGGTCACTAATGTATACCACCTCACGTTAGTGCACTCGATTTTCACTGATGATGGCACTGCGGAAATGTCTGGTTTTGCAGAAAACATTGGACTACAGCCAAACAGCCCGGGGAGGAAATTTAACAACAAACTATTTCTTTGTTGCCGATAACGTACACACATAAAAAATTATCCCCTCCCCCTTCCTTGCCGATAACGTACACACATAAAAAATTATCCCCTCCCCCTTCCACTATCATTTTCATTTATAGAAAATTATCCCCTCACCCATCAACTACCCTTTTCATTTATAGATATTTCATCTACACAGGAAACTTTTTTTATCAAAATTAAGTACTTTACTACCCCTTCCCCTTAACCGATCTTCACCAAAATCAATAGGCATTGAGTCTTCTATAACTCAGGCACACATATGCAAAAAATTATTTGATTCTGTTTGAATTTGCAGGAGTTATCGTTCGCCATAGACAAAATTCTACACACAGACAGACACTTTTCAGAAAATGACTTTTCTTCATGTTTTGAGGGTAGTACAATCAGAATCAGCCCTTATCTCGAACACGATTTTTTTTTGCCATCATCATATTTCCATTTCCTTATGGAACATGGAAGTAAAATCCATATGATAATGATTAATAATGGGTATGAAGTGGTGGCCACCATCCACTGCACATTTTGTCCAATATATAGGTTTTTTTTGAATAGCTTTAATTTTAAAGACTGAAATGTCAAGTCAACATATAAAAATGATGATGGGTTCTTGAGGTATGGGAAGTTCTTGATCCATCATCGGGTAGCAATTTTGATACTAACACTGGTTGTCAATTATGTTAGGGACAGCACTGTGTGCTTAAGAATGTTGCAGTGAGTACACTAATGGCAAATCTGCAACCAACTTCTCATCCACTATTCATAGTTAGTACAACAGTATTCTAAAATACATGCAGATAGTCATTACGATAACATCAGAATCTATACACACATCATGAATTTCAACTTACTGACTTACACTCAAGTGGTGTTCAGTTGACAACGTGAACATTCTCAAAGTGTGTTACAAATGTCAGATAAAACATTTCAAACTATTGCAGCTGTTACCTAATTCTGTTCTCTGGCAACAAATACGATAGAGAATGTACCTGTTAGCAGTAGCTTTTAGATAGTCAGTCTATAATTTATACGAAAATCTCTATTTCTGCCATGGTATCAAGGAAATTTTGAAATGTGTTCTTTTTCCCACATTGACAGGCAACTGGCACTCACAAGTTCCTAGAGTTGTATGAAATGACGGTACCTCCCAATGGAGTCTTCGCCTCTCTGCAGTCAAACCATACTCCGTGGTGAACAGCCACACCCTACGCAAGGTGGCCCTGTTGGTATAGAACAGTACAGGTCTAAACTGGTAGGTTATTAATTATACCTGGTAGATGGCAGTAGTCTCTACCAGTACCAATTTAGTTAGTATAGCATCAGCTTAACGTTGGGCTGTTGCAAATGACAATCGAATCTGGATTTGTCATCTGTGATACTGCCCATGTTATGATAATGTTCCAGAATGAAGCACTGCAACTAAGAAGTTTTCTGGCACACATTAAACATTCGCCATCAAACTATAATAACATTTTGGATTTTGTTGTCCATGACATGTCGGAGTATTACTAAGAACTTACAAATGCCATTCTGATGTGCGGAACAGAGGTATTTGAGATAAAAATGTTTTCCTTATTACCTGAGCTAACTTTTACTCAATGGGAGCTTCATCAGAGCCTGCTGCTAGGAACACTATCCATTCTGTTTTTGGAGATGGTGTCATCATTTGAAAGATCACTGGTGTGTGTGTGTGTGTGTGTGTGTGTGTGTGTGTGTGTGTGTGTGTGTGTGTGTGTGTGTGTGTGTGTGTGTGTGTGTGTGTGTGTGTGTGATTTAAATTTGGCTGTTCATTTAGGATGTTTATTCCATATGTTTGTGTATTTTTAGTTGTTTGAGTCTGTCTAGTTTTTGACTTTTCGTGTGTATATGTAGAATTTCCAAGTTGTTGATATTTGTGCATGTGTGGTCTGCTTCAATGAGACAGTTTGAAAAACTGGATTCAGTGGTGAATGTAATGATGCTTTTATGTGATCAATGTATGTTTGAAGCTGCATCCTGTCTGGCCTATGTAGACTTTATTAAGGTGCTTATAGATGGGAAAAGTAGAGGCGGCCAGTACTGACCACCACTTTAGCATCTCTACTCGCCATCAGTAGGTCTAAATGAGTAACATGGCATACTTGAAAGTTTAGTAACTAAAATAATTATCATACTTTTTTCCTCCAAAAAAAGTTCGATTCCCGTAACTCTACAAATTTAACTGAGCAGATGCCAAATGAATCATTATCAGATGTAACTTAAAACACTGCAAAACCGCAAATGAGTGCTGCTCAGGGACATAGTCCACAACGGAAAATTGCTCTGCCCAAGCATAGGTCAAGGCAGAGACCTCAGAATATTAAAAACATTAGTCTTGGGGAGGGGGGCACTGTGAATACTTTTTATCTTTTGATATGCTTACAAGCACACCAAACATTGCTTACACTAACTTTATTTGCCTTTTATTTCTGATGTTTCATTCGCTTTATCGAGAAGTATGACGGTTTGCCTCAATATACACGTTTATTTATGAATAAATAAATTACCTTAGATCCGTTGTGTGACTTTGTTTGACACTTAAAATGACGCACTTCGGAACATATGTTCCATCATAAGATTACTTCACTCAGTTGAGATCGTTAAATGTCAAAATCACAATTACTCACATCTTCAAAGAGTATCCGGTCAGCCTTTAAAGTGTGTGCACCCATACTGACGTGTGTTTTTAACATTCCACTAATGTGATTCTTACATTTAATGATCTCAACTGAGTGAAGTAATCTGATGATGGAACATATGCTCGAAAATGCGTCATTTTAAATACAAAACAAAGTCACACGACGGATCTAAGGTAATTATTTAATTTATAAATAACAAAGTGACTTGGATATCAATAACAATATGTATGTCACATTCAGTTATGTATTCTCTTCAAATTTTGATTAATTCTGATTATCATGTGTTTGTCACACCATGTATTTTATTACAAACATCTTGAGATCAGTCTTCCTGACTCTGTGTAAATGTTAGTTTTTTCAAGTGTTACTAACACATTATTTTAAATACATCTTATACTAACCATGTACAGATTAACTACAGCAGTGGAAATCATCATTAAGGAAACCACAGAATAACTTTGGAAAAAATTCTTTATATTAAAAAAACAATTTATTACTCTATAAAATTATTGCACATAGTATAAAATAATATATTTCTTTTAACTTGTAAAAAACAATAAAAATTTCCTGCAAACACGATGGGGAAAGTGATATATAATACTGCAACAAAAGGGTATATAATATAATAGGTTAAAGGACAAATCATTAACTATGCCATGGAAAAGAAGTACACTAGTGGAAAAAAATCCACTGGTATAGTTTATCATTTTAAACCTGATTTTAATGCAAACCGTAGTTCTGAGCAGACCAGCAAAATAAATATTTCAGCAATATGTCATCAGTTATCTTAAATATATATAAACCATTCTTGTTACATTATTCTACAGATCATTACACTATGATTTAAAATATTCTCTTACTCTGTTGTTACCAAAGCAGTTGTTAATTTATCTAGTTTGTCTACTCAATTGTTCAGATATATCACTGATGAATTAAGATTCGTTTTCTTACAATTGACTTCTGTCACCATTGTACTTTTCTTGAAACACCATAACTTTTATTAACTCATTTTTTCATCCAAGATCATTGCAAACACAACGCTATGCAGTGGTGTAGCCATGGGATGGATACTACTGGTAAGTCATAATCTTAAAATTGTATACCTTTTACTATATTATATTAAAACATTTTACTAAATATCTTTCCCAGACACCAGCATGTGGGCTAGGAATGAGAGCTATATAACCGACATAACTGACTGGGGAATTCACATTACACGATCGTAATACAGTAGCATTATTAAATTGTTGTGAAACCGGGCTGCTGCGAAGCGACTGAGAACACGAACAGCGGATGTTAGCCAGACAATACCCGAGTCTTTCCCAGACTTATAACCGCGTATTGTCCAGTTAACATCTGCCGTACATATTTTCTGTCGCTACACAGCGACTCTAAACAAGATTCCCAGTGACTGGGATCGAAATGTTAGCTGACTAACGTCGCACTATGTCAGCAACTGACCATAGCCTAACAGCCCGGTTTCACAACAATTTAATAATACTGACACCGGCTCTGCAAGCCTAAGTAATAGAGTAGCATTTCTCACTGTGGGTCCTCAGGGGGTGTTTGGTGGGTCACGAAGTCAGGCTTAAAAATGTATTTAATGTGTCTTAAAAACCTATTACATTTAAATTACTACGATATATTCTTTTAACAATTTATATTACACCATTTGTGTACATAATCTGAACTCTATATTTCTGTTATTCACGCTGTAACATTGCTTATTACTGGCATCCCTCTGATTTTAACTCGAGGAATCAGGTGGCTGTTGTTACGGTTTCAGCAGTGAGTTCTTAATTATCTGTGTGCCAAATGCATGTCGACTTCAGGTGGCCACCTGTGGTGTATGTACTAAGTAGCTGACGAGAGTCAACTGCCATTGTTTCACATTACTATCAGGACTGCTGGGATTATAAAGCTTGCTGACTCTAAACAAATGGATTATGGTGGTTTCAAGAGTTCATTGGAAACAGGCATTTTTTCCTCGTTAATGCGCGCTACAGCTTTACTGTTTCATATCAGCGTGACAACACTCACACAAAGTAATCAACCTATGGAAGTCTAGGATTCAATAAAGACTTTTCGTTGTCGACTCCACAACAGCTAGTATATGGGAACTAGTCTTTTAAGTCTAGTGAGTGCATTAAAAATAAAAGTTAATTTCAAGCAGTTCATCTATCGGTCATCATAATATGTTAGTTATGTTAGTCATTTGGAATGGCTAAGAGAATTGCAGATTGGAGACCGGTATGAAGAAGAATCAGAGGTAGACCCAGAAAGAGATGGTTGGATGACATGGAGGATATTTGAGATGTATGAATGTGAGGGGATGGAGACGGCCGTGTAATGAGAGGGCGGAATGGAAGAGTTATTGAGCAGGCTAAAACTCATGCTGGGTTGTGACGCCAGGGAAAAAGTATTAGTATGTTAGTGGTACCAAGTCACCCAGTACTTTAAGTGTACTCGATGTTAGCAAAAATATGATTATAAACTGGGCACACACCCCTACAAATAATTCTGCCAATGCCCATGCTTGTGGGTCCCAAATTTGAAAAGGTTGAGAACCACTGTACCACAAGTGTAATATCATTTTGCACATTAATCACCAACATTCTATCCTTACAGAAAAATTCTGGCTACACTTCTGCATATAAGTGCTTTTACATTTTCTGAATCCAGTCTCAAACAAATTTTATTATTTAAAAAACATCTCATTTTAACAAGAAAAATAAAAAATAATTAAATAATCTGATCAACAAAAACAATGCATTCTATTATTATTATACTAATACAATTTTAACTTTGATTAGGGTAAGCAAAATACACTTCACACATCCAATGAGATCATGTACAAAAACAAAACTTTACACAAAAAATACATATTATTCTCTATAAATTATTTCATTAACAAAACATAAACAATTATTTACAGGTAAATGTAAATAATATTTTTATAATTATTTCACTACCGACTCGGAACACAAAGTTTTGTATGGGTAAAAACGTAAAAGTTTTACCTTATAACCTGAACCGGTTTTCGCTTTTAAAAAGCTTCTTCAGAGGCTGCTGGTGGAAGCACTGTTCATCTTGTTGTTGGCGACGATATCGGTTTTTGAAAGATTTATGTTGTGTGTGTGGGGTGTGATATGTTCGAATAATGCGTGTGATTTGAATTGTGTTTGTTCATTTAGGATGTTGTTTTTATTTGTTTTCGTGTGTTCCGACATCCTAAACGAACAAACACAATTCAAATCACACACATTATTCGAACATATCACACCCCATGCATACAACATCGATCTTTCAAAAATCGATATCGTCGCCAACAACAAGACGAACAGTGCTCCCAACGGCAGCCTCTGAAGAAGCTTTTTAAAAGTGAAAACCGGTTCAGGTTATAAGGTAAAACTTGTGAGTTTTTACCCATAAAAAACAGTGTGTTCCGAGTCGGTAGCGAAATAATTATATTCAGTTAAGTAACGGACACGTCATGGACAACGAAATCCAAGAATTTAATATTTTTATGCTAATAAGTACACAGCAAATTGTGTTTATAAAATGCACAGCATTTGTTAATAAAGTAAGTGATCGGTTTAGTGAAGTTTGATCGATTTAAGTCGAAACAATATTAACTATTTGTGTTGACATTTCAGTAAAATCTGTGACCTTCAGGACACCTGTGAATTAATTCCTATGATACCTAAATATGGCTGTGATTCAAACAACAGATGCTTTTTGAATTTATATAAAATTCTCCTGACGATAACAAAACATGTTTGTTGAAACACTGGTATACTACTTCCGTTCTTAGTTCAATCCTGATGTAAACAAACCCATGTGGCAAATCTGAAAGGCTGTTGGTCAGGGGCATTGACACTGTTCACACAGTAATGTATTATGCGCATGTGCAGAATGTCTGTATGCAAGAGTTATCTTATCACTTAAATCGGGGCACGCCATCTTAAGACTTCCTCCTTATCACCATATTATGAATCCTATTGAATTAATATGAAGGCAGTTGAAAGAATATGTTGCCCATCACAATAGAACATATAAGCTGCCCGATATAAAACAATTGACAGAGAAGGAGGTAAATGAAACAACGGTAGACAAGAGTGGTGTCATTGTATCAAGCATATTATAATCAAGGAAAAAGATAAGCTCTGGGAACTGTCCCACATTACCTACGTCGTTGTGGACAGTCTTATCCATAATAATGCTGACTCAAGTGATGATACACGTTCCAACACAAATATGGAAGGGATTGAATTACTCTCTGACAGCAACTGATAATATACAGTACACTGGTAATTATCACAGCTTCTATTTTTGTTTTAAATGAACTTTACTTTTTTGTTTTGTTGTGATTTTTAATCAGTTAATAAAAGAGCCATTAACTGGTGTTACAAAATATTTCACTGTCGGTCTGACTCAGTCACACAAAATTTACTTAGGCCAGGACAAATTATTACAATTTACACGTCCTTATACAGTATCAATATTATATGTACCCTGTCTGTACTCCTTCTGTCAGAGTGACACGCCTCTAATTCATGCACCAAATAGCATTTTAGATGTGTCATGCCTGTTTGTTTACATCAGGATTAAATTAAGAACGGAAACAATATACAAATAATTTAAACTGGGGTCTACTCAACAAACTGAACTTCACTAAATTTTTTATAATTTACAGTTGCTATCAAAAAGTTTGTTAGCAAAAAAGATTCTCTCCTTCCAGTAAAATAAATTCACTCGCGTCTGTATTGTTAAAACATGTCTCTGTGTACAGTCCGTAAATGCCTGGTGAGATTGTTTTTCTGATGAAATCTTCTTAAACAGACAACGCACTGAAACCTCGGTTCTTTTCCGCACTCATTTAGTTTGTGCGATGACAGCGACTTGGGATTAATGTACGCTCTGCCGCAAGCATCACATTTATAGTACGTTGAATTCACTAGTGATCGCATCGATTCAATTGACATCTGATTCATTCGACTTCGTATGATAACTGCAAAACAAATCCATTAACATCAATGAAGAAACAAATAAAATATTATTACAAAAATATGTCAATATTATAACGTCATTTTCTTATAAACAAGTTTTACTTACCATTGTAATGAGATCACATATCACTGACTTATAATAAATAGGATTAAAATTATGCTTTTGACATTTTAAATTTTATTAAATGGACTTACCAAATAAAAACTTTAAAAATTTTAAGACTTACGTTTACAATCAATTTTCATGCTGTCTTTAATAATGCAAGAGTTTAAACATATGTTTATTTTTCATAACAACAAACATTTCACCTATTCTACAATGCAACACTCTATGTAGAGTCCCTGTAGATGTCATATCCTAGAATAGGAGACATATTTTATCTTAGTCAAAATAAAACATTGCCCAGATTGTAAAAAATAGTTAATTTTTATTTATGCCCACAATTACTAAAGATAACAGGCAGGTCTCCCTCTATATCTCCATCTCACTTCCTCCTCCATTGCACCTTTTAGAAATTTTTATAAATGTGAAAGCGACTGAAGCAAGGTCTCAGTTCTAACTCGAATGTTTGGCATTTGTCTGTTTGGTGTATGTCTCACATCAACCAATTTTCACAAAACTTGGCGTGTGTGTCCATACCTTCACCCTACAAATCCTAATATTTTTTATATTAATCACCCCAAAAATAAGGGGCAGGGGCAAATATCAGGGGGCAAATTTATGAAAAAATCGCAAAAGCCCATGTGGAATATCAAATTAAAGGACATGTTAACCACAATCTGAATATAATGTTAACATTAGAAAATTTCAACATTTTTGGATGTCATGGCACAAAAACTGGGTGAAATTTAAATAAAATAACAGAAACTCATGTGGAGTATTAAATTAATGACAATTTTAACTAACCTCTGAATGTAGTGTTAAGTTTTGAAAATTTTGGGACCCAGAGCACAAAAAATAGATCAAACATTTAAAAAAAATTATGAAAATCCCAGCGGGCTGTCAGACTAAAAGGAATTGTAACCCAAATCCGAATGTTTCGAATTTTTAGAGTTTACTGAATGACTTTGTGCTCCAAAATTGTTATATTATTGAAGAAACGGTAAAGTAACAAGGCTTTTTGTAATTTTTATCATAACTGAAAAATTATCTAATATCGAATACATAATAATAAATGTAGTTCATTCAAAATAGTGAGAAAGTTCTACAGCTCAGGGAGCAGGCTAGTGTATTTTTACATTGCTAATTGTTTAAAAAATGTGTTTAAACACTTTAGTACTACACAGTAAAGTTCAAAGAAATAAACTCAGAAAATAAATAGGTACTTGCAGAGTAACTGAATGTTTGTATAAAATTCTGTAAATGAAAACGTTTTGTATTGATTTAGTCAAAAAACTATGGGCGAATGTGCGCTACTGGAAAAAATACAGACGACACTGGTAGATGGAGATTTTTGATTGGAAGATTTGTTTAAAGTGAAACTAAACACTTACACTGCTATTTAAACTATTATGCTTTGTTAAGGAAAATGTTATTTTGGCTAGGAAAGCCCTTGAGAACTGCAGACCACTCTCAAATTAAAACAAAAATTCATAACAGCTTTCGACTGCCTTACATCCTCAGAGCACAATGCTGGAATCAACACAATATTCTAAATGTTTGCGTTACAGAAATCTGTATGCGTATATGATAATCCCTTAGTAACCACATTGTAATTATGTTACTGTATTGTTTGGTGCAGGAGTACAATTCTTCTTCAAGAAGAGATTTTGACATTCCATGTTTCAGAATGCTATCAGACATGAATTGGTCAAAATAATTTGGAATAATAATAACTAGTTTATGATAATTTTATCTTTTCCTTTAGATCTGTCAAAATGTGTACTACAGTATTACGCTTTATCTGTTTTCCATTCTAGGCCTCTTAACTTCTTCACACTTTATTTCAGAAATATTAACGTTTACATGTTCACATTACGTTACACCTAAATTAAGATATTTATACTAACAATGTTTACCATTTTAATCATTCGGCAGATCTAGAACTTGAATCCAAAACATCATTAATAAGCGACTGCTTTCAGTTTTCTCCAGTTACTATCATGGATAATTATTTATCCTTGTCATCGTCTTCAACAAGGAATAAACCAAAAAATGGTTTGTTCCCGTCCCCCCCCAGCAGACAGACTAGAGCTGGTCACTCCAACACTTCTTGAAATGCCCCACACCAATCCATCACTTCGACTTGTAATTCCATTATTGTTTGGGGATACAGTTAACATTAACAGCCATTCGGTTAAGATGTTCCAAACAATTTAACCGATGTTGCAAACCTATCGAGTGTGCTCATAATATTCAGTTCCTACATCTGTATTTCTTGATCTTGAAGAGTACAGTATACCTTGCCACGTGCCTGAAATTCGATGCAACGAGTGTACAACCATCTGTAAGCTGCTTTCCGAATTTGAAAAGACAGCCTGATCATCAGCAAACAATGTGTCAACTGTAGTGTTACAAATCATAAAATGCTCCAAAAGTTCCATCTGGCAATTGTGTATGACATCATACATAAATTAAAAACAGAAGGTGACAATGGGCACAATTGATCAGGCCCGCACTAGGAATACTGCTCAGTCTTCCTGTCTCCATTATGATTTTCTCTTCCACATAAATAATTTGTATGGCTCTAATGAGGTGTTGCGGGATCCCTTTCTTTGCATTATTGTGCACAGCCTGCCTCTATTCCCTCTATCAAAGGCCTTCTTAAAGTCAATAAAAGCTATCTACATGAACAACTGGTATTCTCTGTGCTTTTTAGTGACATGGGTTATTGTGAAGATTCAATCTAAACACGATCTGCCCTTCCTGAAACTGTACTGGACCTCTGAGAGAATTATCTCTGTTATTGCATTCAGACACATTGCTACCTTTGCCACCTACCAATATTCAGGAATATGACCAGTGATCCAGCACAGATTAATAAAGTTCAACAAGTAATTTGAATTTAAACTAACTGCCGGGCTGCTCCAAGGCTTACAATTAAACCAAATGTTTCAGCAGCACCACTGGCTGCCATCTTTAGTGGATGAAATGAGTCAACCTAACGCAGGTGTCGTACGTTAGGACCACAGTACTGTGGTTAAGCCTAAAGATGTCCTGTGATACTGCCTCTACTTATAAATTTAACGCTTGGTTTATTTTGGAAACCTTGGACCATGGCCAAACAGCCCAGCAGTTAGTTTAAATTCAAATGACACCGGGCGTGAAAGCCTTTGAACAACAATTCAATAAGTAATCATGCAGCACAGCTGGCGCATACTTTATAAGCTTGAAATTCAGCCACTCAGTTCCCAGTGATTTTCTTATTTTTACAAAATTTTAGAGCAGCTAAAGACTCTAAGATTGCTGTTCGAGCTGTTCATTCATGTTTGCAAATTTCATTTTCTCCAGTTGCTCCTGGGTCCACAGCCAATCACAATATCTAAGCCATTCATTCTCTGCAATATCATCAGATTATCTCTTTCTGTTTGATTTAAATGTCATAATATTTTGTAAGCATTGTCCTGCCTACTCTGCACGCAGTGCTCTCTATATCACCCATATATTTTTTTCAATTTTGTCATTTGATTTTCCTTACTTCCCTTCTGGCAATGGCACAGTGGAGCTTATATTCATACCTTGTCTGAACAGTGTTTAAATCCAGATGTTTCAGATATGCCTATTGTTATTTTACTGGTTATATTATTTACATAGTTGACTATATCCTATAGTTATGTTCAAATTTATATTAGTTATAATATGTAATAATTTTTTTACAGACAGGTAGGATTTGCAGTTGGCAAGGGAACACTTGCTTCCCAATATTTAGCAAAGAATACAAAAATGAATATTTTAGAAAGTACGAAGAAACTTCATAAATCACTTGTTAACTGAATTAGTTAAAAATAGAAATAGTTAAAACTCAAAATACTTTTATATTTAAATTAAAAATGCACGCATGAAATAACATTGGAACTTAATTTCAGCCGTGAATAAACACAAAGTCTGATGTTGCTCCACCATCAGATTATTAAAATGTCACTCCTGTATCATGCCATTTGTGTTGAAATGTAATAAACGTAATTCACAAGTATACATACATTATAAATATATTACGTTTTATTTATTTAATTTTTTATTAATTTCATTATTTATATTTATTTCATTAACTATACATATTATTTCCTTTAAAAGAATAAAGTATACTATTTACTAATACAATATTGGTTGCATCTGTTCTGTGCACATTCCATTCTTCTGGAAAATTTTACCTACTCTGTACTGGTAGCCGAGTCATGTAGGAATAATAACCTAAACTAAACACAGATCTAATTTTTACTAAACTTGTATTGCAACCACTAACATGCAATTATACTTTCCATAAGCGCTTTCAAGCCTCTTGGCTCATCATCAGATGTAGCACAATAACCTGTTGTATGGAGAAGTACCAAGAAGATGAGCCGATGAAGCTTGAAAGCGCTTATGGAAAGTATAATTGCATTTTAGTGGTTGCAACACAAGTTTAGTAAAAATTAGACTTAACCACTAAATTGTGTTTATCTTTTAAACACAGATCTATCATGTGACTTTTATCATTAACCTATGCAGGTACGAAGTCAGATCTACTGGTTATTTATTTTAGTTTACTTCTGAAAGCTGACGAAAACACTGTTCTGAAAAATTCTAAAATATCCCAAACACATAAAAAATTGATGTCATCTAAAGCATACTTATTTTTGGGACTCGTAACAATTCAATGCTCCATTTGGTCACCTGAAGATGACAATCTGAGCCATCAAAACAAAGTACCAAACCAAAACAAAATCGGCTTAGATTAACCCAAGAAAAATCCCTTAAATTTTCTCATAATTGTTCTCATACTGATAGAATAGTAGAATTCTCTCTCCCCCCTCTTCCCCTACCACTCTCTCTCTCTCTCTCTCTCTCTCTCTCTCTCTCTCTCTCTCTCTCTCTCTCTCTCTCTCTCTCTCTCTCTCTCTCTCTCTCTCTCTCTCTCTCTGACACACACACACACACACACACACACACACACACACACACACACACACACACACACACACACACACACACACACACACACACACGTGTTTGAATTCTTCTCCTTGTTTGAATATACATTTCTGGGATATGGTACTTACAATGAAATATATATTATCAGTAATAAATATACAGTTGCACATGTCAGCTATTTCAATAATGTCATGATGGTTTTGCAACAATAGCACACAGTTCTTATCACAATTTCACGATTTAGTTACAGAGGCTATGACGGTCAGAGTCAACATTATACAAGTAAAGAACTTCTGGGCTGTTAGGCTGTGGTCGATTGTTTATCAATTGATACATGTTTTTCTCTCTAAACCTTTTCAGTCACCCACTGGAGGTTTTCTTCTGTAAGAAAAAATGTTCAACACAGGATTGCAGGCCAAACATACCAAGCTGATATATAAACAATACATTCATGAAGAAATCAAGTTCCCTATATAACTTACGATCAAACCAGAGAGTCAATCACAACAATCATAACGGAATTCCATTTTGCGATAGACTCTCCGGGTTGATCATAAGTTATATAGGGAACCTCACTTCTTCCAAAACTTATTGGCTATACAATCAATCGACCATAGCCCAACAGCCTCTTGACTTATAATTTCATGATTCTTTCAACAATTTCAGTTCTTGCAGTGAAGCAGAGCTTCGACGATGCCAGGATTCCTCTTACAACCCTATCAGTGCCTTTTGTTTCACAAGAAATAAAAACACTTTATCCTCCTGAAACGTCTGACACGATGAAACTATCTTCACGCTACGAAACTAAATACACAATTTAATATGCTTTACCGAGTCTACGCAGAAGTTCTCCAGAAAATCCAGCTGCTACTGATATTAAATTAATAGGGACAAATATAGGATACTCAAAGAAAAGAAAATAACTTGACAATTTCCTCTCCAATTACATGCCTTTTATGTATACAATACATTTTTTTTATTTAATTTATCATATTTACAGTAAAAACAAAACAAAAATATTTCCACATACTAATCTAGTTAGCTCATTTTACACAAGATTCAACTTTATATAAAATTTGTAATAGCCAACATTTCTATTATAAAAAAATCTCATCGTTGTTAACAATAACTATTTTAAATAATTATTAGCAGCTGCCTTGAATTTACACTTTATGGAAATAACAATTTGATAATAACTGTCTTCTATTTATTATAATATGTATAAACAGGATCTGTGAATAACTTTATATGCAATAACATTAAAAAAAAATTTTTTTTTGATCAAAAGAAATGTTATTTAGAATGTACAAAATTACAAATGCCTTTAGTCTAATAACAAATTGCTCAATTGAGTGTACTTGATATTTGATTGATATATTTCAATTGTTTACATTTATGCATAAACAGGTGTGTGTGTGTGTGTGTGTGTGTGTGTGTGTGTGTGTGTGTGCGTGCGTGCGTGCGTGCGTGTGTGTGTGTGTGTGTGTGTGTGTGTGTGTGTGTGTGTGTGTGTGTGTGTGTGTGTGTGTGTGTGTGTGTGTGTGTGTGTGTGTGTGTGTGTGTGTGTGTGTGTGTGTGTGTGTGTGTGTGTGTGTGTGTGTGTGTGTGTGTGTGTGTGTGTGTGTGTGTGTGTGTGTGTGAAAGGGGGGTCCTCAATAACAAATTCTTAAACCTATGCATATGTTATAATAACTTGTTACAATATTATTTGCTAACATATGGTGTGATTAAAGAAGAAAATTCTTTGAGAATACGGAAAAATTAAGTACTGAACACACTAAAAAAAAAAGCATAGCCTTGTTTTTGAACTGCTGGGCGCTTGCACCATCTTGTGTTGCCGGCTCAGACATCGGCAATGTTTTACTGCGTACGGTCATTGACCTCGTAGTAGTTGTCACTGTACAAACTGTGGAGGAGGGGACACATTCGTCCACCCAATGTGTTGCCGCTGTATAAAATGGCAAAACGCTCCAGTTAGCAGCTATGTTCATTTTTGGAACTGACATGTAGCAGACACTACATCCCTATTTGTGTTTTGTGCGTTTAGTTATGTGTTTATCTGTTTGTCTTTATTATTTTGAATTCAATTATTTGTGTTCCGATTCATTCTGTGTAAGTATAATGGTGTCAGATCCCGTTGAACCAGGACCCTCTTCTTCTCCCAGCGAATGATAAAAAATGCTCTAAAAAGAACACTTGGTACAAGAAAAAATTCACATTAATTTTTAGGTTAAGTTTTAGGCCTACCACAGCCGGCAACGGGTGCTATGTACCCTCGCCACGCCACTGCACAGAGGTATATTTTAGAATTTTAAAAGGACCATATGTCTAGTTTACTGATACAAGAGCTATTTTTTTTAATAAGAAGGAACAATATGCCGCATTCTTGTGATTCACACTGACTCATGATCATGAAGCATCCATAGAAACTTAACAAGTTTTATCTCTTCGACATTTTGATGGGCAAGTGTATGCCATAAATTCCTGTTCTTTGTATGGAACTAAGGGGGAGATTCAAATCAGTGGCTACACAACTGACAATTCCCTTTGGCATCAGATGTAATCCAATGTGACTACTCGAGTATAAAAAATATGCATCATTGCACACAGCCACTTCCAACACCTATTACCCAGCTGAAAAATGTAAATCTTCACAAATAAAAGTTGAGATTAGAGAATGTCTCTTTTAAAGAAGTCCTACTAGTATTCTTTATCTAATTGCTGACAAAATGCCGTAAGTGATTGGCTGTTCAGCGGATCAGTATTAAGTTGGATGTGGGGGAGAAAAAAGAGAATACCTTGTATAGAATTAAGGAAAAAAGAGTTTGCTAAATGCTATACATGTAAGAGAGGTATGTTTTTCGGTCACATACTGGGAACAACTTTTTTGTTGGTAAAATATTGTCAAGGCACAATGAATAAGTTGGCTGGGGAACATTGAAAGAATGGAGTATACAAGAGTGGTTAAGAGAGTCTGGAAGGGGGGAGTATATGGAAGAAGAAAGTGGGGTCAACCAAGGAAAAGAAGGATGGATGACATCACTCGAGACCTTGTTATGATAGGCATAAGAGGCTAGAAATGATTGGCGAACAAGAGGGTAAAATGTTAGGGGAGAGATTGTGGAGGCTGCCTGATTTGTTGTACCGAAGATTAGAATTTTAAGGATAGGAATTTGGAGTGTTCTGGAGGTTAGATGGGACTGTAGGAGACAGGAACATACGGCCGCAGCAATTAAGCTTTGTCTGTAACTGTAAATAAAGTAATAAATTGGTAACAGAGACTCAGTTCCAATTTGTTCAATTTCAATAATAGTCTTAAGCCTCTTTTCTTCTAAGTAGTGTTTAATGTATACTAACGTATATTCAAATTAGTATGATATGTTTGGAAACTTAAATCTTTGACTATTTTCCTAAATGTTTAGTTTCTGTTAGCATTCATATATGACATAAACGTCTCCATCTCCACTTATCAATATGTAATATCTTCAAATAAATATACTGCAAGTAGGTTTATTTTCACCTGACGCACATTTCATAGAAATTATTCTGTATCTTCATAGGTCTGTTTGAATTGTAATTGAATCTTTCGCTTACAATACAGCTAATGGATAATCAAATTTACTGAATATGAATATCTCCTAAACATTTAGTTTCTGTTAGAATTCATATATGACATAAACGTCCCCGTCTCCACCTTATTTTTATGAATATACAGTGAATACCGCTGCACCATCCAGCAGCCTCCTACCACATTATGCAAGTCTGCATTGTCGACCCCCACCCCCCACCCTGCAATGCATCATCAACTATGAATGACTGTGCAGTCACTGCACACAGCAAAACTAATATGAAGAAACCGTTCACATATATTCAAATCCACTGACAAGTAACAAAGGACAATCATAATAACTAAACTTAAAACATACCAAGTATTAATCACTAATCTGATATAGGTCCGCCAGCCTTTTCTGAACAGTAATCTGTGCCGACCCAATGCATGAATTACCCCCACTTTCAAGTATAGATAAGTTATCTAGCGAGAAGAGAGGGGAGGCGACGGTATAACGTTCACTGTCTCACTTCCATGTAATTTCCCTCTCTGTCACACACATGCTTCTGTTGTTCTCTCCAGTCTTGTTGCAGCCGATCTTCACGCTATGGAACACTGCACAAAGCTGTTGTGCGCATGTGCGAAGTGAATGGAAATTTTGTTAGCCTCACAACGAGGTGTTTGTCTACTGCGCATCGAAACCTAGTGTTAATTTACATCGTCCTGCCTCTACTGCCTACTTGTAAATGCCTACCTTAGAATTATCGTTTAATTTATTAGAGTCATCTTCAAGCATTATGGTATTAAATCTGGTGGAGTTTATGGAAAAGTGTGTACCCATTTTTGGACGTGTGTGTGTGTGTGTGTGTGTGTGTGTGTGTGTGTGTGTGTGTGTGTGCGTGCCATGCACATGAGCGCACAAAATATTTACTACAACTTAAATCAATAATTACACCTTAACACACATTTACATTAAGACATATTACTAGAAAATATCATATCAACTACTACTAATATCAGGTACGACAATAAATTAACAATAAAATAACTGTACATGTCTGTCTTTCATGCCTAAATTATAAAGCAGTTTTATATGTACATATGCGTACACTATGTATATAAATAAAACCTTCTAATTTGAATGTAGTTAACAATTCTACAAAAATCCTAGAAACAAGTAAGCAAATCCATCTTTATCGCAGTGAATATTAATTACAACTTAAGTAACAATGTACAGCGTTTGAAAAAACAAACTGGTGACTGTATACATTGATTTACACTTTTAAACCCTTTCATGTCAGTATACTCTTAACTCAAGCTTAATGAGATTGTTAATACACAAAAAGGGTAATGTGGCTAGACCACAGTACATAATTTTAACGTACATATCATATATCTTTGCATATAGCCTTAAAAAAATGTATATACATATATAGAGAAAATGTGTGTGTGTGTGTGTGAATTTCAAAATAAATTTTCTAATTACACTAGGCCCTATATTCAGTTAACAACAAACATAACAAAATTATAAATTACAAAAAAGTTTCAATGTGATACAAATGGTAACCATTATAAATATCCAAAATATTTGTTCTCTTAACACACACACACACACACACACACACACACACACACACACACACACACACACACACACACACACACACACACACACACACACACACACACACACACACACACACACACACACACACACACACACACACACACACACACACACACACACACACACACACACACACACACACATTATCAATTATCTAAAGCATACTGATAAATCTGATGTCGATTGTAAATCTGATGCATACACCTGATATGTCTGTACAGAACTTGTTTCTGCCTGAATTTCTTTTTACAAATTTCACACTGGAACTTTGGTTCCTTGCCGCACTCGTACCGCTGGTGTGCCACGAGATGGTGAAAATGCATATAACTTCTGTGGCACAAATCGCAGCTGTACCGAGCGGCCAACTCTTGTTGTGTTTGTTCATGTTGCTGTGAAGAAAGGCTACGTCTGCTACGCCTAAGCAACTGTGACTGCTGTTCGAGTGCGTTTGTCAACGTCTGCGTCTCCTGTCTGGTTATGTTCAGTTTAAACAGCTTCTGAGTTTCTTCTAGTCTAGTGCCAAACAACGGTAGTTCCAGAATGTTGCTAGATTCTAGTAACGTTACAAGCGACGCTTTATAACTTTCTTCCCACAGACGTTTCTCATCACCAACTGTAATTTAAAAACAAAAGCTAATAAAAATTAATCGGATATTTTTAAGCATGCGTATTCAAGCTAGAGCCATTAAGCCATACCACAATGAAACTCAAAACATTCAAGTGCACATATTTATATACTGTTTAGTCAAATGTTATACATACAGTTTAAATTGTTTCAAAATGTCACATTAAGCGTAGTAAATACACTTTAATACTATATATGTTTTAAGTAATAGTAACAGATACTTTTTTGTACCATCAAATAATATAGGTTGGGCAGAGTAGGCTACAATTTTAGCCATAAAACATATAAGGAAGGCAGAGAAGCCAGCACTAACTTTGACCATCCTAGGTGACACTCATTTCCTAGGCTGAGTCAATCTTGGGTTGAAAAAGTATCTTGATTTTATGATACTTCTTGGGAATCAATTCTGGGACCTCTACATCTGTAGTCGAGAGCCATACGACTAGACGTCCTCGTCCACTAAGATGATGTTTTTTATATTTATAATGCATTTTTTTTAATTATGTGAAACAGAATAGCAGACAAAATATTATGTACTATAAAACTTCTCTGTCATACATCCACACTACATTAATAACCTTTATATACACAGAGCATGTTATGCTACAGACTTAAAATAACCGAAATATCAACAATAATATCAATGAAAAATAATGCCAATGGGTGACCGATATCTCAGATCTTAAATCTTTCCTAAGCTTGACTGATAAGTTTAAGTACATATCCATATATATAAATAAAATAACATACGTGATATATTAAAATAGCTCCAACAGGTTAGAGGCTGTGAAAAATCAGTTGTGAATCCAAGACAAGGATTAGCAAATGATAGAGGGGAGTGAGGAGGATTGTTGCGGAGGCCCATGAATATCTAAACAATCAACATAGACTCCCATACTTCAGCTAGTCTAGTCAATTATACTTCAGTCCTACCTTTATGGAAGGTTTTTCCTTTAATTATTAAATAAATTCTCTTTGCCGAGTCAATGTGTAGATACTGCAAAACATAATCCAGTACAACACTCATATACCGAGTACAATATAATTTCTCCAACTACATAACATAACTTCCTATAAGAAAACAACTTTCGAAACCATCTGCTCAACGGTCAAGTTTGTACGCATCGAGTTTGTGCATGTTGAGAAGTAGTAATGAGGGGCAAGAAACCATGATAGCTTTTGTTGACATCAAAAAAGCATTTGATAACCTCAACTGAAATGCTGAAAGTTCAAAGCTCAGAGGTGTTAACGTAGACTATAGGGACAGGAGAATTATCCTGCAACTCTACAGGAACCAGAGAGCTCTCACAGACTGGGATGGACTCCAAGCAAAGATATCAAAAAGGTGTTGGACAAGGCTGTGGATTGTTCATTGAATACTACTCTTCAGCTTGTATGTAGAGTATGTGATGAAGTTCATCGACCCATTAACAATGGAATAATTATTAACAGCGTGTACTATAAATCCATCCGTTTTGCAGATGACATTGCACTTTTAAGAAACACCAAGGTAGAACTACAGAATATCTTTCACCAAAGAAACATGATTCTAAAAGATAAATGTGGTATGTCGATAAATAAGGAAAAAAATACAAAGTCATGAAATGTTCCAGAACTGAACAAATGGAAGGCTGATGTATTTATGGATGGTAGGAAGCTAGTGCAAGTTGATTCCTTTAGATATCTTGGAATCTACATCACATAAGATGGGAGATGCACCAGTGATGTAGAAAGTAGAATCGCACAAGCAAGGGGAGCACTGTTCAAGAAAAGGTCTCTTCTAGCATCCAGAAATGTGTCCCTGGAAACGGCAAGAAATTTAGAAAGAGTTTCATTGGGAGCATACACATATATGGCTTGGAAACCTGGACTCTGAGAAAAGTGGAGAGGAGCTACCTTGAAGCTTTTGAAATGTGATGCTGGACGACTTATAAGAATACCGTAGATGGAAGGTACCTAATGATGAGGCTTTGTGAAAAAGTGATGTTGATTGGATCCATTGTGACACTCGTCACCTGCTATGCTGTTCTAACTAGTTCACCACCCCCGAACCAGGGCTGCAGTGGGTGAGGAAGGAATGCATGGATGGGGTAAAAGAAGGAAGAAGGTATGTGGTGATCAAATGGCTATCTATGGAAAGGAAAAAATTGCAACCCCACTAATATCTGGATTGAGAAGAAGGGAGGGAGAAAGAAGTGGGGATTATTCCGCAGCTGCCTCAAGTACCGGTAGTGATCTTATGTGGTATTTTTAAAACCACATTACCAAAGGGCCTACCAAAGCCCCGGGTGTTCAGACTCGAAATGATGGTGAAAGCTGCCTCTGGTAGGTCCCACAGAATGGGAGGGGGGGCGACCCGTGTTGTTGGTGGGAGGCGGGTCAGGGCTTACCCTTGCTAAATAAACTCCTTGGGGGTTGGGGAGCCCCGTAGGCAGGGTACACCCTGTCTGCACCCCAAACGGCATTGGGGGTGGGTCCGGGGTAACCTGGGCACATTCCCGATGTATTGGGTTGGACTCGAGGTTAGTCTGTGGGGCCCCGACTGTGTCCGCCTTGAGCGATCACAGAGCAGATGCTACAATCTGCTGTGAATCCTAGATAGTAGATATTCTGTAACCCATGGAGGGTTAGAGCTGCACATCTCAAACCCAAGGGTACTGACCATAACATCGTCAGGCGCCTGGTCAGTGTTCAGAACAACAGACGTCCAGCTCGACGGAGAGATGGAGACGGTATAAGCACAGACTTGGAAAATCTCCGTTATCCTTAGAGTTTCTGTCTCAAGTAGTGAACACGTCGATATAAAGTGTATTTATTAAAAAGCTATAACACACTCTAAATTATGTTTAAGAAAATAAAACTAATTGTTATGAAAACAATCTTGAATATTAGAATTCTCAGCACAGCAGGTGCATAAGGAGGGTGTACACGTGAGAATGGGAGGTGGGGGGCACCTGCACAAATGAAAATAAGACTAGGTTCTTTTGTCTGTAGTATACCTAAAAATATTTTTACCATTGTTTTCCTAAGCTCAAAATAGAAACATCACAAAACAAGAAAATCTTTTCTGTGTATGTTTTAAACATCATTATTTACAAAAGAGTGCTATTTGAGTTAGAATAGCAGTTATTATATTAATTCCTACAATGATGAGTTTCTAGTGATTGTAACGGGGAGTTGCAAATTATCAGTTTCTCTTTGTGAATACCTACAATCTGGTAGGGCCATATAGAGTGCAATTTTCATTACTCCCTCACTTGACTTTGTCAATAAAACTTCCGGGTTATTGTAGTGTGTTCCTTTTCTTTAAACCACATTTCAACTCCATTGGTAGAAATCATCTTCAGAGGGTGATCTATGTTCTCAAATAGCCGTTCTGTCAAAAAGTATGAATGAGGGAGGCTTTAAATTTTAGGTATTGAAAAGAATGCGCACACACACACACGCACGCGCACGCACAGAATATACTAGAAAGAAATGTAAAAGTACTGATACGGGTGACTGAACTCGCTAGTTACTATAGCCAGAAACTGCATTTAACTTAAAGATAGTTTATGAAAATGAGTATGTGCTGTAGGGCTAGTGGAGGTATAAAGAAATTGTCTAGTTCCATTATTGTTATTTCCGATCTGACGATGAGCTGTGAAGCTTGAAAGCACTAATCGGAATCATTTTCTATAGTGGTGTGCAACAGTGTTAATTCTGTTTGTGATTATAACCACTAACACAACTTTATTAATTAATTAATAAAATAAGGTCCAATAGTGGTCACACAGAGAGTAAGGTGTATATGGGAACCACACATCACACCAATATGGGGCCCTTAGAATTTGACACACCTGGTTACAAGCCTTTAAGCAAGAATCCTTAATGTATCAAGTAAGTGTACTTTTGCAGCTATTGTAGGTGTGTGTGTGTGTATATATATATATATATATATATATATATATATATATATATTGTAACGCAACAGAAATGCTTGCATCCGTGTTACATAAAAACAAGGTTAACAAAATAATAAACAAGTCTATATCTAACCCCATGATAGAACAAAGATCTAATAATTACATTTATAATTATAGATAAAGGTAAATAAGGATGCAAGGTAGTATTAACAAGAATAAACGAACCTGTAAGTTAGATAATAGTTGATGATATATGTTTAGTGAAAAGCAAACAAAAAATGAAACAATAATTTACTTTATAGTAATAGCAAATAAGAATTTTGAGTTAAGAGATATTATTTTGTGACAACAAATATTATGACAAAGTTTATGTTACGTTATACCAAATATGTGTTGAGTTAATGAAAGATAATGAAACAAGATGTATTATTCAATGACTGTTGTAGAATGAAGTGTGAAGCAGCTAATTAACATTAATAGATTTGAATTTTCTTATATGTGATCCATAGGTCAAGATAAAATTGTTATTAGATATGCAAAAAATAATTGTTTATGTAAATGTTAATAGTTAAGATTTGATTATATGTATGAATTTATGTAAAAGGGGCTATAGATGTTTACCAGTTATAAACACAGGTAGATCCGTTTACAATAAAAGGCCTAACAGCCAAAACCACTATATAACCACTCATAACATAAAGGTTAGGTACATCAATTAATAATAATTAATGAATACGATTTGAAGAGCTAGAAAAAAACATTAAATTATAATGATATATAATAAAATGTATACAAATTATGATAATGCCATAATGCCATGATATCGATTAATAACGTTTAATATCGAAAGGGTATTAAATATAAAAAAGAAAAAAAAACAGGCTTATATCAAAAAACCAGCAGAATATGTGTAGAAAATAATAAACCAACTATCGGTAAAGTTACATTCCGATAGGATAGCAAATTGATAGGGAATAGACAAAAAATATATGAAATAAACACTATATTCAAAACATGTGGAAGGAAGAAAAATCATGTGTTGCTAGGGACGACAGGAAAAGAGGAAGTTGTTGATTTGACAATAATTGCTTTGATGATCTGAATGTGATGAGATTAAAAAAACCAAGAAATGTCTATTTAATCGGAATATTCTAAATTATCAGACACTGTTATAAAACACAAAATCTTAATGATAATATTTATGACTCTTACCAGTACAGTTTAACCAAATAAGACAATAGTATGAAATCGCAATAGAAAATAAATAACTGGATTCTACAAGGAAGAACTGGAACTGTCCCATATCCGAAGGGAATTGATGATATATTAAACCAAATAGAAAGAATTAACAGTATCACAATTAATAATATACACTACACCAGAAGTTATAACCTTTCAAATACACGGAACAACACTAATTGCTTCAACCGAGAGAAGAACGTATTTCGATCCTGGAGTTGCAGAAGAAGCATCAATCGGGCTGTAAACCAATCCAGAGAGCTGTAATTCCGAAGTGGACAGGACAAGAATTCCATTTTATTAAACCGAAGAAAGAATATCGTACGGCATAATTGTCCAGAACAGTAAATTTATCAATCAACCGCCTACACGATTTGCTTCGTTCTAGTCTGGTAAATTATTATTATATTAATCATACTAACTACACAACACTTCAAATTTGTAAATCTTGCATTCTTATCTATGTATTTTTAATCTTCCCCACAGTTACAAGAACCTTCACACCCTGAATTAAATTAATTACAAATTAAAACACACTATATAACTGAATTTAAATAAAGGATCGGAATAATCAACAATCGATTCACGCAATCTATAGCCCAAGCATATGTTAGTTAGAACATATCTTATTCAATGTTAAAGAAGTAAACAAATAAAGAACCTTTATATAATTGCAAAATCTTGTCATTTGGAGTATGATTTAATGAGTAGGGAATAAAAAGTAACTGAATAAGTATAGAATAATTGGTTTACATAAACAGTGAAATAACCTATAAGTTTCGTTGAGCCGATACTACAGCGCTTATAGCGGAATTATCTGACACCAAAGAGAGAGCGTAAAAATACAAAATTAGACATAATTCTCTTCAAGGTATAATAGGGTTGAACGAAATTACAGAATAACGCATTAATTATTTAAGTTTCAGGTACACTAACACTGATATTTTTTAGAGAGCTAAGTTAATGTTAATTAATTACATCAATATATCCCACAACTCCAAATACCTCAGATATTTAAATAATTAAAATAATTCAAAACACATTGGCATAGGTTAAGTAACAAATTGACGCCGGCAACGTTGGGGCGGAAATAACGAGAATCCCGCGACCGTAAGAGACAACGTAAGAGCCGAGGGTTTAGTAACAAATTGACGCTCATAACGTGGGACCTAATTAGGTGACGCAAGAGAGTAATAACAAATTGGCGCTCAATTTGTGTAGGGCTTAAGTTAAGTAACTATAACTATATTAATATTACTTAACCAGAGCAGGCAACTGTGGGAGAATAAACATGCATACCAGAGGTAGATCAAGGATTAGGGCAGGAGAAACGGAGAAGGAAATAGATGAACAAGAACAGGAAATAGAACTAATAACAGATAGTGAAATGGAACAACAGACAGACGAAATAGCGGAAACTGAAATTATTATGGACAAGGAAAAGGGAGTAATGGGAGAAGATGCCCAAGGGGACCAAATAGATAAAGCTGGAACCAGAGAAGTACCAAGTTGGCAGGAGATGATGAAATTTATGACAGAACAATTTAGAAAAACAAATGAGGAGAATAAGGAAAACTTAAGGGAACAATTTAGGAAACAGGATGAGAAATTCGACAAAACAAATGAGGAAATTAAAGAAACCTCAAAACAAATTCACGAAAGGTTAGATAGGAATGCTGAGGGTTTAAAACAAATGAAGGAAGACATCTTACAAATACATGAAGAAAATTTAAGGCAAATTAATGAAAAAATTGAAAATCTTCATGTGACAATTAACCAGAAGGTGGACCAAAATAATGAGGAAAGAAAATTAGAAATAGCCAAAACAAATGAAGGGTTAGAAAAAACTAACGAAACAATAGTACAGGTTCGTGAAGAACTACAAAATAAAATTAATGACATAAAAATTGAGAACAAAACATTGGTCAAAGAAATCCAACAGGAAACTGTCGGAAAATACGAGCAAATTAAAAACGAAGTACATCAGGTACGGGAAGAGAATAAGGAAGGGATTACGCAAATACAGACAGACATGGGTGAACAACTCGAAAGAGTCTATGGCAATTTAAATTAAACAGTATGGAAGGTCAAATTAATACCAGTAAAAATAAAATAGAGGAAATTAGTAGACGTGAATTACAATTACAAGAAGAAGTAGATTCATGGCGGGATAGGACATGCCAACATAGTCATACAAATAACCACGAGAACCGGGAATCGATTAATTTTCATAATTACAAGCGCAATCCGATGGAATTTTTAAAGAGGTTGGAAGAGATGATTACAAAAAATAGAGAAAATCGCTGGAGTATTATACGCAGTATGATTGATGAAACGTTTAAAGATACTTATGATAATTGGTGGACAGCGGTGCGCCCGGATATACTGGACATGACTGAGTTCAAAAAACAATTTAAAGAGAAGTATTGGTCTGAATCGACCCAGAACATGATTAGGAATAATTTGAGTAACGGTCGATACGAAACAAACATAGGCCAGTCTCCTACTTCATACTTTCTAGGAAAAGTATGTATGGCGCAGAACTTAGAGCCCAGAATTCCCGAAGAATGTTTGGTGATACAACTATCCTACCATTACGAGGAAGGGATAAAAAATGCACGTATGTGTAGTCAAATCAAAACGATTCCAGCCATGGCCAAATTCTTGGAGAATTATGAGCACGAGAACCAATACCAAAGAAATAGAATGTTAAATTATAAATATCAGAAGTATAATAATAACGCGCCACCAACCAATTCTCATAATAATGATCACAATCGACCTGCGCAGAACGTTAATGCCAATAGAACACAAAATGAGCACGCGAATAATAATTCCAGGAACTATAATTATCGTGGCAATAATAATTATAATTACCGCGATAGTCGCAATAATAGAGGAGATGGGGACAGACGACCCAATAATTATAGGCATAACGTCAATTATATCTACTCCAGGCCTCAAGGTAATCAGCGATGGTATTACCCAAGGAGTCACCGATATGACAATCATTATGACCAGTCCCGGCGTGAAGACAACTATCCACCTGAAGGAAATTATAGGATAACGGAACCTAATACGGAGGATCGCACTGAAACCGTACAAAATCAACACAGTAATCAAAATGAAAATAGAGAAGAGGGGGTAAGCCCTCATTTGAGGCAGTGAAAATTAATGAATACCCTTCACTGAACCGTAATCTTGGGGAACAACGACTTATAAACAAAATTAAGAATAATCGTGCAATAACCATAATTAATAACCACTATTTAAAGAATATCAGGGAAGATTTATTGGAAGAGGATAAGAAACATGTAAACAGTAATAGTAATAACGAAATCATATATGTAACGGCAAAATTAAATGGAGAAATAATCTTTTAAAACACAACATTAGAACATATAAGACTTCAGTATACCACCCCAGCAGTAATCCGGCAGAACGTGTATTGAGGGAAGTTGGCAGAATACTCCGAACTTACTGTCATGACCAACAGAGAAGGTGGTACGAATACTTGTCACTAACCGAAGAGTTCTTAAATATATCTTACCATCAGTCCATTGAAAATACCCCTTATACTGTTATGTTTGAAAGGCTTCCACCTAGAGAAATCCAGGATATTATAAGCTTTCCAAATAACCCAGAATATCAATTTGAAACAGTTAAATTTTATAACCGAGTTATGGAAAAGGCGGAAATGAAAAGAAAATATAAAAAGAATAATCCAAAACCAATTAAGTACCAAGTGGGTGAGAAAATATTAATAAGAAACAGGGAGCTACCAAGCACTCTAGAGGGAATAACTAAAAAATTATTATTATTATATACTGGGCCATATGTGATAACAACAAATAATAATAACAATACGTATGAAATAATGAACCCTATCACGAAAAGGATTAAGGGAACGTACAACCAAGAGTCCATAAAGAAATATAATGAATAAATTCTAAAATATAATAAGAACAACTTATTACCAGTCTTGAAGAGAAAATACTTGGAATTTAAAAAGAATTTGAGTTGAATACTACCACTAAATTCTAAAATACAATAAGAACCACTTATTATCGATTTTGAAGAAAAAACACTTGTAAATAAAAGAGAATTTTTTGAACAATAAAATAAATAGAAAAAAAAAGTGTCATTCAAAATGAAGTAATCTGAATTAAAATATATAGTTATGAAGAAGGTATTAAGAACAATGAATAAACAAATCCCAAGATTACAGAAGAAAGCGAGAATTATTATTAAATGTTTATAAAGAAATAGTGTGAATAATGAATAAGAAATCCCAAGATTACAGAAGAAAGCGAGAATTATTATTAAATGTTTATAAAGAAATAGTGTGAATAATGAATAACAAATCCCAAGATTACAGAAGAAAGCGAGAATTATTATTAAATGTTTATAAAGAAATAGTGTGAACAATGAATAATGAAATCCCAGGATTACAGAAGAAAGCGAGAACTATTACTAAACATCTACAAAGAAATAATGTGAATGATAAATAATGAAACCCCAAGATAAAAGTTTTTACCTCAAATCTACCTATGCAAAATAAAGAAAGAGAAAAATCATATGACCTAAAATACATACCACATTGCCAAATGAAGGAAACAACTTCAGTAAACGATTGAATGTAACCAATGTAATGTTAAAGAAGACAAGAAAGAAAGAGTATTTATGAACATAATTCATTGAAAAAATAAACAGCCAAAATAATGAAATACGATAAGAAGAAGAATAGTTGGGCTAAGGAATGTATTTAGTCAGAAATACAGTTATAATGATCATCACACAACAACTACTTAGAACATATTGACATCAGAGAAAAAACAAATAAAGAAGATACTTAGCATTACAATCACAACAAAAATGAAAACAAAAATGATTACAAATGATAACTGTCAAATTTAATATCAAAGAATGTTTAAGGAACTAAAATGGAATCACAAAATATGAAGGATAATAATGAAGAAATATAAAAGCAACAAAGAAAAAAATTTTTTCCCAAATATTTATTATTAAATAATTAAAGAGATTATTAGGAGATTATTATATTTTATAGCTGACTGTAGATGAATTCCAGCAGTAGTATATTAAGATGTGGTGTGGGGAGCAGAGTATGAAGCCAAACAGTGCCTCTCTGAACTGTACCAACGCATGTATTAGGGATTGTTAGGGAAATTAAATAGTTAAGGAATATTAGAATAGTTGCAAGAATGACTTCAGTTTACAAAAGAGTAGGACGAAGAAAACAGAAAGAAATGAGTTGACAGAAGAATAATTGAGAAATACAGTGATTATAGTAATTATAAGTAGAAGAGATGTGAAACTAATGTATCATTGAATATTGTAGCCAACTATCAACAAATAATGTTTACAGAAATTAAAAAAGATCAAGAATGTTAATTAAAATGATGAAATGTTATTAAATAAAAAAAAGTATTAATACTAGTCTAATGAAGTTACATTGAGAATCCCATCGTCAACCATTAACAATGAAATGAAGAAAAGGCATGTGAAAAAGACAAGTTTATTTGACCTAAACTTCATTCAGGTAAACTAAACTTTTTTAGGAGGGGGAGCATATGTAACGCAACAGAAATGCTAGCATCCGTGTTACATAAAAACAAGGTTAACAAAATAATAAACAAGTCTATATCTAACCCCATGATAGAACAAAGATCTAATAATTACATTTATAATTATAGATAAAGGTAAATAAGGATGCAAGGTAGTATTAACAAGAATAAACGAACCTGTAAGTTAGATAATAGTTGATGATATATGTTTAGTGAAAAGCAAACAAAAAATGAAACAATAATTTACTTTATAGTAATAGCAAATAAGAATTTTGAGTTAAGAGATATTATTTTGTGACAACAAATATTATGATAAAGTTTATGTTACGTTATACCAAATATGTGTTGAGTTAATGAAAGATAATGAAACAAGATGTATTATTCAATGACTGTTGTAGAATGAAGTGTGAAGCAGCTAATTAAAGTTAATAGATTTGAATTTTCTTATATGTGATCCATAGGTCAAGATAAAATTGTTATTAGATATGGAAAAAATAATTGTTTATGTAAATGTTAATAGTTAAGATTTGATTATATGTATGAATTTATGTAAAAGGGGCTATAGATGTTTACCAGTTATAAACACAGGTAGATCCGTTTACAATAAAAGGCCTAACAGCCAAAACCACTATATAACCACTCATAACATAAAGGTTAGGTACATCAATTAATAATAATTAATGAATACGATTTGAAGAGCTAGAAAAAAACATTAAATTATAATGATATATAATAAAATGTATACAAATTATGATAATGCCATAATGCCATGATATCGATTAATAACGTTTAATATCGAAAGGGTATTAAATATAAAAAAGAAAAAAAAACAGGCTTATATCAAAAAACCAGCAGAATATGTGTAGAAAATAATAAACCAACTATCGGTAAAGTTACATTCCGATAGGATAGCAAATTGATAAGGAATAGACAAAAAATATATGAAATAAACACTATATTCAAAACATGTGGAAGGAAGAAAAATCATGTGTTGCTAGGGACGACAGGAAAAGAGGAAGTTGTTGATTTGACAATAATTGCTTTTATGATCTGAATGTGATGAGATTAAAAAAACCAAGAAATGTCTATTTAATCGGAATATTCTAAATTATCAGACACTATTATAAAACACAAAATCTTAATGATAATATTTATGACTCTTACCAGTACAGTTTAACCAAATAAGACAATAGTATGAAATCGCAATAGAAAATAAATAACTGGATTCTACAAGGAAGAACTGGAACTGTCCCATATCCGAAGGGAATTGATGATATATTAAACCAAATAGAAAGAATTAACAGTATCACAATTAATAATATACACTACACCAGAAGTTATAACCTTTCAAATACACGGAACAACACTAATTGCTTCAACCGAGAGAAGAACGTATTTCGATCCTGGAGTTGCAGAAGAAGCATCAATCGGGCTGTAAACCAATCCAGAGAGCTGTAATTCCGAAGTGGACAGGACAAGAATTCCATTTTATTAAACCGAAGAAAGAATATCGTACGGCATAATTGTCCAGAACAGTAAATTTATCAATCAACCGCCTACACGATTTGCTTCGTTCTAGTCTGGTAAATTATTATTATATTAATCATACTAACTACACAACACTTCAAATTTGTAAATCTTGCATTCTTATCTATGTATTTTTAATCTTCCCCACAGTTACAAGAACCTTCACACCCTGAATTAAATTAATTACAAATTAAAACACACTATATAACTGAATTTAAATAAAGGATCGGAATAATCAACAATCGATTCACGCAATCTATAGCCCAAGCATATGTTAGTTAGAACATATCTTATTCAATGTTAAAGAAGTAAACAAATAAAGAACCTTTATATAATTGCAAAATCTTGTCATTTGGAGTATGATTTAATGAGTAGGGAATAAAAAGTAACTGAATAAGTATAGAATAATTGGTTTACATAAACAGTGAAATAACCTATAAGTTTCGTTGAGCCGATACTACAGCGCTTATAGCGGAATTATCTGACACCAAAGAGAGAGCATAAAAATACAAAATTAGACATAATTCTCTTCAAGGTATAATAGGGTTGAACGAAATTACAGAATAACGCATTAATTATTTAAGTTTCAGGTACACTAACACTGATATTTTTTAGAGAGCTAAGTTAATGTTAATTAATTACATCAATATATCCCACAACTCCAAATATCTCAGATATTTAAATAATTAAAATAATTCAAAACACATTGGCATAGGTTAAGTAACAAATTGACGCCTGCAACGTTGGGGCGGAAATAACGAGAATCCCGCGACCGTAAGAGACAACGTAAGAGCCGAGGTTTTAGTAACAAATTGACGCTCATAACGTGGGACCTAATTAGGTGACGCGAGAGAGTAATAACAAATTGGCGCTCAATTTGTGTAGGGCTTAAGTTAAGTAACTATAACTATATTAATATTACTTAACCAGAGCAGGCAACTGTGGGAGAATAAACATGCATACCAGAGGTAGATCAAGGATTAGGGCAGGAGAAACGGAGAAGGAAATAGATGAACAAGAACAGGAAATAGAACTAATAACAGATAGTGAAATGGAACAACAGACAGACGAAATAGCGGAAACTGAAATTATTATGGACAAGGAAAAGGGAGTAATGGGAGAAGATGCCCAAGGGGACCAAATAGATAAAGCTGGAACCAGAGAAGTACCAAGTTGGCAGGAGATGATGAAATTTATGACAGAACAATTTAGAAAAACAAATGAGGAGAATAAGGAAAACTTAAGGGAACAATTTAGGAAACAGGATGAGAAATTCGACAAAACAAATGAGGAAATTAAAGAAACCTCAAAACAAATTCACGAAAGGTTAGATAGGAATGATGAGGGTTTAAAACAAATGAAGGAAGACATCTTACAAATACATGAAGAAAATTTAAGGCAAATTAATGAAAAAATTGAAAATCTTCATGTGACAATTAACCAGAAGGTGGACCAAAATAATGAGGAAAGAAAATTAGAAATAGCCAAAACAAATGAAGGGTTAGAAAAAACTAACGAAACAATAGTACAGGTTCGTGAAGAACTACAAAATAAAATTAATGACATAAAAATTGAGAACAAAACATTGGTCAAAGAAATCCAACAGGAAACTGTCGGAAAATACGAGCAAATTAAAAACGAAGTACATCAGGTACGGGAAGAGAATAAGGAAGGGATTACGCAAATACAGACAGACATGGGTGAACAACTCGAAAGAGTCTATGGCAATTTAAATTAAACAGTATGGAAGGTCAAATTAATACCAGTAAAAATAAAATAGAGGAAATTAGTAGACGTGAATTACAATTACAAGAAGAAGTAGATTCATGGCGGGATAGGACATGCCAACATAGTCATACAAATAACCACGAGAACCGGGAATCGATTAATTTTCGTAATTACAAGCGCAATCCGATGGAATTTTTAAAGAGGTTGGAAGAGATGATTACAAAAAATAGAGAAAATCGCTGGAGTATTATACGCAGTATGATTGATGAAACGTTTAAAGATACTTATGATAATTGGTGGACAGCGGTGCGCCCGGATATACTGGACATGACTGAGTTCAAAAAACAATTTAAAGAGAAGTATTGGTCTGAATCGACCCAGAACATGATTAGGAATAATTTGAGTAACGGTCGATACGAAACAAACATAGGCCAGTCTCCTACTTCATACTTTCTAGGAAAAGTATGTATGGCGCAGAACTTAGAGCCCAGAATTCCCGAAGAATGTTTGGTGATACAACTATCCTACCATTACGAGGAAGGGATAAAAAATGCACGTATGTGTAGTCAAATCAAAACGATTCCAGCCATGGCCAAATTCTTGGAGAATTATGAGCACGAGAACCAATACCAAAGAAATAGAATGTTAAATTATAAATATCAGAAGTATAATAATAACGCGCCACCAACCAATTCTCATAATAATGATCACAATCGACCTGCGCAGAACGTTAATGCCAATAGAACACAAAATGAGCACGCGAATAATAATTCCAGGAACTATAATTATCGTGGCAATAATAATTATAATTACCGCGATAGTCGCAATAATAGAGGAGATGGGGACAGACGACCCAATAATTATAGGCATAACGTCAATTATATCTACTCCAGGCCTCAAGGTAATCAGCGATGGTATTACCCAAGGAGTCACCGATATGACAATCATTATGACCAGTCCCGGCGTGAAGACAACTATCCACCTGAAGGAAATTATAGGATAACGGAACCTAATACGGAGGATCGCACTGAAACCGTACAAAATCAACACAGTAATCAAAATGAAAATAGAGAAGAGGGGGTAAGCCCTCATTTGAGGCAGTGAAAATTAATGAATACCCTTCACTGAACCGTAATCTTGGGGAACAACGACTTATAAACAAAATTAAGAATAATCGTGCAATAACCATAATTAATAACCACTATTTAAAGAATATCAGGGAAGATTTATTGGAAGAGGATAAGAAACATGTAAACAGTAATAGTAATAACGAAATCATATATGTAACGGCAAAATTAAATGGAGAAATAATCTTTTAAAACACAACATTAGAACATATAAGACTTCAGTATACCACCCCAGCAGTAATCCGGCAGAACGTGTATTGAGGGAAGTTGGCAGAATACTCCGAACTTACTGTCATGACCAACAGAGAAGGTGGTACGAATACTTGTCACTAACCGAAGAGTTCTTAAATATATCTTACCATCAGTCCATTGAAAATACCCCTTATACTGTTATGTTTGAAAGGCTTCCACCTAGAGAAATCCAGGATATTATAAGCTTTCCAAATAACCCAGAATATCAATTTGAAACAGTTAAATTTTATAACCGAGTTATGGAAAAGGCGGAAATGAAAAGAAAATATAAAAAGAATAATCCAAAACCAATTAAGTACCAAGTGGGTGAGAAAATATTAATAAGAAACAGGGAGCTACCAAGCACTCTAGAGGGAATAACTAAAAAATTATTATTATTATATACTGGGCCATATGTGATAACAACAAATAATAATAACAATACGTATGAAATAATGAACCCTATCACGAAAAGGATTAAGGGAACGTACAACCAAGAGTCCATAAAGAAATATAATGAATAAATTCTAAAGTATAATAAGAACAACTTATTACCAGTCTTGAAGAGAAAATACTTGGAATTTAAAAAGAATTTGAGTTGAATACTACCACTAAATTCTAAAATACAATAAGAACCACTTATTATCGATTTTGAAGAAAAAACACTTGTAAATAAAAGAGAATTTTTTGAACAATAAAATAAATAGAAAAAAAAAATGTGTCATTCAAAATGAAGTAATCTGAATTAAAATATATAGTTATGAAGAAGGTATTAAGAACAATGAATAAACAAATCCCAAGATTACAGAAGAAAGCGAGAATTATTATTAAATGTTTATAAAGAAATAGTGTGAATAATGAATAAGAAATCCCAAGATTACAGAAGAAAGCGAGAATTATTATTAAATGTTTATAAAGAAATAGTGTGAATAATGAATAACAAATCCCAAGATTACAGAAGAAAGCGAGAATTATTATTAAATGTTTATAAAGAAATAGTGTGAACAATGAATAATGAAATCCCAGGATTACAGAAGAAAGCGAGAACTATTACTAAACATCTACAAAGAAATAATGTGAATGATAAATAATGAAACCCCAAGATAAAAGTTTTTACCTCAAATCTACCTATGCAAAATAAAGAAAGAGAAAAATCATATGACCTAAAATACATACCACATTGCCAAATGAAGGAAACAACTTCAGTAAACGATTGAATGTAACCAATGTAATGTTAAAGAAGACAAGAAAGAAAGAGTATTTATGAACATAATTCATTGAAAAAATAAACAGCCAAAATAATGAAATACGATAAGAAGAAGAATAGTTGGGCTAAGGAATGTATTTAGTCAGAAATACAGTTATAATGATCATCACACAACAACTATTTAGAAAATATTGACATCAGAGAAAAAACAAATAAAGAAGATACTTAGCATTACAATCACAACAAAAATGAAAACAAAAATGATTACAAATGATAACTGTCAAATTTAATATCAAAGAATGTTTAAGGAACTAAAATGGAATCACAAAATATGAAGGATAATAATGAAGAAATATAAAAGCAACAAAGAAAAAAATTTTTTCCCAAATATTTATTATTAAATAATTAAAGAGATTATTAGGAGATTATTATATTTTATAGCTGACTGTAGATGAATTCCAGCAGTAGTATATTAAGATGTGGTGTGGGGAGCAGAGTATGAAGCCAAACAGTGCCTCTCTGAACTGTACCAACGCATGTATTAGGGATTGTTAGGGAAATTAAATAGTTAAGGAATATTAGAATAGTTGCAAGAATGACTTCAGTTTACAAAAGAGTAGGACGAAGAAAACAGAAAGAAATGAGTTGACAGAAGAATAATTGAGAAATACAGTGATTATAGTAATTATAAGTAGAAGAGATGTGAAACTAATGTATCATTGAATATTGTAGCCAACTATCAACAAATAATGTTTACAGAAATTAAAAAAGATCAAGAATGTTAATTAAAATGATGAAATGTTATTAAATAAAAAAAAGTATTAATACTAGTCTAATGAAGTTACATTGAGAATCCCATCGTCAACCATTAACAATGAAATGAAGAAAAGGCATGTGAAAAAGACAAGTTTATTTGACCTAAACTTCATTCAGGTAAACTAAACTTTTTTAGGAGGGGGAGCATATGTAACGCAACAGAAATGCTAGCATCCGTGTTACATAAAAACAAGGTTAACAAAATAATAAACAAGTCTATATCTAACCCCATGATAGAACAAAGATCTAATAATTACATTTATAATTATAGATAAAGGTAAATAAGGATGCAAGGTAGTATTAACAAGAATAAACGAACCTGTAAGTTAGATAATAGTTGATGATATATGTTTAGTGAAAAGCAAACAAAAAATGAAACAATAATTTACTTTATAGTAATAGCAAATAAGAATTCTGAGTTAAGAGATATTATTTTGTGACAACAAATATTATGATAAAGTTTATGTTACGTTATACCAAATATGTGTTGAGTTAATGAAAGATAATGAAACAAGATGTATTATTCAATGACTGTTGTAGAATGAAGTGTGAAGCAGCTAATTAACGTTAATAGATTTGAATTTTCTTATATGTGATCCATAGGTCAAGATAAAATTGTTATTAGATATGGAAAAAATAATTGTTTATGTAAATGTTAATAGTTAAGATTTGATTATATGTATGAATTTATGTAAAAGGGGCTATAGATGTTTACCAGTTATAAACACAGGTAGATCCGTTTACAATAAAAGGCCTAACAGCCAAAACCACTATATAACCACTCATAACATAAAGGTTAGGTACATCAATTAATAATAATTAATGAATACGATTTGAAGAGCTAGAAAAAAACATTAAATTAGAATGATATATAATAAAATTTATACAAATTATGATAATGCCATAATGCCATGATATCGATTAATAACGTTTAATATCGAAAGGGTATTAAATATAAAAAAGAAAAAAAAAACAGGCTTATATCAAAAAACCAGCAGAATATGTGTAGAAAATAATAAACCAACTATCGGTAAAGTTACATTCCCGATAGGATAGCAAATTGATAAGGAATAGACAAAAAATATATGAAATAAACACTATATTCAAAACATGTGGAAGGAAGAAAAATCATGTGTTGCTAGGGACGGACAGGAAAAGAGGAAGTTGTTGATTTGACAATAATTGCTTTTATGATCTGAATGTGATGAGATTAAAAAAACCAAGAAATGTCTATTTAATCGGAATATTCTAAATTATCAGACAATATTATAAAACACAAAATCTTAATGATAATATTTATGACTCTTACCAGTACAGTTTAACCAAATAAGACAATAGTATGAATTGCAATAGAAAATAAATAAACTGGATTCTACAAGGAAGAAACTGGAACTGTCCCATATCCGAAGGGAATTGATGATATATTAAACCAAATAGAAAGAATTAACAGTATCACAATTAATAATATACACTACACCAGAAGTTATAACCTTTCAAATACACGGAACAACACTAATTGCTTCAACCGAGAGAAGAACGTATTTCGATCCTGGAGTTGCAGAAGAAGCATCAATCGGGCTTGTAAACCAATCCAGAGAGCTGTAATTCCGAAGTGGACAGGACAAGAATTCCATTTTATTAAACCGAAGAAAGAATATCGTACGGCATAATTGTCCAGAACAGTAAATTTATCAATCAACCGCCTACACGATTTGCTTCGTTCTAGTCTGGTAAATTCATTATTATATTAATCATACTAACTACACAACACTTCAAATTTGTAAATCTTGCATTCTTATCTATGTATTTTTAATCTTCCCCACAGTTACAAGAACCTTCACACCCTGAATTAAATTAATTACAAATTAAAACACACTATATAACTGAATTTAAATAAAGGATCGGAATAATCAACAATCGATTCTCTATAGCCCAAGCATATGTTAGTTATAACATATCTTATTCAATGTTAAAGAAGTAAACAAATAAAGAACCTTTATATAATTGCAAAATCTTGTCATTTGGAGTATGATTTAATGAGTAGGGAATAAAAAGTAACTGAATAAGTATAGAATAATTGGTTAACATAAACAGTGAAATAACCTATAAGTTTCGTTGAGCCGATACTACAGCGCTTATAGCGGAATTTTCTGACACCAAAGAGAGAGCGTAAAAATACAAAATTAGACATAATTCTCTTCAAGGTATAATAGGGTTGAACGAAATTACAGAATAACGCATTAATTATTTAAGTTTCAGGTACACTAACACTGATATTTTTTAGAGAGCTAAGTTAATGTTAATTAATTACATCAATATATCCCACAACTCCAAATATCTCAGATATTTAAATAATTAAAATAATTCAAAACACATTGGCATAGGTTAAGTAACAAATTGACGCCGGCAACGTTGGGGCGGAAATAACGAGAATCCCGCGACCGTAAGAGTCAACGTAAGAGCCGAGGGTTTAGTAACAAATTGACGCTCATAACGTGGACCTAATTAGGTGACGCGAGAGAGTAGTAACAAAATATATATATATATATATAAAATATTTAAACCGATGTGTCCGTATCAATCTTTCTCTGTTGAGAGTGCCAATTTATAATGTATCTTATTTCAATATGTGGTATAATAGTGTTTAAGTATATCCCAGTTTCTCCCTTATTAATATAATTGTGTTATTGTGAGTGAAAATTATGTATAGAGTGTGTAATTCGAATTTTTCGTTCAAGCCTATTCCGCGTTGAAGAGAAGAGAAGGAATTTTTATTGTATTCTCATTCTCTTTAATACCCAAGCAGTCCGCGAATAGCGCTGTGGTTCCCAGACAACTGAAATTTGTAGGTTAGCCCACCACGTACAATAATTCTGTTACACTCTCTACTTATCTTATATCTTGTTCACACTACACTAAATATTATATAAATGAGAAGATATCTGAATTCTGAAAGGATTCTTTATTAATATTTTAATATTTCTTGTCCAACAAAGTTGTTTCTTTTACGGAGATACAAAAGGCTACATGTCAGAAGTAATCGATTATCGATCGGATTCAAGGTTTTATATTATTTATAGTTATGCTTTTATATTTCTTTGAATACAGGGCGTGAAGGTTCTTTCAACTGTTAGTAAGATCAGAAAATGCCTAAATAGGAATACAAGGTATTACAATATAGAATTAAGTTTTATTAAATAATATTTAAAATAATTGTAGTTTACCATCCGCTCGGCATCGTGACTCGATGAGGCAGTGTACAGATAACCTCTTCGTCATGTTTGGTCAATAACAGAATACAGATGAACTGGTTCTCGTCAGTTTTCGCTCCAAGTTGAAATAAAAGTTGAATCCTTGGTCCTGGGATGATGCAGAAATGCCGCTCCTTTTGTTCGCCAATGTCCGAGTTTTGTAGTTACGTGTTTCAATGAATTTCGTGTCCAACTACGTTTTTTCTATTGAGTTGTGGAAACTGATGTTCAAATATAATTTTGTTTTTATTTTTGTTTTTTATGTTCTAGGATTATATCACTTTATTCAGGTAGTTATTTCTCTGTTTAGATTGGTTAATTAAGTTAACATTTGTTCATTATATTGAGTTTTACTATCAGAGTTCTTCCTTTACATTTTTTGTTAATTTTCCTGTATAGGTTTAAGATTGTTCAGTTATATAATACGGTTGAATGACAGTGGACCATACTATGGTGATTTACTATTCATTTTACTTCCCAATTGTATTATTTGTATTTAAAATAATCAAATCTTTTCTGAGTGTCTTTTAACTAAACCGTCTTCGTTCATGTAAATTTATTCAATAATCGAATCAACAAATTCTATCTCTCTCGTCGTCCCTGACAACCATCTTTTCTATTCTTATTGGATATTATATTATACTATAACCATTTCATACAATGTTCTTCCACTCATCAAAATAATCCTTTTCTAAATATCCATTATATCCTATTATAATTTTACCTATTGCTTGTTACTAACTTTTATATATTTTGCTGTCGTTTCCTCTTAGTCTACTTACTTTAACGAATATTATTTTTCTGTTACAAAACATTATCTATCGGTATCATTGCACTATGGCATTATGAGAATTTATTTATTTATTATTAGCAATTATTATTAACTTCTCCTAACTCATTAGATTTTATTTAGTATTTGTTACCAATTTCTTTACCTAACCTTTCTGATCTGACTTACTATATAATGTTACTGGTTGTTAGGCCTATCATTATACCTTGATCTACTTCTGAGTTTAACTTGTTACTGTCTGCAATATTATAGAATCCTATATCTATTTATGACATGGTTATACTAAACCCTTTTGTATCTCGTTAACAATTATAGCCTTTTTGGCCAAGTTTACAATTATAATCATCCTACTATCTAAGTACATGTATACAAATAATTAACTCTATAAAGTCTAACAAAAGCTTTATCATTACATATGGATAACACATAAAATGAAATTAATTAGTAATCAATTACTGAGTTTAACAACAGCTCTATAATGGTAAATTGAGAACACATAATACTTATTTACCTGGTATGCTATTAACAGAATAACTTCACTTGCTACACACAAAAAATAACATCACTATCATGATAATAATATAACATTATACAATTAATAACTGGTACATTTGTGTAACCTAAGTCATGCAACATTTACTCATTCTCATCTCCTTTAAAACATCAATTATTATGAAACAGTCTAAATTAGTTTTTACATTATTTGTCAATGTCTGTTGTTTACACCTTTCACTGAACTTTGAGGTTTATAATTATTAACATTATTAATTTCTTTTCTTTCTACCTTGTATTCTTATTTCATATATGCAATTATGGGTTGGGTTTCTGATCTTTTACAAGTGTGGATAATTAATATTTTTATCCTATTTTAAAACTTATAAGTTGATTTATGTAACGTAGGGTACCGTATTTTCGTTACGTTACATACATATATATATATATATATATATATATATATATATATATGTCAGTCAGTCATTGTTTACACTATCTTCAATGCCTGCACACACACGCACAATTATTAACTCTGCTCACTTTCTTGTACTGAGTATCTGGAGGATGAGTTGATGTCTGCAATATAATTGAATTTACTTTCTGTTGGCAATATTAACAATCAGGAGAGCACCGCTAGTTTTAAAACTCTATAGCAACACGCTGCTCATCATCTGTTTACTTCCAACTACCAGCTGGTTGGTCCAGTCAAATGACATTACAGGGCTATTTGTTCATCTCAAGCTGAAAAGGGGGGCAAAGTGAGGCTTGTTACAGGCTCAAAACAGTTTCTTTCTGAAACGACAGGCACACTAGTGCATTGACAGAACAAGTGGATTGAAAAGTATTGTTTTGAAAAATTATGTCACCATACGTTTTCTGTTTTCTTCATTAGCATACACATTGCTGCTCTCCAGATAACTACAACATGCACCCAAATAAGGATCTGTATTATACACTGGCTGATGTTGAATTTTCAGTGTCATATACAATTATGTTATTTGCTCTGCTGATTATACTCCTTAGCTTTCAAAAGTGGTATCTGAGGCCAGAACAATAAAGTTTTCATGTAAATCAGTGGCGTGGCATGGATACATAACACATGTTGCCGGTTCTGATACGCCTATAATGTAACCTAAAAATTAATTCAAATTTTTTTGTACAAAGTGTTCTTTTTAGGGCATTTTCTATCATTCGCTGGGAGAAGAAAAGGGTCCCGGTTCAACGGGATCTGACTATCATTATACTTACACAGAAACACATGACTAAACGAACAAAACACAAATAGGTATGTAGTATCCGCTGCACGTTTGTTCCAAAAACGAACATAGCTCCTAACTGAGCATTTTGCCAGTTTATACAGCGACAACACACTGGGTGGATGAATGTGTCTCCTGCCTCCACAGTTTGTACAGTGACAGCTAGTACGAGGTCAGTGACCGTACGCAGTAAAACATTGCCCATGTCTGAGCCGGCAACACAAGACGGTGCAAGTGCCCAGTAGTTCGAAAGCAATGCTACGCTTTTCTTCAAGTTTCCCTACTAATATTGTTCGGATTTCAAATAATTCAATAACTAAAGTAATTATTCTGTGAAATAATTAATCATTACTTTCTCTTATTTCCAGTACTGTTGCCGCCGGCAACAGCGGTTACATGGATGCCACGCTACTGACGTAAATGTCATAGAAATAGCGTTCTTCAATGGAGCAAAGATCTAAACCACAACAATAGTGCAAAGCATTTATCACACTATAGACAAATATTGGCTGTGGTTGACTGTCTAGTTATTTAATACAGTTTCAAGCATTTTAAACAGAAGTAAGCAAAAGAAGAGACAACATGTACTTTTAGCTTAAATCGTCAAACACTGTAACTGGTACAGTTATTCAACAGCTCTGTTCAACAAAGGTCAGTGATACCAAACAAATCTGGACGAGTGAGGCACCTACTGGTTCAAATGAACACATGTAGTAGTTTTTTATTAACTTTTTTTTTTTTGAGACACTCTTCTAATATGACACACATCCTTAAATTCAGCCACACTCCTAAATTAATGGATTCCTATTTATAGATAATTTTTTACTCATCCTGATACGAAAGACTGTACAAGAACATAGATGATACATGAGTAGTACAAAATATCCTTCAAACCCCCCCCTCACCCACGTTGTTATTGTTGGTTTTTCTGAATGTTTAGTTCACTCAAGGCCATGCTTCAAATTAGTATACCTCAATGTCACTTTTCAGAAAGACATTTCAGCTACACTGCAGCATTGGTCTTTCTTCAGGGGCTGATTTGACAATGATGAATTCACTAGCTGGCTACTTATAAGACTATACAAAATCGCAGTGTTTTTGATTGGCAACAGCTTGGAAGATCATACAGCAGATTGTATTGCCAGATGCAAAACTATCTTTTTTTCCAGCTCCTGCATTTGTCTCATTGTTCAACCTCCCTCAAGAAGGATTAACACTCACTGTAGCTTACATCAGCCAATGGACTATGCCTATAAGGCCTCTATTACTGGTAGCTGTAAAATTTACGGACGCATGATTTTCCTCAAAAACCTGATGCCCATAAATTTTGTGTTTGTCACTTCACGCGTGTTTAACAGCACTTGTAGGAAACATTTACGGCCTTCTGTTGTTTGTACTTGCATACTGGACTTTGTAGTTGTCAACTGAATACAGAGATAGCAGCACAATCAGTCTTGTACTCTGTGATTTCTGACTATCGTGAAACTTGCAATATCGGTTTGCGTTACCCTGACTGTTACATTGAGTACCATACAAAAGCAGATTATTGCAAATAGACTGAATTTTACTATTATGTGCCTTAATATTGTGAGAAAAGTAATTTTTGTACAGTAGTTACTAATAAAAAACCATTTATTATGTGAAAATACCTTGTAAAACTTTTTTTTATTTTTAATACATGCTTCTGATCTAGATACCAAAAATTAATTTCACCTACAGAAAAAATAAATATTGTATCATTTTATGAAAATAGAAGGTCCAATCTTTAATTTGACATGTAATTTATGTTGTTTTTAACAAATCTTGCTGGCTCCTGGGACATGCCTATGCTGAAATGGCCACAGACGTGCTTCACAAATGGTAAAGGCAACTTCCTTCTGCTTCTCCTTAACTCTCCACATGTTTTAGCCTGAGTTTCAGTAAATGAAATATTAAAAATCAACTTGGTTGTAGTTTGCAACAATGTTTATTCAAACGCAGCATACAACCATACTTCACTACAGCAGTAACAATACAGAAGTAACATTTATGACAGCAATCGATTCGTATTGTTGTTTTTCAAATAGCATGAGTAATACTCTGACAGTCACGTTAACTATAGATAAAATTTGTCATTTTGGGCAAAGGGAACAGACAACAGATAATAACAATTAATTAACAAGTTCAGAACTAATAATTGCCATACTACCGTACATATGAGTCATCATCAATTTTATATGAACTGTGTCCATTCATTTAACTATATGCAGTGAAGCTCTGAATACTCAACAGTACACAACAGTGATTTCCAACCTGAAAAAAGGACCTGGCAGCCACGCTTAAACTCAGGAACCAAACTGTGGGCTGCATCATAAGCAACCGATTTTACTTCCATGTTCCATAAGGAAATGGAAGTATGGTGATGGCGAAAAAAAATCGTGTCTGAGATAAGGGCTGATTCGGATTGTACTACCCTCAAAACATGAAGAAAAATCATTTTCCAAAAAGTGTCTGTGTAGAATTTTTCTATGGCGAACTATAAAAGCCGCAAATTCAGACAGAATCAAATAATTTTTTCCATATGTGCCTGAGTTATAGAGGACTCAAGGCCTATTGATTTTGGTGAAGATTAGTTAAGGGGAAGGGGTAGTTTACCTGCAACATTTTACATTTTAACAGAGTAAAGTACTTAATTTTGATAAATAAAGTATCCTGAAAAGAAAGTCATAATAATCCGCTATAGAACGGTCAGATGAAATTTCTATAAATGAAAAGGATAGTTGAAGGGGAGGGGGTAATTTTTAAGTGTACTACGTTATCGGCAACAAAGAAGTAGTTTATTGTTAAAATTCCTTCCCGGGATGTTTGGCCATGGTCAAATATTTTCTGCAAAAGCAGACGTTTTGGCAGTGCCATCGACTGCCACTATCAGTGAAAATCGTGTGCACTAACTTGAGGTTGTATATGTTAGTGACTACAGTACAGTTAAGGCTAAAGAAAGAAGTAGTTTCTATGGAAATATTTCATTTTGAAAATGATTTTAAATATAAAACTTAAAACATGGAAGCCGTGTATGATTCTCCATACCGATATGTAATAAGTAATATAACCAGTGGAGTATGTAATGACCAATTTTCTATAAGCAACGTAAAAATAAAAAGGGCAGTAGTTAACTGTAAACAAGTAAAATGATGTAATGTATACATTTTTACATTTTAACATATCTTACTACGATCTTCAACGGTATCCCCAGTCTTATAAAAAAGATTTTAAACATTGTATATTTTCATAAAATTTCATTCTTCGTATTGTTTAAATTAGCAGCCATCCTTACTATTTCTTTTATGAATTTGCTAACTGCTATAATTTTTTATTGTTCGACTAAGCTTTTCGTCATTGCTGACATCTTCAGCAATGATGAAGATGGTTGTTCAGCAATCAGGTCCTAGGTTGTTTAGGACCTGAAGATGTCAGCAATGACGAAAAGCTTAGTCGAACAATAAAAAATTATAGCATTTAGCAAATTCATAAAAGAAATCATAAAATTTCAACATGAAAAGTGACGCCGACCTGCTGAAGCCACTATAGATGTGACATCCACCGCAAGCTAAAAATTTGTTAGTAACACCCACAGGTCACCAACTGGAAATCACTGGTATACAACGTTATGTTAGTAACAGATATTAAATCCCATATGCTGGTAACACTGATGAAATAATCTTTCCCCACGCATTGGAAATAACTCTCATGCTGTTTGGAAACAACTGTAATATACAATACACAATATGCTTACAGTAGGATACTGATCGTACAGAACAATCAATGTCAACTATTTTTTATGTAAACAATTTTTCCTGATCAGAAGTACAAAAAATGAAACTTTTTACATTTAAGAAAATGTTCAAAACTAAACTTAATGAAACACAAAAATATAATCTAAAATTTTTATTACATACCATGCTATATAATACATTAAATATTAACGATATTTATTGATGACTCATTGGGCTATTGGTGAAACATATCAATACAAAGGTTTTTAAAAATATATAAACACGTGGTACATTTCACAGTTTTTATGTAACTCTGACGGCCGTTTTAGCTTATTAAGCTATTGTCAAAGAGATCAGTGATCAACTAAACTAAACAAAGGATGTGAGGGTGGTGAACATGTGTTGAGGGCGTGTATCCAGATATGTGTGGGGTGATGAAGGCGGGGGGGGGGGGGAGGAAGCTAGTGAAAAAATCAAGTGTCTGTAAAAACTTGAGGATACACGCCCTCAACACATGTTCACCACCCTCACATCCTTTGTTTAGTTTAGTTGTTCACTGATCTCTGTAAATAGCTTAATAAGCCGAAACAGCTGTCAAAGGTAAATAAAAACTGTGAAACCTACCAAGTGTTTATATATTTTTAAAAACCTTTGTATTAAATATTAAAACCACACGCAGCTGACATACCACTCTTGTACTATTTAGTAAGTTGGGCAATTTTGTTTTGCTTGATCGCCTTTTTATTTTGGCTACCCCAAAAGGGAACGTACAATGCATTTTAGCTTTTGTGTGATTTTCAGTCACTTTAGCAGATAGTAAGGTAAAACTGAAGCAAGGATGAGCACTGCCTCCCTTTGAAGTCAACATAAAGCAAAATTTGGCAGCAATATCTCGGAAGAGAGATCAGTAAAATAAAAACCACTAGCACAATTTCAATGAAAACCAAACAGGAACAGTTCAAAATTTCAGAACATATTCTGACCCAAATAGGCACTAGCAGACACAAGTAAACAGTTACTTTTCTTGGACACTGAAAATGTTGATTTGACTTGAATTCCAGTGTTAAAATTTCTGGAATACAATTTCATACATTAATAAAAACATTTTTTTGTTTGACACATTTTATTTTATTTTTTTCTTTAAAAGCAAAATTTTCTTTGGTCCACCTCTTGAAATGCATGCAGTTGTAACAAAGTGTATGAGGGTAAGACAAGGAGATAAGTAATAATAAGTGTGCAAACGCACAAAAAAAGGGGACATGAAGAAATTGGCAACAGCAGAACGGTGCTACAAAACCGAACATCATGTTTTATTTGATGAAACAGCAAATATAGCAAAGACGCTAAACTATTTTCCTCGGGTCATAAGAGTTGATATAAATTTACAAAAATAGAAATAATTTCAACTGAAATGATATTTATGAGTTCCTGGGAGTTTGGAAACCAGTTACAAACATTTATTAATATATATAAACTTTCACGTATGAACTTACTATTCGTTGTCACTTCCCCAAACGTTTCGAGGTGATGTTCCTCTTCCTCAGTGGGAGTAATACTGAATGCCGATTACAGAATAACCGTTACGGACTATAGGTGTGTGTGGTGGGGGTTGATGGTGGGAAGGGATTGGCGCTGAGGTTCAAATTGTGTGTTTGGATCAGTGTATCGAATAGTGTATGTGATTTATAATGTAATTGTTCATTTAATATGTTGTTTGGTTGTAGTGTGTGATATCTGTATATTTCAAATTGTTCAGTTGTGTTTAGTTTTCTACTTTTAGGTAAGTAGTGTAATATTTCCATGTTGTGTTCTATGTTTGTGTAACTGTGGTTTTCGTTATATAAATGTGTGGCAAATGTGGAATGTATGTAGTTTGTGATGAGGGCTTTTAAATGTTCTGAAAATCTGGAAGAAAAAGATCTTCCCGTCTGGCCGATGTAGAATTGACAATCATTACAATTTAATTTATAAACCCCTGTTTTGCTGTATGTGTCAGTGTCTTTGTTAGTATTATTTATGTGTTTTCTAATGGTGTTGTTGGTTCTGTAGGCTACTTTATAATTGTGTTTCCTAAATGTGTTTGCAATTTTGTGTGTATTGGAATTGTAGTGTGTAAGTGTTATGTATTTGCTGGGTTGTGTGCTGTTGGTCTGTGTTTTACTTTTTGTGTTTAGGATTCGTTTGCGTAGTTTATTTATTAATTCGGGGTTGTATCCATTTTTGACTGCTATATATTTGATTGTGTTTAATTTATCTTGGTAGTCATGTGTGTTTAGGGGTACTGAAGTGAGCCTATGGAGCATGTAGTTGAAAGCTGCATGTTTGTGTTGAGTTGGGTGGTTTGATGAGTTATGTATGACCATGTCTGATGTGGTGGGTTTCCTGTATATTTTGTATGTGTGTGTGTTGTTTGTTTTGGTGACTGTAAGGTCTAAGAAGTTTATGCTATTATTTAGTTCTATTTCAAGTGTGAATTTTAATTTATGGTGTATAGTGTTAATGTATTTGTGGAAATTTTCTATTTGTCTTTTGTTGCCGTTGTAAAGGAGTAAAATGTCATCAACATACCTGTGCCAATATATTATTTTATCGGTGTATTTGTTGTTGTTCAGTATGTGTTTCTGTTCTATGGTGTGTACAAATATTTCGGCTAGTATACCTGATATAGGGGAGCCCATGGGTAGTCCATCTGTTTGTGTGTAAAACATGTTGTTGTGTGCGAAATAATTTTGATCTGTGATAATTTTAGTTAGATGGATGATCTCTTTTATGTGTGTTTCAGGTGTGTTATTTATTTTTAGTAATTGTTCTAATGTAGTTATGGTTTCTTTTATGAGAACATTGGTGTATAGGTTTGTTATGTCAAATGAAGCTAGTGTGGAATTGTGGGGAATGTGTACATGTTGAGTTTTATTCACTATATCTAAATTATTTTTGACAGTGGTGTTGTTTGTTAAATTTATGCTATTTCTGATTAATTTATCTAAATGTCTAGCTATTTTGTGTGCAGGTGCTTGTGTGTTGTTTATAAGTGGCCTGATGGGAATATTTGGTTTGTGTAATTTCGGTAGTGCATTTAGTGTAGGGGCGTTTGGTTTAATTTGTTTTAGATATTTGATGTTGTCAGGTGATACTATGTGTTTTGTGTTATTTAGGGTTTTGTTTATTTGTTTGTGATATTTTGGGGTGGGGTCTTTATTTAATTTAGGGATGCTGTTTTCATTAAAAAATGTTTCAATTTTGTTATTTAAAGCCTGCTTTTCTATTATGACATTTATATTACCTTTGTCTGCTTTGAGTATGGTTAGGTTGTGTTCTTGTAATTTACGTATTATGTTTTTTAGTGTTTGGAATTCATTGTTGTGTTGTTTATGTTCGTATTGCTGTGTGTGTTGTAATTTGCGTTTTATATCAAAGCGTATGGTGTCATGGTCTTGGTTCAGCGTGTGTTGTATGGCTGTTTCAGCGTCTAGGACTATGTCACGTGTATATCTTTTATTAATGTTGTTATTAGTTGGATTGATGCCTAAATTGTGTTTTAGACCTTTATCTAATAGGTTTATTTCTGCGTTAGTGAAATTGGTCATTGTTGTATTTACAGTACGTGTGTGAAACTTATGTGTCGGTGTAGGGATGGTTTCGTTTCTGCGTGTTAATAGGTTATTGATTTTTCTGTTATGTCCTTCCTGTATTTTTATTTGGATTTTCTCTATGATATTTCGTGTATGTTGTATTATGTGTTCGAATTCAATGTGGTGTAATATTTGTGTGAGTTTTACGTGTAGGTTGTATGCCGTTTTGTTTAGTGTGTCTTTTTTATGGTATAAATCATTGATGATATTGTCCAGGTGTATTATTTCGGCTTTACGTTTGGTTTGTATTGCTGCATGTGTGTTATTTTTTATTGTGATTTGTGCATGTGTGGGTATAATGTTGTGTTTACGGCATGTTTTGTTGTATGCAATGTTGAAGGAGGTTTTCGTTACCTGTAATCTGACATTTACAAACAAGACAATGCGATCATTATTCTCAAATAACTTGTTATAACAATTCTTAAATGTTATTGTTTCAAAACTTTTTATTTATTACATTTCAATTTCTGTACCCTACTATAAGTTTCTGGGCTGGGGAATTGTCTGTTGTAAATTGTGGGTTTGTTTGTAACACTGTGGGTGGAGATTACTGTATAATAAATTACCTTATTTCAAATCCGTCCTGTGACTTCGTTGCGTTGTTTTTGTTGTTATGCGTTTCGGGAACTATGTCCCATCATCAGATATATCACTCGGGAAGAGATTGCTAAATATTAAAATTCATAAAAGTACATTATTTAAAAACACGTGTCTGACTCGGTGCGCACCGTGTAACGTTCGGTCGGATACTGAATTCTTGGACTTCGAGTTATTGCCAGGTTGTTTATCTCAAGCAAATGCAATGCGGTGTCATACAGTGGGTTGGATTTAAAATTCAATTTATCATTCAGTATGCTATCATGGTTGTTCGTGCTGTTATAACTTTTGTATATTTCAAACTCCTCTAATGCGTCCATGTAGCGACCCTTGTTACAGTAATGTAAAGGTATAAGATTAGACCTTAAATCCGTGTAAGTATGGTTGTTTGAAATCAAATGGCGTGCGTAATTTGACTTGAATGTTTTCAAGTGACTATATGTTATTTAAATTTTGCGTGCTGTGTGTTCTTGAAATCTCTTGACGAAAGGTCTCCCTGTCTGGCCAATATAGAAACTATCACAGTCGTTACATATTAGTTTATATATCCCTGTTTTTATCTCCAAGTGGGTTTGAATATTTGGGCGAACTAATTTCCATAGACTATTATTAGTTTTGAAAGTAGTAGTAATACCAATTTTATTTAACGTGGATGTTAAAATTCTGGGCATTATATTGGTGTAAGTGGCTGAAATGAATGTGGTCTTAGAATTTTTAGCTGGTTCAGGTTTGGACTTTTTATATTTGTCCTTTCTGAGGATGTTATCAATCATTGAACCGTTGTAAGCATTGGCTACTGCTATATGTTTTATTATTGTAATATCCAATTCACTCTGAAGCCCGAAACCGATAATAGGCTAAATTTCTTAGATTTAACCTTCATTAGACACATAGGTAATCTGAAATTTAAAATATATAGAAAACCGACCACTACCGATGTAACCATACACGCCGACTCGCATAATCCCTTTTCACAAAAAATAGCAGCATAGAATAGCTTCATACACAGATTATTAACGATACCCCTTGACATTGAAGATTTCAACGATGAACTCAATATAATAAAAACATTTAGCAGTAGCCAATGGTTACAACGGTTCAATGATTGATAACATCCTCAGAAAGCACAAATATAAAAAGTCCAAACCTGAACCAGCTAAAAATTCTAAGACCACATTCATTTCAACCACTTACACCAATATAATGCCCAGAATTTTAACATCCACGTTAAATAAAATCGGTATTACTACTACTTTCAAAACTAATAATAGTCTATAGAAATTAGTTCGCCCAAATATTCAAACCCACTTGGAGATAAAAACAGGCATATATAAACTAATATGTAATGACTGTGATAGTTTCTATATTGGCCAGACAGGGAGACCTTTTGTCACGAGATTTCAAGAACACACACCATGCAAAAATTTAAATAACATATATTCACTTGAAAACATTAAGTCAAATTACGCACGCCATTTGATTTCAAACAAATATACTTACACGGATTTAAGGTCTAATCTTATACCTTTACATTACTGTAACAAGGGTCGCTACATGGACGCATTAGAGGAGTTTGAAATATACAAAAGTTATAACAGCACGAACAACCATGATGGCATACTGAATAATAAATTGAATTTTAAATCCAACCCACTGTACGACACCGCATTGCATTTGCTTGAGATAAACAACCTGGCAATAATTCGAAGTCCAAGAATTCAGTATCCGACCGAATGTTACACGGTGCGCACCGAGTCAGACACATGTGTTTAAATAATGTACTTTTATGAATTTTAATATTTGATAATCTCTTCCCGAGTGATATGTCTGATGATGGGACATAGTTCCCGAAACGCGTAACAACAGAAACAACGCAACAAAGTCACAGGACGGGTTTGAAATAAGGTAATTTATTATCAAAAACGTGACTTGGACCATAATCAACAATGTTTAAATTACTGTATAAACAGAGGTAGTCAAGACTTTATGGTCAGTCTTTGCCAAGCCACTGAAGATGTCTCATCACAGTACAGGCGAAACGATCAACTAAAGAAAAATAAAACATGTTATTTTTTAATCGATTGCGTGTAGTGGTGCACACCAGGTCGCGACGCGGTGTGAAGTGCTAAAATAACGTGTTCTTAGATGACATACATACTGTGATGTTTGGTAAAAATTTTGGATTTTTTGGCAAATTCTCCAGAAGGATTGGTGTTTTTATATAACCTGATTTTGACGATTTATCCATGAAACGCGTAGTTACTGAAAGTTTTAACAAAGTCACAAGATGGTGAGTAACCAAGTGTTTACAAATATTACAATTAAAACGTGTTTGGACAAAAAATGTGTTCTTAACAATGACCATCATGACACCGTACAAGTAAGATAGCATTTCTGGGAATCACCTTTCACGTTCACTCTTCGACAATCTTTTATTTAGCTCTCTGAGCAATGTGCCAGATGTTTTGATATTCTGATTTGAAATAGGTCAACATGGATCTATTGGGTGAAAAATTAGAAAATGTTATCTGCTATAAATACTTTAAATATATTTGTAAGAATATAAAAAAGTTTTGAAGTTACACAAATTCAAGAATGATGTCTACTTTTAATATCCATTTGTGTACTGTTTGAACATAAAAACTTTATATATTAATGTTTTCTGTTTGACGACTTTCCTACAGTTTGTTTGATGGCAGCACTGAATTAAATCACGTGTCTTAGTTGCGGGTGGTTCATTTTATGAACAAGTTTGCATGTAATGTTCCTTACGCGTTGTGTATTTTATATTTTGTTACTGGACAGTTCTGATTGTATAAAATTGTTTATGTAACTCCCTGAAAGTTTTGTAAAACTAGAAAGAAAGTAAAGGGGTCCAAAGGGTGTGCGACTGCGACGTGAACATATGCTTTCATAGAAGAGAAATGCACCAGCCTCTCCACCCCAACTCCACTCTCACCTACACATCGGTGGACCCTGTTACGCTGAGCAATCCACTACAAGGTTGTGGTAACCAATCCCTTCAGTGGAGTGGATCGGTAAGCAAATGAGAGATAGGGGTTCTATCAGGGCAGTCTGGGGTATCCTGGGGCCTGGCCTGGCAGGATGGTGCACATTGGTAGCAGGATGTGCATCTACTGTGGAGGCGGAGGAGGCTATAGTAGCCCAACGGCTGCACACATGGGCTGAGTCAGTTTGCCTACTGCATCCGAGCAAAGAGAACTCATCAGCTGAGGTGAAAGCAACTCTCTAGGGGAAGAGCAGTCCAAAGTCAAAGTTCCTGGTCCTCCAGGTTGGGGGTTGGATTAGAGAATTCACACATCCCATCTGTGAAATTCTTTTACGTGCAGAAACCTATCAGTTTCTCAGCCAGTCAGTTGTCTGCACTTGACCAGGACAACTGGCGGAGGCTGTTAAAGGAGGCCTTGAGTCAGTAATGGGTTGTTGCGCCGCTGAAGAAGAAGTTACATAATTACCTAATTTCAGATTTTCGTATCCATTTGTGTACTGCATGAACATAAAAACTTTATTTATTAATGTTTTCTGTTTCACAACTTTCCTGTAGTTTATTTTGATGGCAGCACTGAATGAAATCGTGTGTTTTAGTTGTGGGTGGTTTATTTTATGAACAATCCGCATGTTAGAATATTCCTTAAGCTTTGTTTATTTTATATTTTGTTACTTGACAGTTCTGATTGTATAAAATTGTCGATGTAAGTCGATGAAAGTTTTGGAAAACTAGAAAGAAAGAAAAAGTCAGGCATCCAATACTTTTCTTTTCAAAACCTAATAGTTTCAGATTTATGCATTTCTTTAACATGTCTGTTCAGGGACTGTTGCTGTGTATACCTTTTTGGACACATCGCACACCTAAACAAAGGCGGTTTACCACATTCAAAATTCTGGTGTGCAGTTAAATGTCTCTTATATTTATAACTGCGGTTGCAAGCATCACAGTAGTATCTTGGTTCCACTGATAATATTTGTCCATCTGCTTCATGACCTAATGCTACTGTAGATGAATTTTCTGTTGGCTCTGTTGTCAGCAATATGTAATCCGACTTCTGTAAACATCTCCTGTTTCTCTGTAGAGTCCGACAATGTATTTCTGAATTAATCAGATCTTGGTTTTCTGCAAATTAAAATGTAATATTATAGAAATTGTATTTATATAGTAGATACAAATTTATTTCTACACAACATTTGGAATTATTATTAGCGACATATATTTTTAAATGGTGTGACCAAAAATTATATTTGCTTTCAATGGTTAACTGGTTTGTAAACCTAAAGTTCAATGGTACGTGAACGTTAACAGAAGTGTTAGGTGGGACAATTACCATCGTTATAATTTATCACATGACCATGTTTTGACCACTAAACAATCTGTGGTCATCTTCAAGTGTAAGATAACCTAGTAAATTAAATACAAATTTAAGCCTATCTGAGATTCGTTCACTAACAAACATGAACTGCCAACAAAAAGTAGCTAACCACCACCATCTACCAACTATAGAAAACTATATAAAAAAAAGAACCATTACGTACCCTCCAAGTTCACTGGACAGAACAGGGAAGCACCACCACGCTGATGTCGTTCATTGTGTAAACTTACATCAGTGTGATGGTGCTTCCCTGTTCTGTCCAGCAGACTTGGAGATTAACAGGTTTTTCTTTTATATAGTTTTTCTATAGTTGCGATTAACTTTGTAATGGTGGTGGTTTATTAATTTTTTGTTGATAGTTCACGCTTGTTAGTGAACAAATCTTGGGTAGATTTGAGTTTGTGTATAATTTACTACGCTAACTTACACCTGAAGATGACCACAGATTGTCTACTGGAGAAAACATTATGTAATAAATTATAATGATGGTAACTGTCCGACCTAACCCTTCTGTTAAAGTTAACTGGTTCATTTAACAGACATCATGAGACATCTTACCTGAGGTAAATTGGCAGCATACAGTAGTGAAGAAAATAAAGAATCAGGTTTTGTTAAATTGAAAATTACAGATGTTGCAGGATAATTTATACAGAAAAGCATGGAAATTTTTTACCAATATTTTTATACATAACATTTCTAATATTACAAGATGTTCCTTAAACAATGATAAGATCCATTACCTTTAGACATGTGCTTCAAAAAATTAAATTTAAATCTGTAGAACTGTCAAAGTTTACACAAGAAATCCTGGAGAGGAAGAGGAAGATCAAAACATTTAACACTTTGCAAAAGACGTCCATATATGGCTTACATAAATTCCGAGTTTTGACAAGAGATGTAAGTGTACGTCTTCGCATATAGCACTGTTCTGTATGACGAAAGCCACTGATTTATGCTTTTCAGTAGACAAGTTTCAGTAGTTTTGTGACAATATGTTGTGTTATAGCCTAACAATCAGAATCTGCAATTATCTCGAACATAATTTTTTTCACCATCACCATACTTCCATTTCCTTATGGAACATGGAAGTAAAAAATATATCAGTATGGAGAACCATACTTGACTTCCATGCTAAAATTTATATTTTAAATCATTTACTTGAATTCGGTTTGATAATTTCTAAAAAAATATCACCCACCCTGAAACTATTTTTACTATTTATAGATATTTTTTTATTATGGGGTAGACGTTTGTTATTTTCGAGCAGTGGCGTAGCTAGGCTTCTTGCTGCCCGGGGCAAGGAGATCGTCGGCCGCCTCGCCTTCACAATTAAAAGGGGACAAAAGAGCAAAAATGAAGGCCCATCCAGTAAACAAAGTACTTAATAAATGCAAATGTGTAGATTTTTGTATGAAAGCACGTCCAGAAAACGTCTTAACAATATTTGTTAAGTCAAAATTTAGAAATTACATATTATAATATTACTGGTATTCAGTTTGTATAACAAATGTAGACTATAAAAAATGTAATAATACCAAAAATTTATAACGTAAAAATGCTGTAACAAACATGTAGATTCCTTGTAGGTCTAAAGCGCATCGTCAAAACAATATCCTAAAGCAACATAAAGATAAACAAAGAATTACATTAAAAGTAATAAAATAAATCACTTACCATTACAAGTTAATGGTTCCACCTTCTAATAATAAACACTTTGTACTTATTTTTAATACTTAATGAATATTTAAAAAGAGACATTTTAAAATCTAACTTTCCTGGTCTTAACTGCTGTAAAGTGGGTTAGTAAAACACTATACTCTAAGGATGAAGCAATTGAAAGTATCGCTAGATTAGATACCCTGTCTCGAGATATTGTTGATCGTAGGTACGATTTTATCAATTTAAGTTTACTAAACGGTCTTTCACAAGAAGACACAGACACTGGTAAAGTAAGAAAAATGTTTAAAGCTGTTGCTAGTGTTTTGTAGGCTTCTAATCTCATTGAAGAAATGTATTGTAGCACTCCCTGAGTTGTAAAGTCTTTTTGTTCTCCGTTAACTTTTCCCCTTTTAAATAAAAGTATGACGTCTTTCAAGTCGCTGGACAATTCTTCACTGTTTATGTCATGTGGATACAGTTTTGCAAGCACTGTGCACTTAATATTGAATTGGGAAAGCTGTTCCTTAAAATGTATATCCCCATCATTTACATACACCTCAAATTCACAGAGGAACTCAAGGCATTTTTCTACTCTTTTACGTTAGAGAAACGGCTTGAAATTTCAACTGACAGTTTGTCCAAATTTCTATTAGTGAACGTCGCACTTCTTGCCGAACGGTTAATGCAGAATCGTCTGCATACTCCCCTGGCATTGTGTGCTTCCTTCTTATCCTTTTTGTTATACTGACACTCCATTCATTACATACCAGCTCTGGCTTGGTAACGACTTTGTCACAAAAATTCCTCCAAATTTTTTATATGTCCGTTAGAGTCTCTAGAAGTGTCGATGCTTTATTTATCCAAAGCATAACAAAGTCTTTTAAAACGTTATGAACAAAGTATATTTTCATACGTTAAGAATTTATCCAAGTATTTTAACAAAGCCAGAAAGTTTCTGGGATTTGGATCGCTAGTAATTGACTCTCGATGTCCTATCAGTGCCAGGGCCGGCGAGAGCGATCACGGGCCCCGGGGCTAAACATTTTTGGCCCCCCCCAAGAAAAACTCACCAAAATCATTACTGTTGGATTGTTAATGGTTTAGGATTTATTAATTGACCCTACAATTCGTTATTCTTAACTCTAATCGTAAATAAATGGGTTTTACACTGTTAATAAATGGCCACAACAAGATATGTGAAGAGAGACAAAATAACATAAAATATATTTATAGAAATACATAATAAATGGTATTTACATGTTAAAATATGGATGAATTCGCTTATAGACTACATAAAAATATGTGTTTAAATTGAAAGTTAACGAATTTTTTTATTGAAAGAATGCAAACTTTTTTATAATACATTGGATATTATTTTTTACACTAACGCGATACAACTTAAAGTTGTTCATGGTACACATATTTTTACTTTTATTGATTACATTCATATTGCAAACTTTATTAATCTAATGCCGAATTAAAACAAGTAAAACCTTAATTTAACTACAAGTATATTAAATTATCTGTATTTGTAAGAGCACCAGCTATCAGGACGGAAAAAGTCACTTATATTACGGTATGAGCTGCAGTTAAGAAATTAAAAAAATTTTACCGTCATTATAGGCTTAGTTATTTCTTTTAACAAAGGGCAAAGGCTGTTATGCGCCGGGCCCGCTTCGGGACCCCGGGCCCCGGGGCTCTGCCCCCCCCCCTCGACGGGCCTGATCATTGCCAGATTTTGTTGTGCAAGAGTTTGTACTGTGGCAATGACCTACTCGAGAATTTCTTTCCATGTCTTAACTGCTTTACTCATTTGTTCCTGAAGTAGATCATCAATAAGTCCCCCTTTGTTTAAAGAACGTTCCAATTCCTTCTCGGCCTATTCCAAAAACGGAGAGCAATGATCAGGACTATTTTCATGATCCTGAATACAGGGATTTAACTTTTGCCGGAAAGCCACTTTTACTTTTGAAATGGCTTCTTTGATAGTTTTTTGTGGATATAAAGTCCAACAAAAGCAAAATAGAGATTGTTTAGTTGGAAAAAAAACACATCCAACTGTGATTTAGCTTTTCACCATTTTGCAAGGTTTTTCAAACCAACAATTGTTTAAGGATCGTCCAGCTTCATCTTCAGGAAAATGACTCTCTTTGTTCTGGAACTGACTTGTTCCTCTAGTCACCATTATATATCCAAAGAATTGAGAATTCTCGCTTGGCCAAGCTCCCATATCTTGTAGAGAGATACCTCGAACACAGTCTACATAGTTGCTAGTAATGTTCTGTCCTTCATCGCCTGTAATTTCAAGATGGTAGAGTGCAACATCATCCATGGTACTAGAACCAACTGAATCTTGTAATTGTACTTTGACTCTTTCACAGTTTGAAGTATTCACGTCGTTACCTTTACTGTATTTATCAACGGCCTCGTCGCTAATAACATCCATTTTATGATCACAAGTTGATTCCTTGTTAATTGTAATATTTTGACATTCAGGGTTCGATTTTCCTTGAATAAAAGACTTCACAAACTTTTTGGAACTTATAGTTCTTAATCTTATATTAAGAAAATCTTATATTCCTCTAGTTCTTAAGGAATAGTCATATCAAAGAAACAAGTCGTTTGTAGGTTTATAAACTGAAAACATTTTTTTCAAGTCTATGCTCACTTTGCCGCCCACCTGGCTATGCCACCAGGGGCAGCTGCCCCCTTGCCCCCCCTAGCTATGCCTCTGTTTTCGAGCCACCTTATCTATAAAAATTAGGTACTTTATTCTTATAAAGAAACTGAACTATGTAGATAATTCCCTCCTCCTTGACCGATCCCCACCATTACTGATATTTACACTTTCATAGAGAAATAGTTTTGTCATATGTTCTAAGGTATCTTATCCTTCAAAATTAAATATTCATACTTTACTTGATTACAGCATAGCAATTTTCAAAAAATCACCCCCTCCCCTTCAACTACACACTCTATTTATACTTCGTATTGTTTAAATTAGCAGCCATCCTTACTATTTCTTTTATGAATTTGCTAACTGCTATCATTTTTATTGTTCGACTACGCTTTTCGTCATCTAGGTTTAAAACCTGAAGATGTCAGTGATGACGAAAAGCTTAGTCGAACAATAAAAATTATAGCAGTTAGCAAATTCACTCTATTTATAATTATCTCATTTACCATTTTACATTGGATTAATATGACTTTATTTTGGGGGCACTTATTTATTAAAATTAAGTACTTTGCTCTTGTTAAAACACAAAACAATGCAGGTAAACTACCCCTGCCTCCTAACCAAACAACCTGGTTGCCTGGCAAAAAATTATTTTATTTTTAATAATTACCATTTTTTTTGAAAAAGTTTAAATGTTTTTTTAACAACTTTACTCTTGTTAAAACATAAAATGTTGCAGGTAAACTACCCCCCCCCCCACAATTAACCGATCTTCACCAAAATCAATAGGCCTTTCTTGAGTCCTCTACAACTCGAGCACATATGCAAAAAAGTATATGATTCTGTTTGAATTTGCAGCAGTGATTGTTCGCCATAGAAAACATTATACACATAGACACACAGACACAAAATCTACAAATGATTTATTTCTCGATCACCTTACTTCCATTTCCTTATGGAACATGGAAGTAAAAAACACTTGAACAGTTTTTACAAAGCTTGTTTTTACAAGGTGCGTTTTTAAAAGTAAGGTCAGTTTTGACAGTACAGCTAACTGTGGGATAATGCATGGCCCACTATATTATATGAAGTAACACTCAACCATCGGCTACTTTGTTGACATCAGATACTAACTGTTAGTCTGTGAGGGATTTACAATAAATAAATGTGCTACAATAAGTAACATAGCCTACCATAAGGTTTGGCTTTTAACATGTTTTCAGGTGCAAAAAGAAAAAACAATAATGTTGCTGAAACTGATAGGTAACTTTTGTGAGGTTTATAGGCCAAATGTTAGTGACAGTGAAATTAAGCAACGGTGTCGTTTGTTTAGGGAAGGACAAATTAATGTTCATGATGAAAAACAATGTCCACAGTGGTCGCCCAACAATGATGACAGATGTTTAAGTAGAATGAATGAACGCGAGGATTTGTGAAGACGAGCAATTTATGTGTAGCAATAGCCTATTCAATTTTCTAATATTTCATGATCAATAATGTATGACACTGTAACACAGAATTTTGTGTGCCAAAAATATTAATTGATACAAGCAATAATGTCTGGCTTAAAATCAAACAATTTTGTAGCATTTTGAAAATGTAGGGAATAAGCTGTTTGAATGTATCATAACTGGAGATGAAAACTAATTTCCTACAAAGAAATGGCTCAGACAAACTGCTTGAAATTCGACTAATGTTTATTCGTTCTCAAGTAGGCACAGCCTTCTATTTACAAAAATCATTTCAATTTAGTATTTTGTTTTTAGTTTCTATTACTATTCAGCACTTACCACTTACGTTCAACTAATACTTTTCCAAACTTCGAACACCAAGTTGCTGTTCTACACTCCCCCAACTGATGACAAAATTTTCTAAATACCACAGCAAAAAAGGATACACAAACAGGAACTCTGAAAGGTGACATACAAAAAGAGAACTGCAAAAATTAATACAAAACTGATTGCAGTCGATACAGAATAAGACCTTTCACAGCAGTGTATAATAATATAATAATAACAAAATACAGTCAAAGTTATTATACTAATCTTATGGTAGTAATAATAATAATAATATTACAAACAGCAGTTCCTCTAAGCATTCAATAATTGCAGAGAACAACTGGTGAAGCCTTGTAAAAAATGTCTTATTTTATTTTATAGTATAAAAACATTAAACACGGGAATATTCCCCACACAATAAATTAAAGCCAAGTGACAAATTAATATCAGTTACAAAATTATATAAAAATAAGTATACAAATGTTTCTTATGTATAAATGCTTATTATGTGTGTATACTGAATTGGCTCCAATATAACAGATTAATTCCAAAGTTCTACAAATACTAATACTGAACAGGTCGTTGGTTTGGTACAGACGATGAAGTAAGCATGCTTATATCTTCAGTGAAAACTTTGCCATGATCTCTTTCCCTTTCTCTAGGTAACGAATCATTAGGATGGAGAGTGCGAATGTGCCGGTTAAGACTTCCGCCTTGATGGAACCTCCTGAGACAGTGCGGACACTGAAACTGAGGTTCTTTGCCGCACTCTAATCTTGTGTGGAGGCTAAGACTTGTCTTTGAAAGATACTTTTTACCACATTTTGAACACACAAAGGGTGTATCAACAACGCCTGCTGAGGAACGGCGTCCAGAATACCTCATTTGACTAGACAACGTGTTTCCACTTACAATTTGGCCACTAATCGGCAAATTCGAATACAATGTTTGTAAAATCACTTCTGTAACAAATCAATAAGACAATACATTACAACAAATTACTACACACAAAATCTTAAATCAACCCTAAAAGTGAGGAAGTAATGAGGTAGTGATATTCTTTAATCACAGTAATAAGCTTACCGAATTTTTTTAGTTATCACCAATGAAGATTCCAATCTTCAACACTTACTACCAATCTAATTTATTCTATAAAATGTGTAATAAAATTTTTGAGTCACATCATAATATACAATGACTTTATCACAAACATTCTGAAATACCAAGACTCGCAGAAAAGAAATACGTATTGTGATGATAACTTTGTTGTTGTCACATCTCTAACTACATAGTATCGTACACATTAACAAAATAACACTCAAATAAAAAGGAACAAGAAATAAATCGAGCACTAGAAAATAAATCTTAAACCAATAATTCAGCATAAAATGGAGCATTTACCTGGAAACCTGAGAATCAGACTCTATTTGAAAACACAGCCATCATAGTGAAAATTAAAATTTATATTCCCAAAGTCATCAGAGACACAACGGAGATTCATAAAAATTAAAAGGGTTACAATTTTCCAAGTGTTTGCACCCTATTATAAATAAAATTATAAAATTAGTGTAATGCAATATTATGTAGCATACATTGTTATTTTGCTGTCACTATGTTACACATTCATGCGCTTGTTTGTAACTACTGTAGAAAGGACGATTGTACTCATAGGTATGCCCACTGAGAATTACATATTACAGAATAGTTGATACATTTACTGATAACAAAAATAAAACATGTGTTAATTCAAAACAGGGTTTTATAAACAAAGAAACCAATTTTACTGGTGGAGATTTAACACCGTAATAACTACACAAACAACTCATCAATGAGGATTAAGAAGAAGAGGAGAAACTTTGGCAGCGTTTACATTCTAGTCAAAAGTAACAAAAAACAAAGGAACTGTCCAATAAACTAAAGAACAAAAGACAATTCAGACTGTGATAAAACCCTGTTATGTGATCAGATGATCAGAGTGATCAGAGACGCAACAGAGATTTATAAAAATTAAAACGGTTACAATTTTCCAAGTGTTTGGAGCCTATTATAAATAAAATTACAAAATTAGTGTAATGGTATACAAATATTATGTATATTGGTATACATAGTGCGATAGAACACAGGATCATGATAAGCAATGAACTGTCTTATGCATGGATGACGAACATTCTCATGTTTAAATTTGTTTCTTGTTCAAATTGTTTTTTTAGCTATAGTTTTTGTATTGTATTACCGATAAGAATTTAGAATAGGTCAAACTCTTAAAAATTTTATTCGTCATTTTTCTATGTAATGTGTTTGTGAAAGGGTGTGCGGGTGCACGAGTTATTAACATTTTTCTCTATTGTGTCCATTATAATTATCCGATTTACACGAGACTTGAACAAGACATAAAATTTAATATTAGCTACAATTTCCCTATATTCTGTGATCTTCAAATAACTGTTAAGTGTGAATTTTTGTTATATGAAATCTCTATTTAAAACTCACTCAGGCGTGAAGTAATAAAATCCCAGATAATTATCTGTGCAGGCTTTGCCAATTTCATGCAAAGTGTTGCATGAAGAACTATTAGTGCCGTGTGCATAAATTATCATGTGACCGATATTTGGCCAATTAGAACGCAGTAAAATCATTTAAAATTGTCTTTTGCCATGAGCAGTTCAAGTGAGTTCATCTTGAGCATTCGTCTACTAAACGTGCGGTCTGCGTTCAAGAAGTTTCTCTTGCATGAACACGTAAACCGTGCGAAAGGTGTATGAAAACTTAGAACTCAGTGTGAGTTATTCTACAGACCCAAGTAATTCAGTTTTAAAAATAATATTGTGATTTACAAGTATCCGTGTTAGTCAATATATCCTCATAGGGAGATCTACTGACCGCGGTAGATCTGTGTGACGAGAGGACACTTGAAGACGTGCCGGAAGGTGTACGCCTATACACCGTTTTTCATTAAACACCCACGTTACACCTTGAGATATGTAAATAAACTATAACAATATTAAAACATTTTAAAAACCATTAACAATCATAATCAGTGTTATTGCAGCGAGGCCGTGTTGCAGTTCGTCGAGCAAGTTCAGCGTGTGTATTATCAGGACACCATCCCAGCAGAATCCATGAGGGAAAGACACGTGAGATATACGCATCGCCTTCAGCCATCTCGCCACATCAAATTGGAATATCTTCACTCAAGTAACAAATTCAGATCTGAACTTATATAAACTGTTTTCAAACAATACTTCAAAATTCATAACATTTGTGTATGTTTAAAAATATATCGTATGAACTATTATTCAATTGGTGTGCAATAAATAATAATAATACCTCCAATATAGACTTGTTGATTTATAAAACACATACCATATTGCTATGCGCTAGAATTAATTCAATTGTGTTGTCGTAATAGTTATTTTGCTGTCACTGCGTTCTAAATTCATGCACTTGTTTGTACCTATTGTAGAAAGGACGACTGTACTAACAGGCATGTGTAACAGTACAGAATTAGGGGCATAAAGAATTTTAAGAAATATCAATTCATACAGTGGTCAACCTTTTCGGAACCCCTGCTTTCACAAAGCTGCACACAATGTTATTGAAAATTGTTTATGTCTAGACAGCCCGGCTAGACATATTACGTAACCGCTGGCAAGCCCTGAATTACAGAAACACACGTAATTAACACAACCCAGTTTCCATCAGGAAGTCACAGTAGTCGGTAGTCATCGTTAAGCCGCCAAAGTCGACGCAGCAGAGCCGCAAGGGGCAGAATAGGAGTGCGCGGTTCTAGTAACTATTAATCTGTGCGAGCGAGTGAGTTACGTCAGCTGACAAAATGTTATAAAAATGTAATCTCAAATAGTAGTGAACTACTGAACAATGATCGCACAGCTACAGTGATAAATTTAGAGACGTTTAAAACAACAGTTCGGAGTGACTAGTGAAACAGCGAATAACACGTGGTGGTGGTGAAACTGTTTGGAACACCGTGGATTGGTTAAGTACCACTCATAAACTATCAAATAAATTTTATAAACACATGAAATAAATAGTTCAATATTGAAACAATACAGATTTTAAGAGCTCTAATAACGGGGGGTTAAGTATGCAAATGTAAAAAGGGTGAGAGCGTGCGTGAAACAAAGTACTGGGTCATTAAGCATATTAAGCACTTTGTTATAGTCATGTAAGAATAGTAATCATAAGAACTGTTTTATTCTCATTTTGTATACAGATAACTTTGTACGTTATTTTCATTCAACAAAAACTACAAACTTTAATCAATGTATTAGTTGACAAGCAATGAAGAGAATCTGAGACGTTGTTATATAGGTGTAGAAAATAACCTACTTTTATTCAATAAAAGAGAAAATAAATTGTTTAGTCAGCATAAAATGTGTTAATATCATTTCGCAACTCAAACCAAATAATCCCTCTGCAACTGTTTTCGTCTATACGACCCTGGATTGAAACCCAAAGGTAAGAAAAATGAAGTCTTGATAAAATTTAATTAATAAGATTTATTATTTGAATAAAAGTGTAAAGTCTCAGTGGACCAAAACTAAGGACTTGATTTTATTAATTGAAATAAATTCAATTGTCTCAGTGGCGCCCGAACTCAGGGACAATTTGTATGATTTATGGTAATCATACAAATTAGACCTAATATATAAGTTGCAGAGAAGGGTTATTTGGGAGCAAGGGCATTGTTGGAAAGGTTTCTAGATGGTAGCTAGAAAGTGATGAAAGCAAAATTGACAAGTTTTAATAACGGTATATGCAATTGATATAATCATTTAAGTAAAAATAAGTAATTTCATAATGGAAAATAAGAATAAAATAAATCTGACTGACTCGACAGTTACGAGTGAGTCAGGAGGTTGCTTAACCCCAATTACGGTCCAAGAAAATGTCCTAACTGAATCAGCTGTTGCGAATGATTCGGGGTTGGAGACAACTCCAAGCCTAATGGAGGAAAATAATTTAACACAATCTGTAGTAATTAGTGAGGCGGGAGCAAAATCTACTCCCGTAGCGACTAAAATAAAAAAAAAGAGTTGTCAATGGATGATATATTTAATCTTATGCAAAGAATGTCGGAAAATATGAATAGTAATTTTAATAAACAAAGTAATGATTTTAATGAAAAGTTTAAAGAACAAGACGTTAAAAGTGAAAGTAGATTCGATAATTTAAACACTGATGTTAATGAATTGAAAGAACAAAATAAAAAGCTAGAAAGTCGTTTTGATGAATTGAGTAGTAATGTAAATGAACAGAAAATAAAATGTGAAAGTAGTTTTAACAAATTAAACAAACGCTTTGATATAAATGATGTTAGATTGACGAACTAAAGAACGATATTAATAATACGAAACTACTGAATATTAACATTGATAAACGTTTACATAATATTGATGAACGTTTCCAGCCAGTTATAAAACGAATGAAAGATGATGTAGATGATATTAGAAAAAGAAGAGAGAGTAGAGAAAGTAAAATAAACGTGTTAAGGGGTTTTAATATTGAAAATAGTAGTAATGAGATATTAGAGCATAAAATAATCCGTTCTGATAATGAAGATAGTGAGACTATGTGTAGTAATCATGATGATGGTAAGTTAAGCGCTAATGAGAATATAAACAAGGTAAGTGATGATTCTAATGGGGAGAGAATTACAAATAATAATTTGGTGTTAGTTTAAATGCAAAACAGGTGAGGAATTATAAGGTAAGTGGCGGTGTTAAAATAAGTAATGATGAAATATTGTTGAATAAAAATAATGGTGATATATTGAGTAATAGTGGTGGTGATAATGAGAGTAGAAAGTTAGTCGAGGTCAGAGGATTGTTAGTTAGTGTTTATGAGTTAGAAAGGGAGTATAGAGATAATTAAATGAAGAGGGTGAACAGGGGGTAAATTTTTCTGAGGTTATATGTGGAGCAAAGACTTCACAAGTGGTTTATGAGGATAAGAGATCCTCACTAGGACATTTGGGTGACAATGGGTCGGCAGATGGTCAAATAAGTTTTTTGTGTGTATCTGGTAGGGCCAGATGGGAGTTTAAATAATGTGGTATTGCCCTCTGTGTGGAGTGAGAATGTGAAACTGGGCTGGGAAAGTGATCATAAAGAGAGAGAGAGAGAGAGAGAGAGTGTGATAGAGATATTTAAGTGGAATATAGGTTATAAAGGGTTAGTTGAGAAGATAAATAAGGAGAGAATTATTATAAATTATAGAGATTTACCATGTGTAGTAGCAAACGATGATTATATTGAGGTTAATGAGAATATACACTTAACTGTGGTGAGGAGTAGCGTACTAGTAGCAAATGATGGCTATAATGATGAAAATGTAAACCATTTAATTGTGACAAATGATACTGACGGAGACTTAATTATACCCGATGTAGACATGGCTTATGATAAAATAATAATGGGGGATAACCCTGGGAATTATTATACTGGTATAATAGAAAAAACAAATTTATGTGGTTATTATATTAACAATAGTAGTGTAATAAATTTAAATAAAAGTGAATTGTGTATATTCAACATAAGACTAATTTTCGATGATGGTGGTTAGATAAATAGTGAATGAACAGTTAATTATTTGAGTTAATGGTAATTACTTGGCTTATTTAGGTAATGAAGTGTGGTAACTAATAACTGGATATGACAAAAATTTGTAAATAAACTTGTATTGTATTCATTTGTGTTAAAGGTATTGTGTTAAGGTTATGTTGATATTCTGGTAGTGCATCATCTGATATAATGCTGTTGATATGACCACTGTATTTTGTGTGACTAATGTTTACAGTTAGGAGGGAGTTAATAACAACAACAATATATTATTTTGATGAATAATTGCTATAAATACATTTTGTTCTGGAATAAAATAATGCAAGAGGTAATTGAATGGGGTTAACTTTTTGTGAATACTATAATGAAGTAACTCAGTGTTTTGATTGTAATGTAGTTAAAATTTTGGTGGGAGGATTTTATTAATGTAGAATCATTTTGAATGATGTAATTACAGTAACTTAAGTTGTGATGGTACAATTCTGGTACAATCCTAAATTTATAAAAATATGGTACAAAAGACCATAATTATTGTATTTAAATTTTAACAATTATTTGGTAATAATTATTTAAATATTTCATAATCCCTGTAAAGTTTTGGTGAGTGGACTATATAATTATTTTATAAAACGCAGATGGGAACTGACAGAATTTCGATCGCTTTCATTGTGAAACGGCAAACACAGCAAAAAATCGTATGTCACAGATAGAGATAAAGTGACTAGCCCTGATGACGTCAGTGGAAGGAATGCACATTTCTGTAAACAACTCGAGGCTGTAAACAACGAACAAAAGCCTGGTGACGTAGTTTTTGCCCCACCTACGCAATGTTAAACAAAGACTCTGTGTCATTTTCTCCTGGATTGTGAACGTAGCCGGCCGGCAGAGGTTCACTAAGTGTGAATTTTAACTTTTACACCACCAAAAGTGGTTAAATAACTATTTTAAAATATCAGAAATGTTGGGGCGGTAATCAATTGAACAGGTGTCATCGGCCAATGGAATGTCGAAATTGCGTGCGTTTAGAATCTGCCCAAAGTGTTTTCGAGGGTAGACACGACGGTGTGGGCCCGAAATCGAAGTAAAGAAGGAACAGATTGTGCACGATAGACGGATCCTAGCAGTGCGGTGAGACCTGTCCGATATTTTGGTGAGATCGTTCCAATATTTTTTTTATTATCCAAGTAAATCAACATCATTGTGTAATAATGACCAATTCAAAATTCATTCAATAATGAGCTCATAAAATAAAATTGTACCAGAGAATGAGAGAGAGTGAGAGAGAGAGAGAGAGAGAGAGTGACCTAAATATTTTAAGTGCTGGGTTGTGCAGGTATTGTTTAGCATATTATACTATATTTCATTATGTTTATTATATTTACAATGTTTATTTCTTATTAATGTTCAGATAAATGGGAACACGCCCCGAGGCGTAAACATGTGCATGTTTGGCACTATTTGTTTTGTAATGATACATGGGAATATGTGATTTGAATAAAGGGTAATGTCATTGGTAAAAAATACAAGTACGAGTGAATTATTTCAGATACATTTCGCTATTACTGGTTCGTTTAACACGAATTTTGGACCTAATAAAGGTAAGCCTAATATCATATGTTGTTGCACAAATTTCCATCATGGCGCCCGATAATTATTCAATGTTTATTAGTAAATTAGTAAATTTTATGTGACACAAATTTGTAGCTTCACATTGGTCGCCTTGCGAACAGGGACCCTACATAAAACGTAATTTTATGTGGAGTAATACCTAAGGAAAGTGAAATAATTACCTGAAGTAATTGCGAAAGTACGCAAATACGTGAGTAAAATAGGGTTAAATTCCTAGGTTATAAACATATATGTTTTAGTAAGATAAAATAACAAAAATGAGTACTAATGACAATATAACAGTAGAAATCAGTACAACTGATGTAGATTTGACTAGTGAGATGGATGTTCAATCAACACAAACTAGTCAGATTGACGAGCCTGATACGCTTGCATCTGTAGAGACAGAGAAAGTCAATACATCCATCTCAACTAGGTCAGAAAGTAAACCAGATGGTACGGCTGCAATGATGCAGTTATTATTAAATAAATTCGATGAACAAAGTAACAAATTCGATGTAAAGTTCGATGAAATAAAAAATGAAATTAAAAGCCGAAATTCTCAGTTTGATAAAAGAATAGACGAAATGCATGCTCACTTCGATAAATTGACAAAACAAACAGTAAAGTTAGTAGACGAGATATTTGATATACCGAAGAGTAAAGTAGACGAGAATTACAAGAATAATAGTGGGCGTAGTAATTATGATACATTCACAGAAAATAATGTTAGTCTAAGTGCTAACAAAGTAAGTAACAGTGATAACTTGAATAATGAGTTTACAGGTAGTACGAATGATATGGTGTTAGAAAAAGATAATGAGAGTATTATGAGTGAAAATGAGGGGTTTGAGTGTGCTGAGTTAGAGAGAGATCTGAGAGAAAGTATTTTTGTTAAAGGGGTGCAGGGGTTAGAATTTTCCTTTGATGTTGTGTTAGGGGGTGAAGTCAAGTCTTCATGTAATTTTAATAAGGACAAGAGTTCCTTAAATTTATATTTGGGAGACGAAAGGTCTACAAATAAAGTTCCTTGGTGTTTTTGTGTACCTCATAAGTGGTGCAGTAATTTTGAGTCGGTGACCCCTGCATATTTGGAGAGAGAGAGTGTAACTTGGTGTTATGGTGAGAAATATATTAAGAGAGAAAGTGTAGAGAGGTATTATGAGAGATATTGTGAGAAAAAGAAAGTAATAGAAATTTTTAAAGTAAATAGAAAGTACAGAGAACTTGTAGAAAGGATAGGAGGAGAGATGGTGGATGAAAATAATGAATACTTACCTTGTAGTAAAAGTAAAATTAAAATAATAATAGATAATGAGAATAATGGTATCAAGCACTTACTTTGGGAAGTAATAGGTGTAGTGTTAGAAAATGATGATGATAATTACAAGATGACTAACAAGATTATAACATATGATCTTACTGATGTAGACAGAACCATACTCGATCGTGACTTTATATATGATATTGAAATTGTGAATGAATATGAAATGTTTGATAATTATTATGATTATAATGTTTCTAATAATAAAATTTATTCACTAAAAAATAAGATAAATAGACCTAAGATTAGAATGTTATTCAACGATGGAGGATAGATTGTTTTAGTGTGTAATGAACATTTAATATATATGTGAACAGTGGTTTTGAATTGGACTGCATATGGACTGATTTTGATTAATGACAAAATAATGTGTTTGGATTATATATTTTTCATTTTGTTTATGTATTAATATAAATGTATTTATGTACTCTGATGTTGTGTATTACAGGTAAATTTTATGTACAACATGTATGTTTTAATAATTGTGTTAATAATTAACAATGAACATGTTTTGTGTAACTAAACAAGTAAAATTTTTTAAATAATTGAATAATAGTTAAAGGTTTATTACTGAATTAATATGGTACAAAAGAAAGTTGTACTAACTTTGTAACAGAAGTTGTAAATTATTAATTGTCATAGAAGTTTCTAATGAAGTTAAATTATTATTAATTTGTAATTAAGGTAATTCCTAATGAATAATAATAAATGATTAAGTAAGAATATATATTTGAATTTTGAGATGTACTGTTAGGAGTAGGTGAGAGATATATTTTATAATACAATTGTAAATGATTACAGTAAGGTAGAATGTTTAAACAGGGATAGAGCCTGGGTATAGATAAAAGCATGTGAGTTAAGTAATTAATGTAAATGGAGTTAGATAGATAAGAATTTTAAAGAAAATAATACAAAGAAAGTATTAGATATTTAGGGACACAGTAGTTAGTGATTATTTGTAGAGGTGAGTAAAGTCAAGGTTAAACATATAATTGTTGTTGATGATATTTTGTAGTGGGGATGAGGTGATAAGGAATAGCCAACGTATAGCATTGTGGCAGGTAATAGCGTAGTTTAAGGGAGTGTTTGCCGAATTTTTTGGAAGGGCAAAATATTATGAATGTATATAGCCAGATAGGGAACACCCATCTCTGTACAAAGACGCGCGGTGCTATAGGATTTATCGTCGGAATGAAATTAGTAAAGGTGTTTATAATTGAGAAATTGGTGTCATGATAGGTAAATTTGGTGATTAGTTAGAGAAAGGTGAGTAAGATTATAATAAGTAAAAGCATAGAGAATACAGGAGTCACCCAGACTAAACAATGATTAGAATATGAAAGGTTAGGTAGAAAGTTCTGAGTAGAGAGGTAATAAGGAATGATAATATTATAATATAATGTAATATGAATATTATTAATAAATTTGAAATAAATTTTATAATTATAATAAATAATTGATGGCTAATTAATGAAAGTTTAGAATTAATTAATGAATCAACTGAAATTGTAATTTTTATAATTTAAAATGCAAATTTAAATAGATAGAATGTGCAAATCTTAATCAGATTAAATATGAATTGAATATTTCAATATGATAATATATTAATGTATCAATGTTAATTATAATGTATTATGTTTTATGTATTAACATAGAAATTTTAACATGATGTATAGGAAATAGTGTGTGTGGAGGAGAAAGAGGGGTAAATATTGTTAACAGCACCAATTATTAACTGTTAATAATAATAATAATAATAATAATAATTTTAATTTCAATAAGATTTTATGAATTATTTTTTTTCTTTCTATAAAATGTTTTTCTCCATGTTTGAATACTTGGGAGATTTAAGTAATATTGGGGATTTATTTGTGGATTTCCATATGTTTTATTTAAATATTTGTTTCTTTTATAATAACATTAATTATGAAACAGAAAGAGTTAATTATTATCGATGGGAATCGAAACAATTTTTACAATTAAAGGGTAGTCCATGAGGAGAATGGCAATTCTATATGTTTTTTTTTTATATTTGTATTTCTAATAGTTCAAGCAAACCCAGTGCTTATTAACACAAACCAGCACATAGCTAAGGGGAACCAGATCAGTTAAGGATAGAGTAATATACCAAGCCACTATTTTGATATTTTAATTTATTGTTTCAGTGTTTGGTGATGTTATAACGGCGGTCCTGAGCTGGCCAGCGTGTAAGAGCAGGCGCGTTATGCGCCTGATTGGCCTTATGGTGTTGGGATCTCAAAGGAGAAGTCCAGTAAGGTCATGCAGGTTCTGTCATCGTCATCAGACCATGGGTGAGTTATTGATTTTCTTTTTATATAAATTGTAAGGGGGTTGTGGCGACATATCCTGGCTGATCCCTTTAGGAAGTACGAATGTGTCAATGAAAGTTTTTATGCTTCGGTACAAAATCTTTCATTTTGGGGGTTTTGTGATGGTACAATTCTGGTACAATCCTAAATTTATAAAAATATGGTACAAAAGACTATAATTATTGTATTTAAATTTTAACAATTATTTGGTAATAATTATTTAAATATTTCATAATCCCTGTAAAGTTTTGGTGAGTGGACTATATAATTATTTTATAAAACGCAGATGGGAACTGACAGAATTTCGATCGCTTTCATTGTGAAACGGCAAACACAGCAAAAAATCGTATGTCACAGATAGAGATAAAGTGACTAGCCCTGATGACGTCAGTGGAAGGAATGCACATTTCTGTAAACAACTCGAGGCTGTAAACAACGAAAAAAAGCCTGGTGACGTAGTTTTTGCCCCACCTACGCAATGTTAAACAAAGACTCTGTGTCATTTTCTCCTGGATTGTGAACGTAGCCGGCCGGCAGAGGTTCACTAAGTGTGAACTTTAACTTTTACACCACCAAAAGTGGTTAAATAACTATTTTAAAATATCAGAAATGTTGGGGCGGTAATCAATTGAACAGGTGTCATCGGCCAATGGATCGTCGAAATTGCGTGCGTTTAGAATCTGCCCAAAGTGTTTTCGAGGGTAGACACGATGGTGTGGGCCCGAAATCAAAGTAAAGAAGGAACAGATTGTGCACGATAGACGGATCCTAGCTAGCAGTGCGGTGAGACCTGTCCGATATTTTGGTGAGATCGTTCCAATATTTTTTTTATTATCCAAGTAAATCAACATCATTGTGTAATAATGACCAATTCAAAATTCATTCAATAATGAGCTCATAAAATAAAATTGTACCAGAGAATGAGAGAGAGAGAGAGAGAGAGAGAGAGAGAGAGAGAGAGAGAGAGAGAGAGAGAGAGAGAGAGAGAGAGAGAGAGAGAGAGAGAGAGAGAGTGACCTAAATATTTTAAGTGCTGGGTTGTGCAGGTATTGTTTAGCATATTATACTATATTTCATTATGTTTATTATATTTACAATGTTTATTTCTTATTAATGTTCAGATAAATGGGAACACGCCCCGAGGCGTAAACATGTGCATGTTTGGCACTATTTGTTTTGTAATGATATATGGGAATATGTGATTTGAATAAAGGGTAATGTCATTGGTAAAAAATACAAGTACGAGTGAATTATTTCAGGTACATTTCGCTATTACTGGTTCGTTTAACACGAATTTTGGACCTAATAAAGGTAAGCCTAATATCATATGTTGTTGCACAAATTTCCATCATGGCGCCCGATAATTATTCAATGTTTATTAGTAAATTAGTAAATTTTATGTGACACAAATTTGTAGCTTCACAAAGTGTTTAAAAGGAATAAATCCCAAATGTTTAGTACCAAGCCACGTGTTGTTCAATCAAATATATTGCAACTTACCGTCTGCGGCTTTTAGAAACAACGTCTTCACAAAGTTGACATGTTTCGGGACACTTGTCCCATCATCAGAACTTAAAATAATCGTGTATCATTTAAAGTAGATACATTTGTCAATTAATTAAAATATTAAAATCCAACATGAAACAAATAACTTAAAACAATATGAATACATTAAATGATACACGATTATTTTAAGTTCTGATGATGGGATAAGTGTCCCGAAACATGTCAACTTTGTGAAGACGTTGTTTCTAAAAGCTGCAGACGGTAAGTTGCAATATATTTGATTGTAACTTAAGTGTTTTGAGAAAAGGAAGAAATCAAATTTGAGCAGGAATTAAATTAATTTGACATGTGAATTTAAATGAATGAACTTAAACTTATTTTGTTTTGGATTGTGTAAGGTAGATGATCAACATGTTTAACAGAAAAGTAAAGTAAAGTGATAGTTAGAATGTCGATTTAATATTGGTGTTACCCATAACATGTATTTTATAGTAAGGTTGTTATGATTTATTTGTATTTTATGTAATAAATTTGTAATTTTGGTGGGTAATAGTGTTTTGTGAACACTATACAATTTGTAAAAACCAGTACTTTAAAAAAATCTAACCAGTACTTTGCTAACAATGAACCAGTACGACTAAGAGGAAACGAATCAGTTGGGGATATGGAATAATGGAAGGTCGTTTATTGATATTTTGATTGAATGTTTCAGAGTCAGGTGATACTGTGGTGACGTGCCTGTCTGATTTTATGGTGTTGGGATCTCGAGCCAAGAAGTCCAGTAAGGTCGGAGAGGTGCAGCCACAGCCACCGGACTAGGGGGGTAAGTACCCATGATTTTTGTAGAGAGTTAAGGGGGGTTGTCGGCGCTATATCCCTACTGATCCTCTTAGGTTAGGCAATGAGAGTTTTTATGCTTCGGCATAAAACCTCTCATTGGGGGGGGGGTATTGTAATGGTACAGAATTAGGGGCATAAAGAATTTTAAGAAATATCAATTCATACAGTGGTCAACCTTTTCGGAACCCCTGCTTTCACAAAGCTGCACACAATGTTATTGAAAATTGTTTATGTCTAGACAGCCCGGCTAGACATATTACGTAACCGCTGGCAAGCCCTGAATTACAGAAACACACGTAATTAACACAACCCAGTTTCCATCAGGAAGTCACAGTAGTCGGTAGTCATCGTTAAGCCGCCAAAGTCGACACAGCAGAGCCGCAAGGGGCAGAATAGGAGTGCACGGTTCTAGTAACTATTAATCTGTGCGAGCGAGTGAGTTACGTCAGCTGACAAAATGTTATAAAAATGTAATCTCAAATAGTAGTGAACTACTGAATAATGATCGCACAGCTATAGTGATAAATTTAGAAACGTTTAAAACAACAGTTCGGAGTGACTAGTGAAACAGCGAATAACACGTGGTGGTGGTGAAACTGTTTGGAACGCCGTGGATTGGTTAAGTACCACTCATAAACTATCAAATAAATTTTATAAACACATGAAATAAATAGTTCAATATTGAAACAATACAGATTTTAAGAGCTCTAATAACGGGGGGTTAAGTATGCAAATGTAAAAAGGGTGAGAGCGTGCGTGAAACAAAGTACTGGGTCATTAAGCATATTAAGCACTTTGTTATAGTCATGTAAGAATAGTAATGATAAGAATTGTTTTATTCTCATTTTGTATACAGATAACTTTGTACGTTATTTTCATTCAACAAAAACTACAAACTTTAATCAATGTATTAGTTGACAAGCAATGAGGAGAATCTGAGACGTTGTTATATAGGTGTAGAAAATAACCTACTTTTATTCAATAAAAGAGAAAATAAATTGTTTAGTCAGCATAAAATGTGTTAATATCATTTCGCAACTCAAACCAAATAATCCCTCTGCAACTGTTTTCGTCTATACGACCCTGGATTGAAACCCAAAGGTAAGAAAAATGAAGTCTTGATAAAATTTAATTAATAAGATTTATTATTTGAATAAAAGTGTAAAGTCTCAGTGGACCCGAACTAGGGACTCGATTTTATTAACTGAAATAAATTCAAGAGTCTCACATGCCCACTGAGAATTACCTATTATAGAATAGTTAATAAATTTTCTGAAAACAAAAAGAAAACATGTTGTGTTAATTCAAAACAAAGTTACCAATTTTACTGGTTGAGATTTAAAACCGTAATAACAACATAAACAACTTGTCAGCGAGGATGAAGAAGAAGAGGAGAAACTTTGGCAGGGTTTACATCCTAGTCAAAAGCCACAAAAAACAAAGGCTCAACAAACTAAAGTGCAAAAGTTAGTAATTACCATGACCGGCTCTAGTTGAAGGCCAGAATATTAAACGTGGCAACGTTGTGTCTGAGACCTATAAGCATAGTGTAATAAAATAGGTAAAGTGAACATGTTATATTTTGATTTAATTTCATAGCATTAGTAAAATCATGAATATAGCTAAATCTAAATTATAGGTCTGTCTGCACTTAGTACTAACCATACGTTTAAATTGAAGAAATTAGTGAATTCGTGTTAGGCCTAATGAATTAATTTTGTTCAAATTACTGAATTTGTGTCATATGAATGAGTTAACTATTATACAGGGTGATTCAGATAAGTCAGAACTCCAACACTTATTTACCAACATCATTTAATACCAAACCGTAAATGTTTATGCAGTTTGTTTTAAAAGTAATAATGATTTCTCTGTGTTGTTGATTGTTATTCATAGTGTTGACCTTGACCTTGGGAAACGTTGTGTAGTAATGCATCATTCCCCCACTCGCGCGCTGGTGTTAGGTGGTGGCTAGTCAGTCCGCCACGATGCTCACGCAAGAGCAGAGGGTCGCATTATTGGAAGCTTACTTCACGGTAACATCTTACAAGCGGTGCGTTGAGTTGTTCCACGAGAAGTTCCCTGATGTCCCTATTCCAGGGAAAACAACAGTTTATGACATTGTGAAACGTTTTCATGAAACAGGAAGTGTTAATGAAAGGTCTCGAAGCCGTCAGCCTGATGTGTTAACACCGGAATTTACGGACCGTGTTCAGCAGTCTCTGCTGCGATCTCCCGGTAAATCACTTCGTCGGTTGTCTCAACAGCTTGGAGCATCTTATTCAACCTGCCACAGAGCCACTAAACGTCTGAGGTTGTGGCCATACAGAGTTTGAGTAGTTCAAGAACTGCGTCCTTTGGATTCAGAAAAGCGTGTCGCCTATTGTCAGTGGTTTAAGAGATTCACTCTTAACGATGTGAATAATAAGCTGAACAATACGTTTTTCAGTGATGAAGCATGGTTCCACTTAAATGGATATGTTAACAGCCAGAACACTTGCATTTGGGCTGCCAATAATCCTCACACATTGCATGAGACCCAATTTCACCCACAAAAAATTGGAGTGTGGTGTGCCATGTCTAGGCAGCGAATTGTTGGACCAATATTTTTTAACACAACTGTTACTTCAGTTGTTTATGCAGACATCATACAGCAATTTATAGCCATGCTTGAAGTGAATGAACGTTATTGCTGGTTTCAACAAGACGGTGCAACGTGTCACACCTCCAATGACACGATGACGATGCTTCGTGAGTTCTTCGATGATCGATTAATCTCTAACAATCTGTGGCCCCCACGCTCACCAGACCTGACTTCCCCAGATTTCTTTTTGTGGGGCCATCTTAAGGAGAAGGTGTACTGCAATAATCCGAGAACGCTGTAGGATTTAAAGAATAACATTACCGCTGCTGTAAGGGAAGTCACAGTTGATGTACTGAGACGAGTATCTGAAAACATGTGCCGTCAAGTCGATATGTGTTTACTACAAAATGGAGGACAATTTCAGCATCTTTTATAAAGGTATTTCAATGTATTAAATACATTAAAAATGTATTAAATGATACTGATATTAAATGATGTTGGTAAATAAGTGTTGGAGTTCTGACTTATCTGAATCACCCTGTATTTCTTAAATAATCTAATAGTATTTTATATAATACAGTTTTAATTTGCAAAAAGTGAAGAATTATAAAACTGCTGTTAACCAGCAATTAAAAATGTCGAGATTTTATTATTGAAATACATAAATTATGAGATCGTCTAGTCGGCCTCAAAATATCAGCTGGTTTAATGTTGCCACGTTTAATGTTCCAGCCTTCTACTAGAGCCGACCAAGTAATTACCTATTCTTGCTGTGATACATCAGTTATATGATTGGACTACACCTCATATGACCGACTCAATAGACAGTCTAAGTCTGTGAAGATGGATTACCACAATTATAGGTGAAGATTAAATGACATGGCCTAACACTTATAAAATGAAAATAGAGCCACCCACATTGAAAATGGAAAGGAAAGTTATTGAGCAGTTCATGGACTTCCAGTATTTAAGGACAGACATCTTTAGTGACCAAAATACATACACGGAAGCAAGAAGACAGGCAATGAAAGAAGCTTGTATTTCTGGATATGTACGCGATGTAACCTGGAAAACAAATACCTCTGGCTTGAAGGTAATGTGAGACCAGTGCAAACACATAGGTTACCACTAGTAAACAAAACAACAATTATGGATGATAGAAATGAGTACACTCAGGACAATTGTTGGAAAAACAAGACGCGATAGAATACAAAATAGTGACATAAGACAGTAGGTAGTGTCAAATAGAGGATGCAGTCAAAGAGAGTGCAATGACCATGTTGACAGGGCAAGCAATGACATATTAATAAAAATACTGTAGAGCATCGATTTCCGAACAGCCATTAACTGAACAATCTATTATCCGAACTCAATAAAAAGTACAATTATGTACTGTACTATACAGTAATTACAGTAATGTATTGGATACGTGTAGGCGTATTAGATATTTATTGAACATTCCTTGCGCAAACAATAGGCCTGCAATATTCGTGACCCTCGAGAAGTCTTGGGGAACATTTTTACAACCTCTTCTCCTACCTGTAACTATTCGCTTACACTAATCATTTTGGAAATGGAAGAACTAGTCCCTTGTAACTGAGCCGATACATGTGAAATAGATCATTGTTCAAATCATGTACACCCACACACACTTTTGCTGTGTACAATGCTCACACTTACGTAGCTACCCCCCTCTCTCACTCACTCTCTATCTCTCACTCTCTCTTTCTCTCCCCCCCCCCCCACCAAACACAAATATTGTAACACCACAAAATGTTACATAACCTAGACATTCACCAGAAGGGTAAATAATTACACTGAAGTGATAAAAGTGAATCATTTATAATGAATGTAGCAAAGAAGAGAAGGACCAACAAAGAAGAAAGAAGAGGAAGGATCCCAAGAAGCAGTGATGAATACACTGCATGACGCTACAACAAACACTATGACTGACTCTAACTAATGGACATGCAAAGTTCACAATAAGCTGTCAAACATTAATGTAGAGTCATGTGTTAATAAAACTAATTAAATAATGACGGAAATAATGTAATATCAGTAACAGCATTTTGGCTGAAAGTAAAAGAACCATGACCAGTAAATGACAAAGCCTATGACTAGATTAGCTATAGCCACAATGTATATTAAAACTAGCATTACAAGCCCAGATGTAATATTAGTGAGTGAAATTAGTTATAAAAGGAAACCTTATATGGAGGAGTAACTTCCATAGTATACAAAATGTAACTAGTAACAATTATTAAGGCGTAAACATAGTACTAAGAATGTGTCTAGCCCATGCCTAAACAAACGTTTGTCAGTAAATTAACAAGGAAACAGGACTCCTAGTGAACATAAAATTTACTGAACAATCAATATAACTAAACGAAATGTGAAATACCACCACTCAATTGTTAATGAATAACGTTAAATTGAGTAGGCCAAACGAAATGTAATTAGAGAATAAGAATTTTTTATAATAATGTATTACCCTAATTATGTTAAGATTTAATATTGTACAGTTATAAATAGCACTTAAGTACAATCATAGATGTATTAGTGTTCAAACAAAGACGTTCTAAAGAAAACGCAGTGTGAATCACTAAATGTAAAAAGATAGGAAATAATCGCATTATGCATTGCTAGCAGACGACAGTGAGAAACCATGTTTCAAAACATTATTTATGAGCATTGTCAAAGAAAACGAGGTTAAAACCAGTGTTAAGCCACATCAAATTAAAGCCCGGAAACTAAACTTTAATTTGATGGTAATAACCTCAAGATCGGAACTATAATAAGTGCATAGTGCGCGTTACCATCATTTATTATTAAAAATAAGAAATTGTTCGAGTAATACCAATAACACCGAAAGCTGAGTAAAACGATCGCGCCGGTGGCCGTTATAAAAAACAATACGTCATTGTAACGGTTATCAGAGCCAATCAAAAAAGAGTTTACTAAACGACTTTTCTCTCTAAGCACGATACGGTGAAGGGGTATATAACCAGCAGTGCAGAAAATTCGTTACACCAGCGCCGCGGTAATATTCTCGCGAAAACGCAAGCGGCCTCGGCCGCTTAAAGTAGGCCCCGTCGAGGTGCCCTGGACCAATAGCGTCAAGTACCTCGGGCTCCACGTGGATTCCCGACTCACCTGGCGAACCCATGTACAGTACATCCGACAACGCGCTTCGGCGCAACTCAGTAGACTCTGGCCCGTGCTTTCTAATCCGGCAATGATCCCCCGGCTAGGTAAGCTCATAGTCAACACGTACGTGTTGCCCGTGATTACCTACGCCTGTCCTGTTTGGGGATACCTGGCTCGTGGTCATAGAACTACGCTCCAGCGCGTACTCGACCGGGGACTGAAGCTCGCGTGCAAAGTCCCCCGGAGGTACTCTTCTCGTCTTTTGAGGAGAGGACTCGGTGTCCGCTCTCTTGATGACACCGTGAGACGCCTGGCGCGAAGATTCTATGTTCGTTCCGACAGAGTGACCCACAATTCCCTCATTGCCGGACTCGGTAAATACACCCCGCGACCAGGTGAGTCCTGGAAGCGACCTCGTTTGCTAGTCCCGGTGGTATAATCCACCAATCGCAGGTCGTTTCAGACCCCCCCCCCCATAATTAGATAAAAAGTATAAAACGAACTCGAACAGACCCAGTGGCAGGAGTCCTTTCTGAGACTCGGGGCACTGCACTACTCGCGACCCCCAGTTGTGTATTCGTTACACTTTTTGTCATCTACTCGAGCGATACAGTCGCCGCTCGACAGCGTAATATTTTTAATGACTTAACATAACATAACAACAGTAAACCTTTTAAAATTTCTTCGAGACAGTTAACAATACAGCAATTGACTACAAGGAAGTGCTTCGACAGTAAAGTGAATATTTTAATTAGTGCATGATTTCAGAACAAGAGAGAGAATATTGTAATCAGTAATTTAAATAGCCCAGTTTTAGTAAGAAGAGGGCAGACTCCTCGTTCAAAGTGCGTATGAAGTGCATTTAACCAGTGATCATTATAATCCGATCACTGGAGTGTTTTTAAATTTTAATCTATACGATTAAAAGAAATAAGGTAACACAGTGACCATTTATATTACTATTCTGTTTGCGCTGATCATTATTTACCACAACATTGTACTGACGCAAGGACAACAAAACTTTCAATCTTATACACAGAATCAATTTATTTAGCAGATTAATTAATCCAACGTAAGATATTTGTGTTAGTATTAAGCATCAAAATATTTGTTAGTAGATAAGTAAGCGTAACGAACGCTAACCTGAAAAATAATTACGAGTTTTTAAAAGAGGCCAAATTACTAATTATTATTAGATTAACGTCTGTCAAGGCATATGATAGTTTTATTTGTATTTCAAAGAGCCTACCCGTGAGGTAAATCATATATTTAAAAGTTAAATTTGTTAATAGTTATAAGAGTTTTATTGTTCTAAACTTAGCTACGCCGTATTGTAAACGGGCAAATTAACATCAAGTTTATGTTAATGTAATTATTGTATTTTTAATTGTTGAATTGTTTTAAAGGGTAAAATAAACCCCCGATTTTATTCAGTATAAACTTGGATTACATTTATTTCGTATAGTTAATTAATACTCAACATTTGAGTACAGTGAGATAACTCTGAGTAGAGACTTTACCATATTATATCTGAATTGTGGTAAAAGCATCAAGCATTTAAACGAAACATAAGTGAATTTATACAATTCTAAAATTTATTAATTTGTTTTTTTTCATGGGAACTTTCTAAAGTAAACCCATGTGGCGCCCACATTGCACACAAGGAGTAATCTAACCTTGTTTATAAAGTAAGCTGGTCTTAAGAGCATCTTGACAGTTTATTTTTTGGTAAGTGAACATCAGAACTTCCAGTATCACGAACAGGTACGTGAAAGTGTTTTTTTATTATAAATTATTTGTCCAGACGAGACTTGACGGTACGTACCCTGACAACACTTAACCAAGAAGAGGAGTTCCACTGCAAGATCGACGCTACGGTTACATTCATCCACCGACCAGCGATTAATATATTATTCACTATAATTATCAAACTTTACTAAATAAACAATATTTACCAATTATTACTAAAGAGCATTACTGCATATAAAGTAAAGAGAGTTCATATTAGCGTTTGAAGTTGTAACACGAGATTCACTACAATCGATACTTTAAATTAAAATTAAACTAAATATAACATTAATTCTAACAGAGGAGGATCTTGTCTTGTTACAATATACATGTAAAGAAAAACATTTATTTACTTACTTCACATTAATTGCATATGACAACAGAACAATATTTTGTACTGTTACTATTTAGTTTTGATAGGATGCGAATGCATGTGTGGTTGTATGTACGCGCGCGCCCGGTGTGTTTCGTGTAGATGGGAGTTTCCCTTCGTCTATACTGTACATTTATATTAAAATGAAATGCGTGTGCGTGTGTGTGTATGTATATATACTGTTCATGTGTATGTATATTGTGTAGGCCAATAGAACAATATTCTTGCTGGTATCATTTATTCTTTTGTTATATGTGTGTTTGTGCATCTGTGAACCCTGCACGTGTTATTGAGCATGAATTGTGAACTGTTAGTTTGCAATACAAGAACTGATTCTTACAACAATGACTGTGGACAGATGTGCCAGGTACAGAGGAGGTTGTAAAATACGCTTCTTGGGCTTATTTTTATTGCACCCTAATCGCTCACTTGAGATGTTCTTCCTGGCCCCACACGTTTCACTTCTACCCCGGATGATATTTCAGACACATATTTCCCACTGATAGAATGTTCTCTAAAAATCACCAAGTTTTTTTTTCTGAATCTGAAACATTCGTTTTCCATTATGGTTTCCATTCTGCTATTGATCATGCTCTTCTTAGAAACTTTCAGACTATGGTTGCAATAAACAAGTCAGCAACCCAAGTTTCTACAAATACAACAGATCATAACACGAACGAATCTTCAAGAGTAATTTTCTGATTACAACTACAACTTACAAGCTGCCTGTTATACTTAATACTCTTTACTTGTCAAACGCCATATACTTCTATAATCTGTGATCACTTTCGCTTCCAAAACAACAGATTTTGGTATATTATTTTAAAAATATCGGTATGGAGAACCATACATGACTTCCATATTCTAAGATTTATATTTTAAATCATTTTCAGCCAAACAGCCAGGGAAGGAATTTTAACAAAAAAATACTTCTTTGTTGCCAATAACGTAGTACACATATAAAAAAAAACTTATCCCCTCCCCCTTCAACTATAATTTTGATTTATAGAAAATTACCCCCAGCCCGTTCAACTAGCCTCTTCATTTATAGATATTTCATCTACGTTTCTACAGTGGATTATTAAGATCTTATCAGGATACTTTATCAAAATTAAGTACTTTACTCATGTTACAACAAAAAATGTTTCAGGTAAACTGCCCTTTCCCCGTAACCGATCTTCACCAAAATCAACAGACATTGAGTTCTCTATAGCTCAGGCACATATGTAAAAAATTATTTGATTCTGTTTGAATTTACGGCAGTTATGGTTCGTCATATAAAAAATTACCCATGTTAAAACATAAAACATGAGATTTATAAAACATATCTAAGATTTATATTTAAAATCATTTTTGAAATAAAATGTTTTCATAGAACCTACTAACGCTGGGGAAATCTGAGGAGCCAATCAGAGTTGGGCCTACCTGTCACTCTGCTGAATTTGGTGGAAAGCCCTGTCACTGTCGTCAAAGTATCAGCCTTGACAGGGTACTCTTTTTCTGCAAAATGGGAGAGGCTTGAGATGGAGTGAGTGACATGGTCCCCACCTCAATGAAGAACCCATTGTTTTATAAAAATATATTTAAATTTTGAAAACTGAAAATTCTTTTCTTGTTGTAAATATTTATATTTTATAATCAAAATGACTTTATTTTTGTTACCTGGCAACAAAATTATTTTATTTTCAACAATTACCATTGTTTCAAAAAGTTTAAATAATTTTTCAAGTACTTTACTCTTGTTAAAACGTAAAAGGTTGCAGGTAAACTACCCCTTCCCCTTAACCGATCTTCACCAAAATCTAAAGGCCTTGAGTCCTCTATAATTCACTGACGTATGCAAAAAATTATTTGATTCTGTTTGAATTTGCGGCTGTTATCGTTTGCCATAGAAAAAACCCTTGTTAAAAAAACGTTGTAGGTAAACTACCCCTTTCCCTTAACCGATCTTCACCAAAAACAATAGGTCTTGAGAACTCTACAATTTAGGGCTGTATGCAAATAATCTTTTGATTCTGTTTGAATTTGCGGCTGTTATCGTTTGCCATAGGAAATACCCTTGTTAAAACATAAAACGTTACAGGTAAACTACCCCTTTCCCTTAACCGATCTTCACCAAAAACAATAGGTCTTGAGAACTCTACAATTCAGGGCTGTATGCGAAACATTATTTGATTCTGTTTGAATTTGCGGCAGTTATCATTTGCCATAGAAAAAAAATCTACAGACAGACACACAGACAGACAGACAGACAGACAGACAGACAGACACACACACAGACACTTTTCGGAAAACGACTTTTTTTCATGTCTTGAGTGTAGTAGAATCAGAATCTGCAATAATCTCGAACACGATTTTTTTTGCCATCACCATACTTCCATTCCTTAAGGAATATGGAAGTAAATATCGGTATGGAGAACCATACATGACTTCCATATTCTAAGACTTATAATCTGAAATATGCTTGCCTGCCAAGCACGATATATTTTCTAATATATACATAATTTACATTAAAATGAAAAAATTATAATTTTATTGCCTGGCAACAAAATTATTTTATTTTTAACAATTACCATTGTTTGAAAAAGTTTAAATGAATTTTCAAGTACTTTACTCTTGTTAAAACGTAAAAGGTTGCAGGTAAACTACCCCTTCCCCTTAACCGATCTTCACCAAAATCTAATGGCCTTGAGTCCTCTACAATTCACTGACGTATGCAAAAAATAATTTGATTCTGTTTGAATTTGCGGCAGTTATCGTTTGCCATAGAAAATACGCTTTATAACAAACGTTGCAGGTAAACTACCCCTTCCCCTCAACCGATCTTCACCAAAAACAATAGGTCTTGAGTACTCTACAAACCAGGGCTGTATGCAGAAAATTATTTGATTATGTTTGAATTTGCGGCTGTTATCGTTTGCCATAGAAAATAACCTTGTTAAAAAAACGTTGTAGGTAAACTACCCCTTTCCCTTAACCGATCTTCACCAAAAACAATAGGTCTTGAGAACTCTACAATTTAGGGCTGTATGCAAATAATCTTTTGATTCTGTTTGAATTTGCGGCTGTTATCGTTTGCCATAGGAAATACCCTTGTTAAAACATAAAACGTTACAGGTAAACTACCCCTTTCCCTTAACCGATCATCACCAAAAACAATAGGTCTTGAGAACTCTACAATTCAGGGCTGTATGCGAAACATTATTTGATTCTGTTTGAATTTGCGGCTGTTATCGTTTGGCAAAAAAAAAAAATTTCCCTTGATAAAAAAAACCGTTGCAGGTAAACTACCCCTTTCCCTCAACCGACCTTCACCAAAAACAATAGGTCGCGAGTACTCTGCAAATCAGGGCTGTATGCAAAAAATTATTTGATTCTGTTTGAATTTGCGGCAGTTATCGTTTGCCATAGAAAAAAAATCTATAGACACACACAGACAGACAGACAGACAGACAGACAGACAGACAGACACACACACAGACACTTTTCGGAAAACGACTTTTTTTCATGTTTTGAGTGTAGTAGAATCAGAATCTGCAATAATCTCGAACATAATTTTTTTTGCCATCACCATACTTCCATTCCTTAAGGAATATGGAAGTAAAATAAGAATATTATTTAAAATTGTCAACACACTGGTCAATAAGCTATTTTCAATAATTAATGTGTCTGTTTTTATAATATATGAAATACCAAATCTCCACTACAACAATTGACAACATACTTATACAACATAACTCAAAGTTTCTTGGAGCAATTATATAATATTGTGCTATTGTTCAATATGGTTTCTTCTGCAAGTATAGTATTGCATTTTTGTTGTTTCAATACCTTACAATTATTTCGATTGTTATTGAAAGCCTCTGATGATGCTGATTTTTTTCAGTGAAACGTGCATAAGGTACTGAAACAACAAAAACGCAATACTCTACTTGCAGAAGAAACCATATTGAATAATATCCCAATATTACACAACCATATATAAGATTTACTTACATGTAATAAAATCAACAAAAAGAAAGGGTAATACAGTACACTGTTTATTTTTTAATCAAATAAATTGAATTACAAGATTTATCCATACATAAAACCAATCAATTAACATCTCTTGAACTGTGAATAAACAAAAAATGTCTCTTCAGACTTCCTTTGTGGTGGAATTTCTTGTTGCACACATCACAACTAAACGTAGGCTCTCTGCCACACTCGAATCTCCAGTGCAAACGTAGGCTGGACAACAACTTATAAGGCCGACCGCAGCTGCACAAATATCCAGATTCCCAGGGCACAGGCAATTTGCTGCGCAGTTCATCATTTGAATCTGGTCCGACAAAGCACGTATCTGGTGGTAGCCTTTCATTACGGTTATTTAACAGTGCAGTCCCTTCATTAGAATTATAAATAAGGTTTTCAAAACCTGTGGGCATTAACAAACAAGAATATATCAGTTATTACAAAAATGTCTCTTTTTAACTGGCATCCCTTTCATGGTATCATATAACTATTCTCAAATTTTAACTACATAATTTACATTAGCACACTGTTACAGATTAAAATTTAAGGGTGTTAAAGAGTCTGTCTATTGTAAAAAGCATATATTAGCCAAGTCATAATTAACTACAAATAAATAGACAAATTTATGTTGTAGAATGGTGATTTACCTGGAATAATTAATGTTAGCGTTTTTCCAATTTCTACATTATCTAAATAACTGGTCAGCCATTCAAAGTACTTTTCAAAACCACATGTTCATGAATACACATCACGTTGTTAATGGCTAAGGTCTGCCAATCTGAGGTACACTGTTTACCCTAACTGTAGGCAGACGGGGTTGGAGGGACTCCTGTCAAGGTTTACCCCTAAATTTCTCTTTTGTACATACCACACAAACACTGCACTTGATCGGAACTTCCTTTTCTTTATTGAGCTTCGGTTACCTGAACCTCCCTCACTGTCCACTGGTAAAGTGAATTCCATAACACTGCCTGAAGCCTTCTTAATATCATTCATTTGTAGTTGGTACATCATTTTTTTGTACTCTTTCACACAATGGGCCAAGTTTAGTTTAAGTAAATAATGTCGTCAGCTACTTTTATTACAAATAATTCTTAAATTCATGTTTCTTTACTCGTTGCATATCATGTAGTTGTTGAGAATTGCTGATTAATTTTTTTTAAATTCCAGATATGGATCTGATGTGTGAACTTTCAAACTGGAATTTGAATGATTCACAGCGACTTTGCCCAACTAAAACTTACCGAGTGAGAAAATGCTTGTTAGGCTATATAATGGTTAAGAGAAACTGGATAATTTGTTCCCTGAACCGTTGATCGAGGTAGACCTTTCATAAGAAGAAGGAAAGGGTAAATTACTTCGAAGGCTTTCATGCCCAGAATCAATGTTGTTAAATTGTGATCGCAGGCTGTTTGGCCATGGTCCAGTGTTAACATCTCTAGCAAACGTTTCGGCTATGCCATTGATGGCCATCATCAAACGAGGTCGCTAGTACTATGGTCACTAACATGTGTCACCTTACATTAGCGCAAGCTCATAATTTGCACTGATGATGGCCATCGATGGCACAGACAAAACGTTTGCTAGAGATTTTAGCACTGGACCACATCCAAACAGTCCGGGATCATAATTTAACAACTGAAGGAGAGAGTCCTGAACAGAATTGGGGAAAATCCTGAAGTGAGTACGAAGAGAAGGCTAGGCTAGGATGAAGGTATGAATCACACGACTGTGTTAGGATTTTACAAAACCAACAATTAAAACTGTACCATCTAAAAAGAGTAGAATCCCTTAAAGTGTTTGACTACGAGAACAGAGATGGGTATTTTGTTTACTGTTCTACACAAAACTGCAATTGAACCTCCTTTCTAATTCTGCCAATAATAATAAAGTCTGATCCACTGATACATGGTAACCACAACCTAGGCCTAGTTCCTTTTTTATTACAATTTAAGAACAGTTGATACAATTTGCTATTAACAAAAATGAAATGTGTGTAAGTTCAAAACAGGGTAGTCTGCACTTGGAAAAAAAATAACATGAAGCATTGGCTCACTTGAAATTCAATTTTGAACCACATTTTAAACCACCTGAGCAGTTTCGTGGAAAACGAAACGAGAATTTTTTTAAATGTTTGAAAACTTTTCCACTCACTAGTCACTACAACAGATATACCTACCTGTCCATGTGACTGACAGAATAATTCAACTCCCGGACAAACTTTTACTTCACAGATATTATTTTGTGTAAGAGAAATGTGCGAATTGATGAATGTCCTATTGTTAATCATTGGTCTACAATAGTTTATTACAAAACCAGTAGTATGGTGGACAAGTGATACATGACTAGAAAAGAGAAATCAAGTGCCTGGAGAGTTATGACATATTGGCGTGCGGAAGGATGCTAGTTAGAGGCACAGAGTGACTAACTATTAAGCATATATATTCAGGAGGGTAAGATAATCTGTCACAAAGGACATTACAAGCTGTGACTGGATTTAGGGACACTAGAAATATTAAAGAAGTGATGAGAAGCAGAGGAAGGAATGCAATGGGCAAGTTGGATTCTCTGAAGATGTTTGAGGACATGGAAAGCAGTCAGTGTACAGGTCACGGATGCTTTGTCAACACATTGAAGAAGTCGGAGGCAAGAACAAGAGGATACAAGAATACTGTCATTGGTGGAGTAAGGCCGTGACATCTCGCTCTAAGTCTGTAACGATGGAGACAGATTCCACAAGTTTTCATATTGCACTACCCACAATTTGTTAACAAAATTTTTAATAAATGGTACACAACAAACCAGTGGCATAACTGCCAGATGCGCAATGCAGGGGTGCTTGCAGTAGGCATGGGGGGGAGGAGCACAAACATTTCCCTACATTTTTTACGAATAGGTATAAACCATTGAACTTAAGAAGAAAAAAAAAACATTTCCCCGAATGCGTTTAACAGCACAAACAAATACATTGATGTTTCACTGTTACTTTACTTGTATCTAATATAGCGATCAAAAATTTTCAAATTCATAATTTTCTGATCGAGAAGCGCGTTTGCACACAGTCAAGTCACCAACACAAGCCAGAGCAATAAATAAAGACAATTAACAACACGTCAACCCGACGCCAGCTACAAGACAATGTGAGAACGTTTGACTTAACGCAACAAAAGGAATTGGGATCGACTTTGACAGACCAAACTCAACTCAAATTTATGACATCACAACAAACCGGACAAAAGCAGAGTCCAGTGGCACAGGTATGCAGAAATTGTAACGAGGGGACGCTATAGGGTTAAATCAAAGTGTGTGAACCTAAGAAAGAGATACTCACTGACAAAGGATTTAGAAAGGTCTTACCAAGTACAGAGACAATGCAGCATACACCAAATTAATATAGATGACGATGTCGCACAGCGTGAAAACAACGCCAGAGTGACAACTGATATTTACGACGAGAAACCGTGGAGGCATCTCAGGATGACAGCAAACAAGAAGTTGTTAATTGGCAGAAAAAAGACGAAGGGTAGTTGAACAATGAACGGGACGCTACAGATTGTTAGCAAGGAAGTAACAACGGACCTTGGGAAACTCATAAGAACAAAGGTTTGACGGACAGGCGGGCAATTACTCTATATTCTCAGAAATAGTGTGATGCCCTTCGCTGTGTATTTCAAGGGATGTTCGGTAGCCAACCAGAGTTTAGCATCTTCCGAAGAAGCAAGTGGAGAGAACTGTCGTCATGGTGACAACTAGGCCAGCGAATCAGGGAGTTGAGAACCATAGATCTTCACAGTGGAAGGAAATATTGGACCTATCGAGAATGACCGTAGGCGTGTAAGACAGAAAATTGCATTATGGTAGAAGACGTTTAATAAAAACTGTTTGCGGGTTACGCGAGAGGCTTAGTTGTTCAGTTTCTCTCAGTTACTTCAGCTTTTTCAGTCTCAATCACAGTCTTACAAAATTTTATGTTCAGTTTATTTCACTCAGTTTACAGGAGTTTACCGCAGTAACGCGCAATTTATTTATTTAGTGCGAAGTTATATAAGTATCGTTAGATTTCGAGTTCAATACGACAAACTTTAAAAGTACTAGTCAATTATTCGGCATCATGCAAACTAAAACATTAACAAGTCAAGTAACGTCTCGATATTAGAACTTTTGTGCACCAACTTTGGATATTGTGATTCATATCAGAATGTGATATGATTCAGACGTAACCATCCTAGTCGCCCGGACTCAGGAACAGTAAGTGACTCAACACTCATAAACACTCGTGCACAACATTGCGCACATTTATGATCAAACTAAATAAAACGTGAATAGTCACATGAAGCAGTTTTGCAATAGACAGTTATTTGAACACAACCACTAATAATGGTTGCACTTACGTAACACAGAACTCTATAAACTCTTATTATAAACGGATAACGCCAACGCCACACGACGCATGCCGCGAGTGAATCCTATTCGCGAGTTGCACAGTGATAGTGAACATCTAATCAACGGAACTACTACTCACATGGAATCACCAGTGAACAGGAAATTTCGCCGATGGAATTTTGGATATTGTTACAACACAAATAAGCCACCCCAATACCAGGGATGAAAACGATGACTCTGAATATAAAATAATACTTCATATAAAATAAAATGTTTAATATAAAGAAAATAAAAAGACAATGACACGACAAATGACGACATGATCTAACCCAAGTGATTGACCCAACAAAAGGAAACAAAAGAAGAAGGGAACCCAATAAACAAACGAGAATAAAACCAAATGAAGAAGAAAGTGATTAAAAAAACCAAATGAAGAAAGGGAAAAAACCAAAACCAAACAAAAATGAAACAAATTAAAGGAATTGAATGACTCAATGCAACATATTAAAATGAACCCAAAGGAGAAGGTGGAAAAACCAAGGTATTAACCAAATACAATGAAAATGAAGAAGGAGGGAAATGAAAAAGAAACAAACCCAAGATAAAGGGAAATAAACAAAAATGAAAACAAATGATAAGACACAAACAAGTAATAAAGAATATGAGCAGGAGAAATGATACACTCAAATGTAATATTGGAAAAAAGACCAATAATTAACCTATGTAAAAAAGTAAATATTATTATCAATTAATGGATAAAAAAGTAAATGACAATTGAAAGAAACCCAATTAAACAATGTTAAATATAAAAAAGCAAACTAACACACAAATTAGAGTTAGATGTAATGATAAAATATAAAGACATAAAATTGTTAATATTATTAATGATATTTGTAATGAAAGAGATAGTACAGTAGTGAGATAGTCATTAGAGGGATTACCCATTTAGAAACACTTAAAAAACAAAAACATTTGTGAAGTGCAAAATGAAAGTGTAAAAACCCCAAAGTATAGTGATAAAGAAAAAAAACACTAAATAAATTATAATAAACTATAAATAATTTAAAAGTGAAAGTGATGATTAAATGAGAATAGTGTAAAATAAAGAATGTTAATATAGTGAAAAATAGTGAAGGATAAAAGCATAAACACTTAATAAATCCAAAGGAAATACTAAATGATTAAAAGTGAAGAATAGTAGTAAGTATAAACAGTTAATTAAGGTATAATGAACGCTGAAAAGTGACGAACACAGTATCTAGTTAAGAAAGAATATTATTGTTAAATTTAAGTGAATGCAGTTATAATTAAAAGGGAGAATACCCTGGAAGAGAAAACAGATAGTGTTAACATGGAGGGAAAGTAAAGATTGTTTAAAAATGAAGGAGTTAAAACAAATCAATAAACACCCAATTATAAGGGATCATTATTAAAGTAAGGTCATGAAAAATGATGTTGTTTACCACCCAAAAAATGATATAAAATAAGATGAATTGTAAACAAATATTAGCAAATAATAGTTAAATAATTATTTAAGCAAGTTTACGAATAGGATATGGCTGGAAGAATTATACAGACCATAGGCCTAGATGTTGTATGTAATGTGATAAAAAAATAGTACATAATAGCCACATTGTTATTATTGGCAAATTAAATAAGTAAGAAAGTTAAGAAATGTATGACTTAGAGAACGAGGAAACCAGATAGTGAACTATTAGCAATTCATAATATATATAATAATGGTGACATATAATAACACATAAACAGACCCAAAACACAACAATAAATAACACAACCAATCATAATAACAAAATAAAGCCCATTAGGCTAAAATGAAATGTAATTTGAATGAAATAAGTCAAATACCATAATGGCTACTTAGGCCTATGAAAATGCCTAACTGTCAAAAACAAACAACTACAAAAATTGTAACAAATTAACAAAGAAATTAGCAAATCCGAGGCGAATGACTCACCAAGGATAAATTGTAAATCATTTTTAAGACAAAATATTATAATAAGTATTGGAATTCAAAAAGAAATGTAATTAATAAGTATTAAAATAATTGTAAAAACATAAAACCTAAAATAACCCAAACTTGTGGGATATCAAATTAATCTATGAAAGGAAATATATACTATAGTGACAATATTTAATACTTAGGAAGGAAGATAGAGGAATAACAGCAATCAGAAGATATACTAGGATTTTGAAAAGAATTCAAATTTTGATAACAATGGGTTTATAGCCAAATTAGCCAATCAGAATTAATCGGTAACCATAGAAACGAACGTTGGTGGCAGAAATTACCGTTGAATATCGTTACTCGTAAAGCGTCACTCTAACAGAAAAGAAGCCGAATTTTGGAAGACCAATTTTTAATTAAAAATGTTAAAACAGTGAACAAAATTCAAAACCATGATTGAATAAGAAGCAGACGAACCATTGGAGCAGTTAACTAAAGACCAAGGACCGTATTACCAAGAAAATAAAAGAAAAATATGACCATATCCTATATGAAAAGGACGCCAGACCTACTTAAGTCCAAAGATTAATGAAAACAGAAAACGATTGCAGCCCAATCCTCTTACGACTCAATGAACGATAACACCAAGTCATCTGATGTGTTAAGTACCCTTGAATTACCTTATTTCCAAAAATAAAATCACTTTAAATTTTACACAAAGTAATTTGATCTCTCACTATAACCCGAATATTCTCTTTCAAAGATTAATTAAGAAAAATAAACACACTGAGAATTTGTTAACATAAATTATAACCTATTATATGAATACGAACTTTTGAAACACATTTAACGACACTACAGAACAGATTGTAACCACACACCTTATTATTTATGTACACTTAGAGTACGGTAAAGTACTTTTATTGTAATCATAGGAATTCTTTGCCTTGTAATCAAAAGAATCCCCGATTTTGGAACGAAATTAATTATAATAACTAGACGTTCAGCTGCCATGCTAATGTGAACAAATCGTTACCATAATCAATTCGTCATCCTGAGAATTATTGTTTCATGTAAAAAAGTTGGTGCAAATTGTTAATCAACCAATATAATTTAATTGTCTAATTGAAAACTTTATTTATCAAACATTAAAATAACTAGTACAGGGAGTAACCGTTGTTATTATTTCATAGGGAGTGTATTTTATTACTTGTGTTTGTTTACGAAAGCTAGATTTGACGATCAGCGCTCAAGTTGCAATTCGTACAACTACCTACTCGATTCAGAAGGCTGAACGAGCGGGAATTATTTGAACCCCCTGATGATCATAGCTGAGAACACCCTATTAAGAATAGATTAATAAGATTAATTGTTTTAATAAACAATTTGGCGCCACCCGGGATTAACACACCCCTATTTAAGAACAGGTAAGGTTACTGCCGAGTTGTACTGGTAATTACAGCAACGCTACGGACATCGTTAGTGCAAAATAGATGTAACGACCCCAGTGCGAGACGAACGCACTACACAAATATAAAACTGGTACTCATTTTTCAGAGATACACCAGTCTAAAAACGTTACAGATTGGCTTCCATCGCGAGGCTTTAAAGAAGGCAGACATTTAAACTCGTTAAAATATTCACAATATCAAGTTAAGTCCTCATGATATTAATACTATAATAATACTGCTGCTCTGTCTCTTTTCCAAGAACCAACACCTTTGAGAAGTTATATATATCAATCGTAAAGATAATGTTAAAATATAAAAGCTACTCATCTGAGACACATAATGAACGCATTAGTTTAGAGTGAATAATATTTGATTGTCTATGTTTTGTGTATATTTATAGTGTTGTATGTTATGCTTTTCAGCAAGCAACAAAAACGGATTTATATTGTGATTTGTGTTCTTATATGTTTCTGAATGTATTTTCAGGTCATAATTTACATTTGTGTATCGGAAGTTAATTTGAATAATGTATAATATAAGCATTTTATTCGTTATGTATTTTATGCGTTCATTATTGTCACAAACCTTAGTGTCAAAACACACTAACGTCAATTGATTTGTTTTTCATAAATTTTCTTATATTGTTTTTTATAACGACAAACATAGAGTCTCAGTAATTATGCTAATTAATAATGAATACACTTAATTATCAGAGTAATTAATACGTTTACATAATTAGATCAATTAGACACATTTTAGTCTAATTGAATAATTTACAATTTGCATAAATTAGCATAATTAACACCATACTAATGATGTACTGTGAGAGCATAAATTATTTAGTTAACTGCACGATAGGGTGATGATTCTATTTAAGTTAATGCACCGAGGGCAGTTATGAATAATTGTATTTCAAGTAATGTTTTGGAATTAAAAAATCATATTTTTGTAAAATAAAATGTCTTTATATAACAATAATTTTATTTAATTCCAGTCGCAATTGGTCGTATACTAAAATTATTGCAAATATAAGGCTATACGCAGACGATAAAGTTTTAAAGCTGTAATAGATTTTTTATTTTTTTAATGATTAGTTAATAACGTGTATAATATAAAATTTAATATAAACATTCACTGCTTCATGAATTTAAATTTAATAAAATATGTACTCTTTTCGAGATGCATATAAGTTCAATAAGTGGCAAAATTATAATTAGTTACTAGTGACATGTCTGATATAATCAGTACTTTTTTACAGTGATCAAAGACATAAAAGATACTAACAAATCAAGCCATCAATTAAAACAAAAGTTATATTTTGTCAATTGTGAATACATTATACAAGAAATAACAGTTATTGTGTTCGTCTTCTACTGTTTTGAACAAATTAAAGTAGCGTTACTAGATATTTATTATCCCAAAATAATTTGTTCCGAACAGTGGAACACACACCCTTTGTTAAACGTGTGAGTAGGATTAGACCTATTGACAAGGTCTCCTTGTGGGGCGTTTCAGCTATACATCCGCAACAGCCATCAGCAGAGTGGGAACCAATATCTCACTGCACACATAGGACTTCAATTTGAATACTAGCTCTTAGTTCCCACTCCACTGATCATTCCTATTGTTGAACAGCCATAACATCTGGTATCCCCAAGGAGATACTGGACCATGGTAGCAAGTTTTAACCCTATAAGGTGATCCCATTTATATGCTCTACTCCATGGAAATAATTGTCAACACACTGGTCAATAAGCTATTTTCAATAATTAATGTGTCTGTTTTTACAATCATGTTTTGATGAACATTACATTACATTTTGATTCATCATCTATATAGTGGCATACAAAATTCATTATGTATTAATTATTGCAAAATACGTACTGTAACTTGCTTTTTTCTTGGATTCTGTTGTCCATGATGTGTCCGTTGATTAACTAATTATAAGTATAATACTACTGACTCGGAACACAATGTTTTTTTAAGCATTTTTCTCAAACGTACACACAGTATTTCAGCAAAATTAATCTTCTGGGCTGTTGGACTGTGGTTCTCTTCTTAAAACACCAGACATTTTGACTGCAGCTGTGGCAATCATTTCCAGTGGTCTTTTTCACAACCCTACTCTGCCGGCGACTGAGCTACACTAGGGCATAGCCGAAACATTCCATGAGGAGAAGACTCTAGATGAGTCACCAGGGAAGCAGGATTGTGAACAGAAGACTGAAGACAAGTGTTGCAGATGCAGTTGAAATGTCTTGTGTTTTAAGAAAAGAACCACGATCCAGCAGCCTAGACGATAGTTTTACCGAAACTGACTCTGGTCATCAAAGGTTTAAAGTTATGACTATGTGGGGTAAACTTTTCTAAGAGTAACACATGGAGAGAATTATCAAAAATAATTTATTTTTTAACTTTATTGTTTATACAAAAATTATACAAAAAAATTATGGTAACCAAAATGTAGTCGTAAATAAGACAGCGATACTAGACGATAAGAAACGGATGGTATCTTCTGATATGTTTCTTAAGCGTTCCTTTCTGATGGCTCTTCTGTCCGCAGATGGGGCACTGAAACATCGGATCTTTGCCGCACTCTAATCTTTGATGCTGTAACAGTCCGGAACGACTTTTATATCGTTTACCGCATTGAACACACTCATGCGGTCTATTCGTGACACCATTCTGCCAATCGTCACTGTCTCCAGAGTAAAGACCATTACTAATGACTGTATGGTTATTGACGTGATGTATATCTGAAACATATTAAAACTTCACATTTATTGAAAACAAGTTGAATAAAAAAATGTATGTACACTTTCAAATTTAAATCACAACACAACTGTCTCTTATGAAATCACTGTATTACATCTATAAGAGGGTATATTTAGAAGAGGGTATGACATGAATAGTATATGTTAGACGTGTATGATAAAAGAAGAAAATAAGATGTTTCTGAAGAAGTAAAAGTTATGAACTGTATTATTTGAGATCTATAAAAATGTTATACCCAGTCAATGGACTCAAAGGCAGATGAGGCATCTCAGTTCCCAACGGCAGAGAGAACGGAAGAACCTACTGGAGTAAACCACAAAAACAATCGTTTCAGACTAACAATCCGATCTTATCTCGGAATTTAATTCCTACTTTTGCACTCTATACAACCACCACGGCATCATGCCATGCATTGGGACCAAGGGTTCTGGGGAGTCCCAACAACTGCAATTAAAGGTTTGTGTCAGAGCAACCTTGGAATCCCTCTAAACTAATAAGGCATTACAGTACAGTAGTGAAGCCAGAATGCCTACATGCAAGTGAATGTCTACCATTGAATTATAGTTTAGACAAACTAGAAATATTGGAAAGACGAATTATTAGGAAAATATTAGGCCCACAAAAAACTTCAGAAGGTTGGAAATCAACAAGTAGTGATGAAATACGTCAAAGTATAGAAAATATAACAGAATCAATGAGAAAAAGAAGACTATTATTTTTTGAACATTTATATAAAATGGGACGACAATAGGTTAACAAAGCAGATCTCTAAATATCTGTGGGGGAAGAAGTCAACATCAAGTTGGATTAAAGAATTCCAAAAGGATTTAGAAAAAAATAATATAAACGCAGAAGAAGCAATTGAAAGAAAGGTTTTGTTGGGCAAAAGTGTTAAAAATGGAAGGAGTCCAGGGTAGGAGAGAGAAAATTAGGTTCAAAGTGGACTGAAGACAGGAAGAAGAGACACAGTGACAGATGAAAGAATACTGGAGAAAAATAAAAGAACAACGAATAAAGAATTGAAATTGGCATGTGGTCCTTACATGGCCGATACAATGAAAAAAAAAAGAATCGAAATTTGCATGTGGTCCTTAGACAGCCGATACAAAAAAAATGTTATACATGGACCAATAGATAACATAAAGTTTCTAAATGAATAGAGTTTGGCTGATGGTGATCGAGAACAACAAACACAATAATGTTTCAGTGGCTACGGAGTAGTGGAATTTGGAATACCTGTAATTTTAACTGTAAGGGTTTTACAGACAAAGATTTGGTTATTCAAGTACATCAAAGGTGAGTTCTGAGGGCAAGCAATGCAAACAATGCTTGACCAAAGAAAATCAGGCAAAACTAAATAAATGATAATGTAACCAACCTTACTGTTCACATGCCTTCTTATTTCTCATCTTTTGGAAATTGGTGACACACTGGCACCTATCTTCCAGTCAAAGTAATATTGATGACTAGATTTGATCAAAGTCATTAATGTCACTTTGCTTCCAATTCTGTGTGCTGTTTTAACAGCTGAGTGACCGCTCCACCTCCAAGGGAATCACTTAAAAAAAAAAGTGCTTTAGTGTACTAACTATGAAGTGTACTTCTGAAGTTATCATTTATTTAGAATTTCATAACTACACTTTCATTATCTAGCCTTCTTTTTAGGCTACAATTAGAAATACTTATAACAATCTCACCTACAAGTACGATGGTTTGCTGCTGCGTACGTAGAATGATAAACCGCACAGCACCTGACTCTCAGAGATGCAAAAAACCGTTAGTAGTGTTTGAAGCCACTAGGAGTGCTAGCAGTGTCCTGGCTCGGTGAAAATGTGCCAACTTTTTTTTCTTGTTTAATGTTTTCATTGCTCTGTTGTACGTTAGCTTTTGGACTGCAAATTTCACAGCTTGCTATACGCCGTTTTTTTTTAATCCCCATACTAATTATGCTTGATGACTATTTTTCTCCAGTGACACAAACAAGTGCATACATGAATATTTTAAAATGACTTTCTAACATTGGAATTTTGTGTTTATATTGACTGAGTTTAACGTCGATGCATGCCCTACCCACCAGGTCAGGAATCCCCACTGAAGTACATGTGTGTTGCATTGACTACTAGACTGAATGGAACAGAGTTTTGGTACTTTTCATACACAGCTATAGAAGTTTAATAATTGCTGTATGTACCTTGCTTTCATTGGATTTTGCCACCATCACGTGAGATAATCTAGAATATAATCTTATCACATGATCACTACAGTATGTGATGAATTTTTTTAGTGGAGTAATGTATATTCACTGATAAACTGAACTATCACAATACAGTTGTGGGCTCCATAATGCTTTCACTATCAAGTCCAAGTGTTTCTCTTCTTCTTCAGCTCAACCCATATAGGTTTGCAATTTCTTCCCTTCCACAGACAGTCTCTTAATCATCATGTACCTTCCAAGCATCCAAATGCTTTGTCCAAGCACTTACTGTGATCAAATTAAATCCTCAGAAATGAGAAATAAAGATATAAAATAAACACACAGTTACAACTGCAACATAAATAGAAACCGGCTTTTCTCTTATCACTAATAACTGGCATGGCCTAAACAAACTCAACAAAAACATTTTAATTGAAATCCAGCCTCTCCGCATACCAAGTATCTTCAGAAAACACCCAAAGTATTATTCAAACAATGCCTCTGTCTGAAACAGATACCGATAAAACCTGAACAGTTATACTTGAGCCGTTCAGTGGCTCTGATATTTCACTGCAACACTGCCAACTGTATACGGAAAGATTTATACTTACCAAGCCCTACAGAGTGCAAAACTAATGACCACATGTTTATCTGGGTAAGAACCTGGCAACACAGTACTATTACAGGCTGTTACTATGGTGACTTGAACAAATTCCTGTAATGTGGTTGGCGGAGGTTCTTACACACGCTTCTCTCACCATATACAGGGTGCGGCAGAAAAACCTCCCACATTTAAAAGGCTAACAAAAAAAACATGAGCGATGCTATTCTAAATTTTATTACATAATATGAAAGGATACAGAATGCAGTTTCTTTCACTTGGTTTTGAAAATGATGTCGCCTAAATGGTGGCCTTCTTCCCCGATACACGTTTCTAATCGATTTCTGAAGTTTTGCATCACTCGCTGGGTGAGTTGTGGTGTTATCGCTGCAATTTCTTGGCGTATAGCAGCCTTCAGTTCATCAATGGTTTGTGGTTGATGTCGGTAAACATTAGCCTTCAGATGGTCCCAAAGAAAAAAATCGCAAGGGGTGAGATCGGGTGATCGTGCGGGCCACCGAATGTCACCATGTAACGAGACCAAGCACCCGGGAAACAGTTATCTCAAAACAGCCATCGAGTTTCTGGCTGTGTGAGCAGTGGCCCCATCCTGTTGAAACCACACATTCCGATTTCCAAGTGCGGCGAGTTTTGGTTCCAAAAAGTGTTGTAACATTTGTACATACCGAGCGGATTTCACTGTAACCGTTTGGCCTTCTTCCTCGAAAAAGTATGGACCATAAACACGGTTTATGGTTTATAAACATGGTCTTCCAGATGGTTTCCGTTTTAATGCTGACTCTGTAGACCGAAAATTTTCAACCCCTAACAGTATGGTTTTTCTGTCCGGAACAGCATCACCGCGATTAAGCTCGAAATGTATTCGAAAAGCTCTCTGCGTGGCGATCACAGATTCGTTATTTCGGATAAATGACTCAACAACAAACGCACGATGTATACCAGTCCATGCCATGATGGCAACTGAAACGGCAAGGCACACGCTACCGGAAACCAACGCCACGAACCCCCCACTCCACCAGTGCCGGTGCAATGACTCGGCGAAATGTGGGAGGTTTTTCTGCCGCACCCTATATATCGATCAAACTCACTTACTCAACAGCTTGAGTAAAATCATAAACACAGAACAACTTGAAACCACCAAGACCCTACCAATGCCAAAAATGTGCCACAAAATCTCTACACAAGATCAATAACAAAAAATTAATATCAGTGTAAAGGTGACCCATACAAGTGTAACCTGTAACCTCAAACATCATATACTGGCTACAATGCAATTTATGTTCTATTCTGCTTAATACATTGGTCTAACATTTGTTTCATTAAGAAATAAAATTCATTAATGCAGTAAATATAAAATTAAAAAAAGAAAAACCCCATTCACAAAATACTGTACTCACACTTTTTGGATTTTACTTCATCTTTTATCATAAACGTAATCAGCTCCCAAGTGTAACCATTTCTTGTTAACACAAACTATGAAAATTATAGCCTATATGGATATCTAAATACAGAGAGCCACCCAACTAAAGTGAAGCTCAAATCTCCCACTGCCAAACAAACCATTTAGCTAAAATAATCCCTTACAACCCACGCCTCAAACTAGATTCATCACATGTCCCTTCGTAGTTAGAAAACATGTGCAAAAGATAAATCAAAATGTTGTCAGTGAATCTTCAGTCTCTACTTTTTTTCTAAAACTGGTACCACTATCCGTTTGTCTTTCTGTTGTGTATATTTCTCAGTGACCGGTGAAGCTGGAATATTTCAAACCAGTTTTGTTGTTTTTCCGTATGTGTATATTTATTCAAAAACAGTGAATCCTGTAAGTCTGCTGGCAACTGACGAACATGTCCCTTTTTTTCTTTCAGATGATGAACTAGTATTACAATATGACCACCATTATAGTTTGTCAATAATTAAACAATTTACTAAGTAATTTATAAAATACAAATCTCAAAAAAATCTCAAATTTAGAAACCGTTAATTATATCTCTAACTTAAAACATTTCTCCCAGGTCAATTAAAAAAATTTAAATTTTTCATGGACAGATATAGTACACTGTTCAACATTTTCATGTATGAAATCATCCTAGAATGGGGTCATGGCCTCAACACCCAGAAAATCAAAACAAAGATGAAATAAAAAAGCTTGTTATTTTGAATGTTCATCCTCTTCTTTCACAGCACTTAATGAATGTTAATAACTGTTAATAATGTTAACTTACTTTGTTTATTTTCCTCGTACGACATTTCAGCGTGATGTTCGCCTTCCTCAACGAGGGGTCTTTATCTATTTTTGTTATATTGTTTTCTGTGAAAACACACATTAAAATATCAAAAACAAATAAACAAATTTATAAATAACGCAAAACACATAATCCAAACAGAAAACATCAAATACCTCAAACAAATCAAACCAAACCCCCCAAAACTAAATGCTTTACCGAAAATATACAAACCCAATACTCCCATCCGACCTTTAATAAACAACACACAAGCACCCTCCCACAAAATCGCAAGGCACCTAGATAAAATAATCAGGAAAAACATAAATCTAATTAACAACATTTCCGTCAAAAACAACATAGAACTGGTCAAGAAAACCGAACACATCCACTTTCCACACAATTCAACATTAGCATCTTTTGACATAACCAATTTATACAGCAACGTACCCATCAAAGACACCATACAAACACTTGAACATTTACTCAGACAAAACAACACACCCGAAACACCCATACAAGAGATCACCAAAATAATTACAGAACAAAATTACTTTACATACAACAACAAGATATACACACAAACAGACGGACTCCCCATGGGCTCCCCCATATCAGGAATACTAGCTGAAATATTCATACACAACATGGAACAAAAACATATAATAAACAACAACAAATACACCAACAAAATCATTTATTGGCACAGATACGTAGATGACATATTACTTTTATATAATGGCAATACAAGACAGGTCGAAAATTTTTACAAACACAAACACAATACGCCACAAACTAAAATTTACACTTGAAATAGAACAAAACAATAGTATAAACTTTCTTGACCTAACAATTAACAAAACAAACAATACACACACATATAAAATATACAGGAAACCAACCACAACTGACATGGTCATACACAACACATCAAACCATCCAACGCAACACAAACATGCTGCATTCAACCATATGCTCCATAGACTCACAAAAATACCACTAAGTAAACAAGATTATAAAGAAGAACTCAACACAATCAAATACATAGCAATAAAAAACGGTTATAATCCTGATTTAATAAACGAACTACACAGACACATCCTAAACAAAAACAACAAAACAAAAAATACCAACAACACACAACCAAATAAATACATCACACTCACATACTACAACTCCAACACACACAAAATCGCCAACACATTCAGGAAACATAATTACAAAATAGCTTACAGAACCAACAATACCATCAAAAAACACATCAACGATACAAACACGGACATAGACATATACAACAAAACTGGGGTATACAAATTAAAATGCAATGATTGTAATAATTTCTACATAGGCCAGCCGGGAAGATCTTTTTCTTCAAGATTTTCAGAACACCTAAAAGCTTTATCAAATATCAACATACACTCCGCATTTGCCACACACATACAGACAAAAAACCACACATACACCAAAATAAAAAACAATCTTGAGATCCTACACTACTTACCTAAAAGTCGAAAACTTAACACCACAGAACAATACGAAATATACAAACACTACACAATACAACCAAACAACATACTTAACGACCAATTACACTTTAAATCACACGCACTCTTTCACACAATAATACAGAAAACATACAACACTTCGGAATCCCGCGCCAACCCCCTTCCACCTCCACACAACCTACTAACTACAAAAAACCGTTACAAACTCCGGACATTCAGTATCTACCTCGCTGAGGAAGGCGAACATCATGCTGAAACGTCGTACGAGGAAAATAAACAAAGTAAGTTTCACATGTGAAAGTCTAGTTATTAACATTCATAAAAAAAGCTTCTCCCAAATAATGCAGTAATAGTAACCCACAAATTGCACATCCCTTTATGATCAGTCATTCATAATTAGTTCCCAAAGAAAACCTATAGAATTTAGTTTAATATGTTCAAATAATTATACTGCAAGTAGGTTTATTTTCACCTGACGTACATTTCACAGAAATTATTCTGTATCTTCAGAGGTTTGTTTTTGAATTGTAATTCTTATTTTATTAGCAAAAAAAAGAAAATGCTTATAGTTACTAAAAAATTATATTTCATTTTGTATTCCTTTTACAAAACTATCACTCTATCAAATACATATACCAAATGAGTAATTAATAAGTAATAATAAGTTAATAAGTAATTAACATATACCAAACACTACTCGATTCCCTTCAGTCCAGTAATTGCATTTAAAAAATTGAATGTTAATTACACTCACATTCAAATCCTTCATATTTTTATACTGATAACAGTAATAATATAATTACGATTACATTGGACAAAACATGAAACAAACAGATTATTTTCAAATATAAAGTTTTCACAAACTGCACTGAAATTACAATAAGATTTCAAATAACGCAACCTCAAAACTTTATTATACTAGTCTTTATACTACTTAAAAAATGCTAGTCGCTGTAAGTGTTCAGATCTTGACAAGGTGTCAGAAATTTTCACATCACCCGTGGAACAGCAATTAACATTTTTGGGCAAGTGTTATAAAAACGTATTCACTCCACAAAGCCACAAACTAAATTTGGTATTCTGCAACAATAAGAGTTTAGAAGAAGAACTCTAGAAAAACAATAGAACTGCTGTACATTATGAAAATACAAAATGCTCATTATAATAATACATAAACATTATTATATAATAATTGTTATTATTGTAAAAAAAAAATGATAAAAGCATATTCTAGCGAGGAATTAGTGGTTTATATTTATTGCCACAGTCTAGTATTAAACAAACCACTATATCTTTTTTTCAATACTCACATACAGTATGGACTCTTAACCAAACTAATTGGGATGTAGCCAACACAGACACTACAAACCTTGGATAAGACTGACTTTGACCTAACACCACAACAATCCCTTATAAATCTAGGAAATACTTTGAAGGACATAACATAAAGACTCGTGTTGTGTTGTGTTGTGCCTATCATAAGCCTACACTGCTGCTAGCTAACCTCACATGATCTACAATTAATCTGTTTTTCCTAGGGTGAAGCTACACACCAACAGCTGAATCTGTTGTCTGTGTTGTTGACGGGCGAAGTGAGTTCTCAGTTTTAACTTGACTGTTAGGCCCCTATGTGTATGTGTCTATGGGTATGTCTATGTGTTTGGGGTATGTATCAGATAACTATCAAACCATCAACTGATTTTAACTTGGCATGCGTGTCCGTGTATTTACCCTACAGGAATCTATTGTTTATCTGACTGAACCCCCAAAAATATCAGAAAAGGAGACAAAAATACAAGGAGATCAAAATTAAAAAAAAATGCAAAACCAGCCCATATGAGGTATTTAAAGAGAATTTTAAGCAAAATATGAATTCAGTTTATGAAAACTTCAAAACGGGTCAAGAAGTGGGTGAAAAGATTGATAATCACAAATTCTATGTAGGATATCAAATCAAAGAGAATTTTAATGAAAATCTAAATATAGAGTAGTTTTGGAAATTTCAAAATTTTTTACCACAGGGCCCAAAAATGGGTAGGAAATTTTGAAAAATTGTACGAATCCAATTAATCAACTTCAAAAAAGCACAAAGCACAATAGCAAAAATAATAGCACAAAAACTAAAAAATAACTATATAACAAATAATTATCACAACATAAAAAATACGTACGAATTAATAGACAAACTAAAAGTAATAAATATAGATGAAAACACACATTTCACATCACATGACATCACAAATATGTACACCAACATTCCAATTGATGAAACAATAGACATAATAATAAACAAACTTAAAGAACAAAATGAAGACACACAATATATAACTGAAATAAAAAATAGCCTCCAACTAATACTAAAACAAAATTACTTTGAATTCAATAGCAAAATTTATCAACAACAAGAAGGATTAGCAATGGGATCTCCATTATCTAGCATAATAGCACAAATATTCTTACAACATATAGATACCAAAATACAAAATTTTATAAAATCCTTTGATCCAAATAGTATTTGGATAAGATATGTAGGTGATGGGCTATATACAGGGTGTCCCGGGAGGAGAGGGAAATAATTTGAGGAATGGTTCTATAGTGTAAAAGAAGAAAAAAAGTTCATATAAAGATATGTCCGGAAACACTTTGTAAGCGAGTTACGGCTAGCAAAAATTTCGCCCGGGTTTCGGTTCCCCCGGGTAAATGAAGACTTTCTGAAATTCTGGGAAGGGGCGAATTCTGTTGTTTCTTATGGTTTTTGACCTGAAAATCGAATAAAACAGGTCGCAGAACTGTATCTCATGATATAAGTTTCATGATATCCGACGTAAAACAGAAAAATCTTTGCCTAAAAACAAATTTTGGAAAATTGGAAACAATTGGAATTTTTTGTTGATTTTTATCGACTTTATTTACACCATTTTTCTCAGAATTAAATTCTTTACAAGTTTTGTTTTTAACTTTTATGGATTTATTAGTTATCTAACAAAGTTATTGTACTTCTAACCTAAAAAAACATGTTTTAATGATATCAATTAATAATAAACACTATTGTAATTAAGTAAGGGCAATTTAGTTAAGATTTTATAAGAATTGTATGTCAGAAAGGGTATTAGCAAGCTGAAATAATAATAAGCTTTGTAATTTAACTAACATAAAATATAGGCCAAATGGTAAATATCACCAACATTATAATTAGTAAATAAGTTAATGAAATTAATTAAATTAATGAAAATTGTTTAATGTAAATCAATAACCGTGTATAATAACTGTAACAACACTTTGTGAAGGTATTGAAGGAAGGTATAAAATTATTAGAAAAAATGCAAGTGTAATAACACTGGAATCTAAGGAAAAGTCTAAATTGAAGATAATATTCAAATTAGTTAACCAAATCATAAAATTACTGAGAATTAAAGAAAACAAACCATAATAATTCCGTCAATGATCTTGTTCAATGATAATTAGAATCTAACAGAAATTGTAAACCATTTAATGTGGAAGGGAGTAAAGTAGCTAAAACCAAATATACTGTAAATATGACTTTTTAAGTTAAAAAATACTATAAAGTATATCATGTGTGGTATTAAATGATGCAGAATTAAATAAGGAAATTGATTATGTAATTAGTATTTAATAAGAATAAATAATAAGCAAAATGTAATTAATAATATAATGTAAAAGTCAATTATTTAGTACAACATATAATTGAGGCTGAAGTGTCAGCTGATTTAAACCAATGTGAATTTAATACTAAATCAGCCAGGACCTTTTGTATGAAGAATAAAGAGATGAAGTTGATTGTTAGACGTTGAGATGAACACATCTGAACGATCTCACACAAATTAAAAAAATTAAAAAAGATAGAAGATATAATTTTGGATACGAACTAAACCTATAAAAATAAAAAAGAGAAAGTTAAAAATATGAGTCATCAACACTGAGTTCAAATGAAATACATCAAATTAGTCTATTTATGAAGATTGGAAGGCGTAACCCAGATATTAGAACAATATAAACGTTAATTCAGAATTTTATCGATACGAAATTTGCCATTGCAAAACCTTATGAACTACTGGAACAAGAACACATTTGAACACTGATTGCCGAGTCAAACAACTGATCACTAATCCTGAATAATTACACTGTTATGAAGAGAAATTAATCACTACTGCTCAGATGAGGAACACATAAATAATCAACATTTATTTGAAGGAATTCCGTCGTGAAGACTTCTCGTACATACGCAGCAAGGAGGCAGCCATCTTTGTTTTGAAAACGGACCAGTCCAGCCAACTGTGGTGACGTCAGCCTTCGCCCAGATTGTTGGTTCGAGAAATCTAATTTTATTAACATTTTTATATTAAATATTATTTCTATTTTTATAATTAAGAATTGTTTTATTGTAAGTGTTGTACTTTTCAGCATTACCCTTTCTCTGACTTTTAATAACAGCTAAAAGAACCTGTAATTCAAAATTAATAATTTATATAACGAAACCAATTTGCCCTGAGATATGAGTTTTCGAGTTGTGGATTAACAGTTCGATTCAAAGTCAATTGATCGCTATTAGATTAATAAATTCATTTAATATTCTAATTTTGAGTTTTATTTCTTGGTAAACATATATATAGAAGAATTTCAGGTAATATTTGAAACCTGGACTCCAAGGAAGAAGAGAAGAACATTGCGAAGGAGTCATAATCACTGAATAACTGAATACCACTAATCGATTATTACATTTCATAATCTTTTTAACGCTGCAAAACAATTATTGTTATTCTAACATAATAAATTAACTAAATTAATAATTACAGGAATTAAGGACAAATAAATAAATAATTAATAAATTAATAAATAATAAAAAAATAAAAGAAAAAAATTTTATTTTCAAACAAAATTTTTTTACCAAGTTATATTATAATTTTTGTAACTCCGAAACTCAAATTTATGAAACGTCAAGGAAACATTAGTATCGTTACAATATATGAATAAGAATATTAGCGCATTAGATCAAGGATGACGGACATTAGCATGTTTTAGATTGATTTATGCAATTTTTGTCAATTAGCTATAAGTTTTGTATTTAGTGACGGATAAGGACTTGTGTTATACCAAATTCTTTGTAAATTTTTGCTCTATAATGTCATGTACTTTGTTTGTGAATATGTGCGCGCGTTCGCGTGTGGTGAATCTTCGTTGTTATATCTTCCGCGTTAGTCATCCGATCGGCATGAGACTTGGACAGTGAATTATTTATGAAAATAGCTACAATTTCTATATACTCTTTTGTTCTCAGCTATTTTTTAAATGTAGTTTTTTATTTAGTAGCAGCGGTGGAGCGAGTGACGTCACGCCGAGTGTAAAGGAATTCTATGTGTCAAGTAAAACTTATCCAAACTGAACTATATAAACTCTTTTATAACAAATAAAATACTATACATGACATTTTGTTTAATTTTAAATATATCATATAAACAATTATTTACTTGTGGTATAAATAAATAATTTTTCTACACCTCCAATATAGACTTTTGCATAATTTATACACACATAACTATCCTATGAGAAAATATTTATTTGTATCATCGCATAGAGATATTTGGCGCCCAACTTGGGGCACGATTTTATTATAATTTATTAATATTATATATTTAATTGTGTAAAGACTAGATTCATTTGGACTATTTTGTGTGTATTCTATTTGTAAGCAGGGAGTATATAAAATTTAATGAATATTCTCTGTAAGCAGATATTTGAACAGTATTATTAATTTAGTTTGTTTGGAGGTTTGAATTATTATTTGTGTATGTATTAGGTTAAGTATTGTGAACATTTGATTAAGATACTAGACTGTGACGTTATACAACATTTAAACTAAACATTAATACTATAATAATAAGAGTTAATAAATAATAGTGCCGTTTACATTAAATAAGGAATATAATATTTGTTTGAATTGTGACGTCAAACAAATATAATATTTGTTTGGAATTAGATTGTTCTGTGACGTCGTAACACTACGTTAGCTGCATTATTAGCCAATATGCAGAAAATGTCAGAAGAAAATAAAGCTAATATGCAGAAAATGTCAGAATAAAATAGAGCTAATATGCAGAAAATGTTAGAAGAAAATAGAGCTAATAAAGAGGAAGCAGTAAAACAACATAGATCACTACATGACGAGAATAAGAAAATTTTTACTGCCGCTGTACATGAACAAGCTAAACAAAATAAACAACTTTTAGAATCGACAGAAAACCGTATCGGAGAGAAAGTCGAGTTAATTCGCACTAACATTGAGCTGGCACTTGAAGCTAATACTTCACGTCTTAGTGACTGTGAAGCTAAGATCAATGTCATGGAAGAAAGAATGGTAAATCATACATCGACGGTGAATGAATTGGTAACAGAGCAGGAACAGCGGATACAGGAGTTAAAACAACAGCTGACCCGACTCCAAAGTACCTTGACACCAGCGAACCAGACCACATATATTTATAAAAATGCTGATGAACTCAATTCGCAAGTAAAATTCTATGGTAGAGAGACAAAAAATCCCCTCCACTTTCTCAAAAACTGCGAGAGAGATATGGACACGATAGGTGACAGCCTAAGCAAAATGGACAAAATAAACTGGGTGGTGAGAAGGTTAAAAGGTACCACGGCTGAATGGTTCAGCTTCATACAGGACAAAATATGTAGGTATGAAGATCTGGTGCAGCATTTTAGGGCTAGGTACTGGAACAGCGAGATACAAAGAAAGATCCATGTACAGCTGGAATTTGAAAAACATTCGAGTATGAAAGGTTCAAAAGAAAACTATTTAATGCAGCTAATATCTAGAGCCAAGTATCTGGAACCTGAAGTAACAGAAGCAGAAATGGTAAGTAAGTTAGCTCACCATTTTGGACGCGGAATTCAAATCGTGGTTATTACACAAGGGGTTAAATCCTTAGAAGAACTACTCTTGTTATTGACTAAATGGGATAATGTGGATAACCCAAGTAATAATAGTAATAATGATCAATCACGTAAACAATTTCAGCCACAACAACAACAACAACAACCAGAACAACAGCAACAACAGTTTAAAAATAAACCAAGATTTCAAAGATTCAATCAAAGCAAAGTATCAGCAATTACCGAGACCAATGCAAATGAAGAGCAGCCAAAAAACATGTATGGTTGCACGGCGTGGGTTTGTGCAATAAAATTAATTATATAAATAAAAATAAGAATAAAAATCCAATTAAAACATACAATAACAAACGGCAGTATCAGAAATCATATTAGCAATAATAGTGATAGTAATGTAAACATTGGTTCTGGCTCATACCCTGTTGATGTTAGGTATGAATTAAGATATAATAATTGTGTTGATGAATGTGTGGAAAATACCCTGTTGATGTTAGGAATAAAATTAAGATATAATAATTGTGTTGATGAATGTGTGGAAAATAATAGAGTTGAGGACAATAGTGACATTGTTGTGTTAGCGAGAATCAATGGTCGTGTTGGTAATGTTTTGCTCGATAGTGATGCGCAAGTGTCATTAATTAATGAAAAATTTATTAACAAACATAAGCACCAATTTAAGAAAACACCTACCTTACCTGTCAATAATACTATGGTTACTACGGCGGCCGGTGATACACAAATTATTTGTAAACCTTATAGTTAAAAATCTAGTATATGATGTTACATTAGGCACTGACACTTTAAGAAAAATACATGCCACAATCGATTTCAGTAACAAAAAACTTACATTCACAATTTGAAATAAATTGGGATATACACAATTATTTTGGGATATATGGACAGTGACTTGAAGCAATCCGAGCGGTGTACTGGCATACAAAAGCCAGTTTTTAATCTCGTGGATAAGATAACGAGTAGCGGCCAGTCCACCGCCAATCAACTAACAGCTGATCAAGAGAAACAGTTAGATAATATTTTAAACAAATATGAATCGGTTTTTAAACATGAACATACCATTACTAGCGTATATAAGCATAGGATAAATGTAGCTGATGAAAATAAATTTGTCCGAAAAACCTATCCAATTTCATTACACTACCAAGGACAAGTTGAGGAAGAAATTAATAAAATGTTAACGAATGATATTATTGAACATGCCGATAGTAACTTCCTAAATCCTATGGTAGTAGTTAAAAAGAAAAATAACGATATGCGTATTTGTTTGGATATGCGCAACCTCAACAGCATAACACAAAAGTGCTACGATTGTGCACCCAACGCCGAGAATCTATTTATAAAATGTCAAGGGGTCAGGTACATGTCGTGGCTGGACCTCAAAAGCGGGTTTTGGCGGATTCCATTACCCGAAGATTGCCGAAAATCTTCGGCGTTCCTTTATAAAAACAAATGCTACCAGTTTAAGGTAGTTCCTTTCAGGTTGGTGACCAGCCTCGCTGCATGGTTAAATGACTAGAATTGGCACTAGGACCGGCAGTAGAAGAATTCGTAAGCGTGTTTGTGGACGACATACTCGTAATATCTAAATCTTTCGAGGAGCATTTAAATCACCTCTATACTGTCTTCCGAAAGTTAAGAGATGCTAATGTTGTGCTTAACTTGGACAAGTGTGGGGAAAATCCCGAATAAAATTCCTGGGTCATATTATTTCGGCGGATGGTGTTAGTACCAATCCTGAGAAAATCCAGGCCATCACGGAATTTCCTAACCCCAAGAAAGCAAAAGATATCAGGGGGTTCCTCGGATTGACCAGGTATTTTTGTCGTTTCACACCTGAATATTCAAAGACCATAGAACCACTTCTGGAACTATTAAGAAAAAATACCAAATGGCGATGGGAAGAGAGGCATGAGGCAGCATTCAAAGCTACCAAGGACTTGTATAGTAAGAACTTACATATATTCCATCCTGAAAAAGATGGGACATATGTACTTAATTGTGACGCGTCCTTGTTCTTAATTTGTTGCCATTGTAAGATGTTAGGAACAAAGTTTCTTTAGATAATTTATTTAGAAATTTTAGATGACAGGTAAAATGTATCTAAAAGCTCATCCTCCTAGACTGACTTAACCTGTTGAGCCTGCAAGCTGTGGAACTTTTTTATTTGTCTATGTATCGTCATGAAAACCACACTAGTTTTCCATGGAAAGATAGGAAAAATCAAGTAAATTTATTTTTATTCTTCACACTTTCAGTTCATTGACCCTTTTACTGAACACCTTGATTCTACGTTTTTATAAACGCAATACTGTCAATGACACACTAATGCATCAGTAGCACTAAAAAGGTTAATATAATACTGTTTCTGTTTTGTTAAATAACTATCTAGATGGTTCTACTGCCTTCTTGAAGCTGTAGTCTACTTTCAAGTGTCTTTAATATGCAGAGGAATGAGGACAGTCAGCAGTTTACGTGACAGTTCATGTGGTAAGTTTACATGTGATTAGAGTGTGGAACTTAGCTCGGGTTTGAATTAAAACTAACTCTCTGGCTGTTTGGCCATGATCCAAGGTTTCCAATAAAACCAGATGTTTCAGCAGCACCACTGGCTGCCATCTTCAGTGGAAGAAACGAGTCAACGCTAACGTGGATGTAGTACATCAGGACCACAGTAGTACAGTAGGACTCGTTTGTTCCACTGAAGATGGCAGTCAGTGGTACTGCAGAAACATCTGGTTTTATCGGAAAACTTGGACCACGAGTTAGTTTTAATTCAAATGACACCGGCTGTGTAAGCCTTCGTACAACTTATTAGTTTGTGTTGTTAATTGTCCAAGTAACAACACCAAATACTTATTTCTTGTAACTGTAGTCTTGTAAACATATTTATTTTGTAGCTGTTCCTTATTGTTGTAAACAGTGCATAGGAGAATTGTTTTACGACAAATTTGGATGAAGTGTTAACAAATACTTGGTACCATCTTATCTCTCTGGGATTTATCATTTCCTCTTTACTACACACTACTATCCATGATATCTATACTACGAATGTTTTATAAAAATGTACTTTACAGAGTTTACTCTACAAAGAACATTCTAAGCATGTACGCCAATACATACAAGATCTATACTCTGGAGCATGAAGGAAGGCGATGAGGTCGGCTGCATACCAGCAGCACAATATCACGTGATCGTGTAAGCCAATAGGCGTCAGTCATTCGTTTCTGCTGTGTGAGTGCACTTTGTGTCGCATTAGTGATATTTGTTGACCATTTGTTTTAGTGTTTTTGCTTTAGTGTTTTAGTGTTGTCACAGTTTCATTAGTTAGTTTATTGGCAGATGTGGCTGACAAAGAGAAAATACGCCAAGTGTTGTACAAACACGCTCGGGAAATTGTATTTAGTGTGTATCAGTTCTTCAAGCGAGGGGCAGAGTCAGAAACAGGAACTTGTTTCAGCGTTGCTAAATGCCAGACGAGAAGTGGCTAACAATAGAAGAAACTGACAGTTGACGAAAATAGTCTGACAACATCGCAGTAAATCGCTCTGTCTCTCTCTGGGCAGTAAGATCTCTGTTTGTCACCTTCGTTCATGCTCCCAAGTCTAGGATTTCATTCATTACAATCTACTTCTTCATTAAATGATACAAATGAAGACCAATCATTTGAGTCACCATCATCACTCACACGTTACTTGATCATGTTTATTTGGTTTTTATTATCGGCAACTCGGCACTGTGTCTTAACATGTGTCTTTTCAAAGAACCCTTTTGATGGCACTTCTGAGGACACAGCGGACAATGGAATCTTGGTTCTTTTCCGCATTCCCATTTCAAGTGCTGTTTCAAACTGTTCTTCATTTGATACCGACGGTTACAATTGGGACAAAAGAACGGCGGCTGTTCATTGTTACTACCTCCTGTCTGAAGATCTTTGCTCCGCAGAAGAAACCCATCTGAAAAAAGTACTGCAGTTATATTAAAATTTTTTACCACAAACTGCTTTAAAAAAAAACTCAAATTAAAACCGTTTCAAACAAAATATACCTGTACTAGTAACAGCATTGGCATATGACAGCAGTAACTACTTATTATTGTTGAAGTTTTACTTTGTAAAGAAACAAACATTTTAATTAATCAACTTTTTGTTAGGGAATTGTAGATTCTCTAAATAAAATCTGATTCATTATACTCTATTGTTTTAGTTATCCCTGATAAGTGCTTTCTAGCTCATCAACGTACCAGAATAAAGATCACATTAATCCATTACGATTGAAGCACTTATTGGGACTACCTAAACTAGTGGACTACAATGATAATGAGAGCTGTTCTTCAAAAACATTTTATAACACCAAGTATATTTTCTCCCACTCGTCATCTTCCTCCTCTGTCAGTGTTCACTGGGAAGTTCAGTGTCAAAAACTTCAGATGTTCATAAGGAATGCCATTATGAGGAATGATGTTCTGTGATATTCTGCCATTTATCTCTGTCCTAATTCATTGACCCTTGGATTTCATAAAATGAGTTTTATGAGGTTTGAGACACTCAACTGAGGATCGTACTGAGGGTGAAATGTTTTCCTTGGACTGCATACAATAAGAGTTCTATGAGGTTTGAGACACTTAACTGAGGATCTGGCTGAGGGTGAAATGTCTCTTCTTTTCATAAACACGTTCCTTTTGGTAGTTACTTTAGAATACCATTCTGCAAACATGTTAAGAGGTAATGTTAAACCATAAAGCTTAATAATGTTTACCACTTAATAGTTGGCAGTTACAGTATTGTAGATCCTCACTTTTAGTGTATGTTAAGTGTGTTGTTTCAATTATATGATGGAAGGCCAATATTTAAACTGTTCAAACTGTTAAACACATAACACATTAAACTGTTAAACTACACATACACATAGGATAACGTTTTTTTGTTGTTTTTTTTCTACTCTTTCAATTCCTATAGTAAATTAAAAATGGAGTGTTACAAGTGTACTGACCCAGTAGTGGATTTGTTCATTGAGGAGGGAACTTACATGTCTACTCAAGCCGTGTATTTTCCAAACTTACACAGACATACTACACAATTTTTTGCTATTGTTTTGGTTTTATGGTTGTTAAGTCACAGTCTACTGTCAGATGTTAATTTGGTCAAATGTTTTATCTACATCTGACTCAACGGCTGTCTTAAATGTATCCAGTAATAATGGTCGAAACTTGAAAATTGTTTGTGGTCTTGGCCTTTAAAAATGTTAATTACAACACCACTCATATCTGAGTACACAGACTAGAAAGGTTTTAACTACACGTCTTAAGCACAAATTTTTTAACCTAGTCTAGTTTCCATTGCTTCTGTCCTCTATGTTTTGCTCTTTATTCAACTTTCTTTGTATTATCCTCCTGCATCTCCACTCTCTCCCTGTCCTCAGCAAGGTTCAGTTTCATTTCTCTAGTCATATTTTTAACACCCGAGATTTTTTTATTTGTGTAATTCAGGTTTTGATGCTTAAAAAAAGTTCCTGTACACACGATTATACAGTCAACTAATCCCAACAAGTTCTCATTGCTCTCACGGATGGGTCAAAATAGCCACCGAAGACAACTACCAAAACAAACTCGCTCACAAAACGTCAAATAATTGACCACAATCTAACACCCAGAAAATCAAACAGACGCAAAGACAATAATACTGCAGCAATTAAAAACTATGAGTAATGAATAACTGTTTTAAACATGCGTGTCATTAAGAATAATTAGAAATACTTTATTATAAATGTGAAATCACTAAAAGACATGAAAACTTGTAGAGACGTGGTTTATTTAGACGGAATTCATGATTTTGCTGAAAATCAGGATCCACAAAAAAAACCTCAGAAAATAAAACTGACTTTTTGCTATTAGTCCACAACTAAAACTATAAAATTGTCGGCCAAAAAGTTCATCAAGAGGAGTATCACGAAATTGGAATAAGTGAAGCAAACTTAAATTTATGATTTGTTTTTACTACTTGAATGTTGAAGACAATAGAAGTAAAGGGCACAGTGACATTTAGTAAGCAGGTTTTCAGAAGAAATGCCATTAAGGCTTCTACAAAAGTTTTTGTTTGGAGCAATTGATTTACAGAAATGAAACCTTGAAAGAGAAGACCATGCTGGAAGCAACAGCTATATGAATATAATAAATGGCCATTCCATTCCAAATCATCCAGCCAAAGTTCAACTGACACCCAAGTTGTATATTTCATCACACACTACAACCAAACAACATATTAAATGACCAATTACACTATAGATCACATATACTTTTTGATACACTTGTTCAAACACACACTTTGAATCCCAGCACCAATTCCCTCCCACCAGCAACCCCCACCACACACACCTACAACGAATAACGGTTATTTTGTACAGACATTCTGTATTTCAAATCCCATTGAGGAAGACGGACACCACGTCGAAACGTTTGGGACAATAAACCAAAAGTAAGTGTTCACTTGTGAAAGTTTATGTATATATATAATATTTAAAAAAGTGAATGAAGAGGATGTACCAACAAGACAATTATATTAATTGAATACAAAAATAAGAAAAAATGCCAAATTTCACCCAATGCTAACAAGTAGTTTCAGAATTATGGTCGTTTGAAGTTTTACGAGATTTGAACTTCGGAGGACAATTTGAGCGGGAAACCAGCTTGTATATATTTGGGCTTTTCTATGTAAAATCAATATTTATTGAGCTAGAGGCTTCAAAATTTATTCATTTGTCCTAAATTTTATGGAGAATCAGATGATACTATAAGTATTGGCATTATGATTTTTCATCATGGATAAAATTATTCTTAAATAGAAAAATAAATATTCTTTCAAAGTAGTGACGCATATATCGAAAAATATCTGTGGCTAAAATCTCTCTCCAGATACCCTAATACAACCATATATTACTGAAAAGAGCATGAAATTCCCTTTCAAATGATGAAATAATATTGGTGGGTTTTTGAGTTTAAAGAGTTTTATTACAACGTAAATCTAATAATTTTTTTGCGTGTTGCGGAAATGGTATGTTCAACAAAGACAAAGTTTGTATTAAAAAAATTGGAGAGTGAAAAAGTTCTTCTTAAATATAGAAAGTCAAATTGAAAACAAAGAAAAACAGATTTGAAGTTCTCAAAGAAAAATAAAACAGGAACGAAAACTTGCAAAAGTAATAGTAAAGAAGAAGATATACATTTTAGACCATGTGTTTCGGATGTAATGTATTCTTTCTTAATATTTCTCAAAGAAAACAGGGAACAGATGGAGGGAGAGTCCGACGATCACAGCAGATTCAGATAATCTGTGAGTGATATATGCAACAACAACATAAAGAATATATAACAAACTGACTGGCTACTGATTAACATCTGAACTTGTATTATCTCTACAGAGATAAGTAACCACACCTAATTTTAACCCTCTATCTCTCTCCGTTTTCATTGTATAGACTTACAAAGTGCTGAAATTTTTGTGTTTTTAACAATCGGATGTCGCGAAACAAGACTTGCTAACCTTAAAAAAAAATCGGTATGGAGAACCATACATGACTTCCACGTCCTAAAATTTTTATTAAAATCATTTAAATATCAATTAAATACGTGGATGCTTGAGTTCTGAAGAAATGACGTATCAGCTAAAATAGTACCCCCACGGCAGGTAGGTGAAGACTATCCTCAACCTTCGTGAGGAAGGACTGTACTTTTGGATAAAATGTTGTAGGTCGAAGAGCTGGCCAAAGGGAGCTGCAATCTGATTCCTGTAATGAAATTGGACTCTCGCTGCGAGTTATCGGTTGAGCGTAAATGATGTCTATAGTGCTATCAAAGTCTTTCCTGTCAATACTATACTAGTCATTTTTCTTTTTAAAATCGTAAAAGTTAATGTTTGATCTCCATTAAGTAGTGCTCAAGTTTCCAAAGTTTTAATATTATGATGTCCGTACTCAAAACATTGTAGCAGGTTTTAGTGTGTATGAGGGTACACCGTGGAAAAAATGTTCAATATTCCCTATGGAGCATTGTACAGAGTAAAGTTGCGAATCTACAGTGTACGTTTCACAGAACAAACGCGCAAAAGGAGTGCTCCGAAGTCTCTCATGGAGCCTGAGCATCTTGCAGAGGGTTCATTCCCTAAAGACGAAAAGTCTGTCTATGAACTGTTCTTCTGTAAACACGTGCAGTTACACTGGCCACCGATCCACAGGAAGCAAATCGCTGTCCACGCTGGACACCTTTTCAGCTTGCACGCATTGTGTTGGTGTGGGTTTCTTCGACACTTTCCATTTAAAAAGGGTGCAAAACTAAGAAAATAAAAATCGGTATGGAGAACCATACAGGACTTCCATGTTGTAATATTTATGTTTAAAATAATTTACTTGAATTCGGTTCGGCAATTTTTAAAAAAATATCGCCCACCCTCAAACTAATTTCACTATTTATGGATATTTTTGTTATTATGGGGTAGTCATTTAATATAATGTTATTTTCAGTCACTTTATCCATACACATTAGGTAGGCTTACTTTATCCTTATAAAGAAACCGAACTACGCAGATAATCATCCCTCCTACAAAGCGCTCCGAAGTCACTCATGGACCCTAAGCATCTTGCAGAGGGTTCATTCCCTAAAGACGAAAAGTCTGTCTATGAACCGTTCCTCTGTAAACACGTGCAGTTACACTGCCCAGCGATCCACAGGAAGCAAATCCCTATCCACTCTGGACACTTTCTCGGCTAGCATGCGTTGTGTTGGTGTGGGTTTCAGCACTTTACATTTAAAAAGCATGCAAATGTAAGAAAATAAATATGAGTGAGGCCAGAAATAACGCAAATTGTGTGTGTGTCTTGCCTGCCTTTTTATTTCGGGAATCATAATAATAAAATGGAAACGTAAACATTACATAATTGAGATATGAGATATGCTTGCCTGCCACAAATGATATATTTTCTCTCATACATGATTTAAATTAAAATGAAAAAATTATTATTTTATTGCCTGGCAACAAAATTATTTTATTTTTGACAATTACCATTATTTGAAAAAGTTTAAATGAATTTTCGAGTACTTTACTCTTGTTAAAACGTAAAAGTTTGCAGGTAAACTACCCCTTCCCCTTAACCGATCTTCACCAAAAACAATAGGCCTTGAGTACTCTACAATTCAGGGCTGTATGCAAAAAATTATTTGATTCTGTTTGAATTGCGGCTTTTATCGTTCGCCATAGAAAAAATTTTACATTCAGACAGACATAGACACTTTTCGAAAAATGAATATTCTTCATGTTTTGAGGGTAGTACAATCAGAATCAGCCCTTATCTCGAACACGATTTTTTTTGCCATGACCATACTTCCATTTCCTTATGGAACATGGAAGTAATACACGATACCTTTCAGTAAAACTACTAAGGCTGGAAAAAATGTTTTATTTGCATCTTTGTAGTTTTTTAAAGCCAAGTTTCATCAAAATCTGAGATGGGTGAGATGGCCTGGTTGAACTGACATGGAATGACCCACAGGCAATCAAAAACTCCAGTATATATTGTGTCATTTTTGCAGGTGGTTTCAAACAATGTTATCTTTCGCGTTCATATTCATATGCCAACTGAATCAAACAACTTCATATTCATTCACTGAGAATAACATTTTATTAACAACATCATGGTTGTTGCTCATGTACACATTTTTAAAAATATACATGAATTGTTCAAACTTGTACAACGTATAAGTTTCACAACAAACAATTTACTTATATGTTACTAACACATTGATCATTTGCTCCATTGTCAGATTTAAAACATATTTTTCACAGCATTTATATTACACTGTTTTTAAAAATAAAACACTAAATAATATAAATAATATGAATAATATGCACATAATATGGAAGAATGATGACTTACACTATTTTTGATTATGATTTTTCTTTCTTAAAAGATGTAACAGAAACACACACACACACACACACACACACATTTTTATTTTTAACTTAGTACAATGCCTTTCATTACTATATTAAGCATTAACATACAAAAAATTAATATTATTTAAAAGCATTATCCCTATAATATGTTTTTTCCTTAGTTTGAGACATTTTTTTAGTATTATGTGGTATGCTCATTTTTAACCACATTGATCATCTTCAGAGATAACAGAGCAACATGCCTGACGATGAGTATAAAACTTAATGTTTACAACTTGTGGAAAAAATAACATAACTGTGATTTTATATAATATTAATTTATACACACGCACACACAAGATGTTTTTATAAAATTATCTTTCAGTTTTTAAATTGAGTCCTAATTCAATTTTGTTCTTTTCCCAGACAGTTTCGAGAAAGAATCAGCCTGATGATGGTGGAGACTGATATGCTAAAATTATACAGGAAAAATACAACATTCCATATGAAAATCGACATAAAACAAGACAAATCATGTCATACCCCATAAACATATAAGTTACCTCTCTCACGCATCTACACATGTTCATATTATAACAACAAAGTTTCTTCTTGTAGTCTTATTAAAACTCAAAAATTTATGTAACCACAAAGTTTCTTCTTGTTTTATTCTTATTAAAAATAACTCAAAAATTCATGTGTGAGTAAACAAATTCTAACAATATACCATACTCGATGTACTTTTCACAGAAAACACAATCTGCAATGAGAGATTCAAAATAATGACTGAATTATTAATAATTAAACTTAATGAATAATTATAAAACAAAAAATAACAAAACAATTCTGTAGTTTCGAAAAGTAATTAATTTATCAAACTCTCAGCAAGCAACGATATTTTCTAATAGTTACATGATAATTCTTTTGCTTCCTTAACTCTTCGAAATAAATTCGCTGGGTGAAACAGTTCTCAGAATTCGATAAATAAATTAATTCTATCAAACTGCCAAGTGTGTTATATAATTCTGTCACTATGTTCGAGCATTTCACAAAACACCAGATAAGTCGTCATTACTGTTATAAATAATACTGTAAAACTACAAGACTTTCAATTGGACAGCACATATGTACATAAATGGGTGGTTCTTCGATAAGTGTACAGTCTGGTGTATCAATGTGATAAAATACTTAAAATTTAAAAATAATTATATATTTTGTTATTAGAACATAGGAGACATCAAATCAAAAATGAATGTTTAAGAAAAAATTCAGTTCATAAAATTTTTATATAAAAAAATATGCCCACACTATGTGATAAGTCACTGGTGTCGACAGTATCCAACTGTGTTTCCAATTAAAAATTTTATTGACATGGTAAGTATTGAAAAAATTAATGCATAATATTAATTTAAATTATTTTATCAATAAATGATTATTTATAAATGTACATAATTATAAACTAAAATGTAACGGATAAAAATGTATTTAATAGTTTTCAAGCGTATCTAGTTTTACAGTCACATGCGTGGACAACTCTGAAAGTAGCAAAAAAAGTTGACTGTTGAGTAATGAATCAGCTGTTTATTGAACTGAAATTGGAGGGAAAGTAGGATTTCTTTGTAGCTGAGTTAGTAGAGTTGAGCTGTGATGTTTGCATTTTGTTCTATTGTTTTTCAAGTTTAAAAAAGTGAAAAGTGTCACGCATACTGTGTCACTTGTGTTGCCAGGATAATTCTGCAGGTAAGTTTGATTTTTTTTACCAAACAGTTTTTCTACAGATTTATTTATCAACATAAAGGAACCAATACATCCAATGTCCTAACCTCAAAACTGTTGTTCCTAGGCTCATAGAAAGCTTAAATCATCACTTGTGTGGACATCACTGGTGTGGTCAGATGCTGTCCACCCAAGTGACATAAGTCCACACGAGTGATGTGAGAGACACACAAACGGATCATTATAATCAGTTCAAGCCTATTACAAATATATCCCAAGTTTAGTAAAAAAAAACTTTTCATCATCTACAATTCATATTATTGTAGACCATTAAGTTCTACTCTCTTTGTGGTACTTGAGTATTAAGTGGACCTCACTTCACTACTTTTATGCTAATCTAAACTGACCTAACCTAACCAAACCTCACGTTTCTTTATCATTTCTAGTTGAAATAATAACAAATGTGAGGTTTGGTTAGGTTAGGTCAGTTTAGTTTAGCATTAAAATAGTGAAAACTTAGAAAAAAAAGCAGTGAGGATAAGACTTGTGGGTGAAAAGTCCACTTAATACTAAAGTACCCTCTTTGTTTCTAGACAATAATTCTCTTTATTCAAACAATTACTAAATGGATTGAAATAAATTAAATACTATTTGAAAAAATTAATATAAATTGAAATACTAATTTAATAAATCAATTAGAAGCCTACTAATGAATTGAATAAATTAACTATTAATAAAAGAAGCTATTACTAAATGAACTATGAATAAATAAATCATTCATTTATTAATTTTACTCTCAGATCTACAGGCCAGTTTTTTTTAGGCCTACAGTCTTAAAACAGATATTCCAACATATTTAGCCTACCACACATTTTATTCTGACACTACTTTATCAAGTCAGGTACATAAATAACAATAAGTAACTAGCCTATGAAATGAAAGAAATTGTTATTAGTACCAGAAACATTTAATGTGATAGGGGGAAAAGATTTCAAACTTAAATTTCTGATTTACCTTACATACTAAAAAAAATCATCATACACGCATGTCAAACTTTCTTTTTCTTATGGGTTTACATATTTTTCAAATTGTCAGTACAGTACCTTTTTTATTTTAGGTTCTAATAAGAAAAATCCACAATAACAAAAAACTGTTAAGAGAAAGAAAAAACCAGATGAAGCATATTTAGCCAAGCGTAGGGAGCAGAAGAAGATGAGTATGAGAAAGGCTAGAGAAGTTAAAAAATGACACCATGAAATATGAAGAAATGAAATTATAAAGAAGACAGAATTACAAAAAATTGAAAGAAGAAGGGAAAAAAAATCAATTAAAGACTTAATGGTCTAAGAGATAGAGGCCTTTTTTTTTTTTTACTAGGTCGATGGGATAATTTTGTCGCAAAATGTTCTATGACCTATATCGATCGTAAATACCTGACGGCGGAAAGCGTTTCGGAAGATGAAAATGGGGGCAAGCGGTGAAAGTCGGAAAATTTCGAAGGTTTTTAAATCACTCGGTATATGGCTGAAAATTTACAAGTAAGCACCCAATGTCGTTCTTATGCCCCATGCAAAGTGGCGGAAACGGAAGTGGAGTATAAATGGCCGGCGGAAAGCGTCAAAGATAGGAAAATTTTGGGAAAACTTAAAGCACAAGGTATATGTCCGCCAATTTGTGTATGCAATGTTTATGAATGTATAAGTTTGTGTGCAAAAGGGCGGAAAAAAATTCGGTAGTTTTTCCTATGAAAATCTCGATCGAACGTGCCTTGAGTGCTGCGCGTTTTTTCAACGATCGCGATTCAGTTTTATTAGTTTGCCAGTAAAAATATTCATGATATGTCCGCCAGTAAAGATACGCGGTTATTGCACAACTCTTAGTCTATTTGCTAAGAAGCGGACACCATAATGGAAGATTATTGTCTTAAATATTAGGAAAATAAATAATAACCAGCATTTGTAGTTAAATGAATAATTTTTAATTCAAACATTGTATTTAACAATAATGTTCATTTATCATTTTTTAAAACGTCTTACATAATATGTTAATACATGTATTTATTTAACCTATGTCATATATTTATAAACGTATTTACAATATTCATATATTAACAATTAATTATCAAATGAATCCATTTCGCTATCACTACTTTCATACAAAACATCCTCATCCTCGCTTGTATCAATGTCATCATCAGACATATCTTCATCTATATTATTATCATTATTCTCATCATCTAATATAACGTCATTAACAGTAGAAGGTAACTGATTACCTGTAAACCACAGGAATTCATATTTAACTTCATTTTCATTTAAAAACCATCCATGCTGTTGCGGTTCACATTGAGATGGTATAGCCTCGTGAGATCTTTGCCAAATGTTAGCAATATAACGAGCTCTCAAAATTTGTTGTTCTAACTCGGAATAGCAAGGAGGTAAACTTGACGCATCAAAATTTTTTATATTTTTCTTTTGAAAATGCTCATTTAAATTTTTTATTTTGTAATTTCGCAAAAATAATTCAAATCGGGCTCTATTTACGGTTGGTGTGTCATTTTCATCTTTACTTATTACGTTATATAAATGGCATACAAATTTTTCAATAATTGTTATTACGTCATCCTTATCCCAAAAAAATTTACCTAGCTCTATGAAAGCCTTTTGATACTCTTCCGATTGCTGAAGAATTTTATAAGGACGCTGCTTTCCTCTTCTGAAAAATGATGGATTATAATCAGATCCAGTAAAAGCATGAAACCCTGGAAGTGCTTTACACAACGATTCACCCAATCTTTCATATATTTCGTTAACATCTATTACGGTCCGCTTACCCGAAACTCCATATTCAATGGAAAAGTTCAAATTTTGTTTAATGGTATGCAAGTTTCCTAACAATATAACTAAAATATCGGTATCTGAACATTTAATTAAAACATTAGCATCGCGATTAATTTTACATAGTGAAAAACTATCTTTGTATCTGCTTCTTCATGATCAGGACAAGAAAAATTTACATTGACTGATTTGATAACTTCGCCATTTACAACTTCATACGAGTAGCAATTATCAAAATTGAGAAAAATAGTTTTGTCTTTAATAAACTCAGCAAGATGTTGGCCACTCCAATGATTTATTATAAAATTAATCAACGCTTCTTTAAATTTACTATTTCTCAGTTCTTTAGAAAAGTCTGTAGATCTCGGTTGATTTTCCCCTAAGATGACGAAGTTACGATCAGATAACGAGCTTCGTCTCAATGAAGGCTCGTAATCTTTAATTGAAGGTTGAAAGTATCTATCAAAAATGAGATGAATTTCGGATGCTCGGTTATTAGTAATTGTTTTCAATAATTTTTTTGATATACTCCCAAATGTTTTAGGGACATCTTTCATACAATGCAAAATGTAAAAGCCATCTATTATTATAATGTCTGGTATTAAAGAACGACTACTTTCAACTTTCAAACATTTAGTCAATGCAGATTTTTCCGTTTTACAAATCGTGCCATCTAAGTTACACAAAGCCATTGAAACAGGAGTTAAAGGGTATGTGAGGATCTTTTCAATATTAGCATTTTGGTCCTTTGAAATAGCAAGCATGCGTCCAAATAAATCTCTTTGCAACCGCACTTCTTGTACTTTATTATTGACAACCATTTTTTTCCTCTCGTTAGACTTAACAAAATTACTAATCTTGTTTTGAGATATACGTTCTTCAAATCGGGTCATCGATTGACCACATTCCGCAATAAATAACTCTCTTAACTTATTACCTTTTTTTTCTGAATTTAAAAGAAAATCAGCTACTTCTGTTGTCGTAGATCGTCCGGTTGCAATATTATATATAATATAATATATATTATATATATATATAATATTATATATTATGTTATAACAAATCCTGATCCATCTCAATACAATCAAAAGGATTCATGTTATTCTTAACTACGGAAATAAATCTGTTTAACTGAATTGTATCTTTATTAATTTGATGTTTTTCTAAATCCGAACTGACGTCTTGAGCTTTTTGTAGTCCAGTTTCATTGAGAACATGTGAAATTATTTTTGATCTGATGCTATGACTTCTGGACCATCGTTGGCGGGCAGATATTGAATTTTTAAAGTGTGTTACACCAGTAAGTCTTCTAGCAGCATCAGCATTGATTGTTTGTTCTAAGGTCAGATCAACAGGTATTTTCGAAAAAGGTTTTCCTGTTCTTTTTACAGCGAACAAGCCTTTTTCAAATTCCTCCGCCAGCGCTGGATGTGTTTCATTTATTTTTAATAAATTGTCATGGTACTTAAGTAACCACCGAGCATAATTGTGCTGATTAAATATGAAAAACAAATTAATAAGTTTTGGTATGATGAATTTATAAAGCTCAAAATCGCCAGTGCGGATACTTCTGGAAAACATCAAATAATAATTAATAAATTCTACGTACATCATATAAAATTGTGGAGTTTTTCCAAACTTTCCATCAAGTGTATTTTTTTTGTATTTGAAATATTTATTAAAAAGATCGTCAAGTTCTTTGTCAAGAAATACTTCATTTGATAATCCTTCACTTTGTATTTTCGTAATTATTGTCCGTATTCTATTATCAATAAGTAGCTGATTTTCTTTAAAAAATCTTTCAAAATGTAGGATCTGCAAACCTAAAGATATCATTGGATGCAGACGCTTACATCTATTAAAATGCTTACCACTAATAAAACCATTAACAGAACCGCTCGCCAAAAGTTCGCTTTCTACCATCATTTGTGTTAGTCCACATCCATTAATGAATTTTCCGACAGATTTAAAGTAAGCCATCATTGTGTGGAAAGCGCCCATATGAATAAAAAGATTATCAAACAATGGCTTTTCAGTACACTGAATTTGAAAAGCAACTTTTGCAATTTGCAAATCATAAGTAACCTGCATATAAGTTTGTCGACACTCCTCAGCAATTTTTTGGCTCAATCTCATTCTTTCGTATACTACTGATATATTTGTTGGCGAAGCATTAATAGGAGTAAGGTAGCTAACTTTTTGTTTGCAATTATCATCTTTAATTACTTTACTATTGAATCCAACCCACATTGGTGTATTTGGAACATTGTGATAATGAGATAATACCCATAGAATATCAAGTTTTTTCATTTTATCAAATTTATTGGCAGTGATTTCACGTAAAGAACTATCTAATGGTAGCAAATACTCGAATACTTTTGGCCTTTTAACGTATTCTACTAATTCAGGAGCTATTGCCTCAAAAGTTCTTCTTTTTTTAAGAGGAGATAAAGCAATACTATTGGTAGAACAATTTCCCGATTCTATAGAATTATCATTTTGATATAAAATTCCAACAGTATCATGCAAAGTATCCTTGCCGCTGCATGTTTCTACAAATCTATCGAAATTGTCGAAAGCAACACCTGTACAAAGATCCGGAGACAAGACAACATCATCCGGGCATATACTAATCATAATACCGGGCATCAAATAAACTAATAGATGTGCAATATTCTCATATCTTCACTGGCGGACATATCCTGAATATTTTTACTGGCAAACTAATAAAACTGAATCGCGATCGTTGTAAAAACTCGCTGCGCTCAAGCCACTTTCGATCGAGATTTTCATAGGAAAAACTACCGAATTTTTTTCCGCCCTTTTGCACACAAACTTATACATTCATAAACATTGCATACACAAATTGGCGGACATATACCTTGTGCTTTAAGTTTTCCCAAAATTTTCCTATCTTTGACGCTTTCCGCCGGCCATTTATACTCCACTTCCGTTTCCGCCACTTTGCATGGGGCATAAGAACGACATTGGGTGCTTACTTGTAAATTTTCAGCCATATACCGAGTGATTTAAAAACCTTCGAAATTTTCCGACTTTCACCGCTTGCCCCCATTTTCATCTTCCGAAACGCTTTCCGCCGTCAGGTATTTACGATCGATATAGGTCATAGAACATTTTGCGACAAAATTATCCCATCGACCTAGTAAAAAAAAAAAAAGGCCTCTATCTCTCGGTCTAGTAGTAGAGAGCAGAGAAAAATTCGTAAGGAATGGAAAACCCATTCCAGTAACTACAGAATGAGACAAAAAACCAAAGAAATAGAGAAAGAGTTTGTTGATAATAATACTCCTCCAGGAAGCCCAGAAGCAATGGAAGTAGAAAATATAGAGCTGCCATCTACATCTAGACAAAAAGAAAGTGGGAAAAAATTAACTAGGTGAAACCGTGAAACGAAAAACAAAGAAATTAAAAAATTGCAAGAAAAGCTGAAAAACGCCCAACAAAAGTATCTAAAATACAAATCAAGACTATCCCGCCTCAAGAAAAAAAATCTGAGCAAGCAACCTGCTGATGATACTCCGAGAAAAGTGGTTGATGATCTTTTGAAAGGTAAAAATGTATCAAAAGAAATAAGGAGAAAGTTATTGTTTGGCGAAGTCTTAGCAGAGATGTTTTCCTAAAAGCCCAAAAGTAAATGATTATGTGCTGGTGAAATTTGAAGGAATAAACAAAAACTTCTATTATTACATTGGTAAGATATTATAAAAATTCCAAGGTGAATTTCTAGTAAAATTTATAGAAAAAAGTGGAAAAAAGTTTGTGTGGTCACAAAACGAAGATTCATCATCAGTTGAGTTAAAGGACATTATTGCTGTGCTTGATCAGCCAAATATTAATAATAGGCAACAGTATGACTTTTTGTTAGAAGCAAAATATCAATCATATTTAGCAACTGCTTAACTTAGATCGCCTAGCAACCTAAGCCAGATTATATGTTATCACGATATTTTCCATAAACTTGTTAAAACTTATTTGTTTATATTCATTATAAACCTTATGACACTTGAACTTGTTCTTATTTTTCCCCTACTACATTTTTTTTATTTGTTTTAAGCTTTTTGTCACATACTGCTTACAAAAAATCGAAAAAGTGATTACTTGTCACTCGCGTGGACATTGGCATCACTTGTGTGGACAAGGTGAAACTTCACTTAATTTTTTTTTAATTTAAATATTTTTTTTGTGCTTGACGACTGTTTTTATTGTTATATAAAGAAAGTTTGCAGAACTTTTAACAAATTTTATTTTAAAAATTTATGATTTGCAATGACAAAAAATTATTAAAACTGTACACTTTTTGAAGAATCACCCAAATAAATATTGTATTCAAACATGAAATACTTTTATATCCAAATATAATGTAAAACTAATAATGTAATATAACGTAAACTATAAAAAATTCAACATTAAAAAACAAAAACAGATCAATATAAACTATATTATAACTGAACATCCATCCAATACAAAGATTGCAAAGAAATTTTTATTAATTGTTTATTTTTCAAAATTAATGTAATTTTACAAATGGGAAGTTTTTCTTAGCTAAGAACAAATGACACATAGGCCTATCCTAAAACAGGAATAAGATTTTGTCTGATGGGGAAGAAAATTGTTCTGCAATCTCGTGGCCAATCAACGACTACCAACCACTGGCCATGGGCTCGGTAACTACTGCATATGCCAGAGATGGCTTGAACAATACAAGCCATTTACATACTATGTACAGCAATGCATAATGTGGCAACACTGTTTCCCATAACCAAGACCTCCAATCTTATTCCTGTTGTATTCATTGTAAAACAAAAAATCACAAACTAATTATTATAAATGCTCAATTTTTTGATACACAAATTTTAGAGTTTATATAGTTTTTGTAAAAACATAGACTTGCATTATATATAAATGTATGGTTAGGTTGGTTTTCCACTACAAAAAAGGGTTATTAAGGCAGACACAAATTGGAAAAATTCTATACATTTACAGTGTTTAAAATATGAAATATTGTTTGTACAATAAATCTGATATTGAGAATCTGTCATTTCCAAATTTTTCAAAAATCAGTAGTTATATTTTGTTGGCTTGTAAGTTTTTAAATGCTGTCATTTAAATCTGTATTGACGTTCCACACCAATAACTTGGTGCGTTCACAAAACAAAAACTTTTTCTGTGAAATTAACAGTCACGTTTTTGTTATTATCTCTGCCGCTCAAAGATACATTAACTTTGTGCACGTGTCTAAGATGCCTGTTCAGATCACCGTTATGGTAAAACTTTCTCCAACAAAACACGCACTGCCTCTGTGGTTCTTTTCCGCACTCGACTCGGACATGAAGACTCAATGCAGTCTTTGATCTGTACACTCTACCGCATGTCATGCAATTGAAGCAAACCTCCAACGCCGCATTCTTCTGACTATCCCATTCTGACAATCTATTTGATGTTTTGTTCATGTATATTAAATTATTGATTAATACACAGTCCATTTTTCCTGAAACATTTTCAAAATTATATTACTGTAAAAATAGCAAGACATTCAACGTCATGAAACAGAAAACGTAACAGATATATATCTGTTTGTACACATAAATGTGGTAATGTAAGAATGCATAGAGTTACCATATATTTCATAACGTGAAAGGTCTGACAATAAAACTTACAGATTCGTCACAGCAAGCCTCTGTTGTAGCACTGTACAGACATTGGGCTCATAAGTAATTACGCATACCATGCGGAGTGTTGAAAAGACAGTCGACATAAAAACTTTTATACCAAAAACTAATCTCACATCACAGATGCCCATGAGACTTTAGAGAAGAAAAAAAAATCGCCTGTGCTGGAACCACACGTTCCTGTGTAAGCTTACGTCAGTGTGGTGGTTCTTCGCAGTTCTGTCCAGCGGACTTAAAGGGTAAGTAACGATTCTTTTTTTATACAGTTTTTCTATAGTTGTATTTAACTTTGTAATAGGGGTGGTAAATATTATTTTTTGACATTTTACACTTGTTAGGTACCGAATCCTATGTAGGCTCAAGTCTGTATTTAATTTTACTAGGTTAACTTACATTTGAAGACGACACCGATTGTTTAGCAATCAAAACGTTGTGTGATAAATTATAACGATGGTAATTGTTCTGTTAACACACATCCATTCACTGGAAATCTAGCCCTCACCATCAAAAGAAATAACTAGATGGCAACTAGAGAATTAGTTTCACAAAACCAGTTGTAAAGCTGCTTTGAGGAATATGATTCAAAGCACTGGTATTATTCTACAGCTTGCCAAGGAAATTAATTTTAAGTATGTATGTTGTAAAGCTTATAAAATATACTGAGAGTATCTATATACAGAATCTCCCAAGATTGTTTTGGTTTTTAAGTTCATTTAAATACTGAGTTTAATTGACTACTCTTTTGTACAATAATTATTTTACTACGGTAAACAATAACAACATTGGCTTGTTTACATCAGAGGTAAAAAAAGGTCAGTCTAAAAATTGTTATTAGAACACAATTCTTATTTGCCTTTAAGAAATGTGTTCTAGATACGGTTGGAGTATATGACAGATTTTACAAATACAGTTTTATAGAGAACAATATCTGGGCCAAAAAAGTAAAATGTTCACAATTTTGTTTTCCAGTTATTTATAAGTTATGAAAAGTTAGCTTCATTTAATTTACACTTTCCACAAAGTATCCTTAATATCCTTAACATTACCATGTTTTTATAAGCTAACAGTAGACTACTGAGAAGCAAAGTCACTAGTCATAACAAAAAAAAACTATATAAGATGCTTATCAGGCTGGTCGTACTTATGGAGGAGAGACATGTACATTAACAAAAAAGGAATAGTAAACACTAAGAAAGTTTGAAAGAAGGATTGTACGATATGTTTGTGACCCGGTTAAAGAAGATGATGAGTGGAGAATAAGAAATACCAGGAGACTGATGAGCTGTTGAAGCATACGGACACTGTTAGATTCATAAGGGCTCAACGAATACAATGGCTAGGTCACCTAGAGTAGATGGATGATCAGCATATGCCAAAGAAAATCCTGAGAGTGCAAGTCTATAAAAGCAGAAAGAGCTAGGATAAGATGGTTGGATGATGTGCTGGAAGATCTAAGAATGGATGTGAGGGGTTACACTGATGTGGCAATAGACAGGAGACTTTGGAGAAGATAGGTGTTGGAAGCCAGAACTCATGTTGTGCTGTAGTGCTGAAGAAGATGTTTTTATAACACGATACAATGGTCAGTCCTAACTGGTAAAACACGATGGTCAATAATAATTTCAGCATTTCTGTTACCCTGATTTCTTTGCTGACTGTTGTGCTAGGGTCATTTGGTTCATTTCCATGTTCTTCTGGGTAGTGTGTACATCTGTGTTATAGTACACTTGAGATTTAATTAAGTCTCAAATGTATTTTAGTTATAAAAGCATATTATAGTAGAAAAAACAATAGCTTAGAAGGCAAGAACCACCCTCAAGAATGCAAGCTGCTATTCTTTTCACATAGTTTTGTTTTACCACCCTAGTCTGGAAACACATTGCTTGTGTTTCATATTCTTCAGGTCCCAAATTATAAATCTTTTACCAGTGTATTCACTGTCATAAGTTATAAACAAAAATTCACAACTACAACAATGTTTCAAATGCCATGCTATATTAATCCGATAAAGTTGTACTGAAAAAAGGCAGAGTCTCAGTTTTTCTTTAGTAGGCATTACTACCTAGTTCTGCGCCACTGAAGATGGCTGCCGTTGGTATTTCTGAAAATTTGAACATTCGACCATGACCTAATAGCCTGATAAACATGTTTTACAGCTGTTTGTTCTTAAGGTACGATTTAAAAACTCGCCGCCAAGGCAGCTCGGTCCCGATGCCAGGACAGAACAGTATTGGCGGCGGCGCCACAGCAGTTTTGGTGATTTCGTTTCTCACTGCCAAAGCGGTGGCAGCGCTGCCTAAGGGAAGGTGATACTACATTCATATTTCACTTATTACGTAGTTCATACTGACATTTACCAGTATACAGTTCATTGCTTTAAAAAAGAAACTATGAGTACTGCTAATGAATGTACTCCAAGAAGAAGATGGTGGCACTTTGCTAATACTAGCATTATTTATCCACAAACAGAAAAGGAAAGCCACCTAAGACATCTTCAAAAGTCGTGAAGAAGGATGTTTTAAAACATTGGTAGAAAGTCAATTTCAATTGGATGAAGACCTCATATTTAGACAATACTGTAAACTCAATTATAATCAGTCGGTATGGTTGCTGAAGTCATGAAGCCTTCTACAATACAACAGTGTATTAGGGCCCAACAGAAACTTTTCCTAACCCTACGATAAATAAATGTCCTCAAAAAAAAGTAAACTTTTAAAGCGATATTCGACAAGTAATGCAAGTATGTACATGTGTAGGTAGTAGGCCTACATATGTATGCAGTTTTTCATTCGACTCTGTGTGTAGTATGTACGTATGGATGTATGTATGGATGGATGGTGGACTTAGTTGAAATTACCTGTGTCATTACTGCACGAATTTAAAGTTTTTGAAGTGGTTCCTTAATTTATAGTAAATACAACAGAGATACGAGTTTCACTGTATGTTTGTACGGTATCTGACAATAGAGACTTGAGTTTGGCATGAACTTCATACAGGACACACGTTTTCCACTTTCTATTACATGCCATGGCAGCGAGGTTCAAAATCGTACCTTTAGGTTCTTCAAGAATCCTCAAGCTCCATTTGGCCATGCTCCACCCATTTCTGTCTATTTAAGATATTTATGCTGCCATGTTACATTCATTTGTGGTTTTTAACCTCTTGCTTACTTCTCGACTAAAATCTGAAGATCGTGGACTAAATTTTCTATATGGATTTAGTTTAAGTGTTAGATACAATGTTATAATAACGAAGTATCCACATAATATGGGTGGAGATCGTCTATATTATTTAATAGACCACGTAAATAAAGAGATTCATTATATTTGGTCTCCAGTAAATAAAGAAAAAGGTATTTATTAAGTAAATAAATAGGCCTAACAGTCTCATCTTCTTTAGTAATAGGCAATAACAGCTTCAGTAATTCTGCAGGCACACTATCCTGTCCTGGAGCTTTGTTGTTCTTAACATTTCCAACTGACACTTCTATCCGTTTAGCGAGGGATGATCTACCATATGGTCACCATCATCCGTTGTTGGGTTCCCTTCTTCCCTTTTCATCTTCATTTAACAGCTCCCAAAAATGTTACATCTACCTGTCAAAAACCCTTCCGTTGTCTCCCACAATCTTTCCATCTTTACAAATACACCCCTTGTTCTTTGGTTGGAATTCCTTTGTCATTCTGCTAACCGCTGTATCTCTTGCAACTGTTTCATAATCATCTTTTTCTCGTCAACATATATTTGATTACTAGTGTACATTACATTTAACCTAATTCATTTTTCCACATAGCTATTGCCATTATATAAGCACTTATTATAGCACAGAAAAGGCTTCTTTACACCCCCTCAATGACGTTGGCCACCTGATTTTTAACCATTCCTCCACAGCACTTTTGAGGTTATCTTCGTTTATGAATTTCTGTGACGGCAAAAAATTTTCAGGTGGTTGCATAAAAAGGTAAAAGTCACTTGGTGCCTACTCTGGACTATTAAGGGGGATGATGAATACTATTCCATTTGAATTTCTGAAGTGTTATGCATGAGGTCATGCGTTGTCGTGAACCTGGATGATCCCTGAAGACAACAGACCATGCTAACAATTTTGTAACACTCTTCTCAGTTTTTCTAGTGTTTGACAATACACTGCAGAACTTACTGTCATATGACACTATAGGAATTCAATAAATAAGACACCTCGGTGGGCCCTGAAAACCATACCCACAATCGTCATGCCAGAAAATGTTTTTTCTTGAAGTTTTTTGTTTATGTCATGAGCTATGCTTCATTGCTTCGATTGCTGTTTGGTTTCTGTATTAAGATCCAAATGTACAGAAAAGTAATTTTATATCAATACAAGTAAGGACTATTTCAACTTAAGTAATTACTATTTCAGGATTTTGAATTTTTATGTGTTCAATATTTTTCTGCAGGGTCCAAAGTGGGTGTGACGCGAACATATGCTTTCACAGAAGAGTAATGCACCAGCCTCTCCACCCCAACTCCACTCTCACCTACATGTTGGTGGACCCTGTTACACTGAGCAATCCACTCCAAGGTTGTGGTAACCAATCCCTTCGGCGGAGTGGATTGGTAAGCAAACGAGAGATGGGGGTTCTGTCAGGGCAGTCTGGGGGTGTCCTGGCCCCTGGCCTGGCAGGATGGTACACAATGGCAGTAGGATGTGCATCTAGTGTGGAGGCGGAGGAGGCTATTAGTAGCCCAAACATCTGGCACATGGGCTGACTCAGTTAGCCTACTGTGACCAGGCGACCAGGCAGAGAGAGCTCGTCAGCTGAGGTGAAAGCAACTAACTCTCTAGAGGAACAGCACCCCGAAATCAAAGTTCCTGGTCCTCCAGATTAGGGGTTAGATCGGAGAATTCACAGATCCCATCTGTGAAATCCTTTTATGTCCAGAAACCTACCAGTTTCTCAGCCAGTCAGTTGACTACACTTGACCAGGACATCTGGCGGAGGCTGTTAAAGGAGGCCTTGACTCAGCAATTTTTGATTCTGTGATTATTGTTCTTAATCTTGTTCTGTGATTTTTAATACTCTACAATGTATAATTCTAATAATCATACATTTTTATAGACACAAATATGACAACGGTTCTTTCAAGCTACTGTACATAGAGTAACATTTACATGCATTATCAAAGGATTTTAATTATCTGTAACCTCAACGGATAATTGAATCCATAAACATCAGTTCCTTCATTTCTTATCCACATAATCAAGAGTTACCTCTGCGTGTAAACAAAAAATTGTATTTAAACCAAATATAACTGAATTGAGAAAAGAATGTTTTTGTTTTACAGTATACAGATAAATTAAGGCATGATTAATACAACAAAACTAAAGCCAACAAAACTTTGTAAACATAACAGAGTATATTTTGTTTGTATAATTTCACAGATACAATCAACAAATGTTATAAATTAACTTTGTGAACAAACTTTAGGTGCCTGTTCAGGTTCCCGTTATGGTAGAACATCTTCTGACAACAGTAACAGCGCAACTGCGGTTCTTTGCCGCACTCGACTCTTTCATGAAGTTTCAGTGCTGTTTTTGATTTGTACACACGGCCACACACTTGGCACTGAAACACAGGGCTCAACTGCCCCTGTAACGCCGAGTACTTCCCACCGGGCATCACGTTACATGTCGTTAAGATGTCGCCGAGTCTGTAGCACATCTTCCCTGAAATAATATTCACCGAATGTTATTTACCAACAATCAAAATAATTAAGTGATTATTACCCCGAAGCAGTTATTTCCCAAAATATGCGTCTTATGCTATGGTAAGAGATTAATTTCCCCCACACATAAACAACAAGACAACTGACTGATCAGCTGAACTAACTGAACATTTATTTATTTGCCTACAGCGCAATTATTATGTCAGCATTACTTAGTTTACAGTTACGATAATTGTTAGGTTATTGCAGATGTGAGATTATTATGTTGTTTCGGATTGAGTTTTGTACTGAATTGTGTTTCTTCTTACCGAAAGGGTTTTTTTTTACTGTTTCCAAAGATCACCATGTTTATCTCTACCCTCTTCAAATGTCTGCCATGTTGTTGACATTCTAGGGTAGAATATAGAGTAAAATATAGTTGGATCTAATGAGTACTTGTATATATACTGCTATGGAGGTAAAACCAACGTGGTATAGAATAGTTAACTAGCTACCTTAAGGATGGCAGACAATCAGCCTCACATGTAAAGGTTTTAGACAAGTCTACAAAATGTAATTTTGGGCGGGTATGTGTGCAGTGATGTCAACACTGTAATTCCAAACCAAGACAGCTAGTAAAATTGAAAATATAAACAACAATTTGACCTTACTGATTGGGAATCATATACCAATAACAACTCAATACATTAACAGTATGATTTATACGTGAGAATCAAATGAAGAATATAAGAACTGGATGAGTTCCACTGAGATAAGTGGACAGACAAAAACACCTGCATATTATTTTTAAGAAACATATAGAACTATTGCATAGGAAACAGATAATGTACAGATGAAAGTGAAAACACTTTATCAGGTTGGTGAAACATCAACTATATTGAAAAAAATATAGTAAAAAAACAGAAAGAGGGCGAGTATATTTCTTAATACTTCTACGTGTGTCCACTACACACATCAAGAGTTCACGACATATCTTAAAAACCCTGAGTAGATTTATCAGAAAAAAAGTTAAAAAACAAACTTGTTTTAGTGGATGTAACAATTTTATCAGAAATAATTTTGGTTAAAATTTACTACTTCAAAACTGTTATATTATCAATGAGGTCATTTGATATTACCTAGTGTTCAGATCATAGTTATCAGATAAGGTGGCATTTTCACTAATATAAAGGTGAGATAATACTCATCGTTGAAAAGTCATACGAGCTACAATTCCACAAGCGATGTAAAGTCTAATGACAATAATGATGATGAAAATGTATTGACGCTTGCGTGGTTTACTACACTGAACAACACACGATGATCATAGAGATTATAATTTTATCCAAGCACCTCCCCAATGATGGCCCATGCATAGCTGCAGATATATACTGTTTCCAATCATATATATTATTTCTGTTGTCAACATCCCTTTTTCTCAACTAATACAAAGCCTACAGCAATGAACAAGGTATCTGTGGATAGGATTTTTACCTACTTCTGACAGCATACTCAGTTTACGTTAAAACACAATGTTTGTTTAAAATTTAAGTTAAAATATTCCCACACAGTTAAGATTCCCAAGACATTCTACTGCAACGAAAACGAGATAATTGCGAAAGTGTTCCCAACTGGCAGCATTAATGCCAACAATGTCAATGACTTTATCAACACAGCCATATTATGCCCGAAAAATGAAGGCTGTACAAAAATCAACGAACACATTGTGCAAAGCATTGTAGAAGGAGATTGCAAAGTTTACTACAGTTGTGATTCCATATAATCCGACGAGGGGACTGACAACCAATTGTATCCTCTAGAATTCTTAAATAGTTTAAACCCATCAGGCTTGCCAACACATAAATTAATTTTGAAGAAAAACACTATTGTCGTGTTGATCGGAAATTTAAATGCTAAACAGGGCTTAATCAATGGGGCAAGAATGGTCGTCACACACCGCCATGAATACACTGTCACTGCTCGGTTAATTGACTCTGGAAAAACTGTTGTTATACCACGAATTAACCTCACCCCATCCGACCCAACCATGCCTTTCCAAATGACCAGAAGACAGTTCCCACTGAAAGTTCCCTTTGCAATGACTATCAATAAGTCTCAGAGACAAACGCTTCAAAGAGCTGGATTATACTTACCAAATGCTGTATTTACTCATGGACAACTCTATGTAGCCTTTTCAAGAGTCACTAAATCTAACAATATTTTTGTATCAATTACTGAAAATGACAAACAAAAAATTCAAGATGATTGCATTCTGACATCAAATATTGTATACAAAGAGGTACTGTAAATTGTAAATACGTTCACAATAATAAACTCTCTTTGCTATTTTGTGTATACACTTCGCAGAACTGTTCTGGAAAAACTTTTGTATCAATTACCGAAAATGACAAACAAAAAATTCAAGATGATTGCATTCTGACATCAAATATTGTATACAAAGAGGTATTGTAAATTCTAAATACGTTCACATTAATAAACTCTCTTTGCTATTTTGTCTACACACTTCGCTGAGTATTTAATTTCAACAACCGAACAAAAGACTAAATCATTTGGGGGGGGGGGTTCAATGTGCGAAAGTTTCGCACGGGTTTACTGGTCTTAGCTTAATCCTGATGTAAACAAAGAGATGTGGCACATCTGAAACGCTATTTGCTGCTTGAATTAGAGACGTGTCACTATGACAGAAGGAGTACATACAGGGTACATACAATATTGATACTGCATAAACACACATAAATTGTAATAATTTGTCCTGACCAAAGTAAAATTTGTGTGATAGTGTCAGACCAACAGTGAAGCATTTTATAACACCAGTTAATGGCTTCTTTCTTAACTGGTGTTAACTGTTTAAATATCGCAACAAACAAAAAGTAAAGTTTATTTAAAAGGAAAATAGAAGTTGCGATAACTGAATACTATCAGTTTCTATCAGAAAGTAACTCAATGCCTTTCAAATCTATCTCAGAACTTGTATCATCACTTGAGTCAGCGTTATTATTTATAAGATTGTCCACAACGACGTTGGTAATGTGGGCCAGTTCCCAGAGCTTATCATCTTCCTTGATTATATGCTGCATACAATTACTCCACTTGTCCGCCGTTATTTCATTTACCGCCTCCTCAATAAATGGTTTTATATCAAGCAGATAATATTGTGTTGTGACGCGAACGACATATCCTTTTTAACTGGCTCCATATTAATTCAATAGTGATAAGGAGGAAGTCTTAAAACGACGAGCCCGATTTAAGTGGGAAGATAACTCTCACAAGACTATACAGACATTTTGCACATGCACATAATACATTATTGTGTGAATAATGTCAACGCCCCTGACCAATAGCATATCAGATTTGCCACGTGGGTTTGTTTATATCAGGACTGAACTAAGAACGGAAAGAGTATAGAGAGACAATGTTGGGTAAATAGCAATCAGTAGAGGCTGTCTGGAGAGGTGATTATGGCGCCTAAGAATGCGGATGTTATCCCAGCCATAGAAACACACAAATATACCGAGTCCTTCCACTCCTAGCTGGAGAAAGTGGTGATATGTTTAACATCTAATTAAAGAAGATATGACATATTGTTGCTTAAAATTTTCTGCGTTCTTTTATATTGTCATCATTTTTACAACAATTCACTTCTGTGCCTATACCGAATCAAATATTTATATATCCTGTCTGTGCACTGCTTCTATCGATGTGACAGCTCTAATTCAGGCAACAAACAGCGATTTAAATGTGATAGGTGCATTTGTATCAGGAATGAACTAAGAATAAAAGGTGTGTGTGTATGTGTGTGTGTGTGAACGCGTGCAGTAAGCTCAAACACAGACATGACATAAATATGCAACTAACCAAAAATGCTTACTTGTTAAAGATTCATCATTATGGAGACGACGCCATCAACAATGACAATGTTGAGTTTTCTTTTCTTTTGTTGAAACGTACTTTGATGTAGTTAATTACCTCTTTATGTTCTGTGTTATTTATTACCATCATTAAGCTGAAAATTAATCACAATTGTTATGACCTTATAAGTTTTTATAAAGTCTGGTTTTTCTATCCATGTGTCCTGTAGTTATATAAACACACGTAACCCGCTTATATATAATAATAAATATCACATAACATTAAAAACAAATACAGAATTAGATATTTAAGCCAAGACCGATCCGTTTCATCTGCTCAAAAAATAACAAACACACATAGAAGATATAAAGAATAGATAATACATAATCATGAAACATTAAATTGCCACTTTCATATCTCTTTATAAAAAAAAAAAAAAATCGTTAGTTAAATTTACTATGTTAATTCTTTTTTTGAACATTAGCCTGCCTGTTGCAAGGTATAGACTTATAAAAATTTCAATTCAAAATCAATCTGAATCACACTTTACAATTTTGCTTCACAGAAAGCCCATCTACACACATTTCACTTACGAGAATCTTGAATCATCAAACGTACCATATTTTATGGAATACTGTACGGACAAGAAAAATGAAATGTCGAAACATGATTGAAAAAAATATGTTTAGCTCAAACACAAAACATACAAAAACATACCACTCATACTGTATTTTGTAGTGCTGCAAGTACCCACAGAAAATATGTAACAGAAATTATATATTTAAAATATAATTTCAAAATAATTAATCAGCACATAAAAACCCACAACAGTGGTGTGCCAAAGGTACGTAAGAAAAAAAGAAATCCAAAAACTCAGAAAGTACTGATTACACGTATTGTATCCAGTTAACATAAAAAACTTAATACACAGATCTGAAAAATTAAAGTGTAGATAGTTTATGAAAAATGCTTTTGTGTGTGTGTGCACGCGCGCGCGCGTGCGTACATGAGAGAGAGAGAGCACATGTGTGGTTGAATAAGTGCTAGCTATAAACTTCAGTAATAAACCATACGCTGTAATGACAAATACAGGGAAAAAATTTCTGTCAAATTAGTAGTGATTATAATTACTTTTGAAATACATTATCTTAATACAAAAATAACAAAAAAGAAAACAATCACATATAATCTGGTGAAATAACAAACATACATCTACGCAAAGCAGAAGATGAACTGGAACTTGCAACACAAGAAATGACCCCATTATGCATTGAAATGATGGCGTTTTGGTGACTGAGATACACCGATTCTGGTTATTTTAGAGTTACAGTTCTTAGTAAACATTTATTTGGTACAAACCTCTAAGAGCAAACATATAACTGCAGCTTTCTTTTACTTAATTGGAACAAGAAGCGTTTACTCAGCACCATTGATGTTTCAGATTACTCTAGACTCCAGTGTCTACTCTCCTTTCTCATCCACACAGCAGAGACACTTGTATTATTCCACACAGCACAAAACAGCATCGAATATAATGGCAGTCCAACAACCATTACTTTTTTTTTATATCATGATGTACATTCAGTACAATGGTGTATCTAGACTTTGTAACGGGGCTTCCAATAATCGTATAACTTCACAACTTTGGCCTAGGGGGGGGGATGGTCGGATTAAGGCTATGGGGGGCCCGGGGCTATTTAAGAGCAGCGGCCCATGTATGGAATTTTCGTGTTTTGCATACAATACTTTACTTTATTCAGACGATCATTTAATAAATATAATAAACAAAATATTGTTCTTAAACCGTATTTTTACTCAACTATTTTTTTATTTTATACTGATTAAATAGATGCTAAACTGTTTATTATTATTTTATTTCACATATCTTTTTACAATAAGCAATAGTACAAATAAATGAGAGAATACAAAATAATTTAATTGAAATATTTCTTTCTGGTCTTTTCGGCAAACTGCTATCAAATCATATAAATCCAATGTTCTTAATAATTCTGTTTCCATAGTTAATCTTGCTAAATTAGTTAAGCGGGTATCAAGTATTGCTGATCGGTACATGTTCTTGTTTCTTTTAAGACTAGAAAATGATCTGTCAGCATCGCAGTTAACAATCGATACGCCGTATAAACATTTGCAAATACATCAATATTATGTTAACTATCCAATTTAAAACAGACAGAGGATTTTTGCGATTGTCAGTGCGGTTTTTTAATACTTCACTTGCTCGGAAAATTTTATTTATTCATTCGAAAATGAGAATTTTTAAATGGTCAGGCAAGGGGCCCCCCGAATAGCAGGGCCCAGGGGTTTAGGCCCCCTAGCCCCTTAATCCAGCACCGGGGGAGGGGGGCTGGTCGAGTCAGCTTCATATAAAAGAAAAATCAAGTTAAGAATAATCAACATTACTATGCTTAAAGTGGTTGAAAAACGTACGGTAACATCCTCCAATCAATCCCATTAAAGTAAACGGTAATAACACAATAAAAATATGCATTATTGAAACATTTACAAGGTACTTATTGACTGATTTGATTTTCTTACATTTCGGATTTCAAATGTACACGAAAATTCTGTGTAATAAACCTGTTTGTATGGTTAATAAGAGTTAGTACTATATTAGCTGAAAACTAATAAAATAGCCTAAAAATTAAGAAATTAACCAAAATTCTTCAACTTGTTTCGACCCTCTGGTAGAGGTCTGGTTCTGTTCATCCCCCCCCCCCATAAATACGTCCCTGATTCAGTAACAGAATTTAAATTCATACAGGTTTTAAGCAATTAGTGTTAATATTTATTAGATATTTCACTGTTACACTAGCCATGAAAATCCTTAACATATACTGATAAAATTATCACTGTTAGTGGTATTAAAATAAGTGGAAACTATGTTCTTCAACCCGCTGTATTAAGAAAGTGAAAATCAAAACTACCACAATCACTGTAACTTAATAAAATAGGAAATAATAAAATTATGTACTGCAAATGTGCAACACTAAGTCCACACATGCAGAAACATTAAAAACAACATGGAAATTCAAAATGTACAAACGGAAGGCTACACGTAATAAGGTACTCTCCCCAGTGAAGAAGACTATAAGAAGTGAGGAGAAGATTGTATTATAAACGAATGCACTACATGTGTCAAAGACTGCTCTGGGGTTATTAAAATTGTTTAATGTGTTAATGCTTGTGCCTTGCCTACCTTAAGACTGTAAGGTAATCGTATGAGGTTTCTTTCCATTCATTCCTATCCGTTTCTCCATCTATTGCTATCAGTGTTTCTTCTCCTTACTTTCTTAAACACAGACTTATTTTATCCTGGCATATTTTTTCAACTTCATCATGCCTATTTGCTAACTGCCAAATTTCATGTTCTGGACGAGGCCTTTCAGTGTTTCCACCATTTTCAAGTCCTATGGAAACAAGACATAATCAAAAGCTAGCTCAGGCAATAAAGGTATTCTCCCCAGTGAAGAAGACTATAAGAAGCTGTGAGGTTTTACAGAAAGAACAAGAGAGGATTGTATTATAAACGAATGCATTTTCCACCATGGTGGAAACACTGAAAGGCCTCGTCCAGAACATAACATTTAGCAGTTTAGCAAATAGATATGACGAAGTTGGAGTTACAGAGACTGCTAATTCAAATAACAAGATTAACAATGACGGCATATTTTTGCCTCCCTCTGAGGTCTCTGACTTATCCTTCCCATTGACCAAAACATCTCAGTCTACTTTTTAAGTGTTTCATAGGTTTTGTTCTTAATCACTTACCAAGACACCTCGTCAAACATGGTGAAAATTAACTACTTTTGTGAAACATGCATGTTGCGGTAAAAATTCACATTATTACCGATTTAAAGTTTTCATATTGAACATTCAATAACATTAACAAAATCTGCAAAAAAACTGTAATTAGGCAACTTTTCATTAACAGCTACGCCTGCAGGAGAGTTGTAAACACAGCATCAATTACTGGTACTACACTCACTCATCTCAATGTTTTACACACATCAGTGAGTCAGTCAATGAGTGGCTAAACGTCACCGTTACTCATCAAACATTAAGTAATACAAATAAATACAACGAAAAACAACAGTTTTAATACAACGAAAAAACACCTGCACATTAATAAGGTAAATGTTTTCTTGATGTGCAAGTGTTTAGAGTACATTGTGCTAGTGTTGTGTGAGTGTTGTGTTTTTTCCGAGTAAGTATTTATTTGTATTACTTAACCTTAAATCATATACTATGTGAATTTTGTTGTTATTATTTTGTTCACTCTCTATCACTCATTGATACAGTATTATCACTTTCCACATATTAGTTAATAATTAGATTCAAAACAGCTGCATATTCTTTGGGTGGCCGAAATGTCGCATTTATACTTTTTAAGTGACCGCAAGAGTTCATCATTTAGATTGAAATCAGTAAATGGTTACCTTATGATTAGTTTAGCCCACTAAATATTTTAAACATCTTTTAACAAAATGTAAAATTCAAGAAGCCATGCCACAGAATACTACCAAAATCTCCTACAAAGAATGAACAGCTCCAACAATAACAAAGTAGAAAATGAATGGTTTTACTGAAATAGAAAATGAAATATTACTGATGAACGCTAGTAAGCAGCTTTCTTTCATTAGCACAATTTCAACATTAGTGGCTACAAAACATGTCTTTATTAAATTGTATTTAATATTTCTGTTCTTTACAATAATTCACATAATATCTATTTGCAAGTAATTAGTATAAATTAGTATACATAAGGACACAAAAAACACCTGCCCACTGCACCATTCTATAAGCATCCACCTTCTTCTGCGGCAACTTCAGCTAGCAATGCTACCTCAGATTTTTGTTAGGAAGCCAACTATTTTTATGTCCTTGAAAAATATTTTATACTCCCAGGTCATGGCAATCAGACCCAAAGGTGCCTCAGGCTAGTAGTTCATAGAACCATGAATATCACAATTTACCCTTATCTATAACTAAAACCGTAAACGTCAAATGAAATCAAGAAAAATTAATTTGGACCATGGGCCTGATCCAGTTGTAATACCAGCAGCAATCGGATTTCAAAACTAAACAATTCACCCTACATTCATAACAGAAATCAAAAAGCCAATGTATAGGAATATGCACATTATTCTATAAGGATGGCATAAACACATATCGATTAGTTTTTGCTTCATAATTCTATGCCTGTTTGCTACAATAAAATTTACATGATGAGGGAAACAAATGAAACAAAATAAGATGTATTAATCACAAATTTTATTTGGTTGTATAAATTTACTGGCACAACATGACTTTAAAACAAGGTAAACTCTTTATTTTTAATTTAAATGGAATAACTCCTATTGCAGTCCCAAGCCACGTGTTTGTTAACCAAATTATGTCAGTCTTTATTTTTGACTTCGTAAAAACTGTGTTTACAACCAATTATGTTTTGTTTTGCTTTCGCTAACTTTCATCAGTACACATTGTATATTAATTTACTTGAGTTTGTATTAAAAAAAAGAAAGTGAATCCTATGTGTATACAAAAAATAATTAGTATATTAATTCAACTGACAGTAAATTTGTATTCCTTTGCAAACACAAAACACAGTTAAAAAATTATTAAAGCTTTCTTCTCTACCAGAAAATGGTAACAATTTATTAAATATATATTTTTTTTACTTAATAATTATTTCTGTTGAGTACAACAACAACATCAGCACAATTAGAACTGGAGTGTTTTTAAGTTAACACATTTGTCTAAAAAATTGCATACCTAGTTTTCAGACATTTTCTTAGCGTCTAGTCATTTTCAACATTATATATTAAATGCACACAATTTTGCTAACATGTGGACACAATTTTCAATCTAAACATGTACATATATTGATTCCTGCACGTTATGTCAACTGTTCATAAGTTTAACATATATAAGCATGTAATATATATATATATATATATATATATATATATTTTTTTTTTTTTTTTTTTTTTTCTCTCATATCACAAATGCAAATAAATGAAGACATCTGTTTACAAAGGATAAGTAAAAGAGATTTATTTAATTTATAGTTTGGAAACATAATTAGCTAGACTGTTCATGTTGTTGATAATAGTACAATTTGACTTAGACTAGATGTCACATGACTATATGGTTTGATTTCGCGCCATCATTGCCAGTATATCTCTGTGTATGACTCTAATGTGTCTGATCAAACTGCTGTTGTGATGGAACATTCGCAAACAGTACTGACACTTTAAAGTCGGTTCTTTACCGCACTCCACTCTTCGATGCAAGGTTAGACTTGTTTTTGACCGATAAATTTTCCCGCACCCGATGCAAGGCCATGTCGGTTCGCCAGGTGCCGGCAGTTTTTTCGTATTCAATCCCAAACTGTGTAACGTTAGCAACGCCTCTTGAAACGATTTTTGTATTTTTCTTGGGTTAGGGAATGACTGGTACATATTGGAGGAGGAGAAGGTATTTTCCGATTTTATCAACATTTTCACTTCGGGCGGCCAAACAGGATGTGCTGATGTTTGATCACTAGACGATACTCCTGAAACACAATTTTATACCAAATTAGTGAAATGTTTCATGCGAATGTCTAACAGAAATAACACAGCTGATGTAACAAATGGAAAACTGTTTTACCTACAGACTAGGGAACACCGGAACATGTGATTGATTTCCACGAAGTTTATACACACTATCATATACTTTGTCTTTCTTTCTGGTGATCAGATGTTACAACCATTCTTATTTTATAAGAGCTTATTTTCTTTCATTATCTTGTATAAATAAATTATCGATAAAACTCCTTAATAGTTACAAAAATCTGAGTAATGGTAACAGAAATCATTTTTTTTAATACTTCTTATTTTTCAGTTTACAGAACTGTGTGAATAAATTATATCGATCGGATGTATTCTTGGCACTTGGTGAAATGAGTTAATAATATTTTTAAACGAATACATAGATACACACTTAATCACACATAATCACAGGAGTATTACGGTGACTCTTGTCATGAAGATGCCTTGCACACTTTTTTCAAGTGCAGCTGATTTAAAATGAGGGGGGGTGACACTAAAGATGGAGCTCAGGGAGTTCACACCCGTTAGTGTAGTTGAGATTATGCTTCGTGGCAAGGAAGAATGGAACCACATTTCTACATTCATTCAGTCAGTTCTACAAGAAAGAACAGGTCCAACTTGCACCCACTGTCAGTAGCACATAAAGGGCAACTTGAAGGAGCCATTAAGGGCACAATAACCTCCATTGTGAAGTAACACACTAAATGGCTCTAGTGGATATGAATGCCTGAATTAAAGGTGGGTTTTCTAGAGGGTGAGAGTTTCACACACCAGGGAACAGATTGTTTCCTCTCATGTTACATAAAACACTTTTCCCTTTTAAAAAATAAATAAATAACAGGAGTATGATGACTCAGTAACTCCTATGATATAATTTATTCCTTTGTTTAGTTTTTAATATTTTTATTTTATAAAGACTACATATTCCCAAGTGTAAGTACTTTTGTTCCGAAACACAAAATATAAACTTTTATTACAAAATCTTTCAAGAAAGTGTCAATCCTTACTGTTCTCTTAATATTACAGTAACTTACTAAATTTCTTCGATGACCAGTTGAAATGTGTACATAGGCTACCACTTGGACCACTCTGGTGTAAACAAAACACGTGCAAACACGCGTGCGTTTAGGGACACATTATAAAAACGGAAGTTATTTATCTCAACATTCAGTAGTTAAGATGGCATAAAGGATATTTCTTTGACATCTTAAGTGTTTCAACTTGCTTCTTGGCAGCCTTTCAAAGTCGTATTGGAGCACTTTGAAAACCATCGTTCAATTTATATTGTCAAAATTAAGTTCAACACAATAACTCAAGACAATATAATTGTTAAATTAAATCATGAAGTAACTCTAAAACTTGACACTACAACCCATATGAGAGAATCCCTAGTCTAGAAGCTTTGCCAACGTGTAAAACACAGATTGACAGCTAACACCAGGAATGCAGAAAATCTTTACACCCCTGAAATTTTCCCCGAACACAATTTTCTTGGTAGGAAATTTCCCCAAAACTAATGCGAGGGTTTATTGTTTTACCAACCAACTTACTGTATGTGATGAATGATACAAAGAGAAGTAATAAAAATACAGGCTGCAGACACTTAATTTACTCAAAAAATTATCTTATGAGATTATACAAAATGCACGCACGCACACACTGGTGACAACAATGCGCCTTATCGCTCCATCCCTTCCCTGTCGTGACTTGATTCTATGAGTCATTGCTCGTGAGGAATGATGTTGCTCATTAGGATGAATGTTTCTTTTCAAAACTTATTTTAAAGAATAATTATTCTAGTTAATAATTGTAAAAATGATGTGAATACAACATCACTTGATATTTTCACCATGATTTATATTTTACGTCAAAGATAAAAATTTTCCCGGACAGCCCAAATTTCCCCCGAACCACGTTCGTGCGTTCGGACATATTCCGCACCCCTGTCTAACACTACCGTGACTTACCGTAACATTATGGTTTTATTATTACGAGACCTATATATCAAAACACACACACAACATCATTAATGTTTAAGATAATGTATATTACTTTCTCGAGGACTCCTTTTAGCTTTATTTTGCAAGTTTTTGGTGTAAAGCTTTCGTGTGTTGCTGCTTGATGTTATTTCCTCAACATATAATTCCTTAATAATTATCTTAAGCAAAAGTCTTAATATCATTCCAGGAACAGTGGTCCATCGCTGACATTCGTAATTATATAATACTAGAATAACCAAGAGAGCTGCTCCTGCCACTTACACAGATACAGCCGAAACCTCTGGCTAATGAAATTACATTAAACAATGAATGTTGACATTATGTTTTTTTAGTTTATGTGCACAAGGTCAGATGCAGGAACAAAAAAAGTCTGTGTTATAATTGAATGTAATAACCTTCTACCCATTAAACATCTAAATTTTCTAACTTCATTAAACATCTGTATTAAACTTTTAAATTTTTAGAACAAAATTTAGTGGTATAATTCCAGTTTTGTATATAGAGTGTAGTTGATGTACCTATCATATATTGTAACCCGACATCAATATGGTATAAGGGTATTTTGATAATAAATAAATAAATAATTCCAGTAAAGTTTCACGTCATAGCACACATACACACGCACTTTACAATTACTCATTATAAGTTATTAATTACTTAATATATAATAATACTTTATGCTCACAATAATTTTTCTTACTTGGTACATGTTTCTGGCATTAAGCAATCTACCTATCATCAGCCACCTTTCTTTTTAGTCTTCTTGAATGTGTACTAGTTGGTTGCTGCTATGATTTTCCTGTTGGCTTTTGGTTGTTTACACTGGTATTACTGCACATAGGTGTAGTATATAGTTTGGTTTTTGAGTGTTTCCACCAACGTTTAGTGTTTTATAAATTGTGCTATGTTTTGTGTTGTCTTGTGTTTGTTCTGGTATCAGTTTGTCTTGTGTTTAGTTTATAAATCTTGTCTTTAGCCACACGCACACACAATAAATACAGGACACAAATTACCAAACATCAGCAACGTGATGCTAACAAAACATATACCACACAAAGATATTACATGAAAATATTGGAAAAATTTACAAATATATAAACATAAACAGAAAACCAACTAATACCAGAATGAATACGAATCCACACAGAACACGACACAATTTATAAAACAATAAACATGGAAACACTCAAAAAACAAAACTACATTCTACACTTATGCACAATAATGCCAATGTAAACGACCACAAGCCAACAGGAACCCGTAGCAGCAACCAACCACGACACAAACATCCAACAACGATAGAAACAAAAATGGGTGATGATAGGCAGACTGCTTGATGCCCGAAACATTATCACATAAGAAAAAACATCTTGAACATAAATTAGTATTAAGTGATTTACTTACCATAAAAATAACTTAAGAATGTAATCGTAAACACGTCATTCCTATAATGTTAGTTTACAAAGCAACAGTTGTTTATCTTTACGGACTGTGGTCAGTTGGGACCCATTTATATAAAACCAGGTCAGTTGCAACCAAGGTGGAAATTTGGACCCGGTCAGTTGCGACGAATTAAATTTTCATATTATAATAATACATGAAATACAATTATAATTCTATCCATTCCTAGCCTATCCGAACCTAACTAACCTATCCTAACCTAACGTAATGTAACATAACCTAACCTAACCTGACCTGACATAACTTAACCTAACCTAACCAAACGTGACAAGAATATTGGAAGAAAGAGGTTACTCGCACAAATGAATTGAAATCTCATTGAAGTTCAGAATAGGAACATTTGTAAATGACAGATTCGGTTAGTAACTGAAAGTGTGGGGTGCAAATGACCGCATAGAAACAGGTAAAACCATTGTTTCGTCACAACTGACAGAGACCGATCTTGGCTACTAGTTATATGTTATGTACTGTGATCATTATGAGTTTCATTAATGTGTATTAAAATAAAGTCTGTCTCTTTCTTATTACAATTACAACAGAACTGTAGCAACAAGTGTTTAAAAAAATCACCAATACAAACATTAAATAACATACTGAGAAATCAGTTTAAAAGTTTCAGTGTAAACATTGGTAGAAGCTACGGTCACAAACTTATCTTTCAACAGTCTTCGACCAGGATCAATATTCATTCAATACACACGTGGTGGTAAAAGAGGCAATTTTTATTTAAAATTCTTACGTTTTACAAACATGTTTGCTGAACATGAACACATCAGCATTTCAAAATAACTGAAAAACATAATAAACTATACAGGCGTTAATAATAAATAACAAGATAAAAATGTATACATACACTTGTTTTACAGAAAAACAAAAATTTTTATTTTTAACATTTACGCAAACTAAAAATCATAATTTCCACAAAAACAGAAATATAATAATTACAAAAATATTAATACATCAATTAAACATCCATATACATATTTGTCAATGTTTTTTACAAGTGCACTATACATTAAACAATTTTGTTTGACTTTTAAAGATTAGTACTTTAAAAAGAGTAGAAGACACTACTCTAACTACGGGGGGATCAGAGGGAAAATTCCCCCACCAGATTGAATAAAAATTTTAGTGAAATCCCATAATCACATAATATAGGCATATTTCTAAGCCACTTGCGTATGTTAAAATAAGGCTCATAAATAATTATAGGAAAATTATTTGAAAATAATCATGAATATTGCATTTTTCCTGAGTAAAACTGGGAGTCCAACCTTCAAGCTAGTGGCACTGTTGTGTTCAGATTGTATAAGACCTTAATTAAACCAGCCGTGGCTTACGACGGTGAAACCTGGGCTCTTAACAGGTTGGCAGTGGAGCTGCTGGACAGATTCAAAACAAAGTTGCTTCCGAGCATTGTAGACCCAATTTCTGAAAACGGAATATGGTGGAGAAGAAAAAATTGAGGAGCCTATGCACAACACGTGACGATCTCAGCATCACCTCCTTCAATACAATACAAAGATTTAAATGATTGGGCCATGTCCTCAGAATGGAAGACAGCAGCATAACAGTCATAAAACTGTACAAGGGTTCTCCTGGTGGAGTGTGACCTCGAGGGCAGCCTAGGAGTCAGAGAAGACACAGCGTCCTGAGTTCCTGAGTGATGTTAAGCAGCTCAGGATAAACCTCTCCCTTCCTCAGGACAGACATGAATGGACAATAGTGTTGAAGACCCCAAGCATAGCTACATATGTCTGTTATACCAATAGTCTGTTATATCAGACTTCATTTATTTTTATAGGGAGCACACAAAACTTGCATCCCATTTGTTGAAAGGAGCAACCGCATATGAATGCACCAATATATCAATGGAAAATGATTCACGATTTTGTACAATTCTATCTGCATTATCAGCAAATGCCTGATCCTAAAGTGTCACTGGACCGAGAGCACCAGTACTCATCTTCCTATATTAGAAATTATACTATTTAGATACATGTTAATAAACATTGTGCGTATTATTACTACTCAAAATCATATAGCATAAAAAATTATTCATAATTATCCAGGGCATAAATATCATAATTATTCAGGGCATCCTGAGTTTATAAAAATTGGTAATGTGTACATACAGTAAAATGTCAGATTCATTAAAAAAAGGAAATATAATCATATGAAGTTAAAGAAAGAAATAGAAAGAAATAGAATTTGACAAAGAAAATACTCGGTACAAAATGTACAAATTTATAAGAATTCAATAGCATCAGCACTACATTTTATCCAGGCAAAAGATTCTTGAGAAAGGTAATCATATTCATGTATTAATAATATTTTTATAGAAATATTTACACAAAACTGAGGGCATAATTTTTATTTGTAAAGTATTGTTGTATTTTTTTAATTTTAAGGAGACCCTTGTTTCGAGCTTTAACACATTAATATTTTTTTTTGCTACCACATAACATTTCACCCATTCTATTATTTGATTCAGTTAACATTAAGTGAAGGGAACATATCAAGGGGGGTCAGGAATAGAAGCACATGAGCATATGATCTACTCAGTGGTCTGTTAGAGGGTCTGACAGGTGACTGTTACGAACTCTACTAGAGGAGTTTTAAATTGACTCTACTGATGGGTACCTATGGAAACGGGAAGTCAATCACACCCTCACACAATCTGCCGTGTTTTACCTCTCGTAATGAATACCAACTATGCACATTATATGATAATGTATGCTCAGCAGTTTCACTGGGACTCTTTTTAAGTTTCAGTCAAGTTACCAAAGATGACTCTGGCAGAACAGATGAAACATTTATTCAGGTCAAAATATGCTTGCTCTGAACATCATAAAACCCTAATTCAAATCAGTTGGCTGTTCCCAGATTTGACTTAGATTTTCTGCTTCACCCGTTTGTCCAGACACAGTTCTAAAGATAAATATGTCTGGGACTGTATGTATGTTGGTTAAATAACAAAAGCCTCAATATTTGCATGGAATTATTTTTATAACCAACTGGTCATTAAAATAAAAAAAAGTGAATACATTTATCAAATAACTATTCCACTTAAACTTTTGATTCCACTATTACCAAAAAATTTCACAGCCATTGAAGAGTTGTATTTCTTACAATAAACCAAGACCACTGACACAATATTTTACAAAGATGTTCACAGCATATGTTTCACAGTGTTCCACTTAAAATTCACTCATCTATTGCAAACATGTTTTCTATAGTTGACAAACTGATAAAACTTCCGACAGCAGACATCACATGTGTACTGTGGTTCTTTGCCACAGAAAACCTTCTTATGAAAATTTAAAGTCTTTTTTGACTGATATTCATTGCCGCATATGTCGCAAAACCACGGAGTATACTCTTTTATAGGTTTTATAATCCGAACACTGGAAACAGTCGAATGGACTGAAGTCGACTGGAACGCTTGATGTTCTGCAAATAGTTTCTTTTTAAACATATTTGCCATTCGTTTTTCATCCCGTAAAAACACTGGCAAACTCCACCTCTGCACTGCAACAGAATTTCAAAAGAAGAAGTATGTTTAATATTTGGAAATAAACATATCAAATTAATCAATGGCCACTATTATAATTATTACCAATGATTATCACATGGCATAATAATTATCGTACATGCAACAAAGACAGCATTAATGTTGGCTGGTTATAATTTAAAATATAAACAACACATTGTCAGATGTTCTTGTTTACTTCAAATGTTCTCTCTTCAAGTTACCGAAGGATACTTTTATATTTCACAGACACTTTATAGAATACTTTAAAGTCGAAATTATAACAAAATATCTGAATAAAATATCTCTGAAATTCCAAGATTCTTGAAATTTTCATTTATATTCACACCAAAGAAAGCTACATTACGCTGCTTGACACAATGATTTACTTGTTTTTAACAGCTTTCTATTATGTACAGGAAATTACAATTACTAAAGGGTCAGGCCACTTAGTATAAGAGACATGTATAGCTTTAAAAACTAGGGGTTTTACACACACATAAAAATCTGTTAAGAATTATGTAAATCAAAACAACAGATAAAAGTAAGCTTTCGCGAAACCACTGGTATAGAGAATTTTGTTTTTTATGGATGTGGGAGTTTGACACAGCAAAGTCAGAAAATACATTTCATAGAAATAGAAATGTGAATTTGGCAAAAAGCTAAAGAACCTAGTTGGATGAAAACAAATTTATAGGTAGGCCTATTACAGGGAAAAAGCAAAAAAACAAGTTTCTATAATAAATAAAATATGAAGATTAACTATAAGAGATAAGATTAACTATTTTCATCATAAGACACATTGTTTTTTTTACGCCCACATGTAATTTAAACAACAGTTTTAGCTACAATTAGGTATCATTATTGTAGAATCTCTAAAGTCACTGACATCATACCCTTACACATACAATGCACTAGAATTATCCTAGAAAAATACAAATTCCTCTAATTGTTATACATAGTACTTCTACAGGAAAAAAACTTAATTCCTCTTTTAACGGACAGTTAAAGCATCAACACACATAACATTGAAGCTTTCACAGCCAGAGTTATCTTCAGTAAAATTATTTTCCAGGTTGTTGGGCCGCATCGTCCTCTTTTTGTAGACCCAAAAGTTTCAACTACAGCTGCGGCAGTCATCTTCAGTGATCTTCTTTCTGCTCCTCTGGCGACCAAATGATGTGACTAAATGCGATGGTTTTGGGTCCAAAGGAAGGAAGAAATTCAAGTCCACCAACCTCTGGATTGAGGAGAAGAACAGAGACTTAAACAATAAATTACTTCAAATATTCAACAGTTTCATTTTATAATTTTTTCTTCTTCGGCATTTGGAGTTCAGCACTGTCGGTATTTCACTCCATCTCCCTGAAATACGACGGTGATTCTAAACCTGAGAGTCCGAATCCATCAGTGGATTCCAATAAAGTGTTAGTGGATTATAAAGTTGTTATACAGTGTAATTAGATACATTATTAAAACTTTTCATACCATTTGCCATGCCATATGTGTGTGAGAAACACACTGTCCTCTTTAATCCAAGTGACAACAACGCAGAAATGGGAGACTTGATTCTTTATAACTTACATTAACCGCAGTCAAACTCAACACATCAACCAAACTATTTTCTCCACTCTACTAGAGTCTTTATGCAGAACACCACATAACGCCTTCCTCAATTATAGTGACCCCTGATGACTTTAGCTGCACATATAAAAATGATAAGTTTACTTTAACAAAAGCGACACAGGACATCGTACACACACTGGGCAGCAATACAGATGGCACTGCAAATCTGCCCCAGCTCATGAGGCTATAAAGTCCACACGATAATGTTGGTTTGAACATGTATGTGACATTCAGCCTTGGAAGTGAGTGAAATTGTTTTTGAAACAGCTGGACACCAACATAAGACACAGGGACATGCATACCTATGCTGTCCCTGTGTCCATAGCAACAGTTGTAATAAGACTCTTTTAAAATTGCTAACATATAATGTATTCATATAACATACATAAAGTGTTTATGGTTTTGCTTTCTCCAACTGCACACACATGCGTGCACAATATTTAAAAAACTTTCAATTCCGAAGAATGTTATTCAGATTTACATCATTTCTCTCTAAAACATCCAGCACCACATCTACTTGCGTAGGCCTACATCCCAAGTCATTCAGCTACTCCCAGTTGAGTATAAACATATCACTCTGCATTTATATCCGGACAGCTGTCACCTTTACATAGGCAAACTGACAGTTTCAAATTCAACCAATGGTGTGTGTGTGTGTGTGTGTGTGCGCGCGCGCGCGCGTGCGTGCATGTGTGTATCTCAGATGAGACTGGGCCCTTCCTCTTCATTCTTCTCTCTGTCTGCTCTGATGTCTACAGACACAAAGAGAGGACTCTACATTCGGATTGCAGCAATGATTGAAAGCTACCATTCTGACATATTAAATCATCAATACAAAGGTTTTAAAAAACATACAAACGCTTGGTAAGTTTCACAGTTTACTATTATCCTCTGACAGCTGTTTCAGCTTATTAAGCTATTCTCAAAGAGATCATACAAACAACTTACCATGTGTTTGTATGTTTTTTAAAATCTTTGTATTAATATGTTTCACCAAGTGCCCAATGAGTCATCTATCAATATTGTATTATATCAATGTAATACAGATTGACAATAACAAAAAAAAGTGGTACACTGATAGAATTCTTACCTCTTTTTTTGTAGTCTAAAAATTAAGCCATTACATTTTAACACATAAGCTCTAAAAGCTTATGCATCTGGAATCACAGAGTACATGCATCCTTTAGAGCAGGTGCTACCAAACTACGGTCCACAGACTACATCTGCCCCCCCCCTTTGACTCTGCATGGCCTGCAAGTTTATCGCTATTTCTGCACTTTTTGAATATCGAAAACAATTTATCACAACACCTTTAAATGATAAGGCATTTAATTTTTGTTTTCATGACAATTTTCTAACATATTTCGTCAACATATTGTTGTTCATATTTCCAGTGTCTCACTTTAGTTTGATGATAAAGGATTTGAGAAACTTTTTCTTATAAGTGCCTACCTATAGCTAGATTTCTGCATTGTCTATAAGCCCAACAGTACCTAATATCTGTAGGCAGGTCCTTTACAGGAAACTCAGCTGTCCTCTGCTCAAGAGTGTCCAAAGTACCCACAGGTGCAGAGAGCTTAAGAGAGACGAGGCTACTGGACCTCCCCTCGATCTAAAATCTATACTATTGTTATTACTCGTATGCAATGAACAAACATTAATTACACCCAACACAATCAGGTTTATTAAACATTTTAATTTATTTTTTTCTTGTATACAGTATATAAAAACTTGTCATTACAATCAGTCCTTTATCAAGTGTATTCTATAAAACATGCAAATACAAAATCTACTATAAATTCAGTACAAAAAGTGCTATACAAAATACTGTTTTCTCTTTTGCTAAGCAATAGCTTTCTTACAAGAATATAAAAAAGTCAGTGTTTAAAAATAAATAAATATTCACTTATGGCAACGTCTAGTAGTACTACTTCTACTATTCCTAACACTACTACTACTACTAATGGTACTCTACAACTACTACGTCTATAATTCGCAGTTAGTTATAATTTACAGGGTCTGAAAATAAAGTCTGCGAACTCATTCCATTTTGGCTGTTCACTACAATACCCCTGGGCATGTAGTGAATCAGGTCGGCTATGTAAAAGTACTGTTAAAAAAAGCCACTTGAAAAAAAAACTAGGCATAAAAGACCTCTAATGTTTCATTAGAAAACTGCATAATTTAGCACCATAATAACTCACCTGTTTACTTACCAGACTGTCTATGAGAGGTTATAGTGGAAAAAAATCACCCATCCCATCCACTGAATAATCTGATCCTATGCTACTCTTTTCTTTTTTTTTTAATTAATAAAGTTGTGTTAATGGTTATAATCACAAACAGAATTAACACTGTTGCACACCATCAGGTTATTTACACTGTTAACACTATTTCTATCAGGATATTTCCGATCTGATGATGAGCTGTGAAGCTTGAAAGCGCTAATCGGAATATTTTTTGTATAGTGGTGTACAACAGTCTTAATTCTTTTCTGTTTGCAAAGACAAAAGAAACACTGAAGGGACACATTTTGGTACCAAGATCACTGACAAAACACCTGCTCTGTAGGTGACACTATGAAAACCAACTCACAGCTGCTTTGAAGGATGGACCAGGTTGTCTGTGGCAGTATTACCTAGCGAGGTTACTCCCAAAGGCTCTAATTTAAAACAAACTATATTCATTAGGAAGGACTACAATAGTGAGTTCGTTCACATACTTTATTGTCATACCCCATATATCACCGCGTCGTCATCATCAGTCACTTAGTTCATTATACATAAATTTTAAACATTCATTTATTACTATATAATAAAATATGTAGTATACATTTACTAGGTACAACTAAATTCATCTGTATAACAATGGTATAACACAGAAATCATTTTGAAAGTAAATCCCACAGTTTTAAGCATAGAAGTAAAATACTCAAATGAAGAAGTAAAAATCGTTATAGGTTCAACAGACCATGGTAAAACCAAACTGAGAAGCAGCAAGAGTTAGAATGGTCTATGCACATACTAAGAACACTAGAAAAGGCCAAAACAAAAATCATAATTTAAACGTGCACTGCACTATAGATGCAGAAAAAATGAAAACCTATGTGACCTTAGAATGAAAGAATCAGGAATGGTACGGAGACTTAGATGGGAAGAAGAACATGCCTTACATAGATGGATTTGAAGCAGAGAAAGAGATATACATCACTATAATATCTTTAGTTACAACTGTTAACACACTGAACGTGTTTTACAAATCATGTATAAAATGACAACACATGACTTGATCACATTTCGTCCAATCTATTGAAACATCCACTTGAAAAAAATATTTAAAAAAATAAATAAATAAATAAGAAGAAAAACTGACAATAATTTCAATCATAGACGAAACTCTTCAAGTATATTTTAATATTGTAAAATACGATAAGTGTAATAAATTACAATATTAATGATTATTCTAATGCTACTATCATCCTATTTAAAATATTATTAAGCATATATATATATATATATATATATAACAATAAGAACCTTGTAACTCTGATAAGGAAAGTTCCTTGTAATACAGTCTACTACACTCTTAGCAAAATTACAGTGTTCTTAAAAAAGGGATCAAAAATATCTTTCTCAATCTACAATATAAATATTTGATCAGCATATATATACACAGTTCATTAATCCTACAAGAGATACAAACATCAAAATTTTGAAGAATAATCAGTCTACATAGTTTCACAGGTTTGATGTGGGGCATTGGTTCAAATATAGTCTACTACACTATGCAACTGATTCCATGCAATTCGCCTGCGCGCGCATTCTGTGGACAACAAAGAAATTTATGACATGGGACCACAATGTATACAATTTTTCAAAACCGTAAATATATCGAAAACAAAAAGGAGGATTTTACTGAAACGAAAGCCAAAATAAAATTTCCAATTTTTCTAAATTTCACTTGCAGACAGCATATAGCTATTTCCTACGGAACGAAAGTTGTCACATGCCAAAAATTTTACTACACACAAATTAACAAAGAAATTTCATGACATGGGACCATCTTTAGTCTCTGTTCATGAAAAAAATTAAAAGTTATCGGTTCAAATTAATGAGTGAAATCACCCTCAAACTTCAAGGAACACAATGGAAGAATTTTTTTTTTATCGAATCAGTAGTTTCTGAGGTTAGCCCAGACAATGAAACAAACAAACTTTACCTCTTTATAATAGTAGTATAGATTGCACAACCTTACTCTGCAACTGATTGCACAACAGTTGCAGCCTGTTTTTACTACCCTGCAACAAGTTTCATGTATCCTTGAAATCAGTTGTGTAGTGTAATAGAAGCCTTAATATTTATTTTCATGTAAATATAGTTGTATCACTATGACACTATATGTTAGTATACAATAAATACATTACAAACTACTACTAAACGTTTCAGTATACTGGGAGTCTTAATACATCAGTTCTCACTGAATGAATGCTACAAAAAAAATATTGCTATCACTATTATTGTTATGACCAAGATCACAGCTTATAACCAAGTCTTTATGAATTCGTTCTTAATTGTTTCAGTGAGACACACATACCTAACCAGAACTTGATAGAAAAAAAGAAAAAATCAACATACAACTTGTACTTTATGGTTCATGTTATATGCACAGATAAAAATATATATGCTAATTTGATTTTACACTTACTAGAATTTGTTAATCAAAAACTAATTACAGAGTCGGTATCAATTTAGTAATATTTCTGTAATATAAATTTAATTACAGTATAGCATCGATTATCCGAAACTCTCAGGACGAGAGCCCATTCGGATAATCGATATCTCGGATAATAGATCATAAATTGAAAACACTATTTCTCTTTACAAAAACAAAGGTTTTTATTACAAAATCATTTCTAACTTACTGTTATATAATTACAGAAACCTGTATACTGTACTGTAATGTATTAGTAAGGCTAAAAATCACTGAATTAAAACTAAGTGTAATTAATAAAAACCAAAAGGCAATTTAAACAAAGTTAGAGTTTAATGACAAACACTGTACTATAAAATTAATTAAAAATTAAAAAACAAAACAAAACATACAGTACCATGGATTTACACTTTTTGAAAGATTTGTTCTATCACTGACTGCTTCAAACCGATATCCCGTTTTCTCGCTGCTAAAGACTGAAGTCGGTTAAGATTCATGTCCAATATATTACTGTTCAGTACAGTACATAATTGTACTTTTCTTGAATTTGGATAATAGATCATTCGGTTAATGGATGTTCGGATAATCGATGCTCTACTGTATACTTAAAACAGTAATGGCGTTTAATACCATAATACTACAGAAACCTAAATGATTTATTGACTAACCATAAACTCTGGCGGTTACTTTTTCCAATTAGTGTACATATTTCTCTCATACATTTAAAACATTTTTTATACAGAAAAATTATTTTGTACACAAGGAATGAATTCACTAATAAATATATTATTTATTCAAACACTTTTTGCTACAGTCCATTTTTGATGCATATAAAATATATATAATATTTACAATAACTTTACCTCCAGATGTTTTTTCACTATCATTAAGAAGGCTGAGGATGGGAATAATAGGTTTCCCGAAACGTGTTCCAGATATGGGAAAAACATCTGAGGTAAAGTTATTATAAATATTAAATATTTTATATATTTTTATTATTACAAAAATGAACATTTAAAGTTTATAAATTTCATCAGTTATGCTATTCAATAAAAAAACTTGGATTTTGACAACTTCATTTTGATCAGAATACTGAAATAAACCCTACTGACTAACAGTCTTAATAAAAATGAATAATTAATAACATTAAATACTTATTTGATATTTAATACATTATACTGTAAATAAAAAAATGCAGAATCTTTAGCAGTCTCATATCAAAAGACTATTTATGACTAATACTGTTTGTTCTACACTTTTATAATTGTAGTACGCTTAATTTTAAATACTAGTATTTAAAACTAACTGAACAATTAAATTAATGCCATGTAAATGTACAAAAAAGTACATTTGAAAAATTAAAAATACATACATTTTTAGTAATTACAAAAACATGAACATATAAAATATATTTTTAAAATATTACAACTTTTAAAATCACTTTAAATACGCTAACTCTATACGAACAAAATTACTGAAATTAAAAAATGTTATATTTTCTGTGATTGGATTATATCGTTACTGCACTTATGGTTAAACCTCGCCCTCAATACTTATGGTTACTCAGGTGAATGTATAAAGAAATTATATTTACAGTGGAGATCTTCATTCTAATGTATCCAGAATATCTTAAACAAAAAAATGTTATGGAACATACCATAACAGGTTTATTTAGTTAATAAAATAAACTTGTGTTAGTTTTTATAATCACAAACACAAACAACACTGTTGCACAACACTACAGAAAAAATTACCGATTACCTCCATCAATCTCCACAGCTCATCATTGGAATATATTTACTGTAAAGGAGGATGATATCATCATTGCTTCAGATATCATCAATGGAATATATTTCTGATTTGATGATGAGCTGTGAAGTTTTGAAGCACTAATCGGGAATTTTTTCTATAGTGGTGTGCAACAGTGTTGTAACAGGTTACGTTATGATAGTCTTGTTACGTAAGTATAAGACCAACGAAACTGCGCGCTGACAACAAAAGAACTTAAGTGAAGCCAACAAGAGAAAGTAAGCCAGTCCTAAGAACCGTTTTAGTTTATCAAGTTTTTCTTATAAGTCTCAGTTACTTCGGTTGGAAACTAAAAAATAGTAAGTTATGGAAATGATAAAAGCATACAGAAAAATAAGTTAACAATTTTGAAATAAAAAATGGCAAACTTAATACAGATTGGACCAATCAAACAGGTGTTTTTGAAAACTTAACATAATCTCTACTTGTGTCGGTCATAATAAATGAAAACGTGTCAAACCGATCATGCTGCATCGATCATCATGACCAAAGAGTTGACATTATATTGTCAGAAAAAAAACGGTATGGTGGAGGAGGAAACGATGACCAAAACACACCGGCACTGAATGTGTTAATACTGAAAAGCATCCGCTTAAACAAAAAAAAAAAAAGTTTTCCCTTGTGTAAAGTATCTCAAAACCACTGGATGATTCTTCGCAGCTTGATCTGAAGTTGTTGAAAGACAAAATGGATGGACAGAAAACTGTCATATATATTCCAAAAATATGGAAAATAAAACTGATGGACAGATGAAATCAACATGCCTATAGCCTATATGTATCTTGAACAAAACTGTGCGCACTCTCTTGTTTTCTACTGCGTCAGCCACATTTGAATAGAAAATATTCAAAACTCAAGAAAAGAAAAACATCAAAAGTCACAGTATTCATGCCCATATCATAAGATTTTTTTTTTTAAGTTTTACCTGTCTACTGTTTTAAATTATACAGGACATACAACATTAAATTGTTAGCACCTGTGTTGAACATAATATATGTAGTATGTATCTTACAATAAGTACATATTATAACGTAAAAATTTAATGCTACTCAATTTTACTCAGACTTTATATAGAATCATGATTAGTAGTTGTTTATTAGACTAAGACATGCAAGTAACGTTGAGTTGAAGTACTGTTAGAACCAAGCCTAGCGGTGTTCTTCAAAGAACACACCCTTGTCAAGGCGTCTCTCTGATGGGGCAAAAACAATACAACAAGTCACGTACAGGGTGAAGAATCATAAAATGTATTATACTAAAAAAAAGCAATAAAGTTTAAGTGAAATCGACAGAAAGCTGAGTGTTCACACAATACAGTCCGTTAGAAAAAGAGGGAGAGGTAAGAGCGAGCGAACATTAGGTGGCGTCCCTCCCCCCTTAGTTGTATAAGTTTGGCACGCGCTGTTTTTTTGGCAAATGAAAGAAAGCGTCACTTTTTGAGCGGGTGAAATTAGCTAGTTGGGTTGGAGGAAATCAAATATTGCGGTACTTGAAACCAATGGGAACGCGATTTGTAAATACTGAGTGTGGGTAAGGATTGTGTGTGTATAAAAAACGTAGTTTGGAAATTTGTCGAGAGTCTACGGAGAACATTACAGCTATCAGACTTGTCACCGCATATTAAGATTTTATTTATAACTAAACTTGCAAAAATTAGTATGAGTACAATATTCGTGTCGTGCATTAATAGTATCAAAACCGGTGTTGCAGTGGAAGAAATATACTAAAATCAAAGTAATCATAGTGATAAATATACTGTAACTTGGCGATAAACTATCGAACTCCATATCAATGATAATCTAACACGTGCAGGGGTGCCCACAGGGGGAGATCATAGCGCAAGTTGCGCATTAAGAATTTTTGGGGGGGATTTTTTGGGTGTATTTTAAGGATTTTTGGGGGGATTTTTTTAAGAATAACATTTTAAATCCAACATTGATGGAAATTTTTACCGTGTTTTGTTCAAAGTAATGACATACAAAACTTCTAAACAATATTATTAGGGCTAATGATAAAATTCTGTAAGCTTAAAACTACAACTTAAAAAGAGTTCCGAGTCAGTATTATTATACTTACAATTAGTTAATCAACGGACACGTCATGGACAACAAAATCCAAGGATGTAACTTACGAGAACAAACATTACAGAATCCACGTTCCAATATGACCAATATGTTTTAAAATATATCTCTCAAATGTCTTTGCTTCTCATCCACACCCACACCAGTGTAGCGCCTTATCTTTTAAAACAATGATACAATTTAAAACAACTTAACAAGTGTAACAATTATCGTAACTGTAGCATAGGATCTTGTTTTGTTTTTCATGACTTTTTTAACTAAAATAATTTGTATAGGCTTATTGAAAAACCCTGAGATTTAGGTCTAAAATATACCTAAAACTCGAGTTTTGAAGTCTTCATTTTCAAATTTTCTCCTTTTACTGGGGGGTATTCCATACTCCCCAGACCCCCCGGAACAGCTTGCACCCCTGGGTCATTATTAGTGGGGGGGCTGAGACTTTTGGGGAGGATTTGCGCATTGGGCCTTTGGGGGGGGGGGGGCACCCCTGAACACGTGAATCAGGAAGTTACGAAGTGTTGAAGTGTATTCGGTATGAATTACTGATATTGTGAGCACTCAGCTTAATAACATATTTACTAAGGTATCAGAAGAAATATTAGTTATCCACTAATTACATGCTAAATCAGTAAGTAGATGTGAGCTGTGTAGTGAAGGTGAAACCGAGGTGATTAAAGTGTTAGTGCCAACGAGTGTCGATAACAGGATCATCCGAATCGCCGACAAATGCAAAGCTCCAGGATCGCAGACTCCGAGGGAAGGAATCACCAACACAAACGGAATTCCACCAACAAGTAAACAAATTTGAACATTAAAAATCATAATAATTCATGTATCTTTTGTTAAATCTATTACTATTCGCAATTCAATCTGTCTAAGAACCTACTTTCAAATGAGAATTGATGAGAAGCTATAATTTCAATATTGTGAATCACTTTAAGATTGTATGTAAATTTGTAATGAGTTAATGAAGATTTTTATTAAAATTAGGATTCATTCAATTCAAATTGTGTTAATAATCATTTTGATACCCTGAAATAATTTTAAGAGTCGCCATCAAAGCAAGAGTTGAGAGCTTAGTATTAGTGAATTACACATATCCTTTTCTAGCTTTAAACTGCGAGGGTGGTAATATATCAAAAACAGCATTGCAATTTACAAAAATCTTGATATAAATTATACAAATTATTTACAAAATGTTATTGTGCTTATTTTGAAAATGTTTCATAACCTCTGACTGGGAAGACTTTACACTAAACTTTGACATGCACCATACTAATCCAAACCTAACCTAAATTAACCTATACAACATTAGTAAACACTATTACAATGGTATTATTGTACACCTTATACTATCATTTAATGCTAATTATAATAAGGTATAATTATAATAATATACATAACAGAATAAGTCTTTCTACAGGACACTCTACATCCTTAGTATTTATTGCCATCTTGATGTATACAAAAGTTAGTAAAAGTAGCATATACGACTAACATTAAAAATATGGTTATTTAAAGCTATTCAGTCTAACCAATTGATAAATTTAAAAACTAGTAATACAACTGTATTTCTATCGATTTTGTTTTATGGACAAATGTTCACAACTCAGCGTGGCTATATAAAAATCTGTCGTCTAAAGTAAACATCGGTGTAAATAGGTAATGGGTAAGATTTGTGAAATAATGTTATTAAATGAGCATTAATACTGCTGAAGGCTGACACAGAGCAGAGCTCTGCTAAGTAATGGAATTGCTTCAAAAGAAAAACATCTGAATTTTGGTACCCGAAACTGTAACTAGGATAATTATAATACTACTGACTCAGAACACTTAAGTTATTTATTGGTAAATATGTAAATTTTTTTTACCTTGTAGCCTGAACCAATTTTCACTTATTATAAGCTTCGTCAGAGGCTGCCACTAGAACCGCTGTCCATCTTGTTCTTGGTGACAGCGCCGTCGTTCGAAAGATTGATGTTGTGTGTGGGCGGTATGATATGTTCGAATAGTACGATCTGAACTGTGTCTGTTCATTCAAGATGTTGTTTTTCCATGTTTTTTTTATGTGTTGACACGTTGTTTTATTTTTGATTTATTACCGTTTTATGTGACATCCTAAACGAACAGACACAATTCAAATCACACATACTATTCGAACATATCACACCGCACAGAACACACAACAACGATCAACACTGGACAGCGCTCCCAGTGGCAGCCTCTGACAAAGTTTATAATAATCGAAAACTGGTTCAGGCTACAAGGTAAAACATTTTTACCAATAAAAAACTTAAAAAGAGTTCCGAGTCAGTATTATTATACTTACAATTAGTTAATCAACGGACACGTCATGGACAACAAAATCCAAGGATGTAACTTACGAGAACAAACATTACAGAATGTGGAAGATTTGGAGAAAATGAGAATTTGTAATTGGCGGAACAGGACAGAACAGACGTGAATTGTACAGGAAGACACAGTCCACTAAGAACTGCAGCTCTAAAAAATAAAGTAATACTAGTAGTAATAGTTATTAAGGAAAGAAATAGTTGAAGGAAGCAATACAGAAGCTGGAGTTGTACCTTGCAGTATAGGAAAAGAGAGACACGACTGTTTTTGTAGACAAGAATTATCAATGGGCTGAATGCTGTTGGAATAATACAGGAAATGTAAAATCAACCCCTCAATTCATGATGCAGTGTGACTACAGAAAACAATGCAGCTTCATCATACGACATGGTAATAGCCTCATCCCTGTATTCCCAACACAAAGGAAACTATTTTACAAAATAAAGTATACTTTCTTATTGCTAGTTCCTTCATATAAAGAAAGAGCCACAAACTGTGTGACAAAAATTCATCTGTTTATATATTAATAGTGTCAAGCAACTTATGGCCACACCCTGTCTTGAAAATAATATCAGCAGTCGCATACATGGTATAAATATTACAAAAACCTGTCTTTACACTGTTATATCTTACATTAGCTGGCTTTACACACAAGCACTTTCAGTTACGCTTTCCCGTACGGAAAGAGCAAAAAGGTTTGCACTCGGTAAAACCAACACAGTATTCACGTGCAGTTGTAAAACAAAAAAAATACACTCATGCCCTTTTGTACAAGAAACTGCGCCAACTTATAAGTATGCACAAAAGAATTTGTGTGTAAACGACAATCGCGCACGCTTTACTTGACAAAATCTAATCCCTTGGAATGTCTCCAAGTTGCAATGTTTCCTTTGTACTACAAGGTTTTAGAATGGACTTCTGATGAGTAAATATTGTATTGGCTACAGGTTTTTCTTGTGTGACTGTCATGTTAACAAAAAAGAGATGAAAACGGAGGACATGGGTTAAAGATTATAGACACAATTAACATCACCTCTTCTTGCTAGACACTTTGCGTGAAATTCATCGAATAACAAAACAACGTTATACAAAGCGAACGAGCGACAACAAACTTATAACATACAAAATTATACAAGCCAACAAACGACTACAACACACTAGGAACTAGGTAAAACGTTTGATAAAGCGCACTGTTAAAACTCTACCTCATCAGGATGTGTGTGAAGGAAAGTGTCTACAACAATTACGTGATAACGCTTTCCTTTTTCCCCTTGTACCCCTTCACACACACACACACACACACACACACACACACACACACACACACACACACACACACACACACACACACACACACACACACACACACACACAATCTTTCCCACACAAAAGCTTCTACTGTGCCCAATCACACAAGAAAATGTGTTTGTGTGTAATGCCAGCTAATTTCTACATACTTTCCTTTTCTCTCCTCAACCTCTCATGAAAACCCTGGAGACAGCTACATCGGAAAGTGAACCTATTAATTTTCTGTTACTGGTAGTGTAATCCATTTCTGTTTGAAGCCTGTTCCATGTACAGCTTATCCGTGTGTTTCTTTTTAATGTGAACCTGTAAGTTTCCTTTCTGATGCGTTTTTAGAGGACAATAAGGGCACTGGAAAGCCGGTTCTTTGCCGCACTCGAGTCTGCGGTGTAATCCAAGACTGGTTCTAGAACGATACCACCGCCCGCAGAACGTGCAACTGTAATACGACTCCGGAGTAAACTTTGTCTTTCGAGGCTTAATATTAACCGAATTCGCTTCTTCTTCGACACTGTAAAGGTCTTCGATTTTAATCGACTTGCATCCCATTATGAAATGATCAAACGATTGTACACCTTTCAACGCTGAATATTTTAACATTGAATTTTCATGTTTTGATCTCCAATCTGTAACATGTATACATCATAACACTGGCATTATTAAAACAAAACATGTCTTCTGTTATATTCATTTTGTTCGGTCATCACACACATGTTAGAATAATACTCAAAACATAGAGACATGCACAAGGATGATTAAAAAAATTTTCATAAAAGTCAAAGTTTCCTACTAGCTTTCTATAAAAACTGTTGTTATTCTGAAAGAAAAAATAATAATAAATTAATAAAAAACAAAATCACTACCATGCATATAAGAACAAAACAATACACTAACTAAATAAAAAAATTACACGAAACAACTAAAATGGCTAACAGTACAAAACAGTATGATTTAAACTACTGTATTACAAAACAAAACACATTAATGTACTTTATAAGGAATCTTAAACATGGAAATAAATGCTTTTATTCTCTTTTATATATTTATATATAGGAAAGTTTTATACCAAGTTTACATTGTTCTATAATTATTTCTAACCTTAAACATGGTGTTCATATTACATCTATTAACACTAGTCCTAGGCTACTTATATACTTATTGGTTTTTTACAATTTGTATATGTGAGTATATGCTCATTGCATTACATGGACTTAAAAATATATATTTATACCTATCACTATACATTATTTAATTTAGTTAATGCATAATATATTAATAACAAACATGGTACAGTACTGTCAATATACTATACGGTGTGTACTTAATATGAGGTAGAATAAAACAGTTAGGTGGACCTTAACTTTTAGGTATTCAACATTTATACGTTTCACTAGTTTGCACAGTAAAAGCTGATTGTTTGAGTTTTCTACTGTAGCTTCAAAGTTGCATACATTCCATAAATGTTTCAGCAGATGGACAATACTCATTGCAAAACAAAATCTGTTAAGGTTAGGTTAGGTTAGGTTAGGTTAGGTTAGGTTAGGTTAGGTTAGGTTAGAGTTTGAGTTTTCTACTGTAGCTTCAAAGTTGCATACATTCCACACAGATGGACATTGCAGACTCATTGCAAAACAAAATCTGTTAAGGTTTAGTTTTTTTTAATGCAATAAAATTGTTGCATCATTATAGAACATTCTACGTGTTTCTCGGCTATTCCAGTAAAAGCCGGCTATAATGTGTATGTGCGCGCGTGCGTATACATATTGCTACTACTTTGAGATGAAGGATAATTATGTGACACTTGTCACATGTCCGTAGCCGAGACTGATCCACATTTCACCAGTCCGCGCACACTGTGTTCTAGGCGGCAAGCTATTACACTCTAGTGTTTTCTAGTAGCATTCTTGACGCGTATTATGGATTATTCTGGAAACTCAGCAGGGTATAAATACAAGCACTCCGCGACACTTAGTTGAGTTATGTGAGCAATTTTCCTTAGCGCGGATCGAGTGTTTGTCGAAGTGAAGAATTATTGTGTTAATAATTGTGTGGTACTCTTATTAATTGACATTGTTATTGCGTGTAGACAAATCTAACTGAAATTATTGTACGAGTTGATTATAAACTGTTATTTGTGATAATTAAAGATGGTTTTTAGTGACTTGATTGGTGTCTTGTACTTTATTTTCTACTATACCATACGACGATCAGTAGACCGTTGTAACAATATTGTACGATGTGCTGATTATAATAAAGAGTTGGCTGGTGTTTTCACTGTCAACATTTTCTAGGCTGTTAGGATGTGGTATAGCCAGACGGTTTGATGGACATCTTCAGTGGCGCAGGAACGGAGAGTTCAAACACCCGCATAGGACTATGAACAGAGACTGTGCTACCCAGACAGACAGAAGATGCACAGGGTGTCTTGTGCCCTGGTTTATGTGCGTTGTCCGCATTGGGGCCCAATGAATGCCAGGTTCAAACGGTGCAGCTTGTTTGTTTGCTTGGCACAAGGACTTAAAAGAGTGTGGTCTTCCTATACATGATCGGTATGTACGAGGAGGGTTCAGAATTTTTCTTCAGCCTATCTCCATACCAGAGATGCAGTTCTGGGACCAGGCAAGTTTCAAGGATGCTCGACATGGTTGGAGGCAATTATGTAGGGTTCACGCCAAGCTTAGCGTAGATTGTCTAGTACTGCCCGAGGGCATCTGATCCATACTTTGGTGTGTTGTCCATACTGTCCAGTTGATGGAGGTCCTGGAAGGAGGATTCATTGGCCTTTACACTGTCCTACCCCGCTTAGATGCTTCTACTTATACAAGTTTTTAAGGTATGAAACACTCTGTTGGTTGGTTATTATTTGGCCAATCACATTGCTCTCATTGTCTGATTGGCTCTTTCACTACAGATCCCATCCCCCCCCCCCAAAAATACTTGAGAAACAGCAAATAATTCCTTAGCCCTCAAAAACAAGGAGAGGCCTACAAAGGCCAACACACATTACAAGTCAGTAAAGTAATTCAAAGGGAAGGATAAAGCTACTAGTTTGGTTTGTCCGAGGCTAAGCTGGTACCACCCCACCCCACCCAACCAATGAAGAGCCAAAGTTATGTCCAAAAGAGCCAAAGTTATTTCCTCTATCTTCTAACTACAGATGTGTAAGATGGGTATCCAGCAACGCTTTTCAGTAGCAAACCTCATCAGAAATTTAGTAATACTACTGCTAATCAATTACAAAGAAATATTAATAATGACTATTCCAGACAACTGACACCCTTCAGTATTAAAGAATTAAATAATAAAGTTATATACATACTCAGTCATTGTACACACATACTTCAGTTTCAAATAAAGAAGCTGTAATTTTCAGTTTTTCGTTGGAAAACCCAGACCAACATTGCGATTCTGCAAAACAAATGAACGATAGTAGTTAAGATAAAAGATTAGTGCTGGTGTTTGATTTTGACAAATGTTTAGTTTTTTAGTAGGTCTGATGAGGGGCACAATTTAAAAAATAGTAGTAAATTTTTATAATAATTACGTTTTTCTTTTCATGTATCTTTTTTCCGTAATTTATTTGTGGATCCAAGAGGTTACGGAATGCCGTTCTGGCGCATTCCCCCTGAAATCAAGCCCTGTACATACTATATCAATTTAAAAAAAAAAATTACAAACAAGGAGAAATCTATGTAAAAAACTATTTCAAATAAATTGGTAACAAGAATAACACAAAACACGACTAAGATCTTAAACACCGTTACTGAAGAGTTGTACAACAGTATGAATTTGAAAAATATAAACATTAGCTCCATCATATTAAAATTAACTGCTATCAAAATTCTTAACACACTATTAATTCTGAATCTCATACTACCACAAACATGCTGTCAGTACATCAGATCTGAATGCTTGGTACTACAAAAAAACTTCATCTTCACAAAAGTGCCACAGTCTTATTATAGCTACAGGGCTGTAAATATTCAGCTTTATCCAAGGTCTTTCGTATTTCAAAGAATGACATTTCATCCAATTTACAAAAAAGTTTCTTCATATCGATGAGAGTTATGTCACTATAATCACCATCTTCACATCACACCACAGGGAAGGTGCTGCCTGTTGAACCTTCAAAGATCCTCCAGCCATCTATCCCCCACATAACTGTGTCCTATAGGTTTATATTTCCAGACTTGTTTGGACAGTCTTGAATCTGACATTCTTTCTACGCATTCTGTGCACTGTTGTTTACAATCTTTGTATTTCATTCACATTAAAAACTTGGAATTGTTCTTTACAAGGTCAAGTTTACAACACCTTTTAACTCCTCTTAAGAGGCCTGTATTTTACTGTCTTGTTTCTTGGTTGTTGTCCATAGTTTACACCCATATGACAGTACATGGACTGCCATAACTTTGTAGAACTTTAATTTCGTATCTCGACGTATCCTGTTTTTTTCAATATGCAGTTGATTGTCCCACAGATTGCCTGGAACTTACGTAACTTAACGTCAATATCATAATTTTCATCATTTCCCAAATAGTTAAAATGGCTCAATTGTTCTACAATTTTATCATAAATCATAATTTACCATTATTCTGTAATGTATACAGAAAAACTACTACCTATGGACCTGAAGAAACACTCTGCAAGATGGTGAAACATTACACTACATAAAAAGAACTGAACATGTTTATGCTGCAACCCATTCAAAAGCCTACGGCATAGTTAGCCCTACAGGATCCCACTGTTCAGGTCTTTTGGAGAAGATGGCAACCTGATCCTTATCTTGCTAACTTGAATCGTCCATGGAAGCTGTACACGAAATTGTTTTCACATATCAGATGGCTTCTAGATTTAGGCCAAACAAACTAAAACTGTGACACAGTCAGAGCATGAAACACAATGTTACACAGACTCACACAAGGAACCAATCCACCAGTGGACCGATTACAATTACTAACAGTACATCCCCCAATAAGGAAGATATATGAAGAAAAAGAGAAAATACGAAGCTTGACGTGATGACAGGAAAACCACAACATTATATAGCCAATCACATATCTATGAATGGTCATAGAATCAGGTCAGCGGAACACCAAAACTGCTGCTTGGCATAGGGATCCAAAACGTGAGCTAGACTTGGCTGCAGGGTGCACAGGAGGATCACACAAGTGTTACGACAGAAATCACTACTATACGGCTACATTAACATTGGATTCAGAGAGAGGAAGCATAGCAGCACTGGCACTGCCAGTTGTGTGGGGATACAGTATGTTGCCCTACGCTGCTTGACGTTAGTGCAGTCAAAGTAAAACTCATACGCGACTTGAAAATTTACTTGTCCGGAAATTACAGTAAGGGCATTAAATACTTAAACTTTGTCCTTTGTTATTGTACATCATTTCAAATATCGCACTTTGTAACATGAACACGTACAAATAATAGCTCTGCATGCTTGTAATACAAACTGATGCTCACAATATTCATAGCTGGGAAACATACATTCAAATCACAAACTTCTGAGTATAACTGTAGACTGCTTGGTAGTGTGAGACGCATTTGTCTCTAAACTCCCGTAGTTCACATGTTTTCCGCATTCTTTGTTAAATTTGTCTAGTAGTAGAGAAAGATTGTGCCCAAAGTTAAGGCCTAATGTTGGCTGTAACAGCAGATGGAAAGATGTATATATATTTACGAAAACAAATAAGAATCGTAAATAACACTTTGTATATACAAAAAGGAACATTTCTATGATTTTACTTTTACTTATTCTGTATCTTTCGGTTTCATGGTGCCGGCGGTGGTCTGTGGACTTGTGACATGTTCTGCCAATTAATGTAATCAGATGTTTCAGCCTCACCTCTGGACGCTATCTTCAGTGAAAGGTCTTTGAAACCTTTGAAGATGTACATCAGTCAACCACAGGACTGTGGCATAACGTCTAATTACATTAATAACATTAATCGGCATGAAAATTTCGGAAGACCATGGCCTTACAGCCTGGATAATAATTTAAATAATTATTTTTACTTATGTTTCCGTTTTCTGGTTGTTACAAACATGTCCAGCTTGACGTTTCAACTACATCTACAGCAGTCTTATACATTCCAATGACAAAAGATGATTTTTCTAGACATGCTGACTACTAAGGATCATGATAAGTTATTCATGTTACTGGAAATGCGTCACAGCAGAATGGACGAAACATTTGCTGTTAACAAAAACAAAATAAAAACTGTGCTGTTCTTAGCAACTAAACATATGAAAGAAAACGAGACAGAATGTTATTTGAAATTACAAAAAATTAAATGACACGCAGTGAAAAAAACAATACAAATGATAAGTGTTCACTATAAAATAATATTACAATAAAATATAAAGTATAAACTTAAAAAATGATATTACACTTTGTATAATACATGTTTCACTAATACTGAGCCAACAAAGAGAATACGAAAAACTAAAAATACTTTCCTCTTAAATTCTACTACAACACGGTAGGGGTATTACATTCCAACTTGTCATGAACCTACTTTGTATTAACTGTAGAGTTTTGGTTGTGTATGAACATATTCACACTGGTCTTTACTTGTAAAACATTGGTATTCTTAAAAATTACAAAATAAAGCATCTAGTTGAGGTTATTATCACTAATCGCTGAAAAATTCTCCAAATGATATTTTCTGATATGTATGTTTATGTTTCCTCGTTGGTGGCATCGTTTTGAACAGTACGGACATTGAAATCGCGGTTCTTTGCCGCACTCAAGCCTCTGGTGTAAACTCAAGCTACGCTGGTAATTGTACACTTTGCCACAACCGACGCACACAAACGGTGAACCGGGTTCTCTATCTGTATCGCTGAGTCTTCTTCTCCGTGGTCGAAGCGCTGGGTAAGGATTTAATAAATTCAATAATTTTCCTTTCATCACTCCTAGAACAATAAAGATAAGTTTATCAGATAATTGCAATCAATGATAATTTCTTTTTTAAAAACATTTGTACAAAGTTTTCTTTAATAATTACTGTCTTCATTAACAAACAACACTATTACCTTACTGTCAGCCTTTCGTATTCATACATTTTTCTCTGTTCAATCTCAAATCACAATATAAAAACAGATCTGTAATTAGACTGAAAACGCAGTAAAAGTAATCACCTGGAAAACAATTTTATTACTAACTTTCCAAAATATTTTATCCATATTGAGGCTAATCACACCAATATCTAAAGTAATATAGCTAGTAATGTGTTCAGACTGATTCACAAGACACATTCAATACTATACGTAAACTATGAGATAGTACTCACTATGTCAACTACAATCTACGTCACTCCTTAAAAACTAACAAACTACCATAATACCCCAAAAAAGAGACTTATAATCCTTGGTTCCCGTGATTCTTTGATTAAAATTAAGTCTGTAACAAATTAAAATGTTCACTATCACTGCATCAAGTAAACACACAGGCGTCTGTTACAGAAACTTCGCATGGGTCTGAGTCAAATAAGTCTCTCAACCTAGTGTTTTACTTACACTAGGAATGGAATATCGAAATAATCAATCATGCATGACATCACTCACAAGGAAAGCTTTTAGAAAACCCCAAGTTCTATTATTTGGTAAGCCTACCTTTTAAGAATAAACACTGGTCTTATAAAAGAGACAAGTATCCGTTAACTCAGAAACGTTAGGTTCTTTATTTTAAGTGTTACTGTGTTATAAGCACTGTATGTACACATTAAACGTTGTTTCCCTCAACCATGGCTTTTATTTATTTCAGCAGTAAACTAAAACCCAAAAACCGTTGTCACAACACAAATGAAAACAACACATATTTTCACTTTGCATTAAGAAATAGGACAATTTACAATTAGTACGCTTCTTCTTTTCCACATCGTAATATACTGATTCAATCGCATATTAAAAACATTGAAAATATACTGCACGAACAGATAAGGGTACAGTTCCAATGCCGCTAAATAGCATTTGTTTATTTAATTGTTACTAAATTCTGGTCTACTACTGTTAATTCTGGTCTCCATGGTGTTGTTGACACCTTTATACATGTCAACAAAAAAGCATAATTAAAGGGCCTAAATCGTGCGAACGGGACAGAATATCAAATTCCAAGTTAAACAGTGTTTTTTGCCTTGTGTCAAAGGTTACCTGTGCAAAATTTGGTGGCAATCGGTGTAACGGTGGAGATTTGTATTCAATACAAATAAATCCTGAGACTCTGAGTTTTATATATATATATAGATAGATAGATAGTAAAAATGTTTTTATATGGTTTAGAAACATGAACATCAAAGAAGAGTGAGAGAGAGAAGGGGGTGATTTGGAATGTTTTGAATGGCTGTTACTTTTACATTTGACTATTAAATTGACAAGAATGGTAAACAAGAAAATTATAAAAACAGACCTAAGAAACACCAAAAGCTTTAAGCAGCTGGTGTATTAGCCACATCACAAGGAAGTACGGTGTGCAGGAATTACTGATGGAACTACAAAAAGCAAAAGGTAAAGGAGTAAAGGAGGGGAAAATGGTTCAGAATTCTGAGCGATCTTCAGGAGAGAAAAATTCTCTTGAAGAGCTTCTGAAGAGAGGTACATCACAGAAGAGGTATTTACAGGAACCTTTTCTTGCAAACAATACAACGATAGCTACCAACAAATAGTCAGTAGATTATATATCTCTTTATATTTTCTGACAATTCTGGATAGAGTTTATTCAACAAAAATCTAAAGCTGAGAATTTTTGCTTAAAGTTATAATTTTTTATTTAATACTACTCAACCTAAGATTTGATATCAAGCAACTACTTGCAATAAGATTCAATATCATATCACTATTTTTCAAGAACTAACATTTCACACATTCAATAAACTTATTAAATTTGTCTTTGAACTTTTATCACTTAAAAGTTTATTTGCCTCAAATACAACTTAATCAAATGTGCCTGATATCAGCTTGCTAAGTATTTCAGGACGAAATTTAAAGGTACTGGAGGAGGTAAGAAAAAAAAAACACATGAAATATTTATATAAAATCTATTTAAAACTAATAAAATATTTGGTATAAAAAACGTAAGTTCAAAAAAAAATAATAAAACCGCCTAAAAATAAACTAACATTACAGGAACAATAATGATTTGAAAACAATAAATAAATAAATACTACAAACTAACCACCACACCGCTAGTCATGGATACACAACAAAATTACAAATACATTTCTTTTGTTTCAATTAGCCTGATCAAATTTAATTGACAGAATTAAAACGGGTTTTAACTATTAAAACAATTTTGCTCTCTTAATATTGGTGGTCACCACACACTATTTCAATCTCCTACATCAATCATTCTAAACTTTCACTGTGTTTGTCAGTAAGAACAACACGGATTTTGGGGTCAACAAACTTTTTATTTATGTTAACTTCCAAGTGTTTCACCCATCCTATGATGAGGCGTTTTCCACTCATGGTCAACAAATGTAACCTCAATTGAATCACTGAGGATGTCTAACAGTAGAATGCTCGTCGTCCGTATTTATTTGTCCTCAGTGATGATTTTTAACACTTTTGAAAAATATTTCTACAATTAATAATACCACTGTATTAACAGCAAGCCTGTTTTCTATATTTTTATCCGTGTTAATTTTATTTCTCTCAGAACACCATATGTTTTGCACACACCAGAATAAGACATCCCACAATGTTTACAAAGAGACAATAATACACATTACATTTTCTCTAACCATACAACCATGGTTTATAATCTCAAAGTTGACAATCATTATAAAAAATAATATACAATTATATTAGAACAACATAGTACTTAAAGTTTACAAACTTTTACTGCCTCTCTGTGGTGTAATATCCTCATATATACATATTGTTACACCATTACACAACGTTGTATGTTTCTCGGCAGAGCCCAGCTGTAATGTTTGTGTGCCTAGTGACACTTAACATGTGAGACAGCCTTACGTAATGCGGAACGTTCTCATGCGTTCGATGGTGTCGTTCTAGAAGCTTCTCAACTAGCCCTGCCAGTGTGTGTTTCTGCCAAGGCCGCACTGAAATACCCTCTAGGATTTTCAAGTGTTTATTAAGAACACATATATTATGGAACCCTGCAGACTATAAATAGCCCATACCTGTCACTTAGTTTTCAGTTTTATGTCAGGCGATTTACACAGTGTGTCTCAAGTGGTGTATTAGTGAAAAGTGATTATAGTGCAAAATTATTTATAGTTGACATTATTATTTGTGTGAACAGATTAACTTGAATTATTTACACGAGTATAATCTTGTTGAATAACCTGTTGATTTCAAACTGTTAATTGTGATAATTAAAACTGGTTATTAGTGATTTCATTGGTGTCTTGTATTTTGTTTTCCACCGTACCATACAGCAATCAAAGAGACCATCGTAACAATATTTCAGATTTCACAATTCTCATTTCTTTGTCAATAACACTCGGACTTCAAGCATAGATCTATGAAAAGCTAACACTGTTGTCAGAGCTGTCAAAAGACAATGGGCTTGCTGCTTGAACATTTAAAAGAGGGTAGTAATTGTTACTGACAACACACTTGCCTCCAATGCGGAATCCATCTCAAGATGGACTGTTTTTCATAGCATGTTTCTTAACCCTAATATATAGCAGATCTCACAACCTGATAAAATCTAAGAATTTTGGCCACAATGCAAACCACCTGTGTAGCGTACAGCACATGACTTAACCACAAAATCCGATCTACACTAGACATAAAATGTGACACAAGATATCATCATCATCAACTTCATTGAGTAAGACTGTTCTGGTTCGGTACTCCAAGTATTCCATGGCAGGAAGCCCCCCTTCCCCAGAAACCGAAATTAAACGCAAAGATTAAAAAGTTGTACGAATGCTTACACGGACAGTGTCATTTTGATTAAAATTAACTCCTGGGCTGTTTAGCCGTGGTCCAAAGTTTCTGACAAAAAACAGCACTTAAACACAGTACTGTGATCCTAACGTTCTACATCCCACGTTAGTGCTGACTCATTTTCACTGAAGATGGGAGTCAGTGGTACAGCCGAACATTCTTCTGGTTTTGTCAGAAACTTTGGACCACAGCTAAACAGACCGGGAGTTAATTTTAAGCAAAGATTAAACTAAGGCTGCGAAAAAACTTGTAACAATACGTTTACATTTTATCAGGCTAACTGATACAACTAAGATTAAAATGTGTGTGTGTGTGTGTGTGTGTGTGTTTAAATTAAACAAATAAATTAATTAAATCCAAATACCAAACAAATGGTGTATGTAATAATAAATACTAAAGCTTTGGGAGCACATGCACTTTAAAAATATTCTACAATTTTTTTTTTTTGTTCGCATACAAACTTTGTACAACAATAAATAACTTTTCCATAAACATTTTTCGTATAATAAATACTTTATACAGAAAGACGTATACATACAAAAACATAAACACAAATAGCCTGTTACTACGCATAACCCACGTACCAAACTAATCCTCTTCACTACTAAACTTTTCTACACTATAGATTAAATAATCAAATGGACTGATTTTCTATAATAATTTGTTGTTACTTATATACATACATAAAAAATATGTTTAATACATTAACACAGTAATGATTCCTAAATATTTTTCTGTTGCTTACGACATTTTCTCAACTGCCTGAATATCCATAACATTTGTAACACTTAAATTCTGTTAGCTAGCAATGTTACCTTTAATTTATATTTAGCCTGAGAGATTTAAAACCATAAACTGTAAAATGTAACTATATCATCTACAAGAATGAAATTAAAACCGCACTTTTCAGCTCAGGAAACTATTTTTCCTGAAAACATTTTTATTTACACGTATTTCTTGTACTCTAAAATTGCATAGCACCCTGATCTGGCTATGAGAAAATCATTTAGGAATCACTACTACAGAACACTGTTCTAAAATATAAAAACTAATTTCACAGTACATATACTATTGTCCCACTTACAAACTTATTTATATAACGTATGTGTAACTTTTACTTACATGAAATCTTTTATATACAGAGTACAAATTAAAATTCCCAACATTATGTTGTCTGTTAAGAAATACTTCGTTTTATCCATTTCAATTTCAAGAGCATCAAAGACACAATTTTAATCAAGGTATTGGCTACAGTCAAAAAGTGCCATGCAAGGTAATTAATAGTCTCATAAGTTAGCCTGTTCCAGACCCTTACCACTGACACGCATATTATGGTCAATGCATGAATGTATTCCTACGATAATTACATTAACATCATAAACCGTTGTCTGAGGTATATAATGAGAATTTGGTGGCCCAAGACCATCTCAAACAGAGATCTATGGGAGGCTCAAGTCAGAGTACCATCCAACTACAGATAAAGAGAAGAAAATGGAGGTGGATCGGTCATACCCTGAGAAGACCACCAGAAAATATCGCTAGACCGGCACTGAATTGGAATCCGCAAGGTAACCACAGACGTGGAAGACTGAGGAACACCTGGAAGAGGACTATGGAAAGAGTGCTGGCTGGTGTCAACAAGACATGGAGGGAGATGAAGGCCTTGGCAATGGACAGAACATGCTGGATAAATTTTGTCGAGGCCCTATGTTCCACCTAGGAATTTAAGAACTTAAGTAAGTCAAGAGCTGATAATTAGTGACTTCATTGGTGTCTGTATTTTGTTTCCACTGTACCATATGATCTGTGAGACCATTGTAACAGTACCTGTGTACTTATGTGATAGTCAATCACAAGCACCACTACATTGTATTGTGTACGTATTGTGTTCAACGTAAGACACCAACATGTAGTGCTGCTTGTGATTTACTATTGTGGCTCATTGTAAGTCACATAGAGAACCCCATTTCCTCACGAACTTTCTACTTTCACCTCAGCTTGTGGTACGTTTGGCTTGCCATCCCTTGTCAAACTTTTTTTACTTTTTACTACTGAAGAAGGCCTCCTCCAGTGGGTAGTCAAAACATCTAGTGATTAAAAGTGTCATCTCAAATATATACAATCAACCATAGCCCAATTCCCCAGAAATTTTAAACTACTGAAATAATGTGACTCTGACCATGCCAGTCTATGCAATAAAAAAGTAGATTTTCAAATGAACCAACGACACAAATTTTCCTTCAGCAATTAATGCAGTAAGTCATCTGTTACGATGAGATAGAATTCACAATAACAACAAAATAAAACATTTTAAATATTAACGTGTGTTGTTATTATTAAACGCTTTTTATACAATACTACACTGAATATTTGAAACCAATCTTATTAGGTGACAACACAATTTTATAACAAATGCTCCCTCTGTTGTAAACATGACAATATAGTTTGTAAGTAGGATTTTCTTTACTAATACTATTATTATATAAAAATAAACAACAGATACGTTTTTAAGAAAATACATGGATAAGTCAGATATTAATATATAAAAATAATTAAATTTGTACTTATTTTCTTAATAAAAGGCACAGTTTCACTAAAGCTATATTATTAAAAACTTTGGGGTCAATAATGATTGATACTGTAACTAAAATATAGCACGCAAACACCATTCTATTGTACATTGTAAAGGAACTAAGTGCCATTAATATGCTGTCGTCTTACTGGACAAATACGATTGGTTTTTCACAAACACATAAATAAAATTATATATAAATACATATAAACATATAAATAAAGTGTGAACACCACCACATTTAGCATACCCATACACTACCAGTAATACAAGAACTGTCGCTTTAACGTTAAAGGCTGATGAAGGGGTGCAAGGAACGGGTTGCATCTCCACTACCTCTCCCCACAAACGGCGGACCTTGTTCTCATATCGACAAGCCAATTGCGATCCTGATTATGGAATTCTCTCTTTGCTAAGAGATAATGGCCTCCATGAAGCGTATATGAGAAATTAAAGATCAAGGCACCCCTGGGATAGAAAACTGCCCCTAAAAGCAGATGATCCACTGACCTACAATGGTACAGAAAGCACATGCCTACATTACAGTGGTCTGACTGATATCAGAGTAAAGAACCAGAGACATAGTGTCTGTAGATGCCATACTAGATACACAGACAAGAATACAAGGCTTAGTACAGGTCAGTAGCGTATAGAAAATAAGAATAAACAAGGAATTACTAAATATTCACCAGACCAAACATAACAAACATGATCAGAAGTAAATGGCTGAGTTGGTCAACACATCTACAATAGACGAGCAAAAGTGAAAGTGCCAAAGCAGGGTTATATTAAGGTAGTTTAGTCCAAGTAAAAGGTGGACTGATAACACGAGCAATGATTTTGAGGAACCTACGTGGGAATAACTGAACAGAGAAGGTAGAGATAATATGACAAAGTGGTCAACAATGGTGAACTAATTGAAAAATTTATGTAACTGTAACACCAGCACTCATGATCCTCAGGACACTGTTAACCATTAACCTATTAGTTAAACACTATGTCTGTTAAAATCAAAGTTTAAAAGGGGCCAAGGCCCATTTATGCACTAATTAAGCCACAGAGTAAGTAAACTAAGTTGCACCAAACAGAACAACACTGTAAAACATTTTTTATCAATCCAACAACTTAATACTGTTCTAGCAAATACTTATTGATACTGTTACTCATAATACTGACTGACTTTTGGTTCTGTTTTAGCCTGGTATTAAACGTAAAAAATAAATCTATGTTACAAACGTCAACTGTGTTCCACTATACTGTATTTTACATACAATCAAAGTCTTAGCATAGAAGCTCTTAAAAAAAACACCTTACTTTTGCACATATTTTTTTAATAACAGGTTAATAATTTTTTTTGTAAACATAAATTTATAAATAATACATGATTACATACTACTATAAGCACAACAAACAATCAAATTGGTCTCATAAATTCATAACATATAAAAAAATAATAATAATAATACTACATGCCCATCATCAAATACTTTTAATTACAAGCACAATCAATTTAGCTTCTTATCTTGCTCTCTTAGAAGACAGAGGACAGGTGTACAAAATAGCACTCAAAAATACTTTACACCTCGGTAGTATGAACACATCTTTACATATATCATTAACAATAACAGTAACGATAGGTACAAAAAACACTATGATTCATACAAAACACAAACACACAGTATTTTGAAATTATTATGAACGGACCGGATAAAAATTAATTATTGACACCATCATCAGTTTGATCTTGGTTATCTACAAGAACCACGCGTTTCCTGCACTAACACATTTATAAAAACATAACTCCGTTTTAGTTATCAACTTGTTTCGCAGCTAGAATATACAACAGGGTATCTATCAAACAGAATTTAATACTATCAAAACCAATTTTCTGAGAGCTTAAATCAGACGTTTGTCTATTCTGAGTTGATGTATTCTTGGAATCATAAGAAAGTCATACATCATCTAGTTTCTCATTTGTTGTCTATAGGTTCCACAGAAACATCTCAGTAACTTGGAATTACAGAAGATCATAATCACACAATATGTAATGTCCACAAAGTAAATGCACGGTAACGACAGTTTAACTGAAGGCGTAGTTAATTAACAGAGGTTAGATTAATTTTTGTAACATCTGAATACAATCACAAGAATATACTTAGAAGATGGTTAACATCTGACTTAATACTCTACAGTACAATGACGTACTTTCAAAAAAAATTAAATTTTAAAATCCTGTTTGTGGATTTCATTGGGTGAAACATACTGTTTAGAAAAATAAAATCTGTGTTACAGCGATTAAAAACTTAATCATTATATTATTCATTTCAACCAACATTAAACAACTTTACTTGCTGCATAACAACAGTCACGAGAACAATATATAACCTTTCTATTTACAAACGCAATACTGAGATTTAACTTTGCAAATTTATGCTACAAATTTTCTCATTTAAAAACAAAAATATAATGACTATCATACATAAAGACATAATTTCCACTTATGCTAGTATTATTATGAATAAACCAATACATTTTTTTATTATGATATATAACAATACTTATATACTCATGATCCGAAACAAAACAATCGCTTCTTAGTAATAACAATCATCAATCATTAATACCCAATCAGTATACATACGTACAAACATCTCAAAGTTAACATTTTGGAAGAACAGAGTAGTATAATGGATCCGTATTTAGAAATTATCACATATGACAAAAGAATCTACACTATATTTCAACCTTTTGGGTGTGGGCATAAAAGTACTGCAATCTAAAGGTATTATCATTTCAAATATTCTACATCACAGATTTCAATATTCTACATCAAAAAGTTAACAGACTTGTATACTCCACGTCTGCTCTAACTCTCACCAGCTGTGTCATTTTCAAATACAAAACAACAAAATGTTTCAGCCTTGCATGTTTTAAATTATATGCATATTTTAAACAAGTGCGAACCGATGTAAAAAGCTGGAAAATTATAACAGTAATTCTGTACATATTTGTAACTAGTATGGTTGTATGCTTCCTGAGCTACAAAACTCGTTTACTATTTTGAATTAAACACGTCTATTATTACATAAATTTTGATATTAAATAACTGTTATGTTATAAGAATAATTACAAAAATCCCTATTACTATAACTTTAGTAATATAACAATTGTAGAGCACACTATCAAGTAACAAACACTAAAAATTCAAAACATTTGGTTCTGGGTTACAATTCCATTTAGTCTGTTGCTCAGCTGGCTTTTTCACACTTTATTCAAAATTTTTAATAATCTGTTTTGGGCCTTGGAGTCCTAAAATTTTGAAATTTACAAAACAACACTACCTTCAGATTTTATTTAAAATTCTCTTTAATTTGATACCTAACACGAATTTTTGTGATTTTATCAAAATTTTCACCCACGTTTTAGGCCCTCCCATCCACAAAATCTTTAATATTTTCAAAAAATGATCATTTTATTCAGACTGAAGTTAAAATTCTTGTTCATATTATATTCCATATTGCAATTTTTTCAGTCACATTTTTGTCTCCTACCACCATATTTGGGAGGGGGGGGGGGTCAATCTCATAAAAAACAATAGTTCTGTAGGATAAAAGTGTGGACATGCACACCAAGTTTTATCAAAATGTTCAAAGTTCAAATGCCTGGTTGGGCATCATGCCACGTTTAGGGTTCATTATGCACACTAATTGCACACCACTATAGAAAAATTATTCCGATTAGCACTTTCAAGCTTCTCAGCTCATTGTCAGATCGGAATTTATTTTTATTATAGTACAGAAATTATCTTTATAATTCTATTCATTCCTAGCCTAACCTAATCTGACCTGACCTAACATAACAAAAATATTGGAAGAAAGAGGTTACTTGCACAAATAAAGAGTTGCAGAATTGAAATTTCATCGAAATTCAGAATAGCAAGGTTTCTAAACGACAAATTCGGTCGTTAAGTGAAAGTGCGGGGCCAATTTACCGCGTAACAATAGGTAAAAACGTTGCTTTGTTGCAACTGACCGAGACCACGTTAGACTGTGTGTGTGTGTGAGTGTGTGTGTTCATAAAGCATTATAATTTAAATGGCATTACTCTTTCAACACATTACACGTTGCTATATTTCACTATATTTCATTTCTTTAATTTTTTTTAGATTGATGTTTGATTTTTATTTCCTCCTCCTATGGCGCTACAGCCCAAGTCGGGCCCTGGCCTCCATCAATCTCCGCCTCCAATCTACTCTATCAATTGCACCCCTCCTCCAGTTTCTTATCCCCATGTTCCTCGCGTCCTCTGCAACGCCATCTTCCCACCTCTTCCTCGGTCTGCCTCTAGGTCTCGTTCCCTCCCATGTACCCAGCAGAGCCCTTTTGGGGTTCCTGCCATCCTCCATTCTCATAACATGTCCGCCCCAACGCAATCTTTTGATTTTTATTTACTTAATTATTTCTGGTTTAAGTGAAACATTTCTACTGTTAAAAAAGTGGAACCATTTTATAATCAATAATGGTGCACTACGAGGAAATAAGACAAGATGCCCGCTCCCAACAGGTCAAAGCTAGATAATCCCATTAAAAAACCATGTACTACCACTATCAAAAACATGTGTATCAATTGGCCGTTTAAGACAGCATTTATGTAATACATATTTTAATATCACTCTTTGCCTCCTCCTCGTCTTCCTTTCATAAAACATCAACATTTCATTTAAATCCATAAATGTTTTATATACATATTTTATAGAAACAAATAATGTTTCTGTATGGAAACAAATAACATATTATTATTTGGCTTTGCAAAAAAAAATGCATGCTCCAATTAAAGAAGTCTTACGTACTTCTCTTCTTGTTTTGTACAGTTAACACAACAACTTTAAAATCTTAATATACAGTACACAAAATACACGTGTGTGACACTTTTCAAGCACCATACTTTATCAAACTTACTATAAAGTAAAAACTTTTGGTTGTCTGAACAACGCATCATAATTTTAATGTTTATTCATCATAATAACAATGATTTTATAATTTTTTTTCGCCTCAAACAAGTTATGAATTTGTTTTTACATAAATTATATACATATTTTTTCTCAACCTCATGTATAAAATAAGACATTTAAAAATCACTAAAAAGTACAATTAATCAAAATACTTGGGCACATTATAACTATATTAAAAATACTTTGGTGCAAGCTACGTATCTTTGTTTTATTACAAATTTACAACTTTTTCCCCCTATTAATTGATATCACACCAAGTTTCTGGTCGGCTGAAAGTTCTTATCAAAAAATTATCCCAGATGCAGGTGCTGTCCTTTGTTGTGTCTGTTCCTTATGTGAGCCAAGAGATTCCCCTTTTGTTTGCACCTCTGCGGACAGTACGGACACTGGAACATGGCTTCCTTTCCGCATTCAAATCTCAAGTGCCGCGACAACGTCTGTTCCCATTTGTAACACTTCCCGCAGTCAGGACACTTGTACGGTTTGTCGTCTTTCAAATCCGACAAAGCGTTGTCCGTAATGAATTTCATCTCTTGCGGTCTCCAGATTTTTTGGTACACTAAAGTCTGTAACTGTTTTTGCAATAACGAATAGTTTTTACCTATAACAGACAAAGCACTGTTGAATATGACACTGTTATCACTTAGTTTATGAAAATTATATCGAAAACACTGTCTGTCCAAATTACAATGTTATAAAAATATATTAACAGTTTTAGTTTACATAAAAGCAAATACAAGAAAAAAATTGTATTGGAATCATATTTACAAAGTTTAACCATCGACATAATCATAACTGGAGAGCTGATAAAGCACTGAAGAAATACTATGTACATAAACTGAAAATAGAATGTTCGGTAGGGAAGTATAGCAGACAGCAGCTAAGAAGGCACTTGGGCCTGGCAAGACCCGGTGGGTGAGGGCGATGGTGGAGGGCGAACAATGCCGTCTCGCAGACATTGACCTTCGCACATCCGCTGACTCATAGGGATGACAACTGCATGACTGAAGTGTCCGGTTTTAGTTGTTGACACATCGTCAACGATCGGCCAAATGCCTTCTTAGCTGCTGTCTGCTATACACCAAACTACGAAGGCTATACTGTACAACTTGCAGTAAACTATTTGCAGACATCCAGACATCTTACAATGGTTGTATTAAACTGTCAAAACGTTGCTGTCTTCTTTAAATAGTAGTACAGCTTCCTTTTTCCAAAAAAATATGTTGGTGTTTCTGTATGTCTGTATGTCTGTGTGTGTTAAAACTATAACTATCTCGACTCTCTTACCAAATAAAAATATTTTCTTGTACTCTAAAGCCTGATGTACTCTTTTTGTATACTCATATGTATATATCATAAAATCAGTTCAGTTCATAGTCCTTCAGTCTTTCGACTGGTTTGTACCCTCCCCGCATATACCCGTGGTGCGTGTGGTACTGTACTGAGTCGCTCACAGGTATATGGGACCTACGGTTTAACGCCGGATCCGAACGGCAATTTATCATATCATATCATAAAATCAATACCTGCAAAATAACGGATTAAAATTCTACATAAACAAATGAATGTATATATGAATTTCCAGATTTTGTTGTTCATGACGTGTCCGTTGATTAACTAATTATTAACATATCAATACTGACTCGGAACACTAAGTTTTTTATTGGTAAAAATGGTAAAAGTTTAACATTTTTACCAATAAAAATCTTAGTGTTCTGAGTCAGTATTGATATATTAATAATTAGTATAATATTTTCAAATAAATATACTGCAAGTAGGTTTATTTTCACCTGACGCACGTTTAACAGAAATTGTTGTGTAACTTCAGAGGTTTTTTTGAATTGTAACTGAACGTTTCACTTCAAACAAACCTCTGAAGATACAGAATAATTTCTGTGAAACGTGCGTCAGGTGAAAATAAACCTACTTGCAGTGTATTTATTTGAAGATATTACATGAGAGACCTACACGAAACTCAACGAGTTACTTACAAAGGAATAATAATTAGTATATATGAAGTTGTACAAAATGCATTCCCAATAACATGTACAAACGTCGGACTGTACGGTATTTTTATTTACTGTGTTGTATATATACATTAGTAGATCGATCGGTTCTATACACTGTAACACAGTACTGTACTTAAACTGGATACAACCAACGACCTCTATAGTTGCACAATACGAAATTTGAACAAAGACGCTTAATGTTTAATGTCCAAAAGAGAGAAACTATGAAGATGGAATGCCTGAAATTAAACGACCATCCATCCATTTGTATATTTATTGTAAATATACAATTATTTGTAAATTTATATTTACAAATATATAATATTTGTAATATTATAATATTGTAAATTATTGTATTGTAAGTAATTACTGAGATACTGATTCTGTGAAATATCCAAACAATATTGGTCTTGGGCTTCCAATGTATAATTGTTATAAAATAATAAGTTTTACAGCTGTTAAGTTCCCAAAGGAACAGAAATACTTTCAGCACATGTTTTATATGTACAAATACAGAAAACGTTTATGTAAACAGAGGTTTAAAAACACTCTGTTCTCAAATTACAACCTTGAAGAAGTTAAAAAAAAAAAAAAAAAAACTTGAGAAACAAATGTTTTATATTCTGTCTCAGGCTTTCACCACCAGCTTCAATGTTATTAGAACTTTGGTTTGCCAGGCTGTAAGGCCGTGGTACAAGGTTGTTGGGTGCAAACGTTTCGGCTGTGCCTTCGACGGCAATCTGCAGTGCAGAAGACTGCAACACACTGACCAAGTTTCACAGTCAGAACCAATAAGAATTTGCCTTTCTTCTATTGGTCTATTGGCTGGTGGTGTCAGACAACACCTTTGTTCGGACGGCAAAAGTTTATAAATATGGGTGTCCTATTCACAGCAGCTAGCCTTAACCACAGTTCAGTGGTCACTGACTACAAAACCTTGGTCAGTGTGTTGCCGCCTTCTGCACTGAAGATGGTTGTCGAAGGCACGGCCAAAACATATGTACCAACCTTGAACCACGGCCTTACAGCCTGGCAAGCCGAAGTTCTGATAACAAATGTTTTTTGTGTTTACTAATTTTATCATAATTTTATAAAAACAGATTGTAAAACAGCAACCACAGTTCTTGACCTTAACAAACACCTAGAGGAATAAACTACGTTTAACAGTTGTAAATAATGTAAAAACCACTACTGTCTGATATAAAAAAGTGGAAAAAATATGTTTACATCATGTGCTTTCTAAGACCTTAACCCAAACAAAGCCCTTAGATTTATAAACTAAAATGTCAAGAAATATTATAATTATAATATAAATACAATACAATAAAATAATATTCATATAAAAATCTCTGAAGAAACGTATCTCAGAATTCTGTGAAACATACGTCAGGTGATAATACAGTAAATAAAATTTTACTTGCTGAATTATTTACTATTTACAGAAATATTCATAAATATTATAATGTTGGAAGATGTCGTCAGTAGGAGAAATGACAGATATCCTGAGCCATTGAGCAAAAGTTTCAACAAAGCATGTAAAGTTTGTTCATTCTTAGTGTGAGTACTGATGTAAAGAAAGCGGGGTGATACAACACAGAGGCATGTACAGTTCAAAGTTCAAGCTTTCTTAATAAAACAAATATACAACATAACCCAAAAAAATGTCAAATCGCATACCTTATTTTTACAAAGGTTTTTAAAAAAATATATAAACACTTGGTACGTTTCACAGTGTTTATTTAACCTGGCAGCTGTTTCAGCTTATTAAGCTATTCTCCAATCCTTCTCTTTAAGACTAGCTTAATAAACTGAAACAGCTGTTAGAGATACATAAAAACTGTGAAACGTACCAAGTGTTTACATATTTTTTAAAAAACCTTTATATTAATACATTTCCCCAAGTTCCCCAAGAGTCATCAATCAATATTGTGCCTTAATTTTAGTTTTTAATTAATCCAATTTTAATTTTAGAAAAGATTGTTGATGAATTTTTATTTCAATTAGCACTACTCAGTTCCGAACTACTTTACTTCCGTGGAGGATTTAGTGATGTGATTACCTAGTAATCAAACCGTTTCAAGTAAAAGCACAATGCTTTTGTCTACATGAGCCAGACTAAGTATAAACAGACTTTACATTGCATTTCAAAATGCATCAAACACCATCTAATCAATCCACCACAACCATAACCTAAACATTCAGATTTTTCTATACACATACACACAGGATAGACTATAAGTCACTTTTTGACAACAAAATATGTATTTTTTGATAACTAAGGGTTTCTGTATGGGTCTGTCCATTAACTAGACACAACATAAAAACCATTTTTATCGCCATTTTGACACTTTACTGTTGAGGCATAGAAAATGTATTGTTGTTATCAGGACCTGTACACTGGCAAATACAGTAATAATTGACAAACAATTAACACTAATATTATGAAAACTTCGGCTTGCTGGTCTGTCAGGCCGTGGTCATTGTTGTTTTGTGCAAATGTTCTGGTCACTGACTACAAAACCTTTGTCGGTGTTTTGCAGCCTTCTGCACTGAAGATGACCGTCGAAGGCACGGCCGAAACATTTGCGCAAAACAACCATTGACCTCGGCCTTACAGCCCGGCAATTCGAAGTTTTCATAAATTGAAGCCGGCTGTGAAAGCCTCAGACGGAGTTAACACTAATATTTACAGAATATACGCTTACGAACATAAGAATAATAACATAGTATAATAGTTAATAATACTCTGTATGTAACATAACATACATACACAGCCACACAAAAAACTCATCAGTGCATTATTTCTGAATCGCCTGTACGCACATCCTGATAACAATAAATTTTGATTTCTCATACACTTTCCCGACACTAATACTTTATACAAAAATATAAAATTATAAAAAAAAACTTTTAACAAGAATATACTTTTTGTTTTGTAAATTACAAATGTTTGATAGTAATCCAACAATCATCATCAGATATAAATTAATAAAATAAAATAATAAATAAAAATAATTTTATTAATTTATATCTGATGATAATAGTTGGATTACTATCAAAAAATTTGTAATTTACAAAATAAAAAATATATTCTAGTTAAAAGTTTTTTATTATTAATAATAATATAAAATAACAAGAAAAATATGAGCATATATGAATATAAAAATAAAACCTTACCTTTACTTAGCCAGCTTTAGCTCATGAGCTTCATCAGAGGTCTGTTATTGCAGTTATCGCTGTTGTTTGAATTGGTTTTGATAGATTGTTGTTGTGACATACACATTATACAATGCATACACAACAGTATGTCAACCAATTCAAACAATGGTGCTAACTTCAATAACAGAACTGATAGCGCTTCTAGCACCCACCAATGACGAAGCTCAACAGCAAAAGCTGGCTAATGCAAAAGTAAAACTTTTTAAATTTTTATTTAAAATATTAGTGTTCCATATCAGAAAAGTAAATACAAATCATTATTGATACTCAGCAATATCATTGACAAAAAACCATGACTTCAATAAATTTTGTCCAAACATTGACAAAAAAGTTTTAAAATTGTAACTAGTTTATCAACTTAATGTAACAAACCCTTTTTGCAATCATTAATTTGTGGTCATTACTGAACCGATGATAACTTCCAATGTTAAGTAACTTTCGCACACGCTGTACTCATTTTGAATGACCCCCCCTCCCCCAACGGGACAGATCACGTTAAGAAGAAACAATTTCTTGAAAGGAAAGCACAGCAAGTGATTGACAAAAGTCTTTTTTTTTACCTTACTACAACAATGTTATCCAATGCTGAAAACCTATGTAAACAAGAAACAACTAAGTGATCAATGAAAGTAACATTGAGTGATGCACAGTATAATGACAAAAGATCAAATACAAAAATTATTTCTTCATTTATAAGTTCCAAATACTGTATACATTTTAGACTGCACAAAAAAAAACCTATTGGTAAGCACTTAAAACAGCAAAAATACAACAAAAAGTCATGTGTGACACTCTCATGTGGAACAAAAATTGACACCACAGAAGAAAATAAGTTTCAATAATTTTGTTTATTTCATTTCAGTAACAATCGCTAAATTTAATAACAACTGTATTATTCACTTGTCAATATAAACATAACATCACAGTACATAACTTATGCTTGATAAAACATAACGTTTGATCTACATCGCACCATATGTTTCGGCAGATTGTCTTTACGACGAAATTTTTTTGAACAGTAAGGGCAGGAAAACAATGGTTCCTGATTCCCGCATTCATATCGTTCATGACGACGTAGATTGTGAGACAATGTGTATGACTTGAAACACACTTTACACACATAACTGCTAACTGAAAACACACAAAACAAACGCACCCAACATTTCATTTAATTTACTACATATACTTACTTCGCATGGAAAAATAACAGACCAAATTAGTATTGTTTATTTAAAATTCAGAAAATTACAATCCTGCAAATGAAATCGTTTTATACAAAGGTGAGTGAATAATGTATATGCAAAGCAGTTACAATATTACTTACTTGAAAATACAGCAGACAGGTTAGAAAAATTCATTTTTCAACATAGTCCCCCCTGCACTATTTCTCAATACACACAACCTTCTTTTTGATCTCTCTTCTGTGCACTCTCAGGGAAAAACTATTTTTGCCTGAACATGCATGAAAGCACCATGCCCTTTCGGTTCTTCATCTTGCTCTGTTACCTATCTTGAATAAACTTCTTATGAAAGTCAAGTCTACTGTGAATGATTTCATTGGTAGAAACTTATGGAATAATTTACAGACAATTCAAATTATTGTTATGAGAACTTCAGCTTCCAGGCTGTATGGCCGTGGTCCAATCTTGTTTGTTGCAAACATTTCGGCCATGCCTGCGACGGCCATTTTCAGTGCAGAAGGCTGCAAAATACTGACAAAGGTTTTGTAGTCAGTGACCATTGAACTGTGGTTAAGGTTAGTGGCTGTGAGTAGGACACCCATATTTATAAACTTTTGGTGTCTGCACCAAGTTGTTGTCTGACACCACCAGCCAATCAGAAGAAAGGCAAATTCTTACTGGTTCACCACAACTCGTGTCCAAAGAGCACTCACTGAGAGGAACTCACCCCGCTGATTCATTGCAATAGATGCATGTTTTTGAATCAGGAAGACTCCATATGCAGGCAAGGGAAGCATGCACTCATATGGAGACCGGGGTGAGTTCCTCTCATTGAGTGCTCTTTGGAAACGAGTTGTGACAAACCAATAAGAATTTGCCTTCCTTCTGATTGGCTGGTGCTGGCAGACAACAACTTCGTGCTGACACCAAAACTAAACAAATATGGGTATCCTACTCATAGCCACTAGCCTTAACCACAGTTCAGTGGTCACTGACTACGAAACCTTTGTCAGTGTTTTGCAGCCTTCTGTACTGAAGATGGCCGTTCTCATAACACTAACACTGGCCATGAAAGCCTCAGACAAAATTCAAATTATTATTAACAAATGTTATTTTACTCTGACAGTACCACCCTATAGGATCAAAAAAATACATTTTAAATGATACAACTAATGGACCAAGTATCCAACTTCCAATATCCAGGATATGACATCATCATTATCATCATCACCTACAGCAATGATAGTGAAATACATGCTAAAATCGTCATGTTTAACTCGGCCAGTGGCGTGAAAGAATTGGGCAGGAAAAAACAAAAACCGAGACCCAGATTAAGTTGAATACAGTTACGGCCGATCCCATGCTGTTGACTCTGAGGATTATAGAACACAGAACACAGACAAAACCAGAAGACAAGTTTCAGAAACGAAGTTGCTATGTTACAGAAGTGCCACACAAGAGAGGATAGACTGCACACAAGGATATATGTAGACAAGTAAATATTTCAGTGAGTAAATTAAAAGATTTTTACATTCAAACGGCTGCATCATTATAGAAAAAATGGCAGCTCACAGATCTCCAAGAAAGCACCTTTTAGAAGACAAAATAGGAAAGCAAGTTACTGACAGCTTGAATTTGCTAACTGAACAGTGGTAACATGTAATCCTTGAAGAAAAATCGCTATGGAGAACTACACATGACTTCCATGTTCTAAGATTTATATTTAAAATAATTTATGAAATGAAATGTTTCCATTGAAACTACTTCTTTCTGCTTATTGCTTCAGCCTTAACCACAGTACTGTAGTCACTAACATATACCACCTAACGTTAAGCACTCGATTTTCACTGATGATGACAATCGATGGCACTGCCGAAACATCTGGTTTTGCACAAAACATTGGACCACGGACAACCGACCTGGGAAGGAATTTTAATAACAAACTACTTCTTTGTTGCTGATAACGTAGTACACATTAAAAAAATTAACCCCTCCCCTTCAACTACCCTTTTCATTTATAAATATTTCATCTACCTTTCTATAGTGGATTATTATAACCTTCTTTTTAGAATACTTTATTTATCAAAATTAAGTACTTTACTCGTGTTAAAACATAAAACGTTACAGATAAACTACCCCTTTTCCTTAACCGATCTTCACAAAATCAATAGACCTTGAGTCCTCTACAACTCAGGCACATATGCAGAAAATTATTTGATTCTGTTTGAATTTGCGGCAGTTATTGTTCGCCACAGAAAAAATTCTGCACACACACATTTTGTACACACACTTTTCAGAAAATGACTTTTCTTCATTTTTGAGGGTAGTACAATCAGCAGAATCAGCCCTAATCTCGAACACCATTTTTTTTCACCATCACCATACTTCCATTTCCTTATGGAACATGGAAGTAAAATGGATCAATATTTAACTTTTCAATCTAAAAGAGTGGCTTCCAGAATCACTCTTTTTCATATGTAACTCTTGTGGGACTATTTTGAATTTTGCATTCAGTTGTAGATGCTGCATTGTTGTAAAACGCTCAACACATACTGGATCGATTTAGCCTCTGATTTGGATCACTGAACACTGCTATTCTTTTGTGAACAAATAAGAAGGTGGTTACAGTTAATGTTGTGGTGGCAACACCGGAATCATGTACGTAACTAAAAAAACAAGAAGTAACATTATGTTCATACTAATTATGAGCAGAAAAATTATAGTGCTACCAATAGAAAATAAAAACAACTACATTGCAGACAATTACTGACTCACCCTTGGAATCACGTAAGTCCAATTCATTCATGTATAAGCTTGTCAATTAACAGTGATAAGCATTAGTTAACATATACGTATTATCAAAAGACAAGGTTATCAACTCACATTGTAAACTCATAAAATCATAAAAATTCAATAATACATAAATATCACTAATAACTTTTCAAATTCTTCTTCGTATCAGGATTGTAATGGTTTTATCTGGGTCTTTTTTTAAATTTAAAACTATGTTAATATGTAAAAGAAAGAGTGTTTAAGTTGTTAATATAAACAGAGGCAGAAATGGAGAGTAAAAGAGGGTATGAAGGGAAGATAACAGAGACTGCAGAAAGAAAATAAAAATATACAGTACATACAGTAGTGGATTTATGAAAAGTAAAGTAGGCAATTGCCTACGGGCGGCAAAATTTGAGGGGCAGCATATTTTGGAAAGATAAAATTTGAAGGTTTTATGTTGTTTTTATACCTAAGCGATGTTTCAAATGCTGCTCCATATTGTCCCAATATGATAAGTAACATGGAAATATATATTGTTTAGTAACTAGACTTATTATACAAGGGAAATAGTTCGTCATTTACTTCTAATATGTGTATTAAGTACATTGTTTTTTTTATGTTACGTAATTTATTCTACACAAGTGTATTAAGAAAATATCGATATGGAGAACCATACATGACTTCCATGTTCTAAGAGTTATATTTAAAATCATTTTCGAAATGAAATATTTCCATCGAAACTACTTCTTTCTACTTATTGCTTCAGCCTTAACCACAGTACTGTGGTCACTAACATATACCACCTCATGTTATCGCACTCGATTTTCACTGATGATGGCATTCGACGGCACTGCAGAAACGTCTGGTTTTGCAGACAACATTGGACTACGGCCAAACAGCCCGGGAAGGAATTTTAACAACAAACTACTTCTTTGTTGCCAATAATGTAGTACACATATAAAAAATTATCCCCTCCCCCTTCAATTATAATTTTCATTTATAGAAAATTACCCCCATCCCATTCAACTAGCCTCTTCATTTATAGATATTTCATCTACGTTTCTACAGTGGATTATTATGCTCTTCTTATCAGGATACTTTATTCATCAAAATTAAGTACTTTACTCTTGTTAAAACATAAAACGTTGCAGGTAAACTACCCCTTTCCCCATAACTGAACTTCAACAAAATCAATAGACCTTGAGTCCTCTATAACTCAGGCACACATGCAAAAATCTATTTGATTTTGTTTGAATTTATGGCAGTTATCGTTCATCATGAAAAAATTACCCTTGTTAAAATATAAAATGTTGCAGGTAAACTACCCCTTTACCTTAACCGATTTTCACCAAAAACAATAGGCCGTTATCGTGGCGTGGGCCGTTCTGTGGCTGTTATCGTTTGCCATAGCAAAAATTCTACACACACGCACACACACACACACACAATTTTCAAAAAATTACTTTTCTTCATGTTTTGAGGGTAGTACTGTGACGATTTAAATGGTAAATAAATAAAAAAAAATTAATAATAAAAATATTTAAAAAAACCGAAAGTAAGTAAGTACTTTAAATCGCACGATTAAACCAAATACCCCTGAACTAACTCAAAATAGCAATGAAAATTAAATTAAGAAAATCTAACTAAATAAGTAAATAAAATCTGAATGTAAAAGTTAAGAATAATACAGTTAACCCTTTAGTAAATTTATCATGCATTGACCTGTCTATTCCGGACACAACGTGCATACCGAACCAGCAGTAAATTAGAAATATCTGTAAATCGTAATGTAAATAATTAATAATTTAAAGTTACAAGTAGTAGTAATAATAATCCCTGTAAACAAGATAAGTCTAGATAGTTTATTTTGTCATACTATAAGAATGTATTATTAATAAAGAGTTGGAACTATATTATGGCGGAGTACTCACTCCGCGTCGTTGCAATCTACCTGTTGTAACAATGCAAGAGTAACGATGCGGCTTTCAGACTGTAAACACCTCCAAGTGAGGGCTCTTCATAAAATGTTTTGTTATTCTTTTTGATTTTTAATTGAGTGTTAGCTTCCACTAAAAGCGTGGAGAGCTAGTTATATATTGAAGATGTAGTGAGGAATTTGTTAGAAAGTGTGATAATGTAAAAAGAATTAGTATATAAGGTGATGTCTCAAGTTAATAAAAAAAACGAACTCTCGAATACTGTTCGAGTAATGTAATTCAGATATTAATGTAAAAAGAAGATACAAACTCCAGTACTACGCTGCCAGTAAATATGTGACGTGCACAACTGCAGATACGGACGACTACCACCTAAACAACACTTACCAGAACCGCCGAGAGTCAGCCCGACTTCTGTGACGATTTAAATAAAAGAAATAATCAAGAAAATAAAAAATTTAAAAAAAATTAAGGGTGCGAGCTCTTAAGCCATTTAAATCTCACTGTATTAATATAAAATACCTGTATGTACTCAGTATGAGAGGAAGCAGTAATTAATTAGTTATAAGATACTCTAATAAAAAGATAAATTGTAAAGAGTTATTAATATCGTATTTAACCCTTTGCTTGTAAGCAGGCGCTGTCCTGTTGATTCCAGACTCGACATGCTTTCCGAGTCTTGTGTGAGTTAGAATAAGATAAAAAAAATTAATGTTAATAATAAAAAAATCTGAAGACATAAATAGTCGCTAAAACAACTGATTTAAATTATGTATATTTGTTTAGGGATAGTTTGTATAAATAAAAATGTTAACTTAAATATAGTTAGGAACTATATTCTCGCGCGGAAATTGTCCCACTAACTTTTGCCCAGTACCAGGCGAAGGGAGCGGAATTTCTCTCTCTTGCAATGGTGACTTCGTACAGTATAGACGTAGGAGCTGTGCGCTTAAAATATGTTAACTACATTTTGTCTCACCTTAAGATGGTGTACCATACGTAGCTGTTTAAAGCATCTGGATGTGTTAATTAATATAGTCATGTAAATAGACAAGAAATTTAAAGTAAAAAAATCGAAACGTAAAAAAGGAGTGTAACAGAAGATGACTTCGTGCTTCAACAAATAACAACAATTCCAAAGTCATACCCGGAGATGTGACCTATCAGAAGCCACGAACTCTACTGCACGTGACAGAATATGCAGATCAGGACATCCGAGAATCTACAAGATCATCGTAGATATCTACACGACATATTGTTCAACCTGCGAACTTTTGGAGCCCTTTACAGAGGAAGGCCAGACCGAGATGACGACGTAGCTGTTCCTGTTTCCCAAGACGGATACCCCAGGACGAGTCTTCTGCATACCAAATAAAAGGTGACTCGATAGCCTGTCTATCGAGGGTTACTAATATTTGTTACACAACACATCTTGAAAGAGACTTTTCAGAAACTATTAACTTTGTAAAGACTTATAAATTAAATCTAAGAATTTCATGTAACTATTCTAACTTCATACGTTGTAACAATTTATATGCTAATGTAGAGTAATATAATTCAAGCAGTAATACCATTCTTCCAATGGTTGAATCAAAGAAAGTCTTGCAAGCTAATATCATGAAATGAGTATAATTAAAAGTCTTAATTACAGAAATACAGAAAGTTGACCCGGATCCGAGGTATAGCTATATAAAATCAAGTTTGATCTCAAAGTTTAAAGAAACCTTTCAAATAACTTAATAATTGAATTAGTAATGTCATGGGATCTGTCAGTATATGTTTTTAAATGTTAAATAAAGAGAAGTCTTCTTGTTACACACATATGAGGAGTGCTTAAATCAATTGTATACCTTGCCATTGTTTCCTTACACTGTTAGTAAGTAATTTGTTACATTAATTATTTGTGATCAATTCTGTTACAACGTAGGCAGCCCATCTAATTAACGGAGTTTAATTACGAGGGGTTCCCTGGATTTGTAACGCAACGAAAAGACGTTACAAAAGTCCGCCACTCTGCTTTCGTGTAAAAAAAAAATAAAAGGGTAATTGTTTACAGAGTGTCACAAAAGTGCGCCACTATGTTAAATTTTATAAAGGTGTTTTAAGCAAACAAAATTGCGTCATTCAAAAAAAATAAAGGAAACATAGGAAAGAGTTTTAATTGTGTATATAGTGTCACAAACAAAATTGCATTCACTATGCGTGGATAAATTGTAAGATCAATAACTAAATATATAATGTTGATATATGCACTCAGAAAGTTACTTTAATAAATGTAATGTTCAAAACATATTTAATAGTGTATTAAGTTACGTAGATGGTAGTATGTATAAGTAAAATATCCTTAGCGTCATACAATGCATGTAGCTTTTGCATTCTATAGGCCAGTACGAACCTGCATAATTCGATGTAAGTACTTGCATACATGAATTGTGACCAAGCATAACAATTTTGGTCAACCGAACAATCTGCAACAGGTTTGTTTACGACAATCTATGACCTGTTGTTTCCTGAATCATTCTGCACAGTGTATGTCCAACTATCTAGCTTACATACACTAGTATGTGTTAAAAAAAAAAAAAAAAAAAATTTGATTAAAAATAACTTTGTTAATAATAATAAAGTAATTAAGTAGAAGTTCGTGATTTAAAACTTGTGAACAAAATAAGTAATTATTTAATTGAGAAAAGTTTATGAATGAACGGAGCCAAAGTGTTGTCTAAGCGGAATAATAATAATAGAATCAAGCGTCTGCGCTCCCCTTCTCTTGTTTAAACCGGTATACAGTAGTTGTGTTATTCAGTCGCATTGTGGAGAACAATAAGAGTAAAACCCCCTCTCTCACTGACACGCTCAACCCTCCTTTGTTAACTAAATATGTAGGCCACCCTCTGACCTACATTCCAGTAAACAGCTGATCGGCTATTTAACCTTGAAAGATATGTGTGTGTGATTTCTGTCTCTCCCTTAGAAGAGAAATTGTTCTTTTCTAATTTGTGTAAATTGATTACTTATGAATTTATTATATTTATATGTAATATATGTGTAATATAGTAGTATTAATTTTAAGTACGTGCTAATGTGTTAGAACAAAATGGCCCAATTTAACCCGGATTTGTTATTAAAATACGAGCTGTCTTACGAAGCCCTTTTGTGTGGACTACCCCATGCTGATGTAACAGTCGCGGAATTACGAAGTTCAATTCGCGAATGTGGATTTGATGTGCCCATGCAATTAAACAATCTAAGCCAACTCGATTATGAAAGCGAGAAAGAAATTTGTAATGCCAAGTATAGTGAACTATACTTATTGTCTCAAACACTCCAAGACGAGAAATCTCCGGCAAAAATTTTGCGGACTACCCAGAGAATAGAGCATTTAACCAGGCGAATAAAAAATTTGTCGATCTGGCCGAATCTCACAGAAATACCCGTTGATGTACAAAAGCTAGCAGACGAAGCTCTACGCCGCTTACCTTCAATTATCAACGATTTAAGACGAAAATCCGACTCATTCAGGATGGACGAAATAGAGAAATCATTAATGAAATTACACATCTCCCCAGTACAATCCCCCACCACTGGTTTACCTCCGCCTAACTCGGATCGGAACTCACCTATCGTATCGCAAGTGCAAGCGAACCCAGAACAAAACACTGATACAGATGTAAATGTCCCTCCTCCCGAGCATTTTCAGTTTCGTCCCGGAAATAATGAATTGACCAACACCCCCAATAAATCTAATCACCCTCATCGAGGAATTACCCCTATGAAGTATAACGCAGATCTATACGGAAAAATGACTCACCCTGTGGAGAAGATTTTAACCGAAATCCCTTATACAGATGGTTTAAATGTTTCCAAGTTACTAACATTTATTAGTTATCTTCTTCAGATAAAGGATCTACAGCAGCTAAATGACTGGCAAATTTTACAAGTTCTGTTACCAAAGTGTAAACCCCCGTTAAAAAATCGTGTGCTAGAAGCCCTAACCTCTACTTTCCCAGTAGAAGAGCTACATAGCTCTTTAATAAAATACTTTATTCCCACCGGCATCTATGAGGAAATAAAAAGGAAAACAGTACTCCGAGTACAAGGACATCAGGAGAGATTAGCTCACTACATCTCCGATATTAGGGAGCCCTCTCGACTACTACGTGTAAGCTGGAATGAAACACAACTGGTGGACACCATTTTAGTAGGCGTGTCACCCGAAGAAAGATCTCGACTATCATTGATGAATAGACCCAATACTATTGCTGATCTAGAACAGTGCAGTATCCATTCTTCAAATGTATGGTACTCAGATCAAAATAGAGAAGCAATGAAAACCTCTGGAACTAATAGACATCAATTGCGAGCACTACTGCCTGATGTAACAACCTCGTATGAAAGACAAGTTTCTAGTAGACCTCACCATGTGCGCAAAGCTGGTAAGTTAACTGTAAACCCAGATAAAGCGGAAACCAAGTACCCACCTCGCAGAAAACACACCTGTTATAATTGTGGCAAATATGGGCACATAAGAAGAGAGTGCAAAAGTAAGCCATTGGAACGGAATAACCCCAATTCAAAAAACATGTAAGGCAGGGAGACCCGAAAACCTGTGTCTTCCGCAGCTACTCAAAATTGGGTAAACTAAAAGAAACCAGTAATAATAATAAGAATGAATTATTCTGTAACCAAGTGAAAAACAAAAAAGGTGCGAAAGAAATCGACCCCTATGTGCGAGAATTTCGTGAAAAGTGTAATGCGATTAATAGATGTAAATGGAAAAAAAATCTACTACCATTAATACAAGTCGACTTAGGCGTTACATCCCCCATCGCCTTAATTGATTCGGGATCTAGTAGAAGCTTAATCAGCCAAGAATTAGCGGACATGTTAGCTAAACATCATCTAGTAAAACGGAACCAACCTGTGAATATAAAGTGTGCTACCGCTGATAAACGTAAAATAAATATAAACCTGAGCATTACCGTTAAGGTTAAAATAAAAAAACCTAAGTTGGATGTTTACAATGTTAGTATGTAAAGAATTAGGACCTGATTTAATATTAGGTGCAGATTTTATTAGTAAGACAGGAATGATTCTTGACATCTACGAGCGAGAATTTTATTTCAGATTTGACCGTGCAAGAAAACATAAATTTGATAGTAATGAAGATAAACGTTGTTCATCTACTGCACATGTAATACACCAAGATTCAGATTTATCTCACCTAGAACGAAGAGATAGAGTCAAAATAGTAAAACTAATAAAAGAATTTTCCTCGGTTCTTACACCAAAACTAGGACTGACGGACCTAATAGAGTATAAAATTAATCTGAGTGATCAGAAAGTAATACGACTACCCCCGTACAAGTTGTCGCCCCCCAAGATGGAAGTCATGCGAAACCATATCAATAAGTTATTGGATCAAGGAGTCATAGAACCCTCTACGTCCCCATATTCTTCACCCTCCTTTTTAGTACCGAAAGGACCAGATAAACACCGACTAGTTGTAGACTACAGGCAATTAAATAAAAGAATAGAATTTGAATCAATCCCTCTTCCAGACATCCATAGTGCGTTTCATTATTTTACTAAAGCAATGGTTTTTACGGTAATGGATCTAAATCAAGCTTTTCACCAAATACCTCTTTCAGAAGAATCCAAACGTCTAACCGGGGCCAGTTCCTTTTAACTTGTACCAATTTACTAGGGTACCCTTTGGAATATCTCAAGGAAGTTCCGTATGTAGTAGACTATTGGAGAAGATATTTCACGACATTAAATTTAAATATGTGTACCACTATTTGGACGACATCGTAATATACAGTGAATCAATGGAACAACATCTCAGACATTTGCGTGAAGTGTTATCTCGTTTACTAAGAGCAGGATTAACGGTGAACCCAAATAAGGTAAGTTTTGCTGTCCCTCAGTTTTCTTTCTTAGGACACATCGTGAAAGCGAATGGAAAGGTAAGCATTGACCCCGAACGTACCCGTGCTATTAGAGAATTTGCACCCCCACGAGATGCAAAAGGTATAGCCCGATTTTTAGGTATGGTGAATTATTTCCACAAATATATTCCCCATCTTACCGAAATAGCAGCACCCCTAAACTCCTTACGAAAGAAGGGAACGAAGTTCGAATGGAGCTCAATACATCAAAACGCGTTTGAGCAACTTAAAGAAAGCATTATATCTCCCCCAGTTTTGCAATTAGCTGATTTCACAAAACCATTCGTCGTGCAAACCGACAGTTCCAGTGTAGCGTTAGGTGCAGTGATATACCAAGAGATAGATAGCTGTAGACTACCAATTAGTTATGCTTCACGAACACTGAGCGATCAAGAAAGAAAGTATTCTGCATATGAATTGGAATGTTTAGCAATTGTTTTTGCATTCGAAAAGTTTAAACCCTTCCTAGAACATAAAGAATTTCTTTTGGAAACCGACAATCAGGCGTTATCATGGTTATTGAATCACCCTAAACAATTAGGACGAATTGGCAGATGGATATTGAAATTAAACTGCTACAAATTCAGAGTGCAGCATATTAAAGGTACTCAAAATGTAGTCGCCGATACCCTGTCCCGTATGTTCCAGCCACCCACTAAAACTTCCGAAAACATAGTGAAGCCGGAAATAGCAAGTGCGAACGCTGTAATTACTGAATTCCCCCTTGCCTTTACAAACATTGCCCTGTATCAACAACAAGACCCCTTACTGAAGCCTATTATAGAACAACTTACCCAAGGTATTAAATCCGAGAAGTACATATTGAGTAAGAATGTACTGTGTCTCAAGATAAGAGACGGAAAGGAATTAAGAATAATAGCCCCGGATGTAATTAAGCCCATGCTAATGGAATACTTCCATTCATCTACCATAGGAGCCCATATGGGAATCAATAAGACGATACATCGTATTCGAAAGGAATATCATTGGAACAATATGAACTGCGAAATAGCCAACTTCGTAAAGAAATGTTCATTATGTGCCCTTAGCAAACCCGCCAGAAATACTCAAGTAAGCCAATTGATATCAGAAATCCCAAAGACCCCTTTTTCAAAACTTTATCTAGATTTCTCAGGTCCGTATCCACGATCCAAATCAGGAAATACCATGTTACTGATATGTGTAGATGCGTTCACCAAATTTGTTTGGATGTATCCCATGCGACGAGCATTAGCGTCGACAACAGTTAAAATACTACAGGAAAGACTATTTAAAGACTACGGTACTCCAGTACGTATAGTATCTGATAACGGCCCGCAGTTTAAAGCAAAAGAATTTAGGAATATGTGTTTCAAGTTAGGGATAGACCATATAACCACTACAGAGTATCGACCGCAAGGCAATATTGCTGAAAGGTATCTACGAAACCTCAAATCTGCGCTAATCGCCTATCATGCGAACGATCACAGGTCGTGGGACCAAAATCTATCCTGGATTCAATACGCTTTTAATTCAGCTTACCACGAAGGTCACAAGTCGACCCCGTTCGAGTTACTATACAAGTATCGACCAAACCACCCTTTGTCCACAAGATGGAATATACACGATCTGCTGCCTCCGCAAATAACGGATAAGCAGATAAGGCGAATATGGAACAAAGCCCGCTCTAACTTGAGAGCAAGCTTGGAAAAATCCAGAAGATACCACGAGAAAGGTAATCATAGCAACTCAGTCAGGTACCAAGTAGGTGACTTAGTAATGTACAAGACTCACCCCATTAGTAGTGCGATTGATAAGCCACCTCGAAACTATCATTCAGATGGTGTGGCCCTTACCAAATCCAAAAGTACCTAACTCCAGTTACAGTAGCCCTGTGCGAACCTGCAACTCAGAAATATGTGCGGAGAACGCATATTTCGCAACTAAAGTTGTATAAGAAGAAGTGACGGTATAGTATAACCCAAAAAAGAAAAGGGATACTAGGCAGTAAAGAAAATTATATTTCTGAATCCACGTAAGAAATGTAAAACGTAGAGTTTGGAAACGAGGCCTGATCAACCTGAGTTCCAGTTCTGCGAAGCATGGATTAATGAATAATCATTAACTAGATGGGTACTAACACTCATTACCTACATGAGTTATATAGGACTCACAGAAGAAAAGATAGAATTCTAAATAGTAAAGATTTAGAAAGTTACTCTATAGAAGAGAGAGTAAGACAAACAAAAAACCGGTAGTAAAATTAAGTGATAGAGATAAGAAAGAGTTTTGTGTTTTAATTGTGTAAATATTTAGTGTAAATAGTATGTAAAAAAAAAAAAGGTAGTTCATAAGAATATAAAGTGTACTGTGTTGTAACTATAGGTAATAACTATGTGGACAACGTTGTAAAGTGTACAACAACTATGTGAAAGAACTTACACACACTAACCCCATTCAATATCCCAGTGCCCAATAGTGAGTTAAGACTCAAAAAAAAGCTTCACCGTAGCGTGCAATTTAAGCGGTGGAGTATGTGACGATTTAAATAAAAGAAATAATCAAGAAAATACAAAATTTAAAAAAAATTAAGGGTGCGAGCTCTTAAGCCATTTAAATCTCACTGTATTAATATAAAATACCTGTATGTACTCAGTATGAGAGGAAGCAGTAATTAATTAGTTATAAGATACTCTAATAAAAAGATAAATTGTAAAGAGTTATTAATATCGTATTTAACCCTTTGCTTGTAAGCAGGCGCTGTCCTGTTGATTCCAGACTCGACATGCTTTCCGAGTCTTGTGTGAGTTAGAATAAGATAAAAAAAATTAATGTTAATAATAAAAAAATCTGAAGACATAAATAGTCGCTAAAACAACTGATTTAAATTATGTATATTTGTTTAGGGATAGTTTGTATAAATAAAAATGTTAACTTAAATATAGTTAGGAACTATATTCTCGCGCGGAAATTGTCCCACTAACTTTTGCCCAGTACCAGGCGAAGGGAGCGGAATTTCTCTCTCTTGCAATGGTGACTTCGTACAGTATAGACGTAGGAGCTGTGCGCTTAAAATATGTTAACTACATTTTGTCTCACCTTAAGATGGTGTACCAGACGTAGCTGTTTAAAGCATCTGGATGTGTTAATTAATATAGTCATGTAAATAGACAAGAAATTTAAAGTAAAAAAATCGAAACGTAAAAAAGGAGTGTAACAGAAGATGACTTCGTGCTTCAACAAATAACAACAATTCCAAAGTCATACCCGGAGATGTGAACTATCAGAAGCCACGAACTCTACTGCACGTGACAGAATATGCAGATCAGGACATCCGAGAATCTACAAGATCATCGTAGATATCTACACGACATATTGTTCAACCTGCGAACTTTTGGAGCCCTTTACAGAGGAAGGCCAGACCGAGATGACAACGTAGCTGTTCCTGTTTCCCAAGACGGATACCCCAGGACGAGTCTTCTGCATACCAAATAAAAGGTGACTCGATAGCCTGTCTATCGAGGGTTACTAATATTTGTTACACAACACATCTTGAAAGAGACTTTTCAGAAACTATTAACTTTGTAAAGACTTATAAATTAAATCTAAGAATGTCATGTAACTATTCTAACTTCATACGTTGTAACAATTTATATGCTAATGTAGAGTAATATAATTCAAGCAGTAATACCATTCTTCCAATGGTTGAATCAAAGAAAGTCTTGCAAGCTAATATCATGAAATGAGTATAATTAAAAGTCTTAATTACAGAAATACAGAAAGTTGACCCGGATCCGAGGTATAGCTATATAAAATCAAGTTTGATCTCAAAGTTTAAAGAAACCTTTCAAATAACTTAATAATTGAATTAGTAATGTCATGGGATCTGTCAGTATATGTTTTTAAATGTTAAATAAAGAGAAGTCTTCTTGTTACACACATATGAGGAGTGCTTAAATCAATTGTATACCTTGCCATTGTTTCCTTACACAGTTAGTAAGTAATTTGTTACATTAATTATTTGTGATCAATTCTGTTACAACGTAGGCAGCCCATCTAATTAACGGAGTTTAATTACGAGGGGTTCCCTGGATTTGTAACGCAACGAAAAGACGTTACACTTCACGCAGCATAACATCCATCTCCTCTTTAATACACCCAGAGGACTTTCACCGGAAACACTACCCAGATGACTACCCCGACTAACAGAGTACCGAAGATTCATGCCCCAGGACACGGACAGAAAAAGCGTATCTAAGAGGTGACTCGGTAGCTCGTCTACCAAGAATTATGTACATTTAAAATATAAGTTTTCATACATGTCAAAGACTTTTAAAAAGACAATCTCTAAGCATTAAGTTTTAAGAAAATGTAACCAGCAATTTCTAAAATCATACGTTGTAACATTACTCTTGAGATATAACTTTTAATCCCTTAACTAAATAATACCATTCTTCAAATGGTGTTCGTGTAACAATGCAACCTTCTTGGTAAGTAAAGTAAAATTCAGACGTCTTTACTAGATTTAAAGAGACTCGGATCCGAGATAAAATCCATGATCTGTTTGATCATTTGTTTGACAGAAAACCCCTTTTAACGATTTCAGTATGAGAAAATTTTTATGTAATGGGATCTATAGATATATCATTTGTTAATAAAGAGATGTCATCTTGTTACATATTGAAGTGAGTGCATAAATCAGTTAAATTACCTTCCCTTGTGTCCTATAATTAGAGTAATTATTATTGTTCTAAGTGTTGTGTTGATTTTCAGTTTGTTACAACGTAGGCAGCCTGTATAATTGGCTAGCGTCAATTATCACGGGTTCCCTGGATTTATAACGTAGCCCGGAACGTTATAGTACAATCAGAATCAGCCGTTATCTCGAACACAACTTTTTTCGCCATGACCATACTTCCATTTTCTTATGGAACATGGAAGTAAAACAAGGAAAAAAAAATTATATAAAGAACATATTATAGGCTAACTGAAAATATAAAGGATTGAATTAAACCCGTAAATGCACCCCCCCCCCAATTTTTGTGGGAGCACGGAAAATTTATACTCCCTACAGGCGGCACAATAGTAAATCCGCCCCTGAACATATATAATTTGTGTGATGCTATATTTAGAGAAAATTATATAAGCAACATGTTTCCCCTCATCTTCAGCACAGAAACAATGAATCTGAACAACCAAACAGCAGAGAAGGTTATAACAGTCCAGAGGTAATTGGAACAGACACTAATGGACATAAACCTAAAAGACGAAGCTAGATAGATCAGAGAACAGACCAAAAACAGCTGATGGTATCCAATTACACTAGAAACCTTACTATCTATGAGGGACAGGTCGAAAGCTGCGATGGTTATGAGAACAGATAGATAACAGAATCCCTGCCCTCATACTACAGACTGCTGTACACAAACTTTAATGATGAAACTGTTAAAAACGTGTTTTTACTTTCATGTTCCATAAGGAAATGGAAGTATGGTCATGGCGAAAAAAATCGTGTTCGAGATAATGGCAGCTTCTGATTGTACTACCCTCAAAACATGAAAAAAAGTAATTTTTCAAAAAAAAGTGTGTGTGTGTGTGTGTGTGTGTGTGTGTGTGTGTGTGTGTGTGTGTGTGTGTGTGTGTGTGTGTGTGTGTGTGTGTGTGTGTGTGTGTGTGTGTGTGTGTGTGTGTGTGTGTGTGTGTGTGTGTGTGTGTGTGTGTGTGTGTGTGTGTGTGTGTGTGTGTGTGTGTGTGTGTGTGTGTGTGTGTGTGTGATTTTTCTATGGCAAACGATAACTGCCGCAAATTCAAACAGAATCGAATAATTTTTTTGCATACAGTTCTGAATTGTAGAGGACTCGAGGTCTATTGATTTTGGTGAAGATCATTTAAGGGGAAGGGGTAGTAAAGCCACTGTAGAAAGGTAGATGAAATATCTATAAATGAAAAGGGTAGTTGAAGGGGAAGGGGGTAATTTTCTATAAATTAAAATGGTAGTTGATGAGGGAGGGGATAATTTTTTATAAGTTTTATATGTGTACTACGTTATTGACAACAAAGAAGTAGTTTCTATAGACACATTTTATTTCACTTTGACAAAATTCTTTATTTTTTTAGGAATTATCGAACCGAATTCAAATAAATGATTGGAACTGTATGAGTACCCGCAATACATTTCGATGTTTCTAATATGCGATTGTATCGATATATTACGGTGTGTAAATGAAGAAGTGTACTAATTGTAAATTGCCCTATGTCTTGATGTAAAGCAAAAATACGTGTTGTTTTCATTTGGTAGTTAGGTAATAATGGTTTTGGGTTTTTAGTTTACTGCTAAAATAAATAAAAGCTGTGGTTGAGAAAACATAACATTAAACGTGTAATATAATATGTATAACAGAGTAACACTTAAAATAAAGAACCTAACGTTTTTAAGTTTACAAATTGGAAAAAACAACAGCAAATACAAAATGAAAAATACAAATATTTATGGTTAATGGAAAAACAAAAAACACTGTATTAAGGAATGACAACATATGCTCTACAAATTGTACATAATGGATGTTTATTTTTTGTTAGTCACAAAACGAGTACTTGTCGGAAAACGAATTTTACCAAAAAAATGAATTCTGCCACAAAAAGTGACATGTAGGCCCATAATAATAGGCAAGGGGTTGACCCTTGCGCCACTCCCGCCTTACTTCGAGTTGGGTTTTTCGTGGTTTTAGAAAAAAAATAGTTTTACATTACACACGTATTGGTTTCCATGTATAATTTCAGTTTCATGTTAACCTAACATAATCAATTTTTGGTGTCACAGCCACGACCCGGTGATAAATTTCTACTACAGTCGTTTTCCATTAAAAATGATAAATGAAATCAATGCAATCTCCAGCCAACTATTTTGCAACATACAAAATTAAAATTTGTATAATTCTTTCACTACATAAAATTATGTGCGATATTCACTACATATCGAAGCCCAAAAATCGCATTATCGAAATAACTGCAGGTACGCATAAAGGCAGTACCAAATGATTTGATATATAATCTGAGAACATGGAAGTCATGTATGGTTCTCCATACCAATTTTTTATAACTGCAGTATAAGGTAATTGTGTAGTAGGTAGCAGCAAACAGATAAAATTAGTACACAATAAGTCAAACTCACAGTTAAAAGGGTGATGAATATTCACACTGCTACTGCAATTGCAATGTTGAAATCAGATTGGGTATAACACATTGAGTGAATATGGAACAAAACATGCACAACGTTGAGAAATATAAATAGAAAGTTAAAAATTCAGATCTACAAGACCATCTTAAGACCCATTGTAATATACAGAAGTGAGGTAAGGAAGTTGACAGTGTTGGCAAGGAAGAAAAAGTGTTGGCTTAAGCACTGGGAAAGAAGGATATTGCGAAAGTTTTATGGAGCCAGGACCAATGGAAACAAATTAAGAATACGAACAAACGAAGAACTGACAAGAATTTTTGGGGAGCTAGGCATTATTACTGAGGTAAAATGAAATAGAATTAGGTGGGCAGAGCACGATGGACAACAGAGCTGTGTAGAAAGTATTAAATAGGGATTCAGGTGGAGGAAGAAGAAGAGGGAAACCCCAAAAAACGATGGGTAAGATGTTGTTACGGGACAAAATGGACATAACCATTTTATATAATAATTTTATGAAATCCATTGTTAGGGATGTATTGGGATTTATAACAAAGTAGGTGACTCATGTCTCAAGTCTAATAGACCTTACCATATAAGGTGAGGTATTTGCTTAATTACCATCATGTCACTCTTGGATCATGAGAGCTCCACGTGTTTTTGACGCTACAACGAACTTCCAGAGTCAAGAAACGTCTAGAATCTTCGATGCTTGAAGGCGGAAGATGAGGGGACATCTGGTTGAACCTCGTGGCCAATACACAAAGAACGCGGATAGCGTACCAATGTGAGCCGTCGCCAGTTCACCATCAAACAGTATAGACGTAATTCAAACGTAGCCTCGGACGAGTTTTTGGTAGGCCAAAAATGTTAAAGTAGGCCTACCAAAGAGTGTAAAATGTAATAGCAGTTTTTAAAATGGTAAAGAAAACAACAGTGACGATTATATAGCAGTTTGATTTGGTCGGTGTGAGTGTCTTAACCAAAAGTGGGAAACGACAGGTGGTGTAACGTTATGGATACTGAATACAGATAAGTAAAAGTGAAAAGACCAATTGGCCAATAGTTTGTACAGTAAAACATTAATAGTAAATTAATGAGCTCAATAAAAGGGGGTTAAAAGAAAAATAGAGAGAGTGTGAGAGAGAGAGAGTAAGAGAAAAGTATTGGTTTGTGGTAAAAGATTTCTATATAATAAATTAAATATAAGTTTTATTTCAATAACGCGACTTGGAGACCATAAATCACAAATTATGAATAAATTAAAGTATAATAGTTTTTGTATTATTATATAAAGAAGAGAAAAAGATTAGTGGGATAAAATAAAATCATATTTGTTTTACAATAAACATGTGTTAGAGTAGTTATTACGCCTAATTACCAAAACCTATTTCTGTGCCAAAAAACTCGCCTAAACGAACCTGTGAAAGTTTTTGAATTAAGAGAGTTAAAGTAACTCAATTGTTTTAATGGGAAGAGTGTAAAAAGGTTTCCACATTCCCTTTTCCAAACGTGGTGACGACCTTGAGAGTTTGGGATCTTCTGGTGGTTTATTAAGGTAAGTGCGTAAAAAGATCGTAGTCAGCGGGGTAAGTAAGGTAGTATATTCTCGGCTGGTATGTTTTGAAATTAGTAGAATCGTTAATGGGAACTTTCCACTACTCAAAACCATCCTGTAGCTCACTCGCTGTCTAAAGGGTGCTTGGTCATTTTCCAAGTGATGCAAAACATCTTCCCAAAACATCTTCCCTAAAAAATGTATTATATACAAAATACTTGTTGTACATCTCTCAGCTACTTTTCTACATAATTGCCATTTCGATTTAGGCACTTATCATACAAAGAAAGCTGCCGCCTGGTCACTTAACCAACCATTCACATTGGCCTTCAGCTCATCGTCACTCATAAACCTCCGCCCTGCTAACCACACCTTCATTTGGGTGAAAAGATGAAAGTCGCTCGGCGCTAAATCCGGGATATATGGCGGATGTTTAAACACCTCCCATTTGAACTTCTGGATGAGATACTGTGTCTGTGCTGCAGTGTGAGCAGTGTGAGGGTGAGTGTTGTCGTGAAGAAAGACAATACCCGATGACAACATTTCTCTTCTCTTGTTCTGTATTGCTCTTCGTAGTTGCTGAAGAGTGTCACAGTACGAGGCTGAAGTGACGGTCGTCCCCCGTTCATTAAATTCAGTCAATAATATGCCTGTTCGGTCCCAAAACACAGTAGCCATAAGTTTTTTGTTGCAAAACGTTTGCTTGAACTTTACCGGTATGCCTGGGGACTCACTATGCTTCCACTGTTTGGACTGCTCTTTCATCTCGACATTTTCATATTGCACCCATGTCTCATCTCCCGTCACAATCTTGTTCAGAAAACCCTGCCCTTTCTCGTGATAGCGTTGCAAAAATTCTAAGGCTGCGCCCATTCGGTGAGTCTTATGGTTGTCAGTGAGCATATTCGGCACCCACCATGCACAAATTTTTCTGTACGCAAGCTTCATGCTTACAATGTCATACAGAACCGACCTTGAGATTTCAGGAAATTCGAGACAGCTCAGAAATTGTGAATCTGCGCCTTTCACTGTGCCGGAAGTTGCATAACCCGGGGTTCGATGAAATACAAATACCATTTTTCCAATAATAATAAATTTGATTAATGATCCATATCAATGAGCGAAGTGAATATTGTTATGAACGAGAAATAGGTATGGCACTGTCTAGCAGTGCACGCTATCTAGTGGCTGAGTTCGAGTTGCGTTTCCGGGCACATTGCGAAAGCCAGTTACTCCAAAGCTCTCGGTACGAAAACATCTGGCTTCTTCCTCGGTTTAGCAGTCCATTTTTTGGTGTGTCATCTTCCTCATCTTTATGGCAGGCTAATTCTTTAAGACTCACCGGTAAGTGCATATATATATATTGTAACGTACCGCTTTTATCGTGAGGCGTTATTTAGCGAAACGTCAGTCTGAGTCAAGCCCCAAATGTTGGGTTCGCCAAATCTGTAACGTACCGCTTTTATCGTGAGGTGTTGTATAGTTAAATCCTGCCCCACGTTGTACGCGTCAATTCTATAACGTACCGCTTTTTCCGTGAGGTGTTATGGAAGTGTTATTATATGCCTCACGCAGTATGCGTCACTTTTGAATTATACTAACTGACGTTTTAAACGGTATAAATAAAGGATTTTGTTTATCTTGTTTTACTCAATCTAAAAGAAATCGAGAGTGTGTGATTTGGGGTCAAGGAGGTAATTTGTTCAGCCTTATGCAGAAGAGAGAGTAAGTATCATTATTGCCCCTCTGTTGTGACGATTTTTTCTGTATGTTGTGCTGAAATTTTCATTAACTACCCACTACAATAAATTATAACACGTTATAATTCAATATTAATTTTCAATAATATTGCTTTATTGATTATTGACTTTTGTCTCCAGCCACCCAAGTATAGGTATCACAATTAATCTTTTTAAAAAGAAAACATCTTCTCGACTTTACCGAGTAAACATAGATCTGTCTAAAGAACAAAACATATATGTTGTTATTTAACCAATATTACGCTATAATAAAATACATCAGTTATTACATAATTCTTATTAATTCCCCAGGGTTCAGGGTGAATTCTTTGTGTTATGAGAGTGTCAGAAATGGCTAATTGCTACGCTTTACAAATATAAAAAAATTAATAAATAATTTTGGTTTATTATTCAAATGTTACATAGTTTCCGGAATTGCCGTAAGAGAGCAGCATGTATTTGTTTACTTTTGAAAGGAACATATGATAAAATGAATATTTTTTCGTTCTATTTCACTATTAAAAAACGAGTTTTCTTCTGTATTTATTACGAAAAATGTTTATATTACCTCGCTCCGTGTTGTCCTTACTGGATTGAAGTTTTATTCTGTGATGAGGTACGTCTTGCGTTATTATTTCCTTTTCATTTTCGAGTATTTTTCTGACTGTCTATTAGACGTAGGCCGAATTATATTGGATCCTCAGAATGGTTTCATCCACTGGTTTTTAATGTATAACACCTTTTAATTTGGATTCCTCAGGTATAATTGGTTAGTATTCACTTTGTTTATTACTCTTGCGTGAATTTCGCCTCCTCCAACGTCCAAAAAAGGTTATTTTTTTATAATTTTTGTCGCATCGATTCTTCAACTCTCCGGTTCAGTTCAAAATTTTTTATCTATCTAACAATACTTGTTATTTTCCATCACTCTTAGTAACACATAGTATTTTTATTATGTAGGCAGTTTGTGATTATTATAAATTTATATTTTTATTTATGGAAAAATAATTCCCTTCCATTCCGGTTTATTTACTAATTTAATTCACATAATATGTTTTGGTTAATTTTTTTATGACCTTGTATATAAATATTTTATCATTTTATTATCATTAAATAAATTTATATATTATTTATTTAGCATCGAATAGTGTTCATATCCGGTACTACTTCCTGTTGTCCTTTCCTTCCTAGGATTATTTTAATTTTATATTATCTTTGGTAGTTAAAATTTTTATGTCTTTTAAAATTAAACCCTGGGTTTTCTTACAATCTAACATAATTATTTGAAACAATATAATATCAACTTGGGTATAACAAATTGTGGTTCATACAATATAAATTACAATAAATAAATAAAATTACAAAAATCAATTAGTATTATTACATACTACTTTCATAGTTTTATCCTATCCAAAACATACAGCACAGTTTAGTAATACATTAATTTCACTTTGGTTTTTCACCTCAATGGGTACACTAGAACTCACTTCGCACTATATACCACTCGAATTGTTTATTATGTGGAGTGATATAATTAAATTTTGAGCGAGCTTTAGTTCTACCCATTTCTGACTTTTATTCTCATGATTTACTTTATTGGGACCGGGTTATGTACCGTTACATAAAACCCCCCCCACTAGAACAAATTTATTTTAGTTCAACTCGTTGATAGAAATAAATTGTTGATTTGTTCAAGTCTCCTAATGGTATTGACTTTGTTTTCATAATAATGTTTCATTGCTGACTGATTATAAACTCTGGTAATTCAGACTTGTGGTAATTGTCGTTTTCTTACTTAACTCTCTCTCTGTTGGAGGCAAATTCATCAATTATTTCTCGGGGTTAGTGGTAATTCCACATTTTATTTGATAAGGACTGGTCACACTAATCATATTAAAATTGTTTCAACACTCATTTCTATTTACTTTTATATACTCGCTTTATCAATTAAGCTTCTGTCTGCTATCTTCCTTCTATTTTCTTCATTTAGACATCTGGAATCTAATATCACTCTTTTCAGCTATCTTATAATTATTATCCCTTAAATATTCAATTTCCCTAACATTTTTCCCTATCTTGTGCGGTGGTTCCAGTCGGGTGGCCACTCTGGGTCCATACACCGCTGTCCATCCTTACACCTTCTGAGACCAGGGGAACATCATCCCTGCTCATAAAAATTATTGCCGGAACATTTCTACGGTCAATACATAAAAATAAAAAAATTATAAGTAGTAGTCAATTAGCGACTAGTACCAAACACTTTTGGGATTCTTCATACTGTAGCTGTTTGTATTTATTTATATATTCCTTCTTCTACTTGATTCCTTCTTCTTTTCTATTTACTAATAGCATATAACATCATTGATAGGCCTTATGTTAAAATTCTTTTGACTTTACTTCTTGTGACATATTTCTCCGTATCATTTCTTCTTATCTAATCTTCAATTCCGAGAAATTCTAATTTTTGTATTAATTATCATCCTCCTTCAGTTTCATTGGAGTTATTAAATTATTCGTTATTCTTCTTATTGTACCTTCTTATCTGAGCACATTACCATTAATTGTTTATTTATTTATTCTTCTGTTTGTTACCATAAAATATTATTTTTCCTATTAGTCCATTTTAAATCAGTTCTTTATAAATATTATTTAATCATCTGTCCTCTTTTAGTCTCTTCACTTTAAATTATATGGTTTCGAAATAAGTTGAGTAAGATGTCCTTACATGCTTTTAGAATTTTGGGGTTTTAGTCTCCTCATTTTAAATTATTGTTCGAAATAAGTTGAGTAAGTTGTCCTTACATACTTTTAGAATTTTGGGGTTTTAGTCTCCTCATTTTAAATTATTGTTCGAAATAAGTTGAGTAAGTTGTCCTTACATACTTTTAGAATTTTGGGGTTTTCTATTTACACTGGGTTGCTTGGTCCTGTATTCATAAAATCCGTCCCTTTTTTCTGGTTTGTTTGGAGTCTGTTTAACCGTGGTCCATTATTTCAGGTACTCCATGTTCTCGGATTGCTGGGGTGTTCGTAATTAATTCTCTTCTTGATAATCTTCTTACCATCCGGCTCTCCCACTTTGCTGCTATAAAACTTTCACTTAAGTACCGGTCTTCCTTTATAATTCGTTCCTTTTTAACTAACCAGTATTGTACCTCCTCTAACATAACATAGTTGCTTATATTTAATCTCATTTCATTCCCTTTTACCTTTGGATTATTTGCCCAATATTTGCATGTTGTCTTCCGTCTTGAAGATACGGCTGATATTGTCTGATACACTTCCATCGTTGACACATTTAACTGAGATGTAAACTTAATTAACTCCCTTTGTTCGTTAATTGGAAGGTTGAGTACATTAATTAATCCACCTGTAATCATCTCCCATTCTTCCTTGGTATTTATTATTTTCTTTCTACTTGTTTTTATTATTTCCTTGGTCTTCTTTTCCACGGTTTGAAAATCCTTGTTGTTGTGGCTATTTTTATTTTCAGATGGCATTACACCTTGGTATTCTGTAATTTCTATTTCCTTCCTCCTCTCTTCTGTATTCGTACTTACTTTAATACCTTCTGAAGTGCTGTCCAATGTTTCATCCCAATTATTGGAACTATGGTCCATTTGTTTATTTGTCTCCTCTTGGTATGTATCTGCTTTTTGGATACGCGTATTAACATGTTCAAACTTCTCTCCGAAAGTTTTCCATATCTCCTTATTGACATTCTCCATTTTACACTCAAATTGTTTTAAATTCTTATTATTCTCTTCAAATTTTGCATTCATCTCTTCTCTTTGTCCTTCAACCGCTTCCTTCAGTTCATGGTATCGTTCATTCATAGTTTGTTTTAAGTTTTCCTCCTGTTTCTTAAAATTCTCCTTATTTTCCTCATTGGTTTGTTTCAAGGCTTCCTCCTGTCTCCTAAAATTTTCTTTATTTTCCTCATTGGTTTGTTTCAAGGCTTCCTCCTGTTTTCTAAAATTTCATCTATTTTGTTATTGGTTTGCTTTGAAGTTTCCTCCTGTTTTCTAAAATTTTCATCTATTTTGTTATTGGTTTGCTTTGAAGTTTCCTCCTGTTTTCTAAAATTTTCATCTATTTTGTTATTGGTTTGCTTTGAAGTTTCCTCCTGTTTTCTAAAATTTTCATCTATTTTGTCATTGGTTCGCTTATTATCTTCCTGTATCTTGTTATTCCCTTCCATTATAATTCTTAACATCTCCTGTATGCTTATATCTTCTTTTTGGTTGGATTTATTTGGTTGATCCCCTTGGGCATCCTCTTCAATTATTTCCGTTTCCGTATCCATAACTACTTCGGTTTCTTCTGTATCACCTGTCTGTTGGTCCATTTCACTGTCCGTGACTAACTCTATTTCTTGTTCCTGTCCACCTTCTTCAATCTCCTTTTCTTCTGCCCTCTTCTTCGATTTTCCTCGGGTATTAGGCATTTCTTGTTTTCTCATAACTGCCAACGATAATTAGATGTTTTGATATATATTTTTATTAAATATCAAAATTCTTTTCTAATTACCGCCCTTTTACGTTGAGCGCCAAATCTGTAACGTTCTGCTTTTTGGCGTCCACCACTTACGAGTTTTTTGCAATTACGGGTTTCGTTAATTCAGCCCCACTTTGGAGTCGTCAAATCTGTAACGTACCGCTTTTATCGTGAGGCGTTATTTAGCGAAACGTCAGTCTGAGTCAAGCCCCAAATGTTGGGTTCGCCAAATCTGTAACGTACCGCTTTTATCGTGAGGTGTTGTATAGTTAAATCCTGCCCCACGTTGTACGCGTCAATTCTATAACGTACCGCTTTTTCCGTGAGGTGTTATGGAAGTGTTATTATATGCCTCACGCAGTATGCGTCACTTTTGAATTATACTAACTGACGTTTTAAACGGTATAAATAAAGGATTTTGTTTATCTTGTTTTACTCAATCTAAAAGAAATCGAGAGTGTGTGATTTGGGGTCAAGGAGGTAATTTGTTCAGCCTTATGCAGAAGAGAGAGTAAGTATCATTATTGCCCCCCTGTTGTGACGATTTTTTCTGTATGTTGTGCTGAAATTTTCATTAACTACCCACTACAATAAATTATAACACGTTATAATTCAATATTAATTTTCAATAATATTGCTTTATTGATTATTGACTTTTGTCTCCAGCCACCCAAGTATAGGTATCACAATTAATCTTTTTAAAAAGAAAACATCTTCTCGACTTTACCGAGTAAACATAGATCTGTCTAAAGAACAAAACATATATGTTGTTATTTAACCAATATTACGCTATAATAAAATACATCAGTTATTACATAATTCTTATTAATTCCCCAGGGTTCAGGGTGAATTCTTTGTGTTATGAGAGTGTCAGAAATGGCTAATTGCTACGCTTTACAAATATAAAAAAATTAATAAATAATTTTGGTTTATTATTCAAATGTTACATAGTTTCCGGAATTGCCGTAAGAGAGCAGCATGTATTTGTTTACTTTTGAAAGGAACATATGATAAAATGAATATTTTTTCGTTCTATTTCACTATTAAAAAACGAGTTTTCTTCTGTATTTATTACGAAAAATGTTTATATTACCTCGCTCCGTGTTGTCCTTACTGGATTGAAGTTTTATTCTGTGATGAGGTATGTCTTGCGTTATTATTTCCTTTTCATTTTCGAGTATTTTTCTGATTGTCTATTAGACGTAGCCCGAATTATATTGGATCCTCAGAATGGTTTCATCCACTGGTTTTTAATGTATAACACCTTTTAATTTGGATTCCTCAGGTATAATTGGTTAGTATTCACTTTGTTTATTACTCTTGCGTGAATTTCGCCTCCTCCAACGTCCAAAAAAGGTTATTTTTTTATAATTTTTGTCACATCGATTCTTCAACTCTCCGGTTCAGTTCAAAATTTTTTATCTATCTAACAATACTTGTTATTTTCCATCACTCTTAGTAACACATAGTATTTTTATTATGTAGGCAGTTAGTGATTATTATAAATTTATATTTTTATTTATGGAAAAATAATTCCCTTCCATTCCGGTTTATTTACTAATTTAATTCACATAATATGTTTTGGTTATTTTTTTATGACCTTGTATATAAATATTTTATCATTTTATTATCATTAAATAAATTTATATATTATTTATTTAGTATCGAATAGTGTTCATACCCGGTACTACTTCCTGTTGTCCTTTCCTTCCTAGGATTATTTTAATTTTATATTATCTTTGGTAGTTAAAATTTTTATGTCTTTTAAAATTAAACCCTGGGTTTTCTTACAATCTAACATAATTATTTGAAACAATATAATATCAACTTGGGTATAACAAATTGTGGTTCATACAATATAAATTACAATAAATAAATAAAATTACAAAAATCAATTAGTATTATTACATACTACTTTCATAGTTTTATCCTATCCAAAACATACAGCACAGTTTAGTAATACATTAATTTCACTTTGGTTTTTCACCTCAATGGGTACACTAGAACTCACTTCGCACTATATACCACTCGAATTGTTTATTATGTGGAGTGATATAATTAAATTTTGAGCGAGCTTTAGTTCTACCCATTTCTGACTTTTATTCTCATGATTTACTTTATTGGGACCGGGTTATGTACCGTTACAATATATATATATATATATATATATATATATATATATATATATAATTATTTGGTTGTAAGAAATTTTAGATTCAAAACTTAAGATTCAAAATTTAGATCCAGAGGTGAACGTATAGAATGCCCGTGGCGTTGATCAGATGTGTGTGAGTATTAGGAGATATTTAATGAATGTTGTTTTATTTGAATACCGACTGTTAATTGTATTAATGCATTGTTCCTTCAGCATTATAGATATATGTAACAGAATTAAGTAATTTAGTGAAAGCTGGACCTCGTTAACTATGTATGAACACGCATGTGTGACTGGAAGTGTGAATATTCTATTAAGTAAATCATTTAATTGTAAACTTTAAGACCGCTAGATGAAGTACTGTGTAACTGTTAATTGTCTGTAGCTGATGGGCCTTTACAGTATTCGTTATTTTGCAAAATTTGTGATCGAACTTAATGCCACGTGGCCTGAGGCAGGGTGCATGTTGAGATGTGTTGCGGCTGGTCAAGGCCGGTGTGCGTTCCTCATTATTGTGCCAGGTTATGAGTGAATGATGATCATTTATTAAAATATAAATGTAATACAAAATTTAAAAATTTTTATGCATTATATTGAGTTGGTTGGGAGCGTCTAGTTCGGGTGTTTGGTATATATGCCTCATACATGACAAGTGTGCAAGCATTAGTGAACAGTACATTAATCATTCCGAATATTTAGGGTTCTCGCCTAAGAATGGAGACCTGACCCAGGCTTGGTGTGCTGTCATCTGCACCAAGTTATGAACCACTAAAGCTTTGTCTGTGACCGAGAAGGGAGTACCAGCTACCGCTAACAATCATGGAACCGCCCGCTTCATATGAGGTGATATAAACTCTTTTTATTCTATCCTGGCCCGCAGAATATCCTATGGGAGGTGTATGTGCTATAGCAGTTTAACTTTATTCAGTGACATGGTTAAATCGAGGGTGTGTCGGCAAGACAATTTTAAAGTAACTTAAACTTGATAATACAGTTCAACAACTACAATTGTAAACTGACTGTGGGAGGGTACCAGAGCTGTTTTCGTTCCGTATTATAGGTGCCAAGGTTGTAGGGGAGATTTTTTTAATTAAGTATAGGGGCATGATTTTCGTGAATCCGAACCGGCTGGTTCGGATGTCATTCTTAGTTTATTACTGGGGTTTTACATTTAATTATTTTCCTGCATACAAGGGCTGGGGGTTTTTTTAATTGTTTCGGGGTTGTCATTTTATAAATGGATTTTCTATTCACAAGGTAGGCACCTGTTGGTGCCATTTCATGCAGGTTCTCTACGGGTCATTTTTTGTCAAGTCAGGCTTGCTCTGGTACACTCATGCAGCCGGACGAATACAGCATGTTTTTTTTATATATGCACATATGGCTGAAATTAACATTTTCTATTTATTTAAAGTCTATATATTTAATATTTTCAGATTATAGAATTTTACACGGAATGAATTGTACAGGCGGTACTTATATTTTTGTAACTTATATTTTCTGGCCATTATATGCTAAACCTGTCTTTGTTAATTTTTTGTAATTGTCAGATTTTGTGAATGTTAGGCAGGCTGTATGTAGCCTTAATTTCAGTTATGCTTTTGTTACTATCAAATCCTTATGGTTAAATAATGACTTGCCATATAATTAGATAATTAATTATGACTTGATATATAATTAAATAAATGAATAATTTTAAACATTTTACTTTCTTATGGCAGATTTCTAGAAAAGTTCTGTACATTATATAGATCAACAAGTTTCATATTTTGCGGGATTAAAGAAATGTTAGTAGTGCTTTAACTAATCATTATATTTTTTTTAATTATGAGCCATTCCAAATGTTTTCTAAATTTTAGATGTATATTTGAATCTGACATGGAATGGTTACAGTTCTTAGTTAATTATGCTGGCTGCCGACATTATAAAAATGTATAAGGGGTGGTCTTGGTCGATGACATTAGTTTCCAATTATTTAATAGATATTGGCGGGTCAGTTATTTGATGTTTCTGTATCATGGGGCGACGAAGGATAATATACAGGCGGGCCGTGGGGCTTTTGAGTATGATGGCATAATGAGTTGTAACTGTGATTTTGTGAAATTAATTGTGATGTTAGAGGCTGTTATGTGTTCTAGAGGTGGAGTGATAAATATATATGAGTGTACCTTTTTATAATGTTGAGATTAAAAAAGAAAAAATTTGTTATGATCATGATCATTTCAGATTGAGGGGAATATATATATATATATATATTATAATATTCTATCGGGACGTCCGCCTCGTTCAAGCCCCGCGATGGAAGCCAATTTGTAACTATTCTAGCGTGTTGTCCGTACGGCTACCGTTTTACTCTGCAAAATGTGGATAATGTATAATTTGTGTGTAATGAGTGTACGTGTCTTCTCGATCCGTAGTTCAAATGCGGGCAACTTCTGTATATTTCGTTCGTTGCAAACGTACGAATAACCAGGTCTTGATGTTCACTAGGGGTGAGAAAGTCCCGGTGGCGCCAAATTGTTTTCTTAAAACAATTAAAATAAAATTCAAAAGCGTATGACCAGCACAGCTCAGGCAGTTTGAATAATTCAAATATTTCCGCCAGCTAGGCTCACTGTAGTACACAGCAGTTCGATGCATGGGCTGTGTAAATTGTCAGTCATCTGCTAAAATGTACATAAAATATTGTGCACCTCCTAATGAAATTATAACACCGTGGTTACACTCAATACTTACACATTTTTTATTAGTTATTATTATTCATTTAATACAAATTATTCTAATACAAATGCTCCGGTTATTTATATGAGACAATTACAGGGTTTGACAATCGATATTTGAATTGATACCAGACGTTTAATGATGGCGTCTGTTAAAAATTGTATACAAATTATTAATGTCGTTTGTCATAGGCTCTTGAGGTTACGTTCAAAGGATTACAAATATTTTAAAAACAATAAAAATACACACCTTTACATCAAGTAAACTTAACTAACATATTGTGTAGGTATATTTTGTTTAGCGCAGTGTAGTAAACGTGTTTACAAGTTATGGATCATTAACAACAGTTTATATTGGTTAGTTTATAAATTGTCAGTGACTTAAATTTCTTTTTAATCTTTGAAAGTAATGAATTTCAGTTCAGTGAGATTTCGACCTTTAGTGAGATAATTAACGTGAGTTTATTTATATATTTCGGGTAATTTAAAATGTACTTATCACTTCCGTAGTTATGGCGAATTCGTACGATCTGTTATTCATGGGTTATACTATAATCTTCTTTAATTTGCTGGGTTCAGGACATCAGGCATCTTTTTCAGTTTAACTGGTAGTAATTTATTTTCTTTTTTCGTTAATTTGGCCTCAACTTCAATAATCTGGCTCCAGTCTTTATTTTATGTCTTGGCATACACTTAGTAATAACTTTTTCTGATATTTTCTATGTTTTAATGGACAATTTTTGTCACTCGAAAATTAGCGTCTATCTCATTAAAGCGTCATACATTCAGTAAAAAATCTAACGGTATTTTTTGGCTTGTTACTCCACAGTTTCCATGGTAACGTAATTATTCTACCTGGTCGATCTCAAAATAAACCCATTGTTATCAAACCTTGAATTTTTGTTTAATTTGAATAAATATTTTATAATGGCTATATTTACTTGGGGATAATTTCAATGGTTGTAATCTTTACGTAGATGTTTCTATTTTCTTTCAAAGATTAGTTTGATATCTTACAAGATTGGTCTAAGTCATGTATTAATGTTTTAGTCCAAAATGGCTAATACTATGCTAATACATAATTTACTTATTTCTAAGTTTTAATATAATTCTGCCATGTTCCCTTTCGTTACACATAATTAATATAATTTGCCTATTATTTCTTATAAAGGTATTGCTATTATTTTCTTTATAAATTCCTTACTTACTTAAAACATACTAACATATTACTGTAAAACTATTTCTTCTGGTAATTATTGCCTTAAACATTAAGCCAATAACTTCTTTCTTTAAATTAACAAATGAACAAATTTGGTGAGTGTTATATCTACACCATCTCTTTTATAACAGTAACCACCCTGGTGATTTTATACTGAGATAATATTTTTTCTGTTTTTTACATTCAACTTATTCTGTGTCTTTCAGTCTAATATACTTAACTTAATTGCTCATTTAACATGTGCTTATATTTTGGGTTTGTCACACTTGTTTCACTCTTTTTTCTTAAGATTATATGCTGTTTATTTTATTACACTTATCACTTCACTGTTCAACTTTGTCACTCCCTACCTATCTCTAATTACCCTTATATTTCTCACGATCTCACTATTATTACAAAGTTTTTGTATCTATTGAGTTCATGTCTCTTTTGTTAACTTCAGACTGTCACATATCATTTTATAATATGCAAACAACATGGTATTGTAAATACATCTTTCAAACAAAACATAACTTTGTATATATTGTCATTAAAGTGATAAAAATTGGTCTGAAATGTCATAATTAGTAATAATAACAACAATTCAATAATTTTAAAATATATTGTGTTAATTGAAACATACTACATCTGTAGCAACAGCCATAATATTAGCGAATAAATAAACTCTCCAACATCTTATACTTTCGAACACATAATACTGTAATAATATACACACTGCTGATATAATCTTAGTAAAAGTTCCAAAATATATAGTAGGATATACAATTTGTTCTCTGATTGAACCACGCACACATTTCTATTCCCTGTCTGTATGAGTGTAACCTTAAACACAACAGCTGACACATCACCTATAGATAAGGATATACATACAATCATATCTACACATGGTTTTTTACGTATAACAATTGCTGAGATACTGTCATTTACAAGTTACCACTAATAAAATTTAAACATAAATTATTAACAATAATAAAAAATTATGCTCTTTTAAAACAATCTTGTTAGTTACTTGTTATGGCCATGTAATTTTTTATTTTCTTCTTTTTTCTTCACTGTCTTCTTGTCTCGCTTTACTTTGGTTGATATCTGGCCAATCTCTGGGGTTGGGTCAATGTCAGTTGTCTGTCAGTCTAGTTCGTATTTTCTTGTTTTGTGACCACCTTTGGTTGTATTCTTCCTCCTTCACTATTGATTATATTTACTACTTTCATTCTCGTTATCATTTATCTATCAAAATATATGGTTTCTTGGCATTTTTTACATACTTTTTTATATCAAATGTGATCAGGGTTTGGCAATGTTATATAATGCCCTTCCACCAAAATTGATCATTTTATAAAACGTGAATTTGAGTTTGATGAAATTATCAATTGTATCGTATCAAAATTTTTTTTTTTTTTTTTCAAATTCTCCTGCTTCTCATTCATTTTTTATAATTAATTCTGTATCCTTTAATTCCATTCTTCTTAGTCTTTTCTTCATTATCTTCTCATATTGCGAACTGGCTTATTGACTTTTTATTATAACTTATTCCCTATAAATCTTATTTTTCATCAAAACTACTCTTATACTGATATCAGGGGAACATCATCCCTGCTCAGTAAAATGATTGCTGGTTCATTCCACAGACAATCTCCATTAATAATTCTTAAATATAGTCAACTCGTGACTCAAAATAACAATAATAATAATCATAATCATAATATTTGTTGGGAATCTTTTACTTTTATACTTCATTATAGCTCAGTTCGAGTCATATATTGTTTCATCTTTCTTTATAGATACTATTTGAAGCATTGTTTTTTATTGATACAATTCACATTTTTATTCATTTTTAATTACTCTGTGTTTCATCTCATTTCACATTATAACTCTTAGAATGTTTATTTCATTTATATTGTTTTGTGATCATTGGTTTGGGTAATTTTACTTCCCCTCTTTCTAAATAGTTGTGGAAGCTGATCATTTTGATTGATATTTTTTTTTTTTCATAATTTTTAAATATCGTAGTAAGTTATGGCTTCTTACTAGTTAGGAATTTTTTGTAGCTTATTCCTTTACAGTATGTTATGCTTTTTATGCCTCATTTTTTGGCTGAATATTATGGTAATTTAACCTTATTTTGGAGGAATGTTTTGTAACTACACTCCTCTATTGTTAATTTTTATTTAAATATTGTAGTAAGTTGGTTGCTCTTACTTTATATGAATGCCTTGTGACTTTTATCTCTCCATTTTTACTTGTTCTAAAATATTATTGAGATATTTGGGTAAGCTTTTCTTACATATCTATTTTGATTTTTTACAATTTTTTATTCATCATAATGGTTTCTCTAATGCTTAGTGTAAGCTGTACTTACGAATGTTTTGGAATTTTGACGTTCTTTAGAGATATTTTCTTTATGATATTGGCAGACTTGTTTGTTTGTCACGTTATTTTTTTCTTTATTTAAAGTATTTTTGTTGGTTTTTTACTTTAAATTGTTTTTTACAGTTATTGTTGGTTGTCATAATATTTCTTAATTGAGGCTTGATTGTATACCCCCTTTATTTTCTTGGTGACGGGGTGAGTGATCTCGTAAGTGTTATTGCCCTTGTCTTTTGTTATAGTGTATGGTCCCACGTATAATAATAGTAACTTTCTAGTGATGCCTTCTATGGAGCTGGGTAATTCTCTGTTTTTTAACAGTACCCTTTCTCCTACCTCGTACTTAATAGTCTTTTTCTGGTTCTTAGCGTATTTATTCTTTTGTTGCTCTACCTTTTCGGCTATTCTGTTATAGAATCTTTTTTTCTCGAATTGATATTCGGTGTTGGTGGGGAATTGGATCATATCGGTTATCTCTCTAGGCGGTGGCCGCTCAAACATCATTGTGTATGGGGTAGCTTCCGTAAAGTCGTGGTAAGCTAAGTTTATAAATTCTTCAGTGGATTTGATTATTCTCCCTTCTTCTTTCTTCAGTAGTTTTGGTTATTCTTCGATCAAATCGTCCCTTATATTTTTCAAATAATTAGTACATATTATTGTGATCTTCTTGTCATGTGTTGTCTTATATTCACCCAGAGATTGGTCCAGTGATGGGCTGTCCGCAGTTTTCACTGGCCTTAAGCGTTTAAATGAGGGTTGACCTCATTGCCCCCAACATCAGTAGTGTTTGATGGTTGGTTAGCGTTCGGCTCCTGTTGATTATTCCGGTTATCCACGCTGTGCCTGTGATCTTCTTCGAATGGGTGACTTCTCATATCGGGTACCTGGTTATAGTACGTTCGCCGATAGTTAGATGAGGGATAGTTTCTTCTTGGGCTCCTTTGTCTTTGCCCCCTTATGTAATTTACCTGTGGCCGGTATCCTGGATTATTGTTCTGATTACTGTTGTTTCCAGGGCGATAATTGTTGTTGTAACCATTCGACGGGAAATTACCCCTGTGGTTGTTCCTAAAGTTGTTATTATTATGGTTTCCACTTCTGTTAAAATTTCTGGGCGCGTTATTGCCCCGTGTGTTCTCTTGGTAATTGTTAGGGTTATTTATCGGTGGCTTATTATCTCCCTGTTGATTCTGTGACAATTGTCCCTCATTGGTTCTATTATTTCTGAAGCTGTACCCTCTATTTTTCCTGTACTGCCACTCATGTTCATGGCTTTCTAGTAAGCTAGCCATATCTTGGATGGTCTTTACCTGGCTGTACATTCGTGCCTTTTGGATGGCGTCGTCGTAGTGGTAAGATAACTGTATTACCAGACACTCTTCAGGTATACGTGGCTCCAAATTCCTGGCCATGCAGATTTTTCCCAAGAAGTAGGAGGTAAGGGATTGTCCATTCTGGTTTTCATACCTTCCATTGCTCAGGTTATTGCGGACCATATTCTGAGTTGACTCAGACCAGTATTTAGCCTTGAACTGAGTCTTAAAGTCTTGAAGGTTTTGGATGTCTGGTCGAGTGGCAGTCCACCAGTTGTCGTACGTCTCCTTGAACATTTCGTCCAACATCCCTCTTATTGTAGTCCATCGAGTCTCTCGATTCTTGAGGATTAACTCTTCTACCCTCTTCAAGAATTCAATAGGGTTTCTTTTATAATTACGGAAATTGATGGTATCTCTGTTGTCTGTGTTCATGACATGATTATTATTACATGGTCGGTCACGCCAGGCATCCACTTCTTCCCGTAATGACTCTTCTATTCTGCGCATTTCGTCAATCCTCTGTTGGTTTTTGTCTACTTTGCTATCTACTTTATTTAAGTTACTGTAAACTCCTTCCATTCGTTCTCCCAAGTCTGTTCGTACAGCTGCTACCTCTTTCTGGTTTTCTTCCCGGACTTGGTGTATGTCCTGGTCTATCTGGGTACATCTTCTGACTGTTTCTTCATGACCTTCCTCAATTCTTCTCTTATTTTCTCCTTCGAGACGGTTCATTTTATCGAGTACTTCCTTGCGGACTCCAGAAACATTTTCGTTGGTCTTCTCTAGCTTCTCCAATGTTTCCTCTAATTTGTCGTTGATTTCCGTAACCTGCTGTTTTGCTTCTTCTCGGTACTCCATTAATTGGTGTGCCATCTGTAGCTTCATTTCTTCTTTATTTTTCTCGTGGTCCTCCTTCAGCTGTTCCTTCAATTCTTCCTTCAAATCTTCATTTCTTTGCTGAATTTCCTCCATCAATCGTTGTTGTAATCTTTCATTATTCTTGTTAATGGTTTGTCTCAATTCTTCCTTCTGTTTCTGAAAATTGTCCTCCTGTTTTTTAAAATTTTCGTTTGTTTCTTTCTTCATTCCGTTGAATTTCTCCTCCTGTTTCTTAAAATTTTGATTGGTTTCTTTCATCATATTATTCATCATTTCCATTAATTTCAGTATGTTCGGGTCTCCTCTAACTTCTCCTTTGTCACCCGCCTGTGGTTCCATTTCTTCGTCTTGTCTTGGTTCTGTTGTTGTTATTACTGTCTCCACTTCTTCAATCGGAGTTCCTTCCTCTTCTTCCCCTCTGTTTTCTTCCATCTCCTTCTCCTTTGCCAATTTTTTCGACACTCCAATTTGTAACTATTCTAGCGTGTTGTCCGTACGGCTACCGTTTTACTCTGCAAAATGTGGATAATGTATAATTTGTGTGTAATGAGTGTACGTGTCTTCTCGATCCGTAGTTCAAATGCGGGCAACTTCTGTATATTTCGTTCGTTGCGAACGTACGAATAACCAGGTCTTGATGTTCACTAGGGGTGAGAAAGTCCCGGTGGCGCCAAATTGTTTTCTTAAAACAATTAAAATAAAATTCAAAAGCGTATGACCAGCACAGCTCAGGCAGTTTGAATAATTCAAATATTTCCGCCAGCTAGGCTCACTGTAGCACACAGCAGTTCGATGCGTGGGCTGTGTAAATTGTCTGTCATCTGCTAAAATGTACATAAAATATTGTGCACCTCCTAATGAAATTATAACACCGTGGTTACACTCAATACTTACACATTTTTTATTAGTTATTATTATTCATTTAATACAAATTATTCTAATACAAATGCTCCGGTTATTTATATGAGACAATTACAGGGTTTGACAATCGATATTTGAATTGATACCAGACGTTTACTGATGGCGTCTGTTAAAAATTGTATACAAATTATTAATGTCGTTTGTCATAGGCTCTTGAGGTTACGTTCAAAGGATTACAAATATTTTAAAAACAATAAAAATACACACCTTTACATCAAGTAAACTTAACTAACATATTGTGTAGGTATATTTTGTTTAGCGCAGTGTAGTAAACGTGTTTACAAGTTATGGATCATTAACAACAGTTTATATTGGTTAGTTTATAAATTGTCAGTGACTTAAATTTCTTTTTAATCTTTGAAAGTAATGAATTTCAGTTCAGTGAGATTTCGACCTTTAGTGAGATAATTAACGTGAGTTTATTTATATATTTCGGGTAATTTAAAATGTACTTATCACTTCCGTAGTTATGGCGAATTCGTACGATCTGTTATTCATGGGTTATACTATAATCTTCTTTAATTTGCTGGGTTCAGGACATCAGGCATCTTTTTCAGTTTAACTGGTAGTAATTTATTTTCTTTTTTCGTTAATTTGGCCTCAACTTCAATAATCTGGCTCCAGTCTTTATTTTATGTCTTGGCATACACTTAGTAATAACTTTTTCTGATATTTTCTATGTTTTAATGGACAATTTTTGTCACTCGAAAATTAGCGTCTATCTCATTAAAGCGTCATACATTCAGTAAAAAATCTAACGGTATTTTTTGGCTTGTTACTCCACAGTTTCCATGGTAATGTAATTATTCTACCTGGTCGATCTCAAAATAAACCCATTGTTATCAAACCTTGAATTTTTGTTTAATTTGAATAAATATTTTATAATGGCTATATTTACTTGGGGATAATTTCAATGGTTGTAATCTTTACGTAGATGTTTCTATTTTCTTTCAAAGATTAGTTTGATATCTTACAAGATTGGTCTAAGTCATGTATTAATGTTTTAGTCCAAAATGGCTAATACTATGCTAATACATAATTTACTTATTTCTAAGTTTTAATATAATTCTGCCATGTTCCCTTTCGTTACACATAATTAATATAATTTGCCTATTATTTCTTATAAAGGTATTGCTATTATTTTCTTTATAAATTCCTTACTTACTTAAAACATACTAACATATTACTGTAAAACTATTTCTTCTGGTAATTATTGCCTTAAACATTAAGCCAATAACTTCTTTCTTTAAATTAACAAATGAACAAATTTGGTGAGTGTTATATCTACACCATCTCTTTTATAACAGTAACCACCCTGGTGATTTTATACTGAGATAATATTTTTTCTGTTTTTTTACATTCAACTTATTCTGTGTCTTTCAGTCTAATATACTTAACTTAATTGCTCATTTAACATGTGCTTATATTTTGGGTTTGTCACACTTGTTTCACTCTTTTTTCTTAAGATTATATGCTGTTTATTTTATTACACTTATCACTTCACTGTTCAACTTTGTCACTCCCTACCTATCTCTAATTACCCTTATATTTCTCACGATCTCACTATTATTACAAAGTTTTTGTATCTATTGAGTTCATGTCTCTTTTGTTAACTTCAGACTGTCACATATCATTTTATAATATGCAAACAACATGGTATTGTAAATACATCTTTCAAACAAAACATAACTTTGTATATATTGTCATTAAAGTGATAAAAATTGGTCTGAAATGTCATAATTAGTAATAATAACAACAATTCAATAATTTTAAAATATATTGTGTTAATTGAAACATACTACATCTGTAGCAACAGCCATAATATTAGCGAATAAATAAACTCTCCAACATCTTATACTTTCGAACACATAATACTGTAATAATATACACACTGCTGATATAATCTTAGTAAAAGTTCCAAAGTATATAGTAGGATATACAATTTGTTCTCTGATTGAACCACGCACACATTTCTATTCCCTGTCTGTATGAGTGTAACCTTAAACACAACAGCTGACACATCACCTATAGATAAGGATATACATACAATCATATCTACACATGGTTTTTTACGTATAACAATTGCTGAGATACTGTCATTTACAAGTTACCACTAATAAAATTTAAACATAAATTATTAACAATAATAAAAAATTATGCTCTTTTAAAACAATCTTGTTAGTTACTTGTTATGGCCATGTAATTTTTTATTTTCTTCTTTTTTCTTCACTGTCTTCTTGTCTCGCTTTACTTTGGTTGATATCTGGCCAATCTCTGGGGTTGGGTCAATGTCAGTTGTCTGTCAGTCTAGTTCGTATTTTCTTGTTTTGTGACCACCTTTGGTTGTATTCTTCCTCCTTCACTATTGATTATATTTACTACTTTCATTCTCGTTATCATTTATCTATCAAAATATATGGTTTCTTGGCATTTTTTACATACTTTTTTATATCAAATGTGATCAGGGTTTGGCAATGTGATAATATATATATATATATATATATATATATATATATATATATAGATGTATTATGTCAGACTTATGTTTCCAGTGAAAAAAAAGAGGGGTTACAAATTGATTCACTTTTTTTTTAGACAGAGGGGTATTTTTTGATTCACTTTTTCAACAATTTCTTCCGTCACTACAGACAAGATTTCCTCCCTTGGCCGCCCTCATCATGGATGACAGTTCGCCCTTCATTAAACTTTCTGCACGATTCTCGTTCACAAGCATCACTCATAAAATAGTCGCCATAAACATTACTCATTCGACGATTAATTTCGACTGCATTACGCCCTTCGGCGAGAAGAAAGAGAATTACGGCGTGCACTTCACACTTGGCGGGTGATTCAATTACATTAGACATGTTATCATGCTTGTTACTCAACAATGACTGAAGGGAGGGAGTGCACCTATTGGTGTGTGGTAGGAAATAGTCCAATACGCATGCACTGCATATCTCCATTCCAATATCGCATGTGGGTCTCATCGGGTGGCATGTCGGAGGTTAAAAAAAAAAGATTCCTCGTATGTAGTAATACTAGTTAACTTAGTTAACTATAGGACCTTCTCACACCAGAAGCACATACTTCACACCAAAGAAGACAATTAACATCACCTTAAATTTGACTTACTTTGATATACAGTAAAACACTGTTTAACCGAACTCAGCTTATCCGAAATCCAGGTTAAGCGAAATGATGTCAGAAGAAAAATTACAACAAACGAAAAAATAAAATAAATGCTGGAAGATCGATACAGATGACGGATTGAAAGCTTCAGAAGTAAGAATATTTTCTTATTTTTATTGATTATATTAATTTTATTGTCTTAATAATGCATGACAGATTCGACATAGCAGCTATATTTTTATAGGTAGCTTTATGTTTTGTGGGGCAGGCTGAGCAAGCAACACCATCAAGCATCTTTTTTTTAAAGAGATTGCAACACGCAAACACTGTGGAGAATCTGTTAAGAAAAAAATCATGGACTTTTTAATTTTAAAGTAAAACTATATAACTGTAAACATAGATTACAATGTATTACGTGTTTATAATTTGAACTTTTATAATTAAATATGTTTTTACTGATAATGGAGCGGTCGTGGCGTAGTGGCTAGTATGTGGCGCTGCTACGCCGTCGGTGCGGGTTCGATTCCCACCAGGGCCATCTGATTTAGATACGACTGTTCCCCCTAGCAAGGCAATGGCAAACCAGCGAGAGGTATCCTGCCTAGTATAAACTCTCCCCAACTATGCCGTTCGGATCCGACGTTAAACTGTAGGTCTCATATACCTGTGAGATTCCGTAACACATGCACCACGGGTATATGCGGGGAGGGTACAAACCAGTTGAAAGACTGAAGGACCCAATAATTACTGATAATTTTCTGTTTTTATGCCTTAATAGATGGAAATAGACTCCATGGATTATCCTAAAAATGTGTTATCTAAAATGGCTCCACTACCCTTAGTTCGGTTAAGAAGGTTTCAACTGTAATTATTTCTTCAACCCTGGAGGAGTTGAGGTTTTCCAGTGCACCTACCAATGTTTCGCCTCAGGATCATATTGGAAAATTCCAGAGTTCACCACAAGTAACGACTTTTTTATAAAAGTCTGTGTCTTCTTCAATATGCTCCAAGATGTCTGCATACATTACCCTTTGATTTACTTTCTGGTCAAGACTGAGAATTTGTGGAACCATTCTGGTACAGACTTTACTCATGTTAAAATCGGTTTCAAATTTGTCCTAACAATTCCTTAATCAGTAGTAAACATTTCTACTGTCATTCAGACACACTCAGATTGCAATCAGTTTGAATAATTTATGAGTTCAGCGACAGACACCTGCTTCCCATGCCAGGCTGACAGGAACAGGAGTAAATGAATGTCACCAATAATTTTCAAGAATTAATTAGCAAGAACTACGAGGGCTATTTTTTTTTTCAACCTCCTGTGAGTTGGCAAACCTGGTTCTGTTGTCGTAGCAACAATCTGATTGTTGGTTAATGATTTTGAGGCTTTGTCCTAACCTATAACCACTGGTTTTATAGTTATTTTGTCTATTACTGTGGTGACAACAGTTTAATTATGGCAACTACAATTGAAATTCCCTCCAAGTGTGAGATTCGGTCTGTTATTAGATTTCTTCAAGCAGGTCATAGTGCTGCAGAAATTCATCGAAGGTTGTGTAATGTGTACGGAGAAAATGTGATGAGTGATGGTTTAGTTTGGGAATGGTGTCAAAAATTTAAAGAAGGGCGAATTGATATTCATGATAAAGGAGGACAAGGAAGAAAGTCCGTGGCTACTGATGATGTTGATTAAAGGGTAGACCGGATGGTTCGAGAGCGCCGTCGTTTCACAATTACTGAACTTTCTGCTGATTTTCCTGAAATTTCTAGGTCTGCTCTTTATGATATTCTTACACAGAATCTTGGGTATAGGAAACTATGTGCTCGGTGGGTTCCCAAACAACTCACAGATGTCCACAAGACTCACACAACACCTGCTTCATGAATTTGGTTGGGAAGTCCTTGATCACCCACCTTATAGCCCAGACTTGGCACCAAGTAACTACCATTTGTTCACTGACTTGAAAAAGTGGTTAGGTGGCCAGCGGTTTGACTCCAATGATGAGTTAAAGTCCAGCGTGGCAGATTGGCTGACTACTCAGGAGCGAACATTCTACAACATGGGTATAGAAAAGTTGGTGCCTCGCTATGATAAGTGCCTTAACAATGATGGTGACTATGTAGAAAAGTAGTTTACACATATGTGAAACTTTTGTATATAATAAAATTATTGATATCATTCATGTGTCTGTTTATTGGTCTATTGGAGGTTGAAAAACAAATACCCCTCGTATTTAGGATCTCATATCATGACTGATAGTGGAGACTCACAAACTGATCACTCAACTGGTCCTGCAACAAACAAGACTTCCTACTTCTCCAGATTAGCAGTAATTGCTTGATCTTCAGCATAAATGCAATTGTCAAATAGAAAACATACTTTGAGGTTCATTTGCCATACTATCTTGTCGACACAAATATGTTCAAGAAGAGAGATAATTGGCACCTTTGACATACTCCATTGACAAAAACGTGGTTAGGTACAAGAGGTCTGATGGTAACAAATGAGTATAAACTGTACATTACATATTTATACAATTAGCCAGACTGGTTGAGGTTTACAAGGAGTTAAGTAAAAATTCTGCTGGAATGGGACTCAATATAAATATCTGCAAAACTAAATACATACTAATTTCTAATTCAGAAAGGAAAAGGAATCTGTTTAATCTATGCAAAGTAGGTAATTCATTCGATGCTGTTAGTAAGTTTAGATACCTGGGTAACATGATGGATAATGAAGGGTGTATAAACAGGATACAAATTGGAAACAGGGCATATTATGCCAATAGCAGACCACTGAGAATCAAAACCATTAGTCACAACACAAAAATAAAAATATATAAGGCATTCGTTAGACCGGTTGTCACTTATGGAGGTGAGACATGGATATATACCAAAAAAAGGAACAAAAACCAATAGGAAAGTTTCAAAGAAACATTTTATGACATCTTTATGACCTAGTTAAGGAAGATGATGAATGGAGACTAAGAAATAACCAGGAGATACATGAGAACACAGTGAACTTTGAGAACATTGTAAGATATGTAAAACCCAAATAAATACAATGGCTAGTTACATAGAATGGATGGAAAATCGCAAAGAAAATCCTGAGGGCATAGGTGTTTAGAAGCAGAAAGAGGGGATCAATCTAGGATAAGTTGATTGGATGGTGTGCTGGAATCTCTCAGAAGAATGGAAGTGAGAGATTACTCTGAGATGGCAACAGGCAGGAGACATTGGAGAAGATTGGTGTCGAAGGCCAGATCTCATGTCCGGCTACAATGCTGGAGAAAAAAACTTATACAATGTTTCAACGTAATCAGACAAGAAAGTACCCAAGGAATAAATTATTATCTCTTAAATTATAAATTTAAATAAAATTAACACACACAGACAGCCTTAAGGATATATATTTAAAAATACATTACAAACGTATTAGGACACCATCGCTTTCATTTTATAATAACAATAAAAACAACACACTCAACAGTTGACTTTTGCTTGCAAGAAAAAGGAATGCATATTCTTCATGTGCAGAATGATGTTATACTTCTGATGCGCTCTCTTCTGACAAAACGGGCACTTGAAGATGGGGTCTTTTCCGCATTCGAAACGTTCGTGTCGAGTCAGTGACATACGGTTCAAGTAAGATTTTCCACACGACTTGCAACTATGGCGTTGTTTTTTCTTCCTCAAACCTGTAAAAGTTATTATTCTGTTATTCTAGCAATAACACTGTGTTGAATAATGTACAACATTGTGTTATATACCCAAATAAATTACTCCTTTTCCATCACAGTTGAACACACAAATATAAATTACACTGATCGAATGGTCGCTCAGCACTTGGTTGAAAATTTTAATAATATTTAAATTTAATAAATTAAACACTTGGTTTAGTTCTACAGATATTTTTTATTTTCACGACAATTGAACAGTTCAAGTCTAACCTCTTAAGCTGCCGTAACCGGTGAAACAATTGTCAGGAAAATACAAAGTATCTGTAGAACTAAACCACATGTTTATTTATTAAATTTAAATAAACAAATATAATGTAATGGTTATAAGTATTACTCTTTCTTTCCCATGGTCATCAGATGTTATGCTTAATCAGGATTACTAAAAACAGATCACGCTTGTAAGCAATCATATGTGTGTGTGTGTGTGTGTGTGTGTGTGTGTGTGTGTGTGTGTGTGTGTGTGTGTGTGTGTGTGTGTGTGTGTGTGTGTGTGTGTGTGTGTGTGTGTGTGTGTGTGTGTGTGTGTGTGTGAGAGAGAGAGAGAGAGAATAGTTGACATTTTAAACTTAAAATCTGTACTTTTTTGTTAATCTCCAATAGCATTGATAAATACGAGTTTTGATCAGAAGTTCATGCAATATTTATTTATTTTAAAAATTATGTCTTTATCTATCTATATTTGGGCACATATCGCTCCCTTCAAAGTAATCCTCATTGGGTATAACACAATTATACTATCTTTTATCAGTCTTGAAAACATTTAAGGGATACAGTTTATAAAATGGGCTTCAGCTCGCTCGGTGACTTTTATGTCTTCAGCAGACATACAATGTTGGCCTTCCATGTTTCATCTATGTTTTTGTGAAGAGGAAAAGATTGCATGGCGACATATATGGTAACATATCAACTAATGTTTCTTTTGCCAACACCTTGAACAAGCGATGACATTGTGTGGTGGTGCATTAACGTGATAGATTTTTATAAATTATCCTTTCATAAATCTGTCCCGTTTTCAACAAATATTCTCATGCAATACGTGGTTTTATCCACCACGGATAAGAGTAAATGTACACAAGGTTTGATCAAAAAGTTCACACAATTTTTGTTTATTTGAAAAATTAAGCATTGTTTCATCTACACTTACAATGCCTCCTTCAATACAGCATCAATCAGATGTAACACGATTATGCCACATTTTTTTAAGTCTTAAAAACAGTTCTCGAACGCACTTTTTCATGCAGCGATTATTTTTTTACACCTTCAACAATCACGAAACATTGTCCTTTTGTGGTGCTTTTCATTATTTGGAAGAAGAAATATCGTGTTGGGGTGAATACGACAGTTGCGGTGCCAATACAATGTTGTTTTTGCCTAAAATTCTTGAACAAGCAATGACTGGTATATTATCGGCATGCAATTTCTATAAATTACTCTTCCATAAATGGAAATTTGGCCCATTCCTGGTGTAAAAAGCCAGATGTGTGTGAGAAATTTTTTTTATCATTGCACCTAATGATAAAAATTAATGAAAAACAAAACTACACTCTTCATATGATAATCATGATCTTCAATTTGTTCATGACAATCTTTGCAGCTTCTGAACTGCTTGTTCATGCACAGCAGGCTTGCCAGACGTGTGCAACACTTTCCCCATGACAGACAGTTTATCTAAGTCTTTACACAACATTTACTCTATATTTTTCAATGTTGCGTTGTAGAATATAAAAAAAAATCGCCAAATACTCCAAAACATAACTTACTCAATTTGCTGTCAAATCTAACTATTCATCCAATGACGAAAAGAAATTTACACAACTGTTACTAAAATAGGTACAACATCACATAAAAACAATTTTATAATTGGGACATTTATAGCGCAACAAAATCCAAAAATTACGCGAACTTTGTGATCAAACGTTGTACATACCAGATAGGTATTAATGTGTTTTTTCCAATCTGACAAGTTGAACTGCATGAGAGGACTCATTGAAACTTACTGACAACCGTGAAGTGCTTAATGATCTATTTTTAATCTTTTAGCATAACCTTTAAATACACAATAATCTCCCTCCATCACCAGTGTTCCTACTGAGCTATGGTTTTTCTCACTTCTTTTTCATAATACTTAGAAATATATGTATTTAATATTCTCTTAGACATCAGGAAACCATTTTATGTTAATATTTTATAAAGTACAATCAAAATGCATATATTCTTACTTGACATGTTCTGATCGTTATACAGTATGCTTATAACCAGCCATATTGATCCATCTGCTGCCTGGTGAGTATTACATTTTAGTTGAATACTGTTTGTTCTTAGTTGGTGTTAACGAGAATTTGTCAGTTGCAGTGTTCTGATTGGGGTTCTATTATATTTTTTTTTTTGTAAGCGATTCCAGTAATCAGTGTGTTTTACTGATTTGAATTTGTTTGGGTATTAATTTAGCACACAAATACTACTAAAGGAGATTACTCTGAAGTGGACCACAATAATATTCAGCAATAAGCTGTATAGAAATTGCATTGCACCAACTTGGTACCTTTGCTGCCATGATAGCAGCTAGATGCCCAAATACTTGACATTATAATGAAGGCAATAAGAACTATGAGTAACTGTCCATTGCAAAAGTTTACATATTTGTGTTTATACGAGGGGGTACCCAAAAATAACCGGAATAGCGCTGCGATTGGCGGTGCTTACGTAGTACGCATTTCTCCCGCTAGGCGAGCGTAGCGCAACTCGTTCCGAGTCCAGTGCCGTCGTTGTTGTCGCCTGGGAAGGTTGTGTCCAGTCACAGTAATTCGTTTTGTAAAAGCAGTTTCGCTTGCTCCTCGTTTTTTGTCATGGCGGATTTAAGTGAACTGTGAAAGTTTGCTTCCTGCTTGGGAAAAACGCCGCAGAAACTGTTGTGATGTTGAAAACAGCTTACAAGGATAGTGCTATGGGAAAAACTCAAGTGTACCAATGGTTTTCTCGTTTCAAAGAAGGTGAAATGTCAATTGATGACAAACCTCATTCTGGACGTCCGTCAACTTCCAGAATTGACGAAAATGTTGAAAAAGTTCAAGCAATCGTGCTTGAAGACCAACGACAAACCATTGAAGAGATTAGTAAGTTATCTGGAATAACTTGGAGCTCGGTTCAGCGAATTTAGTCAGAAGATTTGGGGATGAGGAGGGTCACTGTAAAATTTGTACCTCGGGTGCTGACTGAACAGCGAAAGAGAATCGAGTTGAACATGCCGTGCACTGAAAGACTAGCTCCGAACCGACCCAGATTTTTTTCCAAGGTCATTACTGGTGACGAGTCATGGTGCTATGGTTACGACCCCAACAGTCAAGCCAGTGGAAAACTTCATTGTCGCCTCGCCCCAAAAAAGTGAAATCAAACTTCAAGACGATGCTCATTTGTTTTTTCGATGTGAGAGGGGTAGTGCATTCTGAATTCGTCCCACCAGGACAGACTGTTAATCAGGCTTTCTATTTGGAGGTTTTAAAAAGATTGCGTAACAATGTGCGACAAAAAAGGCCCGATTTGTGGCAGACGAGGGACTGGTTTTTCCACCATGACAATGCACCTGCTCACGCAGCCATTTCAGTGCGCCAGTTTTTAGCAAAAAACAACATGACTCCCTTGCCCCACGCCCCTTACCTCGCTCCGTGCGATTTCTTCTTGTTTCCGCGAATGAAGAGGGGCATGAAAGGACGTTTTGACAACGTGGAAGCGGTAAAGAAAAAAACGAGGCAGGAGCTGTCGGCCATCACAACAGACGAGTTTGAAACATGTTTCCAGGAATGGGATCACAGATTGGACAAATGTATTAAGTGTAATGGAGAGTACTTCGAAGGTGATAAGGTTGTTTTGTAAAAAAAATTAAATACATAGCTTTAAAAAAAAAAATTCCAGTTATTTTTGGGTACCCCCTCGTACATTGACCAAAAATGAACAACAGATTAGTTTGCCTGGAAGCTACCTTCTTTGCAGGTTTAATAGTAAGTTTATTTATTTAAAATTTTCTGAAGAATTCTGTCCTCACTATGATGATAAATTTTAAAACTTATGTTAAATAAAAACCAAAATTTACATTATAAAATGTTAAGTGCTGACTGCCTGAGTATGGTCTTGTAAGTTATAACTTGCTATCTCTACTAAAAAATAGTTATCATATTTGAAATATTTTTTATCCACAAGGAATTTAGATAAATTCAAGCTTGGCATGATTTAAATTTTTCCATCTCATATTGTCACTGTATGAACCTGATAGGGCGGCTGGGTGTCAGGGACGGTGTCAGGCACCCTTTCAAGCCGTTCCGGCCAAACCTTCAGTAAGGTGGGTTCGTTAATCTGGTCCACACCTGGCATCAACTCTCACTTCTTAGCTGTGGAGAGCTACCGCCTGCCACTGGGTGTTGGCCCACCTACAGAACCAAGTGGCGGGGGGGGGGGATCTCCAACTCTGGAGGTCTTTAGGAGTTGCAACCTGGTCAGTGCATGAGCACGTCCCAGGAAGCAGACTCAGCCATGAGAATATACACTCAAAACAACAATGTCCGTATATGAATATGAGATATGGTATTTGGAATGTTCGACCCTTATTACGCAAAGAAGTAGAGCTGGTAAATGAAATCAGAAACCACAGTTGTGCTGGTTTGGACATGTTCAGAGAATGGAAGGGGACTTTCAGACAACTGTATGAGGCAAGAATTGCTGGGTGAAGACCCAGGGGCCCGAGGACAATGTGAGGTGCTCTCTGCTGGAGCTGGCAGTGTAGTGGAATGAAGCCCAGCCCCTGGCCACGCAGAAAGCAAGGTGGTGACACCTTTGCTCAACCTCTACACCTTGCAGTAGAAGAGGATGGGAATAAGACGAAGAAGATGAATATGATATGCTCACCGAGTTCTCAAAACTGTGCAGTCACCGCAGACAGTTTTGACATTTTTCACTTGAGGTTTCCCCAAAAATTAAAAAATGGCAATTTTTTAACCATGTCAAAGTGATGATATAATTTTATTTTAAATTCAATTATTATATTACCTTATTTTAGTTCCATCTTGTGACTTATAGTAGCTATCTTGACAATATTTAGATAGCTACCAGAAGTGACAAGACGGAACTAATATATTATTAGGTCCTTCAGTCTTTCAATTGGTTTGTACCCTCCCCACATATACACATGGTGCGTGTGTTACAGAGTCTCTCACAGGTATATGGCACCTACAGTTTAACGCCGGAACCAAACGGCACAGTTGGGGAGGGTTTATACTAGGCAAAATACCTCTTGCTGGTTTGCCATCACCCTGCAAGGGGGAATGGTCATATCTAAATCAGCTGGCCCCGGTGGGAACCGAACCCGCGCCGACAGTGTAGCAGCGCCACTACACCACGACCACTCCAAACTAATTTAAGGTACTATAATAATTAATTCAACTGTAGCTTGGATACTAGAAACATATTATAAATAATTTTTAAATAACATTACTTACAAATTAAACTTTGATGTTGCTTATACTGAAATTGATCTGTTTGCTCAATTTTGGTGGACGCGTAACCTTGAGTGTCTAAACATTTGCAACAGACAGTACTGTACTTGTTAACTGTTACTATTATAGTGTTATGATTACTGCAGTAACCAGCTGACATTAACAATACTTTCAAAAACTTTTACGTCTGGGCAATGTGGCCACAATATGTTGTCGCATACATTTCAATCACAACTGTGATGATCATTTTGTGACTTTCAGCAACCGATGATTCAAAACTCCAAGCCAGTTCCTTCATATTAACTTCTACATTCAGGTTAATCTAAACCAATATTTAGAACATTTAATTATCCAACTTTATTAGTGGTTCATAAATAATTTGTGTAGAACTCAATTTGTTACTATCTATAAGTCCAACGAGCAAAACATCTACTTCTGGCAGTATTCACAGCGTTTGTATTCCTATTGATCTGTTCCAATCTTATACTGTCTTACGATAAATATCTAAACCTCATGCAAGTGAAGTCACAAACTGACCTCTCCACTTGCCTCGCATTTTCAAATTATTCCGAGAACGACTGAAAAATGTGACTAATCAAAATATTAACAGAAATAACACTTTCAGACTTGAGCTACTTTCCCTTTTGGGTACAGAATCCTTTTTTTTTATGATAATTTTTAAAATTTTGAAAAAAATGAAACATACTGAACCAGATAACTACGTTGATGATTGAAAACTGAATGTTACCTATGTAATTATAATTATAACACTACCGACTTGGAACACAAGATTTTATATTGGTAGCCTGAACCAGTTTTCACTTATTATAAGCTTCCTCAGAGGCTGCCACTGGGAGCGATGTCCGTCTTGTTCTTGGCGACGGCGCCATCTTTTGAAAGATCGATGTTGTGTGTGTGGGATGTGATATGTTCGAATAATATGTGTGATTTGAATTGTGTCTGTTCGTTTAGGATGTCGTTTTAATGTGTTTTTGTTTGCTTGTATGTTCGACAACCTAAACGAACAGACACAATTCAAATCACACATATTATTCGAACATATCACACCCCACACACACAACATCGATCTTTCAAAAGACAGCGCCGTCGCCAAGAACAAGACAGACAGTGCTCCCAGTGGCAGCCTCTGACAAAGCTTATAATAAGCGAAAGCAGTAGGTTTAATGATAATGTTGGATCATCAGGAAGGAACTTGAAAGAAAGTATATGACTCCTGATGAATGCTTTCAACCCAGTTAGGTCATCATCATATCAGACTGAAAGCCAACTATCCGAATCTGATGACGAATTTACTGCTTGTGAGTGCTTACCAAGTTTCTGGAGTACTGGAGAGTATTTCTCTTATACCTACGTTTTTCCACCTTGACCTTCGCATATTACCTACACCCTTCGACGTTTTGTCATCTACATACACTCCTACATACCTTCCCATACTTCCACTGCACTTCGGTTACTATTATTAAACTTTTTGAGAATAGCCTATTAGGCCAGGGCTCCACAAGCTGTATTTACTGCTTGTACCTGCTGTAGTTTACGGCAAGATAATAGACTCAACGTCGCTAAGTGGAAGTGGCTTCACATGCTGTAAGTTACAGCGGCAGTAAGAATCAAGGACAACTCCCAAGGTCATACAGCCGCCGTATAGGACATTTTCCATTTTTCTGGCGACAGTTTGCCACTGGTACCTTGCTCCACACGCTGTATTTTACTGCCACTACACTTTTGTCTTGGCACTTTCACTATTCACGTGATTTACTTATGTCCAGTTTAATTTTTATGACTTGTTTTTGTTTGTTTCACTTTGTTGTGGCATAATTTTTGAAATGGAGCTAGACAGTGAACAAATTATTGTAGAAGTAGAAAAATACCCAGAATTATACGACACAAAAAAATGAAAGCTACAAATACAGAAACGCTCAAATTGAAGCATGGAAACGTGAAATTAGCCTAGGCATATTGTCAAGCAATTAAGTATAACAAAAAGTTTTTATTAATTACTTTTATTAAACAATTAATTAAATGATTAAATTGAAACCATAATTAAAACAAATACTACCACTATTTCATTAAATATTTAATTTTTATACATTCATCTACACAATGCGCAGTGCAGTTAATGCTCGTGGAGCTAAGCACCTCGGAATGGTAGAAGCAAATTACTGCTTCTCAGCACTATAAAATACAGCGTGTGGAGCCACCTTTCTTTACAGCTAAATCTAGCCATAAAGTGTCGTTTGTACACGCTGTAATTTACAGCTCGTGGAGCCACGGACTTAGACTGAAAAAATTGTCACAGTTTGGCAATTTAAACTGAGTGAATGTGTTTTTATCTCCTTTTTAGTACTGCTTAAGTATCGAGTTGAATTCTACTTGATTTATAAGTTGTGGTCAAGCATCTGCTGAATTTAACATTGGACTATATATCTCCATAACTTTTAGAAAATCTTACGACAATGAACATCACATCACAACTGTTTAAACACTGAATGAGTCCACCTAACCCAAAACTCAAGGCCTCCTCCTGCTTTGTTTCCATCAGTGGTGTAGAATATGTCCGAATGCGTAAACGTGGTTCAGGGGGCTGCCCGGGGATATTCATCAGTGATAACAAATAGAAATCAAGACGAAAATATCAACAGCTGCATTCACATCATTTTTAAAAATTATTAAGTAGAATAATTAATCTTTAAAATAAGTCTTGAAAAGAAACAGTCATCCTAATGAGAACATAGAATTAAGGTGCGACAGGCAAGGGACGGAGCAACAAGGCACATTGTTGTCACCAGTGTGTCCATGCGTGCATCTCGTATCATCTCAAAAGATAATTTTTTGAGTAAATTAAGTGTCTCCAACCTGTATTTTTATTACTTCTCTTTTTAACACTCATCACGTACAATAAATTGGTTGGTAAAACATAATACACCCTCGTGTTAGTTTTGGGAAAATTTCCTATCGAGAAAATTGTGTTTGGGAGAAATTTCAGGAGTCTAAACATTTCTGCACCCCTGGTTTCCATCTCCTCTGACGATTGTTATTACACATACTTATTATTTCCCTTCATTAAAATCTTACTCTACCAAATTGCTAGCATTCCTAATTTGATCAAAAAATTAATACGGATATTAAAGAAAATGTACACAACACAACAAACAACAAACACTGTTCAAGAAAATATTAACATACTTTAATCAAACAAATCACATTCTTACAAACTTACAATACTTTAATACAACCAGTTATGATACACATTTATATAATCATTACTTTCAAATTTTAAAAAATTCACATTTCTGATCTAACAAAAACAAGATAAAAAAAATTACATGTTAACAGTTTGTACAAAAAATATATATATACATGATGCAATACTGTCGTCATAGACTTCTGTTCGTCTTCGTTGAAAACCTGTAAAGCTAACAAACACATTGTTATTGTTAACTAACAGCTACGTGTGAACAGTACTATGATACAGTTACTGTTTAAATGATATTGGACTTATTGTGTGTGAGCGTGCGCGCGCGCTGTGCGCGCACACACACACAATGTAGACAAGATGAGAGCTGAAAACTGACATTCCATTTAAACAATCTTCCAGGGCAATCCCTAATAAACAACATCTGTTTACTACGTAATAGATTTTACCAGTTATTACCTCTTTCAGACCTGAGCTACTTTCCATTTTGGGTACAGAATCGTTTTTTTTTTTTGCGATACTTTTAAAATTTTGGAAAAAGGAAACATATACTGAAACACTGAAACAGATAGCTATGGTGATGATTGAAAACTGAGTTTTACCTATGTTGTATAGTACTGTACATAGACATACATCAATCAAGGTATGCTTGACACAAGGTGTTAAAAAAATCACTGAAATAAAAACAATTATTTTTGCAGGACCATACCTCTAAGTATAACCCCGGCCAACTGGATTCACTTTTAAGAAGTTAAGCTCTGCCTGTCACAAGCCAGGACAAATAGAGGAGTGTTGGAAGACTAACGTAGGGTTCAGATGGCCCAGTTGATAGCACCCTGTAATAGCCCCTGCCTAAGGTTACATATGGTTCCAGTGGCAATAGAGGTGGAGGAGCCTGTGGACAGCAGCAGTAACCACTGGTCCTGACCTTTGGATGAAAATGAATCATATTGCAAAGAGTAAGGATCAGACAACGTGTCTTTAAGGGTTGGTCTACTGTGATGTGAAAGGCAATCAGATATCACCACATTACTTTCTCCAGCATCTGTGGTACTGTGGTAGTCACATTTACACTCAAGTACAGTGTTTCCTCCCTGCCTAAAAACTCCCCTCCCACTTGAATGATCAGGTAGAGGCTGCTTAGGGCAGAAGATCACGCAAAAGAATAAAAAAAAGACTGGAATTTGGCACAAGATAGAAATAAATGGAAAACTGCAGTCGATCAGGCATTGGACTGACGAACGCGTGCGCACGCATGTGTGTGTGTGTGTGTGCAAAACATATAATACAATTTCTTTTATTTTATTTAAAAGGAAAGGACATTTTTCTTGGATAGGCATATACCTCTGATACGGAAGAGTGGCCCAAAAGTTCCTAAGTGATTTTAAAAAGCAATTACATTTTTATGAGCTGTGATTTTTATGCTTGCAATTACAAGTTTTACTCTGAATACGTGAAGTTGAAAAACAGAAGGTACTCACATGAGTTGTTTCTCACATACAATATCAAATAAATCTAATTTTCTCTTTGCTCAAGTTTCCTGTGTACTTAAAATTTCAAAAAGTTGAAACGTAATATAGTTATCGCCACTTTAAAATCACTTTGAAACCTGTCACTTCGTCGTCTATCACTTTGTTGACCTCAAACATATGGAAACAAATCAGAATATTGTCACAAAGAATTTTGTTGGTTTAAAACAATAAGTCAAATTTTTTAAATGTACTGTTTTACTTTATTTTTTCAAGCTCTTTTATATTTATTTTTATTTCACATAAAATATACAATATAAAAATATTTCAAGTACTATGGTACTGCTCCAAAGAGAGATCTAACTGTAGAGGGAAAATACTAGTATCTGTGAACAAAATAATTTCCAACCTGCAAAGTTTAGTTTGTCCAAAGTTGTTGATACACGGCTCTGTACTATGGGGCTACACTTACAGCTGCGCTAATTAGAAATGAGTGTGTTTGTCTTAACTGACGTAGTCTAGTTTATAAAGTGTTCACTGTGCATATACGAGGGGGGACCCAAAAGTAACGAGAATTTTTCTCTGGCAGTTGGTAGAATGCTGGTTCCGACTTCTCCCGCTAGGTGCCTTCACTAGACAACATTTTGTATCAGTTGCCCTAGCGGCATTGTTGTGGAAACATTAGCGCGGTCAGTGTGACTATTTCTTGTAAGCGCTGTTTCACGTTTTCGGCGATTTGTCAATGGCAGACATTAAATACCAACATGCTAACATCTGGTTCTGTTTCCTGTTAGGGAAATCAGCAGCAGAAACTGTCGCAATGCTTCGGACAACTTATGGGGAGGAAGCTTTGAGCCAGGCAAGGATTTACGAGTGGTTTTCTCATTTTAAAAGTGGTCAAATGTCAATTGAAGACGAACCACGACCGGGACGTCCCTCGACTTCCAAAACGGACGAAAACATTGAAAAAATCCATGTTGCGATCATGTTTGATCGTCGTAGAACAATCGATGAATTGGAGGAAATGACTGCAATATCCTAGAGTTCATGCCAACGAATTTTGACTGAAGATCTGAAGATGAAACGTGTTGGAGCAAAATTCGTTCCGCGTGTACTTTCTTGTCGGCTCAAAATCCTTGCCTGGCTCAAAGCTTCCTCCCCATAAGCCATCCGAAGCACTGAGACAATTTCTGCTGCTGATTTCCCTAACAGGAAACAGAACCTGATGTTAGCACGTTGGTATTTAATGTCTGCCATTGACAAATCGCCGAAAACGTGAAACAGCGCTTACAAAAAATAGTCACACTGACTGCGCTAATGTTTCCACAACAATGCCGCTAGGGCAACTGATACAAAATGGTGTCTAGTAAAGGCACCTAGCGGGAGAAGTCGGAACTAGCGTTCTACCAACTGCCAGAGAAAAATTCTCGTTACTTTTGGGCCCCCCCTCGTATTATCGACAGAATTGTTTCAATTTCAGAATAACGACTAGCACATGCACAAATCTATGTATAGTAAAACTGAAAGCTAAGAACATACGCACAGAAACCAGTTTCTACATGGATAAGACCATTTTGAAATGTTGATTTGCAGGAGGGGAAACGAAGAATCAGCTTCATGTAAATGTCGTCAAATGAAGGTGTTGTCAACATATGCTTTGCATTTTAGTTTCATGTTATTTTCAGGTGTTATTGTTATTCCTGTTTTGATTTTCCTATTATTATTTCTATTTATTATTAATTATACAGTTAGTTTAGAGTAATAAATTTTGATCAGTTATAATTTTATTAGTTAATTTACATGTATCATTACTTTAATTCTATCATTATTTATCTTAATAATTATTACATTATCATCCGTTAACATGTATTTTGTTGTTAAAATGTATACTTCTCCTTGTTAAGAGTTAGAAGGGTGGGGACAGAGACAGAGATGTATTTATAGAACATTCTGATAGTAACAGTAGCAAATTTGGGTGTGAATATTATGAGAGAGGGGGAGATTTTTTAAGAGAAAAGCTTCAACAATATGCGAGCAACAGTTTGCTTGCTCATAGGTTGGCTGCACTGAGCCTCCTACAGGCTCACATTTTGTAATGACTACCTCCACATCAGCACGGCCTTTGCAGGTATAGCGCAAAATTGAAAGTTAAGGGCATGGGAATGCGCGAAACGCTTATGGTCAGAGGGGAATGGTGATGGTGGGAGTCACTTGATGGGAGATGCATGAAGAGAACTGTTGTTATGAGCGTCAGTGCAGCTAACGTATGAATATTATTTCGAATAGTAACCAAAACGTCAGTGCAAGGTTTATTAGTAATCTATGTTTCGCTTACCACGGATGCCCCTCTCACTCACTCACTCTCTCTTACATATCAAATGTTACATAAACCTATTTTGCTTTTTTTTAGTCCTGCAATTGTCTGCTGTTGAGATGTACTACCAGTTCTTATCGGAACGGAATGGAATGTGCAAACTATGCACTTGTGCACTTCTGCTCCTCAATTACACTCGACTACCTCTGCAGTTTATCATAAAAGGACAACTTTTTACCAGCTTACTTGCAAAAATCTTTTAATCCTAGACAACAAAAATCAGTTTCAAGAAGAAGGAAAACTCATGTTATTTTCAATATGTTAGGTAAATAATATCTTTTAAGAACATCTTTTAGCCCCACAAATGTTACAAGCTGTAAAAGTAACAGATGAACGACAGAGAGATCATTTATGTTTTACCAGCTGACAAAACAACCTTTTATTGTAAATAAAGCAAAAAGTTTAAGTTATACATACGATAATCAAAATTTTAATAATTTTTTTCATTACAACATTCTACTTCATTTTATTATTACTCAAAACGACGTAGTACGTAAAACAGAAACTAACAATGTAACAAGGCAACACCTTCGCTTGGATAGCAGCTGATTTTCTGTTACCCTCTCGGCATTCATAATTTCAAATTGCACTCATCCATGAAGAAACTGGTTTCTGCGCATGCGCCTTTAGCTTTCAATTTTACTTTACATAAGCTTTACTCCTGCATGAGAAATCTTTTCACAGCAGTGTCTATGTTAAATACAATATTTGTTGAAGTGTATCATATATAAATATTCAATCACTTTCTGCTACAGTCCGTTTCTTGATGTATATAATACATTTAATATTTATAAATAAATTTACCTCAAGATACAGTATATCTTTTTTTTTCCTTATTAGGAACATGTTACAGGTACCATCTTGTACCCATCCTCAGCCTTCCGGTTTTTGTGTCTGGTGAAGTACATATGTGTTGGTTGACTATTATTATTGTGGCTTCCTGTTGGCTTCTGGTACTTCAAATTGGTTTTATTGTGTGTTATTGTGGTGTATGTGTTAGTTTTTTGTGTATTTTCGATGTTGAGTGCTTTGAATGTTGTGTCATGTTTTGTATTGATTTGTATTTGTTCAGGTATTAGTTTGTTTTGTGTTTTATGTTTGTATATTTGTAAATTTTCCCAAATGTTCATTATGGTGCCTTTGTGTGGTATATGTTTTATTAGTGTCACATTGGTTATGTCTGGGAATTCATGTCCTGTGTTTATTGCATGTGTGGCTAAATTGGATTTATATATTTCTGGTTTTTTGTATGCGTTTAGGTGTTCAAAATAACGTTTTTTCAGCTGTTTTTTTGTTTGTCCTATGTAACATTTATTGCAATCTTGGCATTCAATTTTGTATATACCGTTATATATTCAAAGCACTCAACATCGAAAATACACAAAAAACTAACACATACACCACAATCACATACAATAAAACCAATTTGAAGTACCAGAAGCCAACAGGAAGCCACAATAATAATAGTCAACCAACACATATGTACTTCACCACACACAAAAAACGGAAGGCTGAGGATGGGTACAAGATGGTACCCAAAACATGTTCCTAATAAGGGAACAAAAGATATATCTTGAGGTAAATTTATTTATAAATATTAAATGTAATATATTGTAACGTAGTAATTTCGGTCGTCCCGTCTTCTTTCTATCCTCACCTGGTATTCGTCAATCTGTAACGAATTATATAAGACGTACCTGCAAAATGTGTACAATTTGTATATGTTATGTATAGTTAGTGCGTTCGCCTTGCACTGGGTCGTTACAGTAATGATGTGGCTAGCGATGTTCGTTGCGTAGATATGATCGCCTGTATACTACGGCAGTAACCTTACTTGTTATTCTTAGGGGGGGTGATAATCCCGGGTGGCGCCAAGTCGTTTTACAAAACAACTAAAATTTATGTTTAAACAAGTTATCAGCGTTGCGGGTTGGTGCATTCAAATAGTTCCCGCTCGCACGGCCGTCCCAATCGTCGCTTCCGCCGTATGACTGACAACCTGTTTACTGCTATGATTTATTCTTAAACACAAGTAATTATTATATAGCACTCCCTATGAAATGATAACGCTGGTTACTCCCTGTAATAAATATTTTTAATGGGTGATAACTGAAAACATTTACATTTACAATAAAACAATTATCAATTTGCTCCGACTGATACACGAGATCTTGCTTTCAGGGTCGGCGAAGTGATTTAGAAACCATTTAACCTAGCGTCGTTGTTTACGTTAGGCTTGTTACAGTATTGGTTTCACAAATTGTGGATCCTTTTGGCTATGAGTTAAAGAACTCCAATGGTTACAATAAAAATATAAATTACCTTAATCTAAGTGTACATGAAAGATAAAGTGTGCTGTTACAATCTGTTGTGTTGTGTTGTAAAAGTGTTCTGTAAGTTCGTGTTTAATTCTTAGGTTATTCAATGTTAACAAAGTTTCTATTAAGTTTTAATTTGCTCAAATATTCTATGAAAGAGAAATATTGTTACTATAGTGTGGTAATTTTACCTTTCAAAATTATTTAAAGTGATTAGGGTTGGTGGAAAATAAATAATTGGATAGTACTTAACACCTCAACGTGTCTGGATGCCTTCGTAGTTTATTCGAGATGGGATTTGGCTGCATAAATTCAGGTTTCATGGATTTTGGGCTTCACTAAATGTGGCATCTTTTTTGTCATGGGTTTTGACATTCTTTTCATGGATAATTTCTATTTAATTGGTCTTGGGTCTTGAAATATCTGCTACCGTGGTCATCTGCTTCTTCAATGATCACGTTCAGGAACTTTGAAGAACTATTTGTATGATTTACACTGAAAAAAACGCTCTTCCAAATTTTTGCATCTACATTGGCTTAATGACGCTTCGCTTCTTTGTTAATTTCCAACGGTATTTTCGTCTTCAACCACCGTTTCCATAGTAACGGTATTATTCTAATTGGCTGATTTTGAGACGATGTATTGTTATCAAAAATTTGAATTCTTCGTATATCTTCTGATTACTGTTATTCCTCCATCTTCCTTCCTGGTTATTAAATATTGTCACTATAGTATTTATTCTCGTTCATAGATTATTTTGATACCCCACAAGCTTGGGTAATTTCAGATTTTAAGTTTTTACAATTATGTTAATGCTTGTTAATTACATTTCTTTTTGTATAATAATGCCTATTACAATATTTTGTGTTATAAATGATTTACTATTTATTCTTGGTGATCCCTTCACCTCAGATTTTCTAAATTCTTATTCAATTTGTTATAATTTTTGGTGGTTTGGTTCTGACAGTTATGTTTTTTCTAGGCCTAAGTAGCCATTATAATAATTTATTTATTTCGTTCAAACCACATTTTGGTTCAGCCTATTGGGCCTTACTTTGTTGTTTTTATTAGTTGTGTTGTGTTTTGAGTCTGTAGGTGTGTTTTTTACTGTTCAATATTGCTTCCTCTATTTCAAACTTTAAAACATAACATTAGGCTTATGGACTGCACATTTCATTCAGCCATATCCTCTTCATAACATTAACATGAACACAATTTTTTATAAGTTATTAGAGTTATTATTTTGATTAAGAAATATCATCACTCCCTTCTAACTTATCCTTATTTGCTGATTTTTTTTGTTTATAACACATATTATTTTTGTTGTGATAAACAACATCACTTTCTATTAAATCAATAATAGTCCTTTATAATTTAGGTATCTTTGTTAGTTTTTTGACTTCTTAATCTCTAAACAATTTTTATATTCCCTCCATGGTAACACCTTCAATTTATTCTATTCTGGAATCCTCCCTTTTTACTTACTACCAGCTATAATTAACCTTAACTCTATTGAACATCTTATTTAAATAAAAAGTCATTATCACTTCTAGTGTTTACTATACCTTATTCTATAATTCACACTTAATACTATTTTTCATCAGCTATTTATTCACTGTTAATTTCCAACCTTTATCTTACCTTCACTTGTAAATTATTTATTGTTAATTATAACTTCACTAGTGTCACACTTCACTTTGGGGTTTTTACACCTACACTACTGCACTGTATCACTGTTTATATCATTTGTTTTATAGTGGGTGATCCCTATACTTATTTCTCTTTCATGACTTAATACTAATGACAATTAATACTTAATAATTAATACTTACTAACTAATAACAATTTTTATCTGTGGTTTAGGTTGCCTTTTTAATGGGTAGTAACCGTTATCTCTCCTTTCTCCGGATAACCATTGTCTTGGTTTCAATATTTTTGTTGAGTGCTTTTTTACTTGTTTTGGTGAACCATTATTGGTTTTCACTTCTGCTTGTCTCCCTCCTTCTTCATTTTCCTTATTTGATTAATACATTGTGTTTTTTCATCCGTTTCTTTGGGTATTTTGGGGTCGTTTAAACCCATGAACTTGTTTCCTTTTGGTTTGGGTTTATTACTTCCTTGTTCTCGTAGTTTATTTGTGTGGTTCCCTTCTTCATTTGTTTCTTGTTGTTGGGTCAATCACTTGGGTTAGGTCAAAGTCGTCGTTTGTCGAGTCATATTCCTTATATTTTAATTAAAATCAATCAGTTTATTTGATAAGAAGTATTTTTACATTTATAAATATATTTTTTATCCCTGGTACTGGGTTGGCTATTTGTGTCGTAACAATATATAAATACTACTTCTTATAATACATGAATGATATAAATAGATATATCTTTATGAATCAATATCCTTAAGATTTGTAATAATTCTTTGCTAATAACATTCACACTAATGTGTGTGTGTGTGTGTGTGTGTGTGTGTGTGTGTGTGTGTGTGTGTGTGTGTGTGTGTGTGTGTGTGTGTGTGTGTGTGTGTGTGTGTGTGTGTGTGTGTGTGTGTGTGTGTGTGTGTGTGTGTGTGTGTGTGTGTGTGTGTCACAACATACAATTACCATTACTACTCTTCATCTTCTTCACTGACATAATAGACACACACATGTGGAGGTACACTTCATTACTACATTGCACTCCTAAATCAAACATATCAGTCTTGCTATTGTATTTGCCAGGTCTCTTCTTCACTTATGGCCCTGCTTCTATTATCTAGATTAGCAAAGTACAGCATCTTGAGTCACCTGCCTACAATAGCATACAGACCCCACAATTATACAGTGCTTGTATGCACATCCATCTTGTTTTTTACTTCCATGTTCCATAAGGAAATGGAAGTATGGTGATAACGAAAAAAATCGTGTTCAAGATAAGGGTTGATTCTAACTGTACTACCCTCAAAACATGAAGAAAAGTAATTTTTCGAAAACTGTATGTGTGTAGAATGTTTTCTATGGTGAACGATAACTGCCGCAAATTCAAGCAGAATCAAATAATTTTTTGCATATGTACCCGAGTTGCAGAGGACTCGCGGCCTATTGATTTTGGTGAAGATCGGTTAAGAGGAAGGGGTAGTTTACCTGCAACGTTTTATGTTTTAACAAGAGTAAAGTACTTAATTTTTATAAACAAAGTATTCTGAAAAGAAGGTCATAATAATCCACTGTAGAAAGGTAGATGAAATATCTATAAATGAAAAGGGTAGTTGAATGTGGGGAGGGGTTAATTTTCTATAAATGAAAATGATAGATGAAGGGGGAGGAGATAATTTTTTATGGCCGTGGTCCAACGTTTTCTGCAAAACCAGATGTTTTGGCAGTGCCACTGACTGTCATCATCAGTGAAAATCAAGTACGCTAACGTGAGGTGGTATATGTTAGTGACCACAGTACTGTGGTTAAGGCTGAAGAAAGAAATAGAAGGAAGTGGTTTCTATGGACATATCTCATTTCGAAAATGATTTTAAATATAAGTCTTAGAAGTCATGCATGGTTCTCCATACCGATTTTTATGTACATCTTACAGTGATATGGTTATATCAGAATAATGACGACGTGACGGGGTGGCTTCGCTAAATTTGTCAAGTTGCAGTTGATGTACACTAACTGTGGAAACTAAGCAGCTAATGCCGAGAACTGAATGTAGTTCATTTTATTACTAACGGGGACAATCTGACATCCACTAACACATGGCGATGACACAATATTATATCAAAGTTATCCAAATGTTATCACCGGCCTATTCAACTTTTTATCCAAATGTTATCACCAGCCTATTCAACTTTTTTTTATCAGCAATGATTTTGGGCCCTGACTCTTAGTCATAATGGATGTTATTTGGTAAAATTTTTATTTCAAATCACCCAGAACATCATTTCTCAGGCTGTAGTTATTACAACCAAATTACTACACTGATTAACCTCTGTAAATAAAATGTCCAGAATTCTTACATTACTTTGATAACTTGATTATACGCATTGGCGCTAACCTTTTCTTACACACCATCTATTGTTTTGTTAAGATACTGAATATAATTACCATTAAAGGTCATGAAGTGAGAAGAGCAAAAGTGAAGTTGGATTTTCAAAAACTGAACAAGTAAAACAATTCTGCGACATGGGCAAAGCTGTACACAAAAGTTCTGTGTCAGAACATAAACGAGTTGGTTAAGCAAGCTTTTCAGAATACAAATAAATCTATTTACAAATAATTATATATTTAATATATTATTAATATAATATAATTATTATTTAGAAGCTGGAAATGCTTTTATGGAAGCTGTTGTTTGGAATATCGTACTTTACGGACCTCGGGAAAGAAAGGGAAGGAATGATTGAAGGCAGTGGGAATGTTGATACAAACGAGACAAATAAAGACACTTTGGATAGAGAGAAGAACAAATGTTGAGTTAGTACAAGAAGTAAAAGCAAAAAGGAAACTTATAAATCCACTGGATTGAAGAAGATACAAATTTTATATTATGTGATCAGACATACTGGATTTAATGTGAACATTCTTAAGTAATACTATCAATGATGACAGGAAGAAGCCCATCAAGGAGGATTTATATAGAGTGGAGATGATGATGGGGGTCCAAAGGGAGTGTGACGTGAACATATGGTTTCATACAAGAGAAATGCACCAGCCTCTTCACCCTAACTCCATTCTCACCTACTTGTCAGTGGGCCCTGTTATGCCAAGCAATCCACTGCAAGGTTGTGGTAACCAATCCCTTCGACGGAGTGGATCGGTAAGCAAATGAGAGATGGGGGTTTTGTCAGGGCAGTCTGGGAGTATCCTGGATCCTGGCCTGGCAGGATGGTGCACATCGGCAGCAGGATGTGCATCTAGTTTGGAGGCGGAGGAGGCTATAGTAGCCCAATGGCTGCTCACATTGGCTGAGTCAGTTAGCCTACAGCGACTGAGCAGAGACAGCTCGTCAGCTGATGTGAAAGCAACTCTCTAGGGGAAGAGCAGCCTGAAATCAAAGTTCCTGGTCCTCCAGGTTGGGGGTTGGATCGGAGAATTCACATATCCCATCTGTCAAACTCTTTTATATGCAGAAACCTAGAAAAAGGAGATCCTGCCTCAGTAATGGGTTGTTGCGCCGCTGAAGAAGAAGAAGGAGATGATGATGGCAGCCAGAATGGTGGAGAAACACAGTTCCTCGTTCCAACAAAATGGTCTGGCCTCTAGGTAAGGTAAGTATAACTCTGTAGAGTATATTAATTCACAACAGTAGGCAGCCAGCAATCATAATTCCTGAAACACAGCTTATCCAAAATTAAGCAAGCAAAGTAAACAGATTAATGGAACAGAATAATTATACACTGATTTAATTTAACAATTCATACACGTAAATCAACAGGAAATACACATAAATATAATATGAGGTGTATTCAAAAAAGACCGAACTATTTGTGTCACACATCCAACTGCGCATAGAGCGAGTTGCACAATTATGTGTTGCTAGCGATAGGTTTTGACGTTGTAATGCTGTTTTTCTGTCCCATGATCATCAGTCTTCGAGCTACGCGAGCTGCTCGGGCACACACCGTCTGGTGGATTTATAATGAAGTGAGCATGAAGATCTTAACACGTGTGTGTATAAAATTTTGCTGCTAACTTCATAAAATCTTTACAGAGCAATTTCCATTGCATTCCAAAGTTCTCATTACCAATTTGCAATGGTACGCCATTGTTGACCAATTTCAAAACGGGTCTCTTTCTGATTGTCGTCAATAAACGCAGTAAGAATTTTTCAGTGATACGATACATTTAAATTATTCTATAAAAATTTAATTTTACGATCTTATATGGATGCGCGCATTGTCTCAGAACCACATCACAAGCGCTCTTCCCATGATCTTCGACATCACTTTGATCTGCACCGACCATTGTTTTTGCCCTCTTAAAAAAATTCTTAAAGTAATAGTTCGGCTCATGCAGGCGTCCAAGTATGCTTAATTCGAATGTCTCTGTAATGTTTAACCTAGTTTTTCCACAAAATTTCATACCCACACGTTGTTCTTTGCAGTTTTTCTTAATCACTTTGTCACTAATCAACCGGCCAGTGTGTGCACGTCCCCACTCAATCTGATATACCCCAAAGACTAATCCTTATAGTGGAACAGAATAAATGGCAGGTTGTTGTCAAAAACTATCGCTAGATGTGCCCAAAGTCATGGTGCGTTGTTTGTGCAGGTTGATGTGTTATTCAAAAAGTTTCGTCTTTTTTGAACATACCTCGTATATAAAGAATCTGATATGAAATGTTATATTGTCTTAATTAGTAAATGCCAAAACTGCATAAATTTAAAACAATATTATGCATTACAGAAATTCTGTTAAAATACATTTAAAAACCATAAACACTGACAGACAAATATAAAAAAAAACTAAAAATTTGTAATACCTTGTTTGAAAACAAAATAGTTTCCTTAATGGATGTTTTTTTGTTAATTTCTCCACAAAATCTTACTTCTTCTTCACATCTTCCTTGAAACATTTCTGTACTATGTTCAAACACAACACATTTACTATACCTCGTCCTTTGATTTCTTCTGTTCCTTTTTTTTTAATATATAATAAAAGTCACAAGTTTTCAAAAGTTTACCTAATACGTCCCAGACACATACATAAAATTTCGTTTATCGTGTGAAGATTTTATAGTATACAATCAGAACGCAGTGGCTAGGATTACATCATTCATAGTATACCTGTTCTATTATCTTAACACATTTACAGATACTACTCAGCTACTATTAAACGACTATAAAATAACAAAAATAAACTACTTACCAGTTTTGGCAAGAAACAAAAAAAAAACAATAATAATTTGATCAATCGCAAAAAAAAATTAGTGATCTGCATCTAACAGGCTACAATACTACAAGTCTCTGACAGTATTTATCAGCTTCAATGTGTTATTACTATGCTGATTGCCCCCCCTCCCCGCAAGCACGCAAACAAGTAACATGTAGTTACTATGTAGATTACAGCATAAGCATGTAGAGTATAATGATAGTATGTATGTATAGCAAAACTGAAAGTTAAGGGCATGGAAATGCACAAAACGCTTACGGTCAGAGGGGCAATGTGGAGGGAGTCGCTGTGAGATGTGAGAAGAGAATTGTTGGTATCTACCAACGATGCACCCAACCTATGAAGATTATTTCTAATAGTAACAAAAAGTCGCGACTGTTAAGGTTTGTTTGTAAATGTGTCACCACGAATCTCTATCTGCGTGAATTTGTGTGCGTGTGCGTGTGCGTGCATGCTCAAATTTTGTGTAAAAATAAAATGAAATATAATAATGAAATGAAAGAAATTTCATAGATATTGAACATCGCATGTTATAACTTCAACTTTTCGCTTTATTTACAGTAAAACATTGCTTGCCAGCTGGTAAAGCATAAATTATCTCAATGCTCATTCATTTGCTTCTTTTACCGGTAGTAACACTTTTAGCGTTAACAGATTTTAAAAGATATTCTTTTCCTAAAAATCTGTATTGAAATTATTTGCTTTTTACTTCTTCTAGAAACAGTTTCTTGTTGTCCAGAATTAAAAAGATTCTTTGCAATTAAATTAATACAAAGAACATGTTCCTTTATGTAATGATAAACTGGAGAGATACTCGGGTGTAATTAAGGAGTGGAAGTCTACAGCTTGCAAATTCCATTGCGATATGAACAGTCAGGAAGGCTGTAGTTTTTTATGTATCAGCAGTACACAGTGGCAGAACCAAAAACACTCAGATATGTTTATAAAACATTCTGATATGTAACAGCAACAAATTCCGATACGTGTACTGTTCCAATTGTATATATTGATTTATTTCACTTTTGTTTGTAAATGTAGATGAATACAATTACAATATTATTATTACTACTATTATTATGATTATTATTATTATTTGATTTACGTCGGAAACAATAATTCTTTTTTTAAGCCAGCTGTGTGACTGTAGGTACACACACACGCACACGTGCGTGCACAGATAGAGATTAAAACAAATGCAAGACTGAGGTAGGACGTAACACAGTAACCAACAATGTACTGGTAACTAAAACATCACACGCAAGTTGGCAATACCTTCACATGGATACCAGCTGATTATCCATTACCCTCCCGCCATTCATAATTTCAAAGTGGACTCGTCCATCCAAAAATTGGTTTCTGCCCATATGCCCTTAACTTTCAATTTGACTGTACATTATACTATCATTAATCACACAAGGTCTGACAAGTCGCAAATTCGCCACACTGAATTTTTTGTAGCAACAATACAATGTACAATCCTATGTGATACAAATTCACCAAGTATGCCAAATAATAAAACATTTATATACCTTTGTTAATCTTGTTATTTGAATTAGCAGTCTCTGTAACTCCAACTTCATCATTCTTGTTTGCTATACTGCTAAAATGTCATGTTCTGGAGGAGGGCTTTCAGTGTTTCCACCATTTCCAAGTCCTAAATCACGACCCACCATTTTCAAGTCATGATTTAGGAATTGAAAATGGTGGAAACACTGAAAGGCCTCGTACACAACATGAAATTCAGCAGTTTAGCAAACACACACAATGAAATTGGAGTTTGTATACCTTTTTCCCAAAAACTACTCACCCGTTTTACCAGTAACTAACAGATCCTGCATCATGACGACACATCGACTCATATGGCACTGTATAAGAATTTTACGTGAGAAAGAAAATCACTGTGGAACATCCATTCTTCTCACTAGATCTGGCCCAAGATGGCCTTTTTTCTTTTCTAAAGATAATGTAACAATGAAATTATTGTATTTGGTAACACCAAGAACAATATGACAAACAGTTCTGAAAGTGATTCCACAAAACCAGTGCCAAAACTGCTTTGAGGGGTGGACTAAGTGGGTGTGTGTGTGTGTGTGTGTGGGGGGGGGGGCTTGTCCAACAGACTGCAGTCAAAGGGACCATACTGAAATACAACAGTATAGTTCATAGAACCTTTAGGCTAGGTGGCCACCAGATCCGGAGTGAAGCGGAGCGGAGCATAGTTGAGCGCAGTGGAGTTCAGCTGAGTCACTTAGGGTGCGGCAATAGAATTCGGAGTACTGATAGAATTGCTAGTTGATAACTGACTTAGTATGGTTATCATTGTCAGTGAGAAGGTGGCGTGGTGGAGGGAAGCGGAGTCAGCTACCAAACGGACCTCGGCTAAGGCAAAACTGAGCGGAGTGAACCCGTGCGAGGTCGCTTCACTCCACTTTCCACTTCTGGGGGCTGCCCTTTCATTGGAAGAACATTGTTTACATTTGATAAGCTCAGTCCACTACGCTCAACTTCACTTCGCTCTGCTTCTGGTGGCCGCCCGGCCTGATCGTTGCCGAGGAATCTGCAAACGTTACTGGCAGACCTCATGTAAATCCATAAATAATGTGAACACAATGTTGTAAATACTTAACGATTCTTACTGGAAATAAAAACTTTCCAATCTTTATAGCCTGTCTTAAACAAAATGTCTACAATTGCCACAAATTGTCTACACTTCCCACAACTGTAATTATTGTAAAATGAAAAACAATTTTATTCACATAGCTTTACGTTTAAAAAGTAAAAATAAAACACTGCAAAAAATAGTTTTAAAAAATAATTACCATATTCTCACCTGAAGATCACTGTAGAATTATGTTAATACTGGCTTCCTTAAAAACACTGTCTTCATCCATCCTTGCTTTGATGAAAATTTGCTTCTATTGGGAAAAGACCAACCAACCAACCACACACAAAAAATATATTTTCCCAAGTTCACTCAAAAGCTGAGTCTATCCAAAATTCACTCCTTAAATACTGTATTCCTCATAACCACTACTACCTGAGGATACTTTTAACTCTACAAAAGTCATTTCATCTCCAATAATTAACTACAAAACTGCAAATCACTTGTAACTTATTGACAACCACTGAATATCTTCTTCCCGGCTTCTTCAAATAACTGCTTAAATTATCCACTTTCTTGTCGGTTAAGTACAGAAAAAAATTTTGAAAAGCTACGTGGAGACGTTCACGCTTCTATCAATTGAAAATTCCATGAAAATTCAAAATAAAAGTCAGTATTATCGTGTACTGAATTGAATCAGCATATCGTACTGAATTGCGTTATCATTACATAAATTAACTACATGACGATAAAATATATAAATTTTTAACCTTGAAAATATATGTACACATGAATAAAATTCTTCACTCAAGTACAGATTAAAAAAATAAATTTAAAAAACATTCACTTACCTGCGAAACATGTAGATTCACAGTTTGATATACGTTAAGTGTTTTGCATATACTCATATTCTGATACTTGATGTGTGTGTGTGTGCGCGCGCACTAAACATTTTTCAGCACCTTCCAATTTGAAAAGCCACCACCATTTCTCTGATTGTGGCTTGTTTCTTTCTTGCGCAGTGCCCATCTATAGTACTGCTGAAATATTTCTCATGTTCAAGGTCACTTTTCCCACTCACAGCCACACCTACTTATACCATCTCTAAGCTGTCTGTCTTCCCTCGAAAGAGCATGAATGAGTGTAGAGGCAGGACGATGCAAATTGAACACTTGCGTCTCGATGCGCAGTAGACAAGCACCTCGTTGCGAGGCTAACAAAATTTTCATTCACTTCGCACATGCGCAGAACAGCTTTGTGCAGTGTTTCATAGCATGAACATCGGCTACAACCAGACTGGTGAATGTGTGTGACAGAGAGGGAAATAATATGGAAGTGAGACAGTGAAGTGAAGTTATAGCGTTGTCTCCCCTCTCTTCTCTCTAGATAACTCAGCTATACTTGAAAGTGGGGGTATTCATGCGTTGGGTCAGCGCAGATGACTGTTCAGGAAAGGCTGGCGGGCCTATATAATTTAGTTTCATATCTCAATTATAAATAACACTGTGCATGCATGCACTTGTCAGTAGAAGCGTAGTAGGGGAAGCCTGTACTGGGTCGGTCTCCTCTGTGATCTTGAATGCTAAATATCGTATCTCTGCACTCTTCAGAGAGAAAAATGTGCCCATCCTTACTTTCCCCCTTTGGTACTCTGCATTCATATATTTGTCGGATGCGTCCATATGATAACAATTGACTTCACTCGATAGTCTCTGTTACAGGTTGCTTAACTCCCATGCTAACAGGCAATGTACGATGGATATACTTGTCAAGTAGAGCATAGGGGGGAGTTGTCCCAACCTTTTGCTGTTAACTCAGAAGTAAGACAAGGATGTCTTCTGTCCCCTATCTTGTTTATCATAGCGCTGGACAGCATCTTGAGAGAGGCAACAAATAGAAAATGGGGGATTCAGTGGGGCTTAAACAGCCGTTTGGAGCAACTGGATTATGCTGCCTTCCCTGCCTTCATGCAGAAAGCCTACGAGATATGGAAATTGAACGATCTGAAAACAGAAGCCAAACAAGTAGGCTTAAAGATAAATAACAAAAAGACCAAGGAAATGTGTATTAACCATAGAAATAATTCTGATTTGATACTAGACGGAAGAGTTATCGAAAGAGTTGAGGAATTTTCCTATCTGGGTAGTATGGTTAGTCAGGATGGAGGTGCTCTTAGGGATGTGATAAGTTGTATAAATAAACCAAAAAGGGCATTTGCACAGTTACGACCAGTATGGAGATCACCCCATATACGCAGGAAGACAAAACTCAGAATATTTGACTCAACTGTAAAATCGGTGTTGCTGTATGGATGTGAGACCTGGAAAGTGACATAGGACATCACCACAAGGTTACAGACTTTCATAAACCGTTGCCTGGGGTACATAATGAGAATCTGGTAGCCCAAGACCATCTCGAACAGAGATCTATAGGGGGAGGCTACAAGTTGGAGTACTATCCAACTACAGATAACGAGAAGAAAATGGAGGTGGATCGGTCACACCCTGAGAAGACCATTAGAAAATATCGCTAAACAGGCACTGAATTGGAATCTCCACGATAGCCGCAGACATGGAAGACCAAGGAACATGTGGAAGAGGACTATGGAAAGATAGCTGGCTAGTCTCAACAAGACATGGAGGGAGGTGAAGGCCCTGGCAGTGGACAAAACACACTGGAGAAATTTTGTCTAGGCTACGTTCCACCTAGGAATTTAAGGACTTAATAGTCAAGTAAGTCAGTAACTCCCATGTTATCTCTTGAACAGTATTATTATATACTTTGTCCAATCTTGATTTCCTGGTAAACATCTCTGATTACCTGCACTCTATTCAATGTCCCAGCTTCTGTCCACAGGTTTTGAGGATTATTTTAGTACCCACACACTTCTGTTCTTTTGTATCGCACTCTTTAGGCTACTTATGGCATTACATTACTTTCTTTTTAACTTTTTTTATATTTTTAAATATTTTTAGTTCCTTACTCTCTCTATTTCTAATACCTTTTGTACATTTTTATTATTGTCACTAACAGTCACAACAAGGGAGCTATAGTCACCTTCTCAAGTTCAACTGTACTAGTTGGGACTCGGATATGCTTTTTCTGTGGTTCATCTTCCACTAAGACCCAGTTATTCTCCACCTCTCCAACACCCAGTACAAGCACGTATTCTCCAAGGGGTTCTGGAGGTTATCTACTTGCAAAATACATATTGTTAGTTGATTGTAATCTTCTGTTCAGCTCGTCACTTATACTCCCTCTGTTATTAATTATACTCCCACCCCAGATGACGGCCTGAGGCCAAAAGAGAGGGGTGCATATATCTCCATCCATGATGTCTCATGACTCATGTCTCAATCTTTGCCTGATACACAATTTCTCATCTTGGCATGGAGTGAACCAGCATTTCGGCTGATCTAAAGCTAGGCCAAGGTGTCTTGCAAACAAGAACCAGGGTTGGTTCACCCCTGGCAAGTAGCTGTGCTAGGCCAGGTGGTCCTTATAACATCAGCATAGTGAACCCTAGTAGCACAGCCTGCCCAAGCATTGTAACCCTGTTCAGGTGGAGGGAGGGGGGGCAATGGGCCATCCATTGTAAGTCAATGCATGGCTGGCCTGGTTGTCACGAGGTGGGTTTGGAGCTTCGGCTCTGAGAGACTGAAGTGAACGTTGTATTGTTGATTACCAGTGACCCTTTCTCCCTCCAAAACACCCACCCTGGTGCACAATGTCTTATAGGGGTACCGGATTACCCCAGTTTTTGGCGTTATCAGAGTTGATAATCAGGATAAAGCATGTGTTCAGCACTTGGTGGTGTCACCCTGAGTGAACCATACAACCAGCACTGCTAAAGTCTGTACCTAGCTCAAGTTTGGGGGGGGGGTGATCTCCCCGTAAGCCTTTCTGGATAACAAAACACTGATATCAACACGCATAACATGTGATAGCAGCAAAGTGTGTTAGTCTCCTTTATAAGGAGATGGTTCCAGTCTGCTCATTGACATAACCCTGGATGGAAAGCCTGTCTTCCTTCTTTTCCTGCAGGCTTTGCAGTGAAGATAGTTGTAAATATGAGGCAAGAGTCTTCAGAGTTGGTATGGGTGGTGACTTATGCCAAATGTCCAGAGCTACTCATAAGTTCCGTAATTGAGACAATCTATATCAGTTCCTATAAAGCTAATTAACTGCAAAGTGTACAACAAAACCTAGAATGAAAAATTCAAAAAGAAGTACATACAAATATTAAAATACAACTATTACATATTATTATAGACAAACAGTTGGGTAATTATCATATATAGCACAAAGAAAAACTGAGACATTAAAAAAACATTACTTGAGTGAAGAATTCAAAGCGAAACAAAGCAATATCAAAATACATGCAAAAACAGAACCAGAACACAAATGACTGGATTATGCTATAACCATCAGCTGTACATTAAACAAAATGTAGGTACCGGTACTTCGTTATTTCATTTAACATTGGACACCCAAGTGACTTACCAGTGTCACAATGAATTAAACAGCTCATAAGAGCTAAATCAAGCAGTTTCAATTCCACTAAAAACATACTGCTATATACACGCATACAGGAGTGCAGAATATGTCCGAACGTGCGAGAATGGTTCGGGGGAAATTTGGGCTACCCGGGGAAATTTTTATCAGTGATAAAAAATAGAAATCACAGCAAAAATATCAACTGATTTTGTATTCACATCCTTTTTACAATTATTAACTAGAATAATTAATCATTAAAATAAGTTTTAAAAGAAACATTCATCCTAATGAGAACAAAGATAGCAATATCATTCCTCGCGAACAATGGCTCATAGAATCAGACACTTTAACGGTGGAAAATACCATTTTACAAGATTTTCATCCACCAATCGTATAAAAATATTCAAAACATCAAAAGTTACTACACAAAGTCAGTCTCCACAAAGATAAAGGAAGGCTCCCTTTTCTTAATGACTTGAACTTGTAATCATAGTTTCACTCATTACAGGTAACTGTCTTTATGAAATATTATTAATTTTATCATAATAATAAAACAATTAATAATATGATTAATAATAATAAAACCTTTAACAAAAATAGTTAAACAGTCTTACAGACATGAATCGATAGATTTTTTATTAGCCCTACAATATTTATGTTTGTTCTCAAAATAAAACAGGATAAATTTTGTAATGAGAAAGAGAGACTTTTAGGTGTTAAGATGCGACGATGATGCCTCACGTTGCGAGCGTCAATTTGTATAAAGACTAATATGTGCCGGTGCTAGCGAAAATGTCCGTCTTATTCAAACCCCACTGTTGTAATCAATTTAGTAACGAACTGCTTGTTAATTATGTGAGGACGTATGTAATAATGTATGATACCAGCTGGAGACGTCAAATTATAAAGAGATCTTGTCTATGAGTGTAATTAGTTATAAGAGACTCCGGTGTAACAAACGCCAAGTAGTACGTTGTAGGTGGCGATTCGTAACAATTAAAATGCTGTTACCTGGTTTAATTAATATGTTATTAACTAATATACCTTGCGGTTGTGACCAGTGAAACCCTCAGAACACAGATTATTAAGTCCACAAACTTAGAATTATATTCCTGAATTTATAATGGTAGTATTCTGTAGACTTAATTTAATTCTCAGTGGTTGTTTAATATGAGCAATATATATGGAGTATTTACTGAATGTAAGTGGTTTTTGTCTCAACCCTAGTCCCTCAACGATAAAAATTTCATTCGAATTTAGTATGGCAAAACGCGTTAGTTCAGCAATCTCCCGTCTCACCAGCTGCAAACTTGGAGCGCTGTTATTATAAATAATTGTGCGTATAGGTTAGTTATTCTGAGTGTTTGTATCAATCTGTTAATAAATTATTACGCCAATTACATATAGTATTTTCTCTGCAATGATTAAAACATTATCTCATACAACAAATGTACTTTATTTATTTTTCTCTGGTATTTAACCAGTTACGTTGTCTCAGACAAACAATAAGACAATACAATCGACTATCCCAACATGTATCGATTCTTAATTATTCGAATTCTAAAAAGAAAAACATATATACTTTGAAAATAATGACAAATAATTCTTATACCAGGGTTCGTGTAGTTCTTTGAACCATTAGTAAGGCCAGGTAAAACGCATAATTAAGGTTGTTCAATTTACAAAAAGAATAAAATTATTTACTTAAAATACAATGATATGAAAATAATTTGTTTTTTTACCCAAGCGGCGAAAGCTTCATTAGGCGGTGAATGTTTGTCAACTACGATCAAAATGCAGGTTATATCGTCTTCACCCAGTAAAACTGCTCTGGTCTTCAATGAATGGATGATGATAATCCCACGGGAACTCTGGTGCTTCGAGTCTTCTTTTGCGTCTTCACAATTCTTGGTCCCAACGAACTGGAATTAGGATCTCAGCTCCCGCTGTCAATGAAGGTTATTTCGTCAACCGAATCTTCTGTATTTCCAAATATTTCCGTTAATTCAGGCTTCAACTCTTTATTGGTCTTCAATTTATAGCATGAATTGGTTTGATACCAAATTCAGCGGAATTGTTTATTGAATGAGGTGAGACGCTTTCAGTTCTTTTTTATTGTATTCACTGATAATTTATAGGGTTATTTAATTTGTATGATTCATTAACATTCCAGTATAATTGTTTTGCAAAATGTTTTTTTTCAATTTGGATATATATTTTCTTTATATTTATTCATATATTTTAAATATATCGGTTCATTTCAACCTAATAGCTTGTAACAATCAGTACCATCTATTCAAAATCAACAAGTTACTAAAAATCAGTTGCCTTAACAACCAGGTTTTCTATATATCCTTGAGCCGGCATTATAGAATATTACTACTCCTTTCCAATAAAATACTCCATGCTTGGATTAATATTGAATCACATAAAATTCTCCCCTAACCTTCCTTATTAAACAGTAAATGTTTTACTAGAGTTTCGTTGGACTGGGTTTACTAAAAAGGTATTAATTTCCTTTCACTAATATGGAATTTAGGCCTATAGATTCATTTACAACCATTATAACATTATTTGGTTTTTAACTTAATTTTCTTTTTACCTGACCTACTGTACAATTAATTATTGATTACATAGTTAATCACATGAATTTTAATTTACTGGTGGTTATTTGTTTTTACATTAATCAATTGGTTCTGGAACCCTTTATTAATTTATGACATAATTGTCAGAACTACTTGTTAGACTTGAAACACTGGTCACACTCCTGATCCAGTTTATAAACATTAATTAGAACAACAGTATCTTTCAATTTTATACAATACTGACAACTTAGTACCGTGCCTAACATTGGTAACTATATTGTGCTGTATAAAAACAAATCTAATATAAAATATAAACATAATTATTGAGTAAGTATTATTATCAAACAACATCATTTCATTTTTAACACATTCAACATACAATATAAATATTCTGTAAACCTTAACGTGTCACAGTACAAAACAAACATTTCATTACATCCAATCATTCATTGGTCTGGCTCTTTTACATTTAATATTAGTCATTGCCTCCTTTTTACTTGAGGTCCTTCTCAAACATATGAACTATCGAACAACCTTAAGTCAGGGTATGGTCTTTGACCATATTTCATTCAGTCTTTTATGTAACGTTGGGGAACCTCAACTATGTTGCGTTACATAACACCCCTCCTTCGAAATAAGTTTATTTTGGTATAAACAAAGTTTAGCAAGAAATAAACTTCTAATTTGTATCTGGCCAATTGGTTTCCTATTTATAGTACTTTTATATTTCCCAATTATTCGTTATTTTATTATCATTTCTTCGTTCCTTCTTAAAGTCAATTATTTCCCAAGTTTAAATCTTATTTCTATAATCATTCTTGTGACATTCTTCATTAATTATACATTTTGGATCTGGTATTATTTAATTCTCTATATTTATTTGTGAGTTTTCCCTCTAATATTTAATTTTCCTAAACCTCCCTAACATTATAACTGGAATCGAATCGGTGGTGCTCTATCGGCTAACCAATTACCGTCGTCCGTTACATACTTTCTGGGATCAGAGGAACATCATTTCTGCCCAGTCAAATGATTGCTGGAATATTCTACAGTCAATCTTCATTAATAAACCTCGTAAGGTAGTCATCATGTGACCTTCAATAAAATAATAAATAATAATCATATTCTAGGGACTATTCACTGTACTTTAACTCAGATCATATTATTTCTTCATATTAATTCTTCCTTCTATTATACACTTTTTCTCTCCAATACTTGGCTATTTTATTGACATTTATTAATTGGGTTTTGTTTACAGATAATTCTTAACCATTAGTTTTTTTTTCTTTTCTTGTGATCCTTTTGATGGTTCCATTTTGGCTTCTTCATTCTCTTGTCTTCATTGGCTCATATTCCTTTGTGATCAATACAGCTGGTTATGAGATTTTGGTCAGTACTATACATTACATTATGTAGCTATATTCTTCTGGCACAATCATTATTATTTCTTTTACATTCAAAATTATATTTCTCGCTATTATATTATATCAGATAAACTCATTTCGTCTTCTGGTTTTGATGATTTTTATTAGGTTGAATTAGTGTAAAATATTTTTCTTCTTTCATATCAGTTTAACTCAATTTCTTCTAAATTGTATAGTAAGGTGTTCTTACTTATTTTCCGACTTTGGTTGTTCTTTTTATCTTCAAAATTCTCTTTCTTATATAATTCATAAATTGTTTTCTTAGATACTTGTTTGTAAGTTGAGCTTACTTCATTTTTTTGAATTTTGGGGTATTTATTCTCTTTATTTTAAATCATACTGTTTCTGAATAATTATTGAGTAAGTTGTTCTTACAGTTTCTTTAGAATTTTGGGTTTTTTAGTTTCTTCATTTTAAATTGTATTGTTCGAAATAACATGAGTAAGTTGTCCTTACATACTTTTAGAATTTTGTGGTTTTTTAGTTTCTTCATGTATTCCATCTGTCGGCCGTGTCTTCTTCTTCATTTATTTCTTGTCTTACATCCTGGGATGTACTGGGTCGGTGGCCATCTCCTCTTAGGGGAATCCAGCGTTCTGGTGGGTTCTGTTGATTATAAATTATTCGGACATTCCTAGATGGATCGTCCCTTCTTTGGTTCTCGCTTCCGGATCTGGATTCTCCGATGTTATTGCTCCGTTGTAAACACTCATTATCATTCTCCCCTTGGTGTTGATCACTCCTTGGACCATTCTCTTCGGCCCTTATAAAATTCACCATTGGTCTGGAAACCCGTAATGGACGATCCTCTTCGTAGTTAACCCGGCGGTAGTCCTCCTGACTCCGACTTCTGCCCCTATTAGTTCTAGTCTCCCTTCGATCGTTATTACTGTACTGGTTCCAATCGGTGTCCCTATCAAAACTTCAACGTCCTTGGTAGTATGTCCTCCCGTTATAATTGTCGTACGCCCCCACATAATTAACTCTTCTGTAGTTTTGGTTTTGGTTATTCGGATTACGGTTGCTGTTATCATAATTTCGGTTGTTCGTGTTCCGATTCTGGTAATTTGGGTTATACGACTGGTTATATTGGTTGTTCGGAATACTCTGTCTATTCCCGTAATTGTTTCCGTTGTTCCTTGGGCTGTTGTTGTTATTTTGCCGTTGGTACGCCTCATTACCATAATTACCAGGCCTGCCATTATAGTTCGTCCGGTTATTCGCCTCATGACTGTTATGGTTATTGTTTCTATTGTTATAGTCTGGGAAATCCCTGTTCCCGTACTGGTCGTTTCTCTGACGACTCCTTCGATAGTGTACTTCACGCTCGTGCTCTTCTAATAGCGTTGACATGGCCTGTATAGTTTTTATTTGTCCACCCGATCGTGCTATTGATATACCGTTATCATAGTGATATGCTAACCTGGTGACGAGAATTTCCTCTGGGATTTTTGGTTCAAGATGTCTTGCCAAACATACTTTTCCCAGGAAGTAGGCGGTAAGTGTTGTTCCCCTGCTGGCGTCATATCTTCCATAACTGATGCTCTCCCTCACTACGTTCTGGGTGGCGTCTGACCAGTATCTGGCTTTAAAAGCTATTTTAAATTCTTCGTAGCTTCGTATCTCGTGTCTGGTGGCTGTCCACCAGTTATCATAAGTTTCTTTAAAATGATCGTCTAAATAACGACGAATTATTGGCCACCTGTTTTCACCGGTTCTCATAATTTGTTCGCCGACCCGTTCCAAGAATTCCATTGGATTTCTCCTGTATGTCTTAAAGTTGATGGTCTCCCGGTCGTCTATATGTTGTGTATATGGGACAGTGATCGATCGGTTGTCAACTGACCATTGTAGGTTCTCGATTCTATCCTGGTTACGTTGTCCTTGCTCCTGTACTTCGTTCATGATCGTATCTAAATTTCGATGCTGGTTTCCGCAATCTGTTCGTATTGATTCCACTTGAATTCGGTTTTCTTCTTCTATATGGCCTAGCTTGACCTCTAGTTCAGCTCTATTTCGTGTAATAGCTTCATCGGTCACTTTCAGTTTTCTATTCGTTTCCACTATCTCCTGTTTTCTTTCGCCGTCGTTCTTAACTACCTTCTGGCTGATTGCCTCACTAGCGTCCTCAATTTTCTTATTGATAGCTTGTCTTAATACTTCATTCTGTTTATCAACATTTTCCCTTATTTCCTTGTTAGAATGCTCAATTCTCTCATCGATTCGTATTAGATTATCCTCATTGATTTTCTCAAGATCTGCTTTCATTCGTTTATTGTTTTCCTCAAGTTTTTCGTTCATTAGTTTGTTATCGTCTTGAATCTGTCTCAAATTCTCGTCATTCTTGTCAAACTTTTCATTCATTTGTTTGATTAAATTTTCACTCAAAATTTCGTTTTGTTTTCTTGAGTTTTCATTAATACTGTCTATTTTATTTTCCAGCTTTTCTGAATTTTCATTTATACTGTCTATCTTTTCATTGATTTGTCTAAAATCGGCCTTCAATCGTTCATTATTTTCCTTTATGGTTTGCCTCAAAAGTTCACTAGTACTTTCCTTAATACTATCTATTTTATTTTCCAGCTTTTCTGACCTTTCGTTTATACTGTCTATTTTATTTTCTAGCTTTTCTGACCTTTCGTTTATACTGTCTATTTTATTTTCTAGCTTTTCTGTAGTTTGCTTTGAGTTTTCCTCCTGTTTCTTAAAATTTTCATCTATTGTTTGTTTATTGCTTTCCTTAATGCTATCAATTTTCTCCATCATCATCCTCATAATTTCTTGCCAATCTGGTTCTCTTCTGGCTTCCGCTTTTTCTGGTTGGTCCCCTTGGGCATCCTCTGTATTGCTCGCCTGTTGTTCCATTTCAATATCTGTACCTGCCTCTGTTTCTTCTTCCCTCCTATCTTCTTCTGTCTCTTGTTCCTTCTCCATTCTTTTCGTCAGAGCTCTCGTATGCATTCCTGTGCCTCTAATGGTTGCCTGCTCAAGTTAAGTAACAAATAATATGAGTTTTTACTTAACTAAAGCCCACTCGTTGAGCGCCAATTTGTAATGAGAAAGAGAGACTTTTAGGTGTTAAGATGCGACGATGATGCCTCACGTTGTGAGCGTCAATTTGTATAAAGACTAATATGTGCCGGTGCTAGCGAAAATGTCCGTCTTATTCAAACCCCACTGTTGTAATCAATTTAGTAACGAACTGCTTGTTAATTATGTGAGGACGTATGTAATAATGTATGATACCAGCTGGAGACGTCAAATTATAAAGAGATCTTGTCTATGAGTGTAATTAGTTATAAGAGACTCCGGTGTAACAAACGCCAAGTAGTACGTTGTAGGTGGCGATTCGTAACAATTAAAATGCTGTTACCTGGTTTAATTAATATGTTATTAACTAATATACCTTGCGGTTGTGACCAGTGAAACCCTCAGAACACAGATTATTAAGTCCACAAACTTAGAATTATATTCCTGAATTTATAATGGTAGTATTCTGTAGACTTAATTTAATTCTCAGTGGTTGTTTAATATGAGCAACATATATGGAGTATTTACTGAATGTAAGTGGTTTTTGTCTCAACCCTAGTCCCTCAACGATAAAAATTTCATTCGAATTTAGTATGGCAAAACCCGTTAGTTCAGCAATCTCCCGTCTCACCAGCTGCAAACTTGGAGCGCTGTTATTATAAATAATTGTGCGTATAGGTTAGTTATTCTGAGTGTTTGTATCAATCTGTTAATAAATTATTACGCCAATTACATATAGTATTTTCTCTGCAATGATTAAAACATTATCTCATACAACAAATGTACTTTATTTATTTTTCTCTGGTATTTAACCAGTTACGTTGTCTCAGACAAACAATAAGACAATACAATCGACTATCCCAACATGTATCGATTCTTAATTATTCAAATTCTAAAAAGAAAAACATATATACTTTGAAAATAATGACAAATAATTCTTATACCAGGGTTCGTGTAGTTCTTTGAACCATTAGTAAGGCCAGGTAAAACGCATAATTAAGGTTGTTCAATTTACAAAAAGAATAAAATTATTTACTTAAAATACAATGATATGAAAATAATTTGTTTTTTTACCCAAGCGGCGAAAGCTTCATTAGGCGGTGAATGTTTGTCAACTACGATCAAAATGCAGGTTATATCGTCTTCACCCAGTAAAACTGCTCTGGTCTTCAATGAATGGATGATGATAATCCCACGGGAACTCTGGTGCTTCGAGTCTTCTTTTGCGTCTTCACAATTCTTGGTCCCAACGAACTGGAATTAGGATCTCAGCTCCCGCTGTCAATGAAGGTTATTTCGTCAACCGAATCTTCTGTATTTCCAAATATTTCCGTTAATTCAGGCTTCAACTCTTTATTGGTCTTCAATTTATAGCATGAATTGGTTTGATACCAAATTCAGCGGAATTGTTTATTGAATGAGGTGAGACGCTTTCAGTTCTTTTTTATTGTATTCATTGATAATTTATAGGGTTATTTAATTTGTATGATTCATTAACATTCCAGTATAATTGTTTTGCAAAATGTTTTTTTTCAATTTGGATATATATTTTCTTTATATTTATTCATATATTTTAAATATATCGGTTCATTTCAACCTAATAGCTTGTAACAATCAGTACCATCTATTCAAAATCAACAAGTTACTAAAAATCAGTTGCCTTAACAACCAGGTTTTCTATATATCCTTGAGCCGGCATTATAGAATATTACTACTCCTTTCCAATAAAATACTCCATGCTTGGATTAATATTGAATCACATAAAATTCTCCCCTAACCTTCCTTATTAAACAGTAAATGTTTTACTAGAGTTTCGTTGGACTGGGTTTACTAAAAAGGTATTAATTTCCTTTCACTAATATGGAATTTAGGCCTATAGATTCATTTACAACCATTATAACATTATTTGGTTTTTAACTTAATTTTCTTTTTACCTGACCTACTGTACAATTAATTATTGATTACATAGTTAATCACATGAATTTTAATTTACTGGTGGTTATTTGTTTTTACATTAATCAATTGGTTCTGGAACCCTTTATTAATTTATGACATAATTGTCAGAACTACTTGTTAGACTTGAAACACTGGTCACACTCCTGATCCAGTTTATAAACATTAATTAGAACAACAGTATCTTTCAATTTTATACAATACTGACAACTTAGTACCGTGCCTAACATTGGTAACTATATTGTGCTGTATAAAAACAAATCTAATATAAAATATAAACATAATTATTGAGTAAGTATTATTATCAAACAACATCATTTCATTTTTAACACATTCAACATACAATATAAATATTCTGTAAACCTTAACATGTCACAGTACAAAACAAACATTTCATTACATCCAATCATTCATTGGTCTGGCTCTTTTACATTTAATATTAGTCATTGCCTCCTTTTTACTTGAGGTCCTTCTCAAACATATGAACTATCGAACAACCTTAAGTCAGGGTATGGTCTTTGACCATATTTCATTCAGTCTTTTATGTAACGTTGGGGAACCTCAACTATGTTGCGTTACAATTTGTATTTAAATAATTACTGTATTTAGTAAGTAATAATTTTAGCATATCTCTTAGATTAAGCCTAACACATTTTATTTTATTTCAGTGCCCTCTTCACTGATCATTTTCCCTTGCAGCCATCACATTACAGCCAATATTAGTCTATTGTGTTTGTTGAGTTGTGATTATTAATGTATTTCTTGTTGATAAGATAATTTTTTGAGTAAATTAAATTCAGTCTCTGCAACCTGTATTTTTATTACTTCTCTTTTTATCATTCATCACATACAATAAATTGGTTGATAAAACATTATAAACCTTTGCGTTAGTTTTGGGGAAATTTCCTACCAAGAAAATTGTGTTCGGGGGAAATTTCAGGGGTCTGAACATTTCCTGCACCCCTGAACGCATATACTACAGTTTACGTGTCTCAACAGCTGGGAACCTATATTGATTTATACAGGTGTATCAGGTTTGTTGTGCTTCCAGATAAGATTTCATTGGTTATTGCCTTCCTCTCACATTCTGACACTCATCTGATGTCTTCTGAATTTGATCAGACATTGCTCATAGAGAGTTCCTTTCAAAAACCAATATACCCAATCATACTCCACATTCTTGAAGGAATGATAAAACAAGAATCAAATGAAGACAACTGATGCAGTTAAATCCAGAGGAGCACAAAAACGTGTGTTTCTGACCTGAGAGACTGCAGAAACGTACATTAATATACGAATGCAGTTAATAATTATTATTATTTTATAATTATAATTATTAATATACTTTTTTTTAATACTGACGCAGGCCTAAAATCAAGGTAGGCTGTGAACAGACTACTGGAACACACAAGTAATCCAGTGTTGTTGGCACTACTGTTCAGACATTATTACCCATTATGTTTTTGAAGTCTTTTTCTGGTATGAGACCACAGACAAAATTAGCAGTAAGTTGAAGAAATATGGCATTAAAACAGTTTTTCAACCACCATAAGAAGCTGGCATAATTTTTAAAACCAATCAAAGATAGAATCCCGTTCAACACTGAAGGTATCTATACAATTCAATGCACTTGTGGAAAGGTTTACATTGGCCAGACGGGCCGCCTGATTTCCACAAGAGTCCAAGCACATGTCAGACATACGAAGAACTCGGCAGTTGAAAAGTCTCTAATTGCTGAGCATCCAGCCTTAACTAAGCACAAGCACATGGTAAACTTCGAAGACGCATCTGTAATAAGGTCATGTGATATGAATTATGACAGATTGATCTTAGAAGCAATAGAAATTAATAAACATAATGATGTCAACAGAGAAACCCCCACGCTTAGTATGACTTGGTACCCTTTACTTTCTGGTTTGACTGCACGCGGATTGACTGACCGCACAAATAATGCACACAGCGTAACGCCTACAGGGCAGGGTCCACTTACCGGACCAACCACCACCACTTCTACACTATATAACTGAGTTTTCTTGCCAGCGTTTTTGTCACTTAGACCTGAGGATACTCATTGTAATATGAGTGAAACGTTGTCATACAAGACATTTTTTACCCAGTCCACACCAGAAAAAGACTTCAAAAACATGATAGACCCCAGCCGTGGAAGCCTACATGAGAATATTATTACCCATTATTAGTTCAGACAGTTAAACTGCCCTTGATATTATACTGCCTTCAAGCAGATGCATACTACAACAAACTGACGGATTATACTAATAGCCAAAATGTATTTTTTATATTGCTTTGTTTTAAATAAAAAACGAAAAATGTACTCACCGAGCAGAATTGCATTTCACCTGAAACAAAAAGAAAAACAAATTAGTACATAATAAATTGGAATTGCCAAGAATTGATACTAATATGAAATTATGGAAGTAATTAATTTTGGACCTTATCAGTTATAAGAGTGCAAGGTCAACAGGTTACAGTTCAATGTCATTACCATACGTCTGAACTGGCAGCTACAACAAGATTTGAAAATTAAACATTTCTAATATTTCTGTACATACGATGACCTTTACGAAGGTGCAGTCATGAAAAACATCAACAGAAAAACTGAAATGTTACATGTAAAATACAACATTCAACCACACCAAAATGTATTTTTAAATTATCAGAATTCATGGTATACTGATTAATTTTTTATCAAATAATTATACACAAATAATTATTTTACTGAGGATACCCAAAAAAATTATCGTAAAATTAAATAGGTTAAGTATTACAACTCGAATTCACAAATTACACAAGTTTTTAACTCAGCTTTCAATAATAGTTTAAAAAAATTGAAAAATAAAATACAAAAGAGACTATGCATATACGCAAGTGAATGTCTAGCATTGAATTATAGTTTAGACATACTAGAAATATTGGAAAGACAAATTATTAGGAAAATATTAGGCCTATTAAACACTTCAGAAGGTTGGAGATTAAGAAGTAATGATGAAATATACCAAAGTATTGACAATACAACAGAAACAGTGAGAAAAGAAGACTATTATCTCTTGGACATTTATATAGAACTAGCTAAACCCGGCCACGCTTCGCTGTGGCTCAGTCTGATATGAAATAATGAGAAAGTAAATAAAAGTATTCTAGCGAACATAGATTCACCGAGAAAACACATCATTCAATTCAATACCCTGCCTTGCGTTGCTGTGGCATGAAAGGAAAGGAAGAAAAAAGATGTTTTTCACAGAAAATTATTTTTTATTATAAAGCTAGTGGATTGACTACATTTTTTGTTTGTCCGTTTTCTGCATAAACATAAAGATCAGACGGTTTACCGACTCTGGAGCATGCGACGTAAAATTGCCCATGAGAGAAGCAATCGTTTTCTAAATTAAAACCGCACACTTGCAAAGATTGCTCTTGCGCTTTATTGATAGTCATAGCGAATGCAAGGCGTATTGGAAATTGAAGTCGTTTGAACTCGAACGCCATGTCGGTCTGAATGAGTGGTATTCATGGAAGTAGTACGTCTTCACCTTTATGAGGTCCAATCAGAATTGTTGCTTCAATTAGACTGTTCATCAATTTTTTAACTACTAATCGTGTGCCATTGCATAACTTTGGCTGATTGATGTTTCGGAGTAATATAATTGGCACTCCAATTTTCAAATTCAGAATGTGTGACGGTAATCCGGGAACATCGAGAGAATTAAGAAATTCCGTTGGAAAATTCACTACTTCACTTTGGTTCATCACGGAGTCAATGGATTTGTATGTCACTGTTTCACCTGCGATTCTGTTTAGAATGATGTTGTTCATATCGTGTACATCGACATTTTTAGCCGCTAGAATGGCTCTTCCGCTCAACCATGCGTGATTTCGATAATTTGTTTCAATGCTTTGGAAAACCTTGTCTACTAATTCTTCTTTTAAATTCACGATGTTGCAGAAATTAGATGGGAAGGTGATTTTTCCTGTTTCTGGATTTGTAGGTACAGTGCCGTTACCGACCTCGAGTAATTGTCTTGAAAATATGTCAGCTGTTGGATCGGTTTGAAGCTGAACTCTCATATTTGTTGTTAAATGCATTTTTTTGACTGTGCTCCAAAAAGTTGAATATTTCAAGCAGGCATGCAATTCGTCAGCTGGTGTTGAGCGAGGTATAACTGGAAGCGTTTGCCTGAAGTCACCGGATAGTAACACCAATGCTCCACCAAATGGAACCTGATTATTTCGCAAGTCTTTCAATGTATGGTCTAATGCTTCCAATGACTTCTTGTGAGCCATTGTACACTCATCCCATACAATGATTTTGCACGCCTGAAGAACCTTTCCCATTCCAGTTGATGTTTTTGAAATGTTACATGTTGGGTTTTCTGTAAAGTGCATGTTTAGTGACAGTTTAAGAGCTGAATGCGCTGTTCTCCCTCCTTCCATCAACGTGGCAGCAATGCCTGAAGGCTGATAGAGCTAACGCAATATGGCCGTTTGAACGGATTTTAGCCAGGATCAAGGAAATTAAGAACGTTTTTCTGGTTCCACCTGGAGCGTCTAAAAAGTACAATCCACCGGATTGGTTGGCCACAGCTTGTATGATGGTATCAAATGCTATCTTTTGTTCTGGAAGGAGTTTCGGTGTATTTTCTCGGACGAACAGCTGTAAGTCATTTCTGTTGTATGATTGCTCTCTGAGCAGTTCTCTGTCAAATGTTGCATTGATGGACCGATTTGGTGCTGTCATTCCCAATTGTGCCAACAACTTGCCGCACATTGCAAGACAAAGATCCTCAATGAAGATTAGCGCTTCATTGTATATTTCTTCTGTGAAATCCAAGCCATGATTTTGTTTCTTGACGCATTCTGTGCAGAATATCTTCGGCCATGTAGTCTTTGTATTTCTCCCACAATTGTACTGGTTGTGACGGGGAATATGTAGATATGTATGTAGAATTGCGAACAGCGTACGTATTTGAAATGGATTAGATAGAAGTGGCGGATGAATCTTCAATTGACTTGTCCCAATGATCGTCGTTTTCCAGCAAATGAAGTGCCTCGCACGCACTCCGATATGTATTATGTACTATTCCATCCACTGCTCGAAAATGTATAAATGATGTTGGACCACGAACGGTAATCAGAAGTAACCGTAAATAAAAGCATTCAGCGTTGTTCAGATGTACAGTGTATATTCTTCCTAAAGCATTTGATAAAAATATTCCAGGTTGTCCAACTACTGCTTTGCCTCTCTTCCTTCTTTCAAAATTCTTTCATGTTGCGTTCCAAGTGTAATAAGTCGGAATGTCTGCATACATCAAAATTCTTGCAAAATCATCTGCTTGACATAATAGAAAAAACGCTGTTAATGTTGTGTTCGGTGGATTTGTTGCTCTGTCCTGTATGTTTTGTTCCGTGAAATACACTCTTTGTCCATTTTCAAGATGGACAACAAGATGAACGACAGTTGGATCCCTCTCGTGGATTGGAAATCCTAAAATACACCACACAGCTTCATTGCTGCTGATATATCTGCCGATTTGATATTGAGAGATTTCATCTAAATTACTTCTTGTTGAAACTCCAAACACGGCCATATCGCTGCCTTTGTTGACGTATTTACAAATGTATTTTATGGATTTCACAGAATTGCAATACTCAACGTTGATATGTGCTTTGAAAGTTTTCGATAAAAGTGGTGAATATGGAACAACCCAACGATTATCGACTTCAATGTAATTTCCTCTCACTTTCAAAGTAATTGCTTTTCCATTGTCTTCTGTACTTCTTCGTCGATATAGTGGGTAACCATCATTGCCAGTAATTGTGTCTTTTAACAACTCTCGAGGATACCGTTTAGAGCATTTTCCATCAATCATATACGGTGAATTTGTATTGATTGCTCCACATGGTCCGTGTATCATGTTCTTGGTCACAACTTCAAACAACTCATTATCAATTGTGGGATCTGGTATTTCGGCAGATATTACTTTATTGATTTCATTTGGCATTATCTTCACAGTAGGTCATATTAGAATGTGCGCATGTGGCAATCCTCTTTTTTGCCACTCCACAGAGTACATCCAACATTGTGTTTCTCCGAAAACGTGTAGTGAAGTGATGAAATCAATTAATGTCTTTAGCTTTTGTTTGAAAACGCGTGCTGTTATGTCGTGGCGATCAGTAGGAGTTTGTCCTGGAAGTAGTAACTCTTTTATTTCATCCCATGCTGGATTACATGTAAATGTAATGAAAAGATCAGGATGACCATATTTCCGCACATACGTAATAGCGTCCTGCGCATATTCGTGCATATGTCGCGGACTACCAGTATATGTGGCATGCAATATGGTGTTCTTTCCTATGTTGCTTATATCACCATCATTACTTATCGCGTCTCTCAAATGTATATATTCTTCTGATCTCAGTTTCTTTTGATTGAGCCTAATGAATAGTAGTCGTTCCGACTCTATTTTCGCGTACATATTGTTATGTTGTTTACTTTGTTTTGGGGTTTAAATAAGCTCCACGTTGGTATGCGCCACTTTGTTATGTTATTTACTTTGAATACATGTAAGCGTTTTACTATCTTTATGCCTCACTACGGTAGGCATCAACTTTGTAATGTAAATTTTAGTTTTAGTATTTTAATTAGGTTGCGTCAATTCCATAACGTAGAGTTTTACGATGTTTAAATAACCAGTTCTTTAATATAAAGTTTGTGTAATGTTGTTATGAGAGAAAGTGTTTGTATTCGTGTGCTAGTGCCTTCGAATTTTCCCGCACTTCTGGTTGACTCAGCGATAGCCCCTAATCGTATGTTGCCAGTTGTAGGTTAGTTTATTTTTCTGTTGTTGGCGAGGTTATATTCGCCCTGTGTACCTGCTCTCTCCCACTAATGCCTGTGAACAAATTCTTATTCTATTTTCACGCATAAAATAACAACTCTGGAATCGTTACGCATTGGTTTCTTTTATTATTTTTTTCAGCTTATTTATCAAAACGACATAAATGGTTAGGTCTTGAATCCACCTTAACAGTTTAATGATCGATTCGTCTTCGAATCTGCTCTTCAATGGTTTACAAGTAAAGTTAATATAAAATATTTATCTCAGGGCTTGGGTTCTTTGGGCTAGTTATGAAGTCAGAAAATGCTTTAAAAAGGAGTACAACACATTACAATTACATATAAAATAATAAAACTGAATTATTAATGTTTACAAATATAAAATGTTAAGTTTTTTCACCGACAGCTGTAACTCTGTCAGCACTGGAAATAGAATAATAAACAATATGGCCGCTTAGTCGGATAACCAAAAGTCATGTAGTTGAATGTTTTCTGTTTTAAATAAAATTGTTATTATCATTAATCACTGTATTAATGATCAATGGTTATTCCAATTATCATTGTCGATTGTTTATATGCTGTAGTGAAGTTGATCTGTGTGTTTTGTGGTAATGAAAATACTTCGGAGTAATATTTACGTTCCTGGCGTACTGCAAGCAATCCCTCGCTAGCATCTTTTGGTGTTTTTTTGTAGATTTAAGTTTCCATCTGTCAGTAATTAATTCTTTATATTCTTTATACTTTACTTGGAGAGTTTTTTTTTCTCTCTGGTTTATTTTAGAACATTAGTTGTGTATTACTTGATTGTTTTAATTTTTACACAAGCATCAGCTATTAGACTCTTCTCTTCAAGCGTGGCATCTAACAATACAATAATTCCTTCATCCCGTCTTTGTAACGGCTTTTTGACCAGTAAACTCCGTTTTTGATTGGTCAGTTTTCATGAACTTGAGGTCAGGCGGCATATAGTACTAAAATTATATCCTTGCCTTTACAGTCAAAAAATACTCCCTTGTTAATTTTTGTTTAAACTAAAATTGGTTTACATATTTCTGTTCCTTTTTTTATAAATCTGGACTATAACACTGACCTTACATTCTCACTATGATACAATACTTAAATTTTTATAAGATTAATCTTATATGATACACAATTACTCTAAGACTTGTCCATTATTAAATTCTGATCCTATTTTGTTATTATTGTATTATATTGGTTTGATAACTTAATCATCTCTGACATTATTTTATTTTACATTTCACTTTCGGCCTAGGCCTAAAATTTGACTTAATTCCTATTTTCTACTTTACATTAATTATTAAATTGTTTTCTGTTTTGAACCCCTTTGCCTGATTACATTTGTTTTAAAGATTACTACATTATTTTTTTCTTTAACTTATCCTAGCAATGTTTATTAACTAATACAAAACCCTTAACATACTAATTAAAAATGTTGCCTTCATGGCCAAGATTAGATTCATTCATTTACAAACAATAACATAAATTATTTAATTGGTCATAATACCATTTTCATTCTCATACTATTAGGTTCTATTCATGGACCATTATTATATTGTTTATGGGCCTCTATTTAAGTATGTTTTGGTATTATTATATTTTCTATTCTTGCCTACAGGCTTGATATTTTTCTTATATTCTTTTACACATGGTTTATCAATGCTAACAATTATTGGCATTGACCTAATTAACGAAAAACAAACATGGGATTAACAACTATAAAATCTTTCAATAAACAATGTTACAATACTGCAATTGTCTGTTCATACTTTAACATTTAGTATGTTTGTCATTTCATATTACCTATAAGAGTTGGGCCTCTTATATTGAACTATTTTAGTTTTTTCACACTTAATAGAATTATAGGGATCATTAATCTTAACAGTCTTATCTGTGTGATTAATGATCACCCTTGTTTTTTCACCTTTCACTTTTCACTTTTACACTTATTCACTTATCATAAGTTTTATCTAATTTTTTTACAATACATAGTTTATTATTTGTCACACTATTGTGCTGTACCTTTTATTTTAAATGGTTACATACTTGATTTCATTTATTCTGACTTTTTTGTTGTATTTCGGACTATTTTTGTTAATTGTTTTGGGACTCTCATTATGTCACATTACAATATCGACGATGTACTGATGGAAGAACTGACGGCATTTCAGAATATGGCTATCTTCAGTTTCACGTACCATAATCCAATAGGAATAATAATTCATTGAACTAACTTTTTTGCCTATGTGTTCACCTGTGACTGTGTTTATCATTTTGATGTTGAAATGATAACCATCTTGACCGTCTGGAAACATAATTGGATATTGCAATGGATCGTAGCATCTATGAGTGTCAGCAATTCTTTGTAGTTGCTCATTTCTGCGCTGCAAAACGATATCGCGAGGATGAAATTCTTCTCCAACCATGACAATTGCTACCTCATCAATTGTTGGCGCATTATATCGTCTGACATGCTCACTGGCTGGTGTTTGATCAGCACGAATAACAATTCTATGGCTGTCTTATGGCATGAGATCAATCGCATTTTTGAACATCCGAATTAAATTATTGTTGTCATGTAACATTTTTTGCAACGACTCAACAATATGCCTTCTGATTCCAGTAGAGATTTGGCAGCGTGCATTCAATTGGTCATTTTCATCTCCGATGAAGTAGATTTGGAGAAATTTATGGTTATTGCTGGGAAAAGGAAGCAAAGAGCCAGCTCTGTGGTAAATTTGTCCCTGAATTTTAAATGTCGGCATAAAATGCTCCGCTACAACGTTAGCGCCGAATGAAGTCATCTGAAAACAGGAATTGTAATTTCTGATATTTTTGAGGAAATGTTTTGAATCATCAGTAATTCCATTTAACAAACTTTTCAGTGGTTCTTTTGGCTGTTCAAGTTCAGGCAGCTTCACTTTTCCGCTCGCGCAGCACATTCCCGGGGTTTCTCCTTTAAATTTCATTGCTGTGCAGTGCGGACAAACTTTGTCCATTTTTCCGATTTGAACGAATTTACATGAGGTATTGTACTGAATATCCGGTTCGTATGAAAAAGCAATTTGGTGATATGAAGCTTGATCATTCAGATATTGCAACTGCATACATCTTCGCTGTTTATCTAATTGTTCTTGGCATTGTTGAGACGATTGTGCTGCTCTTCTTCTTCTTCTCGATTCAACTCGTAAGACTTCAAGTCTTTCTTCCTGCTGATCTGCCGATTCTTCTGCTCGCCTTTGAGGAGAAGTTCTGACTCTAACACATTCATTATCGTCTAAACGTTCTTGATCAGTGCGGTTTGATCTCCTTTGACGTTCTGTGATTGCGTGTCGAGAACGGCGGCCTATGTTCGAACATGGGCGAGGCATTACAGATGATTAATGAATGTGTTACTATGACTTAAGACTAAAGGCTGCCGTACTATGACTAAGACTCTTTTATTATGACTTAAGGATATGAAGCTCGATCATTCCAATATTGCAACTATATACGTCTTAGCTGTTGATCTAATTGTTCTTGGCGTTGTTGAGACGATTGTGCTGCTCTTCTTCTTCTCGATTCAACTCGTACTATGGCTGGCGAAAACACAGACGACGATCAACTGGAAAAAAAACGAAAGAAATGAATTGAATTGAATGCAACAATCAAAATCAAAGTAGCTCACATTTTGATTTTCAGAAACAGATAATTAAATCATTTCCAAAACAAAACAAATGAATTGAATTGAATACAACATTCGGTATCAAATTAACTCACATTTCGTTTTTTGAAAACAGATAATCAAATCACTTCCCAGATAATCAAATCACTTCCAACGATTGATTATGCACATCAATGTGAATGAAAACAACAACTTTTCTCTTCTTCTTCAACTCGTAAAACGCGTACTATGGCCCGCAAAAACACAGACGACGATCAACTGGAAAGAAACGAAAGAAATGAATTCGATTTTGGAAAACACGCGTATTCGAATGCAACGTTGTGTTAAAATTTCATTTTACTATAAAAACGCACGTATTCGAATGCAACGTTGTGTCAAAATTTCAAGTTAATTGACCGACTACTTTTCGAGTTTTGCAAGCATAAACATACGCAGGCTGAATTTTTATATATAAAGATGGATGACAATAGGTTAACAAAACAGATCTTTAAATAACTTTGGGGAAAGAAGTTGGATTAAAGAAGTCAAAAAGGATTTAGAAAAAAATAATATTGTTGCACGCTTCCTCTGCGTTCGCTGGGGCCCAAAAGCGCAACACACAGAATATACCCAAAATAACATAGTATATCACAAAACCAACCAAAATACTTATTACTATTTATATCTCTCTACACCTTATAACACACTATCCAAATATACTTAAAGCTTAACATAATTCATAAAATGGGGGGTCGGTCTGAGTAAAAAATCTGAAACGCCAGTTAGTGAACAGAGTCAAACCTGACCTGTTTATTTTCAAATGATACGAGCCTCGAAACCTTGCAAAATTACAAAACAGTCAGCCAAAGTTAATCCAAGTTAATCAATCAGCACTGAGTTAACCCAACTCCCAAAAACTAAATGTCGAAAAGACTGAATACTGAATAAATAGTAAAATAAATACTAAAATTCAATAATTGTACTATTTACAATTTGGATACACGAATTACTGGATATGAAACGGTTGCATAGATCAATACTGGTTTACATTAAATGGTGTTTACCATACAAGCAGTGATCGGTTTATGAAAATTCTGACACTGTGTTGTTTCACAAAATATTCGCAAAAGGTTCTGGTTTATGTCACTTAAAGTGAGGAAACTAGTTCAGCACTCTTTTCATTATTGATTGCAGTATGACTTTCACTGGAAGCAAGCTGTTAAACTGTTAAATATTACTTGACACTCCAGCGAGGTTCACTCACAGCCTGCCGTAGCTGGTCGCAACGGGTGCACGTTTCTCAGCTCGTGCTCTGGACCATGCTGGAAGATTCTTGGTAGAAGGCTACATCGAGTCTATGTACTCGTATTCTCGCTCCCGTACGTCGGACCAAGTTTTTTAACTTGGTAAACGAGGCTTCTTACATAGTGTGTTGAAAGGACGTCTCTGTTCACAAAGGCGGTCTGGTGTTCGACTGACGAGATTTAACCGGACAAATGGCTCCGTTAGTAAAGGGAACGACATGACGTCAGGCGTCGGGCAAAGTACGATTCGTCGATCGTTGCATTCGGTTGAAGCCGAATAATCGCAACAGAACTCTCCCCCCCCCCCCCCCCGAAAGGCAAGCGTCGGATGTGGAGGCGACGGCTGTCCAAGATCAAATTCACCAAAAGCAATATTCAATATTCGCAGAACACCAATAATCAGTTACAAAGAGACCATGTAAGGTTTCTTGCAAAAATAAGAAATCACCAACAATCAATTTACCAACAAACACCCATATAAGGATAAAAGGCATCCAATAACTTAGTAACCAACAAGAAAATATAACGACTTAATTCTATCACACATTAACATCAATGACACAACCGAACACTTACTCCAATAAATACCAAACAAACAACAAGGCATAAACAATTCTCCATTGGGCATACCTCGGACAGGCACTTCGTAAATGGGTATCCCGTAAACGGGCATCTCGTGAATGGGTGTCCCGCGCGCCCAGGGAAAGGGTTGTGAGACACTTAACTAAGTCAACTTCGATAACTAGACAGCTTTCGTGTACTAAACTGAGAGGTTTCTAGTCACTCAATATGGCATTTGCCGCTACCTAAGGGCAATTCCGAGAACCGCCTTCAGTCACCTTAGAAATGCTGCCTGCGCACAGCAACGCTTCGACACCGGAAGCGAACGACTAGGGGGTGATCAGTCCCCCGGTCCCTCACCCAGAAAGGTGAGTGAAAGTGGTATAGGGAACTAGCATCTCTATGTACAAGGGAAAATTGTTACTATGCCGATACAGCAGTGTCCGGGGCATGGGAGCTATCTTCATGAAACGCAGGTTTCAAGAAACTGACATGACTTTCCTTGACGTATGACAGGGTCTCCGGGTATCCTAAATTCACTGTCACTGGGGTTAGAAAATTGACAACACGAAAAGGACCCGACCATCGGGGCATCATTTTAGCAGTAAGCTTGTTCACTCCCGAACTAAGAGGATGGGTCTTACACCACACCAAGCCACCTATTTTGAAATGACAAGCCTGACGATCCTTATTGTACAAGCTTGCAGCACGGCGGTGGGCTTTCATTAAGTGGGACTTCACCGACTGCCACACTACCTACGTATCTTCCGCTGCCTCGGGTAAAAGGCTCTGAATGTCCCAAGCGCAGGTTAGGGGAGTGGACGGAGCAAATTTAAACATTACATCAAACGGACTTCTCCCTGTGAATTTGTGCTTAGCGGAATTGAAAGCTATCTGTAGTCAGGGTAGGGACTCATCCCAAGAAGACTGCTTCCCTGAATGGAAAGCTATAAGAAAGGCTTTTAGGTTGTGATTTCAGCGTTCTGCCAGTGAGGGTTGAGGGTGATAAGGGGATAAGGTACTGTGTCTGATGCTGTGAGAAAAACAGAAATTGTGAAACGAAAGAGAGCTGAAACTGGTAGCGTTATCTGAGATCATGTATTTAGGGAAGCCAAAATTCTGAAAGATATGAGTGTTCAACGACTGCACGGTAACTGCCGAAAGTGGAATCGCGTGTGCCGCGGTTTCTCAAAGAAACCGGGCAACAGTATAAAAATATAATTTATTAATATAATGTGCGATTCTATTATTCCGCGACGTTCAGCTGCGCCGTGTTTCGGCGTTACTGCAAGCCCAAGCCATCTGTTAGCGATAGCAGGTAATTGTGTTCCCCGTCTCAAAGCACCTGTTGGCAAGTTTGTTCAGTCGGGTCTCGTCTACTGCACCGTGAACAGCCTATCCCTTCGGCAGACTGAGTTTGGTTAAATTTTGTATTTTTCTATCCTATCATGCATAGGTAGACTCTTACAGACCTCCGAGCTCCCGGAGCACCGGAGACCTGATCCTAGCATGGTGGAAATTCAATCTTCCACCATGTCCTGAACGGACCACACCAACACAGACTCTCGTTTCTCACCTGCCGGAGGAGAAATAACAGTAAGCATGCCACTGTAAACATCCCCTCAGCAAGACCGACTGACAGTCCATCAAGGCACAGACCACCTGGGAATCATCTGGACAAAACGAGGTGATATTAATCCAATACTTACCTAAATTTTGCCTCTATATAAAACAATTGGTATCGTGCGTTAACCATCTAAAAAAAAAACACAAGTTCTACTCCACTGACTCACTACTGCATAAACTCATTTTAAATGTGCGCATGCCCAGCTGGACATAATTTTCATGTAAGCTTGCTTTGATAATGTACTTAGTCTCGAGCTCAATTGTACCCCTGTTCGCTGGCATGTGTCCAGCGCTCGGGAAAAAAATAAAGTATAAATAGTATAAAAAAATTGTTTTTTATGCTATATTTTTTTTTTTTATTACTTTGGTACTGAATGACATGTTAGTTAAGAATCTAGGTACGGTATGTAACATGCAGATCCGTACTGGCTGGTCTAGCATCTATTATAATCACGGGTTTTTTGCACATAATCATTTTCTTATTTTATAGAAGAGATGGGAGTTTCCCTTAATCTGCACTTAGGCCTGGTTACATTTTAAAATCAGGGGTAGTCACCTGTTTGTGCAAATCCATGCAATCTCCCGGACATGTTACCTTATGTCGGGACTGGCTCTTGTCCAGCTTTCTACTACCCTGTCTGGCTTTGGGGGGGGGGTTCATAAATTTTTGTATAGGTTAATTGCTTTTTCGGATGCCGTGTGGAACGTGTCAGCGGCCGGGCCAATCCAGATTATTTTCTTAACATTTATAAATTGTATTTTTGATAAAACTATACAGGCTGTTTACAGGTATTTTAAATTTATAAATTATATTTTCTTGTTATTATGGCCAATCCAGGTTATTTTCTTTAAAATTATAAATGGTATTTTCTTATTAGGTATTTTCTTATTAGTAAGGCCAAATGCCTTTCAAGTAATTTTGGTGCTTATTATATTTTTTGATAAAACTATACAGGCTGTTTACAGGCATTTTAAATTTATAAATTGTGTATTTTGATAAAATTATCCAGGCTGTTCACAGGTATTTGAAATTTATAAATTGTACTTTTCATAAAACTATACAGGCTGTTTACAGGCATTTTAAATTTTGTAATTTGTATTTTCTTGTTATTATGGCCAATCCAGGTTATTGCCTTTAAATTTATAAATTGTGGTTTGATAAAAATATACAGGCTGTTCACAAGACTTTTAAACTTATAATTGTGTCGGTGATTTACATGTACGGTGTATGTTGAATTATGTGTTATCGTGTCATAAAGGTTCTTATCTATAAATTATGAATATTCAAAAATTATAAGTTAAGATGAATTTACGAAATAATAAAGGTTATCTTGCTTGTTACTAGAGAGTATTAACTGCAAGTCCCGTCTCACTGGACCCAGCACACTTTATGCTTCCTTCTAGGCCTTCAGCCTAGTTGTAAATATCGAGTAACCTTAAAAAAAAAAACTCCCGCACAAATAAAAAGAGGGTTACAAATGGTAGCAGACCGTGGTTGAAAATCTATGGTTGAACCCATGGGTCCTTTGGTGTGACGAGACTTCCAAACTTGGAAGCAGTAAAAAAAAAAAATCATAACTTAGAGAAATTAAGAAGCACTTAGAAACAAGGCACCATTATACATGTTTATGTTTTGTGTTATCTTCAATGTTTAGGTTAAGATTTGAATAGTGATTATTATTATTGAGGTATGATTTGGCAGCCTGTTTTGAATTTGTATAGAGAGTAAGGCATTGGAAGCTGGGTCCCGCCGCGAGTCATGCATGCACATTAGTTGAAATATTTTTGGGGTCGTTTGAGACTTTTGAATTACCGGAGATCTGGGGCGTTGAGATGTTGAACAGACATTATTATTAATTGATATTCGAATAATATCGCGTTGGTTTGGCGGGATGCGGTATGGCCAGATCAGGAGTCGGTATTGTAGGGTATACTGACGGATAGTTAATTGTTTGAAAATTTTTTTTGAATGGCAATGTTGGTCTTTGGTGGTTGTTGCTTATGTATTTGTGAAATCTGACATGTTGTGATAGGTGTTAGGTGTTGTTGATTTTGTGTATTGTGTTAGTGTCAGATATTGTTTGTCATCTTGTGTGATATTAACAAGAGCTAGTTCAGGACAGTTGGTCAAGTCTTTGCAACGTTAGGGAGCCCGGGGTCTACTTGAAGGAAAGTACTCAAGTTTTTCTGCTTCTGTAACCTATGACTGTGTTAGATGTTGCGGTCTGAATTGTGTAATTCTGGCGGGGGCATGTTACCAGAGACTGCCCAACCCTATTTCCGGCGTTCTCCGGAAACGTCCGGTGGTGGATGGAGAAGATGAGGGCAAGTTGTTGCTTTTCTTGGACATTGTCCTGCAGTTGGTGGATTTCCCGGGGCTGTCCGATGATGTCCGCTTGTCCCTTATATATCCGTATTGCCGGGGTTCACTGGCTGAGCTGGTCACCAACACTCTGCGTCGTGGCGGCAGTATCGACTCTCTCCATGGGGAGGTGTTGGACTCATTCATACCGGGTCGACGACGTAACCAGTTGCGACTTAAGCTGTTCTATCGCGTACAGGCCAACGAAGAGGCGTTGGCGGACTTTGTGGATAGCATACGCAAAACTGCCCGGATTTTAAGGTTGGGGTTGCCCGAGAGGGACATTATACAAGTAATTCTGGAAGGGGCGACTCCCCAAGAGAGATCCCGTTTGGTGTTCGCGGACCGTCCACGTTGTTTTGCGGACCTGGACAGGTTGTGTGCGTTTGCCAGAACGGTCCAGGCGATTGACGAGTCCCAGGATCGAGCTGCAAAAGATGACCAAGACTCAAGTAGTTCATTAGAAAGAGCTAAAAATGACAAACATGGTGGTTGGTGGAAAACACAAGAAACTGTAAGAAAAACTGAATATTTTAGAAGTAATGAAAGCTACAAGGAGGTAGCAAGTGAAAAGACGGTAACAACAGTTACAGAAGGGAAAACAAATAAATATGAAATTATCAGTGGAAGAAGAAGTTATATTAGTGAACAAACATCGGCAAGTAGGAATTCTTTAGCAAAACTTTATTCCTTTTTGGAAAAAAATGAAATTTTAAACGTTCCAGATAAATTACAAGTGCCTAATAGAGTAGTGTATGAAGAAGGTGAAGATGAAGAAGAAGATGCAGAAGAGCAGTCTGAAGATGCTGCACGGGGAAGTATATTTATAGGTGTTAAAGAGACTGAAGTTTCTGAGTTTGCAGATGAACACGAGGTCATCCCTACTACAAGTATAACTGAAGGAGATGAGGTAGAAGTTAATGATGAATTTGGTAGCAGCGTTGTGGAGTATGCTGATGAAAATGATACAATATATGCAGGTTTACAACCAGCTTCTATATATAATGCTGAAAATTCTGATGAATGGAAAGAAATTTTATATGGACCAGATGAGCAACTAGAAAATAATGAAGATGTACAGTATTATGATGGTGATTTAGATTATGGTGATGAAGAAGGTGAAATTGTAGAAGAGGAAGAAGAGGATGAAGAAGAAGTGGAAGAGGAAGAAGAGGACTATAATGAGGAAGAAATAGAGGAAGAAGAAGATGTAGAAGAAAGAGAAGCAGGAGAGGCAGAAACAGAGGATTTAGATGATGAGGATACTCAAAATCGGAGTGAAAGTAGTGACGTAATTTGCCTTGATTCTGATTCAGAAGAAACAAATCAGTACAGCTCAACACGAGATAATTTCTCAGTGAGTGATGTCCGGAAGGAACGAGTACATAAAGTCTGTCATGGAAAAGTGAGAAGAAACGGGTAGCGGGTAGATATTCCCCACAGTCCCAGTGGTGTTCGTCTACTTCAGGGACACGCCCCTGCCTGCGTGAGCCTTGGTTTTCTCCATTCATCCTTATTTTCGGATGGAGCCATGTCCTTACCTTTAGTCCTAGCTCTTGACCTTTAAATGATCCTTGCCCTTTTCCTCTTCTCGGTTTTCCTAACCCTCCCCTAAAAAAAAAGGAATGTAAAATAAAAAAAAAAGAAGTTAGAGAAAGGAGTGGGACCGGCAGAGTTGACGAGGTCGGTTGTGAACTTCGTCCACCCTGTTGGTCCTGGCATACCCTTGGATTATAGTCTCGGGTCTTTTCGCACATAATCATTTTCTCATGGTCTCATAGTCATGGAGACCATCATTTTCCCCCCGGTCTTGAGAGTGTATGATGGATTGATAGTGTGGAGTTGTTCAGTTGTTTAGTTAGCTCAACCCCCGTAACTATGGGGCATAAGGCCCTGTTAAAGTTGGTAAGTCTTTGGTGTCTCAAATGTAAGTTGGGAGGCCTTAGGAGGTCAGAACTCAGGGAGCTCCCGAACTTCTCTTTCTTCTTTTCTAATTCTGTCCCTTCTTGCTGTATGCTGGCCCTGATCAAGTCAGCATGCAGTGCCCGCACACTTACCCAAGTACTTACAGGCACACAAGTACACCCACTACTCTTCTTCTTTCCATCTCTTTCATTTTCCTTCTGAGCCTCTGTTCTCCTAAGTGCGATTTTCCTTTAGATTCCCCGGAGAAGCTCTGTGGTCTAGAAGATTGGGGGTACTATGCAGGGTACCCAGTTTCAAGTGGTTGGCAACCATGTTGCCTTTTTGGGGTGGGGGTGTGCCGCGGTTTCTCAAAGAAACTGCGCGACAGTATAAAAATATAATTTATTAATATAATGTGCGATTCTATTATTCCGCGACGTTCAGCTGCGCTGTGTTTCGGCGTTGCTGCAAGCCCAAGCCATCTGTTAGCGATAGCAGGTAATTGTGTTCCCCGTCTCAAAGCACCTGTTGGCAAGTTTGTTCAGTCGGGTCTCATCAACTGCACCGTGAACAGCCTATCCCTTCGGCAGACTGAGTTTGGTTAAATTTTGTATTTTTCTATCCTATCATGCATAGGTAGACTCTTTCAGACCTCCGGGCTCCCGGAGCGCCGGAGACCTGATCCTAGCATGTTGGAAATTCAATCTTCCACCATGTCCTGAACGGACCACACCAACACAGACTCTCGTTTCTCACCTGCCGGAGGAGAAATAACAGTAAGCATGCCACTGTAAACATCCCCTCAGCAAGACCGACTGACAGTCCAACAAGGCACAGACCACCTGGGAATCATCTGGACAAAACGAGGTGATATTAATCCAATACTTACCTAAATTTGGCCTCTATATAAAACAACTGGTATCGTGTGTTAACCATCTAAAAAAAAAACAAAAGTTCTACTCCATTGACTCACTACTGCATAAACTCATTTTAAATGTGCGCATGCCCGGCTGGACATAATTTTCATGTAATCTTGCTTTGATAATGTACTTAGTCTCGAGATCAATTGTAGCCCTGTTCCTGGCATGTGTTCAGCGCTCGGGAAAAAAATAAAATATAATAGTATAAACAAAAATTTTTTTATGCTATACCTTATTTTTTTTTATTATTTTGGTACTGAAGTATGCTTTTGCGATGATTAACCCAGCATCTGGTCCTCCTAGAACTATACCTCATGTAAATCTTAGTGTAGACCTCTACGGAAAGATCACGCATCCAGTAGAAAAAATTATAACCGAAATTCCTTACACGGATGGCTTGAGTATTACCAAACTATTAAACTTCATCAAATACCTCCTACAGATAAAAGATTGACAGCAACTAAACGATTGGCAAATCTTATAAGTCCTTCTACCCAAATGTAAACCACCGCTAAAAGATCGTGTACTGGAGTCATTAGCTCGCAACTTCCAGTAGAAGAACTTCATACTACCTTAATAAAACACTTTATTCCCACTGGAATTTATGAGGAACTCAAACGCAACACCGTACTTTGAGTACAAGGAGCCCACGAGAGACTGGCCCAAAATATAGCTGATATTAGAGAATCTTCCCGACTACTGCAAGTCAACTGGAGCGAAAAACAGTTGGTCGATACAATCTTAGTAGGATTATCTCCGGAAGAGAGATCTCGTTTAGCATTAATAAATAGGCCCAACATTTTCGCTGATCTAGAACAGAGCCGTATTCACTCGTCAAACGTGTGGTACTCAGATCAGAACAGACGTGCGTTACTCTCCACTATACACCGTAGAAGTGAAACGCAAGCCCTGAGAACACATGCAAGAACCCAGCGTGAAAGACGACCATTTCGAAGACCTACAAACTTTCACAACCATGGTAAATCAAATGACACACGACCTCAACAGGATACAAGTGATACAGCTCGTAGTGAAAGAAAATGTTATAACTGCGGGAAATTTGGACACCTCAGTAGAAACTGTAAACAGAAACAGCACTATCAGAAACCTCCTTATTCAAAAAAATATGTGAGGCAGGGAGATCCGAAATCCTGTGTCTCCGAAATCCTGTGTCTTCCGCAGCATCATGAAAACAGGTAAATCCCGAAAAGTCAACGAATTAAACAATACAAATAACCAAAGAAAATTAGACCCCTATGTTAAGAAGTTTATTGATAAATGTAATACTATTACTAAATGTGAAATCAGTAAGTGTCAATTACCATATATACAAGTAGACCTCGGTGTTACATCCACACTCGGATTAATTGATTCCGGATCAACTCTAAGTTTAATCAGTCAACAGCTAGCCGATAATTTATTTGAACATAACCTAGTTAAACGCAGTCAAACTGTGAATATTAAATGCACTACAGTTAACAAACAAAATTTAATGATAAAACTCAGCATCACAATTAAACTAAAAATCAAAAATCTAACGTGGTATTTTCCAATGTTGGTATGCGACGAATTAGGACCCGACTTAATATTGGGAGCTGACTTTATCAGTAAAACAGGTATAATTCTTGACATTCACGATAAGAAGTATTATTTTGGATTCGATCGTACACAAAAATATAGTTTTGATTGTGAAACAAATAAGTCAGAAAAATATATATTGAGTAAGAGAGTATTATGTTATAGAATAGCAAATGGAAAATATTTAAGAATAATTGCCCCTGATATCATTAAACCTATGCTGATGGAATACTACCATTCTTCCACCATTGGAGCACATATGGGAATAAATAAAACGATACATCGCATTCGAAAAGAATATCATGGGGAAAATATGAACAGCGAGATAGCTGGTTTCGTAAAAAGGTGTAAGTTGTGTGCACTAAGCAAGCCAGCACGAAACAGCCAAATAAGTCAATTAATCTCGGAAACTCCTACAACCCCGTTCTCTAAAATGTATTTAGACTTTTCAGGCCCCTACCCTCATTCTAAATCAGGAAATACCATGCTACTCATTTGTGTAGATTCATTCACCAAATTTGTCTGGATGTATCCCATGCGGCGAGCGTTAGCATCGAAGATTTTGCAGGATAGATTATTTAAAGATTTCGGTACACCAGTACATCTAGTGTCAGATAACGGACCACAGTTCATGTCCAAGGAATTCAAGAACATGTGTTTCAAACTCGGTATATACCACATTACCACTACTGAGTATCGTCCGCAAGGTAATATAGCTGAAAGGTATTTGCGAAACCTAAAATCTGCTTTAATAGCCTACCATGCAAACGACCATACGTCTTGGGACCAGAACCTATCCTGGATACAATTCGCCTTCAATTCAGCCTATCATGAAGGACATAAATCAACACCCTTTGAATTATTGTATAAATACAAACCTAACCACCCATTATCCACTAAGTGGAAAATACATGAGTTACTACCCCACGAAACTAGGGATAAGAATATAAAGAAAATCTGGAATGAAGCTCGCGCTAATTTAAGAGCGAACTTACGAAAATCACGAAAGTATCATGAGCGGAATAATAATAAAGTAGTAAAGTACCAAGTCGGTGACTTAGTAATGTATAAGAACACACCCGACGAGTAGTGCAATGGATAAGACCACCTCCAAACTATCATACCGATGGTGTGGTCCTTACCAAATTTACAAATACTTAACTCCAGTAACAGTAGCCCTGTGCGAACCCACTACGCAAAAATACGTACGTAGAACACATATTTCCCAGATAAAGTATTATCACGGAAAAAGAAATGCTAGAAAGCAAGCAAACAAAAAGGTATTAAAAGCTATACCTGCTACAGAGTACAGTGAAACTTCGATTAACCGTCAGGGTCGGGACCGGGACCGCGACGATTAATCGAATAGACGGATAACAGAAAAACCTTAAACAACAACCCAACCCCATCCATTGCATATGAACGAATGATAAAAAATGCACGTTTACGAACTGGAAATACACTGTACATACATGTATTTTATTTTACAGAAACAAACAATATACAATTTACATTAAGTACAGTATATGTAGTACAAAATATGTACGTACATATTGTTACATGAACTTACGCTCTAGACGTAAATACATATTCAAATTTTAAAATAGTCCGTCATTTTCTTTTGTTTCTTCGAGGCTCGTGCTTTCTGAGCGGCAATGTTACGTACTTTACGTAGGAGAAGTATCAGCATTGTGTTTGCCTCTTCTTGCCCCTCAAACCACTCAATGCATTTTGATAACATTGTTTCTGCTTCTGTATGGCTTAACGTAGTTTTTTCATTCAAAATATAACACTCGTCTTCGTCAATTTCTTCTTCTTCGTTGTCAATCACACTGGAAACAATTTCATCGAGGTTCAAAATGTCAAAGCCTCCGTCCAATTTGTCACATCCCAACCACTCTGTTACTTCTGCTGGTGTTATGTCTTCAGCATTCGGTACATTATTGCACAGTTGCACAATTTTGTCGGCACTACCATTCCCAGTTTCCTTAGGTTCGCCATCATTAGCTTCAGGCCAGAGTTTATTCCACCCATTTTTAAGATTTGACACTTGAAGATCATCCCATGCAGCAGCAACATTGAAAATTGCATCTTTTATGTTGGACGTTTTCCAAAACCCTTTTACAGACATTTTCCAATAAAAGCTTTCCTATAATGACGTTTCATGTTTTCATTTATGCCCTGGTCCATAGGCTGGATTAGTGGTGTTGTGTTTGCCAGAAGGAAGAGGCATGTTATTATGCTATCATCACTTTTAATTCCGCAAGTGGGATGTGCTGGAGCATTGTCCATTAGCACCAATGCTTCCTGTGGTAACTGCATTTCAGCCAAATGAGCTCTAACTTGTGGCACAAACACTTTGTGGAACCAATCGAAAAAAATATCTTGTGATATCTTTTGAGCGTAATAGGTAGCAGGCAATGCGTTCAAATTAAAATTTTTGAATGCACGAGGTGATTTTGCTTTTCCAATCACAAGCAGGGGTAACCTGTGATTGCCGGTGGCATTTGCACAAACCATTAAAGTGATCTGATCTTTTTGGACTTTAAAACCAGGGGCTGATGTCTCCGAAAGTGATGCCAATGTCTTTTGTGGTAAAGCTTTCCAATTGAGCCCGGTTTCGTCGCAACTGTACACTTGTTCTCTAACGAGGTTTAATTTGGCCACTTTCTCTTTAAATTGTTCTCTGTACTCGGCAATAACTGAGCTATTTGCACTAAGTTTTTCACCACTAATGTATAGTTTCTAAATGCCATGGCGACACTTAAACTTATCGAGCCATCCTATGCTTGCTTTAAAATTAGGATCTCCGTCAAGTTTTTTGTTCATTTCAACCGCCTTGGCCATTATTACGGGGCCTGAAAGTGGGATTCCTTGACTCCGTGCTTGTATAAACCATTGATACATAACAGTGTCCAGTTGGTCATATTTTGTTGATTTCATGGTTTTACGAGTCTTAGGATCTCCATCGATGTTTTGAATTTTTGAAACATGTTGTTCTATTTTTTCAGCATCGCGTTTAATGTCATTCACTGTGGTTCTTCCAATGCTATAAATGAGAGCAATGCTAGTGGGAGTTTCACCTTTTTTCAAACGTTTAATAATCTAAATTTTCTGGTTGAGATCTAACATGACCCGTTTACGCTTTTCAGCAATTTTTTAGCTGTTGCACAAAAACAAAAAGAAAAAAGAAAAGAAACCTTAACAACAAAACTTACTGGTGTGAATGGCACTATCGTATGCCGAAACAATTAAGCCACTACGCAACAAATAACATACAGCACCAAGCACAACAGCTTCTCAGCCACAACTGAAACTGACCACGTGTGCGATAGCTAGGTGGGCCAAGAACGTGACTCATCAATAGAACAATTGTGCGCCACTCCGGTGCCTCCGCCGCTCAGCAGTAAAGCGAGGATGATTTTTCGCGGCAATCTGGTTACTGTACACAGAGTACGGACTGACAGATAACAGAAACTGACGGTTAAAAGAATGACGGTTAACAGAAACTGATGGTTAAAAGAGTGACGGTTAATCGAAGTTTCACTGTAATTGAGTCACCACTTAATTACCTAATAGTATAAATAGTAACAAGGCCTGATCAACCTTAGATCCTGTTAAAAAAGTGAGAAGTCAGCTGACACCGAATATAAGTAATAATTAAGTAATGATTACTTAACGAGTAATACTATACTTATAGAACACCGCAGAGTAATTCTATAATAAGAGTAACTCACAACTAAAGAAAAAACTGGTAGTAGTCTTAAGTAGTAGTATTAAGAAAACTTTTGTGTGTTTTAAATATATTTCATGAAGTTTGAATTTTATGTATTCTAAGCATTAGTTTGTAAGGCGTTGTATATCTTGATAATAGTAAGATGTAAGTTGAGAGTGACTCATGCACCTCTTAAAGAAATTGAAAAGAGAAAAGGGTGAGAGAAATTTCACACAGAAATGCCAAGCATACTCCCAGTTCTTTGCTGACCAAACAACCCATAGAAATCACATCTTTTTTTACCACCCTGTGTCTTCTTTAAGCGGCGGAGTATGTGACGATTTCATTAATAATAAAAATATAATAAATAAATAAAAAATAAGAAGAGGAGAAAATTTAGATTTAAATAAAATCGCACATTTAAACCAACTTTAAATCCCTAAAATAAAGCAGAAATAAGATTTAATAAAGAGATTTAAAAAACCGAAAGGAATGCGAGTATAAAAGTAAGGAAACACCCTTAATAATTAACCATGCACTGACAGGCGGTAACCGGCATCAACACGCATATTAACCCATAAACAAAACTAATAATATGAGTAAAGTGCAACTCAATAAAAATAAACAAGGAAAAAACAGTTGTATACAATAATCATTTCTGAAGTAAAGGATATCTTTGGATAATAAATGTGTCAAAGATTAAAACGGTAAATATCGATTAAAAGGCGGAACTATTTTTCTGGTAAAGCGTAAACTCCACGAAGTTACTTTACCTCTCCCAATAAACGTACAGTACTAGTGATGGAGCACTCACGCAGCAAAACTGGTCGCATCCGAACGATGCCACAAAACAAAACAATATTTTGTTTCTTTTAAGTTCAACTAAGAACAGTGTGCAACGTAATGTAGCGGTAAATAGTGAGTCCTATATAAACATGTAATATAAAAGAAAAAAGAATGAATAAGTGTGCGCGATGACATCTCTACATACTAATTTGTAAGAGAACAATGTATTTAAAATAAAATAGGTACTAGGTATCTAAGGTGAAAACTCCTTATCAATAACTATGTAAAGTGCATATCTGTGGAACAAACATTAACATGAGTTATACTACTAACGAGGTTTTCTACCAGACATCCGAGAAAAGAGTACCAGCCTCAGAATCACCGAACTCACTTCAGGAACTTCAACGTCAACGGAAACTACAATAACAACAAACCATCAGTAGACACCCCAAGGACCGAGGAGCCTAATCTGAATCAACATCAGGATACCATACGGTGACGCGGAAGCCAGTCTTCCGTGATTAAGTAATATTCAAATAAAAATGTACCAAAGACAATTTAAATAACACTTCAAGACTTTTAAGAGTAGTCACTAATTGTAACCAGTAGTATGTAATATGCTTAAAAATATGTGTAGTAGAAAGTAACGCTTAAATTATAGAGCGTCTCTGTTTCTAAAGTTTAAATAATGCCCATTCTTCAAATGGCAAAAGCTAAATAAAGTCCTTTTCATTATTAACAAACAAGTTTTAAATCCCGGATCCGTGGAGAATTTAAACACATAAACTTCCTTATTTAAAGGGCCCTTCTGAAATATATGTTGTAAACTGTAATCTGTAAATTAAGAATCAGCTATGTTGAAAACCTTATGTACAGATTTTAAGGTTATAGAATAATAAAGAGATGTCATTATATAACACACAAAACTGAGTGAATACATCAACAGGAACCCATGTCCATTTTCCTTCAATTATAGAGATATCTCAAAATTATATGTGTTTAATTTGAAGTTGGTTAATTCTATGGCAGCCTGTGTAATTGACCAGAGCCAATGTAGCACAGGTTCCCGGTATTATAACGTAGGTACGTTATAGTACTTTACATCGGACAAGACCGTGTCCAACAACCTGGTAAGTACCTGGGCGCCGGTACTCAATCCAAAGGGGACCCGACAAAACTCGTACAACCCGTAAGGAACGACAAAAGCCGTAATGGGCATCGATTTTTCAGATAGCGGAATCTGGAAGTAGGCGTTGAGAGGTCCAGGATACTAAAATACCTCGCGCCTGAAAACCACTGGAAGCAGGTATAGATATTCGGTAACGGCTGCGCTTCAATCTCGATATTCTTATTGAGGTTACAGTAATCAATAACCAACCGAGGTTTTTTATCAGGTCGGCAGACCAAAAACGCTGGACTCGCATAAGGGGATACGCTCGGCTTGATCACGCCCTCTTTAACTAGCTGGTCTGTAATCTCACGCATGGCTTTCATTTTGGGGGGGGGGGGCGAGCTGGTAGGGATGAGCCTTGACAGGCCGGTTATCCAGCAAAGTTATATCATACGTCAACCTGTCCGTCCGGCCAAGCTCCCCGGTCAAAACGTTCTTATGACGGCCACATACCTTAAGTATTTCGTCCGCCTTCTCTCGGTCGAGGTGTCCCGACATCAAAAGGCCCTTTTTCCAAAAGGTTAGAATGACAGCCTTCAGGACTGTTTTTGCGGTCGCACAGAGAAATACGGTTCTTCGGACGAAATTTGAAATATATTATCCCCTGGTGAATATCCAGCACCAAACGGGTGCGATGGATAAAGTCTGCGCCGAGTATGAGGTCGCAAGACAGGCCCTCGGCGACCAGTATGGGGAAATTCCAGGTAAACGCGTCTATTTTCACCCTGCACAAGGCTTCCAAATTGATTTGTAAGTTGCTGTTGCAGGCACTCCTCCATACTACAGCACTCTTAGTCCGCTTCAAGACGCTTTGGTTATTATCAATACTCTCGAACAGCCGACGCAACATAATTTTGCGCACCGACCCAGAGTCAATCAGTTCACGGTTTTATCCCTAAAGTTTACTTCCCCCTGGGGTGAAAATACTTTGTTCTTGAACAAACTCGTTAAGTTCTTTTCCACTCCCAGATGTTCTTTGTACAAGTCCTGGGAAGTGACTCTTTGAGTCAACATTCGGCTCTTTCTTCCGTTGGTCGTGCGACGGCGCTTTCGGGGATTCTTTTTAGACGGTTTCCCGACAAACGAATGATACTGCCAGATGTAGTACCCCTTTTTACCACACAGGTAGCAAGTCGGGGTGAAGGAATTCTTGACGGGAACGCGGCGGCGGCTAGTCAGGTCAGGCTTACGGCAGAAAGTTGAGAAACAGTTGCTGACCGTACTGTCTCTCAATACGCGTTTTTTGGATTAGCGGTTCTCAAACGGGGACAGTAACGCCTCACGTGCCCTTCCTCCTTACAATGGTAACACAACCTCCGGTCCTCGCGTGGTCCGGCATTAGCGGGGGGGGGTAGCAGGGCCTCTATTTGCCGTAGTCTGGTCAGTGAATTGGAAATTAGCCACCTCCACGCAGATCTTGTCCAGATCGGCAAACGTGGACGGGCGGTTGCAGAACATGAGACAGGACCTCGTTTGGGTGGACAGCCCCGAAACGATGTTATCTACTACTTCTCTCTCAGTCACGGGTAGTCGCAGTATTGGGCTGCCTCTTTTATTTCGGAGATGTAAGTCGACAGAGGCTCTCCGCGCGCTTGGGCTCTTAAAAACAGCTTGTGACGATTTAAATTGTAACCATTATTAAAAAAAGAAAGAAAAAAAAAATTAAGGTTGCAAGCCATTAACCATTTAAATCTCACAATAATAATAAAAACATGTAGGTACTAAGTGTGAAAGGAAGAAGTAATTAATAAGGGCAAAGAAACTGTAATAATAAGGCATATTCTAAATAATTATTATTGTCGTATTTAACCCTTGCTTGCTATCAGGCGCCTACCTGTTGATTCCGGACTCGACATGTTTTCCGAGTCTTCTGTAATTAAGAATAAAATAAAAAACTAATGTTAATAATTAAAGAATCTGAAGACACAGATAGTCACTAAAATAACTCATTTAAATTATGTATTTTTATCTAGGGATAGTTTGTATAAATAAAAATGTTTATTTAGAGAGAGACAGGGACTATATTCTCGCGGAATAAACACCCCACTACCTCGTGTGCAGTACCAGGGGAAGCGGGCGAAAAATCTCTCTCTCGCTATGAAGACTCCAAGCAGTGCACACGCACGAGCAAAAGCTCTGTTGGAATGTTGTGTGATTTGTTGTTAGTTTGGCTTATTTCAAATGTAGTTTATTAACTGCTACACAAAAGAGTGTAACATGTAACATTAATTAAAAATCAGAAACGTGGTAACAAGAAGAAATATGTGACAACAAAAGTACGAGTATTAATAACGATGACTGCTAACTTCACCAACTGACGACACTTTTCAACATCCTACCTGGAGATGTGAACTACCAGAATTTACAACTCTAGTAGACCCGACAGAAGATGCAGTTCGACACATCAAAGAATCTACGCCTACCATCGTAGAAGGTTCGACCTAGACTGCAGACGTTTAAGCCTTTAATGACTAAGACCAGACCTAGATGAGGACGACGCTTTTAAGGATTCCCAAGACGGACACTCCCGGAGGAAATTTCTACATACCAAATTAAAGGTGACTCGATAGCACGTCTATCGAGGAATAAATAATAATTATAATTGTAACACAATACACTTTAAAGGAGAGACTTTTCAGAGACGATTAAACTTGTAAAGATTAAAAAAAATTTAACTCTAAGAATTTAATGTAACGATTCAGACATCATACATTGTAACAGTTTAAATCTTAATGTATCGTAGTATTATTAATACCATTCTTCAAATGGGATAATAATGAAGCATAAAACTAAAGGTCTTGCAAGCTAATATCATGAATTGAATATAATTAAAAGTTTGATGACTAAATACCTAAGGTTACCCGGATCCGTGGTATAGCTAAATAAAATCTGTTGTGATTCCAAAGTTTAAATAAAGAATTCAAATAACTTTAATAATTCAATTAGTAATGTCATGGGATCTATCTTGAGTAAATGTTATTTTTTTTAAATGTTTAATAAAGAGAAGTCTTCTTGTTACACACATATACTGAGTACATAAATCAACAGTTTTCCCATTCCCTGATTCCTTTTATATTTACTCTGTGTTGTTCTGATAAAAGTTTCAGCTCGTCGAATAAGGCAGCCTGAATAATTGGCAGAACCAATTATTTCGGGTTCCCTAAGTTATAACACTAGAGAAGATGTTATAAGCGTAAGGAGGAAAACAGCCGATCAGGAATAAAAAATTCCAGGGCTTCCTGGTGAAAACGGTCAAAGTTATCCGCCGCTAGGTGCTTGACAAGTCGATCGCCCAAAGCCCCGTTATAATAAGGCATAAGCAAGGCCAGAAACCTGGCCTCCGAAACCGGAAAGTACCTTTCCAGTCTCATGGCGACTTTAAAAAACTCTAGAAGAGTTTCCACACAGAAACCGTCTGCCTTAGGGAGGCCGCCGACTATTTTTTCAGCGGGATGTGGTAATTTGCTATAACAAAAGCTGGTAGGCAGCAGTGAAGGAGAGGCGTTCGCTTCGCTCAAGAAAGGGTTCCGCTCGAGTCCGGGAACGGCGTTCCTAATGGGGCCGCCTTATCTTCAAATTGAATGAGCGAGCTAGCGTTAGAGCTACTGCCACCCGGCCGTGCGGACTCGTGTGGGCTCGCCTCGTTTTCCGCGACGGGGCAAGTCTCGCTGGCCGCCAAAACCTTTTTAACCTTTTCCCCTATTAAGACTATGTGTTTCCGGGCGTTTACGTCCCCCGACGATTCCGCCCAGGACTCTAATAACTTTAACCGGCCTTCAAAGGCCCGACACCTGGCTCTAAGCATTTGGTGATCGTTCCGGCACTGGGACTCGCCGATGTTTGCCAGATCGACATCTAAAATATCTGATATTAAGTCGGATTCTTCGCATTCGCTCGAAATACCAATTCCCTCGAGATGTTTCGCATCGGTGGTTTTCCCTTCATGTATTACATTACGCAGGCATTTCCGCAGTTCCCCCACTGTCCCGTTTTTTAAGACACCACGAGCCCTTAATTCGAATAACAAGTCGCGCTTTCGTATCTGGTCAATGTCTCTTAGTAAGGCCATTTTACGAGTAGTGGAGAAAATTGAAATATACAAAGCGCAACGATAAGGGAGCAGCTGATTGATGTGAACTGCAGATATGGCAAACTGGGCCGGGCGAATACCGCAATGCACAGCGTAATCTGCCAGACAAAGTACAACTAACGGTTTTCTTTTCCCGAGCGAATAATTTGAACAATTCCGAATAAATCGATTTTACAATAAGCTAGCTACTCGTGACAAAATTTGCTAACCCCACATAACATTTCGAAATACCTCACACAAAACCCTATACAAAATTTCATGGACCAATAGCGTGAAATACAAAATTTCAACACAACTCACTAACAAAAAATACAACATTAACAAAATTACACATAATAACTATGCATTATAACCCAAGACCAAGTAAAACCGCCCTCCGGCTACCACTTCTGTTGCACGCTTCCTCTGCGTTCGCTGGGGCCCAAAAGCGCAACACACATAATATACCCAAAATAACATAGTATATCACAAAACCAACCAAAATACTTATTACTATTTATATCTCTCTACACCTTATAACACACTATCCAAGTACAGTATACTTAAAGCTTAACATAATTCATAAAATGGGGGGTGGGTCTGAGTAAAAAATTTGAAACGCCAGTTAGTGAACAGAGTCGAACCTGACCCGTTTATTTTCAAATGATACGAGCCTCGAAACCTTGCAAAATTACAAAACAGTCAGCCAAAGTTAATCCAAGTTAATCAATCAGCACTGAGTTAACCCAACTCCTAAAAACTAAATGTCGAAAAGACTAAATACTGAATAAATAGTAAAATAAATACTAAAATTCAATAATTGTACTATTTACAACTTGGATAAACGAATTACTGGATATGAAACGGTTGCATAGATCAATACTGTGGTCTACATTAAATGGTGTTTAGCATACAAGCGGTGATCGGTTTATGAAAATTCTGACACTGTGTTGTTTCACAAAATATTCGCAAAGGTTCTGGTTTATGTCACTTAAAGTGAGGAAACTAGTTCAGCACTCTTTTCATTATTGATTGCAGTATGACTTTCACCGGAAGCTGTTAACTGTTAAATATTATTTGACACTCCAGCGAGGTTCACTCACGGCCTGCCATAGCTGGTCGCAACGGGTGCACGTTTCTCAGCTCGTGCTCTGGACCATGCTGGAAGATCGTTGGTAGAAGGCTACGTCGAGTCTATGTACTCGTATTCTCGCTCCCGTACGTCGGACCAAGTTTTTTAACTTGGTAAACGAGGCTTCTTACATAGTGTTGAAAGGACGGCTCTGTTCACAAAGGCGGTCTGGTGTTCGACTGACGAGATTTAACCGGACAAACGGCTCCATTAGTAAAGGGAATGACGTGACGTCAGGCGTCGGGTAAAGTACGATTCGTCGATCGTTGCATTCGGTTGAAGCCGAATAATCGCAACAATATAAACGCAGAAGAAGAAATTGAAAGCGAAGTTTTTGGGCAAGAGTGTTAAAAATCGAAGGAGTCCAGGGTACGAGAGAGAAAAACGCAGGTTCAAAGTGGACTGAAGACAGGAACAAGAGACATAGTGAAAAGATAAAAGAATATTGGAGAAAAAGAAAAGAACAAGGAATAAAGAACTGAAATTGGCATGTGGTTCTCAGAAGGCCGATACAAATAAAAAAATTCATCAAAAACTAACAACCAGAAAACAATCACAAATGTTTTTAAGGGTGTAACTGAGTATACAGTTATAACTAATATGGATTGTGCTCCACGTTTGGATGCGCCAAATATAACTTTATGACAACTACTGCACCACGTTGATGGCGACAAATATAACTATATGGATATTGTGTAGTCCCCTTCTTTTCGGGGTTTTTAATATACAGAGTTTTAATTTCATTTTTGTGCTAAATATAAAGATTCTTAATTCTACAGTGTGATTGCGTCTGATAAATAAGTATATCTCCTCGTTTAATTTGTGAAATCAATAATTACTGTTGAGCGCCAGAGCAGAGAACCTCAGGGTGATCAAATAATGACACTTTCTCGTTCAGATTCTAATAATCTTATATTGATTCTTTCATAATACAGACATGTGAATTAAAATTCTAATACTCCATACTGCAAATTCTTTATATTGTATCAATTGACTTATCAATTGTCAAGCTGCTAATTACTTATTAAAACAAACGGTTACTTGATTCACTAATCTTTAGAATTACAATTGCTCACCATATAAATTGAATTACTAGATTGCAAAATTACATTTACTCACACAACATAAATATTTAATCGATATCATTTTAAGACACATGATAATATTCTATCAACCATTATGAATTTCTTAACATACTAACATTTGCGTGTAAATTAACGTCTTACTTACTTCCAATTGTTACTATGTCTTAATTTATTTATTACATTTTGTTATATAAAGACTTAGCTATATCTACACATATACTTATTATTCTTCTTGACATGTCATAATACATAAATTACTTTGCTTAGGATCTGAACGAACCGTGGGGTCTTTTAGAATGAGATGAGTTTAGTTCGGTAGACATTAATTACTATGTCTGAAAATAATTGGTTATAAATTGTTATTATAGAATTGTGTTACTTGTTTTGCAGGATTCCTCTGATATGACTGGTGTTTCCACTTTGATCAATACACTTCACTCCACTAATAAGCACCTTTGATTTATCACTTTTGTAACATACGTTCGCGTTATACAATCGACGCGCACATAGATATATATATCTTCTTGTTTCGTACTTACGCACACCTAGGTATAAATATCTTCTTGTTCCTACTTACGCGCATATAATAAATATCTTCTTGTTTCGTACTTACGCACACATAATAAATATGTTGTTTTCCTTTCACGGTACTAATTATTCTTCCGACTCTTTATCATAACAATTTAGACATTATGTATAAGTTTAGAGTACGTTGCCATTATAATTACATTAATGGAGTTATTTACTGAGTGACTTAAGACTCCTACCCATTAGACTTCGATGGACTCCTTCGACTAGCGACTAATAGTAGTAATGGTAGTGGTAGCACTACTAGTAGTGATTTTTTTTACCATGTTCTCTTTTTATAGTTTACTTGGAGATGCCCTCTCTTCCGTCATAGCCTTTCCGAAATTCCTTTCCCATTGGTTTTATTTTGAAAATTTCCCCGGTTTGTTTGAATATACCCATTCAGACATCATAATTCTTTCGCGCTACATAGTGACGCTACGGCTTATTGGTCAATGTGTTCGGGCACGAAGTTTTACCGCGTGGCCGCTTAAATTGCTAAAAACGACGCTACTTCCTAACTTTCATACTTTCTGTTGGGGTGAATCCCATTGTGTTTTGAAGGACATAGCCTCGCCTTTCTAACGGGACTTACGCATTTTGCTGTTTCGATCATACAAAGCACTTTTATGTTTTTATGACATGCAAGATACAAGCTTCTATTATATTTCTATCTGGCTGGCGACAGACTGTCAGCGCACTTGGCCTCACCCTGTCTCTTCTTATACTACATATTTTCTTTTTACATACATAACAATTTCTTACTTACTATTACTGTTCAGAATTAATAATACATTATTAATAATTGTATATCATATTTGCTTAATTGAGAACTTATAAAGTTATGTTACACAGTACTGCTCGGCTCGGTGTCATAAAAACAGTAATTATTATTTTATTTCTACAAGTGGTTTATTAGATTAGTGTTGTGTTTGAAAAATATTTCGCTGAAGTGATAGTCCCGAGTCAACTTTAGCAACACAACATACAAATCCCGTTATAAGAACACATACAAGACTATGGGATACATATCTCTGCTACAAAATCTCTCTCTCTCTCTCTCTCTCTCTCTCTCTCTCTCTCTCTCTCTCTCTCTCTCTCTCTCTCTCTCTCTCTCTCCTCTCTCTCTCTCTCCCTTACACACATAAAGAATTTCGACAAAACCGAAACATCGAAGCATGATAATGTTTTGTAAACAAAAGATTTCTAGACTGTGGGGAATTGAAAGTGTGGAACCGTTACATTTTTCGATGACGCATTTTGTGGAATGACCCCCAGCCTAAAAACAATATCTTGTTAAAAAAAGAGTGCTTTTTCTGCCCAAATGGCGTAAAACTTCCGATTTCAGGAAACAGCTTGTTTACAAAGTGATAAGCTATGTGAGTTTGGTCAAGTTATCAATCGATACATAATTTTCAACCTTTTCTCAAAAAATTCTTTGCAAAAAACAATGAACACACGATGTGTGTGTGTGTGTGTGTGTGTGTGTGTGTGTGTGTGTGTGTGTGTGTGTGTGTGTGTGTGTGTGTGTGTGTGTGTGTGTGTGTGTGTGTGTGTGTGTGTGTGTGTGTGTGTGTGTGTGTGTGTGTGTGTGTGTGTGTGTGTGTGTGTGTGTGTGTGTGTGTGTGTGTGTGTGTGTGTGTGTGTGTGTGTGTGTGTGTGGATAGTAAATATTTTATATATTTTTTAAACTAGAATATATTGTTACGACATCACAGAACAATCTACATGTTTGTCGAATGTGCCAGAAGAATCTCGATGTAACGCGTGTGGCGTACGTGCTTGTCGACACATTTTCGAGAGGTTTCTCAAAGGCGCCAGCTGCGCGGACTGTGTCAAGGCCGCAGTTAATTACGTAGTTCACACGAGCACTAAGACGCAATTAGGAACATTCTGGTCGGTGATTGCAGGTATAAATACATAGCGGCAGCGGCCTTACGTCAGTATAGCAGCGATATATTTACAGAGCTGTTCGAGTTATTATCGGGCGAGATTACTGTGCGCATTCAAGTGGTTATTAGTTAAGTGTTGCGTTTTATAATCGGGCGGTAATTGTAATACAATTGTGTTTAATATTAGAAACATTTTATTTACGTGTGAACAATTTTTATTTGATTTGTTATAAGAGACTGTGTTGTTAATTACGACCTGTTTAACTGTGAAAATTAAAGCTGGTGATTATCGACTTAATTGGTGTCTTGCATTTTTGTTTCCACTGTACCTACGACGATCAAGTAGACCGTCGTAACAGTGGTGTCAGAACTGGGATAGAACGGTTAACAGTGGAAACAGTGGACACTTTGTACAAGACGAGTGTAATTCGTAATTAATCGGAAAACAATGGATACCAGTCAGATGATAGAATCATTCCAAGCAATCCTACTACAGACGGAGAAACGACAGGATGAGAAACACAGACAAGAGGCGGCAGAAACACAAAAACGATATGATGAGAAATGGAGACAGGAAAGAGAAACGGCACATGAACGACAGAAAGCATTAATGGAAGAACGACTAAAAGAAAAACGTAAGCGTGAAAATGAAACACGAGGGACGAAAAAAAGAATTTAGTCGTCAAGCAGACGACATTAAGGCGTTCGTACAAGACGATAACACTGCAAAATTCGTCCTTTCACAAGGTGAGCTAAACAAACAAGTTGACAGAATATCTGAAATAGAAAAATCTGTGTCAACTATAAAAACAAGTATGTCAAGTTTAGAAGTTTCTATTACAAATTCAATAAAACAAATTAAAAAGGATGTCGAACATTTAGTCAAAGAAATAGTTGATAAAGAAAGACCATCAATAAATGCTGATGAAGATTCAAAATATCAGAGAAATCAAACTGTAGTAGAGCCAGTGTTCGCAAAGGCCCCAACGTTTGATGGAAGCATTCACTGGGCAACTTATATTCGCCAATTTGAAGCTGCCCCTCGCTTAAATAAATGGACGGAAGAAGAGAAAGGACTTTCAATAATTCTTGCTTTAAAAGGGCCTGCCTCAGAACTAATGCAGAAAGTGCCATCTGACAGTCAGAACATCTATGCCGAATTAACAAAAGCTCTGGAATTACAGTACGGTGACAAGCATTTGTGCGAAGTGTACCGTGAACAACTTAAAGCGAGGCGACAGCGTTCAGGGGAGAGCCTTCAAGAGTTTGAAGCGAATGTCGACCGAATGACGAGATTGGCTTATCCCGAAGAATCGGGGGACTTCCGGAAGTGGATTTCTCTCATTATGTTTATTGACGGTATCAGATATAGTCAATTACAACAAGTTATAACCTCTTCTTTTGAGTTATAACGGAGGGAACCCAAAATAATTGGTTCTGCCAATTATTTCAGGCTGCCTTATTCCAGACGAGCTGAAATTTAAATCAGAACAATACACAGTAAGACATACAAGGAATCAGGGAAGGTGAAACTGTTGATTTATATACTCCGTATATGTGTGTAACAAGAAGACTTGCTTTATTAAACATTTGAAATATAACATTTACTCCAAAGAACAGATCCCATGACATTATTAATCAAATTATTAAAATTAATTGAATTGCTTTATTTTGACTACGGGATCACAACAGATTTATCTAGCTATACCCCCGGATCCGGGTAACCATTGATATTTAGTCTCTAATCTTTTAATTATATTCAATTCAAAACTTTATCTTGCAAGACTTTTTACCTTTTTGCTTCTTTATATATTCCATTAGAAGAATGGTATTAATAATACTACGTTACGTTAATATCTAAACTGTTACAATTGAATGATATTGAATAGTTACAATTAAATTCTCAAATTTAAGTTTTTACTTTATATTCTTATAAAATCAATCGTCTCTGAAAGTCTCTTTAATAGAGTATTGTGTTACAAAAACTATTATCATTATTCCTCGATAGACGTGCTATCGAGTCACCTCTATTTTTGGATGTAGTAATCTCCTCCATGTGGTTCCGTCTTGGGAGTCCTAAAGCGTCGTCCTCGTCTTGGTCTGGTCTCAGTTGTTCATGGCTTAAAACGTCTGCAGGATAGGTAGAGTCTTCTACACAGATACTCGTTGATTCTCAGATGTCTCGAACTGCATCATCGTAGGGTATACTAGAGTTGTAATTCAGATGGTCCATGACCACAGGTGAGAAGTTGAAAAGATTCGTCCATCGGTGAAGATTGCAGTCATCGTTTTTTTTAACACTTGTCGTTTGTAGTTACATCTTTCTTCTTGTTACAAATTTTTTTGAAATGTTCTTTTTGTTAACGTTACATGTTACACTTTTTGTAACACTTAGTAAAATACAAAATAATAATTAATTAATCCACACTAACAATAAATTGCATAACTTTTGAACAGAGCATTTTGCTCGTGCGTCTGCACTGCTGGGAGTCGTCATGGCGAGAGCGGTATTTTTCGTCCGCTACCCTTGTACATGACAAGAGAGAGTGGGGTGTTTATTCCGCGAGCATATATAGTTCCTGTTTCTCTTTGAATAAACTTTTTTATTTATACAAACTATCGCTAGATAAAAATACATCATTTAAATTAATTGTTTTAGTTACTCTCTGTGTCTACAGATACTTTATTTATTAACATTAGTTTACTATATTATTTTTAATTACAGTAGGCTCGGAAAACATGTCGATTCCGGTATCAACAGGTAGGCGCTTGATAGCCAGCAAAGGGTTAAATACGAACATAATAATTATTTACAATATGCCTTTTCTTTACGGATACTTTGCCCTGATTAATTACTTCTTACATTCACATTTAGTACCTACATGTTTTTATTATTATTATTATTATTATTATTATTGTGAGATTTAAATGGTTAATAGTACGCAACCTTAATTAATTAAAATTTTTTTTTATTTTTGCAATTGTCACAATTTAAATCGTCACAAAGTGTTACGACTGGCACGGCATGATAATAAATCAGACCCTCTTGTTCATGCTCTCCGTTCTGAAGCTGCCAAGTCGGCTACCTACATTAATCAAAGTAGCCATCACGTTGTAGCCTTAACGGATCCAATATCACAGTATCGTCATGGCGAACGGCATAAACAGACGAGTCAAAAACAACAGTTTAAGAAGTCAGCAGCGCCACAACGATCTTTCGAACCAAAAGATAAAGACAGAAGACTGAAGTGTTACAACTGTGGGAAACGAGTGATCGCACCAATTGGAGAAGTAATGCCCCAGAACAGCATAGTTTCCACGCTACTTAAGACTAGTGGAAACTTGATCGTTAATGGACTTGCGGAAGGTAAACCAACATCATTTACAGTTGACACGGGCGCTACAGTGTCTACTGTACGCCCTGACTTAATCAGCAACCGACGGCCTCAAATTAGCTCTTGTACAATACACACTGTGACTGGAAGCCCCGTCAATGTGTTAGGAAAGATAGACGTACGTGTACGCCTGGGCATTCTCGAGTTTAACCACCAAATGCTCGTTGCAGACATTGTCGATGAAGTGATTCTTGGCACGGACATTATGAATTCGTTGTGGACTTAAGAGAGAATGTCCTGAAGGTTGGCCAAGAGAAGATAAAGTTTTGCATGGCTAAAATGACAGGGTCTGCCAACCATTCAATCAAGCAAGTGGCATTGGCCGAAGAAGAAATCAACAGGTCTGGTCAAGAGGAACCTTTCCTATTCCAGGCGGAAATGGAAGAACTAGCAGAGGAAGTACACATACGTAAAACAGCAAAAGAAGTGACTGGAAAGCCAACTATGGGTGTCAAAGAAAACCCCTTGTTTGTTCCTGAGTTAATAGAAGCGCCCAGGGGAAAAGTTGTTGAACATGAAGTTACGCAAGAGGTGTTGATGAGATCCAATCAGACTTTGATCAACTAGTGGTGTTTAGGTCATCAGTACATGACGCAACGGGAGTGATTCCAGCAAAACTAGCGGTTGAGCAGAAGACTCGTATTCCTGGGAACTTCATGTTCGGACCACACGAGACCGATTCGAAAAATGGGAGAATTATCTTACGCAAGGACGTCCACCTAGATCACCTGGCCGAGTATTACTTCAGAGACAGTTTGCAGTTCGGGACGAACAGGCTTAAGGAGGGGACAGTGTTACATCACAGAACAATCTACGTGTTTGTCGAATGTGCCACAAGAATCTCGATGTAAAGCGTGTGGCGTACGTGCTTGTCGACGCACTTTCTAAAGGTTTCTCGAAGGCGCCAGCCGCGCGGACTGTCTCAAGGCAGCAGTTAATTACGTAGTTCACACGAGCGAATTAGGAACATTCTGGTCGGTGATTGGAGGTATAAATACATAGCGGCAGCGGCCTTAAGTCAGTATAGCAGCGATATATTTACAGAGCGGTTCGAGTTATTATCGGGCGAGTTTACTGTGCGCGTACAAGTGGTTATTAGTTAAGTGTTGTGTTTTATAATCGGACGGTAATTGTAATACAATTGTGTTTAATATTAGTGATATTTTATTTGAGTGTGAACAATTTTTATTTGATTTGTTATAAGAGACTGTGTGGTTAATTACGAACTGTTTAACTTTGAAAATTAAAGCTGGTGATTAGTGACTTAATTGGTGTCTTGTATTTTTGTTTCCAGTGTACCTACGATGATCAAGTAGACCGTCATAACAATAGTTATTATTTACAATGTTTTGACAGTTTATTTTACATTACTGTCATCATCAGAAACAGAACGTACAAATAAATAGTTAAATAAATTTGACATTTATTGCTTATAACAGCTGTTTTGGTGTATTCTTGTTCAAAATGTATAAAATATTATTGATTATTCATATTTAAATAACAAGCATAGGATGAGGAATTATGAATATATAAAAACTGTCTTACAAGTTTTTTTCAAATTTTGTGGTGTATATTTTTCACAATAATAATCAGCCTTTTATGTACTTATCCACTTTACAGTCTTCAAACCAAAAGATCACTTTTTTACAGACAATACCGGTATGTGACGAGAAACACTCATATTACATAATACACAATAAATTATGACTTATTAATTGCACTAGACTGCTAATTTGATAACGTTCAACAATGAACATATGTTTAAATAGCAAACACAGTTTTAATTTAACAAAAAAAAAACTGTACAACAGCAATTCAATTTTTGACAAGTACATACATCATAACCTTGATTGCCATCACATGATTATTCATCATTTTCTACTCTTTGTCAATGAACTTGTTCAGATAAGTACATACTACATTGTACAAATTACTCCATAAGTTAATAGCAACTGGACTGACAACTTAGACAGTACTATAAAATAGTATGTAGTAGGCACTATACTTCATTGAGACTACAACATGTATATGAAGAAATTAACGGAATATTAATGAAATACAGATAACGAATGAAAAATATAAGAAAATTTATAAGAAAGATCAGAAGGGAATTAATTATCAAATAAATCGATATTACGAATTAATAAGTAAGAAAGTGTGTCACGAATGGATAAACCAATGGGATTTATCTTTAAAGACATTTAATTACATGCAACCATTCGTACACGAATTTTAATACGAATTTAATACCCTTACATTATTGTAGTAAGGGTCGTTATATGGATGCATGGGAAGAATTTGAAATTTATAGTGGACATAATAACCCAGTTACTCATGATGGCATACTTAACGATACATTAAATTTCAAATCAAACCGCTGTATGACACCGCGCTACAATCGATTATAAGATAACACACGGCGTGACATGCATTTGCTCAGAGTCCAGAGGGCCACACGCTGTGCACTGCGTCGGACGCTTGTATAGGTTTTATTATTGTACATATTGTAACGAATCGCTTGGTGCGTACCTGTTAAAATGTGTTTACACTTGTTTATTATGTGTATTAGTGTTAATGTGGTGTGTTTGCCTCACACCGGTCGTTACATTAATCGTAGTCACTACTGGAGTCTGTAGCGTTGTCAAAATTACCAGTACAACCTACCTGTTAATTCATAGGGGTTGCAAATCCCAGGTGGCGCCAAATTGTTTATATCAAAACAATTAAAATAGTTAAATTACAAGTTGATAAGTGTTATTAGCGTTGACAGCTGGAGCGTTCAAATGGTTCCCACCGCTGTACAGGTTGCCGTCTTGTCCACTCGTGACGAGCGCTAGTTGGTTACTGAATAAAAGTTGCTAACACACATATATTCTACAACGTCCTATGAAATAAAACGATAGTAATACTCTGTACTGTGATTTTAATACAAATTCAGCATTAATTAATATGACAAAAGGATTATAAATGGTTTGATAACAAATTGCTCCGGCATAACATGAGACGCCAATATTTCAAGGTTGGCAAATCGATTTTAAAACAAGTTATTTCGATGCCAAGATGGCTACAGTTTACATACAAGATATTAATCTGTTTAAAATCTGGGGTCCTTTGGATTATAAAATAAGACATAAACGTTGGTTACATTAAAAAAGTACACTACCATACCTTATACGTACTTAGAAAGTATAATGTGTTTTTACAAATTGTTCGGTAGTGTCGTATTCTTGGTTACAAAGTTCGCACACTAATGCGAGGTTATATTTTGATTAACAAAATGTTTTTACGTAAGTTAATTATGCATTAAACCTTTGAAAGAAAATTATATTTGTTCAATAGTGAGAAATTTGATCATTTGCGAAATATTTAAAGTAATTTGGTTTCTGGGAGAAAGGAATTTATTTGATACTTATCAGTTCAGCCAGTGTTGATAGGTAGTCATCTGAGGTAGTGGAAATTCTGCATATTTGGACTGGTTTTAGACTTCGAACATCTTTTTCTATCTTGTCTTGGGATTCTGCTTATTAATTTATTGTTATTTGGTTCCAGGACATCGTTTAATCTTGGTAGTTCTGCATCTATTCGTCTTTGGTTTCTATGGTTAACTTCCGAACGTCTTTTTAACTATTTAATGTAAAATTTCAATCATCACAATTTTGCGTGCCGCTTACCCACGCTTCGTTTCTTCAAGTCTAATAGATTTAACGGAAAATTCTTATTCAACGGCCCGTTACTATGGTAACAGTACTCCTTTGATTGGTTAAGGCCTCTTTCAAAAGCATTGTTAAGAGATTTGAATTTTTATTCAAATTTATTATGTATCTTCTTAATGGTTTTATTCCTTTATCGTTCCTTTGGGGTAATAAATAATATCACTATTATATTTCTTTCCTTTCAAAGTTTAAAATGATACCTCATAAGGTCATATTCTATTATACATTAACTTTAGTCTAAATATTTGACATTTGATAAATTACATATCTCTCTTAAATTAAACTTTTATAATAACATTTCTCTTTTAAAACGATTTACATATAATTATTGGCCATTTACTGGTCTTAGATTAATAAAGTTCCTTGTGAATTGGTTACAATTGACATTTGTGTGTGTCTGACAGTTAGATGTTTTCATAGCCAAGAGTAGCCATGATGGTTTTGGGTTTATTTCTTTTAAATTACATTTTTAATTCAGCCTGATGGGCTTCACTTTGTTATCATATTCGTTTGTGTTGTGTGTTGATTCTGTTTGTGTTTTAATTACTATTCAATATACATTTTCATTATACATATTTTAAAATATAACAATTAGGCTTATGGACTGCAAGTTCCCTTCAGCCATATCCTCTTCATAACATTGAAACAAACTATTCTTTATAAGTTATTAGTTACTGTTGGTTTTAACATTAATTTCATTCTTTTGTTACTACTTTGAGTGATAAACTTCATCACTTCTTACAAACTTATTAAAGTTATTTCCCCTTTTAACATGGGGTGTTTTATTCATTGTATTCTTAATTTTAAAACAAAACCTTAATTCAATACTACTATCTCCTCCATTCCATGTTAATACAAACTGTTTTTATCTGGGCTTTCTCCCTGAATAATATCACACTTTTTACTTATCTTTATTTGAAATCTTATTGTTAATTATTCTTAATTCTATAAATGCTCACAAGATCACTCAAATCATTGACTGTTTATCAATGCTTTATAAAGTGTTTTCTTATTTATTATTACATCTTTATTGCTTAAAATATCTATTTCCCCGTATCACCTTCACCTTTAATTAACAGAGGTTTATCACTGATACACTCTCACTATTTTTAGGGTATTTACACTTTCACTATTGCACTTTATTTTGGTTCACTGTTTGTATTAAGTGTTACTTAATGGGTAATCCCTATACTTTTTTCTCCTATTATTTCTCACTATTTCTTTACAACATAATTCTTATTATTAATAATATTTGGTTAGTTATCTTTCATTAAATTTAACCTTAATAATTGTGTTAGTGTACTTTTCTACACTACGTTACTTTATAATTGTCTTTTGTCTTTAAAATAGGTATATAAGTTATTTCAATTACAACAATACTATTTGTTTCATTAGTGGATAATTATTTGGGGTTTATTTACAGTATTCTATCTTTGAGTCTACTATTTCTCCCCTTTATATGTGGTGTTAGTTTCTCCTTGGGTTCAACCTGTCTCCTCTTCATTCTTCTTCTTCTTCTTCATCTTCTTCAACTTCAATTGTCTTCATCTTGGTTCGGTTCTCCTCTTCTCATCTGGTTTAATTTCTATTTAGTCGCAGGAATTCATTCCCTTCCTTTGATTCTTCTTTAGTTCTGGTTTCCTATCTTCTTTTGTTTGTTCATAATTGTTTGGTCAATCACTTTTGTCTCTGTGTATGTTTCGTGGTTCCCTTCTTTGTTTTTCTGTTGTTGGGTCAATCACTTGGGTTGGGTAATATCGTCGTTCATCGTGTCATAACATTTATATTTTATTCATTTTTAAACATTTTATTTTATATGAAGTATTTTTACATTAAGAATTATCTTTTTTATCCCTGGTACTGGGGTGGCTTATTTGTGTTGTAACATAATGCCTCTCCTCTAAAATTGATCATTTTGATAAAACACTAGCATAGTTTTTTATGAAATTATCAGTTATAGATAATCTTTTTCCTTTTCTTTCTTGTTCGTTTCTCCATTCTTCATATCTCTTCTTACTTAATTCATTCCATTTTATTTGGATCTGTTTTTATTTATTTCCATTGGTGCATTTTCCCTCATTCACAATTTTTTCCCTAACTTTTATAGTAGCTGGTTTCTCCCATTACTACTCATTTTTCTGAGACCAGAGGCACATCATCTCTGCTCAGTTTATTTGGATTGCTGGACTTTTCAACAGTCAATCTTAAATACCTTCTTTGTCAACTTGTGACTTAAATCAATAATAATAATAATATAATAATATACTTTGGGATTGGCCACCTTGTGGTTTGTTTTTAGATCACTTTGGCCTTTTACTCCTTCTTCCTTCCGCTATACCTTAGCTATATACTATCATTCGCTCATACACTTGATTGTTTTTATATTTATTCATATGTTAATTTCATCATATCTAACTTTTCATTATTTTGTTTTCAATCCTCATTGGGATCATTTTAATTGTCTTAGACATTTTTATTCTTTTCTTGGTTATTTAGCAAGATTCTGCTTTAGTCATTTCTGTATATTTGTTTTATACATAATTTCTCTCTCTTCCTTGTACCAGTTCAGATTTTTTTTTCTTAGAATACATTTGATTCATTATAATTTCAGGTATTTATCTCAGTAATTTGATCTTGATTTTATTTTTGTCTATTTTATTCTGTATTAAATATTATTTTCGATAATTCTTTGTGAGTTAATTCTCTTACTTTAAAGGAATGTTTGTAGCGTATTCCTTTTTAGTTATTTTTTGTTTAATTATAATCGTAAGTTTGTGATCCTTACATTTATATTATATAGGAATGTGTGTAACTTATTCCTTATTATCTCACTTTTTTATTTCATACTTCATATATCACTCTTTTATTAGACTGTGAGTTGATTTAAATTGAAAGGAATTTGTGTAACTTATTCCTTTGTTTTGTACATTATTATTCATTTATATTACTTCTTTTTATTCCGCATATATCATCTAAATAGGGTAGTAAGTTGTTCTTACAATCTCTTTTGGAATTTTGAAATATGTTTATTTCATTTCATTCTTCTTCATAAAACTTTTTTATTGAAGTTTGGTTATAAACTCCCTTTATTTTTCTGGTATTTATATTGCTTATCTGGTAAGTATTATTACCATTATCTTTTGTGATAACGTATGGACCAGTATAGAGTAATAACAATTTCTTTGGTATACCTTCCATTGTACTTGGCAGTTCACGATTTTTAATTAATATTTTTTCTCCCTCTTTATATTTGATTATTTTGGGTTGGTTCTTTGCATATTTGGCCTTTTGTTTCTCAATCTTTTCCATTATTAGGCTGTACCATTTGTTTTTATCATACGGGTCTTCTGGGTTTTTTGGGAATTCTATTATCTCTTGGATCTCTCTATTTGGCTTCGTCTCGAACATCATTAAGTATGGTGTGTTTTCAGTGAATTGGTGATAGCTGATATTTAAAAACACTTCGGTTGAAGTTAAATATTTGCACCATTCTCTCTGGTTATCATGACAATAAGTTCTCAAAATGCGTCCCACCTCTCTCAACATCCTTTCTGCTGGATTACTACTAGGGTGGTATACTGAAGTTTTATACGTTTTAATGTTTAGTTTTAGTAATTTTTCTCTCCACCTTTTTCCCTTAAACTGCGTTCCATGATCGGTTATTATCATGTACGGTTTTCCAATCTCTGACATGTATTTATTTTCAATAATATCTAATATTTTCTTTGTTGTGGCTCTGTTTATAGCGTATAATTTGGTGTACTTGGTGTAATGGTCAAGTATAATCACAATGAACTTGTATCCATGTCTTCCTCCGCTACGTGGGAATGGTCCACATATGTCGAGGAATACCTTCTCTAGTTTGGCACTTGATGTGATGGGTATCATCGTTCCATTCTTCCTTTCATTATTGGTTTTGACCATCTGACACAATGTGCAGGTTTTTATATTTTTATTCACTTTTCTTGTAATATTGTTTATGAACAAATCTTCCTCTAAAGCTTTTACCATTTTGATTGTTCCCATGTGTCCGTATCTCACATGGTAATCTTTGATGATTTGATTTTCTAATGATTGAGGAATTACTAGTTTCCATGTGTCTTGGTTCTTTTTTGTTTTTATGAATAAGATATCTTTGTATACACAGTAAAATTTGTTAATAATTACTTCGGATTCCATCAGTCTTTTTCTGATGTTTGATATTTTGGTATCTTGCTCTTGTTGCAACACTATTTGGTTTACAATATTTTCCAGGTCTTTCCTATCTTTCAATATATAATACACTTTTGCTATCTTCCCCTTTTGTCCTTCAAATGTCTGATTTTCTACATTTATTCTGGATAATACGTCAGCCACTATGTTTTTTTGTCCTGGAATATATTCCCATGTAATGTGGTATTCTTGCAGAGCAAGTATCCATCGAGTAAGTCGGCCATGACTCAATTTACACTGTTTGAGAAACGATATTGATTTATGATCGCTTCGGACCGTGATAGGATATCCTAGTATGTATGTTCTAAACTTGCCGCACGCGAATACTATGCTGAGCAACTCTTTTTCTGTAACATTGTAGTTACGCTCGCAACTATTTAGTATTCGGCTGGCGAAGCTAATGACCAGGTGATTTCCATCCTCGTCTTCCTGGTACAGCTCTGCGCCTAGACTTACATCACTAGCATCGCAGTTTAGGTAGAATGGTTTTTCAAAATTGGGGTGGTGTAATATAACAGTATCAATAAACTTTTGTTTAATTAATTTGAGCACTTCCTCTTGTTCAGCTCCCCAAGTCCATTTTTCTTTTGAAGTGAGTTGTTTGGAAAATTTTGCTGTTAGGTGGGAGTAATTGGTTTGAAACTTCCTATAGTAATTACATACTCCTAGGAAGGATTGCAATTGCTTTTTATTTCTTGGTGATGGGAATTTTTGTATGGCTTCAACCTTCTCTTGGGATGGAGAGATTCCCTTCTCGGTCAAGTTGAATCCTAAGAACTTCACTTCTTTTGCAATAAATTTCGATTTATCCAATTTAAGGGTAATATTGTTGTTGGATAATTTTTCCAATACATGTTTGACTCTTTCGCAGTGTTCGTCCCAGTCTGCTGACGTGATAAGCAGGTCGTCAACGTACACTGTGGTGAATTCCAGTGTCTCTTGACCCAACACTTGGTCCATGCACTTTACGAACACTGCTACTGAATTAATGAGTCCAAATGGTAACCTTTTGAACTGGTAATTTCTACCGTCAAATATAAAAGCCATGTACTGCCTACTGTGTGGGTGCAGCTCCACCTGCCAGTACCCACATACAGTATCCCAGGTGCTAATATATCTCATCCCATGAAATCTCTTCAGAATTTCTTCTATCTCTCCCGGTGAGGTTCGGTCATTGATAATCATTTTATTGATTTCTCGGGCGTCCAGGCAAATTCGTACCTTGCCATTTTTCTTGGGTATGGCTACTATGGCGCTGGTATATTGAGATTGGCTATACTCAATGATATCTTCAGCAATCATTCTATTTATCTCCATCCTGACTTCATTTTTCAGGGAATGTGCTATGGGATATGATTTCCTGTGGAAGTCTACAGGTTCTCTGAAATTAATTTTACACTGGTATCCTTTAACCTTTCCTGGGGTGTTTGAAAAGACATGTTGATAATCGTTATAAATTGCAATTAGTTTTTTAGACTGTTGCTCACTAATTTCCTGTATAGGCCGTTCTCTTTGGAAGGTTCTGATCTCTTCCAGTTTCTGTTTCCACAAGGCTTTGCTTTCCTCCTCCTCGGCCATAGTGATAGACGGTTCACGCCTTTGACAATAAAAACTCTTCAATCCTGGGTCTTGACTCAGAGCAATTGGAGTTGACATACAATTTATAATGTTTGCAGACCAGGTCCCTTGTTCCGAAGTTAGCAACAGGACTCCCTTCTGCAGGTTTATTACTGCTGAATACCTTCTTAATACATCGCATCCTATAAGCATGTTGAATGGTAGCCCACTTGCCACGAGAAATATAATAGGGATGGTTGATTCTTGATTATCTAACTCTAATGATACTTGTTTTCTCACCGTTTTGTTCTGTTTACCAGTTGTGCCAATGATGATTATATTGTTTATTGGCAGTGTAAGGATTGGTGTTCGAGAGTGAGCTTGAATCCGTTCTAATTCAGGCTGGTTGATTAGAGAGATATTAGACCCCGTATCCACCATGGTAATGGTTATTGTGCCGTTTATTGTCGCCTTTATATGAACAATTTCACTATTATTTTGTTGTATTTGTTTGGCCTCTTCTTCGAGAAGTTCCTCTCGAATATCCTTTAAATAATTGTTGTATATTATTGTAATTACTTTGGTTTCATTATTTGACATTGTTCGACGTTTCAACCCAAGTGATTGGTCATGTGAAGGGTGTTTATATTTTTCCACTGACCTGTTTAGTTTAAAGGTGGTTGTTGGTTGACGGCCAGGTTATTTGACTGGTCGTTCATTTCACTGTTCAGCCCTTGTTGCTGGTTGTTTTCATCCCGAAGTGGTTCGTTGTTCCTACTCCCTGATGGTTGATTGTTATCCTGATTGGACGCGTGGTACCATGAGTTTGGGTGCCAGCTTGGGTTATATCTTCTGTGGTTATGCTGCCTTCTCCCACTGATGAAATTTACCTGACGTCTCCCGTCGCTTCTATTTTGATTACCCCCAGGTCCCCTGTTGTACTGGTAACTAGGATTGTACCGGTTGCTGTAGTAATTATGGTCGTTGGGGTGACCATTTGTGCGTTGTTCCGGTTCAGCTCCTCTGTAACTATCATTCGGTCGGTTATTATTTGGGATGTTTTTGTTGTTATCTTGGTTCCCTTGACGATGGTTTTGTTGACCTCTGTTACTCGGCTGATTATTCGGAGAATGATTCTGGGTATTTCTGTTAAATGGCTGTTCTTCATTATTATTATTATTGTTTCGGCCCCAGTTATTCCGGTTGCTGTTTTGTGGATGATTATATGGTACATTGAAATTGGTTGCATTATTATGCTCATTCTATTTATTGTATCGTTGGTTCATGATCCGGTTTTTTCGATATTGGCCATCATTCTCCAGGTCCTCCAATAGACTAGCCATTCCTTGAATCGTTTTTATCTGTCCTTGCCTTCTGGCCTTCTGTATTGCTTCTTCGTAATGATAACCCAGCTGTATTACCAGAGACTCCTCGGGTATCTTGGGTTCTAAATTTCGGGCTAAACATACTTTTCCCAAAAAGTAGGACGTTAAGGTGTGTCCTCCTTGTGACTCGTATCTTCCATTGCTGATATCATTCCGGACCACATTCTGTGTGGACTCGGACCAATATTTCTCCCGGAATTGTCTCTTAAACTCCTGTGTGTCATTGATCTCGGGTCGAGTGGCCGTCCACCAGTTGTCATGGGTGTCTCGGAACATTTCATCTATCATACTTCTCACACTGGACCACCCAGTTTCTCGATTTTTTTCTATTAGCTCTTCTACCCGTTTGAGGAATTCTATCGGGTTCCTCCGGTAGCTGCGGAATTTATTATCTCTCGATTTTCGCTGATTATGATTTGTGTGTTATTATAAGGTTTCTCTCTCAGTGCATCCAGCTCTTCTTGCATTTGTTTCTCCCGTATACTGATCCCCTGGATTTTCTCTCTGTTTTCTCTGGTCAGTCCGTCTATTTTATCGATGACGGTGTATACCTTCTCCACACGATTGTTTACATCTATCTGTATTTCTTGGTGCCTCTCCTCCAGTTCCTTGACCACCTCCTGTTTGTTCTTCTGGCATCCTTCGGTAACGACTTGGTAGAATTCGGTCGCTCTCAATCTACCTTCCTCCTCGACGTTGCTTATTTTATTGTTCAATTCTTCCCGGACTTGTATCACTGTTTCGTTGGTCTCCGTTACCGTTTGCCTGATCTCCTCCCGACATTCAATCAGTTGTTGCTTCCATTCCTCCTTGGTTTTCTCACTTTCTTCCTCGATTTTCCGTTGGAGAATGTCATTGTTATTTTCCATCTTCTTATTTACTATTTCCAGATCCTTCTTGATCTGTTTCTTCAGCTCTTCGCTCTTCTTTTCCAATGCCTCCTGACCTCCATGTATCACCTTCATTTGCTTCTTTAATTCTTCACTATTTTGTTCCAGTTTTTTTATTCCAGAATTCCCTGTCTTCTCTCCTTCCCTCTTGTAATGATTCTAATTTCTTATTCAATTCTTCCTTGTCTGACTCTAATTTTTTATTCAATTCTTCATTTATACCCATTTGTAATGACTCCAATTTTTTATTCAAATCTTCCTTGTCTTCCTTTCTTCCATCTTCTAATTTTTTATTCGTTTCCCTTGAAAGTTCTGCTATGAAATTCATCAGGTCTTGCATGCTCGGACCTCCCCGTGCTGTTTCATGATCTACAGCCCGATGTTCTCTCTCATCGTCCTGAACTGGTTTTTCCGGTTGGTTGTTTACCATTGCTTCTGCTTCTATTTCTGGTTCAGGTGGATTTGGATTTTCCAGTTGGTCCTCCTGTGGATTCTCTTCCAACAATTCTCCAATCGTTTCCTCGACTTCTATTTCCTCCACTTCTTCCATTTCTTCCTGGTTTTCTTCTTGGTTTAATGCTTCCTTACCTTTGAGCCTCGTAACCATACCGTGTCTATTCATAACCACCGCTAGTTATTCTTTATAGCCTCACGTTGCTGGTCGCCAATATGTAACGAATCGCTTGGTGCGTACCTGTTAAAATGTGTTTACACTTGTTTGTTATGTGTATTAGTGTTAATGTGGTGTGTTTGCCTCACACCGGTCGTTACGTTAATCGTAGTCACTACTGGAGTCTGTAGCGTTGTCAAAATTACCAGTACAACCTACCTGTTAATTCATAGGGGTTGCAAATCCCGGGTGGCGCCAAATTGTTTATATCAAAACAATTAAAATAGTTAAATTACAAGTTGATAAGTGTTATTAGCGTTGACAGCTGGAGCGTTCAAATGGTTCCCGCCGCTGTACAGGTTGCCGTCTTGTCCACTCGTGACGAGCGCTAGTTGGTTACTGAATAAAAGTTGCTAACACACATATATTCTACAACGTCCTATGAAATAAAACGATAGTAATACTCTGTACTGTGATTTTAATACAAATTCAGTCATTAATTAATATGACAAAAGGATTATAAATGGTTTGATAGCAAATTGCTCCGGCATAGAACATGAGACGCCAATATTTCAAGGTTGGCAAATCGATTTTAAAACAAGTTATTTCGATGCCGAGGTGGCTACAGTTTACATACAAGATATTAATCTGTTTAAAATCTGGGGTCCTTTGGATTATAAAATAAGACATAAACGTTGGTTACATTAAAAAAGTACACTACCATACCTTATACGTACTTAGAAAGTATAATGTGTTTTTACAAATTGTTCGGTAGTGTCGTATTCTTGGTTACAAAATGTTTTTACGTAAGTTAATTATGCATTAAACCTTTGAAAGAAAATTATATTTGTTCAATATTGAGAAATTTGATCATTTGAGAAATATTTAAAGTAATTTGGTTTCTGGGAGAAAGGAATTTATTTGATACTTATCAGTTCAGCCAGTGTTGATAGGTAGTCATCTGAGGTAGTGGAAATTCTGCATATTTGGACTGGTTTTAGACTTCGAACATCTTTTTCTATCTTGTCTTGGGATTTCTGCTTATTAATTTATTGTTATTTGGTTCCAGGGTATCGTTTAATCTTGGTAGTTCTGCATCTATTCGTCTTTGGTTTCTATGGTTAACTTCCGAACGTCTTTTTAACTATTTAATGTAAAATTTCAATCATCACAATTTTGCGTGCCGCTTACCCACGCTTCGTTTCTTCAAGTCTAATAGATTTAACGGAAAATTCTTATTCAACGGCCCGTTACTATGGTAACAGTACTCCTTTGATTGGTTAAGGCCTCTTTCAAAAGCATTGTTAAGAGATTTGAATTTTTATTCAAATTTATTATGTATCTTCTTAATGGTTTTATTCCTTTATCGTTCCTTTGGGGTAATAAATAATATCACTATTATATTTCTTTCCTTTCAAAGTTTAAAATGATACCTCATAAGGTCATATTCTATTATACATTAACTTTAGTCTAAATATTTGACATTTGATAAATTACATATCTCTCTTAAATTAAACTTTTATAATAACATTTCTCTTTTAAAACGATTTACATATAATTATTGGCCATTTACTGGTCTTAGATTAATAAAGTTCCTTGTGAATTGGTTACAATTGACATTTGTGTGTGTCTGACAGTTAGATGTTTTCATAGCCAAGAGTAGCCATGATGGTTTTGGGTTTATTTCTTTTAAATTACATTTTTAATTCAGCCTGATGGGCTTCACTTTGTTATCATATTCGTTTGTGTTGTGTGTTGATTCTGTTTGTGTTTTAATTACTATTCAATATACATTTTCATTATACATATTTTAAAATATAACAATTAGGCTTATGGACTGCAAGTTCCCTTCAGCCATATCCTCTTCATAACATTGAAACAAACTATTCTTTATAAGTTATTAGTTACTGTTGGTTTTAACATTAATTTCATTCTTTTGTTACTACTTTGAGTGATAAACTTCATCACTTCTTACAAACTTATTAAAGTTATTTCCCCTTTTAACATGGGGTGTTTTATTCATTGTATTCTTAATTTTAAAACAAAACCTTAATTCAATACTACTATCTCCTCCATTCCATGTTAATACAAACTGTTTTTATCTGGGCTTTCTCCCTGAATAATATCATACGTTTTACTTATCTTTATTTGAAATCTTATTGTTAATTATTCTTAATTCTATAAATGCTCACAAGATCACTCAAATCATTGACTGTTTATCAATGCTTTATAAAGTGTTTTCTTATTTATTATTACATCTTTATTGCTTAAAATATCTATTTCCCCGTATCACCTTCACCTTTAATTAACAGAGGTTTATCACTGATACACTCTCACTATTTTTAGGGTATTTACACTTTCACTATTGCACTTTATTTTGGTTCACTGTTTGTATTAAGTGTTACTTAATGGGTAATCCCTATACTTTTTTCTCCTATTATTTCTCACTATTTCTTTACAACATAATTCTTATTATTAATAATATTTGGTTAGTTATCTTTCATTAAATTTAACCTTAATAATTGTGTTAGTGTACTTTTCTACACTACGTTACTTTATAATTGTCTTTTGTCTTTAAAATAGGTATATAAGTTATTTCAATTACAACAATACTATTTGTTTCATTAGTGGATAATTATTTGGGGTTTATTTACAGTATTCTATCTTTGAGTCTACTATTTCTCCCCTTTATATGTGGTGTTAGTTTCTCCTTGGGTTCAACCTGTCTCCTCTTCATTCTTCCTCTTCTTCTTCATCTTCTTCAACTTCAATTGTCTTCATCTTGGTTCGGTTCTCCTCTTCTCATCTGGTTTAATTTCTATTTAGTCGTAGGAATTCATTCCCTTCCTTTGATTCTTCTTTAGTTCTGGTTTCCTATCTTCTTTTGTTTGTTCATAATTGTTTGGTCAATCACTTTTGTCTCTGTGTATGTTTCGTGGTTCCCTTCTTTGTTTTCCTGTTGTTGGGTCAATCACTTGGGTTGGGTAATATCGTCGTTCGTCGTGTCATAACATTTATATTTTATTCATTTTTAAACATTTTATTTTATATGAAGTATTTTTACATTAAGAATTATCTTTTTTATCCCTGGTACTGGGGTGGCTTATTTGTGTTGTAACAATATGTGTTTTGTGTTTTTGTGAATTTTAATTATTTGATGATCTCCTTGTGAGTGATAATATCTGATGAAGGGTCATATGACTCGAAACGCGTCATAAATTTACAATTTGAAGTCACTGGACGGTTTCAATAAGGTAAATCATTACTAAGTGTGTACATATGAATAGATAATCTAATTTTCAGGACTACTAATATTACTACGATTATGATTATTATTATTATTAAATGTAATGTTTAGTTATTTTCTGTGTATCATGTGAAAATAAGGACAACCAATTGTAGGAATAAAATCATGTAGAGACATAAACAAAAGTAGATGTAAGATGTTATCGATGAATGTTATTATATGCGTTATAATTATATGTAAAGTGTAAAAAATGGATTCATAATTAAAATGTGAAGGCAATAAAATAAGTTACGGTATAGGAACCATCAAAATTGATGAGTCACCATTGATTAGGTCATGCAGGTAAATGGCAAACATACTACACCATATTCATAGAACGAGGAACACTTGAGACAGAATGTCGATGTAAAGGAGATCATCTCAACGGACCCAACTTGAAGACAGATGGAACGAAAAAAAAACTGAATAAAACATCAGGATTAGAAATTACAAAAATCTAAATTGGCGAAGTGGCCCTGCACAATCAATCAAATTACAAACTATAATTCGGGAATGGTCCTCTTTATAGTAGCGTATCATCACAAGATTAACATGACTGTATAGATTTATAAGATAGTAAGTTTGTTACTTCCTTTTGTACTTTTGTAAAAAAAATTCAACATTTTAAAGAAGTTCCAAGTGCAACTGACCACCAGCAAATTGAATATAAAATGTAAACTGAGGCTAATTTTATAACTTTACAAACATAGAGTGAAGTAGTGAGAAAATACTCTTATAAAGGTATATAAAAACTCAAGACATTCTGAAGTGACTATGGCAGTAACAATGATTTTAAGTCTTGGTACATGTTGAAAAAACATAACTCCGCGCTCCGCCGCCAGGTAGCGACGGCATCCAGCGCAACCCCTGAACCGTCCATTCTGTACCAACGCGTAATTACATAAATAAATTATTTCGGCAATTAGACCTTTTATTTTATTCACGTTTATAGAACGGCCGGGTTTTCACCAAAACACGGCACAGTATGTGAGAAGCTATAAAAGGAGTTAACACAAAGAAGATAACAGCCTTCAATGTCGACATGCACATGTCTGTAGGTATCATAAATCTAACAAGAGCAGAGGTTCGGCAGAGAGAAAAATTACAAGGAAAAACAGCAGAGGCGTGTGAATAAGGTTATCAAGTGCAGCTGAAAGCGTGGAGCAATTAAGGAATTGTTCTGGCTGATAGGCAGAACAATTGCCAGAACAAAGTACAATGAGAAAATACTAAGAAGGAATACGACGGAGGCGAACGCACTAATCAACGGGGCAACTGGACGCGTAGCGAAACCAAAGAGTGGTCCTGGTGAGAAGTATACACAGAAATACAAAAGAGAGCCACACAGGAGGTTATTAAACTAATGTAACGAGTACATCTGGACGTTAAAGAAAAGGGTGATTCTGAGTAAGGGATAGCAAAAACACCAGAGAGAAATTTACTAAGAAAAGCCACACCAAGTGTGTGAACTCTAACAGAGGATGCAGCTGGATATTGGAAGACAATGCTGAAATTGGTCTCGCCTGGGTATAGAAAAGTCAGCGAGGGGCCAGACAAAGAGATACGGCAAAATCTAGAACAAAGTGGAGTACACTCATTAACCACCAGAGGCAGCTGTGCGTTAGAAGGCAATTAAGAGAATGTGTTTGAATGGGACATAAGAAAAAGGTGACAGGATGATTGACTCATGTGAATCGAACTATCGTCACAGGCTGAGGGTGGAACCAAAAGCAAGGAAAGGAGAGTAGGGAAGTAAGATATCCTATCAGAAACCAGAGTTCAACGTAGGCGGGTTTCCAGAAGTAAAGTTCTACGAAGCAGTCTAGAACGAAAAACCAATGGAAACGTAGCGTAGGAACGTGTAAAAGAAAAAGGAGGGAATTTTCGTCGAAAGGAAGGACGATAACCAATGATAAAGAAGGTGGTGGACCACGAGAGTCTTAAAGGGGAGTTAGGTGGAATCAGTATATAAAATAAGCCGCGAGCGCGATCGTGGAGTCTAATAATAATCTTTTGGAGGAGTCGGTCGGAAGTGTTGACGAGATGATTATAAGTTTCGTGGAGTCTTAACGTAACAGTTCAGAGTCTTTACGGAAACTCAGAATTAGTCGGTAGTGAAAGTCCGCGAATTGACTTAAAACGTACGAAGATTTAACATGCACAAATAATTGTGAAGATTTATAACTTATATTTCGTAGAACAAAAGTGCACAAACAATGTGTATAATACAATTAATATTGAGAAGTGAGAACTAAGGTTATAGTAATATATAACTTGTAAAACAATTCGGATCGAAATATGTGTTCGAAAACAGTCGTGTGAAAATTATAACTCGTGTAACAAGAATAAACGTTATCACTAGTAACCCGAAATTATTTATTGGAACATCGGAAAATGCCGGAGTGTCTTAGTCAAAGTGTAGTGATCAAAGAGTGTTCAACTATCAGGCACTATGAGAATAAACCACAATATGATTAGCGCATCTACACTTTCATGGCAGAGCTAAGGAGTGGGGATGATAATCAACGCAGTTCTACATGCCGCAGTTTGGATACGTACCAAGAGTAAATTTTATGCATTAATTAATATTTTGTTAAAACACCTGTCTATCCTACTCAAAGAATCTACGTATATAAATATGCCATACTTCAAAAACTCACGTATGTCTTATTAAAGATAAACTTCAAATATTAAACATGAATCAATTTCTATATAAAATATGTGTAACATGATATAGAGATAAGTGTTAAATTTTACCTTGAGATAGAGTTCTTAGAATGAATGTCTATTGAGGATAGATCATAATATTAAATTAACGAATGATCATAAAATATTAAATCATATGGAATTAATATGAATGCCAAGTATAGTAATAATAATAAATGCAACAATTACATTGATAAATGTGTATGTGTTTTCATTATTTAATAACTACCTGTGGGATGATACAGCAATTAGTATTCTTGAGCATATAAGATTTCTTTGTACTCATCACGCATAAGTAACTCAACACAATTACAATTAACATCAGTAGACTTCATTGTAACTTTAATCACCGTTGCTAGATTGAAAAAACGTAATCTAAAATAATTAACAATATAATTAATGACAGCGAGTAATAAAAACAGTTTAACGTTATATTTGGCGGTCCAATAGCGGGCTTTAAGAAGGTACTATCTAGCAAACGTAAATTAGAGTTATATTTGACGCCGCAATTAGCGGGCATACCAATCATCAAATCAATCATTATATTTGGCACCACATCTTGGGGCTATTAACATTATATTTGACGTACACAACGTCGGGCAAAACAGTTTAACAGCATATTTGGCACCACATCTTGGGGCTATTAGCATTATAGGATCAAGCTATCATTTTACAAAGCAATACGCTCCTAGGCAAATTGACTCCTGTGGCCTGGGTAGCCGGAATAACGTAACGAAGATCCAGTGCTTCGGATAATTCCAAATTACCAAAGGAACTCCAAGAATTATTGAACAGATCTTCTAACGACCTCTCAAGTGGTGAGGTAAAAGAACTCAGACAGTTTATACATGAATTCAAAGATTGTTTTGCAGTTCGGGGACAGTCACTGGGAAGAACCTCCCTTGTGCATCAATACCGGGGACACAACACCGATATGCCAACCTCCTCGAAAGCCTCCATTATCTACACAAGAGGAAATGTCTCAGTTAGTACAGGACATGTTGACAGAGGGAGTAATCGAACCTTCGTCAAGTGCTTGGTCTTCTCCTGTAGTCCTGGTAGCGAAGAAGGATAGTGGATTGCGTTTCTGTGTAGACTACCGGAGGTTAAATGACGTTACAAAGAAAGACTGCTATCCATTAACTCGCGTTGACAATACACTCGACACGTCCGGAGCACAGCGGTTTTCCACATTGGACCTGAAGAGTGGATATTGGCAAGTGGGTCTCCATCAAGAAGACAAGGAAAAGACCGCTTTCTCGACCCCAAGTGGCTTATTCCAATTTAACGTCATGCCATTTGGACTCTGTAATGCACCGGCAACATTTGAAAGATTGATGGACCTGGCACTCCGAGGCCTGTCATGGAAAACTTCCCTTGTTTATTTAGACGATGTCATAGTGATCGGGAATACTTTCAAAGACCATTCGGAAAACCTTAAGGAGCTTCTAACTAGAACTCACAGTGCCCAACTGAAGCTGAGCCCGAAGAAGTGTACTCTATTCCAGAAGGAAGTACAGTATCTGGGCCATCTGGTTTCGGCAGCGGGTGTTAGCATGGATGCTAATAAAGTAGACACCGTAAGAGACTGGTCAGTGCCAAAGAGTAAACACGAAGTTCGGAGTTTCCTAGGGTTATACTCATATTACAGACGTTTTGTGAAAGGCTTCGCTACTATTGCTAAACCACTACATGAGCTAACGGAAAATAAACGAAACTTCAAGTGATCGACGGAGTGTGACTAAGCATTTAGGACTTTGAAAATTGCATTATGTTCGCAGCCAATTCTCGCTTTCCCACCTACCGAAGGGAAGTACATTGTGGACACAGATGCAAGCAATAGTGGTCTAGGAGCAGTTTTGTCTCAAGTGCAAAACGGTGAAGAACGAGTAATAGCGTATTACAGCAAGACACTTTCTAAACCGGAGAGAAATTATTGCGTTACAAGGAGAGAGTTGCTGGCAATCGTCCGAGCGTTGGAGCACTTCCATAAATACCTCTATGGAAGAGAGTTTTCACTACGTACCGACCATGCCGTGCTTGCATGGCTCTTCAGATTTAAAAATCCGGAAGGACAGTTGGCAAGGTGGTTTGAACGCCTGCAAGAGTACGACTTCAAGGTACAACATCGACAGGGGCGCCTGCATGGTAATGCAGATGGCTTATCACGAAGACCGTGCCCGGAAGACTGCCGACGTTGCCACAGAAAGGAAGAACAAAACTCAAGCGAACATGTTCAAGCCATCACTGTAGGTTTCCTGGGAGACGGCTGAACAACACAAGACTGTCGACAAGAACAGATGACTGATGAAGACATTGGACCAATCTTGACAGCAAAAGAGGAAGGTCGCCACCTGGATTGGCAAGATATCTGCCATGGTTCCGAAGTTCTGAAGGGCTACTGGGCACAATGGGAATCTCTCACCTTAGAAAATGGATTGCTAAAAAGGGCTTGGGAAAGTGCAGATGGACAAGACATGGTCATGCAGTTGATAGTTCCCCGAAGTAAAGTGCAGTCTGTTTTGAAGGAGATGCATGATGGAACATCTGGAGGCCATCTTGGCGTTAACAAACCCCTTGACAAAATACGGAAGCGATTCTATTGGCTTCATCTTCGCCACTATGTAGAGGAATGGGTTCGAACGTGTGAAATATGTGCTGCAAGCAAGGTCCCACAAACCAGAAGCAGGGGTAAAATGAGACAGTATAACGTAGGACTGCTTTCGAGAGAATTGCCTTAGACATTGCTGGACCATTCCCAGTTACTGACGATGGAAACCGGTACATCATGGTTATAGGTGACTACTTTACTAAGTGGGTGGAAGCCTACGCAATTCCAAATCAGGAGGTTACCACTGTGGCCAAGCAGTTAGTTCACAACTTCTGTTGCCGTTATGGAGCCCCTATGGAAATCCATATGGATCAAGGGAGAAATTTCGAATCAGGAGTGTTTAAAGAATTATGCCGTCTACTCGGAATTCGAAAGACCAGGACAATGCCTCTGCATCCTCAGTCGGACGGGATCGTTGAGAGATTCAATAGGACACTTGAGCAGCATCTTTCGAACGTTGTTGACAAGAACCAAACAGACTGGGACCAACGTATACCACTATTCCTCATAGCGTATAGATCATCAGTACACGACACAACTGGCATGACTCCAGAAAATTGGTGTTTGGGCGGGAGATTCGTCTTCCTGGAGACTTAATGTTTGGATCACCTGAGACTCGGATCACCTGAGACTCAGTCCCAAGAGCCGCAGAACTATTCCTCGCAATTAGAAAACCAACTGCGAGAAATGAATCGCTTGGTAAGAGGATGGCTGAAGATTGCCAGTGATAAAATGAAAACTCGGTATGACATTCGCAGTAATAGTGTGGGTTTCCAAGAAGGAGATCAGGTCTGGTTGTTCAATCCAAAGCGCCGTCGTGGTCGTTCACCTAAGCTTCAGTCTAACTGGGAAGGACCCTACGCTGTGAAAAAAAGAATCAACGATGTTGTTTATCGGATTCAACAGGAAGGACAGCAAAAGTTCAAGGTCGTCCACTTAGATCGCCTGGCTAAGTACTACTTCCGACATAGTTTACCAGTTCGCCACGAACAGGCTTAAGGAGGGGGCGGTGTTACGACATCACAGAACAATCTACGTGTTTGTCAAATGTGCCATAAGAATCTCACTCTAATGTGTGCGGTACGTGACTGTAGACGCATTTGCGAGAGTCTTCTCGATGCCGCCAGCACGCGGACTGTGTCAAGGCCACAGTTAATTACGTAGTTCACTGGACGCTAAGGCGCAATTTCGAACGTTCTGGTCTATGAGCGCAGGTATAAATACATGGCGGCAGCGGCCTTAGAGTCAGTATAGTAGCGATATATTTACAGTTCGGTTCGAGAGTTATTATCGGGCGACATTACTGTGCGCGTTCAAGTGGTTATTAGTTAAGTGTTGTGTTTTATAATCGGATGGTATATTGTGATACAATTGTGTTTTACTATTAGTTGACATTTACTTGCGTGTGAACAATTTTTATTTGATTTGTTATAAGAGACTGTTGTTAATTACGAACTGTTAACTGTGAAAATTAAAGCTGGTGATTAGTGACTTAATTGGTGTCTTGTACTTATTTTGTTTCCACTACCTACGACGATCACGTAGACCGTCGTAACACTATCAACGAATGATATACAGTCAACAAAATAATAATAACAAAGGTTCACACAGTAGCCTATACCAATAATGTGGGTGAAACAGCAACATAATTACAGTCCCCTCCCACCGCCACACATGAAAATAAATATTGTTCTGTACTATCAGACAATCTACACGATTGAAATTTTATATCACTGGAGTCCAGTGAGAAACATTATCAGGGGATCAATCCCCCCCCCATAATGCTTTTAAAAATTTGAATGAAATTTCATATTAATTTAACGTAGAGTTATTTTTAAGCCCACTGCAAGTGTTAAAATAAGGTAAATAAATGTAGAAATATAAGTAATTACTATATTTATAAATTAATTTTAAAATGTTTGAATTTTCTTAATAATGACACTCACTCAACATGTGGTAAATAATGTACGCATTTGCAGCATACTTTGTCGGTTTACTCAAAAACAGAGAAGCAACCTCCTCAACTATGAGGTGCATTCGGTCTGTCATCCTTACGAACATTTTCTTTTTCTACTGAAGATGGCATCTGGAGGTGTGGTCAAAACATTTAGATGCAAGTACATTGGAAATCGACCATGGCCCAACAGCGTGGAATATAATTGTTTTAACAATGAGAAGCAAATTAGATAAAATTAAATAGGAATAATCCTAAATTTCTCATTTGTCCTGAGGAAAATGGAGAGAGCCATGGAGAGTCGTATTGCAGTGCTGGGCTAAACACTGCTAAATAAAACAAACTTATTTAATTTTTGACGTACACCAAGTAAAACATAGCTGATGATGTCTTTTCTAAAAACATACTAAAACATACAAAATGTAAAATAAACTATTTAGTAACATTACTAACCTAATTTCATGAGCGTCTTCACCATAATCATTATTATACGTATGGCCTTTAATGAAAAGAATATTATCTTTATAATACGAGTTTTTATTTTCTAGCAGACATTTAATGTTTCCAATGTCTTCTTCATAGACGTTGACTGATTTTAGGTCGACTTTCTTCTTCTTCTGCAAAACTCATACCATGTATGAAGTTTCACGTCATCTCAAAGCTCAAACAATTGGTTTTGTCAGAGGCATTAACACTGTTCCTGAACATAAGTTTCCTCAAGGCCCATTGAAACCGCTTGACATTAGGATTGTTATGTCCCCTCTAGGGTTCTTAAGCAGGAAAATAACAGGTCCAAATGACCTGGAGAAAACTTGTAAGTCAAGATATACTTGAATTGTAAATCGTTTAATAATCTGTTTGACAGAATCTTTATTGTGTTTATAATAAATCCACGTGAAAAAATATTTTCCTACGGTGCCGCAGAACCTGAATATTGTCAATTTTTAATGTCGTTAAACATGCCAAAAAATTATGTAGCCTAACATTTTATTGTCATTTTCTAAATTCTTCTTCTTTATTTCCTGTTTGAAGTGCTGTTCAAATTGGTCCCTGCTATTAAAATAATCGAATAGTCTGTCTATAACTATAACAATAATCAAAATTACATAACAGTTTCGCTAAAAAACACGGACAAAATTTCTGAACTGAATTAAGTATCTAGTTAACAAAACACGGAAGCACGGCTGCATACAATGTGTAAACTTGTGCTCAGTGACACCTTCTTGCCTTTTTGTGATGGGGGGCTGCTGCTTTCTGCCAGACCGTTTTTTGCGCTTTCACTCCCACCTAGCACGCTATCCAGTGTTATTATACATCGATGGCATAAACAAGTGTTCCTTACCTGGACGATATGGCAAGGAATGTCCTACATAAATACCCTCGTTGATACATTTAATTACAACACTTTTTGTTCCTACCGACAACACAATAGGCTGAGCATAGAAATAGGCTGTACCATCTCTAATGAAAATGTCAACCGTCACAACAAACCCTGTCCTCTGAAGATTTTCAAGAAGATATTAAAAATTACTTCTAAAAACCAGACGAGCATGCTCTTCACAACGCTGACCATCAAGTGTTGTTCGAGAGACCAGGTTCCTGTTGTCCATCCGCAGCTACTATCCTCACCTGCACAGGGAGTCCTTTGAGATATATAGGCATGCCGGTCAATCAATGAATCAGCGGGGTGAAAGCCTGGCTCTTAATAACTGTTTGGCATGGTGTACTGAGCTAGCCTATTGGGACGCGTCCAGGTCAAATTTCTGTGATTGCCTGCCACCTGGTTGGCAAGATTATAAAGGTAACAACCTTTGTTACCTGGCTGCCTTGTTGCTTCTACCTGATACAGGTATCAGGTATTGTTCAGCGTACATCTGCCGCTATTGTGTGTTTTTTACTCTCTGTCACTTTTTGGCAGCCTGAAGAAGATTCCTGAAGGGAAGTCATCATATTGTCGATGTGATGACGTTTAATAGCAACTGACCACGGCCTAACAGCGCGGTTTTTCGATGTAATTTTGAATATATTGACACCAGCCGTGCAAGCCTCAGACAAAAGCTATTTTCAAGAAGTATGAGACAGTATTTTTACTCTTATTTATATTCCTACATTCTTTCTTTCTATTGGTGTGCACAATTTTTTTCCTTCCAAAAAGGCCATAAAAAAGTCTGACCAACATATAAACTGAGTAAAAACACCTTACAATAGATATGTTTATATAGATCTTTCTGAAATTTGATTTTTAGCGTTCATGGTACAAATCAAATTTCTTGTAGGCTACTTCACTGTACATGCCATAATAAACTAAATGAAGAAACTGAATTTATAGTAAGTACATTTCTTAAATTACGCTTGTATATACATATAAAAGTCTTGTTTATGCATGTCTGATCTCAGGCCTTCTGAAAACCCCTACAGAAATGGTTCTACACAATTTACTGGCTTTTTTAGTCTACATCCAAGGGGTTTCTGATACGCTGTCAAACTGTTTATTTAAACAGAAGTAGATAAGTCTATCAATTAAATCACCTGAAGTGATATAAGTGATTGATAATACCTACATTACCCTGAAATATAGTCATATAATCAATTATACACATGTTTATACCTTCTATGTCCATTTTTAGGCGATACTGGTTTCAATTTTTGTGATGTTTATATAACACTTAAAACATTGCTTCAGGACCCCATTAGTTTCCCCCCAGTACATAGGCATGCAATATGATTTTGAAAATGTTTAACCATTGTGTTATAAATTCCAATGTAAAATTTGACTCTCTTGGATACATGTGAGAAGAATATTATGATACCAGTTAAAACATCTAGGTACTCAATTAACACACATGGAAAGCACATGATATGTGGTCAACTACACGGCATAAACAATCTGTGTGAATTAAATTTACCAATCCTTATTCAGTTGTTACATTTCTGTACTTCTTAACAAATAAATAAGAAAAATAAAATTATTTGCTGGAAGAAGGAAATGTAAACAAATATTATGCCCACGATTATTATGCCAGAAAAAGTTAATGTTACTTATATGAAAGACCATAGAACCAGAAAAACTGACAGGACAGTCCTACAAATTGGACGGCTGTAATCGGGACTGGCTGTCCATATAATCCACATCATATACATGTGTCTAGCCCTCTCACAACAAAGTTGTTATAGGTCTATATACAACATATGATTAAATATCTTACAACTACAAACATTTCAGTAAATAATGATTATATTTTGATAGTATATACACTTACCTTTCAACATATGTAGGTTGTACAATGTTTCCAAATCTTACAGTCCATCCGGTCAGCCACTTCATGAACTTCAAGTATATCAGAATATCAAAAACTTAGCAGAAACAGAAAACACTGCACTTAAGTATCTTAAAATGTGTGTGTGTGTGTGTGTGTGTGTGTGTGTGTGTGTGTGTGTGTGTGTGTGTGTGTGTGTGTGTGTGTGTGTGTGTGTGTGTGTGTGTGTGTGTGTGATTTTATATGGACACCTAATAATACCAATACTAAAAAACCTATAATCCATTCAAGTCTGATCAGTACTGCTCAGTGCAATAAACACTAAACACACCCATGAAAGGGCTACATAAAATCGTTATTCCGTAAAATAAAATTGTAATAGTCTCATGTTAAAGAACATGTGTTCTATGAAAATACAGTCCTGAAAAGGCTTCTTTAAAAAGTCAAATTTACACTTGTAACTGTAAATTCAATTACTGATAATTATCGTTTCGTTAAAATACACAGACAACTCTGCAAATCGCAGCTACTGAATGAAGCAGAGCATATGAATTTACTGGAGATAGTTCTGTTTTGCTATCACAACACGTAAATACGTTGTAGAACCTAAACAGAAGTGATATCAGCTGAACCAAAACAGTTGTTGAGCTTTGCAGGTTAATTTGGTTATCTGTCGTATAATCTGAACTGTTAATTACAAGCGTAATTACGACTAACACAGGTAGAATAGGCACATAAAACTAACCCATGGTTCTCTGAACATATTGAGTTTGCTGATACGGAAAAACACGATTTTCTGAAAACTGAATATTTATATACAGGGTAAAACAGACGTATCAGAGTTATAATTTGACCGTGTTTCATCTACGTAGTTATATAATGTTATATTACGTTCTCTTATATAACCAAGAACGTTAAGTATGCCATTTAAACTAATGTAACTATTTCATTAAAAACAAACGAACACATAAATACACAAAAAACTATCACCACTACACTAACGCGTATACCGCCATTTTGTCATTAGTTACTTGATATTTTAGTGTTACAAACATTTATAATACTTAACTCGTATGAAAATATGGTGCACTAATATTCAAGCGATATATTTAAATCTTCGTAGAAAATGTTGCAACTCTTCTAAATGAATATTTCAACACTTATCGCAAATACGATGTTTTTTTTAAATATTTAATCAATATTTAACAGTTTTTACATCGGTCTCTTATCTGTCTAATTATTTATTTATAGAAGAATAAATTTGTAAGTACTGTAAAATGGACTTAATAACAAGAAATATGTAAATAACCATATTAAATAAACACTGCCCGCTAAAAATATATGCAATATTATTAATAGACAATTCTGCTGATATTGGGCAATCAATAAATCTAATGTGCAAGCCTAGGATATGTACGTACTATAAAAAATACATTAGTAACACATCTTCAAATTACTAATTACTACAAAATTAGTAAATATGGTGTAGGCCTATTTTGTAAGACAATAAATAAAAAAACTTTCTTATTTTGTCAAGACAAATTATAGTGAAATTAGACAATGGTAAGTATAACTAGAAAAATAATAAAACCGTAAAACAATTCATAAAATAAAATATAAGTAGTGACTTCTAGAGATCTGTTCATTGGAAATCAAACGAGCGTCTCTTGAATGAAATTAACAATAATAATAAATGAATAACAATATCGCGTGCAAAATATCAGAAAGCTATAAGGCACAACTCAGAAAAAAACAGTCATCAGTTAGGGACAGCTAAGAAGCGTGGGTTTGAGTCCTGGATGCCATGACCCCGGGTTTCTCTAAAATATTTTCAGTTTGTTTACTGTTGTAATAACCATATAGTCTAACGGTAATTGATAAAGCAGAAGTACGTCGGTCAAATCAATCGTTTACAGCTGAATTGTGAATACTGTATTTTCACTGGTTTTAGCGTGGACTGTCCAAGTGCATCAGGAAAGACATAATTATGCAACTTTCTGCTGTGAGAGCCTCTGGGACGAACTGTGAAGATGCAATGTCTGCCTACTACATGTGTTATTTATTTATTTTTTTCATTTAAACGTTACTTGAAATTACGACAGTTATTCATTATTGTGCTAATCTATACTTTTCTTTCAACACTGAACGACATCCCTACACACACCCGATTTTCCTGTTTGCCATGGTCTGCAGTTAACTAGCAGACCGTCAACCGCCAACACTGCGCAATGGTTCAGACTGCAACGACTCACCTATACCTCCACCTACTCTACCTTTTAAGACAAAGTTTCCTATTTAGCTTCTCCTCTCTGACTGTATCCAAACTAGCTTCTTAAGTTGCCTTGTTACTCTCCTAACATCTTCTCTTTTCCCTGCAGACCATGTGACGCGTTAGTCATTCGGTTTGCGACGCATCCATGACACTTTGACAACACGTCTTTAGTTCTAGTAATCGAAGTGTTCGACTTTCTCCCCATCTGCTTTCTTCAGCATTCAAGTTTCACAAGCAACAATGACCCCCAAAGAACATCAAAATTTTAGCCAGCAGTATTATGCTGTTCTAGTTCATTTTTAATCTCAGCTTTAAATAGAAATCTGAAAAAAATATTTTCCACAGTCTTGTGGAAGAAAATTTTTCCTGCAAAGCTCAGATTCATTCATAACATGTGAAAAAGCGCCGTTTAAGTATAGTCATAAAAGTGTGTTTTAAAGTTAATGATAACATAACACTGGGATACGTCATGGACAACAAAATCCAAGTAGGCTACTTTAAAAAGAAAATTAATTTATTTTAAAAGAAGACATTTAAAAAAAATTCTTATTCCCCTAGTGTGGGATATCCCATTAATATTAATATCTGGGTCCGTCACTGGGACACCACGCCCCTTGTATCTATAGTTTTATACACGTGTAATTGAAAACCAAAAAAGCACGTAACATTTCAGTTGCAAATATAAAATTAAAATTTAACCACTACTTATTTTTATTGTTCCCTTTCTAATATTTATAATAATAAAATTATAGGATGTTCTACTCAACCATTACCTATTTATCATCAAATGTTAATTAATTTTTAGTTGATGCGGATGGGATTCCACAGGATTAATGTCCCATTAAATATAATGTATGTGGTTCGAGTCACACTAATCGGGATTCGAATCTACATCTTGAGATCTTGAGATTCAGTGAAATGTGATTTTATTGTCTTAGCGTATTCAACATTTCTTGCACTTATTTAAGTACTTTATTAAAAAATAACCGGATATGTTTATTAAACACTGTGGCATAATTACAAATTAAAAAGTAACCGGTTAAAATTCAAATTTGGTTAGAACACAACAATTTTAAATTAGTGTTTAAAGAAAGTGGTAGTAAACATCGAAATCGGGACAGGCTTTCGGAATGTATACACGCAACACTTGTCTTAATCTGGAACTATAACAAAGTTACTGACAATTAATAAAGCTGTTCAGTTAATTTTCAGAATTATTTGCATTTCAAATTATGTAATTAGACAAAACAGTTCGCACGAATTAAATGTGAGTAGTTTATTTAAAACTTCGCAAGAAATTGGTTACCAAACGCACAATAAATATGAAGGAGAAGAAGAAGAAGAAGCCTGTACCAGTAATAAGGCTGTTTTCGTTTTAAGTGAAATCCGTTTGTGAATGTTTGAAATGGTGTTTAAGTATAATTCTTTTTTTACGTCGTAATTTTTTCGTAGACAGATTAGTTTTGGAAGAAGTTATGTTTAATTTTCATTTTTCACTACAACTAGTTAATGCTAACGAAGTATTTAATTGTGGTTACCAGGAAGCTACTAGTTTAGGCCCATTTCACTTTAGGCCTAATTTTAAATCTGTGTTTGTATAGTCATTTGTAGCTATTTAGCACCACAAATATTGTCTAGCTCGTAAAAATAATAGTGTTAAATTGATTACTACAAGTAAAGTACGGGTATAAATGAAGTTTGTAATAATTGAGTACAACTCTCATAACCTGAACCACTGTGTCAGTTATGTGATCGTATTTATAATTTTATTTACGTGGTGTATATAGGTTAAACGGTTGTATGTTATGTGGAAACATTATTAGTGCGATTTGTTGAGCGTGATGGTTTCTTTCATATCAAAATTTTGTGTTAAAATTTAAATGGGTTAACCAGTGACGTGTTGTTGATAATTTGAGATAGGTTGTGTGTATTTTGAAGTGGGCAGTGTTTGTTTTTGTGTTTTTTTAGTGTGTAGTGTTTTGATCAGTTTTTAACATTGTGAAGAGAAACTTGAAACATCGGAAGGAGGCATGGGACAATTGGCTAGGATTAAGTTGAGGTAAGTGCGTTTTGATGAACATTTTGGTGGCCTACCTAAGAAGAAATTTTTGAAATCCCTTTTACGCTTGAACAGTAGAATTTTAGTAGTTAACGGTATTGAATATAAAAAATAATTACTTATCATGTTGTAAACATGATAATTAGGCCTACTACCCTTAGCATATTTCATTAACTAATAGATAACAATATTTATTATTAAGCTTTAATAGTAAATATTAATATAATTCATGGTTTAATGTTTCGACTGTATCACAGCTTTGTTTGTAAATGGAAATTACGATCACATCTTGTCATTTCTGCATTACACAATAGCTAATTTTATGATTGATAAAGAATGGTGTTTGTTGATAATTTTTGTACATGAATACTAAGTTTCTACATTTATTCAGTTTTTTGTTTGTTCGTTAAGATTGAGCGTGGTCTTTGTTGATTATGTGTAGTGTGCAAAATTACTAGTACTCGACTGTCCACTGCCGAGTGAATACCTTTCCGAGCATTCTTCAACGTTTTCATAGAGTGAATATTGTCTAGAACTACAGTACTAGAAGGGTCGCTTTTATTTTATAAACATCAAGTCATTTTGGTTTTTGTTGCGTTGTTTTTGTCACACTGTCAGTTCACATTGGAATATATTTCAGTTTTAGTGTTTCAGTGGCCTTTTTTTTTAATGTGAGATGTGAGAAAGGTAAAATTAACCAAATTATAGGTTATCATGATATTTAAGGTTAACGATATGGACCTATTATGGTGTACAGTATATGCACCTCTGATTCACTTATCGGTTTGGTGTGACGTTCTCATATAGTTGGTCCAAATAAGTTTCCTACTGATGGTTTTGTACTTCCATTTAAATTAGTTTGTTATTGAAACATTACAAACTACTAGATGGTAAATGACTTAAAAACTGTATACCTTTATTTTCAAAATGATTGTAGTAATAATATTTTTGTCATTGTTTTGTTTGTCACCATTCCTGTAGTCCAGGGAGTTTGAAGCTCTATAGAACTCTGATTAGGCTAGTATTAACACATGGATCAGAGGGCTGGACCCTTAAAACAGCAGATATCTCCACTTTAAAAGTGTTTGAACAGAAAACAAGACGGAAGATTTATGGCTCTGTAAAAGAAGGATAAATCAGTGGGAGGGGGTGAGGAACAACTGTGAGATGGTTATGATAGTCTAAGCAGGAGATATAGTTCAGTTTGTTAAGTCCAAAAGAATTGAACGGTTAGGGCATGTGGAGAGAAGATTGAGTTAAGACAGGCAACCATAGTGAATCCTGTATGATGATGCGAGAGGAGTGAGGTGTGAGGAAGACTGAAAAGGCGATGGCTGCAAGAGGAGTGGAAGGATGGGAATCAGGAATTGTAGGTGCCTGGCATGAGAAAAAGTGAGTGGACGTAGCCAAAGTTAGTGCAGGTCTGTAGAGCTTTAGAAATAAAAATAAATCCTCGAGGCAGTTTCATCACAATACCTCACACGGGGTTCAGTTAGGAAATTCATTAACTTTTGTTTGTCTTAAGTAATTTCAAGGTGATTGGTAAGTGAAACTGCATAGTTCTGACAAGAAAAAGTATGGTTGTAGTATGAAGTAGAAAAGGCCATCAAAGCAAACAAACTGGTAAGTGAATCAATGACAGTGTGCATTACATTTTATAGTAGCCTTATATAGTTATTCCGTGTGTAGCGTAACAACTATGGACATTGAGAAAACAACATCGAACTTGGGTTATTGTACTTTACAGTAATAGAATGTAAATAAAAGAATTTAAGTACCGAGGAAATAGGGTCAACAAAGGTGAAGAAACAAGAGGGAAATAAAATGCAGGATCACTCAAGCAAAAATAGCGTTTGACAATAAGAAATGTGTGTTCAGCAATAGTAACACCAGCAGGAGAACAAGGAAGAGGTTACTGCAGGCATTTGTTTGGAGTATTGCCATGTACTGGTGTGAAGCCTGGACGATAGGAAAGTAAGAGAAAAAGAGATTTGTATTGTAACGAGAATTGTATCGAACTGCATCGAACAACCGAGAGCTTCCTTCCACTCATCCCCTACCCCCTTAGTAGCCAGGTGTTGCCTCAGTCAAGGCCGCGTTCAAGTTTGTTCTAGATTCTTCAAGAGGCCACTTGAAATATGCATTAGCGTCAGCATTAAGTGGTGTGCACATTAAGGATGGAAGATTTCTAGAAGGCGTGCGCTACCTATAAAAAGCCATAGCAGCCAGTTTGTGAGTTCAGTGGTGTAGGAGCGATTTCTTTTGCGCAGATCGAGTGTTTGTAGCGAAGCGTTGTTGTGGTTATAATTAGTGCAGAATTCTTTATAGTTGACAACATTATTATTGCGTGTGGACAGTTTTTACTTGAATTGTGTAAGGGACTGTCTTATTGATTACAAATTATTAATTGTGATAATTAAAGCTGGTTATTAGTGATTTCATTGGTGTATTGTATTTTGTTTTCCACTGTACCATACGGTGATCAGTTAGACCGTCTTAACAATATCATTTGAACAGTGGTGCCATGGAAGAATGATGAAGATCAGCAGGTTAGACATAATCACAAATAAAGAGGTTTTGAAGAGCAAGAGAACATACTGTATTGTGAAGAGGTTTAAAATCTAGAGTGATAGTTTAATAGGGTGTATTTCAAGACTTTTATTCAAAATGGCAGCGGAGGGAATACTATAGGAGGAAAGAGGTGCAGAGGAAGACCATGTTTACTATATGTCCAGCAAATCATGGAAGAAGTTGATTGTGGGAGCTGTGTTGTTTTGACGAGGAGGGCAGTGAATTGGTTAGAGGACTACTGTGCAGAGGACTGGACTTCTGCAGGCCAGTGTATAGATTGACTACCCTAGAAGAAGAAGAAGAAGAAGAAGAAGAAGAAGAAGAAGAAAGCATTCTTGTGAAAGTGTCTGTCTCTTTCTTGTGTTGTATTAGTGTCCATGTTCACATACAGTAGACAGTTAATTGGGACTGAAAGGTGTTCAGGTAATCAAACAGTATACAGACTTCCCAGTTTTAAGCCAGTTTTTCTTTATTTCAAACCTGTTGCAAATTTTATCAGAATGAGGCAACAATTCAAACAGTCTTGGTTAGTTGCGATGAAACGTTTTTTAACTGTTCTTAGAATAGTATGAGTCACGTGATCCACATTCTTGTTGCTCTTCAAGTGGTAGCAACTTGTTCCAGGTCTTTTTCAATTCGCCTGAGTAAGCATGTTCCACAAATCTGCTATCGTATAACAGCTCTGAGACTCAGCTGTGTTGAAAGTGACAGCATTTTCGTTTCTTCTTCCTGAGTGAGAAGCAGCCTACACAGGACTTTCTTTTTATACATACGCTTAGGTTTTTGTATGATACTCTGGTCTATAGGCTGTAGTAGTGCATTTATATTTAAATGCATAAACATGACTGAGAAATTCTCATCTACAGCATTCAGTGCCTCTGCCTCTGGATGTGATGGTGCATTGTCCATTATGAACAAGACTTTCCCACTTTTATTATCTTTCTTTCTAAAAGACTTCACATTTGGTATAAAATCATTTTTATGCCATTCTAAGAACAAACCACATGTCATCCATGCACTCTTCTGCAGTTTGTATGAAAGTGGGAGGCAGCTCACATTTTTAAAACATCTGGGAAATTTTGATTTTCCAATAACCAAAAGAGATAAAGCATGGGTCCCACTTGTATTGCAGTAACAAGGATTGTTACTTGTGATTTACTAGGCACAGCCTTCCTATTCAATCTGGTCTCATCATCAAGTGAATAACCTTCTTTCTTTAAAACATCAGAAAAAGTTTGTTTGAATTTTTCAGCTGCTGGTGTGTCTCCTGCCAGCGGCTCCATTTGAACCTGTAGCTCACATGTACCATGGCGAGATTTGAAGTTCTTAAGCCAGTCAGTACCAGCCTTAAAATCATTGGAACTTCCTGTGAGCAAGTTCATAGTGCTTTTTGTTCATATACATGTGCGTGTCTTTTCGCATGCATAGCAATGGCCCAGATATTGCTTCCCCCTTTCTCCTCTGCTGAACAAACCATAAAAACGGCGTCTTCTTATTTTTCATCTTTAGGTTTTTTCATTGTTTTTCGTTTCTTTGGGCCATCCTCATTGTCCAAATTAGAGGCAGATTTTAAGATTGGTTCTTTCTTATTCTTAATATTGGAGGTCATAGTTTTGCGTACCTCATATATTTTACCAAGGGAGGAGCCTGACTCCACCTTTCTCTAGTCTGTAGATTAATTCTAACTTCTTTTCTATTGTTAACACATTTCGGTTTCTCTTACTTGTAGACATCATGTTTACAAGTTAATAAAGTATGATAGGACTTACAACAATTAATTACTAGCTCACTCACTACATATCGTAATACACAATGCAATAACAGATGCACAGACAACAGCAGCTAGCCAACACAAAGACTGGTGAGTGACGGAACTGGAAAAATAGCTGACGGGTGGCCATTGTCAAGTCACAAGCGCTCAAGTTCATTGATCATCCATCCAAAACCGGCAACAATGCAATGCAATTACACGCTCTTATCTTATCTATTTTTTTTTTTTTCAAAAATATTTCAGAGTTCGGATAATTGATGTTTCGGATAACTGACACTCTACTGTAGTGTTAGGCCATCTTATTGCTCTCACTTTGTGTGGGCGACCAAACCAGCTTAGATGCTTACCTTGGCTGGTATATTTAATTTCTATGTGCCCCAGATTGTTTCTGACCAGATCCAACCTTGATGAAAAATATATTCTCCAGAGTTACATCTCTGCAAGAATTTTTTGCCGTTTCTCTTGTACAAGGCATGTACCTCTGATCCGTATATAACACTTGATTCTGCCATACTCTTATTGAATGACTGAAGCGAGTTCTCAGTTTTAACTTGGCTGTTTGGTATTTGTCTCACAATAATTTTTGTATGCAGTAACTGATTTTCATAAGACTTAGCATGCATGTTCATACTTTTGCCCTATAGAATGTTATTGTTTTTGAGTGATATTCGAAAATAGAGAAGCGGCCCGCAAAAAGCACACAAAAGTGGGAAAATCGCAATAGCTTGTGGAGGGATCCACTTGAAGGGAATTTTAATCTTAATCTGAGTATAATGTTCATTTTTGAAAATTTAAAAATTTGGTGGATGTCAGGGTCAAAAAGTGCATGAACATAAAAAACAAAAAATTCGTGTGAGGTATCAAATTAAAGAGTATTTTTAACTAACAAATGAGTGTAGAGTCAAGTTCTAAAAATTTCAAAATTTTTGGATTGTTGTTGCCTAAAATAGAAATTAAAAATGTGAAAAATTGTGAAAATCCAGCAGGGTGTCAGACTAAGAGCGATTGTAATCCAAATCTGAATGTTTCGAATTTGTAGTGTTTATTTTATGGTTGTGTGCTCTACAGTTGTTATATTACTATAGAAATAGTGAGTAATATGATTTTTGTAATTTTTTCCATAATTAATAATATATCTGATATCCAAATTTATGTAATAATAAATGTAACTTCCGTCCAAAGTAGTGAGTGAATTGTGGAGCTCAGGGAGAGTATTAATATATTTATGTTTAACTCACATAGGAATCGTTTTCTCCTAAATATTTGAATTTAGTCTACTTGTCCCTGTTCTCCTTCTCGCTAATGTTGTCACAAGACAAATGGCTCCAACCGTGCAGCACATCGCATTTATGGCCCTTAAAAGGGCATATCACGTTTGGGGCACAGTGTGATATTCGGCAGCTGCCCTCACTGTTGGTTCTCGGCTGCAATTCTCTTCACTCGGCAGTGGGATGTTGCGTCCACTGCTGTCCTGTTCAGCAAGCATTACTGCATCTTCCTTGGTCTCCATATCGGTCCTCTGCTTTCTTCTGGATGTCTGATGGAATAAATTTCGTGGGTTTGCTGAGCGCCATTTGTCCCTCAGGCCGGTGGTTGCTGCGTGCCTCTCAGAGGGCTGCTGCCTAATGATAGGTGTGCTGTAAGCTTTCCTGTTTCCCAGGGGCTTGTGTTTGCTGCGGACCTATCGGGTGGCTCCTGGCTTCAGACAGACTTGCTGCAATTACTCGTGCTTCTGTTAGGTGTCACATGCATCAAGGATACTAACTAGAATAGTTTATCATCAAATGGAAAAGAAAATTGAGGAGAACTTAGAAGAAGATCAATTTGGTTTTTGAAGAAGTCGGGGAACACGTGAAGCCATATTATCGCGACGAATAATTATGGACCTTAACAAAGTTATCATGGTAGGCCTAGTCTTTTAGAACATCAATAGGATTATAATGTTCAGAGTCCTCAGATATGTAAAGGTAGACTACGGGTGTAGAAGAATTGTCTTGCAACTTTCTTTTGTATTTTTTCTCGATTCACTCGACCCCTTCATCACTCTGTACTCGTCATTAGTCTTATGTTTCTAACCCACTGGCAAAACTTTTGGCAAAAATTTTTGGTGTCTCAAGGTTTTTAGTAAACACGTAAAGTGTATTACAAATATTGTAATTACTTATATTACTACAATTACTTATAAACCTGATTTTAACACATGCATCTGGCTTAGAATAGGACTACGTTAAGTGATTATGGAGTTTCAAAAAAAATTTAATAGTTTGAGGGCAGATTGATCACTGGGATCCCCTCCCTAAAGTATAACTAGACAAATTTAACAAAGAATGCGGAAATGTGAACTATGGGAGTCTAGAGACAAACGCGCATCTCACACTGTCAACCAGTCTACAGTCATACTCAAAAGTTTGTCATTTGAACGTATGTTTTCCAGCTGTGAATATCGTGAGGGTTGATTTGTATTACAAGTGTAGGCTAATATTTGTGGGTGTTCGTGTTACAAAGTATGACATTTGAAACGATGTAGAATAACAAAGAATAAAGTTTAAGAATTCTAACGTGCTCTTACTGTAACTTTCGGTTGGGTAAATTTTCAAGTCACGTATGAGTTTTACTTTGACTGTACAAACGTCAAGCAGTGTAGGGGAATGTACTGTTTCCCCACACAACTTGCAGTGCCAGTGGTGCTATGCTTCCCCTCTCCGGATCCAATATTAACGAATCCATGTCACAAATGTATATATACTACTGGATTGCTAACGCTGTGCTATGAATTCGGTCCACGGCTGTTCAGCTCTCACCACCACTCTGTAGTGGTTCAACCAGCTGCGCTGCATTGAAACTCGATAACGAAACATCCAGTTTATTCGTTTATTCGCTTCAAAAACGAGACAACTGAAGTAATTTCTAATAAACAAAGGACAGTAGGTATTCTACGTATAAACAGAGGAGAAATGTACGCAGGGCCATTCCATGCCAAATCATCCAGCCAAAGTTCAACTTGACGCCCAAGGTTCTCAGATTTTAATGCAAATTTGTATATATTGTAAAAGAACTGTTTGTCGGTGTTAACTATATGTAGCGTACTTACTTTTTGTGTATTTAATATGGTAACGAGCCGTTTAATACTTTTTCTTAATACTTACTAAGTCGACCGTATTCTCGTCGCTCAGTTCAAATTTTCCGCCTCGCCGTCTGATTGGTTCCCACTGTCTGGCCGAGTCGAATTCGTCAACTACAGTATTTTTATTGTTTATGTCCCAGATTCTTATATTACCTTTTTTAAATTAATCAAACATACAGCGGTTGATAGGTACGAAGATTTATTTAATTCTTTGTTATATAATCAGGTCAATTACAATTGGGAAATGAAACATATATTTATTTTAGCTCCGGCGTTTACGAGTTGTGCAGTTGGCAGTCCACTCAGTTTGGTATGTTTGCACTTGGTTATGGCGTCTGTGTCTTCGTTCGTTTATTATGATATTATCTCAGGGAAAAGTTCTTTGGACTACAGAATGTTGGCTTACAGACTAATAAATGCACATAATTTCATAATATTCCTTATAACTAATACACAATATGTGATATTTTAAAATATGAAAAGTAAGTTATTGCAAATGAGAAGTAGTGCTCACTTGGTTAAGTTTTTTGTTAGCATGTTACTTTTTTAAAATAGTATAATATAAAATCAAAATTCAGTGATAGATATGGTTTATCAGAAGTGATTATTTAATCAAGTTCAGTTCGAAAAGTTAATTTAGTGACTGGTGAAGTGAAAATAAAATTGCTCATTTACTGGGTAATTGAAAGTTTTAATTTTGGGGTGAAGTATTTAATTTATACTCATCAATTCCTTAATGCAGCTTCTCTTGCGATCCTCTTCTTCTTCTGGAAAACGTCTAAGGATCCCTCCTTGTATGGATTGATTGAGATCCAAATTCAAACGATTGAATTTCAATGTTCAGCGTCCATCTGACTTGTAGATTCCTATGTTTCCTCAGGTTGGGTTGTGTATCTTCTGTTCTTCCTCCAGTATTGGTCGTCTATTAATTCGGTTTGCTTCCTTCAAGTTTTTTATATAATGTTTGTTATATAATTGTTTTTAATTATTTAGCATCTCATCAATAGTTAAATTATATATTCTTCTTATAACTTCTTCATTCAAATTTAGAAAAACTTAATGATTTTAGGATTTCTTTGTCTTCAAGGGCTCCATACGTCCACCATCTATGCTAGTCAATAATGAAGTACCAGATTTCAACGGTCAAAATATGTAACAAACTCTAGTTGTCATGGTTACTCTTCAAGATATACTAGTTCTCATTGGCCAATATCTTATAACATTCTTATATTCTAACGTTTTATTTCTGTTCAAATTTATAAAAATCCTTTTAATTGTAATTACTTTCTTATGCTAGCAGTAATATTAATTATACTAACACCATTGTTTTGCTTTTTTACTAAAGATTATTTTGATATCACTCATGGTTACTTTTGATTAATTAATAACATATTTCTTATTTTTCCTATTGATATTTCTTTTTTGTAATTATCTTTAAACTGAATATTATTTATACATTTTTATACCTGATATTCTTACTTAAATACCTAAACATATTATATACTCTAATTGACCTTTGGTTATTGTTTTCTCTTTAAACTTACAAAATTCCTTCCTTCATAATCAACTAAACGCTATGTAACTCACTGTCTGTGGCTTAAGTAAATGTCTTTATACAATTGACATGTTTCGGGACACTTGTCCCATCCTCAGAATATTTAAAAAAGTCTCTTCATACCATCATACGATGGCACAGTCGTCAATATATTAAAAATGTTAAAATCCACATAACACAAAACACAATTACACTACACAAAGTACGCACACAACAATTTTTGGTGTACACCACACGGTAACCGACAGCGCACTCATATTATTTATTCCATTAACGATATCCTTCCTTCATGCTAGACCTAAAGCCTAGGTTTCACAATCTTTTTATATTTATTAACTTTATTTAGTGGTTCATTGAACATTTTCTAAAGAAACTAATTAACAAAAAAACATTGGTGCTTTTAACATCACACCTTTTATATTATTAACATATTTTCTTACCAGGTCCATGCCTGAAACTGAACTTCTAATTATTATTGTTTTCTTACTTCTATCTCACCTGTCTTCTAAGTTTATTAATACTATGGTTCTTACAATAACAAAACTCTTATAATAATAATTTTTAATACTACTTTAAGCAACATAACTCATTCACAAATTCCTTCACTAAAACATAGTGTCTCTTTCTCCCATCTTCCACTCTAATATTTTAACTTTTACATTATTTTTATGTATTTCTTACTTTCGGTCACTTAAATTAATAATGATACAATTAGTTTTATATTCTTACTAGCTAACATACTATTAAAGATTGTTTTGCTATATTAATATAGTCTGCTTTTTATTGTATTTTACAATGTATACACTTACACTGCACTTTTCCTTTCACATGAGATTTATTTATCTACTATCACTTTTACTTTTACTCTATGTTATTTACATAGTTTGTTGTCATTTATTTCTATTTATATAGTTCTATACTTCACCTGATATTTCACACATTGTTTGTTTATTTAGTATATCATCACTGGGTGGTTATTGGTCATTAACATTTGTTTTATTATCATTTAACATTTGTCACTTTTGTATTAATTATTACCTTTGCTAAGCTTGATTATATTTTACTTGCTTTTGGCTAGTTTATTATTTAATAGGGTATTTTTTATTTCTATCTTCCTATCTTAGATTTATACATTCATGTTTCTTTTCTTTTCATTTAACACACATAATATATCTATTTTATTTTTATGGTTTATATATTTTACATTTCACTTATGACCTATCTGATTTAGTGCATTTATTTTATAAAACAGGTTAATTACCTTCCATCACGCTTCTTAAAATCCAAATACAGGATTACTCAAGTTTCAACACATTAAGTGTCATCATCAGATCCTCAATGAATATTGGTAAAACTACATTTGTTGATGTTTGCACATCTCGTCAAACGATAAAAACAACACATACATCATAATAACGAAAAAGTCAAATCGATTAATTTTACTGTATACCGTGTTCCTGCGCAGGTCCGCGGCGGCCGCGTGTATTGTGTTTCGTTCTGTTTTGTCTTGTTTTTAATGTGTGTTAATTTATTTAAATATTTTTGTTATTATGTATGTATTGTTTTTATCGTTTGACGAGATGTGCAAACATCAACAAATGTAGTTTTACCAATATTCATTGAGGATCTGATGATGACACTTAATGTGTTAAAACTCGAGTAATCCTGTATTCGGATTTTAAGAAGCGTGACGAAAGGTAATTAACCTGTTTTATAGTCTTAAACGCTCTTGGAGGCAAATAAAATGTTCACATTTATTTTACATTTTATTTATTAGCTACTTTTGGGGTTACAATGGTTGTGGTCTCTTTGGGTTATATCATGGTTTATTGTTCCTTCACCTTCTCCAATCTATTGGGTTAAGTCGTCGTCAGTGTCTTAGTCAATTTTTATTTCGTAGTGTTGGGTTATCAATCTTCAGGTTATAAGTTTTTATTTTTCTTTCTACCTACAGCTTTTTCTTTTATCAATTATTAGTGCTTTTTGGTGCTATCTTATGTCATGTTACAATATTAAGTTAATACAAAAATAAGAAAAAATGCCAAATTTCACCCAATGCTAACAAGTAGTTTCAGAATTATGGTCGTTTGAAGTTTTAAGAGATTTGAACTTCGGAGGACAATTTGAGCGGGAAACCAGCTTGTATGTATTTGGGCTTTTCTATGTAAAATCAATATTTATTGAGCTAGAGGCTTCAAAATTTATTCATTTGTCCTAAATTTTATGGAGAATCAGATGATACTATAAGTATTGGCATTATGATTTTTCATCATGGATAAAATTATTCTTAAATATAAAAATAAATATTCTTTCAAAGTTGTGATGCATATATCAAAAAATATCTGTGGCTAAAATCTCTCTCCAGATACCCTAATACAACCATATATTAGTGAAAAGACATGAAATTCCCTTTCAAATGATGAAATAATATTGATGGGTTTTTGAGTTTAAAGAGTTTTATTACAATGTAAATCTAATAATTTTTTTTGCGTGTTGCGGAAATGGTATGTTCAACAAAGACAAAGTTTGTATTAAAAAAATTAGAGAGTGAAAAAGTTCTTCTTAAATATAGCACTATAGAGCTAAAATATATTGAAAAAACAACTTACAAGGTCCATTTGCATTTACTTTGTACATATATACTAGTTGCGTCATACTTCAAATGATTAATTTTTTATGGTACCATAAAACGGGGTGACTTGAGCCCACTTTTGAACTTTGCATGTTCATATCTGTAAAACTATCAACTATTTTCAAATAACGTTTTTACAGTGAACTTAGTCTTTGTCCATTCTATAAACGTGTGGAATATAATTTTTTTCCAATCAATATAACTATCAGAAAAAAAAAATTTTATGGGTAGGCTCAAGTCACCTCGTGGGTCGGGGTGACTTGAACCCAGCTCATATATTTCAGTGTTATTCTAATGCACTAGACCAGTGTTCCGCAACCTTTTTTTACTCACGGCACACCCCAGACGGGCCTAGACTCAACACGGCACACCAAAATGCCTGTCCCCTCAAAATCATATGAATCTTAATATAATTACGAAATATTACGTCGTTATGTAATCAATTATTATTATTATTATTATTGTCATCATTATTGTTATTATTATTATTATTATTATTATAAAACAGGAATAGACTCATGCATTTATTAACAATTTATTAACTTTAATTAACTGTAGAAAACACGAATTTTAAAGTAATTAACTCTACTCATACCTTCAATGTGATACTTGAGCCTGCTTAGCTGCACACAGACGGCTGATTCGTGGCGGAATCGTTGACAAAGCAAGCCTAATTTCTTCATCGATGGATTTGAGTCTCTCTCTCTTTGATGTTTTAATTTCAGTCAACGTCGAGAAGCCCAGTTCACACAAATATGTAGTTGAAAATGGTAATAACACATTAACTGCCATCTCGGAGATAGCCGGGTATTCACTGCTTATTGACAACCAAAATGTTTCCAAAGGCACTTCGAAAAATTTTAATTTCAATATTCTGTCTGCCTTCAAATCTGCCAGTTCCTCTTGTAAGCCTAAATTATTCGGAAGATGTTTTGAATCCATAATGAATGGATCGCGAACCCAGTCAAAATCTTCAACACACTCTCCAAAATATTTTTTGAAATTCTGCTGCAAGAGTACTAAATGTTCTTTAATTAAGTCCATCAACACCTTATTATCGTCAGCAAGGGGCCATATAGTTGGGAACATCTCACACGATCCATTTTCAATTGTCTGTATCCACAAATTTAACTTATTAATAAATCCTTGAATCTTATCCATACTAGTCAGAATATTTTCGTTTCTACCTTGCATTTTTCTGTTTAGTTCATTCAAGTGTACGAAAATATCGGAAAGATATGCCAACTTAGATACCCATTCATCATCTGCAAATAAATCCGCATACTCATGCCCCTCAATAGTCAAAAATGGAAGTACCTCCTCTTTAAGTTCAAACATTCGCGTTAACACTTTACCTCGAGATAACCATCGTACTTCTGTATGTAGCAGAAGTGTAGTGTGATCAGATCCCATTTCTTGACACAAAACGTTAAAAAGCCGCACATTTAGGGGCCGCGATTTGATGAAGTTCATGACTTTTACTACTTCGTCCATCACAATTTTCAGAGGAGATGGCAAAGACTTGGCAACAATGGCTTCGCGGTGAATGAGACAATGGTCGGTTCGTAAGTTAGGATTTACTTCGCGTACTTTACCCACAAATCCTTTCACTCGGCCTGTCATAGAAGCGGCCCTGTCTGTACAAACACTAACTCAATCCTCCCATGTTAATTCATTACGGACCACATATTCATTAGTCGTACGAAATATTTCTTCACCGGTTGCTCGCTCGGGTAGTTCTTTGCAAAAAAAGAAATTAGTTGCAATTACATCCCCATCAACATACCTTATGTAGGAAAGAAGTTGTGCGTGACCGCCAATGTCGGTGGACTCGTCGATCTGAAGTGAGAACTTTCGACTGCTCTTTATTTTCTCCTTCATAATGTCTTCGATGCCACTGGACATGTCACTAACTCGGCGGCTGATTGTGTCAGCAGAGAGAGGAATTTTTGAAATTTCAGTACCAGCTTCTAAACCTAGGATTCTTTTTACCATTTCTTTACACGTGGGCATTAACAACGTTTCTGCTATTGTGTGTGGTTTTTTGGCCTTTACGATAAGTTCGGCTACCTTATAGCTAGCTTCCTGTACTTTTTGCGAAACACATACCGACGTAGTCATGAGCGTCACTTGTTTTTTATTTTGTTCCAACAACCGATGAAAATAATTCACATCTTTACTTAACAGAGAGGAATGTTTTGTTGACAAATGTCGTTTCAATTTACTGGGAACCATAGCAGCATTACTGAGTTTTTCACCACACACAACACACTCGGGGATTGGGCATGTTTTGTCAACACACCAAAAAACCCGTAAGATAAATAATTATCACTATATTGCCGGTGAACTACTTTCTGTTTCTTTTTTTCGGGCTCGATGGTGTCACTACTTGCACTCGAGGACGGACCACTCCGTACAAGGAACTTATCCATATCGAAACAAAAAAATAGTTTAATAACACTGTAATAGAAAATAGTAATATACTTTTTTAGCGTACCGTGTTACTTATTTTAAATAATTATATAATTACCTTTTTATCCACTCTAGCGACACAAATTTTCGTCTAGTTATGACGCGTTTCGGGACTAAGTCCCATCCTCAGATAACACTGATTTTAATGTGAAAAACTAATACAATATACAATCGTAACCATGATTTTGGTTATGTGAATAAAATAAAATAAAATAAAACTTCAAATCGCATGTGAATTGTTATACGAAGCACGGCTGGAACTCCCGCATGCGTTCACCCTCAACCGCGATCGTCACGCGACTGGTCAATCCAAACCGATGGCAGTGTCGAACAAGTAGTTCGATGCAAAATTTATCTGATCATTCAATAAACTGTTTTTGGTGGTACTATTTTTTATAGCTTTATACATTTCAAATTCCTCCAGACTATCCATCCGTTTACCTTTTTTACAAAAATGTAATGCTGTTAAATTTTCTTCAAAGCTCGTATATTTATGTCCGCTTGATATTAAATGTTGTGCAAAATTGGATTTAGTATTACTTGGCTTGGGAATATGTTCTAAAAATTCCCAAAATGTTTATAAAGCTATAAAAAATAGTACCACCAAAAACAGGTTATTGAATGATCAGATAAATTTTCCATCGAACTACTTGCTCGACACTGCCATCGGTTTGGATTTAGTCTTTGACCAGTCGCGTGACGATCGCGGTTGAGGGTGAACGCATGCGGGAGCTCTCTATAAAAAATAGGTATTTTTTATTAAACATTGATGTAAACATGGTACATTAACATTCCTTCGGCGCCCACGCTTTTATTATTAGTGATACTTAATGTTACAACAATTTTTGATTAACGAACATTATTTTCATTATTTCTCATTGTATTTGATGATTTTATTAAAAGTTAAATTATTTTTTCCTTTGTAGTACATGGATCATTATTGTACTTAGTATAAGAAAAATTATTTTTACCTTTTTAGTACATTGAATATTTTATAAATTTTAAATAAAAGCGTTTTTAAAAAAAATTTTACCTTTTTTTTATTTTATCCTTTTTAGTCAAATTTATGGATAAATTAGATAATGGAAAATGAATGATTGGCAACCAATAAACAATTATTTATGAAATAGATAGACTGATAAATAACTTTTTATTGTATATAATTTATATATGTATATATATATATATATATAATCACATGATTAAAGTAATGTTACAATTGCATTCGTATATTGCAGGGTATTTACTATACAGTAGTATTTACAAAAAATAGATACAAATGAATATAATTACAATAATTTACAGTATCATTATTATTATTTGTTACATATTTTAACAATATTTATCTCGGATGAAGTGATCGCATTCTGTCCATTTCAGCTAACGCATCATTATTGCACGGTTTTTTCCAAGAAGTTTTGTGTTATCTATTTCTTCAATTTGAAGTTCTTCCAAAGATTTGACTCGACTAAGAGCGACATTGCCTGTCCTGCAAACATTTTTGGTCCCAAATAAACAACCGCATGATCTACAGTACTGCCTTGCATCTTGTGCACTGTTGAAGCCCACGACAAGACCATTGGCAGCATTCTTCTTTCAACAGTGCCATAACTGAATTTTGCAGGAAATTGGACAGACATTGGATCAATTTTATGTATTTCACCTTGGCCAAAGTCCACACGAACTGACGGTATGTCTTCTTTGTACACTTGTTCGCGGCGAAAATATGGCCATATGATTTCTGTGATAAATCCAATCGCACCATTCATAAGACCTTTATTAAGATCTATGTTTGAACGTAACATAATTTTGGCCCCTACAAAAATTTCCAACTCTTTTGGCATACCTCCTGTTTTATTGATATCAGTCAAGATGATATTATCCAAATTTTTATCCTCCACGCTCCGAGTGGCATCCACTAGTGTATCTTGAGCTTTTATTACATTCATTGTGATTCCTTTACTTTTGAAATGGTTAATTACTGCCTGATTATGTTTAAACACTTGCTCATTTGTAGGATAGATTCTTAGAGCTCTTTCAATTGAAAACTCAACAGTCGCTTTATTACTGACTTTTTTCGTTAATATCCCAATATGTTCAGCTGTAAGTTTTCCAATTCTTAAAGCGTTGAGAATATCAATAAAAGTTGTATCTCCTTGTCTCATATTCCCAGTAAGTTCATGTAGAGTAAACAATCGCCACAAATGTGTTGCCGGCACTAGATGGAGAGGCTGGTGGAATACTTGACTTCCTCTGACAGGAGGTAGCTGCATTAGATCACCAAATAATATAACATTGATACCCCCGAAAAACTCATCACAATTCTTTAATTGATTTAATCTTGAATCAATCATGCATAACATTTCGTAAGGTACCTTTGATATTTCATCTATAAATATAAATTCAGTATATTTCCACTGCAGACGCATTTGTCTTAAGTAAAGTCCAGTCAAAAGAGGCATTTGTAAAATCCTTCCATCTTTTTGAACGGGCAGCTTCAAAGTGCTGTGTAACGTAGAGCCTCCAACTAATCGTGCTGCTACTCCAGTTAGTGCACATACCTTTACAGCATTTTCCATAACATCTATTAACCTGATTTTAAGAAGATGTAATGTGAAACTCTTTCCTGTTCCTGCATTTCCTGTAATGAATAATCGAATGCGATCTTTAATGCCGGTGATTTGGTCGTGAACGTTCGCGTAATGAATGAAAACACTTCTCTTTGTCCAAAATTCATTGCTCGCTGGGCTTGTTGGAATTCATCTTCATTCATTGGTCGTTCTTGTACTTCTGCATAATTATCAGAATCTGTATAAACAGGCTCTTCATTGAGTATCTGGAAAGCATGTACTTGATTCATTGCATTCTCGAATTGTTGGTCTCGTTTTCTAAACAATTGCATGTGCTCGTTCATGCGTTTCATTTTTTCTTCTCCAGCCATAAATGCTTCTTTTGAATTATTGTAGTCTGCAAGCAATTCACTTTCAACACGATAAGGTAAGTATTGCAAAAGCATACTATAATAGTAATTTTCTGGATCATCTGATGCCTTGAAGTAAGGTACCTGTACAACTGCTGGTTTATTTCTTATCAACATTTTACTATTGTCACTTAACGTGATAAATTGATTTATAGTTGGTACAACCTCATTTTCGTACTGGTCAATGGATTCTTCATTTTCATCTTGTTTTTTATTATAGTATGGTTCAAATTGCATTGCGAATTCGAGCAAACTCATGTTTTCAAAGTCGTAGTCGTTATGTTGAACAAGCCTTTTTTTCATATCGCTCAAATATATTTGCACAATATCCGATCCCATGGCCTAAAGCATCAAATTTCAACACCTTGTATCGCTGTTGAGGTTTTCGTGTATTGAGAAAAACACATTTTCTGGAACTTTCTCTTAAGTGAAGATGGCATAATCTAAATACACATTCACATGCTGATACTTGTCTTTTCTGCAATATTCTCATACATATCTTGAACAATCTATGAGCAGTATCACTTTCTTCACGCTGTATTTATTTAATTGCTTGCGCAATACCTGAATTCAGCTCTGTTGGGTCAGATTTCGATAAATATTTGCCAATGTAGTATGCTATTGCCTCATTTGATCCACCAGGTTGTATATTGCCTTTACACATTTTTAATAAAACGGGATTGTAATTATTAATCCATCTATATTCCTTACGACGCTTCAACAAACATATTCAACCCCTACTCCGAATAAAATCATCTGATGAATGAGCAACAATTTTAGTTTCAGCACATTCTTGATGAGGAAAACTGAATCTACATGTTGTATTATTCTTTTTACATGTGATTGTGTGTCGGTGAACTTGACATTTCATTACTAATTCGTGCAAATCTGATTCCTCTGATGGTAATTCACAAGAGCAAATTTTATCTATTCGACGTAAACCTTCTTCTGAATCGATTGTAGGATGATTTTCAATCCATACGATCATATGAAGATGAGGGCTCCCTCGATTTTGAAATTCAACTCGCCACCAAAAGTCTAGTAGTTTGCCTCCAAACACATCACAATTATTTCTCAAAAATTTCATTAATGCACTGACACGAAGCATAAAATGTTGAGAGACGATAACGGGATACTTTTCGATCAAACGTTGCGTTTCATGTATATCAAGATCGTTTGGATCCACATATCGCCTTACATCTGCAATCAACAATGCTTTTCTCATATCCAACCAATGTAAATCGTTGCAACTAAATGTTATAAAATAGTGAGGTGTGCCGATGCATTTAATCATTGCAATTAACTCATACAAAGCTTTTCGCCAGTAAGCTGCTGTACCTCTTAAGTTTTTTAAGTATAAATGCATGTCTTCAACCATTCCACTTTCACCTTCAATTTTTTTTTCCACAAGCTGAAATAGTAGACCTTACACGTTCACTCTCAAACATGGATAATGCATAGAAAAGATAATCATTTCTTTGGAATCTTGTATCTTTTCCGAGAATTCTAAACTGAAAGTAATCCAAATGGCTAATTTTCACTCGTCTTGAAGGTTCTTTTAACCCATTGATTCCAAATGGGAAAAGATAAAACCAACTAAATTCTTCTGCTTTCAGTTCATGGCAAACATTAACAATGTTATCTTTTGTTTTTCGAATAATTTTATACAATTCATTTGATAATTCTTATTGTTGTTCAACATCTGGTTCCCCAAAATCAATTGGAGCCATAACACTTGTTTGTACTAATACGTGTTCTGGTTGTTCAGAGGGCGCATCTCTAGCTGTCGAATACATGTTTTCTTCTTCTCTTACCTCGTATTCTCTTACACGTTCCAAGACAGGGTCATATTTTATATTAACTTTTATATAATTTATCGTGAGTTGTTGATTTTGTGAACCTATTGATTGCTTATATAGACGTTCAAGTTCTGGAATTGTATCGCATTCAATTATACAAGCTCTGCCAAGATCATGTATAACACTCTCACCGTTTAGACCGCAAGAATGTGAATCCGTAAGATAAAATTTGTTATCATAATACATTGCCCCAATAGATTTTGATGATGAAATTAAGATTCCAGCTTGATGATAATTGAATAATGTAAGCAAGGCTTTATTCAACGTCATTCTAATTCCATATTGATTTTGATCATCTTGGACGTTTCCAAAGATTTCAGTGTCATCATTATATTCTATAGAAAAATTCATATCATACATGATGAAATCTTCTTTAATTACGCCGAAGTTACGCACATCTAAGTAACCATCTTCGCAAATAGGAGAAGCAGTCTGATTATTCGCCGTTAATTTTCTAATTTGTCTATAAATTTCATCTCCTGCAAATATGTTTGCATCTAGAGTATTTGTAGACCATCGTTTTGGTGGGTATATGTATGCTTTTACTATGTTTGTTAATGTCATTGCACAACATTGAATACCTGCATAGCCTGAAGTGAACACTGCTGGATTATATTGGTTCCATGAAGCTCGTACAATTTTCGATTCATTATTAATCTGCATATAAGCATTAACTTGACTTGGTTGTGGCTCAAAAGCATTTCTAGAGCATTGTTGTCCAAACGAAGCATTGCATTGACTCTGTTGTTGATGTAATACTTGATTATATTGTTGTTCAAACAAACGTTGTTGATAAGTTTCTTTGTTATGAGTGAGATATCCATTATTTTCTTCATTTTGATTCTGTTGTTGATCTAAAAGTTTATTAGATTGTTGTTGAAACGTTCTTGCAGATATAACTTCATTTATATTGTAACTTTACGAATTTATGATGATGATGCTCCACTGTTGTGAGCGCCACTTTGTAACTAAACCGTTTATCGTGTGTGTGAATTCTTTTAGTTACTGGTTACGAAAAAATGTTTAATGAAGTCTCTATCTTGTATGGAGTAATTTGCTCTTATGATAATTGGTAAATATTATTTATGTAATTATAATGTGATAATTTTTATGGAAAAAATAATAATTGCTGGTCGGTAAATGAATGTAACAGTAGCGTCGATCTTGAAGTGGAACTCCTCTTCTTGGTTAAATGTCGTCAGTGTAAGTACCGTCAAGTGTTGTCTGGACAAATAAATTAACATAAAAAACACTTTCACGTACCTGGTAGTAGTACTTGAAGTTCTGACGTTCACTTACCCAGAATAAACTGTCAAGATTCTCTTATGACCAGCTTATACTTTAGTAACAAGGTTATACTACTCCTTGTATGTAATGTGGGCGCCACATGGGTTTACTTCATGAAAAGTTCCCATGAAAAAACAAATTGCTAAATTTTAAAATTGTATGTGTTCACTTTATATCTTGTTTAAATGCTTAGGGATTTAAAATGATTTAGATATAGCACTGTAAGTTTTCTGCTCAAAGTTATCTCAGTGTACTCTATGCTGAGTATTGCTTATCTAAATGAAATAATTGGAACCAAAGTTTATGCTGTATAACATTACGGGTTTATTATACCCTTTAAAATCAACTCAAATGAAAAACACAATTGTTACAGTAATACAATTTGGATGGTAAGTTACCCATCTACTATCTGGCCTAGCTCAATTTAAAACAATATAAAACTCTTATAATTATTAACAAATTTTAATTTTAATTTATAAGTTACCTCACGGGTAGGTTCTTGAAAATACAAATAGAACGTGATTAATTGCCTTGATAGACATTACTGTGATGATAATTCATATCTGGCCTCGTTTAAAAAACTCGCAATTATTTTTGAGGTTAACGATCGTTTCGTATGCTTATATCCTAACAAATATTATAATACTTAACTCTAACACAAATGTTCTTACATTGGATTATTTAATCCTCTAAATAAATTGATACGGTGTTTGCTATTAAAAGTTTGGTTGTCTTTGCGTCAGTACAAGAGTGTTGATAATTATGATCAGTGAAAACAGATAAACAATAAAATTGGTCACTGTACTACCTTGCTTCTTTTTAATCTTATAGATTAAAAATTAAACACTTTAGTGATCGGATTATAATGATCACTGTCTACCTGCACTTTATTCGCACTTGGAACGAGAAATATACCCTCTTCTTAATGAAACTGGGTTGGTTACCTTACAGGTTAAAATGCTTTCGCTCGTTCCGAACACACGCACTAATTAAAAATATTCACTTATTACTTGTCGATGCACTTTTCGTGTGATGAATCGCTGTACTGTTAATTATTTTGGTAAATTTTGAAGTATTTACTACTATTCTATTGTATTAAGTCATAAAAATGTAAGATACTGTCGAGCGGCAACTAGATGGCTCGAGGTGAAGGTAGCGAATTAACGAATTTCTCAGCGTCTCTCGTTATATACCTGTCGTCTTCATCGCGTTTAGGGACAAAAGTCACTAAGTAAACTCTTTTTTGATTGGTACAGATAACCGTTACGATGACGTATTGTTTTTATTAACCGCCACCGGCGCTCTCGCTGTACCCGACTGTCGTTGTTGTCCGTATTCACTGACAATTTCTTAATTTTGATAAAAAAAATGATGCTAACACTCACTATGCACTTATTATAATTCCGATCTCTAGGTTATTATTATCAAATTAAAGTTTAGTCTCTGCTCTTTAATTTGATATGGCTTAATGCCGGTTTTAACCTCGCTTTCTCTGACAATACATACAAATAGTGTTTTGAAACATGGTTTCTTATTGTCGTCTGCTAATAATGCACAATGCGACCATTTCCTATCTTTTTACATTTTGTTATTTACACTGTGTTCTCTTTAGAACGTTATTATTTGAATACTAATACATATATGATTACAATTAAAAGATATTTATAGCTGAACAATATTAAATCTTAATATAATTATGATAATACGTTATTATGAAAATTCCTTATTCTCTAAATACATTTTACTTGGCCTACTCAATTTAAAGGTATACAATAATAATTGAGTGGTGGTATTTCACATCTCATTTAATTATATTTATTGTTCAGTAAATTTAATGTTCATTAGGAGTCCTGTTTCCCTATTAACTTACTGACATAAATTCGTTTATGTATGGTCTAGATACATTCATAGCACCATGTTTATTCCTCAATTATTATTACTAATTACATTTCGTTTAATCAGGAAGTTGCTTATACACATAAGACTTCCTTTTATAATTATCTTTATCCAATAATGTTACATCTGGGTTTGTAAAGCTAGTTTTTATATATCCTTGTGGCTATAGCTAGTCTAGTCATAGGCTTTGTTATTTATTTGTCATGGTTCTTCTAATTTCAGCCAAAATGCTGTTATTGTTATTACTTTATTTCAGTCATTGGTTATTTAGTTTCTATTTACATGACTCTACACATTAATGTCATGAACTGGCTCGCTTGACAGCTTATTGTGAACTTTGCATGTCCATTAGTTAAAGTCAGTCATTGTGTTTGTTGTAGTGTCATGCAGTGTATTCATCACTGCTTGTTGGGATCCTTCCTCTTCTTTCTTCCTTGCTGGTCCTTCTCTTCTGTGCTACATTCATTACAAATGATTCACTTCTATAACTTTAGTGTAATAATTTACCCTTCTGGTGTGTGTCTTGGTTATGTAACATTTTGTGATCTTACAATATTAACGTCACTATAACTCTTTTCATTTACTGTATTTAGATCATTATTCATATTGATGTCAATATTATTTATATGAAGGTCGATGTAACTCAAAGTAAACAATTTATTTTTAGATCCGGTCGATCTTCTAATTATACGTTCAAGTTCTGCAAGGGTATCGCATTCAATTATACATGCTTTGCCAAGATTTGGTCTTGCACTTACGCCTTTTGGACCACATGAGTGAGAATCAGAAAAATATAATTTTTCATTGTAATGTATTACTCCGAAAGATTTGGATAATGCAATCAAAATTCCAGCTTGATGATGTTTAAATAATGCAAGCAAGGCTTCATTCAGCGTCATTCCATTATTGTTCTTATTTAAATTATTTTGTACATTTCCAAAAATATTAGTGTGTTCCTCATATTCCAAAGAGAAATTAAAATCATATATAATTAGACTTTGTTTTATTACAGAAAAATTACGTATCTCTAAATATCCATCTTCATTAATAGGAAATGCAGTTGGGTCATTTTCTGTTAATTCTCTAATTTGTTTGTAAATACGATCTCCTTCAATCATGTTCATATCTAAAGTATTTCAAGACCAATTTGTGGGTGGATAAATAAATGCTCTTACGATATTAGCAAGTGTCATTGCACAACACTGAACACCTGCATAACCTGAGGTAAACACTTCTCGATTATCTTGACTCCAGGATGCTCGTACAATCCTTGATACTTCATTAATTCTTTTATAAAAATGATGCTCTTGATTAATTACTTCATTCAGTTGTTGTTGTGGTTTTTCAAATACTCTTGCCAAATCCTCTACATTCATGCGTACATTTTTATCAATTTTCATATCTTTATATTGTGGATTATTATGTATCAACCATTTTAATGCATCATAAACTTTTTCACGTGATATAGAGAATTCTCTAATAATATTCAAGTCCACAAGATGTTCAGTAACTATCACTATTCCAGCATTACTTGAAGATCTTGGAAGCATATCTGGTAGTTTATCCCTGATTTCAAATATGTCTTGAGCAAACAATACTGCTTGGCCTCGAAAACCGTATTGTCCAAATTGCCCATCAAATTTTAAAATTTTAACAAATGGCATTATTCTTGATAACAATCGTTGTTCACATTGAGACAGTTGTTTTAAGATATCAGGTTGTACACCAGGATCCAAACAATTCCAGTAAGCTTTTGAAGGACACGTTCTCTTATTACTGGTAATATGTGTTTTACATCTATGACAAAGAAGTAGAATTGATTTTTGTTTGAGTTCATCAGGCAAATATGATTCTGCTGCTACACTTGGTCGGCATGTTGCAACTTGATTTGGATAGCACCGTTTTGTACAAACTTCACATATTTTATCACAAAATTTATTAATAGTGTCATAGAATATTTTCAAATGAGTATTCAACTGAGCACTTGCTTGTGAATATGTGACTCTTCGCTTCTCTAATCGAGTTTCTCGTTGTTGCAATGTTTCTGTGGCTCTTATTTGTGCATGATACAAACGATCATGTTCTAATCATGCTTCTCATTGTTCTGGTAATTTGTTTTGTAATCTCTGTGACTTACACATTTTGTATCGCATTAATCTTGCTTCTTTTTCTTCAACTGTTTCAGAAGCTACCATTAATGAAAAGCATCTTCGGCGGGTTTCCAACCTAGCTTTCTTTGTCTGAATATCTTCATTGTTTAATTTCTCCATTTTTTTACATCACATTTTTTCCAACCGCCTCTTTCTCTGAGTAGTCGTTTCTGTTCGACTCATTTTTTAACACCTAGAAATTTGAATTAATATTTTTGTACACAGTATAATAAAAATAAAAATTTAGCTAACTTGAGTTTACAATGAAATAAACTTATACATATGTTATTCAAGTATAATATATGTAGTCAGTAAAATAGTATAACTCCTATTTCATTATAAAACTTGAAATTGAAACGTTTCGTACCAATTAAAATATTGAAAGTACATCATATAATGTAGGCAAAACGACATAACTCCTCTTTCATTGGAAAATTTCAAAGTGAAACGTTTTGTACAAAGTAAAATTACTTACCCTTATTTGGAAGCACGTAGACAGTTTCACCAAACTGATTTAAATTTTGATTGCTCCACTAAGCCTAAAAGTATCCTGCCCCCCTTATGAAAATGTTTGCTGGCCGCTGGTACAGATGACACAGTAAGTTTCTATTAACGTAGATACAGCAAGTCAAAAACCAACTGCCATTATTCATTTTTCATTTCACATACATATTTCCAACGGTTGATACTGGAGGTTAAAGTCTAGTTATGTACGCATTGTTTACAATTAAGGACTCGGAATCGAACATCAGACGGGTTTAGGTGTACAGTGAACCGGAGTTAAATTCTAATCGAGTGATAAAACTATATAGTGAATTGTTAAAATAATAATAAATGAATTATATAGTGGAAACAACCAAAAAGGAATATAAAAGTGTGAATTTAAAAAGGAACGTATTGTGATATTAATCAAATTTTAAAAATTTTGAAGTGTTAACTTCTTATAGCAGAGGAGAGGAAAAAAATTTACACGGGAGTGAATCCGTAGAATGTGACGTCATCAGAAAGGAATGCGACGAGAATCCGTAACAATTTCCCCCTCTCTGTTTAAATGTTCATGTTTCATATATCACTCTTTGTTTTTTAGTAATATTTTTTATTCCGTATTTATACGCACTATTAGGTATTTACTTCGCACTTTTCTGTTAATTTACGCACTTTTTAAGGTTTATTAATTTAAAGTTTGAATTTTGTGAGCGGTCAAATGTAACATCGCGTGTTCGATCCCACGCGCGATTTCGTCTTTCTCGCTCATAGATTCGATATTTATAAAAGCTATTTGTACAATGTTTAACCTTATTTACTAGTTACACTACTTATAGTTATTTTACATAAACGTCATTTTTTCGTCTTTTTGCAATTTACGGGATATTGGTACTGTCTTTAGTCGTTGTATTTGTATTCATCGTTCAATTAGTTAATTGTGTGTGTTGTTCTTTAGTCCAACTTCTGTTATTTTTTGTTCTGTGTATTAGTTGGCTATTATTTCGTAGTTTTGGTATCTCGTCTGTATCTTGTATGTTTTATTATTGCTCGTCTCTCTCGGAATTATTAATTTGCTTGATTTTATTTCCACTGATTTGTTAGTTTCTGTTTATTTCCTCAAATCTTTATCCCTGTGTTTGGAATTTTCGGGTCAACTTGTACTTTTGTTTATCAAACGTTCAACTGTTTATTTTAGAGACATTTCGAGATGTTACATATGCCTCATCTTCAAGGTTGATAATTTTCTACCACGTGCGGCTAATAAAAGGAAATTATGGAGTGCTTTTTGTGCAATTCTTTAGTAGATAAACCTGGGTTTAGAGAAAAAAGGGAAAAAATTAAAAAATTTACTCCGGACATCTGGAACTCATGTAAACTTTACTTGAAATCACGTCATAAATACAGCGACGTTATATTTCCGGAAAGTTATGACGATGAAATTATTGGTTACCATTCCTCCTGCTACAAGGAATTCAATGTAACAAAAAAGTATTTGTTGAATGAAAGGTAAGTCTAATATGCATTTTACGTAAATGTTTAAATGTTTAGTAATTATTTTCTTAAGTTGTAACGTAATTTTTTAATAAATTATCTTTTTGAAATGATGTAATTTTCATTTAATTTGAAATGGTATTTTTAAGTTAACACTTCTGTCGGCAGTCCTACGACAGCCAGATTTTTTTAACGGTTATTATAAACTAACCTGTGACACTATATATACTAGCGAACTATTTTTTTACAAACACTGAACTATCACACAATAACACTGTTGTAATTTTTTTGTTAGTTGTTATTCATTATTTTTGTGTGTTTAATTTTAAGAAGTGTAGTATTAATTAACCTAAAAAAGACCGTATCTGAGATCGAAAACTTTCAATAGTACCATATACCAAGCCAGGGTAATTCATATTAAGAATTATTTATTTATTTTAATTTTAGAAGAGAAAAATTCAAAGTGAAACGTTTTGTACAAAGTAAAATTACTTTGCGCGTGATCGAAAATGGGAACCGGTGAGTTTCCATAGATACTGCTTCTTTGTTGTCAATAACGTAGCACATATAAAACTTCGCTTATGAATGCGACTACATTTAACTTATAATCTGTACATTGGTAAATGAATGTATGTATTTTTTTTCATAATATTGTATTGTCACGTGAGTCAAGTGTGTATGCAAAATTTCAAGTCGCTAGCACATCGGGAAGTGTGCGAAAATTCGATTTGAAAACTCACCCGAGACCGACACGAAAAACAAGTTAAATAAAAGCGTTTAATAATAACTAAATGTAAAAAATAACACCTTTGTTACAACTACATACTATTTACACTATGTACACTTGTTTCAAGCATTTAACTTGATGTCCTTGTCCATGAAACGCCACTTTTCTACCTCTGGAACAGCAAAAGATCCTCTGGCGGTAATGGGTGTGGGGGCTGCAATTTTTTCTTTTATTTCTGTTCTGTTGTACCAGCATTCATCAATTTTATCTGGCCATTTCCAATTACTGGGACCACTCATGGTCATTGTACTGATTTTGTAGTCTTCTCCTGGATTACCGGTACCTATATCTGTTATCACTCCCGGGAAAAACTCTCCTTCGTACATTACCAAGACATAAGAGCCTTTTTCGTAAGCACCGGGACTATCTTTTTTTTTTAAGATTCTCTTTCTTCTTGACAATTACTTTTTCTTCTTGCTTCTTGCTACTTCCTTTTACTTCTATCTTCTTGCTATTTCCCTTTTCTTGTTGCCTTTCTATTAGAAAATCAATATCGTCAAAGTCTTCTTCTTCTAACTCACTGTACACTCTGAATATTCACTCTCTGGTTCACTTTCGCTGGTGGTGTATGAATCTCTTTTCACTGCCTTTTTCTTTCTTTTTGCAGTTGCCTGTATTGGTGATGTGAAAATACCGGTAGATGTAGAAGGTTGGGCTTCTGGTACCTTATTGTTTTCACCTTTGAAATCATCTGCGCTCACACTTTTTCCAGGCTTAACCTGTACCTTTTTCTTCCTTCCTAGCGGTACTTTCTCATTTCCTTCACCATAACGTTTTTTGTGCAAAAACTCAAGTACAGAATCACTTACTCTTTGTTTAAGTTCTTCGCCATCATGAGAGCCTTTTTTTTTGTATGGCAAGCTATCCTTTGTAGGAAGTCTGTCCAAAATTTCTTTCCTGTTTACAGGGTAAATGCCTGTTTTCCGAAACCATTTACTAAGGAGTTACTGCCTTCGTGGTGAAGTTCAGTTACAAGCTGTTTAAGAAGCTTGGGGAAATCACTTTTTGGAACAGAGGACTTGTTTGTCTTAAACTTGTAGTCTGTTAAAATCGTCCTCCATGCTCCTTTCATGGAGCGAAAATATGCAACATCAAGAGGTTGACTTATATGGGAGGAATTTGGTGGTAAACATATAAACTTTATGTCATGTTTCTGACAGTTCAATGATGTTTAAATTCAGGTGGCTAGACAAATTGTCTCCGATGACAACTTTGGTTCCGCTTAGCTTTTTCAAGTGTGGTATCACCACAGTGTTGAACCAATCATCGAACGTCACGTTATCAAACCACCCTGACGAAGTTCGGTTGTAACGACATCCTGAAGGATCACCTTCAGTCCAGGTAGTCCACAGTTCCTTGGACTTGTAGACGACGTATGGCGGAAGCATTGTCCCCTCTGCATTCCCACACATCATGATAGATGTAGAAGATTTTGTTGAGTTTAAAATCCGTTCGGGATATTTTACTCTTCGTTTGGTAACAATCTTTAGGTTTCCAGGGTCGTCTGTTAAATTGGTCTCATCGAAGGTGAAAATGTTTGAGGGAGGTACATTTACAATCTCCTGTTCTAGATAGTCGAAGTATTCATTAATGGAGTAAGTTGAAACTTTTGCCCTCTGCTTTTTAAAATTAGATGATATTCTTTCGGTTAAGTCTCGGTGTCTGGACATAAAACTTTTGTACCATTCTTTGCCGGGCAGATTGTTTTTAAATGAGCTAATAGTCAGTCCATTCCTGTCAAGATATGACTTCACAAGCACTCGTATGTCAAATCCAGTCATTGGATATCCAAATAAGGAACATGTCACTACATGGTCAGCAAACATTTTTTCTGTTTCTTCATCAAGGATTGTTTGACCTCCAGGACGCTTCAAGTGCACACCCTTAAGTATTCTTTTGATGGTACTTATAGATATTTTATAATGTTTTGCAGCTTTTCTATTTGACATTTCCCCACTTCTAATTTTTCGTATTGCTTCATCCAAATTTTCCTGTGTGTAATCCGCATATTTGCAGCTACCTTTTTGTCTTTCATACCTTCTTGGCATTTTGAAAGCTTAATAATTAACAATTAGACCTGAAAAAAAACCTTGTAAGTCTAACTACCAAAAACAAAAAATAAAACAACAGCACATAGGCCAAACTGAAAAAAATTAATTCAATAGAAATTTATCACATATAAAGTGTATTACGGTACCTATTAAACAAAGGTTACCGCGTAAACAAAGGTTTTAAGGTGGGCTCAAGTCACCCCAAAAACTGCAAAATTTGGTAGGGGTGAGATGAACCCAGGTCAAACTCACTCAATCCTGTACATAATCAAACATGCTTGGACATGTTTGTGTTGCCAAAGAACTAACTAAATGAGGAAAAATGGGCTAATTTTCTTCGAAGTGCAAATACTCATGGTACAGATTTTTTTCTACGTTAAAAAATCTAGATTCCAACATTTTACCATTATTTATTTATTTTTTTAATTGAATGGACAGTTAAATAATTGGAATTGGTTGTGGTGAAAGCTAATCAGGTAACCTTTAATTTGAGCTATGAAACCCTTAGATAGACCATTTAGTTTGGACATTTAGTTTGTCAGAAACGGCGATTCGAAACTTTTTTGTTTTGGGCTCAAGTCACCCCATAGGGCTCAAGTCACCCCGTTTTACGGTATGATGTCTCTTTGTAATGAGTAAGAAATTTTTGGATTGCCTTAAACAAGAGATCAGTTAAATTCACAAGTTTCAGTTAAATATACAAATAAACATGGCTAAAATCTGTCTACAGATACCCTAATACAACCATATATTACTGAAAAGAGCATGGAATTTTCTTTCAAATGATGAAATAATATTGGTGGGTTTTTGAGTTTTAGGAGTTTTATTACAATGTAAATCTAATACATTATTTTTACATAAAGAAAAGATGTTATTTGAATTGTGAAAAATATCCGGGCTGTTTGGCCGTGGTCCATGGTTAAAAACAAAACCAAACGTTTCTGCAGCTCCACTGGCTGCCATCATCAGTGGAATAAGATTTCTGCACTTGGGGTGTCTACGTGCAGGCCCACAGTACTGTGGTATAGACTCTAGTACTATACTAGAGTATAGACGAGTCTATACCACAGTACTGTGGGCCTGCACGTAGACACCCCAAGTGCAGAAATCTTATTCCACTGATGATGGCAGCCAGTGGAGCTGCCGAAACGTTTGGTTTTGTTTTTAACCATGGACCACGGCCAAACAGCCCGGATATTTTTCACAATTCAAGTGACACCGGCCGTGAAAGCCTAAGGAATAATTTAAAAGATGTTATGTTCAACGGCCTGGGCCATGTGCTACTTTTTGACCTCAAAGTTGATAGTGTATTGAGTTGACTTACATATAACAACCGGGATGTAAAATATAGTGAAAATATAATATTTACAAGTCACACTTATGGTTAATTTTTACTTACTACATATTCATATTTAGGTGCCATAAACTCTTCTTTTTATATAACATGATATATCTTGGTGATGTTAAGTGTTCAAAGTCTTTATCTTTTAAAACAAATCAAGTCACTTAAGTTCAAAAGTAGCCTAGGATATAATGAATAATTAAATTTTCCATTTAAAAATTAATGCTCGTCTACAATGACCTTTTAAAGTTGTTCCAGGCTTTGTTTATTTCTTTCTGTGAATCAGAATCAATCTTGTATGATCTACCCAATTGTGAAGTTACCTCTGGAGGTTTTATTAAACAAAGTATATGAGCTGGTGGTACAGGAATTTGTCTTCTTTTTGACGCCAACAAAAAGTTTCAGCTGGACCATAGATATGCAGAAATAGGACATCATAATCACCTTCTTCCTCATTTATACACTGAACCATTCCAATCCACCAGTTGCTTTCATAAACACAGGCCACGAAAGAGTGGATTTTTTTATTATAGTAGATTTTTTGAAAGAGTAGAAAATATTGATTTTCTACAGTTACTGCACAGCAGCTTTCCAGGGACCAAGATGATGTTTTTATGTTCCTTAACATCCTTTGCTTTTTGTAATGTAATTACCCTAAGATTATTTTTCTTTGTCAAGGGAACAGAATGTCTGTGAAATGGATCACAAAAGGCTTTTTGGTTTTTTGAAAATATTTTAAAAAATAGCACAAATGGTGAGAACAAATTGTGTCTTTTTCACAGTACTGATTGTTTGTACGGCAACTCAAAAGTCTAAATCTTCTTTAGACAATTCATCAGAAATCACATAAATATCCCTGTTCTTTGTTAATGATGTGTTTTCACAGGAAGAGTTTAATAAAGTACCCACAGTACATATAAAACTCGGTCTATACTCACTACTACACGCCATAACTTCCATGGTTAAGAAAAAACAATGAACTGTTAGGGTATGTACTAAAATCACTCCACAACACACTACAACACATCACATATCACACATGATGTCATTACAATGATATGATTTTTACTGATTTAAAGTAAATAAAACTGAGAAATAAATTAGACACTTAAAACATTATGCAACCTATAACATTAAGAAACCTATATTATTGTGAATAAAGCAAATGATGTTAACTAGACCAGAGCAAGCTGTATCTATACTGAACTAATAGTCCGGGATCTACCAGAGAATTAAGCACGTGATAAGCAGCAGAAGGTTTGACAGTTTTGAACAGTAGACATGACATCCCTGGTGCCAAAAACCATCGAGTCAGATGGCTAGCAGGAAGAGTTTGGCTGTGGCAGAATTTCAAAATTAGAAAAAAGTCCCAAAAATTACGTGATCAGCAGCATGCAAAAACTGGGTGGAATCGTCTCAGACCACTTCCTAGGTGAATGATTTAATGAAATCTGTCAATTTTTTGGAAGCTTTTCACGAATCTGATGACTTTAAAAATTTCAAAATGTGCCAAAAATTACGTGATGAGCAGCATGGGAAAAATTGGGATCAGTTGATCCAGGTGCCTCTCCTGATGAACATTTCAAGCGAATCTGTCGGTTTTCTGGAAGATTTTGGTCAATCTGAGATACAAATTTGAAAATATCCGAAAAATTACGTGATCAGCAGCATACAAAAAACAGAGTGGAATCGTCTCAGACCACTTCCTAGATGAATGATTTAATGAAATCTGTCAATGTTTTGGAAGCTTTTCATGAATCTGACAACTTTAAATATGTCAAAATGTGCCAAAAATTATGTGATGAGCAGCATGGGAAAAATTGGGATCCGTTGATCCAGGTGCCTCCCCTGATGAACATTTCAATTGAATCTATCTGTTTTCTGGAAGATTTTGGTCAATCTGACAGACAAAATTGAAAAATATCCCAAATTAGCGGCATGGAAAAAGCAAGTTAGTTCTTGAGATACGTCTTCTTTATTATTCATTCCAACGTGTTCTTTAACAACAGTTACGATTTCAGATCTGGATGTTCTCGTTACTGTCCACCTCATTCTAGCTGTAGGAAGAGTATTAAACGCAACTGTACCAGTTAGACGGCTTGCTGCATCTCTGTTGACTGTTTGTTCAAGAGTTTGCTCAACAGGAACTGCCGAAAATGGTATGCTAGTGCGTTTCACAGAAAGAAATCCACCATTATTTTCGATGTCATCTCTGAGCCCTGGGAATTGAGTGTCAAGGTTGAGTAAATTTTGGTGATACACTGTCATCCAGCGGGGATAATTGTGGTGGTTTGTGACAAAAAATAAGTTTGTCAGCTTCGGTAGCATATTAACAAACAGTTCAACATCATTAAGCTTTACTGCTCTCGTAATTTTTAAGTATGTCATAATCATATGTATGTATTGCATCCAGAACTGAGCAGTGGAACTGTGTTGACCATTACGGGTTTCATCCGAATATATATGGTACAGGCTTATAACATTTTTTACCTCATTAGGCACATTTTCAAGAGTAAAAAGTTGGGATGGACTTCAATAATAGATTCGAAGAAGTTCTGAACTTCGTCAGAGATTGGACCATTCTTCTGGATAAACGAATCTAAATGACATTTTAGCAAAGATGACATGAAAATAACGTGAATCCGTTTGCAACGATTATAATGGCGCCCAGAAAGAAAGCCTTTCAGTGATCCATGGCCAATGACCTTGCTTTCGGCTAGTAACTGTGGCCCACCTGATTCAGCAATGATTTTGCCAATAGCAGCGAAGAAAGCCATAAAAAGGTGAAAAGATCCGAAATTAATAAAAACTCTGTCAAATCTGGGAGACTGCTCAAAACGGATCTGCAATGCTGGCTTGGCCATATTCAAATCATATGTAACAACTGCATAGTTTTGGTTGCATTCATCTGCAACGGCTAGAGACACTTTCAATGTCTCCAACAACATTGATGGGTTGGTTGAAGGCGTTGCATAATTTTTCATGTACGAAACAGTGTGAATTGGGGTGTTATCGTTCACAGTGAGGGCATTGAATCCTCTCCACATTGGAGAACCACATACCACATAATTTCACTGAAAATACCCATAGTGTATCCCTCATTTCTGCCTCAGTAAAGGAGTTCGGTATGAACGTGTGAATAGGGACACAACCAGTCAAGGATAATTTAGGCTTTTTAAAATATGGTTCCAATTCCTTTTCTCGAAACTCAAATTTTCTCTGTCTTTCAGATTTGGGAGCGGCTATAAGTACTTGATCCTCATTGTTTGGCTATGTTTCCTCCAAGGTTGTGTAGTTATACAACTGAGTACAAATTCCCACAGTTTCGTGGAGGGATCCATGACCACTTAGTGTTTCACAATTTTCGTCAAAATTGTCAAATGCCAAGTAAGTTGACAAATTTTGGATGGCTTTAATAGAATCTGGCAAATTAGAGGCTTTGGAAGAAATAGAATTTGCAATTTCCGTTTCAATCTCCTCGACCCTGCAGTAGTTAATAACATGTCCCAAACGATTTAATATCTGCACTATCTGTTTACTTCCAGTCATGCTTTTCATTGCAAGGCCTAACGCTACATGTTTTTTAGGCATCACAACACCATTGGTTACGGAAAAAACCACATCTTGTGAAATAGAGATTATTCTTCTAGCAACCTTGGGTGACCGAATCTTAAATTGTGGACCACCTACTAAGGCATCAAAAAAGTTGGTAACAAGTTCAGGTATATGGTCATCGCTTTTTGCAAGCTTGTCAACATTGAAAGGCTCACTATACTTATTAGTCTTATACATTTTCAAAATTTCTTGTCTTAGCATATAGCCAACTCGTTGCACCATTAATTTGGGATCGGCAGAAGAGGCTTCATAACGGGTTCTAATAGCGTCATCTACTTCTACATTCTTGCTGAAAACAAGTGTGCCCTTGCGATTTGGTGATTTACTAAATATGACTTGGTCTGTGAAATGAGTAGCCAATTTTTCCTCCAAATGTTGTGGAGTGTACGTACTTAGGTTGTCTATTTCGACACCAAACTCGGCACACAATGCCAAGTACCTTTCGTATAGTTCCGTCAAAAGAACTATTTGATTTTCTAAAATTACATGTTTTTTAACAAAATCTGCAAGTGATACAAAAGCTGCGCCTTGACCTTCACGAATTGCATGCCAAGATGTGTTACGATTCTTGCCAGTTTCTAACTTTGATATTGTTCTCTGTCTATAATATTTCCTGCAAGAATTGTGGTAACGCACTTCAGCTGTGACAAAATCCTTGTCTCCTACAGATATAAGTAACTGGTCATCTTCTAATATTCTCACGTCATTTCGTGTGTTGGTTTCAATTTCCACTGTTTGGCACTGTACTAGGCGTTCCTTTTGGTGATTCAAAACTTTAGTCTCTTTCTTACAGAAGGTACACTTTTTGGACAGAACACCAGTCCCCCCTTTAGTAAGAATTGTTGATGTACACACGACCTGAGGTATTTTCGTTTAACAGGCAAATCAGGAGAAAGTGTATGTTGTGTTGGGGGTAGAGTAGAACTACTGGATTCTTCAAGCTCAGGAGTTTCTTTAATCCCGGTAAAGTACCTGTAACAATTTTGGTGATATCCGTGATGCCCCTCAAGCGACTGAGGAAAGTTGTCAATAACGGTTTTGTACTTTGACGTCTTCATCTTTTTACGCCAAAGCATGCATTGCTTAATTTTTGTGAGAGTATGTTCAGTGAATCGGGACCTTTTACCCTCTCGTGCTCCATCACCAATATGCAAGACACAAAGTACTTCTTCCATTACTACCAGCTTTCAGTAAATTACTCTGTAATCAGAATATACCAAATTTCTAAATATTTCCTAAAACAGATTTTTGGGATAACAATTTTCGTCTGTTCAATCATGATTTTAAACAAAAGTATGATTGAACAGACGAAAATTGTTATAAAAAAATTGTTTTTTGAAATAATTAAACTAAAAAATGAGTATCCTGAAAATTATGGTAGGAACAAACATTGAATGGATGATGAAAAATGAAATTAAAAAATTGTGTAGTAAGTGGATCATAACATTTAAGAAGAAAAAAAATAACAATACAGTATAGCGTCGATTATCTGGACTAATCCATACCAGCCATAGTCCGGATACTGAAATAGTTTGGATAAACGAAACAATTATTGGAACTAAGAACAAATATTTACACAGGATATAAATGGGGCAATAGCATTTTCTCCTTTTTTTAACCTTTATATAATTTTCACTTTATCTTCAAGGGAATGGACAGCACGCTTTCTTTTTGGCATTGTTCATAAACATTAATTCACAACACGCGAAATCACAAAATCTCGTAGGTAACACAAAATCACTTTTTGATTTAAAAATAACTGGAATAATAAAACAAAAAGTTTAAACACAGACTGAGAAAATAAAAGAGGTGAGTAGAAAGAAAAATTTTCCGAGAACGTCAAAGGATAGCGGGAAACAATTACGCATAGACCCCCCCACCTTTTAAATATAAAACAGAAAAACAGAAACAATAAAAATAGAAAAAGAAAATTTTTTTTTAAATAAAGGTTATTAAAATAAAATAGAAAGGTTTTATAGAAAATTAGAATACGTTTTTAATAGATTAGATTCTTATTGATTGTTATTTTGAAAAAAATAAATTAATTTTCAAAAAGTCATGTTGTTTTAAATTAAAAATTTTTTTTATAAAATTAGTTGCCTGAATAACCATAAATTGGTGGTCTCATCACAATTATTTTCAAATTTCTAAATAAATCTTTTCAAATGTCGATAAAACTACTTTCAATTTCCAAATAAGTTAGGTAGGTACTTACGTGATAAATGCTATGGCTCAAAAGTAGATTTCTTCAAGACTTCACTGACACTACAACTGAACTACAAATTTGTCAAACTAACTATTTGAAATATTACTTATAAGCTGCAAAACAAGAAACCAACTATCACTCCTTTGAACCAACTATCACTGCTTTGAACCAAGCAGTATGTAACCAACATGAACAAAACCCCCTCCCCTTCCACGGCCACTCAATCCCCACTCCTTCTCTATGAAAACGTCTCCAATGCAGTTCCAGGAAGCTCCCATTAATAATTATTCGTGTTATTTTTGCTAATATAAACCTAATCAGTACTATTGTGTTTCTTTCTTCAATATTTTATACCTCACCACCAATATAATATGTAGGTTATAGGTATGAGTATATGCGCACAAACTCAGGTTTTTGGATGCTGCTAATCAATTAATTTTGGAATACTTACCAGGTATTTTATTAAGCGTTATCAAACCAATTTTTTAAATTTGCTTATCACATGGGTTATTTTTGGCACATTTTCAGATATTTAAAATTCATGGGCTGCTTCCGAAATATTTAAATATTTTACTGAATTATTCGTCAAGGAAGTGAACTAAGTCAATATAACTCGGTTTTTGCATGCCGCTAATTTGGGATATTTTTCAATTTTGTCTGTCAGATTGACCAAAATCTTCCAGAAAACCGACAGATTCGGTTGAAATGTTCATCAGGGGAGGCACCTGGATCAACGGATCCCAATTTTTTCCATGCTGCTCGTCACATAATTTTTGGCACATTTTGACATATTTAAAGTTGTGAGATTCATGAAAAGCTTCCAAAAAATTGACAGATTTCATTAAATCATTCATCTAGGAAGTGGTCTGAGACGATTCCATTCTGTTTTTTGTATGCTGCTGATCACGTAATTTTTGGGATATTTTCAAATTTGTATCTCAGATTGACCAAAATCTTCCAGAAAACCGACAGATTCACTTGAAATGTTCATCAGGTGAGGCACCTGGATCAACGGATCCCAATTTTTCCCATGCTGCTCATCACGTAATTTTTGGCACATTTTGAAATTTGAAAAGCTTCCAAAAATTGACAGATTTCATTAAATCATTCATCTAGGAAGTGGTCTGAGACGATTCCACCCAGTTTTTTGCATGCTGCTGATCACATAATTTTTGGGACTTTTTTCTAATTTTGAAATTCTGCCACAGCCAAACTCTTCCTGTTAGCCATCTGACTCGATGGTTTTTGGCACCAGGGATGTCATGTCTACTGTTCAAAATTGTCAGACCTTCTGGTGCTTATCACGTGCTTAATTCTCTGGTAGATCCCGGACTATAAGGCTGCGAGGGCTGTTGGAGATGGAGGAGGATTCATGTTCAGACTTGTCATTTCATGTCATAACAGGAGTAAGACACACCAGTGTGCACATGACCAGTGTGTCCCTACAAACTGAGTTTTGTTTTTCTTAACTGTAATAAACTTCAGATTATGTCTTTAGAATGATTAATAATTACATAACTTAAAATGCCTCCTTATAGCTAAAAAATATATTTTAATGCTTTGATTTATTTGATACAGTTAAAATAAAAATTACTAAAGTTGCATGAAAAATAAAAAAATGTTTAAAATACTGCAGCATTATAGTTTATTTATTGCAATATTTCAAAATGTTTTAATTTTATAAACATTATTTTATAACAATATATTCATTCATATTCACTGTTAACACAGATTGTAGCAAATTATTTCAATATTAAACAAACATAAAAACTCACCAGTAAGTTTTGTTTAAACATTTCAAAAATAATGTTGTCCTCTTTTCAAATAAGTGGGAATGTTTACTTGTATATGTTTAACTGATCTCTTGTTTAAGGCAATCCAAAAATTTCTTCCTCATTACAAAGAGACATCATACCATAGAAAATTATTCATTTGAAGTATGCCGCAACTAGTATATATGTACAAAGTAAATGCAAATGGACCTTGTAAGTTGTATTTTCAATATATTTTAGCTCTATAGTGCTATATTTAAGAAGAACTTTTTCACTCTCTAATTTTTTTAATACAAACTTTGTCTTTGTTGAACATACCATTTCCGCAAGTATAAAATATTATTATTTTGCTACAAAATACAAAGAAAATTAAAATAAATCATATTAAAAATTATTACCTGAAGTCCAAACGTTTTATGAGAAGTTCGTCCGTTTGGAAGAAGAATCAAAGCTATTCCTGTAAACGCCATACATTTGACATTGTAGTTTCGCCCAGAAAGAATATAATACAGTGTTTTGTATACAAAAGTTTTGCCCGTCCCACCAGGTCCATCGATGAAATAACATCTTTGTGCAGACTGCTCATTGTTACATGAATTTAGAATTTTATTGACAATTTCTAACTGTCTACCTTTAAGAAGTTGAAACATCTGTTGTCCAAGGGCAGCATTTTCATCAATGTTTAATATCGCTTGGTTTTGTTCATTTTCATAATCTTCAATATCATCCATATTGTATCGTTGAACCCAAAAGCGAAAGTTCCTGCCTTCTGTTGCTTCAATGTTAAGTTTATAGGCAATAATTCTGTAAGCTCGTTTTATTGCTTCAGCAATAGAACTACCATTTCGCCTTGCATCCCGTATAAAATCTTCAGCTAAATTTTCCTTGAATGTATCCCATAAAGCTTTGGGATTTTCCGGAGATCCAAAAATAAGAATCTGTATAAAAAGTGTTCTCATGGCCCTAGGCATTTTGGATATAGTAGATTCTTGTAGACCTTCAATCCACTGTTTATCGTCATAAGCAAGTCCTTGAGCAAGGCAAGCTTGCTTATAAGTTGCATGCCTAACACCATTTACCATTAGTAGATTATCAAAGCTCGCAGCATCTTTGACGTGATATAATAGCAACCGTAGGTGGTAAAGTTCTGGTTGCGAAATAAAATTGACATTGTGTATTCTACCAATAACACGAATGGTTCTAATTCTAGGCACCCACTCGCTTGTCCTTCCAAGCCATCTAAAATTCGGGCATCTGCCAGTAGTAGTGGTATATAATTTCTTCTTGATTTCCTTGTTGCGGTTGCCTGAGAGCTCGATTGTGGCGAAAATATGCTTCTAAAGTTGACCCTTTCTGCCCAATATCAGCTAGATCTTCTTGAGATTGGTCAATATTTAAATTTCAAAATTTACCAGGAAGATGAATGTCCAAACGCTGAACAGTGTGACTTTTTTTCTGAATTTCGTTACCAAATAGACGCCAGCATGCTTCAGGTGGAGTAGTGCAACGTCCTTGAATGTAGGCATCTGCTTCATTGTAATTGAGTCTTCTTTGATGTTCGACAACCTTAATAAATGCGCAGTCATGTCCTTTATAGATGTATTTATAAAGATATGTAACTGCGCGGATACTTCCTACATATTCTACGTTGATATAACAATTAAACCTTTTGAGAAGATATGCATTATATGTAGCTACATGGCGGTTATCTCTTGTTATCCGATGACCTTGAGCATCCTTGCGATAAATGTTCATGAGAAAAATGTGGATTGCGTGGATCTAAATTTCGGATCATAACGATGACGATAATTAGGCTTATCATCATCAGCCAAGGATGTTACTTCCAGATGTGGTTTTGGAAAGCCAAATCAACATTTCATACGTCCATTCTTGTTGACCATACAGAATGCGCAAGGATTCAGATCTCCACACGAATTATGTATCATCCACGTTATTACCAATTCCTGCAGCTCCGGATCATCGCTATCAGGAATTTCAGCTGAAATTAGATCGTCGAGTTCTTCAGTATTATGAATTTTATCACCAGAAGACATGATCAGCAAGAGATGGATATTGTACCGCAACAAAAATGATCGCATTTCTGTTACATAAAAGAAGATTCACAGATTGATAAATAAATTGATACTTAATCCCATAATAGAACAGAGCCCAATGATGACAATTATAGTCATAGACAAAATTAAATAAGAATGCAAGGTAGTGTTGAATAGAATAAACGAACCTGTAAAATAAATAATAGCTAATGATATATGTTTAATAAAAAACAAAACAGAAAAATGAAACAATGACTTAATTTATGGTAATAACAGATAAGAATTTTGTGTTAAAAAAGTATTATATTATGACAAAAATGTTATGATAAAGTGTATGTGATGTTATATCAAATATGTGTTGAGTTCATGAAAAATAATGAAACAAATAGTGTTACTCAATGACTGTCATAGAATGAAGTGTGAGGCAGTTAACCAATGTTCATAAGTTCGAATTTTGTTGTATGTGATCAAGAGATCAAGATAAATTTGTTATTAGATGTAGAAAAATAATTGGTTATACAAATGTTGATAATTAAGTTTTGATTGTATGTACGAATTTATATAAAAGGGACTGTAGATGCCTAACAGACATAACCACAGGTAGATCAATTTACAATAAAAGGCCTAACAGCCAATAATACTAAATAAACACTTATAACTTAAAGGTTAGATGCATCAATTAATAATAATTAATAAATGCACTATGAAGAGCTAGAAAGAAGAAAAAACATTAAGTTAATAATAATATTTAATAAAATTTATACAAATTATAATAATACCATAATGCCATAATATCGATTGGTAAAAAATAATATCGAAGGTGGATTAAATATAATAAAAAAGGAAAAAACGGAATTTTATCAAAAAACCAGTAGAAGATGTGTATAAAATAATAAACCAGCTATCGGTAAAATTACATTCCGATAGGACAACAAATTGACAAAGAATAGACAAAAATATATATGAAAGAAACACTATATAGTCAAAACATGTGGAAGCGGAAATTAATATAGGTTGCTAGGGAAAAAATTAAGAAGAAGGTTGTTGATTTATAAAATAACAAGAATTGCTTTGGAAAAAACTGAACGTGATGATTTAAAATACCCAAGAAGAATATATTGAATCGTAATATTCGAAATCAAGAGATACGATTATAAAAAAGATAAAATTCCAATGACAAAACTTACATCTATCACTAACACAGATTAATAAAATAACGATACATTATGATGAAATAATAATCGAGAAGAAATCACTGAATTCTACAAGAAGGAACTTGGACTGTCCCATGTCCGAAGGGAATTGATGAAATAGTAATCAAATATAAAGAGTTAACAATAACACAACTCATAATATTCACAACACCAGAAATTATAACCTTGCAAATACACGGAACAACACTAACTGCTTCAACCGAAGGAAGAACCTATTTGGATCCTGGCGGTGTAGAAGAAACATCCATCGGGCTGTAAAACAAGTCAGAAGCTGTATTCCGAAGTGGACAGGACAAGAATTACTTTTATTTAAACTGAAGAAAGAAAACTGTACTTCATAATTGACCAGAACAACGAATTTAACGATCAACCGCCTACGTGATTTGCTTTGTTAGAGACTGGTAAAGTTATATTATATTAATCATACTAAATACACAACACATAATTTTTGTAAATCTTGCATTCTTATTATGTATTTTTAGTCTTCCCCACAGTTACAAGAACCTTCACACCCTGAAATAAATAAAATACAAATCAAATATAACATATAACCAAATATAAACAAAGGATTAAATAATCAACAATCGATACCTGAATCTATAGTCCCAACATATATTAATTGGAAGATATCTTAGTTAATGTGAATTGAATAAACAAATAAAGAACCTTTATATATTTGTTACACCTTGTTATTTGGAGTATGGTTTAGTGAACTGGAACAAAAGTAACTGAATAAGTAGAGAATAAATGGTTAATATAAACATCGAATAACCTATAAGTTTCGTTGAGCCGATACTACAGCGCTTATAGCGGAATTATCTGACACCAAAGAGGGAGCGTAAAATTATAAAATTAGACAGAACTCTCTTCAAGGCATAATAGGTTTGGATGAAATTGTAGAATAAATCTTAAGTTATTTAAGTTCTAGGCACACTAACACTGATAATTATTAAAGAATTAAGTTAACATTAATTAAGTACATCCATATATTCCACAACTCCAAATATTTCCGAGAATTTATACAATTAAATTAATACAACACAATTGACAAATACAACAGAGGGATTTTAAGGAGAGGAAACTCGTTTTGTAACAAATTGACGCTCATAACGTGGGACATAATTAGGTGACGCGAGAGGGTTGTAACAATATGAGGCAGCCCACGTTTTTGGAATTCTATAGTATAAACGTAGGGAGAAACGTTTCCAAAAATTTGTTTTTTATCCAAGTCATCAATCAATTCGTCAAATTTGAGATTCGCGATTCTAGCCACCATGTCAGGTCGGTCTTGGGCTAGTTGTTGCAAAGTTGATCCATCCTCACACGTTATACGAGCTGCTTCTTTCATTTCTGGCCACTCAGGATTGCAAGTCATCGTGATAAAGAAATCTGGTGATCCAAGACGACGAACCAAGGCCATGGCATCTTCAAAGTGTTCAGTGTAATATCTTGTAGATCCAGGGAATGAAGAAGGCAGGACAACCTTTTCACCAACAACAGCATTTTTTTTTTCTCAGCCAGTTCATTCAAAAATTTTATGACTCCACTGTAATTATCAGCAAGAAGTTTTTTCTGATTTGCTTTGATCCATTGGATACGGTCATGTTCCACCCTGATAAAAGTATCAACCAGATACTGTTGGAAAAGCCGGCCTCCAAAGTGTAAGGCGTTGAACTTCAAAAGGCGGAGATCGGGAATGCTTGAATTCATTTCAGAAGAAAACTGTTTGGTGAGTTGTGGTCTAAATGCTACTCGGTATTGAGCAAGTTTAAGTCTAGTCAAATGTTGAAGACTGGCATACGGACTTCTTAAAGGTAGATTTATAGAGAACCCTAAAGTACCCTTTGGGTAAAATAATGGATATGTAAATGGCTCAACATGATTGTCAATATTTTTCATGGTTACCACAGATTTTCCTCTCTGACGAATCACTAACTCATTATCCGGAAAGCTTTGGTCGGCGTTCAGCGTAACAATGGCACATACTTCATTCTGAAAGGGGATGTTAAATCTTCTGTGGTCAACAACATCAGGTACAGCAAAAAGAAGTTTAATGTAAGGTGGCTCATTTCCTTCTGCAGCAGCGCGTCCATTAGCCTCTTCCTCTACTTCTCGCATCATCATAAATCCACGTATGAAAGGATTTTGAGATCTTACAATATGTTCCAACAAACTAATCAGACCTTCGCTGATGCCATGGTTGATAGGATTGTTTATGCGTTCACTAACAGCATCATCGTTATCCAAGAAGTATATTTGTCCATATTGAGGTCTTTCAAATTCACCGTCAGGATTTTGAGTGGGATGAGCTGCCACATTAAGTTTATGATAAACTTGACCGCTGGCAATATAGCTATATACACCTCGGTTGTTAATTGTTCGGTCCTCATCTACGGTGAAGGAAGCCATTGCGAAACATGCGTTCAAATTTCGAATCCGTTTATGAAATTCACCAGAAAATGGATGACGTCGAAGGAACAGTCGCACCAGCTCATTTGGAAATTCTGGATGTGGTACATCAATCCTACCATGCAAGCAACAGCTCCCAAAGGAATCTCTTTGAATTCGATTCGTTATTCGTTCTTCAGCAAAATGTAATGCTCCACAGTGAATGCAAGCAACATTAAAAGGTTGTAAACTGTAATAAGAAGTATCCGCATTCATGGCTACTTTGTAGGTACTTAGCCTGTTTAGTCGAAGAGCTTGTTGACGTCTAGAATTTCTACGGCGTTCTTCTTCCAATCGCTGCTGCCGGCGATCATCAGTTTCATTTGCTCGTCTTTGAGCTGCTAGTTCGCGCATGTCTTGGATCCACTGAGTTCTTTGTTGTTCTGGTTCTCTTGTTCGTCTTTGAGCTGCTAGATCGCGCATGACTTGGAGCCGCTGAGTTCTTTGTTGTTCTGGTTCTCCTGCTCGTCTTTGAAGTGTACGTTCGCGCATCTGATCTAAGCGTCGTTGACGATCCTCAGCAGGTTCAACATTTCGTTTTCTTTTTTTAAGATCGTTAGTCTCCTGAGATTGAGAATCGATGAGATCATTAATGATCCCAACTAATCTATTGATACATGTCGTCTTTGCTTTCCTTGCCCGGTCTTACAGAAGTGGGAAAATTTTCTTCGTTCGAAGGTCCAAAGTCCCTTGTACCAGGAACAGGGTTATCAGCCGAACTGGTCACATGTTCCATTTGCTCCTGATGTTCATCTTCTGGCTGTTCCTGTGGTCGCTGGTTAAAGTTTAAAGTTCGTTTTTTTGGAGGACGTCCCTTGGTAGGCATACCACTTACCTCAGAGAATGCAAAAAACACAACAGCGTATAGAGAACACTTAATAGTTTAGATTATGTGTATCTGATAGATTGTACAAAAATCGTTGCGCAGAAACCCACAATTGTATGTCTCAACTCTTAGTTTGTTTATTTACAGTCATAGCAACATCTGTTTATATTATTTATAAACATCGATACTGCGCCGTTTAGGCCGCAGGTTAAAGACCTATAAAGACCCTACGGTATCGTTAGAGCCGTTTCAAGGACATACTTAGATTAGATTGTATGTCTCAACTCTTAGTTTGTTTATTTACATTCATAACAACAGCTATTTATATTTATTTATAAACATCGATACTGGGATTGTACTGTATGTCTCAACTCTTAGTTTTTATTAGTTATTTATTTTTTGATATTTATTTTCATATATAAACATATCGATACTACGCCGTTTGCGTTGCGTTTATCGACGGTTTCTGTTATTGGAATCACAATTATTTAATACTTCTTTCCATACAACGATTCTTGTATGGCGAGGATTTTCTGGTGGTAAAAGAACTTTTAAGCCACTTCGCCTTTTGACTCTGGAAAATGCTACATACAACATGCCGTGCATAAACACAGGAATTGATAAGTGAATTCCCACCACTTCAAATGTTTGACCTTGAGCCTTGTGAATAGTTATAGCAAAAGCTGCTCTGACAGGAAATTGATGCCTTTGCATAGTGCACCCAAGCTGACTTTTGCTGGAATCTATTGTAATCCTTGGAATATGAACTTCTCGGCCTGAATATTCACCCGTGATAATCTTGGCTTTAATAATGTTATTACATAATTCAGTCACGACCAATCTCGTTCCATTGCACAGCCCTTCAGAGACGTCCAAGTTTCGTAAGCATTATTATTGTATTTTTTTTAAGCTTTAATTCGTGTGGTGGTAAGTCAGCCATCTCAACAGAATTTAGAAATTCAGAAGTGAATTGAAGAGCTCCTTCTGGTTGATCTTTAACAGAATCGTAGCTTTTATATACTCTATAATATTCTCCAGGAAGCTTTTTAATAATTTCGTCGTTAATTTTATTTACGTCTTTATTCAAAGGCGCTAATATAGCTCTGTCTTTCATATCTTCGTATCTGTTGTTTGCCAAACAATCACCAAATACTTCATCAATAAGATTCCCGTTAGACAGAATATGACTACCACTTACCTCAGAGAATGCAAAAAACACAACAGCGTATAGAGAACACTTAATAGTTTAGATTATGTATATACCGCAGAGAATGCAAAAACACAACAGCGTATGCTGAAGACTTAATAGTTTAGATTATGTATATCAGATAGATTGTACAAAAATCGTTGTGCAGAAACCCACAATTGTATGTCTCAACTCTTAGTTTGTTTATTTACAGTCATAGCAACATCTGTTTATATTATTTATAAACATCGATACTGCGCCGTTTAGGCCGCAGGTTAAAGACCTATAAAGACCCTACGGTATCGTTAGAGCCGTTTTAAGGACATACATAGATTAGATTGTATGTCTCAACTCTTAGTTTGTTTATTTACATTCATAACAACAGCTATTTATATTTATTTATAAACATCGATACTGGGATTGTATGTCTCAACTCTTAGTTTGTTTATTTACATTCATTGCAACAGCTATTTATATTTATTTATAATACTATAATACTTATAACTATTTTACCTCAAGATGTATTTTTTCTTTAGGGACATGTTTCGGGAGATCCTGTTCTCCCATCTTCAACCTTCGCCATCTTGCTTCTGGTGCAGTATTTGTGTGTTGGCTTCTGGATGTTATTATGGTGGTTTGTTGGTCTTTGGTCCTTCAATGTTGCATTATTGTGTGTGGTTGTGGTATCTGTTTTTGTATTTTGTGTATTTTCGATGTTGAGTGCTTTGAATATTGTGTCATGTTTTGTATTGATTTGTATTTGTTCTGGTATTAATTTGTTTTGTGTTTTATGTTTGTAAATCTGTAAATTTTCCCAAATGTTCATTATGGTGCCTTTGTGTGGTATATGTTTTATTAGTGTTACATTGGTTATGTCTGGGAATTCATGTCCTGTGTTTATTGCATGTGTGGCTAAATTGGATTTATATATGTTTGGTTTTTTGTATGCATTTAGGTGTTCAAAATAACGTTTTTTCAGCTGTTTTTTTGTTTGTCCTATATAACATTTATTGCAATCTTGGCATTCAATTTTGTATATACCGTTGGTTGTCGTATTATCTTTGTTGTGTGAGTTATTTATATTTTGCAATTTATTTTTATTAGTTTTGTATGCTATTTTTATATCTGTGTTTTTAAATAGTTTTGTTAGTTTTGACATTTTATAATTTATATATGTGAATGTGGCCCATTTTTTGTTGTTGTTATTATTTATGTGTTGTTCAGTTTGATTAATTCTTAATTGTTCAGTTTTTATTTTGTATTTGATTTTATTTTCTATTTTGATCATAGTATTTTTATTGTATCCATTTGCATAACCAATTTGGTGTATTATATTTCTTTCTTTGTCAGTTTCTTGTTTGTTTAGGGGTATTTTGTACATTCTGTTAAATAACGAATAAAATGCTGCCATTTTATGTTGTGGTGGGTGGTCAGAATGGTTAGGTATAATGATGTTAGTGGAAGTTGGTTTTCTATATATTGCATATTGTATGTGTTTGTTGTATCTTGTGATGGTTATGTCTAAATAGTTGATTTTGTTATGTTTTTCTTTTTCTTCTGTGAATTGTATTTTGGGATGTATGTTATTGATTTGTTTCAGTATGTTCTCTGCATTTGTGTTTTTGTTATTTGATACATATAGTCCATCATCTACATATCTTATCCATATGCCATCTGGGTCATGTGTTTTTATGATATTTTGTATTTTGGTGTCTATATGTTGTAGGAATATTTCTGCTATTATGCTTGATAATGGTGACCCCATTGCTAAACCTTCTTTCTGTTGATAAATTTTGCTATTAAATTCAAAGTAATTTTGTTTTAGTATTAGTTGGAGACTATTTTTTATTTCGGTTATATATTGTTTGTTTTCATTTTGTTCTATAAGTTTGTTTATTATTATGTCAATTGTTTCTTCTACTGGGATATTAGTGTACATGTTTGTTATGTCATATGATGTGAAAAATGTATTTTCATTTATATTTATTATTTTTAGTTTGTCTATTAATTCGTATGTATTTTTTATGTTATGATGGTTATTTGTTAGTTGGTTATTTTTTAGTTTTTGTGCTATTATTCTTGCTATTTTGTATGTAGGAGCTTTTTTGAAATTGATTAATGGACGTATTGGGTTGTTTAATTTGTGTATTTTTATTAGGCTGTTCATTTTAGGTGGTTCTGGATTATTGTTTATATATATGTCTATGTTTTTATTGTTGAAAATGTTTTTATTTGTTTTTATTAGTTTTATTGTTTGTTTAAGATAGTTTTCTGTTGGGTTTTTATCTAGTTGTACGCATTTATTATTGTTGATGAAGTCTTCGGTTTTTTTGATGTAGTCTGTTTTATCAATGATTACTGTTGCTTGACTTTTGTCTGCTTTAGTTATTATTAAATTATTGTTCTTTACTTTATTTTTAATTTCTTTTATTGTTTTATTGTTTTTCTTTTGTTTATCTTTGTTTTTCATTTCGCTAGTGATTATTTTTTTAATTATATGTGCTGCTTCTGTTCTTTTTTCTTCTTGTATATTGTCTTTTATTAGGTTAATGGCAAATTCTGTTTCTACTATTAAATTTTCTAGATTTTTGTTTGCATTTTGGGTTATGTTAGTTTTTGACATATTGTTTAAATATTCTGTTTCTTTTTTGTTAAATTCTGTATTGCTGAGGTTAATGGTTCGAGGGTAAAATGTGTGTTTATTTTTGTTTTTTTGTTCTTGATTTTTGTTTTGTTGTTTTAATGTGTTAAGTTTTTTGTTGATTGTATAAGTCTTTTTGTTTTTCTCAAATCTTATTTTATTTTCTATGTTATTGTATTTATTGTTCCAAGTGATTGGATGTAATAAATTTGTTAGCTCTAAGTGTAGTTTGTATATGTCTAGTGTTATGCTATTTTTCTTACTGTATAATTGATTAATTTCGTTTTGTATCCATAGCCTTTGTGCTTGTTTTATAGTTTTTTGTGCAGTCATATTTTTGTTGTTTGTGTTTATGTTGATGTATTTAGGTGTTAAATTATGTTTTTGGCATTGTCTATTGAAGTATATGTTTATGTTTGTGTTCATTAGTTGTTTTTTTCGTGTTTGGAATTTGTTTAACAATTTGGTAATGTGGTTATATGGAATTGTGGTTATGTTGTTTGTGTACATGTTAATGTATATTTATGTGAGAGATGATTTGTTATCTGTTATTTGGTAGTTGATTTCACTTATTTGCTATTCACTTCACTATTTTTTCTTCACTATACACTTTTGTTTTTGCTTTGTTTTATAACCTCACTTTTCGTTTTTTCACTGTAGGCTTATTTACCTTGTATGGTTATATTATTTCATTCACTTTCTGCTACAGTCCGTTTCTTGATGTATATAATACTATAATACTTATAACTATTTTACCTCAAGATGTATTTTTTCTTTAGGGACATGTTTCGGGAGATCCTGTTCTCCCATCTTCAACCTTCGCCATCTTGCTTCTGGTGCAGTATTTGTGTGTTGGCTTCTGGATGTTATTATGGTGGTTTGTTGGTCTTTGGTCCTTCAATGTTGCATTATTGTGTGTGGTTGTGGTATCTGTTTTTGTATTTTGTGTATTTTCGATGTTGAGTGCTTTGAATATTGTGTCATGTTTTGTATTGATTTGTATTTGTTCTGGTATTAATTTGTTTTGTGTTTTATGTTTGTAAATCTGTAAATTTTCCCAAATGTTCATTATGGTGCCTTTGTGTGGTATATGTTTTATTAGTGTTACATTGGTTATGTCTGGGAATTCATGTCCTGTGTTTATTGCATGTGTGGCTAAATTGGATTTATATATGTTTGGTTTTTTGTATGCATTTAGGTGTTCAAAATAACGTTTTTTCAGCTGTTTTTTTGTTTGTCCTATATAACATTTATTGCAATCTTGGCATTCAATTTTGTATATACCGTTGGTTGTCGTATTATCTTTGTTGTGTGAGTTATTTATATTTTGCAATTTATTTTTATTAGTTTTGTATGCTATTTTTATATCTGTGTTTTTAAATAGTTTTGTTAGTTTTGACATTTTATAATTTATATATGTGAATGTGGCCCATTTTTTGTTGTTGTTATTATTTATGTGTTGTTCAGTTTGATTAATTCTTAATTGTTCAGTTTTTATTTTGTATTTGATTTTATTTTCTATTTTGATCATAGTATTTTTATTGTATCCATTTGCATAACCAATTTGGTGTATTATATTTCTTTCTTTGTCAGTTTCTTGTTTGTTTAGGGGTATTTTGTACATTCTGTTAAATAACGAATAAAATGCTGCCATTTTATGTTGTGGTGGGTGGTCAGAATGGTTAGGTATAATGATGTTAGTGGAAGTTGGTTTTCTATATATTGCATATTGTATGTGTTTGTTGTATCTTGTGATGGTTATGTCTAAATAGTTGATTTTGTTATGTTTTTCTTTTTCTTCTGTGAATTGTATTTTGGGATGTATGTTATTGATTTGTTTCAGTATGTTCTCTGCATTTGTGTTTTTGTTATTTGATACATATAGTCCATCATCTACATATCTTATCCATATGCCATCTGGGTCATGTGTTTTTATGATATTTTGTATTTTGGTGTCTATATGTTGTAGGAATATTTCTGCTATTATGCTTGATAATGGTGACCCCATTGCTAAACCTTCTTTCTGTTGATAAATTTTGCTATTAAATTCAAAGTAATTTTGTTTTAGTATTAGTTGGAGACTATTTTTTATTTCGGTTATATATTGTTTGTTTTCATTTTGTTCTATAAGTTTGTTTATTATTATGTCAATTGTTTCTTCTACTGGGATATTAGTGTACATGTTTGTTATGTCATATGATGTGAAAAATGTATTTTCATTTATATTTATTATTTTTAGTTTGTCTATTAATTCGTATGTATTTTTTATGTTATGATGGTTATTTGTTAGTTGGTTATTTTTTAGTTTTTGTGCTATTATTCTTGCTATTTTGTATGTAGGAGCTTTTTTGAAATTGATTAATGGACGTATTGGGTTGTTTAATTTGTGTATTTTTATTAGGCTGTTCATTTTAGGTGGTTCTGGATTATTGTTTATATATATGTCTATGTTTTTATTGTTGAAAATGTTTTTATTTGTTTTTATTAGTTTTATTGTTTGTTTAAGATAGTTTTCTGTTGGGTTTTTATCTAGTTGTACGCATTTATTATTGTTGATGAAGTCTTCGGTTTTTTTGATGTAGTCTGTTTTATCAATGATTACTGTTGCTTGACTTTTGTCTGCTTTAGTTATTATTAAATTATTGTTCTTTACTTTATTTTTAATTTCTTTTATTGTTTTATTGTTTTTCTTTTGTTTATCTTTGTTTTTCATTTCGCTAGTGATTATTTTTTTAATTATATGTGCTGCTTCTGTTCTTTTTTCTTCTTGTATATTGTCTTTTATTAGGTTAATGGCAAATTCTGTTTCTACTATTAAATTTTCTAGATTTTTGTTTGCATTTTGGGTTATGTTAGTTTTTGACATATTGTTTAAATATTCTGTTTCTTTTTTGTTAAATTCTGTATTGCTGAGGTTAATGGTTCGAGGGTAAAATGTGTGTTTATTTTTGTTTTTTTGTTCTTGATTTTTGTTTTGTTGTTTTAATGTGTTAAGTTTTTTGTTGATTGTATAAGTCTTTTTGTTTTTCTCAAATCTTATTTTATTTTCTATGTTATTGTATTTATTGTTCCAAGTGATTGGATGTAATAAATTTGTTAGCTCTAAGTGTAGTTTGTATATGTCTGGTGTTATGCTATTTTTCTTACTGTATAATTGATTAATTTCGTTTTGTATCCATAGCCTTTGTGCTTGTTTTATAGTTTTTTGTGCAGTCATATTTTTGTTGTTTGTGTTTATGTTGATGTATTTAGGTGTTAAATTATGTTTTTGGCATTGTCTATTGAAGTATATGTTTATGTTTGTGTTCATTAGTTGTTTTTTTCGTGTTTGGAATTTGTTTAACAATTTGGTAATGTGGTTATATGGAATTGTGGTTATGTTGTTTGTGTACATGTTAATGTATATTTATGTGAGAGATGATTTGTTATCTGTTATTTGGTAGTTGATTTCACTTATTTGCTATTCACTTCACTATTTTTTCTTCACTATACACTTTTGTTTTTGCTTTGTTTTATAACCTCACTTTTCGTTTTTTCACTGTAGGCTTATTTACCTTGTATGGTTATATTATTTCATTCACTTTCTGCTACAGTCCGTTTCTTGATGTATATAATACTATAATACTTATAACTATTTTACCTCAAGATGTATTTTTTCTTTAGGGACATGTTTCGGGAGATCCTGTTCTCCCATCTTCAACCTTCGCCATCTTGCTTCTGGTGCAGTATTTGTGTGTTGGCTTCTGGATGTTATTATGGTGGTTTGTTGGTCTTTGGTCCTTCAATGTTGCATTATTGTGTGTGGTTGTGGTATCTGTTTTTGTATTTTGTGTATTTTCGATGTTGAGTGCTTTGAATATTGTGTCATGTTTTGTATTGATTTGTATTTGTTCTGGTATTAATTTGTTTTGTGTTTTATGTTTGTAAATCTGTAAATTTTCCCAAATGTTCATTATGGTGCCTTTGTGTGGTATATGTTTTATTAGTGTTACATTGGTTATGTCTGGGAATTCATGTCCTGTGTTTATTGCATGTGTGGCTAAATTGGATTTATATATGTTTGGTTTTTTGTATGCATTTAGGTGTTCAAAATAACGTTTTTTCAGCTGTTTTTTTGTTTGTCCTATATAACATTTATTGCAATCTTGGCATTCAATTTTGTATATACCGTTGGTTGTCGTATTATCTTTGTTGTGTGAGTTATTTATATTTTGCAATTTATTTTTATTAGTTTTGTATGCTATTTTTATATCTGTGTTTTTAAATAGTTTTGTTAGTTTTGACATTTTATAATTTATATATGTGAATGTGGCCCATTTTTTGTTGTTGTTATTATTTATGTGTTGTTCAGTTTGATTAATTCTTAATTGTTCAGTTTTTATTTTGTATTTGATTTTATTTTCTATTTTGATCATAGTATTTTTATTGTATCCATTTGCATAACCAATTTGGTGTATTATATTTCTTTCTTTGTCAGTTTCTTGTTTGTTTAGGGGTATTTTGTACATTCTGTTAAATAACGAATAAAATGCTGCCATTTTATGTTGTGGTGGGTGGTCAGAATGGTTAGGTATAATGATGTTAGTGGAAGTTGGTTTTCTATATATTGCATATTGTATGTGTTTGTTGTATCTTGTGATGGTTATGTCTAAATAGTTGATTTTGTTATGTTTTTCTTTTTCTTCTGTGAATTGTATTTTGGGATGTATGTTATTGATTTGTTTCAGTATGTTCTCTGCATTTGTGTTTTTGTTATTTGATACATATAGTCCATCATCTACATATCTTATCCATATGCCATCTGGGTCATGTGTTTTTATGATATTTTGTATTTTGGTGTCTATATGTTGTAGGAATATTTCTGCTATTATGCTTGATAATGGTGACCCCATTGCTAAACCTTCTTTCTGTTGATAAATTTTGCTATTAAATTCAAAGTAATTTTGTTTTAGTATTAGTTGGAGACTATTTTTTATTTCGGTTATATATTGTTTGTTTTCATTTTGTTCTATAAGTTTGTTTATTATTATGTCAATTGTTTCTTCTACTGGGATATTAGTGTACATGTTTGTTATGTCATATGATGTGAAAAATGTATTTTCATTTATATTTATTATTTTTAGTTTGTCTATTAATTCGTATGTATTTTTTATGTTATGATGGTTATTTGTTAGTTGGTTATTTTTTAGTTTTTGTGCTATTATTCTTGCTATTTTGTATGTAGGAGCTTTTTTGAAATTGATTAATGGACGTATTGGGTTGTTTAATTTGTGTATTTTTATTAGGCTGTTCATTTTAGGTGGTTCTGGATTATTGTTTATATATATGTCTATGTTTTTATTGTTGAAAATGTTTTTATTTGTTTTTATTAGTTTTATTGTTTGTTTAAGATAGTTTTCTGTTGGGTTTTTATCTAGTTGTACGCATTTATTATTGTTGATGAAGTCTTCGGTTTTTTTGATGTAGTCTGTTTTATCAATGATTACTGTTGCTTGACTTTTGTCTGCTTTAGTTATTATTAAATTATTGTTCTTTACTTTATTTTTAATTTCTTTTATTGTTTTATTGTTTTTCTTTTGTTTATCTTTGTTTTTCATTTCGCTAGTGATTATTTTTTTAATTATATGTGCTGCTTCTGTTCTTTTTTCTTCTTGTATATTGTCTTTTATTAGGTTAATGGCAAATTCTGTTTCTACTATTAAATTTTCTAGATTTTTGTTTGCATTTTGGGTTATGTTAGTTTTTGACATATTGTTTAAATATTCTGTTTCTTTTTTGTTAAATTCTGTATTGCTGAGGTTAATGGTTCGAGGGTAAAATGTGTGTTTATTTTTGTTTTTTTGTTCTTGATTTTTGTTTTGTTGTTTTAATGTGTTAAGTTTTTTGTTGATTGTATAAGTCTTTTTGTTTTTCTCAAATCTTATTTTATTTTCTATGTTATTGTATTTATTGTTCCAAGTGATTGGATGTAATAAATTTGTTAGCTCTAAGTGTAGTTTGTATATGTCTAGTGTTATGCTATTTTTCTTACTGTATAATTGATTAATTTCGTTTTGTATCCATAGCCTTTGTGCTTGTTTTATAGTTTTTTGTGCAGTCATATTTTTGTTGTTTGTGTTTATGTTGATGTATTTAGGTGTTAAATTATGTTTTTGGCATTGTCTATTGAAGTATATGTTTATGTTTGTGTTCATTAGTTGTTTTTTTCGTGTTTGGAATTTGTTTAACAATTTGGTAATGTGGTTATATGGAATTGTGGTTATGTTGTTTGTGTACATGTTAATGTATATTTATGTGAGAGATGATTTGTTATCTGTTATTTGGTAGTTGATTTCACTTATTTGCTATTCACTTCACTATTTTTTCTTCACTATACACTTTTGTTTTTGCTTTGTTTTATAACCTCACTTTTCGTTTTTTCACTGTAGGCTTATTTACCTTGTATGGTTATATTATTTCATTCACTTTCTGCTACAGTCCGTTTCTTGATGTATATAATACTATAATACTTATAACTATTTTACCTCAAGATGTATTTTTTCTTTAGGGACATGTTTCGGGAGATCCTGTTCTCCCATCTTCAACCTTCGCCATCTTGCTTCTGGTGCAGTATTTGTGTGTTGGCTTCTGGATGTTATTATGGTGGTTTGTTGGTCTTTGGTCCTTCAATGTTGCATTATTGTGTGTGGTTGTGGTATCTGTTTTTGTATTTTGTGTATTTTCGATGTTGAGTGCTTTGAATATTGTGTCATGTTTTGTATTGATTTGTATTTGTTCTGGTATTAATTTGTTTTGTGTTTTATGTTTGTAAATCTGTAAATTTTCCCAAATGTTCATTATGGTGCCTTTGTGTGGTATATGTTTTATTAGTGTTACATTGGTTATGTCTGGGAATTCATGTCCTGTGTTTATTGCATGTGTGGCTAAATTGGATTTATATATGTTTGGTTTTTTGTATGCATTTAGGTGTTCAAAATAACGTTTTTTCAGCTGTTTTTTTGTTTGTCCAAACAGCTGAAAAAACGTTATTTTGAACACCTAAATGCATACAAAAAACCAAACATATATAAATCCAATTTAGCCACACATGCAATAAACACAGGACATGAATTCCCAGACATAACCAATGTAACACTAATAAAACATATACCACACAAAGGCACCATAATGAACATTTGGGAAAATTTACAGATTTACAAACATAAAACACAAAACAAATTAATACCAGAACAAATACAAATCAATACAAAACATGACACAATATTCAAAGCACTCAACATCGAAAATACACAAAATACAAAAACAGATACCACAACCACACACAATAATGCAACATTGAAGGACCAAAGACCAACAAACCACCATAATAACATCCAGAAGCCAACACACAAATACTGCACCAGAAGCAAGATGGCGAAGGTTGAAGATGGGAGAACAGGATCTCCCGAAACATGTCCCTAAAGAAAAAATACATCTTGAGGTAAAATAGTTATAAGTATTATAGTATTATATACATCAAGAAACGGACTGTAGCAGAAAGTGAATGAAATAATATAACCATACAAGGTAAATAAGCCTACAGTGAAAAAACGAAAAGTGAGGTTATAAAACAAAGCAAAAACAAAAGTGTATAGTGAAGAAAAAATAGTGAAGTGAATAGCAAATAAGTGAAATCAACTACCAAATAACAGATAACAAATCATCTCTCACATAAATATACATTAACATGTACACAAACAACATAACCACAATTCCATATAACCACATTACCAAATTGTTAAACAAATTCCAAACACGAAAAAAACAACTAATGAACACAAACATAAACATATACTTCAATAGACAATGCCAAAAACATAATTTAACACCTAAATACATCAACATAAACACAAACAACAAAAATATGACTGCACAAAAAACTATAAAACAAGCACAAAGGCTATGGATACAAAACGAAATTAATCAATTATACAGTAAGAAAAATAGCATAACACTAGACATATACAAACTACACTTAGAGCTAACAAATTTATTACATCCAATCACTTGGAACAATAAATACAATAACATAGAAAATAAAATAAGATTTGAGAAAAACAAAAAGACTTATACAATCAACAAAAAACTTAACACATTAAAACAACAAAACAAAAATCAAGAACAAAAAAACAAAAATAAACACACATTTTACCCTCGAACCATTAACCTCAGCAATACAGAATTTAACAAAAAAGAAACAGAATATTTAAACAATATGTCAAAAACTAACATAACCCAAAATGCAAACAAAAATCTAGAAAATTTAATAGTAGAAACAGAATTTGCCATTAACCTAATAAAAGACAATATACAAGAAGAAAAAAGAACAGAAGCAGCACATATAATTAAAAAAATAATCACTAGCGAAATGAAAAACAAAGATAAACAAAAGAAAAACAATAAAACAATAAAAGAAATTAAAAATAAAGTAAAGAACAATAATTTAATAATAACTAAAGCAGACAAAAGTCAAGCAACAGTAATCATTGATAAAACAGACTACATCAAAAAAACCGAAGACTTCATCAACAATAATAAATGCGTACAACTAGATAAAAACCCAACAGAAAACTATCTTAAACAAACAATAAAACTAATAAAAACAAATAAAAACATTTTCAACAATAAAAACATAGACATATATATAAACAATAATCCAGAACCACCTAAAATGAACAGCCTAATAAAAATACACAAATTAAACAACCCAATACGTCCATTAATCAATTTCAAAAAAGCTCCTACATACAAAATAGCAAGAATAATAGCACAAAAACTAAAAAATAACCAACTAACAAATAACCATCATAACATAAAAAATACATACGAATTAATAGACAAACTAAAAATAATAAATATAAATGAAAATACATTTTTCACATCATATGACATAACAAACATGTACACTAATATCCCAGTAGAAGAAACAATTGACATAATAATAAACAAACTTATAGAACAAAATGAAAACAAACAATATATAACCGAAATAAAAAATAGTCTCCAACTAATACTAAAACAAAATTACTTTGAATTTAATAGCAAAATTTATCAACAGAAAGAAGGTTTAGCAATGGGGTCACCATTATCAAGCATAATAGCAGAAATATTCCTACAACATATAGACACCAAAATACAAAATATCATAAAAACACATGACCCAGATGGCATATGGATAAGATATGTAGATGATGGACTATATGTATCAAATAACAAAAACACAAATGCAGAGAACATACTGAAACAAATCAATAACATACATCCCAAAATACAATTCACAGAAGAAAAAGAAAAACATAACAAAATCAACTATTTAGACATAACCATCACAAGATACAACAAACACATACAATATGCAATATATAGAAAACCAACTTCCACTAACATCATTATACCTAACCATTCTGACCACCCACCACAACATAAAATGGCAGCATTTTATTCGTTATTTAACAGAATGTACAAAATACCCCTAAACAAACAAGAAACTGACAAAGAAAGAAATATAATACACCAAATTGGTTATGCAAATGGATACAATAAAAATACTATGATCAAAATAGAAAATAAAATCAAATACAAAATAAAAACTGAACAATTAAGAATTAATCAAACTGAACAACACATAAATAATAACAACAACAAAAAATGGGCCACATTCACATATATAAATTATAAAATGTCAAAACTAACAAAACTATTTAAAAACACAGATATAAAAATAGCATACAAAACTAATAAAAATAAATTGCAAAATATAAATAACTCACACAACAAAGATAATACGACAACCAACGGTATATACAAAATTGAATGCCAAGATTGCAATAAATGTTATATAGGACAAACAAAAAAACAGCTGAAAAAACGTTATTTTGAACACCTAAATGCATACAAAAAACCAAACATATATAAATCCAATTTAGCCACACATGCAATAAACACAGGACATGAATTCCCAGACATAACCAATGTAACACTAATAAAACATATACCACACAAAGGCACCATAATGAACATTTGGGAAAATTTACAGATTTACAAACATAAAACACAAAACAAATTAATACCAGAACAAATACAAATCAATACAAAACATGACACAATATTCAAAGCACTCAACATCGAAAATACACAAAATACAAAAACAGATACCACAACCACACACAATAATGCAACATTGAAGGACCAAAGACCAACAAACCACCATAATAACATCCAGAAGCCAACACACAAATACTGCACCAGAAGCAAGATGGCGAAGGTTGAAGATGGGAGAACAGGATCTCCCGAAACATGTCCCTAAAGAAAAAATACATCTTGAGGTAAAATAGTTATAAGTATTATAGTATTATATACATCAAGAAACGGACTGTAGCAGAAAGTGAATGAAATATTTATTTATAAACATCGATACTGGGATTGTATGTCTCACCTCTTAGTTTGTTTATTTACATTCATTGCAACAGCTATTTTATATTATTTATAAAAATCGATAAGATCTATTCTTTATATCTTTATGAACAGAATTAAAATTAACGTTTTAATTTCAAATGAAAAATATTTTTTTTAAATATTTGTTGCTGGGTGACAGAGTTATAACAATAGCAATTGTTGTGTGAATATTTAAACCTACATGAATTAAAATGTATACTTAAAAGACCCTACGGTTTAGGCCTTAGGTGATTTTTGCGGAAAATGAGACCTAGCCCAATCGATTTTTAGTGTCCAAATACGCTTAAGTACCAAATTTCGCGAAAATTGTTAGAGCCGTTTCCGAGAAAATAAGGACATACATACATACAAAGATTGCTCGCTTAATAGTATAAGATAAAACTTATAAAATTTACTTCATCATCAACTACAATTTTAATTTATAAAAAAAATTACCCCCTCCCCCTTCAACTACCCTTTTCATTTATAGATATTTCATCTACCTTTCTACAGTGGATTATTATGACCTTCTTTTCAGGATACTTTATTTATCAAAATTAAGCACTTTACTCTTGTTAAAACATAAAACATTGCAGGTAAACTACCCCTTTCCCTTAACCGATTTTCACCAAAATCAATAGGTCTTGAGTCCTCTACAATTTAGGGCTGTATGCAAAAATTATTTAATTCTGTTTGAATTTGTGGCTGTTATCGTTTGCCATAGAAAAATTCTATACAGACAGACACAGACACTTTTCGAAAAATGACTTTTTTTCATGTTTTGATGGTAGTACAATCAGAATCTGCCATTATCTCGAACATAATTTTTTTCGCCATGACCATACTTCCATTTCCTTATGGAACATGGAAGTAAAATCGGTATGGAGAACCATACATGACTTCCATGTTCTAAGATTTATATTTAAAATCATTTACTTGAATTCGGTTCAATAATTTCTAAAAAAATATCTTCCACCCTCAAACTATTTTCAATATTTATAGATATTTTTGTTAGTGTGGGGTAGTCATTTAATATTATGTTATTTTCGAGTCACTTTATCTTTAAAAATTAGGTACTTTATTCTTATAAGGAAACTGAACTACGCGGATAATCATCTCTCCTCCACAACTGATCCCCACTATTAATGATATTTACACTTTCATAGAGTAATAGTTTTATTATATGTAATTCTAAGGTATCTTATCCTTCAAAATTAAATATTCACACTTTACTTGATTTCAGCACAGCAATTTTCAAAAATCACCCCTCCCCCTTCAACTACCCACTCCATTTATAATTATGTAATTTCGGGGGACGTATTTATAAAAATTAAGTACTTTACTCTTGTTAAAACACAAAACAATGCAGGTAAACTACCCCTCCCTCCTAACCAAACAACCCGTTGTCTGGCAACAAAATTCTTTTATTTTACCAATTACAGTACCATTATTTGAAAACGGACATCATAATATTAAAACATTGTGGAAACAGAGTAAAGGAGGCCTACTTAATTTTGATAAATAAAGTATCCTGATAAGAAGATCTTAATAATCCACTGTAGAATCGTAGATGAAATATCTATAAATGAAGAGGCTAGTTGAACGGGGTGGGGGTAATTTTCTATAAATGAAAAGTATAGTTGAAGGGGGAGGGGATAATTTTTATTTATGTCATGAGTACTACGTTATGGGCAACAAAGAAGTAGTTTGTTGTTAAAATTCCTTCCTGGGCTGTTTGGGCTTGATCCAATGTTTTCTACAAAACCAGACGTTTCGGCAGTGCTATCGACTGCCATCGTCATTGAAAATTGAGTGCACTATCGTGAGGTGGTATACGTTAGTGATCACAGTACTGTGGTTAAGGCTGAAGAAAGAAATAGTTTCTATGGAAATAGTTCATTGTGAAAAGTATTTTAAATATAAATCTTAGAACATGGAAGTCATGTATGGTTCTCCATACCGATATTTTTAAGTGCTTTACTCTTGTTAAAACATAAAATGTTACAGGTAAACTACTCCTCTCCCTTAACCAATCTTCACCAAAATCAATAGGCCTTGAGTCTTCTACAACTCGGGCACATATGCAAAAAAATATTTGACTCTGTTTGAATTTGCGGCAGTTATTGTTCGCCATAGAAAAAATTCTACACACAGACACTTTTCAGAAAATGACTTTTCTTCATCATGTTTTTGAGGGTAGTAGAATCAGAATCAGCCCTTATCTTGAACACGATTTTTTTCGGGATCACCGTACTTCCATTTCCTTTTGGAACATGGACGTAAAAATTTCTTTTATTCCATAAACATTATTTTCAAAAATCTGTATATTTTTCAACGTAGCACCCATATATAGATTACACTTTTTTTTTAATTCATCAAAACACTTCAAAATTTTCTAACATCTAGCTTGTTACTTTAGAAATTGAGTATTTACTTATTTATTTAGTAATATATCATTGTGTTCTATAATATGCTATGATGCATTGCAGTATAGTGTAATGTACCATAAAGTAGATTGTTCGTCTTGTTAAATGTTATAGTTTGCCTACAAACGTCATTCAGTCAAAATACTCCCAAGTTATCATCCTGATCATTATTTATGAACAGTAATATGCGAATCATAGAATAATTACAGCCACTGAAAAAAGTATAGCACATTGCGACTAAAGAGGAGAGTATGTCATTACAATTATCCCCTCCCCTCTCTCAATCAGTGCTCTTTTGTGATTCTTGTGTTCTTGAACAACAAGAGAAGTAAGAAGGGGCAGGACATTTTGTAGTGAGCAACTTCTCATATTTGTAAAACCAAAGGTGTGTTAATTTACAGATTTCATGAGTACTTCGGTCTGATATTTTTTGTATAATGTGTCTAAAATTTAATCTCATAGCCATGACACCTTTGTTGTTATGAATTTTTGAACATTATTTTTCTTTGTTGTATGCCATCTCCATGGTCAAGGTTGACTGTCGTTACACGAATGTATGCGTTATACCAGTCAGAGTTCTGGTCAGTGTAGTTGGATAGAGGTGCAATTAAGGGGAGATCAGCAGTTTTTCGGTCAAAAAATTGAAATTTTTTTTATTATCCTGAAAAATCCTTCATTTTATCCTGAATAAGAAAATTATACTCTTATGAGGTTATCTACATTAATGTGACCATAAAAAGTTTTACAGGCATTGCACAAATGCAGTGCACAGAGAAGGGCATTGAAAATGCTTCAATAAATCTAAAAAATATATATATTGTAACAATTGCTTGAGGTCGTACCTGTTAAAATGTATCACACTTGTTTATTTTGTGTATTAGTGTGAATGTAGTGTGTTTGCCTCACACCGGTCGTTACATAAATCGACGTCACTACTGGAGTTCGTAGCGTTGTCAATGTTACCAGTACAACCTACCTGTTAATTCATAGGGGTTGCGAATCCCGGGTGGCGCCAAATTGTTTCTATTAAAACAATTAAAATAGTTAAATTCTAAAATGATACGTGTGATTAGCATGGACAGCTGGATCGTTCGAATGGTTCCCGCCGCTATATAAATTGCCGTTTCGTCCACTCGTGATGAGCGCTAGTTGGCTGTTGAATAAAACTCGCTAACACACATATACTCTACAAAATCCAATGAAATAACAAGATAGTAATACTCGGTACTGTGTTTTTAATACAAATTTGGTCATCAATAAATATGACAAATGAATTATAAATAATTTTATAACATTCGGCTCCGGCTTAGAGCTTGAAACACAAAAATATCTCAGAGTTGGCAAAATTGATTTTAAAACACTATCGTTTGCCGAGATGGCGTCAGTTACATTCAATAAATTACTATGTTTAAAATCTGGAGTTCTTTGGATCATGAAATAAGCCATAAACGTTGGTTACATTAAAAAAGTACACTACCATACCTTATACGTACTTAGAAATTATAATGCGTTTTTACAATTTGTTTGGTAGTGTCGTATTTCTGTTACAAAAATTGTGCTCTCAAATAAGGTTATATTTTGATTAATAAAATGTTTTTAAGTAAGTAAATTATGCATTAACACCTTTGAAAGAAAATAATACTTGTTAAATAGTGAGAAATTTTATCATTTGAAAAATATTTTAAGTAATTTGGGTTTTGGGGATTAAGGAATTTATTCGATACTTATCAGTTCATATCACGTTGAAATGTAGTCATCGGGTTATTGGATATTCTTCAATTTTGGGCTGGTTTCAAACTTCTAACATCTTTTTCAATCTGGTCTTGGGTGTTTTTCTAATTAATTTATTTAATTTGGTTCCTGGACATCGTTAATTCTTTGTAGATCGACATCTATTCGTCTTTGGTCATCCTGGTTCACTTTTGAAACTTCTTGCAACTATTTAAATTAAAAATTTAATCATTCCAATTTTGCGTGACGCTTACCCACGCGTCGTTTTTTCGAGTCTATATAATTTAACGGAAAATAAGCCCTCAACGTCTCGTTGTCATAGTTACCGCAATTCTGTGATTGGTTAATTACTCCTTTAAAGACATTGTTAAAATATTTGAATTTTTATTCAAATTTATTAAGTATTTTCCTAATGATTTTATTCCTTTATAATTCCTTTGGGGTAATAAATGACATCACTATTTATCTTTCTTTCCTTTCAAAGTTTACAACGATACCTCATAAGGTCATATTCTGTTATACATCAACTTTAGTCTAATTATTTGACATTTAATAAATAACATATCTTTCTTAAATTAAACTATTACAATAACATTTCTGTTTTAAAATAATTGACATATAATTACTGGCCATTCACTGGTCTTAGATTAGTAAGATTTCTTGTGAAATTGATACAATTTACATTTGAATGTCTTTGGCAGTTAGATGTTTTCATAGTCAAGATTAGCCATGATTGTTTTTTGGTGTATCTCTTTTTAAATTACATTTTGAATTCAGCCTGATGGGCTTCACTTATTTGTTTGTGTTTTCACTACTATTCAACATACATTTTCATTACAGTTCTTTTAAAATATAATAATTAGGTTTATGGACTGTAGGTTCCCTTCAGCCATATTCCTCTTTTAACATTGAACCAACTATTCTTTACAAGTCACTAGTTATTATTAGTTCTAATATTGATTTCTTTCTTTTGTTCAATCTAGAGTGATAAATATTGTCACTTCTCATAAAATTATGAAAGTTAATTCCCCTTTCAACATGGGGTGTTGTATTCTTTGCAGTCTTAATTTTAACAACAAAACTTTAATTCTATTCTACTATACCATGTTAACACAAGTTACTTTTGTCTGGGCTTTCTCCCTGAATAACATCACAAGCTTCCTTTATATTAATTTGGAATACTATTGCTAATTATTTCTAGTTATATTAATGTTTACAATGTCACTCCAATCATTGATTGTTCATCAATGTTTTATAAAGTGTTTTCTTACCTATCATTATATTTTTAATGTTTAACATACACTTTCACTATTTTTAGGGTACTTACACTTCACTAAAGCACTTCACTTTGGTTCACTGTTTTGTATTGAGTGTTATTTAATGGGTAATCCCTATACTTTCTCCTATCATTTCTCACTATTTCTTTCTAGCCTGATAATTACTATTAATAATATGAGGTTAGTTGTTTTTTTGTTAAATCTAACCTTTCTGACTGTGTTAGTGTACTTTTTCTATATTACATTACTTTACAATTGTATCGTCTTTAAAATGGGTACATAGGTTAATTTAATTATAACAATAATATTGGTTTCATCAATACATAATTATTCGAGGTTTATTTACCGTATTCTATCCTTGAGTATACTATCTTTCCCCTTTATATGTGTGTTAGTTTCCCCTTGGGTTTAACCTGTCTCCTCTTCATTCTTCCTCTTCTTCATCTTCTTCATCGTCAATAGTCTTCAGCTTCTCTTCTGGTTTAAATTCTGTTTAATTGTAGGGATCTGTTCTCTTCCTCTGGTTCTTCTTTAGTTCTGTGTTCATCATTGTTTTGTCTATCATATTTTTTCTTGAGTATGTTACGTGGTTCCCTTCTTTATGTTTATGTTGTTGGCTCAATCACTTGGGTTGGGTAATATCATTGTACGTCGTGTCAAAATATTTACATTTTAATCATTTTTTAAACATTTTATTTTATATGAAGTATTTTTATATCAAGAATTATCTTTTTTATCACTGGTACGGGATTTGGCTTAATTGTATCGTAACAATATTTATGTTCATACACCAATCAATGAATTCATTTTTCATTCACCAATCAATGAATTCATTCTTCATTTATCAATGTACAGATTATAAGTTAAATGTAGTCGCATTCATAAGCAAAGTTTTATATGTGTAGGCCTACTACGTTATTGACAACAAAGAAGTAGTTTCTATGGAAACTCACCGGTTCCTATTTTTGATCACGCACCAGCGATCGGCCGCAAATGTGCGGACACGTCCTTATAAACATTTTCAATGTTAAAATAATAAAACATATTACACGTTGTTTTTCAGTCCCATTGTTTAGCTTTACGCGCGTTTTTCCGTAACCATGGATTTCAACAGTTAGGTATAGTTTTCTCAAAAACTATAAGTGCTATTGAGTTCAAATTTTTTTGATTAAACAGTTCAGTGTAACAATCAAAGTGTACTAGAATTAATCTCTACCTTTAAAAAATTAATTTTGTATAAAATTTGTATATCAAAAAAGTTTTAATTAAGTTTAATTAAGAAAGTTGTGTTAGCGGTTATAATCACAAAAAGAATTATCACTGTTGCACACCACTATAGAAAAATTATTCCGATTAGCGCTTTCAAGCTTCTCAGCTCATCGTCAGATCGGAAATCGTGAGCTCATTTCCGATCTGACGAGCTGAGAAGCTTGAAAGCGCTAATCAGAATAATTTTTCTATAGCGGTGTGCAACAGTGGTAATTCTGTTTGAAAAAAATTTTGTCAAAAAATTATAAGAAGTAATTGTTTTTTATATTGGTATATTTTTCTTAAATTGCTTCAAACTAGTACATCATGTTACAAATATGTATGTTAAGTTATGGTAGAAATTTCAAATACATAGCTCTGATAGACCATTAATGAATGGTACCTAACTAAACCCCTGTTCACCCATTTAAAATGCGTTGGGCAAAAAAGTGCATTTGGTCTCACCTTAAACCAACCTTTCAAATTTCCCTGCCAAGACATCCTTCTTTTATTTATACTGCATTTTCTATGGTATAATCAGTTGTATCTGTTCGTATTGTTTGCAATTACGGAACATTCTCGAACAGTGGAGTTGTTCTACACATTCCTCAACTAGCCCAGAAGGTGCGTGTTTCTCCGAAGATCGCACTCAAGCATGCTCTAGAGTTTTTGAATGCCGGTTGATGCACATCATAGATTATTCTGGAACACTTGTACTACTTATTTAAACAACAACAACTGGCTTTATTTTCGGTTTATGTTGAACGATTTACTGAGTTAGTCTCAAGTGGATATTAGTGAAAATTGATTATTGTGCAGGACTGTATTAGTTGACATTATTATTGCAAGTGGATAAATTTAATTTGAATTATTGTATGAGTATAATCTTGTTGAATAACTTGTTGATTACAAACTGTTCTTCTTCTGATAGTGCCTGTCCGTTTTGGATGTTGCCGCCCACTTCCTGTCTTTCCAAGTACTTTTCCCTGTAGTATAGACTGCAAGAAGTAAAAGCTCTGTTCATGTCTCATGAGATGTCCCAGATACTGAGGCTTTCGTATCTTCACTGTGTTAATAACTTCCTTTTCTTTCTCCATCTTTCTAAGAACTTCAACATTAGTTATATGTGCTGTCAATGAAATGCTCAGTATCCTACGGTAAAACCACATTTCAAAAGATTCAAATTTTTTAGTTGTGGCTTCAGTCAAAGTCCAAGATTCTACACCGTAGACAAACAGTAGGGCACCTCATTATCCTGAGGTTGAGAAATCGGCCCCGAAGGCGGATGAACTAGTTACTAGTCAACGGCATTGGGATGTAGAATGCAACGAGAAACTATTAATCGTTTAGATATCTCTAGTAATATCGTCATGGCTATGTTTAAGGCAAAGTCATCCGGAGCTTCAAGTTCCCCAATCGGATCTCCGGGACAGACAGTTTTGAACATTTATGAAGTAAAAGAAGTTATGAAAATGCACAATGCCATCCAAGAAATGAGAAGAATGAATATCAGAAACTGTTAATTGTGGTTAATTAAAGCTAGTGGTTAGTGACTTTATTGGTGTGTGTATTTTGTTTTGCACTGTCCCATACGAAGATCAGTGAGACCATCGTAACTTTCAATATGCATAGGTCCAAGAGCTGTCAGACAGTTTGGAAAAAGTAGTTCTCTGTATTCCTCACCCTACTAGGTGTGCTACAAAAATCGCACGGGTATAAAACATCCGGCTCACTTATACTGTACAGTATGTTGTTTATGTTTATTGCCTGGCCTACTGTTTATGTTTATGTTCATTTCAGTTTAGTTGACTTAGTGACACTTGACCAATTGTTATGGTGTGAAGCATGACTCTGTCAATGTTTGTTAGATGGTGGTTAGGAGGGGTGCAGAAAATATTCAGACCCCTGTAATTTCCCCCGAACAATTTTAATTAAGAAAGTTGTGTTAGTGGTTATAATCACAAACAACAGAATTATCACTGTTGCACACCACTATAATTTTTATATTTTCTTGATAGGAAATTTCCCCAAAAACTAACGTGAGGGTTTATTATGTTTTACCAACGAATTTATTGTATGTGATGAATGATAAAAAGAGAAGTAATAAAAATTCTATGAGTCATTGCTCGTGAGGAATGATGTTGCTATCTTTGTTTTCATTAGGATGAATGTTTCTTTTAAGATTAATTATTCTAGTTAATAAATTGTAAAAATGATGTGAATACATCAGTTGATATTTTTGCTGTGATTTATATTTTTTGTCACTGATAAAAATTTCCACAAAATTTCCTGGGCAACCCAAATTTCCCCCGAACCACGTTTGCGCGTTCGGACATATTCTGCACCCCTGGTGGTTAGTAGCAGCAGGTAGCCTCATTCCTTTTTACATGTTCTTAGCTTTCATGTTTGAGTGATGATGATAGTTAGTTCTTGTTTTATTCTTCCTAGCCTTAGGAAGAACAAGTCATTCTTTGTTGTCAACTTTGTTTACCTGAATGTTTTAGTGGATGGTTAGTGAGGATCGGTCAATAATACAAATTTTAGCTATTTTGCATCAACGTTTCGACAATATTTATTGTCATCTTCAGGACCTGTGTATGAAATACAATAGAAATATCAAACGTAACGAAACAATTAAATATTTGGGTGAACATGTTGGTGTATGTGAGTGTATGTGAGTGTGTGTGTGTGTGTGTGCGTATGTATGTATCATTTTATATGTGAAGACTTATGATAGTTTGTTTACATCTTCAAATTATCTTTAAGAAAACGAGCAAATTATAGTATGAGAGAACTTAATTTATACAGTATTACAATTTAAATTACTAATGTAATGTCCACTAAAACATTCATTGATTGACGGTCACTAAAAATTTAAGGATTTGTTTACCTGCCCAGAATACACACACATCTCGAGGATGCCAGCTTAAATTTTTTGTTAAGGACACCCGGAATCTCCTGTATGCACATTGATGTTAAATGAAAGGAACAGTTTCTTCTAAGCTATTAGCATTAACAAACGTATTTTTTTCCTGTAGCTTATTAAATATTTTTCACAGGTTGTGTCATAACGGTTTTTTGAATTTTTGTAGGAAATATTTATTTTCTCGTATTTTATGATATGCTAATATTATTTCTCACAATTCTTTACAACATAAAATCTATAATTACTAAGTTATGAAAAAAATGCTATGGTACAACGTGTAATTTAGTGTGATGTACAAAATCTGAAAATTTGAGGTCTTTAGCTCTTATAGTTTATGAAAAAATGTTCCTTATATAGCAAAAATGTAAACTTACAGTCGTGGACCACAGGATGGGTTGTCAGTGCCACTTGACAAATCTTCATAAAGTTTCCTTATTGTTTGTATTCCTTATTCCTTTCATTCTTTGTATGGCTAGTCTCTCACACTCCTTCTGATTCCTTTGAGCTTGCCACTTCGTCTCATTGTATATACATAACATAGCGCTAATCATTTACTTTCTCCATTAGTCCAAGTCTGTGTAGCACTTCACACTTAATTATGTTTACGCTGTTGTAAGTGACAATGACATCATACACTCTGAAGTGCCATGTGTTCATTTCAACAAACACATTTTTAAGAAATTCTGGTCCATGTGTCCACTATTCATGCTCTTGTTTTGATTTTGTGTACAGCCATGGAGGCATTTTTTCAGTAGTTCAGTCTGAGACAAATCCCTGAAAATTGACTCTATATACTCCAGGGACAGCTTGTGGTAGACTGTGGTGATGTTTATAGAGCCCTACTTGTCCAGATTCTTCATTATATTCATGTCTGAGGTGTCATACAAAAATATAGTCTCTTTGGAATATGCGGGAAGTTTGAACGAGAAGATTCTCACTGAATCAAACCTATGGCAAACTGACACGAATGAATTGGCCCACTTATTGAATGTAGGAGTATATTTTGAAAATTAGTTTTAAATACTTATAGGCATGATACAGATAAACTAATTATACCTTTTTACACAGAAAAGTCTGTATTTTTTAATTTATAAAAAAACTCAAAATTTATTTTTTATCATTTTTCACTTTCTGAGTCTCCTTAAGGGTCCATGTGTCCATACCACATAGAAGGGATAAATGAAGAAGTATTTAAAATATGTATTTCTTAGCTTGATATTTTTTAGACTTAAATTGGAAAAGAACTTTTTCATATTTGTAAGAACATTTCTCAACACAATTTTTACACTGTTATCTATTAATTTTGTAATTTGCAATTGGTAACTACACACTTCTGGCACACGTACATATTCAAGTAAATTTATATAGTTTTTATTGTTTGTTATAATTATTGAGTAGTAATATTATATTTTAATTTTTTTTTTAGGTATTGGTATCATGTAGTGCTCGTTACCAACCTCAAAGTAAGGTAAGTGGAATTTTTTTTCTATTTGATGACTGATGGTGGGTATTGTGAGTTCAAGGGATACCGTTTACATCAGTTTTTAAGAATAATTTCGTTGATGTTTGAAAATACATTGTATTCCATGCAAATTTTAAACGTTTAAAGTTAAAAGAATTTTATTAACAATTTCTTTTCCGTTTACAGCAATTATGTAGGTTTAAATTATAATAATATCAGAATAATTTTAGAATTTACTATTTCTTTTATGAATTTGCTAACTGCTATAATTTTTTATTGTTCGAATAAGCTTTTCGTCATTACTGACATCTTCAGGTCTTAAACAACGATCGTTGTTTAAGACCTGAAGATGTCAATAATGACGAAAAGCTTAGTCGAACAATAAAAAATTATAGCAGTTAGCAAATTCATAAAAGAAATAGTAAGGATGGCTGCTAATTTAAACAATACGAAGAATTTTAGAATTGTATACACAGGTGTTTCCAAAAGATTGCGAAACTTCATGAAATGATTTTACTAATTAAACTGAAGGAAAAATGTCGAATAAACATATGCCAAAAAAAAATATGCTTCATTTTCTGTCTGCATGTTTTTATAAGAAAAAGAAAATTAATTACTGATGAATGGAATGATATGTGGACTGAAAATTTGGTATGTGTACAAGTGTAGGCCTACTATTTATCATAATTATATTCATATGTGCTGAAATTTTTCTTGTTATTGTATATTATTATTAATAATAATAAAACTATTAACAAGAATATATTTTTTATTTTGTAAATTACAGATTTTCTATAGTAATCCAACTACCATCATCAGATATAAATTAATGATTAATTATGTAATAACTCAGTAGTTAATGCAGTTATTAATTTTTATAATTAAAACACGCAGACAGAGAATGAAGTGTTTTTTGGTATATGTGTATTTGATATTTTTTCTTCAGTTTGTTTAATGAGTAAAATCATTTTCCAAAGTTTGGCATTACATTTTTGGAACACTGTTTATCCAAAATTGTTGTACTACCAGCATGATTCCAGTTTATTTAGTACAGTACATTAAGTATTCGAAAATTCACTTTGATGCTTTCTTGCTATGAATTAAAAAGACTGATAGGCATTTGAATTTAATATTTAAATAAATGTGTGTGTGTGTATGTGTGTTTATATGTGCACGTGCACACACATGCACATAATGTCATTTACGTGCAGCAGAATAAAGTTAAAATAAAAGTTACATAAAATTATGTATTAATAGAGAATTGACAATATTGTTAATTTTTCCATGCAGATACGTTTTTAATTCACTTAATGCAAAATATATATTGTGTCAGGTACTAATTTTTTGATGGTTTAAATACAAAAAGTTTTATAATTCAGTAATTATTTTTTGATTTTGTAATTAGCCTATCATGTTGGTGATAATGATTATGGTGAGATGATGATGATAGTGACAGTGGTTTTAATTATCAAAGCATGTAGATCAGTTTCATTGAAAATATACCTTTTAGGTTCATTGTGATAATTTTATATTAATTGAATTAAAAATTTTATTTAAATCATTGTTAGTGTTAAAAAACGTTTTATGTAGTGATAGGATTAGAGATGACTCTTATTTTTTAGTTTGTTAAACAAACAAGCAACTATTATATTATAATGACTGGCAAGGTGTACATGTAGTGAATATAAATAATTTTTTTTTTTTAGTTACTTTATAATACCAGAAGGGGTAGTAGAGGTATGAATTGGTCTCAAATGTTTGTAGGCGTGAGAATATAATTTCTTTTATTAAACATATGTTCCCAGTGCAAAAAGTTATAACATATTTTGAATTATGAATATTAATAATAAATCGTATTTTTTGTACAGTAATATATTTTTTATATTTATGTGTATTTAATATTAGTGTTTTGACAATTTTTCTGTATGTCATCTGCATATGTTATGAAACATAACAAAGAAGTGTGTTATTGGTTTTGTTGGCCACGACGTGTCCGTTGATTAACTAATTATAAGTATAACACTACCGACGTGGAACACAAAGTTTTTTATTGGTAAAAATATAAAATTTTTACCTTATAGCCTGAACTAGGTTTTGCTTATTATAAGCTTTGTCACAGGCTGCCACTGGGAGCGCTGTCCGTCTTGTTGTTGGTGACTGCGCCATCTTTTGAAAGATCGGTGTGTGTGTGTGTGTGTGGTGATATGTTGGAATAATATGTGTGATTTGAGTTGTGTCTGTTCGTTTAGGATATCAAAACACATAAAAGCGACATCCTAAATGAACAGACACAATTCAAATCACACATATTATTCCAACATATCACACCCCACACACACAACATCGATCTTTCAAAAGACGGTGCCGTCACAAACAAGCGCTCCCAGTGGCAGCTTCTGATGAAGCTTATAATAAACGAAAACTGGTTCAGGCTACAAGGTAAATATTTTACATTTTTACCAATAAAAAACTCTGTTCCGAGTCGGTAGTGTTATACTTATAATTAAAGAAGTAATATTAGTCGAAAATAAATAATAAATAGTAAATAATAAAATAATAAATAGTACTTTAAAGTCGGTTGAAATAATTTTTTAATATTACTTTAATTTTTAAATTAAAATTTAATAAGTTATAATTACTAAACACAGACATATATAATATAATAACCATTAATGAATACTGATCCTAAGCCGCAGGTTTATATCTTTATTAAATTATTTGTGTTGATTTCGCCTGTGTAACTTTTGCAAACTGAGAGGTTTTTGGTAGGCGTCTTTTGTTGTTCAAAGGCAGTGTTGTGTGGTAGTTTTGTCTGTTGTTATCTGTTTTGTTCAGTCATGTTGTGTTAGCCACTATCATTCGGTTGTGTTCTTTCTTTTTTTTTGTAATCAGGAGTAGGTGTTTGTGGTGTTGGTGTATTGATATGGTTTAGTTTTGTATTATCACATATTGTGAAGTTGACCTGCCATTGAAGAAGGTTGGCTTGTTTTGTGGTCTGGTGTTTGAAATTGATTTGATGTACGGTAGGTGGTTGTTGTTTGCATATTTGATTTTGATTTGGGTGTTGTTTTGTAAAATATGTCACTCGTGGCTTTCTCTCTATGCTAATGGTGTCTGTTTTTGCACAATTCGTAATCTAGGCTGATTTTGTAATTGTTCTGAGGTGTTGCTGACGATTTTTTTTATATTGGACGTGACAGTTGTCCATGTAGTTTCTTGGTTTTTGGTTTGGTTTAGTTGATCGTCTTATATATATTTTCTCAGTTTGTAAAAGATACACAGCGTATAAAATTATATGGCTTAACCCATAGTTGCTCTGCCGTAGTTGTATGTCACAATTGCTAACCCTGCATAGCCAGATCTAGATTATCCTAAGGTCTCAAGTGTACAGGGTGTTTCACAAAGTAATAGAAATTCAGTGTGGTTGGCCATATATATTGCTTGAAAGTAGAAGTACTAGTGGGTGTAAATTAGTAAATATTGAAAGGCTTTGTGAGGGTCAGTCATAACTGTAATTTGGCACAATTTTAAAACATTCATTCTGACGTGTCAGAAAAATTTGTTGTTTTTATCATGACCTGTTATGGGAAAATTAGAAAATTATAGATTAATTATGTTATAGGCCAACTTATAATAATGAGTGTTTTTTAATGTGAATGTGTATGTATGTTATGTATGTATAACTATTATATATGTTATTATTGTTACATTATCAGTAAGGTATATTATTGTGTACACTATTAATACACGTTATGTGTGTATTGCCCATGTACAGGTCCTGATGATGACAGTCAAGTTTGTCAAAATGTTAACATAAACATCACAATTAAGATTGTGTGTATTCAGTCACTGAACCTTACAAAATCTAGCAGCACTAGTCAGCTTGTGGCATACCCTTTACTTTCAGAACACGTTGAACAGGCATAAATAAACAAAAGTTCACTTAAACATAAGTGTGAAAACCCCTTTTGTTGTCAGTGTAAAGCCTATAAAAGATATAGATCTGGTTTTATCACAAAAAGCATAATTTGGGATTCAAAACTGATTGAATAATTTTTGTAACAAGACTGAATGGTTTTAGTTTTAATGTTGGGTATGCAAGCTATTCAGACGAAATGTTTCAAAACTTCTACAGTGTAATAATTTATCAGAAAATCACAGGATTTTTAAATTCTTCAAAATTTAATGATTTTATTGATATATTAATAATTGATTTTTGATTTCAATGATAACATTGAGTAACTGTAAAAACTCCACCTAAAATGCAGAATTATCTCTTACTACATAATGAGGAAATTTAATTTTCCATTTAGTGTTTATCTAAGAAATTTTAACAGAACAGGCATACATTTGAAAAAATTCTTTTTTCGTTTGGAACAGTTAAGATATAAAAATATATTGCAGGCGAGTTATGTAATTGTGTACTTTTTAAAGCTGTGATTTATTAATTATTAAACTGGAGATTTTGGGACATATTATATCGATTTTCTGTCATTTTAGAATGTGAAATCACCAATTCAACTTTGCCATAAAATTATGTCCTAAATTATGCTTGTGTGTTAAAATTTAGGTTAATTCTTTTAGAGACCTTACCTTAAAACCAAAGTGTTTTCAGGTCTGTGGTTATGTGACTTCTTTATTTTCACTTGTGAAGCGTTTTGAAAACATTTTTTCGCCCCTTTGTGAAACACTGTATAAAGGGATGACTGAAAATTTGACAAAAAAGTAATTCCCAGATGTATGTGTTGCGTGCGCGCATGCACACGCATGCACACACACACACGCGCGCACTTATTAATTGTCATATTTAATTATGTTACAGTTAGGAATCAGTGAGCTAGCAAAATTGTCAATACATAACACATTATAGTATTTAATTTTTGGTTCTGTGAAGTGTTTGGGTCAATTACCATCTTCAGGCTACAGTAACAAACTAAGACGTTAGTTTTTGATTTAATTAGCAACTAATTTAAGACTTTTTTTGTTAAGATACACTGCAAATGATGAGGTGTGAGCAATAGAAACAAACACAGGTTATGAAACAAAAAGATTGTAGTTCTGTTTATATAGTGTGAGACAAGTTGTACAGTGTATCTGTGCTCGCATTGTACAGTTCATTTTATAATGACAATGTTTAATGTTAACGTGTGGTATGTTTTTTGAGTAAAAAGACTATTGTTATAATTGGTTTTGACGATTCAGGATTAAAGTAAACGTTATAAATATTTCAGTGTAAATATTACTTCATTATTATAAGTATTTTCAATATTATTATGATTATATTATTATTAGTCCAATCATTAATTACTCTGTCCAGATGAAGCTCTGTTTTCACCATTTTCAAATTCTGTCCTACCTGGAAAGGTAGTTGCTTAGGACTTGAAAATGGTGGACACTCCAGTACAAAGTGATCAACCGTTTATAAAGTACAAGTGAGTGACTGTGTTGAAAATCAACTGCATATAAAAAGTATCAAGTATCATTGCAGTAAAACGTTGAGGGAATATATGTTTTTACAAGTTAGAGAATTGTTTTCATTAGTTTAAATTGCATGGAATACAATTTGTATTTTGTAAAAGTTATTGAGCTGCACTGTGTGCTAATGCATGTGATCCAGACTGTGTGTTATTGTGTCCTGAGGGTGCTGGATGGATCTGGAGAATCTTAATTAGAAAAACAGTATCGCTATTCCCAGAGGCATTAGTAGGGTGTTTAGGATTAGGTTGAGGATAATAAGAATGTGATAAAAAAACTGTGTCACCTGAATATTTAATAGTAGCTTTTTGTGGAAAATTCAATAATAATGTTATACATTTTATATGATTTATTTCAGTTATTTTTTTTGATATGCATTCAACTCATCACAAACCATATGTGTTTTGTAACAAACATCAAACCAATTTTGCTTTGGTATATAGTACAGTGTTGATATCACATCAGCAGTGTTTGGATTTCCTTATTTGGTCTGAACAGTTACTTTTTATAATATAAATCTTTGATGGCATAATTGACCTTATTATTAATGGGTAGAATTAAGAGAAATGAACCTCTGAATAGGAGGTTTTAGTCAAGGTAGTGCAGAAAAATATTATCATTGAAAATGGGGTGATGAGGCAAAACATTTGAGAAATGCCGTTCTGTATCCCTTGAATCACATGCTTGCTGTTGATTTTTTCTGTGTGTTTTGAAGAGGTGTATGTGTTTTTAGTAGTGTTTGACGTAAACATATTCTGGATGTAGTTTTATAATTATTGTTTCAGTAATATATTCCAGCTTGTGCTATGTTTTATGTATTTGTACAAGATTATATTGCAGCAACTTTTATATGTTGTATTATGTATGTATGTTGCCCACATTGTTAATTGAAATAGGATGTGATGTGTAACTTGTATGTTGAAATTAGTGATACTAAGCCAATCATGTAATATGGAAATGTTTATTCACCTTTTTATAAGATTCTTTACCTGGATGATTAGAATTCTTTAAATGTGTTAATAAGTAGTTCAGTAAGAAACTTTTTCAGAGTTTACAGTTATTTGTGAAAATTGTGACATATATGTTCCTGAAAGTTTATTTATATGTAATTTTTAAGATGCAATAGTAGATTTTCGGTGTGTATGCTCTCTCGGTAACACTGTAAATTTTATGAACAATCTGTTAGTTGATTGTATTTTCAGGTACACAATGTTCGTACATATATTTTAGATTAACATATATAGATTATATGTAAACTGTACATTACGGTTTTGTGTTTGTGAAATCTTCAATAAATGTTTGTGAACTTACACGTTTTATTTTATCCAATACCATGCAAAAGACTTAACTTTACTGCCGTGACAATATTGGTATTGTCTGTTACAATATTTTATTGTACTGTTGATATCCATCAGTTTTTTGTTTTGCCCAATTTAAATGTTTTTAATAGAAGTACATTGTTAGTCAATAATACAGATTTCTGTATTTTTTTTTTTAATTTTTTCGTGATCATAATGTTTAAATTTGATTCACTTGTATTAGCTCTTTCATGTGAATTTTATTTATGAACAATGGATTGAAACAGATTTTTGAATGGTTGGATGGTTGTGTGATGATTGTCTGAAGAAGGACTCAGATCCATAACAATGAACAGGATCACCTGGTTTTGTTGAAGGCATTACTTCATCACCAGTAATGATAACTGTGATTTGCCCTAAACGAATGGATTCCTTTTGGCTCATTCTCCATAGATTTTCTCTAGAGGATATCTGTTTAAGTAAGTAACATAGTACTTAACTAATACTTAAGTAAATATACTGACTAAGAGTAAATACAGTACTTAATCAGAATATACCTTAAATGGTGGAGTCTGAACGTAATCTTTCGGGATGATTTTTTTTTTTGAATGATACTAAGTGAAAGTTGATTCACGGGTTTAACATCGCATATAAATTTGATTTGTAAACATTAAATTGAGAAAACACTGTTGGTTGGTTGGATGGTTTGGTATAATATGTGTACTAGAAGAAGTGACTAATATATGGTAAAGTCATGTTTTCTATACTTATTTACAACAGAATAAAAGAAAAGAAGTGCAACAGAAGATACTTTACAAACCTTCAGGGCTTTGATTTCAGGTTAGTGTATTCAGAAGATGGAATCAAAATTAGTATAAATGTTAGTTATTGTAAGTTGACTTATTAAATAATTTTATGTTGTGTATCAATTTTGAAATTTCCTTGCGTGTAAAGTTATTTAATTGCAAAAGGAAGGTAGGTGGTATTTTATAAACTAGTACAGTGTTGTTAATTATTTTGTTAAACAATTTAATGCTCTTACTTGTTTCTACTTACTGTATGTTTATTGCAGTTATTTGGTTATATATCCTGTGTGCATTTTAATCTGATTGTCTTATTTAGATAGGAAGGAGATTTACAAGTTGTTACACGCGCACGCGTGCGCGCGCGTGTGTATGTGTAGTCAACAGTGTTATAAGATGTGGGAAAATGTGTGTGCGTGTGCGTGTGTGTGTGCGTGTGCGTGTGTGTGTGCGAGAGAGAGAGAGAGAGAGAGAGAGAGAGAGAGAGAGAGAGAGAGAGAGAGAGAGATTATTGGTTGAAATAGAGGTTGTTACTATGAAAGGTTTGTTGTTTGCGTGTGTGTGGATGGGGAAGAAACATAATAGAACAGAACACGGCGAATGAGAGAAAAACGAAGACAGAAAGAAAAGAGATTTGGTACATGAGTTAGGTGAAGAGTGAGTAGTGTTTCTTCATTTGGATAGAAGAGCGTAGAATAAGTGGTGGCATTGGGGAGGGGGTAAGTTGTGTACCGATAGCGAAACAAACAGGCACTAGCAAGGAAGTATTAAAGGCTCATTAAGAAATAGAAACCGTGTAAGTTTTATATTGTTTCCTGGATTCAGAAGTGTCATGTAATAGAGGCAGAGACTAAAAAAGAATTTATGTAAATATCATATATACCATTTGAGTACTATTAACAGAATGTGTGAAGGGATTGGGGAGAGACAAACACTTCTACAATATGAGTGAGAACTGAATAAGTGAAACTTAGCATGAATGTAGAATGGATCAAAGAAACATAAAGACCAAAAATTCTTGAAATTAATAAACTGAAAGAAAGAGAGATGTAGGCAGATCAAGAAAGCAGTGACATTAAAGTAGGTGAACAGGGACTGATTCCTGATGTGGATAAGAAGGTTTGTAAGGACACTGTTGTGCAAATCAGCAGTAGCAGAGACGTGCAATGAATTATTGACATGTTTTTCATATTTTTGTGTTCTCCTTAATTTAGGAGATTTTTATGAATATGTAGGTTTAAGACAGAGTATGATAATGAGAATTACTTATCTTTAGAATGTAGGCCACTTGCCAGTCTTGGGCCAAGATTATGAGAAGCACACGAGTATTTCCTGTAAGATTGTTTTGAGAACAATTATTTTGCAGTATACAGTTTTGATGTTTTTTGACAATTCAAATTTGTATCCAAAGCAAATAAAATAATTGCTGGTTTTCAGTGATAGGCCTAGTGACAGTGGTAGTGATAGTGGTAGTGATAGTGATAGTGGTAGTGATTTGCTGGTTTTGGATGTGACTGAGGTTCGTCTTCTGTGTAAGCTATCATCTTAGTTTTATTAACAAAGTATTATTAGTTTTAACATTTACATCCAAAACAAGGATTGACAACAGATTGATCTAATACAGTACTTTTAAGATCTTTGGAAATATTGTAAATTCTGGTAAAGATGGGAGTATAGATGATAAAATACATAAATGTCAAGTGATATTGTTCCGACTGTCTAACTGATCATCGTATGGTACAGTGGAAAACAAAGTACAAGACACCAATTAAGTCACTAATCACCAGTTTTAATTATCACAATTATACAGTTTGTAATCAACAAGATAGTCTCTTACAACAAATCAAATAAAAATTGTTCACATGCAATAAAAGTGTCCACAAATAGAGTACAGCACAATTATAAAACACCTAATACTTCACCACAATACTTCGAACCACACTGTGTAAATCGCCCGACAATAACTGAACTAAGCGCCGCTGAATATTTATATTTCTACCCCGCTAAAATTCCAGAATCGTCCATACGACGCATCAGTGCTACACTAGAGCATAATTGCGGCCTTGACACAGTGTGTGCGGCTGGCGAAGTCTAGAAAAGTCTCGCTAATGCATGTTGAGATCATGTACGCACAGAACATTACAGCCGGATTCCACTGGAACATCCGAGAAACACGTAGAATGTTCCGTAATGGTGTAACACTGTGTATAACTATCAACAGAACACTTAAAAACAAACTGTGATCAGATAGTAAAGTTAAATTTGATAAAATGGTAGCTGCCCCCCTTTTACAATATGATAATGAGACTTTGGATTATGACAAAGTTCATAACTTTTTTAACTTTAAAAGTTAAACAAACTTTAAAAGTTCGTACTTTAAAAGTTCATACTGTATAACTTTAAAAGTTAAACAAAATATAGTCTTCTGAGATGAAGTTTCTGTGATGTGTGAAAGGATGCAGAGGAGATGATAGCTTTACAAATTGTGACGTTTGCATGAAAAAACTAATAAAAATTAAATATTGTAGGCAAACATGGAAAGAGTATATAGGGAATATTTGGCTGCTTAAACAAGGTCTCAAATAAATAGTAAAAGAAGAAGGAATGGAGGGTGACCAAGAAGGAAATGTGATCAGAGATTTCAAGACGGTTGCACGTAGCAAAGATGATGATAATGATGATGATATCAATAGGTTTTTTGTGTGCGCTGAAAAATCCAGAGCAATAATAATAAGATATTTGTTTAGTACTTAAAAAATTGTCTATCAACAGTGGAATATGGTAATAATTTAGAAGGATGTTGTAAGGTTTGCACATTCAAAGGTAAGGAAGAATGGATGAATATGTGATACAGTGAGAACTGGGGCTTCAAGGGGTTGCACAAAAGTCAGCTCTAGAAACATTGTGCACCATCATTGATAGTGCTGTCCTTGTGATATGAAGTGGTACCGCTAGAGGACATGATAACTGGAAATGTGCACTGCAACTTTGTATTTTCTGCCTCATCAGACGCTGGAATTGGAAATATCTTCCAGACGGTAAGCTGAGGTAATGTATATCAAACTGTATTAATCAGAATAGGTATTATTCAGAACAGATATTACACTTTTCAATTTGAATCTAAGTGACAGATGTTTGCTATTATAGAAAAATTATAATGGGAATTTACAATATGTTTCAGCCACCCAACAGTTAGCAACCATCTTCAGGCTAATTTGTAAACTGATATATGAAAATTACTAAATGATACCCTATCAACAAGCAACAGAGAGTCAACAAAATAATAATAACAAAAGTTCACATAATATAATGTATTTAACAGAGAATTGATAATCATTGTTAATTTTTTCCATGCAAATACATTTTTAATTCATTTAATGCAAAATATATATTTTATCAACCACACATGTTTTGATGGTTGAAATACAAAAAGTTTTATAATTCAGTAATTATTTTTCGGTTTTATAATTCCGTATCATGTTGTTGATAATATGGCGATGATGATGACAGTGGTTTTAGTCATGAAAGCATGTTGATCAGTTTCGTTGAAAATATATCTTTTAGATTCATTGTGAATATTTTACATTAATTGAAAAAAAAATTTATTTAAAACATCTTTAGTGTTGAACAAAATTAAAGTTTTATGTAGTGAAACAATTACACATGACTCTAATTTTTTAGTTTCTTAAACAATCAAGCAGCTATTATATAATTATTGGAAAGCTGTAGTACCATGTAGCGAATGTAAATAATTTTTTTTGTTTAGTTTAATTTATAATACCATAAGGTATTAAAAAGGTAAGGTATAGTAGAGGTTTGAATTGGTCTCAAATAAATGTTTGTAGACATGAGAATATAATTTCTTTTATTAACCAATGTTCACAGTGCAAACAGTTATAACATATTTTGAATTATGAATATTAATAATAAATATTTTTCGTACAGTAATATATTTTTTATATTTATGTATTGCAACGATACAGCCATATGCTGTATTGAGCATTGATTTAAATAAATATAAAATTTGTAAAATTATTATAAGTTTGGTGTAAATGGACAGGTCTGGGATTGTAAAAATGTTTCATTGTTATACTAGGGGAGAAATTAACCTGTTCCAACAGGCAAAGAACACCTGCTCGATTGTATGTGTGTTACACGTGTATCTTGTGTGTGTTAGTGATGCATGTGCAGACAGGAATCTCAGCTACCCTCCCCAATTAATTACTAAAATAATTATTTTAATTCACTGTGTGAAAACTAATTAGTGAAAAAAAACAAAAGGCACGAAAGTATGTGTAAATTTTATAGGTATCCACAGTAAAAAAATGACGTTAATAGGACACACTACGCGAAGTCAGTGCGAAATAAATGTGCCAAAAATACGCAAATTACACTAAGACGCTCAAATTAATACAGTGAGTGATTAATCGAAGTAGCTACGATTTGTGCTATCTCGATTTTGTGCAAAACAGTGCTATTTGCTAATAATTGCAAATAGATGAAAAGGTTCGGGAGTGGGGGCTATCATGTGATCTGCAGGTCTCGACAGGATAATTTCGGAACCAACAAGTGCAGAATCTCGAGAGGGTATAAATTAAGGGTTCGACTGGAAACCCTTCTCTTCCGGGTCAATCCATATCAAGTGGTCCAGCACTGGTTGCTTGACCATCTCAGAAAAAATTTATATTTGGTAGGTGGATTCCCTTATGTTTTGGGGGCTCAAAAATATTTTTTTCAAATTTTTACTGTTTACCATTTGGAAATGGTGGCCATATTTGTTTTAGGCCGCACGCTATTTTTCGCGTTTGCAGGCATCTACGATTTCTTAAATTATACAGCAATGGGTTGCCCTAGCCCTTTCAAATAAACTGCATTGAGTTCAGTACACTCTGGCCTACAAAATAAAAACCATAATTACCTAGCTAGATGTATTTCTTAATATATTTTTTACAGCTCAAAATTATTGGTCGCAAATTGGCAAAATTCAATTTTTGAAGGGTAATTTTTCAAAGAAGGAATAATTTCTCAGACATAATCTTTTTTGTGCTGTTACACTACACAGTATAGTTACTTCTTATAAAGTATTAATGGTGAGAAGCTTAGCCTTAAAAAAATATGTCCTTTTAAAAAACCAATTTTTGATTTTTTTTTCAAAGTTTCACCTGCAATATCTTTGTTGGGGGACCAGTTAAAAATCTGAAAATTGCACACGTAAAAGGTCTTTATGATATCAAACTTCAGTATAAATTTCAACTTTGAGATTCAACTGGAAGTTAGTAAAAAAATTTTCAATTTGAGCCAAAAATATGTTATTTTCACATCCACGATATGTGGGCTAATAACAGTAGGTATAGTAATTTTATGATTAAAGCATATCCAATCAAAGATAACTAATTATAATAACATAGGATTTTGAATTCTGTAAGTCTGGACAAGTCTGTGTATTGTCTCCCCTCTCTACCATTATCTGTCCCTGTCTAGCGAGAGGCTAACTGGTATTTACAGTGCTTCGGGTTTTCCGTGCACTTAATTTACTATGAGCTCTTCAAGTGTACTAGAGTTGGTCATGACATGTAAATTCGATGAGTAACTCATTCTGCATGGTGAGGTGGGACATTGTCCCACTTCAAATGAGGTGGGACAATGTCGTGTTTCTGAGACGTTTAATACAATGAAATACATTGAGTTGAGCAGTGCAAAACAAACAACCGAAAGTTACCGAATAATCACGACAATGTCACGAACTTCGTAATGTGTCCTATTCATTCCCACTTGTCACGCATCGCAGTCGCTCGTACACTTTGTGAGTGAAACAAACATTGTCTGCTCGCTTCAAGTCGCGAGTCGCGTCACATCTCGGTTCATAGTTCATTCGTTCGTATATTTGTCACATGGTAGTGTAGTGGTACAAAATTTATTTTTGATGTGTTGGGACATTCTATTGATTTGTATGGTACATTTGAGGGGTGCATCTTGTATGAGTGACACAACTCTAAAGTGTACAGTTGTATGACCTTTTAAAATGGAGTCTCAGTGTTCTATAGGTGTTCTTATTAATGAAGCTTGTCATAAAAGTGTGTATGGAGTATTTTCTAAAGACATTAAATTAATTGAAGATTATAGTGAAGAAGAAAAAGTGTTGTTTTCTTTGAGAATTGACTCAGAGGTTAAATCAACTTGTAAGTACCATGAAATAAAATACTTGAAAAAATTTCATCATCTTTTTGGCAAGTCTTGCTCAGACCCTTTCAAGAAACATAAAAAGCCTATAATAAAAGGTCTACGAGAAATAACTTTTGATCATTATTCAAAGAATCAAAGCCCTTTTGTTAGGCTTGTACCAGGAAAATCATTGTGCCCAACATGTTATTCCAAAATATTTGTAATTAACAAAGAGAAGGACAGTGATAGTTCAGATAAAGAATTTAGTGTCTTATCAGAAACTTTAAAAAAAGTAGATTCAGCTTGTGAAATCCTAGGTTTATTGCCTGCTTGTAAAATTAGAAAACTAAGCGAAAAAAAAAGATCTGTAGCCTTAAAAGCAAAAATTGAGAAAGTTTCTAGTACAGTTAGAAAGAATTTGGAAATTTCTTTTCAAAAGCAAATTCCTTCTAATGAACCAGTTGAAAATCCTGAAAATTTAATAACTGAATATGATGATTTGATAAAATAGCTACAAACTAAATGTTCCATTTCATACAAAGAGGATAAGATCAAGATTATCAGTTTACTACCAAACTCTTGGAGCCGAGCAAAAATTAGCGATGAATTTCAAGTGTCAGAACGTTTAGTTAAATTAACAAGGCACTTAGTCAAAGTACAGGGTATTTTACCTGAATTACAAAACAAGAACGCATCAAATTTGATAGATGAAAACGCAATCAAAAAAGTTAGAAGTTTTTATGAACATGACAATAATAGCCGTTTGATGCCTGGCAAAAAAGATTGTATTTCAGTGAAAGAAAATGGTACTAAGGTTCAAAGACAAAAAAAGTTAATACTGTGTAATTTAAATGACATTAAAATCGGAAGGTCGAAATTCTGCGATTTGAGACCAAAATGGTGTATTATTGCAGGAGCATCTGGCACCCATAATGTATGCGTTTGTTTGTATCACCAGAACGTAAAGTTGATGATAGCTGGGGCCAATCTTAAGGTTGATTACAAAGACCTTTTGGATGTTCTGGTATGCAAAACTTACAGTTACAATTGTATGATGGGAAAATGTGAAGTTTGTCCAGGCAAGCAGGCTTTACTTGACATGTTTGAAGAATCTGAAGAAGACGACTCAATGCCAGACAATATAGAATACAAACAATGGGTGACCCAAGACAGAACTGAAATGGTGACAATCATAAAACCACGAGAAGAGTTTATTGAAATGCTAATTGCCAAACTTGAAAATCTGAAAATGCATCATTTAATTTCGAAATCACAAGGGAAGTTTATGAAAGACAAAAAGCAAATCTTAGCAGTTAATGAATGCATAGTTCTCGCTGACTTTTCATAGAATTACTCCTTCGTTGTTCAAGATGAAGTAAAGGGACACTGGGTAAACAAACAGGCTACGGTTCATCCATTTGTATTTTATTATAAGGATCAAGATGAATTAAAGAGTCATAGTTTTTGTGTTATAAGTGACCATCTTGAACACAATACTACAACAGTGCACGCGTTTCAACAACAACTAATAAACTACATAAAAGAGCACCATCCATCCATAAAGAAATTGATCTACTTCTCTGATGGGGCTGCAAGCCAATACAAAAACAAAAAGAATTTTATCAACATGTGCTTTCACAAAGAAGATTTTGGACTTGATGTAGAGTGGCATTTTTTCGTATCATGTCATGGGAAGAATGCGTGCGATGGCATCGGAGGTACTACAAAGCAAGCCGTCACAAAAGCTAGTCTGCAGCGGACGTATGAGAACCAGATCTTGACACCTCAGGAAATGTTCAAATTCTGTAAAGAACATCTTAAAGGAATTACCTATGTTTTTGTAAAAACAGAGGAAGTACAAGAACTTCATGCCAATGTCTTGGAAGAAAGATTCAACAATTGTAAGAAGATTAAAGGCACTCGATCTTTTCATTGTTTTATACCGCAGTCAGACAATTTGCTTAAATGTAAGTTCACATCAACATCACCTGATAGTGAACTTCATACAACTGGAAACTTTGTACCATTAACACTTCAAAATAAAGCTGTAGTGGCTTGTATTTACGATGGACAATGGTGGATTGTGGAAGTAGATAATATTAATAATCAAAACCAAGATGTGCATGTTACATTTTATCACCCACCAGGACCAAGGACCTCATTAAAAAAAAAATGAAAAAGACCAAGTTTGGATGCCAATTAAAAATATACTGAAGAAGCTGCCTCCTGGAATTTACGACTGTAACTGGGAGAACTTTTAATCTAACGCCCAAACTATGCAAAGAAATTTCACAAAAGATGAATGAACAATTAAGTAAAAACTAATTGAAGGTGAGAAGGCATTGTTTGTTGTCAGTTGATTGATTTTAAATTACGTGATAAATTCCCACAAAGCTCAATGGGACAATCAAAAACATTTTACTTCTAGTTGATTTTGTAACTTTATAAAATTTTGAATTTCATTATGCCTTTTATATGTAACATTATACAATATTAGATCAATATAACCTGCATTTATTCAAAATCCCATGTTATTATAATTAGTTATCTTTGATTGGATGTGCTTTAATCATAAAATTACTATACCTACTGTTATTAGCCCACATCGCGGATGTGAAAATAACGTATTTTTGGCTCAAATTGAAAATTTGTTTTACTAACTTCCAGTTGAATCTCAAAGTTGAAATTTATACTGAAGTTTGATATCATAAAGACCTTTTATGTGTGCAATTTTCAGATTTTTAACTGGTCCCCCAACAAAGATATTGCAGGTGAAACTTTGAAAAAAAATCAAAAATTTGTTTTTTAAAAGGGCATATTTTTTTAAGGCTAAGCTTCTCACCATTAATACTTTATAAAACGTAACTATACTGTGTAGTGTAACAGCACAAAAATGATTATGGCTGAGAAATTATTCCTTCTTTGAAAAATTACCCTTCAAAAATTGAATTTTGCCAATTTGCGACCAATAATTTTGAGCTGCAAAAAATATATTAAGAAATACATCTAGCTAGGTAATTATGGTTTTTATTTTGTAGGCCAGAGTGTACTGAACTCAATGCAGTTTATTTGAAAGGGCTAGGGCAACCCATTGCTGTATAATTTAAGAAATCGTAGATGCCTGCAAACGCGAAAAATAGCGTGCGGCCTAAAACAAATATGGCCACCATTTCCAAATGGTAAACAGTAAAAATTTGAAAAAAAATTTTTTTGAGCCCCCAAAACAAGGGAATCCACCTACCAAATATAAATTTTTTCTGAGATGGTCAAGCAACCAATTATTTTTTTTCTGGACCACTTGGTATGGAATTTCCCTTCTTTTCAAAACACAGTTGCAATCGGACATGCTGTCCATCGGCAGAACAGTTTTATTTTATCATAAGTCTCATCTACGAACGAAAAAAGACGTTCAGTAATTATGTTTACACTATTTCGGTATTTCGGGAAACGTAGAGTACCGGACCGTTTAGGTCAGCAAGAGTATCAACAGAGAAGCTACAAAGAGCGACGCGAGGTGCTAGACGTTAGGAGATGCTTTTAGGACGCCTAACAGCTGAACGAGATCCAACTCGCAGCAGATGGTAATTCTCTGGGACGGACCACACACTGCTGGAGAACGACGCTGGACTCTGGACATATCCAGGACCACGTCAAGCCAGGAGTAACGGAAACCCAACTCTGGACAACGCTGGACCCCGTCAATAAGTCGTAAGGTCATCAAAACTCGAGGTGACTGCTTTTATAAATGATTTTTTTTTTAAAGAGCTCATAAAGACTATATAAAGAGACAATGAATTAAAACAAAAAAGTTTATAATTAGAAAGAATGCAATAGAGTCTTATGTAAATGTTTTAGTCATAAGAATGAGCGATCGCATATAGATAAATACGAGGGGGTACCCAAAAATAACCGGAATAGCGCTGCGATTGGCGGAGCTTACGTAGTACGCATTTCTCCCACTAGGCGAGCGTAGCGCAACTCGTTCCGAGTTCAGTGCCGTCATTGTTGTTGCCTGGGAAGGTTGTGTCTGGTCGCAGTAATTCGTTTTGTAAAAGCAGTTTCGCTTGCTCCTCGTTTTTTGTCATGGCGGATTTAAGTGAACAGCGCGCTGGTGTGAAATTTTGCTTCCTGCTTGGGAATAACGCCGCAGAAACTGTTGTGATGTTGAAAACAGCTTACAAGGATAGTGCTATGGGAAAAAAACAAGTGTACCAATGGTTTTCTTGTTTCAAAGAAGGTGAAATGTCAATTGATGACGAGCCTCGATCTGGACGTCCGTCAACTTCCAGAATTGATGAAAATGTTGAAAAAGTTCATGCAATCGTGCTTGAAGACTGACGACGGACCATTGAAGAGATTAGTAAGTTATCTGGAATAACTTTGAGCTCGGTTCAGCGAATTTTGTCAGAAGATTTGGGGATGAGAAGGGTTACTGCAAAATTGTGCCTTGGGTCCTGACTGAACAGCAAAAAGAGAATCGAGTTGAAACATGCCGTGCATTGAAAGACCAGCTCCGAACCGACCCAGATTTTTTTTCGAAGGTCATTACTGGTGATGAGTCATGGTGCTATGGTTACGACCCCGAAACTAAACAACAGTCAAGCCAGTGGAAAACCTCATTGTCGCCTCGCCCTAAAAAAGCTCGTCAAGTGAAATCAAACATCAAGACAATGCTCATTTGCTTTTTCGATGTGAGAGGGGTAGTACATTCTGAATTCATCCCACCAGGCCAGACTGTTAATCAGGCTTTCTATTTGGAGGTTTTAAAAATATTGCATAACAATGTGCGACAAAAAAGGCCCGATTTGTGGCAGACGAGGGACTGGTTTTTCCATCATGACAATGCACCTGCTCACGCAGCCATTTCAGTGCACCAGTTTTTACCAAAAACATGACTCCCCCTTGCCCCACGCCCCTTACTCACCTGACCTCGCTCCGTGCGATTTCTTCTTGTTTCCGGGAATGAAGAGGGACATGAAGGACAACGTTTTGACAACGTGGAAGCGGTAAAGAAAAAAACGAGGCAGGAGCTGTCGGACATCACAACAGACGAGTTTGAAAAATGTTTCCAGGAATGGGATCGCAGATTGGACAAATGTATTCAATGTAATGGAGAGTACTTTGAAGGTGATAAGGATGTTTTGTAAAAAAATTAAATACATTGCTTTAAAAAAAAAATTTATTTTTTGGGTACCCCCTCGTATAGAAGAAAAAAAAAGAGTTTAATTTTGAGATAGTATATTTTTTTACCAAAGTAAAATAATTGAAATGATTTGATATTTGCATTTTGTAGAAAAGAATAATTTAAGTTTTGAATACAAAACAAATGCCAGTCTAAGAGTAAACAATATAATTTTAAATTATTTAAACAAAAAAGAAACATTGGTATAGGCTGAGCAAGCTGAGGTCAGATCTGAGTTAAATGAATTCAATTAAAATAAAACTTAATTACATTAAAAAAAATTTTTGTTTATTAAATCATTTTGAATAAATGTCTAGATTAAGATTATTAACATGTGTAGAGGTAAGAGTGTTTTAAATGTGTGTAACACCGTATAGCTTAAGAGATGAACTTAATAATGAGTGATATCTGATTGGAGATTATTAAGAATGTTTTATTATTTATAATGCTTGTTAAAACAATAAACATGAAATTTTAACTACTCATAAATTTACTACTCTTATTATAGTTACACCTGGTATTGTTATAATTATTTACAACCTGCATATACAAAAGGTATCGTTGTATAATTTTGGCGTCCCAAAGAAGTGGGGCCACATAAATTACAGTATATCAAATTTATGTTATGTATCGTTGTAGTATATTTTATATTAATGTTTTGACTGTTGTTCTAAAGTATAAGTAATACGGTCTAAATATTAAATAATACAAATCTTTTGATCATATATTACGTGAACTTTTGTTATTATTATGTTGTTGACTCTCTATCACTTGTTGATAACAGGTTTTTGTACTTCATGTATTAGTTTATAATTAGTCTGAAGGTGGCTGGTTGGTTATTGTTTGGATGGCTGAAACATCGCATTTATATTTTTTCTGTGATGGCAAAAGTCCGTCATTTTGATTCAGATTCAGCTGTCTGAAGTGCGTCACAGTCATCTTTTAAAGAAGTAGACATTACTCTCTCATATTCTTTGGGCCTCAACCAGAGGTTGGTTGGCAAGTGTACTCTTCTATATGAACTGCTATTGTGGCTTCACTTCATTTCTACATAGAAATTGCAGCTTATATAATTTATTAATTGGTTAATTTGGAGTCTGAGTCTTTCTCCTTCTCCACTGTGTACCTCTTAATGCGTTTGACAGTTCCCACGTTCTGCATAACGTGGCTAGTAAGGTCGGTCTCGTTAACTATTATATCGAGGACTGCATGACGGCCTATGTTGTTGGTCCATCATGTTTTCAATCAACTTCTATAGCACCACACAGTGGCGTAACTTTAGGGGGCAGGCAGTGGCTCAATCCCTCTCACAGCTATTAAACACTTAACATAGGCCTATTTCTAAGCCAGTTGCATGTGTTTGTTAAAATAAGGTTTATAAATAACTGAATAAATAATTATGTGAGATAATCTTAAATGTCTCGTTTGTCCTGAGGAAAATGGGGAGACCAACCTTCAAACTAGTCTCACGTCTCACAACCTCCCCTCCTTCAGAAACTAGTTTCATCTCCCGTCCAGGAGTAGCTTTTAGTTACGCCACTGTCACCCACATTTCTGGTCTTGTTGTCCCAGGACTCACAGCCATAAAGTGCTGTGCTGCATATATAAGTCTTCAGGAGTACTGTCTAGTTTCTAGATTTGGTTTCAGACAGCAACTTGTATTATTTACTCTTGACTGTGGCTTCTACCCATTCAATTCTACTCAAAATGTCTCTGTCGTTTTGTCCATCTCTGTTCAGGGTGGAGAATTAACGTCAATAACTAATGAAGGAAGCAAATGACAGGGTAATTGAAGATGTTTGCGTCTGGTTAAGACTTTTTTGTTCTCTTCTGTGCAGACGTTCACTGCATATTCGATTGGAGATCAACAGAAGACGAAGCAAACTGCATTTACAGAATAAGAGATCTTCTTTCTGGTATAGTGGCTAACCTTCAAGAGATTGTAGTTTTCATTGTTACAGAGTAGTTTGGTCATGGTGTTGTGAAGCTGAGAACCTGCGACACGAGGTGCCTTGTGGCCCAAGAATTTATGGCTAGCTGCCTTCTACCTCCTCCCAGGCAGTTTTTTCTACAAGCCAGCAATGGTCAGTCATGTATCAGGTTCATTTAGGAAATTAGGGTTATAGTGTAATCAAAAAGCTTTGTAATTTAATAGTAAAGCCACTCTATACCATTGTCTTAACCAGATGCAAGACATTTCTAAATGATCAGCTGATCATAGAAAAGTTTAACAAAGCATATTAAGGTGCAGACATAACAATTTGTGTAGTAAATTATTTATCTGAATATTTTATTGTAAACAGATTTTAACCAACTGTGATAAAATAACAATATTTTTTAAGTTTAAATATTGTATGTGGATTGTATTTAAAATATCTACCAGGCTATTTGGCCCGTGGTCCAAGGTTTACATTAAAACAAAACATTTTAGCAGCACCACTGGCTGCCATCTTCAGTGGATGTACCATGGCCAAACAGCCTGGTAGATATTTTAAATACAACTGACACCGGCTGTAAAAGCCTTAGAACAATATTAATTGTATGTGGAGTTTTATATAATTTTAAGTGAATGTTTTCTGTTGGTTGTTATTGGTTCTAAGTTATAAAGTAAGTAGGTCAAGAAGTTTGCTTTATTATTTTACTGTAGACAATTTTTGTTGTAATTATAATAAGAAATAATGTATTTTGTTACATCTTATACAATTTATTGTTTGTTCACATCAGATGCTTAAATTATTATTAGTATTATATCGGTTGTTTCAATTCATTTGAAATAATACAGTGCAATAGATATTAGATCAATTTGTCACTCAATTTGAAATAGAAAATTTGTGCCAGTCAACAAATTTAGCCTAGTAATTTTGTTAAAATTCGATAGTACTTTCTAGGCAGCGGTAGAATTAAATAATATGAGTTTTTGAAACTTTTTTTTTTCAAATTATTTTTGTGTTGTTATTTTGGTCTGCTAGTAATGCAAGATCTGTTTATAATTGAAGCGGTTTGCCACAAAATCTGTGCAACTTTGTTATGAAGCAAACTTGTTGGTTTGGGTGGAGGAGGGTCAGTCTGTGTGTAGTGTACGGTATTATAAATCATTAAATTCCTGTTTGTATCAGCTGAATGCTTAGTATTGTATATACCATAGAATATCAGTTACATGGAATCAATGGTATAACTATGGATTAAATTATTAAAAATTTCAGTGAAATTCCATAATGACTTAATGTAGGCCTACTTCTAAGCCAGTTGTGTGAATTAAAGGCTTATAAATAATTGTAGTAATAAATGATATAACGACATTTGTAGTTAATAAAAAAGTGCAAGAGTTTCTTAGTAATGACAGTTACTCAACATTCAGCTTGTATTCGTAACATTAAAAACAAAATTTCGTGTGCTCCAAAAACCGAGTTCAATGAGAGCAGTGAACTCGCCGACTTTTGTTGGCCGTTATAATAATTCAACTGGCTTGTGCTGTTTTTCTCATTGTTGTGGGCTGATTAAATGTGTGACAAATGTTTTGCCAGCAGGAATTTATGGTTTTTAGTGGGTTATACTGACAGAATATCTGCTATATACTTGCACAAGCCTCCAATAATCAGAAAGAAGCATTTTAATTAGCCAGTCGATCAGTATAAACAGCTATTGAAAGTTGGTGAGTTCACTATGGTGACTGCCATGGTCAGGATTAAAGCAGACAAAGCCAAAACGTTTGAGTTAAGAAAAACAATGCACCATGACCTTGCCCAAGAAGAACAAGAAAAGCAAATGACAAACTCTGACCATGAAAAATGAAGCAAAGATAAATGAGACGTAGACCCTTCAGTGGTTGTTGCCGATCTTCCATCAACCATTGTCAGGATAATCATTGTTGCTGGAATGGTTAAGACAAGATGTGACTAAAAACGGAGTGTCAAAAATGGAACACGATCTTGACTCTGGTGTTGTATTGAATTAGTTGTTAAGATTCCATAATCGGGAGAAACTAACTTGTATATAGTTTAACGTGTTGACTGCTAACAGTAAGGTTAATTATGTGGCGTAGGTGCTAAGGCACATTGAAACAAAGCAAGGATAGAGATCAGCACAACCTAGGCTGTGACCCGCAGCCAATGTGTTACGCAGAGTGTTCACTTCTTGTTAACTTTTTGTCAATGACTCTGATATTTTATATAATTTGTTTTGTTTGTTCTAACCCGTTTCACAGTACCAATTCCAGATAACATAGTACTGTCATGTACTAGACCTAAGGGGATTGTTGAACTCGTCTAGTCGACTTCTTCTGCGATAATCAACAGTACTTTGTGTAATGTGTATGACAAAATAAGACATAAAAAAAATTTGTTTGTCAAATGCTTTTACATAATTTTATTTGTATTTATGTATAACAGAGTTAATCATACTGTTTGAATAATTTTAAGTAATGTCTATTAGACTTAAAACTTTTTCATTTTATGCATGTCTTAGAAGAGATTATATTTTATGGGTTACCAGACCTGGACATGAATGTAATTATCTAGTTAAATAACAAAAAGATGTATGTAGATTATTTATAATTCTAATAATCTTCAAAGGAGCTTGTCTTAGTGTGAGAGCAAAAAGCATACATTAGGTGATAGCCATGTTTAAGTGTATTTTAAATTGTAATAAATTATGTTTTCAAATAAATTGTAGTATACAAAGTTTGTATGACTTTTTGTTGTTATTTGTATACCACTATAAAGACACACTGCCATAATTTACCATTTGTACATAATTTACACATTCGCACGTGATAATTATTTGTTAGCTTTAGCAGAATCAGTAGAAAAGAAATTATTAAACTCTTTCAAATCAGTGTTTATAACACTGCTATGAGTTGCTACTGTATAACAGAAAGTTTTTACAATGCCATTCACTTGTTTGTCTTCACACAACTATATTTTTAGATAAACGTTTTTAGGAAATCATGCCTGAGCCAGATTTTGCTTTTATTTACAAGCTTTTCTTAGTAGCCCTTGAAGAAACTTAAGCAAATGAAACAGATGGTTTAGGCTTTTACTAAAATTATAATTTTATCAAAAAGTAAACTCTCTTTAAAAGTCTAACAAATGTATTTAAAGTGATTGATAGAGTGACGGAAATATTGATAGTCAGTACCATGACTCAGGCTACGAAAGCTGTGTCAAGCATGTGATTACCCACATTCATATTCATTTAGCACAAACCGGCAGCCAACGCTTACACATGTTAAAGTGCAGTCAACAGGAATTCAGCACAACATGGTTGGCTCACAGCTTTTGTAGCCTGAGTCGTCATTGAACCTCTTGAACAGTTGCAATGAAGTAATTTATAGTAGTGTGCTTCTGGTTTTATTTTAATCTCAGTTTATTCTTTGGCGGGCGTTACTACATTGTTCCCGCTCCCCTGAAGATGGCCACCATTAGTTTGGCTAAAATGTATGGTGTTTCAGAAAATTTGAATATTGGACCAAGCCCGCTTAACATGTTGTACACCTATGAGGATCCCTGCCATGATAGTTTACGTTTATCTATTTCTGTGGTAATTTGTTTCTCCTATTTGGACCAGAGCACAGAAAGGAATTAAAAAAATGTACCCGTGCGGAGTTTATTATTTATTAATTATTAAACTCCACTGTTAATTGTGTTGCACAGTGTTTAATTTAATTCAGTGTTTAATTGTCTTAATTCAAGCAAACAGACCATTTATAATCGTTTTGGATGAAAGAAGAAGTACAGCTCACTGACGTATTGGTTCCTATTTCCCACAATCTTAGAAGTGTATTCCAAGGAAAAAAAAAATCAACAAATGTTAAGACTTTTCTTTAGAAAAATAAAAATATGTGGAAGGGTGACAAGGAGAAGGTGAACCAAGTCGTCATTTTTGCCACAGACGCAATACCAACCACAGCAGCCAAAGTGATGGAAACATTCAAACTAAACAGATATTTGTATATTAAAGTAATCAGTAATCTTGGATACCTGTCATATATAGTTCTCAAAATATTAGGAGAGAAGCTCTAGTAAACTTGATTTTCCAATAACCCATTCACCATGAGAGAAACCAATTATGGTTCTAAAAAATTGTAATAATAATAAATATAATAATTTTTTTTAATAGAGGGGGAAATGCTTTATGCACTGTCAGAGGAGGCCATGCTCCCTCTGGTGTGTGGGACTCTCACCCACGAAAACAACCATCTCTAATTCAGGCATTCATATCCATTCTGGAACCACTTAGCGTATTACTTCAGGATGGAGCCTAATAATAATATTAAAATAAGAAGAAGAAAAAAGAAGACTCGGGGGATCGCATGGCTAGTGATCTTAAGACAGTAGAAGAATTATTAAACAGCCAGAAAAATCAACATTCACTGGTTTTATTAACACTTTTTAAAACAGTCGCACTTGTTTTGTAACAATTGCCCTGTTATACAGACATAAAATGCACACTACTTGCAAGAAATAGTAACTGTTATTAATTAAGTTGATAAGTTAAACACCTTTGATACAATTACTAGATTAATGCGTACTGTATTGTTAAATAAAAACACACTAAGTATATATTATGAACCGATCACTGTAACACAATTGACCAATGATTGACCAATGACACACATGAGGAATTTTGATACTTCGGAGGTCACCCGTACAGGTCAGGTTGCCTGTGCAGTTGTGATAGTATACACGCTCCAGTTTACCTGTACAGGTTACCGGTACAAGTAGACCTGATAGGTATACCGCAACATGTATGGCCGCCTTTCGACAGGCTAAATGGATGGATTTTATTTATGGGTGTCACCATAATATTATGATTTGACGGCATATGTTTGGAACAAATTTCCTGAAGAGATGGACACACATTGAGTGGTAGTTTATCAATGAAAGAAAATTTGCAATGCTCTATATAGTTGCTGACAGATGGTTTCAATTACTTCCTCGTCCTTAGACAGTCAGTTTGTCTGATTTGAGGACGAAGTAGTACTTGAAAGCATGTACTGACAGGTAATTTGAAGTATTGGTATTGGGTTAAAATATTGTTTTTGTTAATAAAATGTTTATATCTAATAATACAGGTGTTTACTTACAATCTATGGTAGAAGATCTTAACTTTCCTTCTTTCTAATGAATATGTTGGTGAACCCTCTTCTCGGACTACTGAAACTGCTTAAATCATAACATTTGTTATGTGTGACGTTTTGATCTCCAAAACTGGGTTATTTCAGATGCTAAAAATAGACTTGTAATGAAAATTATAAAATAGAATATTATCAGAATATCAATAATTACTACTAAAACTCTTGTCATTAAACATGGAGATTGTATATATAGTATTGACACTGAAGAATTAAGAATGTAAATATAAGATACTTTTATGATAAGAATTTTAATGGTAATTATTGTTACTTTGATAGTATTCTTTGTTATAATTTTCATTATAAGTTGCTTCTGAAGATGACCCCTCCCCCAGATTATGGGGGTTGAAACCTCAAGCATACGATGGTAGCAATCCTCAAAGAGGATTCACATTAAAGGAGTAGTCCTCGTTTAGGAGTTCTAATGAATGTGATGTATCATGTGTGTATACATTGAGCACGTAAGCAGATTACGTTTACATCTGATCAATGAGGAAAAGCAGCCGTGTCCTTCAGAAGTATAAAAGCAGCTTTATTGTTTGTGTACATGACATTCTGTATCAAATCAACAAAAATAATGCATTTTTCGAAATCATTCAAAACACCATGAAAGAAATTCACAGAACTGGTTCTGCCATGGCCGGCTCTATCTGTGTTCACGGGCAGGCAATGGCCATGCTATTCAAACGGAGACCTTATACTACTCGCACGAATAAAAACATCGACTCACGCTGTCACATCGAAACTTCACTCGACGCTTAAGGGTTATAAATTAGTATAATTGTAAACTATTGTCAGTGAGTGAAACAATCTTTATTTACTGTATTTAAGTTGATAAATATAAACGTTAAAAAAAAAAAATTGTAATTTGTAGCAAGATAATAATTGTTCATAATTCTGTTTATGTGTCTCTTGACACATTAGGTTTTTTCCACATACTTGACCATTTCAATAATTTACAATTTTCATACCAAAATCAAAAAATATCGGTATGGAGAACCATACATGACTTCCATGTTCTAAGATTTATATTTAAAATCATTTTCGAAATGAAATATTACCATAGAAACTACTTCTTTCTACTTACTGCTTCAGCCTTAACCACAGTACTGTGGTCACTAACGTATACCACCTCACGTTATCGCACTCGATTTTCACTGATGATGGAAGTCGATGGCATTGCCGAAACGTCTGGTTTTGTAGAAAACATTGGACTATGGCCAAACATCCCGGGAAGGAATTTTAACAAAAACTATTTCTTTGTTGCCGATAACGTAGTACACATATATATAAAAAATATGCATAAAATTAATGGCTTGTATAAGTTAATGATTGATCTCCATTAAGTAGTGCTCAGGTTTCCAAAGTTTTAATATTATGATGTTCGTAATTAAAACATCAGAGCAGGTTTAGTGTGTATGAGGGTACACCGTGGACAAAAATGTTCAACATTTCCTATTGAGCGTTGCTTAGAGTAAAGCTGCGAATCTACAGTGTACATTTCACAGAACAAACACGCGGAAAAGAAGGAGCGCTCCGAAGTCACTCATGGACCCTCAGCATCTTGCAGAGGGTTCATTCCCTAAAGACAAAAAGTCTGTCTATGAATCGTTCCTCTGTAAACACGTGGAGTTACACTGCCCAGCGATCCACAGGAAGCAAATCGGTATCCACACTGGACACTTTTTCGGCTTGCATGCGTTATGTTGGTGTGGGTTCCGGCACTTTCCATTTAAAAAGCGTGCAAATGTAAGAAAATAAACATGAGTGAGGCCAGAAATAACGCGAATTGTGTGTGTGTGTGTCTTCCCTGCCTTTTTATTGCAGTAATCATAATAATAAAATGGAAACGTAAACATTACATAATTGAGATATGCTTGCCTGCCACGAACGATATATTTTCACTCATAACATGATTTACACTAAAATGAAAAAATTATAATTTTATTGACTGGCAACAAAATTATTTTATTTTTAACAATTACCATTGTTTGAAAAAGTTTAAATGAATTTTCAAGTACTTTACTGTTGTTAAAACGTAAAAGGTTGCAGGTAAACTACCCCTTCCCCTTAACCGATCTTCACCAAAATCAAAAGTCCTTGAGATCTCTACAATTCAGGGACGTATGCAAAAATATATTTGATTCTGTTTGAATTTGCGGCTGTTATCGTTTGCCATAGAAAATTACCCTTGATAAGAAAACGTTGCAGGTAAACTACCCCTTCCCCTTAACCGATCTTCACCAAAAAACAATAGGTCTTGAGTACTCTACAAATCAGGGCTGTATGCAAAAAATTATTTGATTCTGTTTGAATTTGTGGCTGTTACGTTTGCCATAGAAAATACCCTTGTTAAAACATAAAACGTTGCAGGTAAACTACCAATTTCCCTTAACCGATCTTCACCAAAAACAATAGGTCGTGAGCAGTCTACAATTCAGGTCTGCATGCGACACAATATTTGATTCTGTTTGAATTTGCGGCTGTTATCGTTTGCCTTAAAAAAAAAAATTACCCTTGATAAAAAAAAACTCTTGCAGGTAAACTACCCCTTTCCGTCAACCGATCTTCACCAAAAACAATAGGTCGTTAGTACTCTACAAATCAGGGCTGTACGCAAAAAATTATTTGATTCTGTTTTAATTTGCAGCAGTTATCGTTTGCCATAGAAAAATACATGACTTCCATGTTCTAAGATTTATATTTAAAATCATATTCGAAATGAAATATTTCTATAGAAACTACGTCTTTCTACTTATTGCTTCAGCATTAACCACTGTACTGTGGTCACTAACGTATACCACGTCACGTTTTCACACTCGATTTTCACTGATGATGGCAGTCGATGCCACTGCCGAAAAGTCTGGTTTGCAGAAAACATTGGACTACGGCTAAACAGCCTGGGAAGCAATTTTAACAAAAACTACTTTGTTGCCGTTAACGTAGTACACATATAAAAAATTCTCCCCTCCACCTTCAACTATAATTTTTAATAATAGAAAATTACCCCCACCCCGTTCACTTGACCTCTTCGTTTATAGATATTTCATCTACGTTTCTACAGTGGATTATTATGAGCTTCTTATCAGGATACATTATTTATAAAAATTAAGTACTTTACTCTTCTTAAATCATAAAATGGTTCAGGTAAACTACCCCTTTCTCTTAACCGATCTTCTCCAAAATCAGTAGACCTTCAGTCCTCTACAATTCAGGGATGCATGCAAAAAAATATTTGATTCTGTCTGAATGTGCGGCAGTTACCGTTCATCATGGAAACATTTCTCTTGTTACAACATAAAATTTTGCCAGTAAACTACCCCTTTCCCTTAACCGATCTTCACAAAAATCAACAGACCTTGAGTTCTCTACAACTCAGGAAAGTGTGCAAAAAATTAGTTGATTCTGTTTGAATTTACGGCAGTTATCGTTCGTCATAAAAAAAATTACCCTTGTTAAAACATAAAATGTTGCCGGTAAACTACCCCCTTCCCTTAACCGATCTTCACCAACACCAATAGTTATTGAGAACTCTACAATTTAGGGCTGTATGCAAAACATCATTTGATTCTGTTTGAATTTGCGGCTGTAATCGTTTGCCATAGAAAATACTCTTGTTAAAACATAAAACGTTGCAGGTAAACTACCCCTTTCCCTTAACCGATCTTCAACAAAATCAACAGACCTTGAGTTCTCTATAATTCAGAAAGGTATACAGAAGAGTAGTTGATTCAGTTTTAATGTACGGCAGTTATCGAACGTCATAAAAAAAAAACCCCTTGTTAAAACATAAAATGTTGCAGGTAAACTACCCTATTCCCTTAACCGATCTTCACCAAAACCAACAGGGCTTGAGAACTCTACAATTCAGGACTGTATGCAAAACATTATTCGATTCTGTTTGAATTTGCGGCTATTATCGTTTACCATAGAAAAAATTACCCTTGATAAAAAACCGTTGCAGGTAAACTACCCCTTTCCCTTAGCCGATCTTCACCAAAAACAATAGGTCTTGAGTCCTCTACAATTCAGGGATGCATGCAAAAAAAAATATTTGATTCTGTTTGAATGTGCGGCAGTTACCGTTTGTCATGGAAACATTTCTCTTGTTACAACATAAAATTTTGCCAGTAAACTACCCCTTTCCCTTAACCGATCTTCACCAAAATCAACAGACCTGGAGTTCTCTACAACTCAGGAAAGTGTGCAAAAAATTATTTAATTCTCTTTGAATTTTCGGCAGTTATCGTTCGTCATAAAAAGAATTACCCTTTTTAAAACATAAAACGTTGCTGATAAACTACCCCCTTCCCTTAACCGATCTTCACCAACACCAATAGTTATTGAGAACTCTACAATTTAGGGCTGTATGCAAAACATCATTTGATTCTGTTTGAATTTGCGGCTGTAATCGTTTGCCATAGAAAATACTCTTGTTAAAACATAAAACGTTGCAGGTAAACTACCCCTTTCCCTTAACCGAACTTCAACAAAATCAACAGACCTTGATTTCTGTATAATTCAGAAAGGTATACAGAAGAGTAGTTGATTCAGTTTTAATGTACGGCAGTTATCGAACGTCATAAAAAAAAAACCCTTGTTAAAACATAAAATGTTGCAGGTAAACTACCCTATTCCCTTAACCGATCTTCACCAAAACCAACAGGGCTTGAGAACTCTACAATTCAGGACTGTATGCAAAACATTACTCGATTCTGTTTGAATTTGCGGCTATTATCGTTTACCATAGAAAAAATTACCCTTGATAAAAAACCGTTGCAGGTAAACTACCCCTTTCCCTTAGCCGATCTTCACCAAAAACAATAGGTCTTGAGTCCTCTACAATTCAGGGATGCATGCAAAAAAAAATATTTGATTCTGTTTGAATGTGCGGCAGTTACCGTTCGTCATGGAAACATTTCTCTTGTTACAACATAAAATTTTGCCAGTAAACTACCCCTTTCCCTTAACCGATCTTCACCAAAATCAACAGACCTTGAGTTCTCTACAACTCAGGAAAGTGTGCAAAAAATTATTTAATTCTCTTTGAATTTTCGGCAGTTATCATTCGTCATAAAAAGAATTACCCTTTTTAAAACATAAAACGTTGCTGATAAACTACCCCTTTCTCTTAACCGATCTTCAACAAAATCAACAGACCTGAGTTCTCTTTAGTTCCAAAAGGTATTCAAAAACGTAGTTGATTCTGTTTGAAATTACGGCAGTTATCGTTCGTCATATAAAAAAATTACCCTTGTTAAAACATAAAATGTTGCTGGTATACTACCCCTTTCCCTTAACCAATCTTCACCAACACCAATAGGTATTGAGAACTCTACAATACAGGGCTGTATGCAAAACATCATTTGATTCTGTTTGAATTTGCGGCTGTTATCGTTTGCCATAGAAAAAAATTACGCTTGATAAAAAACCGTTGCAGGTAAACTACCCTTTTCCCGTAACCGATCTTCACCAAAAACAATAGGTCTTGAGTACTCTACAATTCAGCCCTGCATACAAAAAATTATTTGATTCTGTTTGAATTTGCGGCTGTTATCGTTTGCCATAGAAAATACCCTTGTTAAAACATAAAACGTTGCAGGTATACTACCCCTTTCCCTTAACCGATCTTCACCAAAAATAATAGGTCTTGAGAACTATACAATTCTGGGCTGTATGCAAAAGAGTAGTTGATTCTGTTTGAATTTGGGGCTGTTATCGTTGGCCATAGAAAAAAATTACCCTTGATTAAAAAAAAAACTGTTGCAGGTAAACTACCCCTTTTCCTTAACCGATCTTCACAAAAAACAATAGGTCTTGAGTACTCTACAAATCAGGGCTGTATGCAAACAATTATTTGATTCTGTTTGAATTTGCGGCTGTTATCGTTTGCCATAGAAAAAAAATCACACACACATACACACAGACACGCGCGCGCGTTTTGAAAAATGACTATTTTTCATGTTTGTGTGTAGTACAATAAGAATCTGCAATAATCTCGAACACGATTTTGTTTGCCATCACCATACTTCCATTTCCTTAAGGAACATGGAAGTAAAAATCTACATATAGACAGACAGACACACAGACAGATAGACACACAGACACACACACAGACACTTTTCGAAAAATTACTTTTTTTCATGTTTTGAGTGTAGTACAATCAGAATCTGCAATAATCTCGAACACGATTGTTTTTGCCATCACCATACTTCCATTTCCTTAAGGAACATGGAAGTAATAATTGATTTGTTCCAATTTACTGTAATTTTAATGTTTTTTTTTCTAATCAAAGAAAATTTTTCAGTTTTGTACATTATTGATTGCAAGAATTACAGGAAAAAATGTTTAATTTGTAATGGTTAAATGACATTATATTAAGAGAAGAGTTTCGGGAAAATATGCTTTATATTGCTAATCTGGAACTAAAGGATTCTTACTTCCATGTTCCTTAAGGAAATGGAAGTATGGTGATGGCAAAAAAAATCGTGTTCGAGATTATTGCAGATTCTGATTGTACTACACTGAAAACATGAAAAAAAGTCATTTTTTGAAAAGTGTCTGTGTGTGTGTCTGTCTTAGATTTTTTTTCTATGGCAAACGATAACAGCCACAAATTCGAACAGAATCAAATAATTTTTTGCATACAGCCCTGATTTGTAGAGTACTCAAGACCAATTGTTTTGGTGAAGATCGGTTAAGGGAAAGGGGTAGTTTGCCTGCAACTTTTTTTTTAATCAAGGGTAATTATTTTCTTTGGCAAACGATAGCAGCCGCAAATTCAAACATAATCAAATACTGTTTTGCATACAGCCCTGAATTGTAGAATTCTCAAGACCTGTTGTTTTTGGTGAAGATCGGTTAAGGGAAAGGGGTAGTTTACCTGCAACGGTTTTTTTTAATCAAGTTTAATTTTTTTCTATGGCCAACGATAACAGCCGCAAATTCAAACAGAATCAACTACTCTTTTGCATACAGCCCAGAATTGTATAGTTCCCAAGACCTATTGTTTTTGGTGAAGATCGGTTAAGGGAAAGGGGTAGTTTACCTGCAACGTTTTATGTTTTAACAAGGGTATTGTCTATGGCAAACGATAACAGCCGCAAATTCAAACAGAATCAAATAATTTTTTGCATGTCGCCCTGATTTGTAGAGTACTCAAGACCTATTGTTTTTGGTGAAGATCGGTTAATGGAAAGGGGTAGTTTACCTGCAACGTTTTTTGTTTTAACAAGTGTACTTTCTATGGCAAACGATAACAGCCGCAAATTCAAACAGAATCAAATTATGTTTTGCATACAGGCCTGAATTGTAGAGTTCTCAAGACCTATTGTTTTTGTTGAAGATCGGGTTAGGAAAAGGGGTAGTTTACCTGCAACGTTTTATGTTTTAACATGGATAATTTTTTCTATGATGAACGATAACTGTCGTAAATTCAATCAGAATCAAATAATGTTTTGAATACCTTCCTGAGCTTGTGACGGTTTAAAAAAATATTTAAATCGCACAAATAAAAATATTTTGCTTTCTAACAAGTAAGAGTATTATCCACCCCTTACCTATACCTAGATTCCTGCATCAACTTGAAATTGTCCCGTACCAACACGCAAAGAACGGTGTTATTTAAATAATAATAATAATTACGTTAATTATTTAAAATACGACTATATAAATAAGGAAATTTCTAATTCGTAACAAAGTTAACATAAAGTATAATTAACAATTTAATTAATGAATAATTAATACTAAATAAAAGAACGAACTATTTTCTCAGTGCGTAAATCCGCGCCAGCTTACTGACCCCTCGCCGCTAAACTATGCACACAGTCGCTAGTGGAACTTCGACATGTAAAGATGTCAGTTTATTGTGGTTCACATACACGTATGTGTATGCCGTTATAAACAAATATCCAGTTTGTGGTGAGATTATTTTGTAAAATGTAGCGTGGAAAAATATAAAAAATATATAATGTAGTGTGTGAAGAGTTATAAAAAAAAATAAAAGAAAGGAAAACTTAGCCGACACATCTCTTGAAAAATAAAACTGTAAGTGGTAAGATATGTTACTTACCAGACTAGTACCGCAAAATAAGAACTGTAATTAAGGTGTAAAATGTGAACTACAAACTCCAGAAGTGGAAAACTCAAACTACAACAGTATGAACTTCAAGTAAAAAATCCGATCGTCGAGACTATCAGATATAATCAACCCAAAGTAGCATCAAGAGGAACCATGTACTGCACCCTAGAAGACGACAGAAGATGACCATCGTGGACCCCACAACAACCTCATGTTAAATTCAGGTGATATCCAAACATAACATTTGTAAAAATTTGTTTCAACAAGAGAAGTAACAAAAGAACAGTAAAGAACTTTTGATAATGTAAAGAATAACTTATAAGATTTGTAATTTCTGTAATGAAGTAGTAGTAACATCACTATATCTAAATGTAAGGTAATTCTATAGTTTACAACCAAAATTATTCTTCAAATAATTTGGTTAAAGTTGTGATAAATTAAAACTTAACAAAGTTCAGTCCCGGATCCGAGGTACTTAAAACAATATCTAGATGAATACTTTTGAGATGAAAGGAATAAGATATTTAATATTTTTTTTAAGTATTAAACGCTGAATTTACTAGAGTAATTCTTTTAAAAAACAAAGTAAACCATGAGATTTGAATAATAATAAAGAGATGTTTTTGCTAACACCTAGCGAGTGAATAAATTTATGCAATCCTTGACTATTTCCTATGTAATAATGTGTTATAATTTGTTAGTAAGTAAGTTTTACTAACAACGGCAGCTAATTTAATTAACAGGTAACGAATTGAACTAGTTCCCGACCTTTGTGATGTCTTAACAAGGGAGACGTCACAAGCTATAGAGAACTCAATGTCTGTTGATTTAGGTGAAGACCGGTTAAGGGCAAGGGGTAGTTTACGTGCAACCTTTTATGTTTTAACAACAGTACAGTACTTGAAAATTCATTTAAACTTTTTCAAACAATGGTAATTGTTAAAAATAAAATAATTTTGTTGCCAGGCAATAAAATTATAATTTTTTCATTTTAATGTAAATCATGTATGAGAGAAAATATATCGTTCGTGGCAGGCAAGCATATCTCAATTATGTAATATTTACATTTCCATTTTATTATTATGATTACTGCAATAAAAAGGCAGGAACACACACACACACACACACACACACACACACAATTCGCGTTATTTCTGGCCTCACTCATGTTTATTTTCTTATATTTGCACGCTTTTTAAATGGAAAGTGCCGAAACCCACACCAACATAACGCATGCAAGCCGAAAAAATGTCCAGTGTGGATAGCGTTTTGCTACCTGTGGATTGCTGTGTAGTGTAACTGCACGTGTTTACAGAGGAAGGGTTCATAGACTTTTTGTCTTTAGAGAATGAACCCTCTGCAAGATGTTGAGGGTCCATGAGTGACTTCGGAGCGCTCCTTATCCGCGTGTTTGTTCTGTGAAACGTTCACTGTAGATTTGCAGCTTTACTCTGAGCAACGCTCAATAGGGAATGTTGAAAATTTTTGTCCACGGTGTACCCTCATACACACTAAACCTGCTCTGATGTTTTAATTACGAACATCATAATAGTAAAACTTTGGAAACTTGAGCACTACTTAATGGAGATCAAACATTAACTTATACAAGCCATTAATTTTATGCATATTTTTTATATATATTGTAACACAACAGAAATGCTGTCATCCATGTTACATAAATTTTATATTAACAAAATAATAAGCAAGTCAATATCTAACCCCATGATAAAACAAAAGTCTAATAATTACATTTATAATTATAGATAAAGATAAATAAGGATGCAAGGTAGAAATAACGAGAATAAACAAACCTGTAAATTAGACAATAGTTAATGATCTATGTTCAGTGAAAAGTAAATCAATATGATACTGATGAGAAGTGTAAGAAGTAGAATAGTACAGAAATTGTCAAAGTAAATGACCATGAAAGTAAACAAAAATGAAACAATAATTTACCTTATAGCAATAGCAAGTAAGGATTCTGAATCAAATGATATTATTTTGTGACAACGAATGTTATGATAAAGTTTATGTTATGTTATACCAATTACTTGTTGAGTTAATGAAAGGTAATGAAACAAGATGTATTATTCAATTACTGTTGTAGAATGATGTGGGAAGCAGCTAGTTAGCGTTAATAGATTTCAGTTTTCTTATATGTGATCCATAGATCAAGATAAAATTGTCATTAGATATGAAAAGAATAATTGTTTATGTAAATGTTAATAGTTAAGATTTGATTATATGTATGAATTTATGTAAAAGGGCTATAGTTGTTCACCAGTTATAAACAAAGGTAGGTCCGTACACAATAAAAGGCCTAACAGCCAATAACACTATATAACCACTCATAACATAAAGGTTAGGTACATAAGTTAATAATAATTAATGAATACGGTTCGAAGAGCTAAGAAAAAACATTAAATTAGTAATGATATATAATAAACCATCTCAATTTATACAAATTATGATAATGCCACACTGCCATGATATCGATTGATAACGTTTGATATCGAAAAAAGTAGTAAATATAGAAGAAACAGGCTCATATAAAAAAACAAGCAGAATATATGTAGAAAATAATAAACCAACTATCGGTAAAGTTATATTCCGATATGATAGCAAATTAATAAGGAATAGACAAAAAATATATGAAATAAACACTATATACAAAACATGGAGAAGGAAGAAAAATAATGGGTTGCTATGGACTACAGGAAATGAAGAAGTTGTTGATTTTCGATTATTGCCTTTTATGATCTGAATGTGATGAGATTAAAAATCTAAGAAATGTTTAATATAATTGGAATATTTTAAATTATTTGATCCTCTTATAAAACACAAAATTTTAATGATAATATTCTTGAATCTTGCCAGTACAGTTTAACCAAACGAGGCTATAGTATGATATCACAATAAAAAATAAATAACTGGGTTCTACAAGGAAGGACTTGAATTATTCAATTACTGTTGTAGAATGATGTGGGAAGCAGCTAGTTAGCGTTAATAGATTTCAGTTTTCTTATATGTGATCCATAGATCAAGATAAAATTGTCATTAGATATGAAAAGAATAATTGTTTATGTAAATGTTAATAGTTAAGATTTGATTATATGTATGAATTTATGTAAAAGGGCTATAGTTGTTCACCAGTTATAAACAAAGGTAGGTCCGTACACAATAAAAGGCCTAACAGCCAATAACACTATATAACCACTCATAACATAAAGGTTAGGTACATAAGTTAATAATAATTAATGAATACGGTTCGAAGAGCTAAGAAAAAACATTAAATTAGTAATGATATATAATAAACCATCTCAATTTATACAAATTATGATAATGCCACAGTGCCATGATATCGATTGATAACGTTTGATATCGAAAAAAGTAGTAAATATAGAAGAAACAGGCTCATATAAAAAAACCAGCAGAATATATGTAGAAAATAATAAACCAACTATTGGTAAAGTTATATTCCGATATGATTAGCAAATTAATAAGGAATAGACAAAAAATATATGAAATAAACACTATATACAAAACATGGAGAAGGAAGAAAAATAATGGGTTGCTATGGACTACAGGAAATGAAGAAGTTGTTGATTTTCGATTATTGCCTTTTATGATCTGAATGTGATGAGATTAAAAATCTAAGAAATGTTTAATATAATTGGAATATTTTAAATTATTCGATCCTCTTATAAAACACAAAATTTTAATGATAATATTCTTGAATCTTGCCAGTACAGTTTAACCAAACGAGGCTATAGTATGATATCACAATAAAAAATAAATAACTGGGTTCTACAAGGAAGGACTTGAATTGTCCCATATCCGAAAGGAATTGACGATATATTAAACCCAATATAAAGAGTTAACTGTATCACAACCAATAATATACACTACACTGGAACTCATAACCTTTTAAATACACGGAACATCACCAATTACTTCAAACGAGAGAAGAACGTATTTGGATCCAGAAATTACAGAAGAAACCAGTCTGGCAGCAAATCAATCCAGGGAGCTGTATTTCCGAGGTGAACAGGACAAGAATTCCATTTTATTAACATCCGAAGAAAGAAAATTGTACAACCTAGTCATCCAGAACAGTGAAGTTATCAACCAACAGCCCACACGATTCGCTTCGTTCTAGTCTGGTAAATTATTATTGTATAAATCATATTAACTACACAACACTTCAAATTTGTAAATCTTGCATTCTTATCTATGTATTTTTAATCTTCCCCACAGTTACAAGAACCTTCACACCCTGAATTAAGTTAATTACAAACTAAAACACATTATATAACCGAATCTAAATAAAGTATCGGACTGATCAATAATCGATTCACGCAATCTGTAGCCTTTGTGTATGCCAGTTGGAACATATATTATTCAATGTTGAAGAAGTAAACAAATAAAGAAACTTTGTATAGTTGCAAAATCTTGTCATTTGGAGTATTATTTAATGAGTTGGGAATAAAAAAGTAACTGACTAAGTATAGAATAATTGGTTAACATAAACAGTGAATTAACCTCTAAGTTTCGTTGCCCCGGTACTACAGCGCTTATAGCGGAATTCTCCGACACCAAAGAGAGAGCGTTAAAATACAAAATTATACATAATTCTCTTCAAGGTATAATAGGGTTGAACGAAATTACAGAATAACACATTAATTATTTAAGTTTCAAGTACACTAACACTGATATTTTTTTAGAGAGATAAGTTAATATTAGTTAATTAAATCACTATATCCCACAACTCCAAATATATCAGATATTTAAATAATTGAAGTAAATTAAAACGACCTAAGAGTGTAAAGACAGGGGAACATACCCGTTCATAGCAACAAATAGGCTTATATTGCGTGACATATTAGAAGACGCAAGTCGTCTTATAACAAATTGACGAACCCAACAGTGGGGTTTAAACCGTACATACTCGTCTTATAACAAATTGACGAACCCAACAGTGGGGTTTAAACCGTACGTACTCGTCATATAACAAATTGGCGCCCAACGTGGGGCTTAAGTTAAGTAACTATAACTATATTAATATTACTTAACCAGAGCAGGCAACTGTGGGAGAATAAACATGCATACCAGAGGTAGATCAAGGATTAGGGCAGGAGAAACGGAGAAGGAAATAGATGAACAAGAAGAGGAAATAGAACTAATAACAGACAGTGAAATGGAACAACAGACAGATGAAATAGCGGAAACTGAAATTATTATGGACAAGGAAAGGGAACCAGTTGGAGAAGAGGCCCAAGGGGACCAAATAGATAAATCGGGAGCCAGAGAAATACCAAGTTGGCAGGAGATGATGAAATTTATTACAGAACAATTTAATAAACAGAAAGAGGAAATTAATGAAAACTCAAAGAGACAGGAGGAAAACTCAAAGAGACTGGAGGAAAAATACGATAAAACAAATGAAGAAAACAAGGAGAATTTTAGGAAACAGGAGGAAAACTCAAGGAAAATAAATGAGGAAATTAAAGAAACCTCAAAACAAATGAACGAAAGATTAAACCAAATTCACGAAAGGTTAGATAGGAATGATGAGGGTTTAAAACAAATGAAGGAAGACATCTTACAAATACATGAAGAAAATTTAAGGCAAATTAATGAAAAAATTGAGAATATTCATGTAACAGTTAACCAGAAGGTGGATCAAAATAATGAGGAAAGAAAATTAGAAATAGCCAAAACAAATGAAGGGTTAGAAAAAACTAACGAAACAATAGTACAGGTTCGTGAAGAATTACAAAATAAAATTAATGATATAAAAATTGAGAGTAAAACAATAGTCGAAGAAATCCAACAGGAAACTGTCGGAAAATATGAGCAAATTAAAAACGAAGTACATTAAGTACGGGAAGAGAATAAGGAAGGTATTACGCAAATACAAACAGACATGGGTGAACGACTCGAAAGAGTATATGGCAATTTAAACAATATGGAAGGTCAAATTAATACCAGTAAAAATAAAATAGAGGAAATTAGTAGACGTGAATTACAATTACAAGAAGAAGTAGATTCATGGCGGGATAGGACATGCCAACATAGTCATACAAATAACCACGAGAACCGGGAGTCGATTAATTTTCGTAATTACAAGCGCAATCCGATGGAATTTTTAAAGAGGTTGGAAGAGATGATTGCAAAAAATAAAGAAAATCGCTGGAGTATTATACGCAGTATGATTGATGAGACATTTAAATATACCTATGATAACTGGTGGACAGCGGTGCGCCCGGATATACTGGACATGACCGAGTTCAAAAAATAATTTAAGGAGAAATATTGGTCTGAATCGACCCAGAACATGATTAGAAATAATTTGAGTAACGGTCGATACGAAACAAACATAGGCCAGTCTCCTACTTCATACTTTCTAGGAAAAGTATGTATGGCACGGAACTTAGAGCCCAGAATTCCCGAAGAATGTTTGGTGATACAACTATCCTACCATTATGAGGAAGGGATAAAAAATGCACGTATGTGTAGCCAAATCAAAACGATTTCAGCCATGGCCAAATTCCTTGAGAATTATGAGCACGAGAACCAATACCAGAGAAATAGGATGTTAAATTATAAATATCAGAAGCATAATAATAACGAGCCACCAACCAATTCTCATAATAATGATCACAATCGACCTGCGCAGAACATTAATGCAAATAGGACCCAAAACGATCACGCGAATAATAATTCCAGGAATTATAATTATCGTGGCAATAATACTTATAATTACCGCGATAGTCGCAATAATAGAGGAGATGGGGACAGACGACCCAATAATTATAGGCATAACGTTAATTATATTTACTCCAGGCCTCAAAGTAATCAGCGACGGTATTACCCAAGGAGTCACCGATATGACAACCATTATGATCAGTCCCGGCGTGAAGACAACTATCCACCTGAAAGAAATTATAGGATAGCGGAACCTAATACAGAGGACCGCACCGAAACTGTACTAAATCAACATAATAATCCAAATGAAAATAGAGAAGAGGGGGTAAGCCCTCGTTTAAACTAATAGAGGCAGTGAAAAATAATGAATACCCTTCACTGAACCGTAATCTTGGGGAACAACGACTTGTAAACAAAATTAAGAATAATAATACCATAACTATAATTAATAACCACTATTTAAAGAATATCAGAGAAGATTTATTGGAAGAGGATAAGAAACATGTAAACTGTAATAGTAATAACGAAATCATACAAGTATGGGGCAACCATGTTGCCCTTTTGGGGGGGGGGGTGTGCCGTGCCTACACGGCGCTTCGTAAAAACACCGTATTATATTTCTATAAGGGGCTTTATATTAAAATATTTGTCAGCCGTTTTCGTTCTCGCTAACGCGTATGTAACAGCAAAATTCTAAAAGACAGTAAGACCAACTTACAAAAAATTGTTTGAAATAACTATTATATATAAAACGAATTTAGTAAGAAAAAAAATTACTAAATTCAAAAAGAAATATTATGAATAAATTCTAAAATACAATAAGAACAACTTATTACCAATTTTGAAGAGAAAATACTTGGAAATAAAAAGAATGTTAATTTGAAATAAATCCAATAAATTCTAAAATACAATAAGAACAACTTATTATCGATTTTGAAGAGAAAATACTTGGAATTAAAAAGAATTTGAATTTGAATAAAATGAATAAATTCTAAAATACAATAAGAACAACTTATTACCAATTTTGAAGAGAAAATACTTGGAATTTAAAAAGAATTTGAATTTGAATAAAATGAATAAATTCTAAAATACAATAAGAACAACTTATTATCGATTTTGAAGAGAAAATACTTGGAATTTAAAAAGAATTTGAATTTGAATAAAATGAATAAATTCCAAAATACAATAAGAACAACTTATTACCAATTTTGAAGAGAAAATACTTGGAAATAAAAAGAATGTTAATTTGAAATAAATCCAATAAATTCTAAAATACAATAAGAACAACTTATTACCAATTTTGAAGAGAAAACACTTGTAAATAAAAGAGAATTTTTTTGAACAATAAAATAAATAGAAAAAATGTCATTCAAAATGAAGTAAGTCTGAATTAAAATATAGTTATGAAGAAGGTATTAAGAAGAGTTAATCACAAACCCCAAGATTGCAGAAGAAAGCGAGAATTATTACTAAACGTCTACAAAGAAATAGTGTGAATAATGAGTAATGAAACCCCAAGATTACAGAAGAAAACTAGAATTATTACTAAATGTCTACAAAGAAATAGTGTGAATAATGAATAATGAAACCCCAAGATAAAAGTTTTTACATCAAGTCTACCTATGCAAAATAATAAAAGAAAAATCATATGACCTAAAATACATACCGCATTGCCAAGTGAAAGAAACAACTTCAGTAAACGATTGATTGTAACCAATGTAATATTAAAGAAAACGAGAAAAAAAGAATATTTATGAACATAATTCATTGAAATATAAACAGCCAAAATAATGAAATACGATAAGAAAAATAATAGTTGAGCTAAGGACTGTATCTAGTCAGAAACACAATTATAATGATAATCAAACAATAACTATTTAGAAAATATTGAGATCAGAAAAACAAATGAAGAAGATACGTAGCATTATTATCACAACAAGAAAGAAAAAACAAAAATAATTACAAATGATAACTGTCAGATTTATTATTAAAGAATGTTTAAGGAAACTAAAATGGAATCACAAAGTATGAAGGATAGTAATAAAGAAATATAAAAGCAACAAAGAAAACAAAATTTTTCCCAAATATTTATTATTAAGTAATTAAGGAGATTATTAGGAGATTATTATATTTTATAGCTGACTGTAGATGAATTCCAGCAGTACTATATTAAGGTGTGGTGTGGGCAGCAGAGTATGAAGCCAAACAGTGCCTCTCTGAACTGTACCAACGCACATATTAGGGATTGTTAGGGAAATTAAATATTTAAGGAATATTAGAATAGTTGCAAGAATGACCTCAGTTTCCAGAAGAGTAGGACGAAGAAAACAGAAAGAAATTAGATGACAGAAGAATAATTGAGAAATACAGTGATTACAGTAATTATAAGTAGAAGAGATGTGAACCTAAAGTATCATTGAATATTGTAGCCAACTATCAACAAATACTGTTTACAGAAATTAAAAATGATCAAGAATGTTAATTAAAATAATGAAATGTTATTAAATAAAGAATTATTAATACTAGTCTAATGAAGGTACATTGAGAATCCCATCGTCAACCATTAATATTGATATGAAGAAAAGGCATGTGAAAAAGACAAGTTTATTTGACCTAAACTTCATTCAGGTAAACTAAACTTTTTTAGGAGGGGGAGCATATGTAACGCAACAGAAATGCTGTCATCCGTGTTACATAAATATTATATTAACAAAATAATAAGCAAGTCAATATCTAACCCCATGATAAAACAAAAGTCTAATAATTACATTTATAATTATAGATAAAGATAAATAAGGATGCAAGGTAGAAATAACGAGAATAAACAAACCTGTAAATTAGACAATAGTTAATGATCTATGTTCAGTGAAAAGTAAATCAATATGATACTGATGAGAAGTGTAAGAAGTAGAATAGTACAGAAATTGTCAAAGTAAATGACCATGAAAGTAAACAAAAATGAAACAATAATTTACCTTATAGCAATAGCAAGTAAGGATTCTGAATCAAATGATATTATTTTGTGACAACGAATGTTATGATAAAGTTTATGTTATGTTATACCAATTACTTGTTGAGTTAATGAAAGGTAATGAAACAAGATGTATTATTCAATTACTGTTGTAGAATGATGTGGGAAGCAGCTAGTTAGCGTTAATAGATTTCAGTTTTCTTATATGTGATCCATAGATCAAGATAAAATTGTCATTAGATATGAAAAGAATAATTGTTTATGTAAATGTTAATAGTTAAGATTTGATTATATGTATGAATTTATGTAAAAGGGCTATAGTTGTTCACCAGTTATAAACAAAGGTAGGTCCGTACACAATAAAAGGCCTAACAGCCAATAACACTATATAACCACTCATAACATAAAGGTTAGGTACATAAGTTAATAATAATTAATGAATACGGTTCGAAGAGCTAAGAAAAAACATTAAATTAGTAATGATATATAATAAACCATCTCAATTTATACAAATTATGATAATGCCACAATGCCATGATATCGATTGATGACGTTTGATATCGAAAAAAGTAGTAAATATAGAAGAAACAGGCTCATATAAAAAAACCAGCAGAATATATGTAGAAAATAATAAACCAACTATCGGTAAAGTTATATTCCGATATGATAGCAAATTAATAAGGAATAGACAAAAAATATATGAAATAAACACTATATACAAAACATGGAGAAGGAAGAAAAATAATGGGTTGCTATGGACTACAGGAAATGAAGAAGTTGTTGATTTTCGATTATTGCCTTTTATGATCTGAATGTGATGAGATTAAAAATCTAAGAAATGTTTAATGTAATTGGAATATTTTAAATTATTTGATCCTCTTATAAAACACAAAATTTTAATGATAATATTCTTGAATCTTGCCAGTACAGTTTAACCAAACGAGGCTATAGTATGATATCACAATAAAAAATAAATAACTGGGTTCTACAAGGAAGGACTTGAATTGTCCCATATCCGAAAGGAATTGACGATATATTAAACCCAATATAAAGAGTTAACTGTATCACAACCAATAATATACACTACACTGGAACTCATAACCTTTTAAATACACGGAACATCACCAATTACTTCAAACGAGAGAAGAACGTATTTGGATCCAGAAATTACAGAAGAAACCAGTCTGGCAGCAAATCAATCCAGGGAGCTGTATTTCCGAGGTGAACAGGACAAGAATTCCATTTTATTAACATCCGAAGAAAGAAAATTGTACAACCTAGTCATCCAGAACAGTGAAGTTATCAACCAACAGCCCACACGATTCTCTTCGTTCTAGTCTGGTAAATTATTATTGTATAAATCATATTAACTACACAACACTTCAAATTTGTAAATCTTGCATTCTTATCTATGTATTTTTAATCTTCCCCACAGTTACAAGAACCTTCACACCCTGAATTAAGTTAATTACAAACTAAAACACATTATATAACCGAATCTAAATAAAGTATCGGACTGATCAATAATCGATTCACGCAATCTATAGCCTTTGTGTATGCCAGTTGGAACATATATTATTCAATGTTGAAGAAGTAAACAAATAAAGAAACTTTGTATAGTTGCAAAATCTTGTCATTTGGAGTATTATTTAATGAGTTGGGAATAAAAAAGTAACTGACTAAGTATAGAATAATTGGTTAACATAAACAGTGAATTAACCTCTAAGTTTCGTTGCCCCGGTACTACAGCGCTTATAGCGGAATTCTCCGACACCAAAGAGAGAGCGTTAAAATACAAAATTATACATAATTCTCTTCAAGGTATAATAGGGTTGAACAAAATTACAGAATAACACATTAATTATTTAAGTTTCAAGTACACTAACACTGATATTTTTTTAGAGAGATAAGTTAATATTAGTTAATTAAATCACTATATCCCACAACTCCAAATATATCAGATATTTAAATAATTGAAGTAAATTAAAACGACCTAAGAGTGTAAAGACAGGGGAACATACCCGTTCATAGCAACAAATAGGCTTATATTGCGTGACATATTAGAAGACGCAAGTCGTCTTATAACAAATTGACGAACCCAACAGTGGGGTTTAAACCGTACGTACTCGTCTTATAACAAATTGACGAACCCAACAGTGGGGTTTAAACCGTACGTACTCGTCATATAACAATATGTGTACAACGTTATCGGCAACAAAGAAGTAGTTTTTTTGTTAAAATTCCTTCCCGGGCTGTTTGTCCGTAGTCCAATGTTTTCTACAAAACCAGACGTTTCGGCAATGCCATCGACTTCCATCATCAGTGAAAATCGAGTGCGATAACGTGAGGTGGTATACGTTAGTGACCACAGTACTGTGGTTAAGGCTGAAGGAGTAAGTAGAGAGAAGTAGTTTCTATGGTAATATTTCATTTCAAAAATGATTTTAAATATAAATCTTAGAACATGGAAGTCATGTATGGTTCTCCATACCGATATTTTCCTTAAGTTATTTATATTGCTTATCTACAAAAACTAACCGATTTTACTCAAGAGAACTCACCCCGGACATGGCACTGGCGGTAGAGGACACCTTATCGTCACTTCCACTTGACTCTTCACTTGACGATCCCGTAAGTTGTATTATAAATGGGTCGATATCGTCTTGAAGGTTGTCTGCCTCCCACATGTTTTCTTCCACTTTCTTTACATGTTTACAATAATTTTTCCATTGTTGTTCTGACACGGTATCAAAAGCGTTTTCAATTAATGGAGTCATTAGATTGTTCTTAAATTTAGTATTATGCATCCCCACATGCCTCTTCGCTTGACTCCAAACAAGTTCTATGGGGGGGTTTAGTTCACAGTGATACGGAGGGAGACGCAACACTGTGAACCCATGGTCTTTGGCTTTTTCGTGTACAACGTAATACACATTTAAGTTTTTAACTTTCGAAACTTCTAATAGTTCTTTCTTCAGGCTGTCTTCCGGGAAATCTATATTTTTTTCTCGTAGCCAATTTTTTATATCGTCTTTTAACGACTTAGTGTTTAGGATTGTTTCCTTTTTTCTACTGTGATACGGGGCATTATCCATTACTATCACAGTTTCAGGTTCAAGGCTTGGCAATGGATTCCCTTCAAACCAATTTTCAAAATGGACACTATCCATTTCATCGTGATAATCTTTTGTGCCTTTCTTTGCTAAAAATACCATTTTTCCATCTTTAACAAAACCTCTTTCAGCTCCAGCATGGACAATAACGAAGCGCGGTCCCCTTTCAGTTAACCCTGTAGCAAGTCCAGCCATAAAAGCATCGATTGGTGTATTTATAGTTGTATCCTGCTATACTTTACTTGTCGTTAGGCCAACGTTAACCCAAGTTTCATCAAGTAAAACTATTGGTTTCTTTTCTCTCCTAAACTTTCTCATTTCCCTTAGGTATGAATGCCACCACAAAATAATGTCGTTTCTTTCCAAAAGAAGGGCTCTTTTTTCTTTTTTTAAAGCAAAATCTGTTTTCTGTGAGAATTTTCCACATTGTTGTCCTTTTCAAATCTGGAAGCATCGGGTCCTCATTGATCTTGGCCAAAACCGCTGTCAGCTTTGGAAGGATATTTTCCGAAAAGAAGGAATGGACAATTCTTCTAATAGCAGTGATGACGAATCCGTCGTACTTGTGTCGTCTACTGGTCTTGTATTCTATTTTTTTTCAAATCGTTCGTGGTGTCTTAATGTTTCCAGTTAGTCCTTCTTTTCTTATCCTGTATATAGAACATTCACTTGTACCGGTGGCCTCCTTAGTTTTGTTAACTAAAAATCGCACACTTTCGTTTGGGTAACACTTTTTTTAAAATATTCGTAAACTTTCAACACAGTCACCCTATCACCACTTTTAGTAGGTTTGCCTTTCTTGCGAGAGTTCATAGTTTCAACTTAGAAAAACAATTAGAAAAACTTAGTTAACTGTGTACAAAGTATACTTCAAACTAACACCAATAATATTTATATTTAATAATCATATTAAAGCTGTTAACACAAACACTGTGTACTTCAAAATATACTATGTAACTCAGTATGTCTTGTAACAAAGTATGTCTGTAACTCAAAACTTGAAATAACAAATAAACACTAAACTAAAACAATATACTAAACACTACGGTACTAAGTAATGAAAGTCACATAAAACGCAACGAATACGACAGAAACGAACAGGTTGACTTTCCGCCAGAAACTGAGCAATGAGCATTAACAATGTTTTGTTATGGTATGAACGGTGAGGAAATACCGAAATAGGAAGGCACAGGTGGTGACCGGACGCGATGATTCAGCACCAGCCAGGTCAACAATCTTGACGTTTTATCACCCTCATACTGAGGTTGCAACTTTTAAAAATGTTTGCTATAAGAGAACTCTCCTATGCTTAAAGTAAAATCCAATTATTACATCAATTACAAAGGTTGTAACAATATGTTTTGACACGTGACATTATCACATAATAACCATAAGTGTTTCCAGCAAACTGGCACAAACCTTCTCCCATTACCGTATTATTTAAACGATGCATGTGCAAAATTCCACCAAACACCTATTTCAAGACTTTTTTGGCCACCATATTGGAACGGAAAAAGATAATTTAATTTTTCTTTCGGCAAACTATTTAGGGGTCAAGACTTGTAAAATGATACACAACATGACTCATGTTTACATTTGAATTTTTCCAAAATCGGTAATAGGACCCATGGTTTCTGGAACACTGTGTATTTAAAAACCCATAAAAATACAGTTATGAGATTCTGCATGGTTGATATGTGGGAAATCATTTCAAATCAACGCTGTAGGTATAACAGTTGGTCCCTTATAACTACCGAAGTGTAGTCTAATATAACATGGTCTGGTTAAAAAAATAAGTCTTATATGTTCTCATTTTTTTGGTAACACACTTTTTTATGGAAATAAGCTTTATGCCATATCGTTTGGCACCCTTCGGGCTCTACCGTATGCAATTTTAACCAAAATCGAAATCGGGTTTTCAGCCTTTTTAATGGGTTTTGGGTAAGTAAGTGTTAAAAATCAAAAATTCAAACATTGCTCTGTGGGCGTAACCACAGACACACACACACACACATATAGACAGACAGACAACTTGACGGGACCAGTACCATTGACTTGAATTTCAGTAAAAACATACCAATATAAATCAGTGCAACTTAAGATAAAGCTTATTTTATTTTAGTTCATATGCGTTTTGTTTTAATAATAAGGATTTGCTACATATGATTTAGTAACATCAGTGAAGCATTAGAGAGTGACGATGAAATTAGTCGATGTAGTTAGGGTAGGTAGTAGCATGACGACCCCTCATAAGGCCCGTGCTATCAACTAAACAGTGAACAGAGAATAGTAGAAGGCCGGAATATTAAACGTGGCAACGTTGTATCAGAGGCCTATAAGCACAGTGAAATAAAATAGCTAAAGTGAACATCTTATATTTTGATTTAATTTCATAGCATTACTAAAATCATGAGTAGGCCTATTTATAGCTAAATCTAAATTATAGGTATGGGCGCACTTAGTACCATACGTTAAAGTTGAAGAAATTAGTATATCAGTGTTAGGCCTAATGAATTAATTTTGTTCGAATTAGTGACTTCATATCATACGAATGAGTTATTATATTTCTTAAATAATATAACAGTATATTACATAATAAACTTTCAATTTGCAAAAAATGAAGAATTATAAAACCAGCAATTAAATATGACCCGATTTGATTATTGAAATACATAAAGCAAGAGATCGCCTAGTCGCCCTCAAATATCAGCTGGTTCCAGTGTTGCCATGTTCAATATTCTGGTCTACTAGAGCCGGCCATGGTTCTACTCATAAGTGAATCAAAAAAAGAATGATTTTTTTTCATATTTTTCAGTCATTGGGTTTTTTGAGTACTAGGCTTGAATAGAGTGCAGCTACTTCACTCCATATACCCGAGAGAGAGAGAGAGAGAGAGAGAGAGAGAGAGAGAGAGAGAGAGAGAGAGAGAGAGTGTGTGTGTGTGTGTTGAACACAGATTCTCTCACAGGTATATCTAGATGTTTATTACTAAGATGAAAGGCACTAGGCACTAGATGAAGAAAGGCATTAGGCCTTGTCATTGTCTTGCAAGGGGAATAGTGACTTTTTAAATTCCAGACTTCCCCCACATTGGGTATCAAACCCAAGCTATATGGCGTAGCAAAAGCCAAAACATTACTAAGTATTCTACAGTCTTCTGTTTTAGTAATAGCTATTTGAAAAAATGCTGGAAAATGAGCATCAGATAATTACAAAAATATATTTTCTTTCTGTTGCTAAAGGGCTAGAGAGCTGTAAGACATTTTTCATTGTTAAATATTTTTATAATTCAACCCTAGTAAGTGACATACTATATGAAAGATGTAATTGAAAATAAGCCAACTTGAGGTGCCGTGCTACTAAGTTTGAGACATACTTATTTTCTAATCACATGACACTTGGTTTTTAGTGTTTGGGGGGGGGGGGGGTTAAGTAGTGTTAAGTAGTTATGAATAAAAAAAAAAAAAACTAAGTGACAGGAAAATGTGTCAGTTCACTTCCTGGATCATACCACATCTATGAGCTTCACTGGAATTGTTGATGGTCAAAGTTTTACACTTTTCACATGTCTTGTTCCACATGAATTTGGAAGTTGAGAGTATTGAAGATTATTTAGTTCATGTAGTGTGTATTCTGTATAAATCCTTCTGCTTGTTGTATTTTAGAGAAGTAAGTTGGTGGTTTGGTTTTGGGAAAATTTTAAATACAGCCAACTCTTGATTACTATCTGTTTCAATTATGGGTAAATCCAGTAGCGTGGCGTCCATGTAACTGCTGTTGCCGGCGGCAACAGTCCTAGAAAGGAAAGAAAATAATGTTAGTTGTATCACAGAATAAATAGTTATTGAATAATATGAAATCCGAACAATATTAGTAGGGAAACTTGAAGAAAAGCGTAGCATTGCTTTCAAACTGATGTACACTTGCACCGTCTTGCCGGCTCAGATAGTGGCAAAGTTTTACGTGTGGTTATTGACCTCGTAGTAGTTGTCACTGTACAAACGGGAGAGGGACACATTCATCCACCCAATGTCTTGCCTCTGTATAAACTGGCAACACGCTCACTTAGCAGCTATGTTCGTTTCGGAACCAACGTGAAGCATTTACTGCCTACCTATTTGTGTTTTGTTCATTTAGTTATGTGTTTCTCTGTTTGTTTGTCTTTATTATTATTAATTCGATTATTTGTGTCCTCATTTATTCTGTGTAAGTATAATGGAGTCAGATCCCGTTTTAACGGGGGCCCTCTTCATTTGCCAGCAAAAGACAGAAAATACTCTAAAATATATTTTACCTCTAAAAAGAATATTTTGTGTCTAAAAAGAACACTTGGTACTAGCAAAAATTCGAATTAATTTTTAGGTTAAGTTGTAGGCCTATCACAACCGGCAACATCTGTTATGTACCCACGGCGCGGCACTGGGTAAATCTGAATTAATAAAAAATTATGATTAATCTGAATTTTGTTTAATATAGTCAAAAATGATGGACAGTACTGTCACCAGTATTAGATTCTACTGAATGCTCATGTACATGTATTACTTATTGGTTTAAGAGCAGGTTGTAAACAGTTTCTAATCTGAGAATAAAACAAGATAAAAGGAAAAGAGAGCTGTTTTACTATGGTACCTTTACTCAACTTCTTTCTAGTTTATGATGAATGGATAATAAAATATCCTTTTAAGAAAATAAAACCTTAAAAAGTAACTTATCAAATCTTGAAAAGTGTAGCGATCCCAGGTCCAAGGTAGGTGCCTTGTAGTTATCAATTGAGGTTTTGTATCACATTCATTTGACAATTGATTTTGCAAGTGGAGGCACAAGTTCCGTTTGGCAACCACGTGTGGTGAAATTTGATTTAACAATGTATTAGTTGTACTTTATAAACAACTTTATGTGGGGGTGCATAATGTAGCCAAATAAACTATTAATTTAAAAATCTCTTTGTCATTTCCAGTAGACTCACAGTGTACCAAATTAACTGATAATGATGTCTGAAACAGAATTTTTACAATTTCATTGCCAGTCTGATTGTCAGTGTGGTGAGGTTCTTAGGACCAGTAATGAGGTTATATTAACAATGAACTTTGGCTTTCTTTTGAGTCAATAGAAATTTAATGGTAATAAGTATATATCAGCAGTACGTTCTGTGTTAGGAATAATTGGGGTTTAAGGTGCAATGGGATAACTCTCTTACAGATAATCAAGCGTTGGCTGTATGCTGAGACAAAGTTAATAATGTAAAAGTTCCTAGCAAGAGTATTTGCATTTATTATTGTAAATAGTAGTAAATTCAGTATCAGAAACAACTGTTTTTTCAAACATTTCTGAGTCTTTAGATTATCTAACAGCACTGGATATTGTAATGATACAAAAACATTCTGTAAGTCTAAAGATCTGTATAGGGTATGATTAAATAACAAAACATGTAGATATATTGTATAATATTTTTTATTCTGCCCTTTTTTCTTCTGTTTTTGTCTGCCTTATAATTTGTTTGCTGTTTATTTTTCAGAATTGTTTCTCAATCGGAGCGTTTGTTGTCTGTGCGGAAAGTCGTACTCACGACTGGACAATTTGTTGCGACACCAACGATACGAGTGCGGCAAAGAGCCACAGTTTCAATGTCCACACTGTCCGAAAAAAGTCAAACTCAAGTACAATTTAAATTCGCATATTCGAACTCACCACCAGAAATTTATACAAAACTAAAAATGTCATTGTCTTTCATACAACTTCTGCTTCTGTTTAATTTTACTTTTGAATATTTCAATGAGGAAATCTTTTTTTTCTATTAAATAGTTGAACTTTCTCATAAATAGTGTACGTTATTGGGTAATACAACATTAGTGGACGTATACCGTTATGGCAAAAGTCACAGAATGCTCTGTTAGTAGCAATGTTTGTTTTAGTGTTACAGTCTAGTGCCAGTTGACAGGAACATCATCAGTTGTCTCACACAACATGAAGACCTGATGACAGGGTAAGGAGCTCGCTTTATTTGGTATTCTTTAGTCACGGTTTCCTGTGGTTTTGGCTCTAAGTCAAATCAGTTGAAACCTGTCTGTCTATAATAATAGGTAGAGCAAGACAAATCTGGTTTAGACAAATGGACCCTAGTCACTAACAACACAATATCTATGTGTAAACGTATGCATGCGCATCCGTGCGGACACACACACACGATAACATCCATTCCCACCATACACCTGTATGTGGTTAAGTGCTGATCAGTTAGTTTCTCTCTGACAATGACTGGAGGTCACAGCAGGATTTTTTCCAATTTTATTAGATGAACAATGAAATTGTATCCAATTTTTACCTAGATATAAAGCCAGAGTATTTGAGTGTACGACGAATTTCTGGAAGGAAAGATGAAAAAGAAACTTTTTTTCTTGATATGGTGAGGCCATTCTGCATCGGGAGACACAACAGTTGGTTGTTAGACAAGAAAAAACAGTTGCGATTAGCCAAATACTGAACTTTTTTTTTAATTTATGCGATTTTTTTTAATACAGTATACACATATGAAGTTTTTAATTTTTTTTTTGTTGAATTTATTTTATTCTATAATTATACTCTCTCAATTTTTTGTTGTATGGAGATAATTTCTGCAAATTTCAATTAAATAATCCTTGTTTGTTTTCTTTGATAAATTATCTGAAAAATTGGCTCAACTGGAAAATTGTTGATATTGATGATTCCTGACAATTGACACTGTACTGTATAAGAAAACACTTCACAGGCACAAACAAAATTGTGAAAAATTCGTAACTTTACTGATAACAGGGTACAGGAAATCTATTATATTTATATTAGTTTAAGATTATTTTGTATACTTTGTTTTCGTGTTGATGTTTTTTTTTTAAGAAAGGTGTCTCTTATTTGAAGATTTACTGACATATTTAGTTGTAGATGCTTTCTTGTAGTGCCTGAGTGAATGTAATATGAAAGTAATGAACAAAAACATAAATACAATAAGAGTATGTAAAATCATAATAACTCTTATTAACTGGACATTATTGGTAGCGGCAGAGTGAGAGAGATTGTGGCTTTTGCAAGACTGTTCGTTTTTTAATTAGTTGAAGTTACAACGTACAAGCAGAAACAAAAGAAAAGCATTCAGTATTTGACATGCTCAAAAAATTAACGCATTGATTACTTCCAATGCAAATTACACCAGGCTTTCTTTGTTTAAAAATGTTTACAGAAATTTGTCATTATCCTGTCAGCTGACAGGGGGAGATTGTTTAGAAATTAATGGAAAGCTATCACATTTATAAATCCATATAAGTTTTAAAAACAGTATTGTAAATTTGCAAGTTAAAAATTTACAAAAATATTTACATTTTTAATGAAGGTTGAAAATTATAACTGTGATTACATGTTACAAAACACTCAGGTATTCACTAATTAAAGTTTTGTCGTAATTGGATAGTAATATTTTTATTTGGCAGATTTTATTTATTTTTTAAGTTCAGGTTTCACAAAGAAATTGAAAAACAGACAACTTTTGGTTTTAAAGTAAAACCAAAATTGAATAAAAAGAACGTGTAACTAAAGATCAGTCTTCAGACTAAATCAAATTTGCTGAAGTTATAATATGTGAGTATTTCATCGCCACCATCATCTTCACAACACGGCATAAGGAAAGTGCTGCCTGTTCCGCCTTCAAAGCTCCTCCAGCCATCTCTTCCTGAGTCTACTCACACACCAGTGTCCTGTAGGTTTGTATTTCCAGACTTGTTTGGTCAGTCTGGAATCTGATATTCTTTCTAAGTGTTCTTTCCACCATTGTTTGTAAACTTTTAATTTTTCATTCAAGTTAAAAACTTGTAATCCTTCGCCTCATTTCACAGTTAAATTTGGAACACCTTTTAAGTTCTCTTAAGAATGCCATTTTGAGGCCTGTATTTTACTATCTTGTTTCCAAACTTTGTTATGTGAATATTTGTTTCAAAAAAAAAGAAAGTAATGGGCTTCTCAGGGGTGGAAACAGCACGAACATGTGGGATACAAGAAATATCATCTTTAGAAAGGATTAAATAAAAAATGGTTTGTTGTTGTCGCAAGCAGATAGACTAGAGCTGGTCACTCTGACTCTTCTTCAGACATCCCACAGCTCTCCGTCCTTTAGGCTTGTAATTCCAAAGTTCCGTAGTTGTTTGGGTGTACGGCAGTCATCCATTCGGTTAAGATGTTCCAACCGTTTTAATCAATATTGACAATACTATCAAGTGTATTCATAACATTCAGCTCCTGCTGTACATTGACATTTCTTTTGCAGTCTTGAAGAGTATAACCTGCCATGTGCCTGAAAAATCTTGTTGTTTCGGTCGCTTGAATACGACTGGCTTCACTAAAGTCTAATTCTCAGACCCATAGAGAAATGTGGGGAGGGCTATTACCGTGTAGAACTTCAGGCATATTTATTTATTTATTTCCTCGTATACAGGAAATAATAAATGGTAAAATATAGGGGCAAGTCCGTTATTTCAGCTACTTATGAAATCACATTAGCTCTGAAAAGGTTACTGACATTTAATATACGTTACATAAGTATCAAAGGGTGTGCGTTATTTCAAATCGAGTACTGTGCAACACATTTAGGAGAGAAACTAAAATGGTACTTTGATACCATGGCTGCCCCTGTTTTGTTATATGTAAACATGGTGAGTAACTGAAAAAAAGTAGAAGAGCAGAACATGGTCCCAGGAAATGTAATTCCTCAGGTGAGTGCACAGGTACTCGAGACTTGATCACTACAAAGCATCAAGGTGTAAGGGATGAATTACAAATATTGTCAGGATAGCGGCTTAACGAAACAAGTGGCCAAAGGACATGGTAAGAATGCCCCAGTTAATACTCAGATATAAACTGGTAGGCAACAGATGGGTGGGGAGATTGGAAAATATGGCTGGATGTTTGAAGATGAAACAGGTCAGTGACCTGTACTCTGGGCAGAAAGTAATGATAATGATGATGATGCTGTTGACTGAAATACAAAAGTGTGTTTTGATCATAATATTTTTAATTAAGAAAGTTGTATTTGTGGTTATAATCACAAACAGAATTAACACTGTTGCACACCACTATAGAAAAATTATTCCGATTAGCGCTTTCAAGCTTCACAGCTCACAAAAATTTCCGATCTGACGTTGAGCTGTGAAGCTTAAAAACGCTAATCGGAATAATTTTTCTATAGTGGTGTTAACAGTGTTAATTCTGTTCATAATATATATATATATATTTTTAAACACCACTTTAAAAATACAAAGAAACCCGCCTAAGTTCGGAGTCACTTATGTTGGATGTGATGTGTCCACTTATTTTTGGCAGATGTCTGAATTCGAGTATCCCAAACTTTTGCACTGGACAGTAGGGTCGTTGTTGTTTTGTCAGGCTACATTATTTGGGATATGCTGATTAAGTAGAACAATGTGGTTAGCATTATTCAGCCACAATTCTTAATAAAATTAAGCATATAAATAAAATTATTAACAAATTGACAGTATTTTTATTGTATCACTCGCAGATAATGTATGTGGGTAAGTGATGATTATTTTTATATCGAATTTCAAATGGTACCAAGGATACAATCAGTTTTAATGGTTGAAAATTAATTTATTTTAACTTGTAATTCAAGTGCGATAATTGTACATATTTTTTATTTGTAGATTGTGTGTGTGCACGCGCATGCGTGTGTTATAGACATACAGTTCAAAGTTATGTACAGAAAGAAAAGAATAAATTTTTATATATTGTTTGACTACAGAAGCCTTATTCATTCACCCTATAATTTCTATTTATATTTTTTTATATATGTTCATGTGAGTATAGTTGTTACATTAATCAAAGAAACATGAAAAAGAATATAAGAAAAGTCAGCAGATGTTACAAAAAATGAATGTTCTAAACATACATTGTTAGTAGTTACAGACCAGTGTTGTTTGCTAATGTTGCAGATGATGAGAAGGGACGGTTTTTCTGCACGAATTGTGGAAAATCGTATAACCGTCAACACAACTTGATCCGTCATGTTCGCTTTGAATGCAGTCAGGAGCCACAGTTCAAGTGTCCGTTCTGTGACAGGAAATCCAAATTAAAATACAACCTAATCTCGCACATAAAAGCTGTACACAAATACACGTTTAACCAGTTGGCGACAGACATCGACATTCCAAACAAATAAAACCCATAAAACAAAAAAAGAACAGCGAATAAAGAATAAATAAAATTGTACATGATATAATATAAAAGTTTTGTAATAAAATCATTTGTTTATTGTCTTTAAAGTGAGTATTTATACTTTATGGGAATATATTTTAAAACCACTTTAAGTATGTAACTTCTTCTTCAGCGACACGACAACCCATTGCTGAGTTAAGGCCTCCTTTTAGATTTCTGCACATAAAAAGAGTTTTACAGATGGGATATATGAATTCTCCGATCCAACCTCCCAACCTGGAGGACCAGGAACATTGATTTCTGGCTGCTCCTCTCCTAGAGAGTTGCTTTGACCTCAGCTGACGAGCTCTCTCTGCCCGATCGCAGTAGGCTAACTGACTCAGCCCATGTGTGCAGCTGTTGGGCTACTATAGCCTCCTCTGCCTCCACACTAGATGCACACCCTGCTGCCAATGTGCACCATCCTACCAGGTCAGGACCCAGGATACCCCCAGACTGCCCTGACAGAACCTCCATCTCTCAGGTGCTTACCGATCTACTCCACCGAAGGGATTGCTCACCACAACCTCGGAATGGATTGCTCAGCGTAACAGGGCCCACTGACGTATAAGTGAGAGTCGAGTTGGGGTGGAGAGGCTGGTGCATTTCTCTTCTATGAAAGCATATGTCGCATCACACCTCCTTTGGACCCCTTAAGTATATAACAGAACAGCTAAAATGTGTATGCTACTAGATGGTAGTTTATTTTTTGTTATATTATTTTCTTGTGAAACTTCGAGATCATTCTTTTCATTTCAAGAATTCTTGTTCTATTATTAATTGTTATATGTCCTCGATTATACCAGCAAAGCAACACACATGTAAACATTAATTATGTTTTATTAAATATCAGCGTATGCCTGTAAACAGATTGTTTGATCTGAAATCATTTGTTTAATTTTAACATGAATACTTGGAACTATCCATCCTAGTGTGGTGGTCAATCAGGCAGGTTAAGCCAGGATTGATGGTGTAGCGTTTCTTCTATAGAAAATGTCGACTACTGTTGGTAACTATAGATTAGTAGTATTTATTTATTTTAATTTGTGTTTATAGTTTTTACATTGTTTTCAAACAATAAAGTACACTTTAGAATTTGATATAAGTACATAGGCAACTTCAGTAGCAATTGGCAATACATTATTTGAAAGAAACTTTGACATTTATGTAAAGAATACTGCTGTATTTTATGACAAATATTACATGTAAAGGAAATTTTTATTCAAAAGGTTTGTTCAGATGTTTATTTGAGCTATTACATTTTAAATATAATTGCAAAAATGTCATTTTTATAAAGAACAAAAAAATGTAAAATCAAACAAAAATTGTAACCTCTTTTAATACGAATCTAGCTTGAAGGGTCTTTGATTGTTATTCTAGTTTCTCTTACTGAATTCTTAGCATGAGACTCTTAGGATTGAAATGATTACAAATCAGCTGATTTAAAGAGTCAGCTGGTTACAATGCTCAACTTGTAGAATCAGTTTTTATTAATTATGCCGGGGACTGGGCTGGATGATATGAATGGGGAGGGGAGCAGGTAGTCACGAACAGTATAGTTGTTCATGTTGGAATGAAAACAAACATGGTTTTGACTCAGTTGAATGACAGTTCGATTCTTTGATCTTGAAGATTTCAGATGACATTGACATGTCTGCCCTTTCACAAATTGATTTTCAAAATTTTGTATGTGAAGAATTCTTAACATGTTTTGTCATGTCAAAGTGAAAATTGTGTGTGTGTGTGTGTGTGTGTGTGTGTGTGTGTGTGTGTGTGTGAGAGAGAGAGAGAGAGAGAGAGAGAGAGAGAGAGAGAGAGAGAGAGAGAGAGAGAGAGAGAGAGAGAGAGAGAGAGAGAGAGAGAGAGAGTTGAGAGAGAAGATTTGGGGGAAGATGCTTGTGATGTACATCGATATATTTCTAAACAATTGTTTTTTTGCGTAGAACAAAAGTTAGATGTTTGGAAGACAGAATAAAATGATGTAAAGGACTGGTTGCTCCATAAAAAACACTTTAATATTTCTACTGGTGCTGCTGGCAAAATCATAAAAAATTGGGTGCACGTTTAAGAGTTTATTGAGAAGTATTGTGAACATAAGTTCATTTATTGTTTTTGTCATTGTAGTCGAAGTACCGACTATCATCTGGCTAGCCTGAGCGATATCAGATAATCTCCCCCCCCCCCATACACACACAGACATACTGTATACGCCATTATCAAGGGGTCCTGGGATCAACAATCAACAGCTTCTGAAGTAATAAATACAGCAAATGTTAAAAAAGTATTTAATTCAGAAACAGTTATTTTTTTGAGATTTTTTAACACGGTTGTATACGGTTCTTGCTGAGTGCTGAACATGCACTAGGCATATGTGTTAATTTTTCACTCGATAACATACATATCCTGTAAAGTGATTCACTTTATGGTTATAAACTGTTTTATGTAATGCAGATTATTGTTGTCTTTCTGAAAAATAATTATTTAATGAGAAGCAAAAGTCAGTACTCTGAAATGCAGATTGATATGAAATCATTACAAGGGTTATAAACGTGTATGTACAACATTAATTGTGTAAGAAGGAACAATAGAGAGTCAAGGCGTTTACATCAAACAAAGGATTGGAAGCTGAACCCGTCTTTGTTCATAACACTCGTTGACAAAATTCTGAGAATATGCTCAACTGGAAGTAATAAGTTAGTGGTTGGTTGTTGGAATTTGACTGGGGATGATAGTTCGGGACAGTCCTTTGTAGATGATGTCATGCAGCTTACTCTCAGAAGTGAAAGTGAACTGTGAGAGGATTTGAATGTATGCAACTCGATATTGGAAGAGAAGGGTTAATGCATTGAGAAGTTATTGTGAGATGTATCCCAAAGAGACAGATTGATAGATGGCAAATGGCCGAGTTAAAACTGAGAACGTGCTGTGTTTATTCAAATATTTATAAAGACATAGAGTGTTTTAGTATATTTATTGGCAAGTTATTCTGAGAGTTGCATTAAATCCCTGAGAGTCTTTTTTGACAGTATACCACTACATGCATATATAGGAGGCCCTCAACGTTTGAACACTATGTGTTCTCAAAAACATGTCCAAAACTCCATTTGTCCTAAAGTCGAGTACTGTACAGTATGTACAGTAGGCTGTATTTACTGTAAGAATACTGTGCACACAAGTTAATAGGATTAGTTCTATGAACTGTAATCCATTGTACCGTAGAGAAATTCGATATTATTCTTGCTTAAATTTATATCATATGACCACTTTTACTACAAAAAATATATAATACAATGACATGCTAAATTAATCAGCTTCGTACATTATTAAAGTTCATAAGCAGTATTTGGAAAATAGCCTACAGCATAGTCTGACTATATAAAAAAAAGTTAATCAATTTTAACACATTGCATTCTTTATAATATACTAAAATTAATTATGAAAAACAATAGTAGCAAGGAATTTTTCCAGTGAAGGGTTTGTGAGGATCGGTCAAAGAATAACACAGATTTTAAGTTATTTGTGTCGACGTTTCAACAGTGTTTATTGTCATCATCAGGACAATCACAGTTCTGTGTTTGGCATCAGCAACAGTTGTCCTGATGATGACAATAAACGTTGTCGAAACATCGACACAAATAACTTGAAATTTGTGTTATATTCTTTGACCGATCCTCACAAAACCTTCACCAGAAAAATTCATTGATTGACGCAACTACGAATTTAAAGAAATGGTAGCAAGAATAGTATTGAATATGTGCATGTGTCTTAATGTTCATTTGCTTTATCATATCTCGGTCAGTATTCAACATTCTGAAGCTGTGGTTGGAAACTTGAATAATGGGTGTCAATTTTGAATGTCCGAAAGAGTGAAATGTGCAAAAGTCAGATGTCCGAAAGCAGAGCACCACCTGTGTTATGTATATGACTCCAGTGGCACTAGGTGAATAGAGGTTATAGTCACCTGTATTGTACAAGTTCGTTTCGCACAGTCGGAACAAAATTTAGTTGCGAACTTAGAAGAAACTATTCTACAGACACTCAGATGTTTGTTAATTTTTCAAGAAGATTCAAGTTTTTTGAAATGTAAGTTTATACATTTTATTGAATTAGTTTTACTGTGTTTATGCAGACGCTTTGTAAAAATATATGTTTTGTATATTGGATATATGTAATATTAGAGACAGAGAACTTTTTAATGGAGTCTGGTAGACACCACTGTAGAGTGTTGATTAAATCAATTAACCTGAGTGTCAGTTATTTGGCACATTTTAGATTATCTTGGACATAAAAAAAATGATGATATAATTTACCTTATGATTTCCGTCAAGTGACTTCTAACGTAATTTGATCTGGGTTACGCGTTTCAGGCCATATGACCCATCTTCAGACCTTCACTCCAAAGGAGCTCGTTATATATTAAAATCCAGGGTAAAACAATCACACAATAAATAAACACGTAAAATACAATGAGTGATCATATTATTAGCGTACTAGTAACCGACACGGTGCACCACGTGTAGTAGTCAAGACTGTGCCGATGGGCACTATTATTTAGTTTTATCTGTAAGCGATTGCAGTGCGGTATCATACAGTGGGTTGGACCTGAAGTTGAGTTTATCGTTGAGTATGTCATCACATACATCAGGGTCATTATGACCTCCATATATATCGAATTCTTCGAGTGCATCCATGTAACGGCCCTTACTACAGTAATGCAGAAGTATAAGGTTAGCATTGAAATTGGTATATGAATGATTATTTAGAATTAATATTAGTCAATTACCTGTATTAACTTCCGTCTTGTGACTTATTTGGTTTTTTCCTTAAAACGACGCGTTTTCGAGGATAAATCCTCATCATCAGGTTTCAATACTATAAAAACATCAAATTCACCCAAAAGGGGTCGTCAACTAGTTAAAACACACACAAAAAACATCACACATAATTTAACATCGACACAGTCTCGGCACAGTCCGATGCGAATCGTCTCGTTGCCAACGACCAACTGTTGCACTTTGTCTTATATGACCGTTATCATTGCCCGCTGACTCATCGATATCGATGGCCGTGTTTTACAGCAGATTCGATCGGAACGAAACTTTGTCATTAAGTAGCTGGTCCGTTTGTAACTTAGAAGCCTTGTATATCTCATATTCCTCCACAGCGTTCATGTATGCACCTTTTTTACAATTATGAAGCAGTTTAAAGTTTGTGTGGAAGTCTGAGTACTTATGATTATACAGCATTAAATGCTGAGCGTAACTGGATCTTGTTCTCGAGATATCACTTTTGGACAGGTGTTCTTTAAAACATTCGGCTGACGGCCTGCCCGTTTGTCCTATATAAAATTTGTCACAGTCATCGCATTCAAGCTTGTACACTCCAGTTTTCTCTTCAGCCGGGATATGAGTTCTTTGTCCCAAACGTTTTTTGATGTTATTTGTGGTTTTGAAGGCCACTGTTATTTTACGTTTGAGCTAAAAAACGTATGGCCTGGCTATGGGTTCACCGTTATCCGGCCTATTGGCTGATATATATCTTGATTTCTATAAAAACAACTACATCCTTAATAATAACATCTTCGCCAATAATATTATTTTCTATGGTCGATATGTTGATGACACTTTCCTGATTTTTAATGGCACTTTACGCCAAATCAGTAATCTGAAAAACCATATGAATACTGTTACAATATTCAATTTACTATGGAAACTGAAACCAACAATGAACTCAACTTTCTCAATCTTACCATTACTAGGTGACTTAACAGCTTAAATTTTCAAATTTACAGAAAGCCTACCACCACAGACGTGACCTTACGTGCAGACTCACACCACCCTTTCTCTCAAAAATTAGCGGCCTACAACAGTTTCATCCACAGGCTTTTGATGATCCCCTTAAATAATAATGATTTCGAGAGTGAACTCAACATAATTAAACACATAGCTATGGCCAACGGCTATGAGTGCCAAATGATTGACAACATCCTTAAAAAAACATAAAGCCCGTCGTTCCAGACAGATAATACATCTAATAACAAATTCATCTCAACAACATACACCAGCGAGTTGATGCCTAAGATCGTATCATCCACCTTAAGTAAAATAGGTTACGCCGTTACCTTTAAAACAAACAACCGTCTACGGAACTTGGTTTGTCCAGTCGTTCAGACCAACATTGAATCTAAAACCGGTGTCTATAAGCTTATATGCGACGATTGTGACCGTTTTTATATCGGCCAAATGGGTAGACCTTTCATCAAACGATTCCGTGAACACACACCACACAGCCACTTTAACAGTGGTGATTTTTCCCTAGAAAATATTAAATCTAATTTTACACGACATCTAATTTCAAGCAATCATTCATATACCAATTTCAACGCTAACCTTATACCTCTGCATTACCATAGTAAGGGTCGTTACATGGATGCACTCAAAGAATTCGAGATATATAGAGGTCATAATGACCCCAATGTATGTGACGACATACTCAACGATAAACTCAACTTCAGGTCCAACCCACTGTATCATACCGCGCTGCAATCGCTTAAAGATAAAACTAAATAATAGTGCCCATCGACACAGTCTTTACTACTACACGCGGTGCACCGTGTCAGTTTATATAATATTGAAAACTTTCTCAAGTGAAACTTACTTGTCTGTTTTGTATGTAGAATGCGTTTCGGCGTCGTGTTCGCCTTCTTCAGCTTTGCGACAGACTGCCAGTACCTAGTAACGTTTGTTGGTTGGAAGGTATAGTGGGGGTGGTGTATAGAGGAAGGGGATTGGCGCGGGGATCCAAATTATTGTTTGTTTTGTGTATAACTGTGTCGAAAAGTGTATGTGATTTATATTGCAATTGGTCGTTTAGTATGTTGTTTGGTTGTGTTGTGTGGTGTTTGTATATTTCATACTGTTCAGCTGTGTTGAGTTTTCGCCCTTTGGGTAAGAGGTGTAATATTTCAATATTAGTATCTATGTTGGTGTAGCTATGGTTATGTGTGTGTATGTGTGTGGTAAACGCAGAATGTATATTGTTGTTGGAAAGGGCTTTTAAGTGTTCAGAGTAACGGGATGAAAAAGATCTTCCCGTCTGGCCTATGTAGAAACTATTGCAGTTATTACAATTTAATTTGTAGACACCTGTTCTATTGTATTTGTCTATGTCCTTGTTTGTATCGTTGATGTGTTTTTTGATGGTATTGTTGGTTCTGAATGCTATTTTGTAATTGTGTTTTCTGAATGTGTTGGCAAGTTTGTGTGCGAATGTGATAACACACAACACAGAAATACATCACACTCACATACCATAACTCCAGCACACACAAACTTGCCAACACATTCAGAAAACACAATTACAAAATAGCATTCAGAACCAACAATATCATCAAAAAACACATCAACGATACAAACAAGGACATAGACAAATACAATAGAACAGGTGTCTACAAATTAAATTGTAATAACTGCAATAGTTTCTACATAGGCCAGACAGGAAGATCTTTTTCATCCTGTTACTCTGAACACTTAAAGGCCCTTTCCAACAACAATATACATTCTGCGTTTGCCACACACATACACACACATAACCATAGCTACACCAACATAGATACTAATCTTGAAATATTACACCTCTTACCCAAAGGGCGAAAACTCAACACAGCTGAACAGTATGAAATATACAAACACCACACAACACAACCAAACAACATACTAAACGACCAATTGCAATATAAATCACATACACTTTTCGACACAGTTATACACAAAACAAACAATAATTTGGATCCCCGCGCCAATCCCCTTCCTCTATACACCACCCCCACTATACCTTCCAACCAACAAACGTTACTAGGTACTGGCAGTCTGTCGCAAAGCTGAAGAAGGCGAACACGACGCCGAAACGTGTTCTACATACAAAACAGACAAGTAAGTTTCACTTGAGAAAGTTTTCAATATTATATAAAGTGTAGTGCAGTGAAAGAAGATGATGAACAAACAAGACAACCGTGTCGGTTACTAGTACGCTGATAATATGATCACTCATTGTATTTTACGTGTTTATTTATTGTGTGATTGTTTTACCCTTGATTTTAATATATAACGATCTCCTTTGGAGTGAAGGTCTGAAGATGGGTCATATGGCCTGAAATGCGTAACCCAGCTCAAATTACGTTAGAAGTCATTTGACGGAAATCATAAGGTAAATTAAAGCATTATCATACAGTGACTTGGACCGCATTAATTATGTTTAAATAAAAAAAATGTCCCCAGAAGTAAGAAAGAACTAGAAACTTATCTGGAAGATAAAGTTTTACAGGAGTCACGATCTTTTCTCAGTGGGCTGGAACTATCTCTGGAATTTGGAAGAATTATTTTTTCTGTTTTCAATAAAAGTACACACAATAGACTTTCCGTAAAGTCCTAGCGAAAGGGAACAGTTTTGATTTACAGAAAATTTAGTGGAAAGAATTAGAGTCACCTACAAAAGTGAAGATTTTGAAGCAATAAAACTGTATACTATATTATTTTATTTCAATCACTTTCTGCTACAGTCCGTTTCTTGATGTATATAATACTATAATACTTATAACTAATTTACCTCAAGATATATTTTTTCTTTAGGAACGTGTTTCGGGAGATCAAGCAAGATGGCGAAGGCTGAAGATGGGAGAACAGGATCTCCCGAAACATGTTCCTAAAGGAAAAAATATATCTTGAGGTAAATTAGTTATAAGTATTATAGTATATTATTTTATTATTAAAATATGTCTGTTAGTCAGTTAGTCACCATTGACCCCAACATACACCATCTTATAGAAAAGTTAGAACCAAATAGTACAGTAGTGTGATAAATAGAAATATTTTATTCCTTATTTAATTTCAGGATCTTGTTCATTGAATTCAATTACTAGATAACATAGCTTTTGAAATAACATAGTCGTGTGTCTATTAATGTACTCTTTTAGCTTATGGGTCCCCTGAAGTTAAACATTCTTTTAGGTGGATCTGGAACTGAGAATTGCTGCTTTAAATGGGCGTGGAAAATTTACATATCCATAAAAGTGCAAAAAATGCTCACATTGATTATTCCAGACAATCAACACTCTACAATTAAACAGAAACATAGTATATCTGTTTTTCTCCTGATATGGACTGGATCAAAAATGTCTTGTATGACATTTCATTCATATTACAGACATTGACGTGATATGTCCTCAGGTAAATGAGTGACGTGATCCACATAGACCTGAGGATACTCATTCTAATAGGAGTGAAACGTCATACAAGACATTTTTGATGCGGTCCACACTGGAAGAAGACTTCAAAAATATAATGGACACCGGACACGGAAGCCTACTTGAGAATTTAGTATATTTTGTTAACTGTTTGAACTGAAGTTTTCTTAATTGTTAAATGGTGTCTGTTGGACAATGTCAACACATTATTATGTAAATAATATTTCAAAAGTGTTTGTAGTATGGAAAAGGTACTTGTGTTGTGCTGTTGATTTCAGAGTATTTCTATTATAAGTAAGTGTGTCATTGTTAAAAAGCATATTAATAAATATTATGATTATTTGCAGAAGTTGTGTTGAAACGTAGTACATGCGGGGCGTGCGGGAAGAGTTACAGCCGTATCGATTCGTTGCAGAGACACCAGCGGTATGAGTGTGGAAAAGAACCACAGTTTCAGTGTCCGTACTGCCCGAGGAAAGTACACTTGAAACACAATCTGCTGAGCCATATTTACGGGATACATACAAATAAATATACCAATGTTAAAGTTTAATTGTGGTTCTATGTACAGGCAAAATATGAGAGGGTATTATCTGGTTTGCAAACCATCTGCGACACACTCATAATGTAGAACGTACTCATTGTTCTTGCTGATTAATTGACAAAACCTAATGGTATTAAACTTGCAGCAATACGAATTTAAAGTCAGAAAGAATAAAATTGTTTTGTGATTTTTGGAAATCGTGTATTTAGCATACAGTTATATAAATATTAAAACGTATTTTATGTTAACTAGTGTCTATGAGAAGTACATTTCTTATGTGTTAATATAGCACATTTTCTACTGTGATTTCAGCATATCTAGCGAAGAGTCTTTGGATATGAATTATTTTTATTATTGGTTTGCAGATTACTGAATTAACATTTTTTTTTTTTATTATTTTGCATTGATTTTGTTAGAATCACATAGCTTTCATTAGAATAGATAATCTAGAGTTGGCTATGTATTGTATAATTATTCATTCAGTGCGTTAGAGTATCTTTAAAAATACATATAATAGTGACCTCGAACTGATTAAATGACTGTCTGTCAGGTTTTAGTCAATTCACTAGACAAGTTTGAAATATTTGTGATGACATTTTGACAAAATTTATTTCACCTACAACAGTATAGAGAATACCTAGAAGTTTCTCTGAGACACTAATTCGACTATAAGGTCGGCTACTGTAATGACTGTATGCAAGATATGTTTGCATACCTTCCTGCACATTCTCTATGTCCTAAATTAATGGTTGTGATTTGTCTATCAGATTCATTTCGTTGGTAGTTTTCATGATTTCACCTTCATCAAAAATTGTCACAATTTTCTGCGCCCATGGTACATTGTCTATAAACACTTGCAGATGTTTCATCTATACCCATGACAAACAGTGGTGCAAGAGCACAGATCACAAACACCCGTGAACTAATACAAACAAAGAATTTTCTGTCCCATTGAGGCATGCTACTTATATATTTTTTTAAGGGGAGGGTTGGTTATTTTTTGGCCAGTCACATCACTCTCCTTTATTGATGGGTTTGGGTACCTTAATATCATGTTTTAGTCCCAGTGCCCAGTATTAATTGAGTGCTGAGTACTTCACTTTCTTATTTATTCTGCGTTTGCTGTGCTTGTACATTCCAACTGCCTCTCTCAGCAACCAAGGAACATATTGAAAATTGTGAGCTAGGAAAGCTTATTCATCGTAGGTTGTTGATATGACATTAATGTCAAGTACTAAAGGATTGTTTCGGTTTGGTCATTTAGAAGTTGAAGATTGTGGAGACTCCAAAATGCTTCCTTCAGTGTCAAGAAATCAGCAGTTCAGTAATGATCTATGACAAATTTGGAGTTCCAACTTTGTCGTATTTACTTGCTAAACTGCTGCTTGTCATGTTCCGGACGCGTTCGTGTCATGTCCGGTCTGCTAATTCAAATAACAAAATGAAATTTGGAGTTATGATTTGGGTGTCGCAGGAATTCATCTGGTAATTTCCCTGAAGACGACAGTAGATTCTGCTGAAATATCAATACAAATAATAACAAGATTGTTTGTATGTTTAAGACATGTTTCATTTTTTTTAGCACCACAAATTTTGCCTATCTCTAGTGTAGATAATGAATAATCTATAGATACCTGGGAATTTTAGTATCTATAATGAAGCATCTCATTCGCTTGTTGATGGGGCATTTGCCTTATCATCGAGTGGACGAAGTAGAACATTTGGTGCTAAGAAAAATAAAATGGGTTTAAAATTAAAAACATAATTGTTCTTAGCAATGAAAAACCACAAACGCTTAAGACGGAGATTAATGTTACAGATATTTTGAAGAATTAATTTCTTGTAAATTAACTGAACTAATTGAATCTTTTGTGAGAGATTCAGTTCTTGTTTGAAAAATAAAATTGTACTCAAGTGAATAATTATTATATTCACTGCAAAGAATTGTATGGTTATATATAAGAATAAATAATTGCTTCGGTTTAATTTGCAAAGTTAAATATCCTGTTTTTAAAAGTGTCTTTTTTATGTGCTTTGTTATAACTGACTTCTCAAGAATGCAGAAATTATTTTAAAATTGAGACAATCAGTAAAACCATTTTTGTAATGTCATGTATTTTTTTACGTGCAAATTTCATGTCTTTGTAGTTGTTTTAAAGTACACCGTTTATCTTTCTACCCGTGTTTTTCTCTGTATATGTGAAGGTAATAAAATATTTAATACAATTGTTATATTGTGTGAACTTTTCTGTGAGTAGAAATAGCATATTTTCTTGCATGGGTTGGTGTATTCTAGAAACTGAAAGGTGTTGGCATTCTCCTCGAAGATGTAGAAGTCATCTGTATCAAACAAATGGTCTTCTTCTTCTTCAGCGGTGCGACAACCCATTACTGTGACAAGGCCTCCTTTAGCAGCTTCCGCCAATTGTTTCAGTCAAGTACAGACAGCTGACTGGCTGAGAAACTGATAGGTTTCTGCACATACAAAATTTCACAAATGGGATATGTGAATTCTCCGATCCATAAAAAAATTTCACAAATGGGATATGTGAATTCTCCGATCCAACTTCCAACCTGGAGGACCGGGAACTTTGATTTTGGGGTGCTCTTCCCCTAGAGAGTTGCTTTCACCTCAGCTGACGAGCTCTCTCTGCCTGGTTGCATATGTGTAGCCGTTGGGCTACTATAGCCTCTTCCGCTTCCACACTAGATGCAGATCCTGCTGCTGATGTGCACCATCCTGCCAGGCCAGGACCCAGTATACCCCTAGACTGCCCTGACAGAAACCCCACCTCTCGTTTGCTTACTGATCCACTCAGCCAAAAGGATTGGTTACCACAACCTTGGAGTGGATTGCTCAGCATAATAGGCTCTACCGACGTGTAGGTGAGAGTGGAGTTGGGGTGGAGAGGGTGGTGCATTTCTCTTCAATGAACGCATATGTTTGCGTCACACCTTCTGTGGACACCTACAAATAAATTGTAGTCAACCATATGATTGCCACGGAGCACAGTAGACCAAAACTAGTAATGAGAGTAAAGATACCAGATTTAATATAAAATTTGTTAGAACTTTGCATGTGAGATGAAAAATCTGTAGTTTGTAGTTGAACACAAATATACAGTACCTGGTCTGTAAGCAAATTCCACTCCAATAAAATTTCTACAGTCCAGCAATGTGTACAATGAAATTTTTCTACTTACTCGTCCTGCCTCCCCTCTGTCTGTGGGTTCTTTTTTAGTTCACATATTTGTGTGGTTTGCATTGTTCATAATATGTCTCATATAGTCCAAGGCCAGCCGCACACTGGCGGGACATTTTTTTTTCACCACAGAACCATTTTGACACGTCGTGTTGCAAAGCGTTGCTCAGTGGAGAGATGCTTGAGACATCAGTTCACAACAAAACAATTTCTTGTCAGGTATTTTTGAGTTCATATTTAGTAGGAATAAACCTGTTTTAGTACCAAGCCACGTGTCCGTTAACTATATGAAACATATTGAGTATTATCTTGTTTATATAAAGATATTGAGTATTATCTTGTTTGCCCGATGTGCATATTCATATTACAAAAAATAATATAGTTCGTTATGTTAAAATGTGCTATTTATGGTCATCATAACACATGGATTTTAACGTTTGACAAGTATATCAGTGAATGATATGTGCTACAAATTTTATGCTTTGAAAATGGGACAAGTGTCTCGAAACATGTCGCAATAGGAAAAGACATCATATACGAGAAGTCAGACGGTTAGTACAATATATTTTTCCAATAGTTATTTTTGAGTTGTTAAAGTGTGGGCACGCCCACGGCTAACCCTGTGCCCATCACGACATACATACGTTTTTAAAAACTTAATCCAGATCCTAGAGACATCTTTACTAGGCTGACTGATACAATTATCATTTAGGTACAGCCATAAAAGATGGCTCTATGATTTTCTTAAGAGTTGGTGCCATATCACTTGTTTTGGTATATAAATTTAAAGAAAAATCACATCATTTAAGTTTTTATTTATTTCTAGGAGAAGAGAAGTCACATGAGACCATATTTGGTGAATAGACAAAAGTATTCTAAATTTTGACCCCCCCCCCTAAAATAACGTACTATCAGCAGATTCATGGCTGCGCCTTATTCTCATTGGTCTCATTTCTTATATAATCAAGATTAGTCGTATTAATATAATTTTTCCTAGAGGTTCTGGGGTTAAATTTGTATTGTCTTCAGTGTCAGTTGGCAGACCACATGACAGAATTTAGTGAAGATATCAAACTTTATAGAGAGATGAAATTCTGGTAGGTAAGAGCACTCAGCCAGTTAGTAGAAAGGTCAGCTGGTTTTGTTTTTTTGTGGAGAAAAAAATGTTCATCCAAACTTCAAGTAGAACGCAGTTGAATTTTCAGCCACTTACAGTGTATTCCTGTGTGCAGGAATATCTCTATTTGCCCCTAATTTTTCGTATTTAGGTAGTTCTTTTTTGTATTTATTGTTTATAAAAGTAAATTTTTATTTGAAAAATATGGAGGCGTATATTCACGAAAGTATTGATCTGATTGCCAGATACTTGTCGGACTTTTGGCTACTACTCTCTGGTGGCTAAAACGTTTTATTTCATCTTATCTGTGAGTACTATATTAAAAAACGAGAATAAAATAATATCATATTTTGAGTAGCAAAATACAGAAAATATAATTTAATAAGGGAAGTAGTTTGTTTTTATTATTCACAATTGCAGAGAAGAACAAACATCTGCTGTCGTAATTTTATGGTTTAAGCAGTAAACGGGTTTTTATCACATAATTAATAATTGTATAATGATTAGATTGTACATTCACGTTGTGTCTGTTATTGTTGGCAGATGTTATGACAGAGAAGAACTATGCGTGCTCAGTGTGTGGCAAAAGGTACAGTCACTTAAAGACGCTGCAACGACACCAGCGATACGAGTGTGGCAAAGAGCCACAGTTTAGTTGTCCACATTGCTCGAGAAAAATGCATCTGAAACATAATCTATTAAGCCACATGTACACGGTGCATGAAAACATATTGAGAAAACAGTTTGAAGATATGGTGTAGTGGTGGAGTTCATAAACGATTGTGTTCGTCCAGTGCAGCTAAATTATGAAAAGTGTACAGTAGTTTGTGTATGGTTTATTGGCAAAGTGCTTTGTATAGCAAGAAAAATCCTCATAGTGTAAATAAAGTCCATTCTAGTACATATTACATGTTTTTGATCTATTGGTAGAATCTGAGGTTAAACAGTACTTTTACTGTAGTTTGTTTTCTAAGAGTTGAAGCCATAATACACGTAGATCAAATAGTACTTGCCCTAGTATGTTTTCTGGGTGTTGAACCCATGGTTTAATACACGTAGATCAAACAGTATTTACCCTAGTATGTTTTCTGGGTGTTGAAGCCATGGTATAATACATGTAAATCAAACAATACTTACCCTAGTATGCTTTGTGGGTGTTGAAGCCGTGGTATAATACAAGTAGTGTCTATTCGACCAGCTTGAAACTTTTGTTTGAGTTTTGTCAATAAAACTCCACAGTTTAGGTTCACAGTTCTGTTATAGATTAAAAATTACGTTAATTTAAAGCTCTCTTTGTTAAGAAGATCAGTCTGTGAACCCAAAACGTTTTTTCAATACCTATGACAAAAATTGGAAGAAGGATAATGAAACTGATGTAAATGTGTGTGTGTGTGTGTGTGTGTGTGTGTGTGTGTGTGTGTGTGTGTGTGTGTGTGTGTGTGTGTGTGTGTGTGTGTGTGTGTGTGTGTGTGTGTGTGTGTGTGTGTGTGTGTGTGTGTGTGTGTGTGTGTGTGAAGCTCGGATATCGTACACAAGTGATCTATTATTCAGTGGTTTTCTTCAGTGACAGTTCAAGTGAAGATGGTGACATTTCAGATTGTCATTGCTGGATTGATTAATAGAGCCACTAAAGAAGGAGTACAAGTCATATAGCAAAGTATTTGAGTAAAGAAGACATCCAGCAATAGACGATAACTTGAAAAACACCCCCTCAAAAACGGAAACAATGAAATTGAATTCTTCCTCTGGCTGTAAAAAACTTAGAAGACATTTTACTTGTAACAGAGTACATGTTGCTAAAATTTTGACTACTGTTTATAATTCAGGATAAGATTTTGATTTTTGTATATTTCCATAGGTCTGTGATCTAAAACTCAGAAACTCCAACAGAATATGTGAAGACTAGTTCTACAGATTTGTTGGACCGGTTGATAGAACAGCCAATGTGATCGTGATGACATATGTTGTGTTTAGAAAGAGAGGCTTAATATCTTCATCCTTCCTTTCTAGCAATACTTGAAGGTTTTTGTATATAGGTTTGAAAACTACATTTTTTTTAGAACAGTGTAGTGAATTGCATACAATATGGTATTCACCAGGGTATACTTGCTCAGTAAACCAGTGTAGGCTGGTAGAAGGCAGGGGATTGTGAATTGAAGAAGAGTGACTGTCACTTCAGTTCCTCACGCCTGTGGCTACCTCTTATCAAACCCCTCCCGAATGCGTCTGTCGTATCTCTTGACATGTGATGAATTGTGATACTCTCAGAAGTGTTGGAGCTTCAGTATTTTGTAGTATATTCGATTCACATTTAGTAGAAATATAATTTTAAACATTTATATTTTATGTGTCTTATTTTCAACGAGATTCCTTTTAGTGTTACATGTTGTTGCGCATATGCGAGCATGCACCCCAGATCTTTTAGTTTACATGTGTGATGCAGTCGTCCATCTTTATATTAAAAGAAAATATTGTTTGCTTAAATTGTGGTAAAAGTCATAAAACGAAGCGTTACCGTGTAGAACTGGACTTGCGGGAAGCGACGTGTTGAGGTCCATATAAGAATCTATGAGCTGCTACTGAAAGTTGTTATCAGTGAATTATCAGTTTTGAAAATTGCATATATTGAAGAAATCGCATATAGTAACATTGGTTATAATGATCTATCGGATACAGTGACTAAAAACATTCACTTTAAAATTTTTTTAAATATTAGATATAGTGACTATTGGTTACAATGACATGAATAGGCTGGTTCGATGGAGGTTACTGTAAATGATACCTAATTATATATACATATAAAATATATAATATGTGTATCTCATTTTGTGTGTGTGTGTGTTTTGTTGTCACCGGACAAAAGGCTTGTTGCATGACAAATGGTGCCAATCGTACAACTCTTTGTTATTTTGATGACCCTAAAAAGGGCCGTGTGGCTGGAGCGCTGTGATGTTTGTCCGCCCGGGCCGCGCTGAGATGTTCAGCGGCTGTGCCTGCTGTTCATGGAGTACTGCAGTCCTCCTCTTCTTTCGGCATTGGTTGCGTAGAGGCCGCTGCCGGCCTAACAAAGTCCGTCGCTGGCGTGGTACAGGGCGAATTCTAGCGGCGCTCTTTTTATGCCCTGACTGGGATCTCTGATTGGATCGCTCCTAACATGTCAGGTGTCACGTCTCGGCTGCTGATCCCTGATTGGCTCGCTGTTCGTCAGGTGTCACACGCCGCCAGGTGTTTGCGGCTGGTACCGGGGAGCAAACGTGTGCCTCGCTCCCGTTACAGTGTAAAACGTATACATTTTACATTTTATAAATGTAAATGATATATGGAGGTTACTGTAAATCATTGAGTGAATTTTTGTGCATGCGTACACACGCACACAATGAAATCAGATCTGACAATAACTTCACAAAGCTTCTGTGATATAATTCCTATGCAAGACTTGGAATTGTTGAATGTGTGTGCAGTCCTCGACAAATTAATCATCTTGGAAAGCTGTAAACGTGTGGTATAGTCTAGCATTTAATTCATTCATGAAAGCAATATGTGAACAGACTTTCTGGAATAATCATCAGAGCTATTGTGTTGCACTTGATATGATCATTATAAGTAAATATGTGTTTCTCCAATTCCTGTCTTGGGGATATGCACAGATTTTGAAAATTCAGCAAAAAACCGGTGAAGTCTGAATTTAATTATTTTTTTATGGAAGAGTTTGCTAAGATATGTAAAAGAAAACTCAAGTAATATTTCTGACCATAATATCTACTTGTAAAATAATAGTGAGACAGTTTTATTTAAACAAATATCAGAGGCAGTTTTTTTTGTTTTCTGAAAACTAGTTTTTGGACTAATCTGGTTTTTTGCTATCAACCCTCAGTTTCTTCCCACCAAAAGGGTCTCTCACATACAGTGCCCTATGGACTGGTGTGTTGTTATGGTGACAAGGTAACACCTTTTTGTCCTGTTTTCCCAGTCGTAATGTACCCTTGTTGTTGTCATTAGTAAAACAGTATGGTTTTCCATTTTACGATACTGTAAGAAATGCACTGTGATTAATTTTTAAAACTTCGTTGTCAGACACCATAAGTGTCAAAGTGTAAAAGTTAAAACGTTCCACTTTTAATTTTGTTATCACAACATAGCTGTCATTACATTATTAGATTCTGAAATAACATTGGTAATTCTTACATATTTCAAAATATCGCCAGAATATTAGTTTGAATTAACAAAATTAAAAGTAAACCGGTATCTATAAACCGTTATTTATACTAAATATCACTATTGTTTGACGACTCGGAACACTAAGTTTTTTATAAGTAAAATCGTAAAGATTTACCTTACAGCCTAAACCGGCTTTCACCTTTAGAGGGCTTCATCAGAGGCTGCCGTAGGTAGCGCTGTCCGTCTTGTTGTTGGCGACGGGATAGTTTTTCGAAACTACAACTTAGAAACTAGTTAGCGTCGCCAACAAGACGGACAGCGCTACCTACTGCAGCCTCTGATGAAGCCTTCTAAAGGTGAAAGCTGGTTTAGGCTGTAAGGTAAATCTTTACGATTTTACTTATAAAAAACTTAGTGTTCCGAGTCGTCAAACAATAGTGATATTTAGTTAAGTAACGGACACGTCATGGACAACGAAATCCACGTTATTTATAGTTAACCCCAATTGTTCGGGGCAACCATTTGTTTGTAGTTAAGGTAAACAGATAGAACCTAATTGAAAATTAACACAGAAGTTGTCTTCATGAAATCGCAACAGTGATTTCTCATCACTTTTCAGAAATAAAACGTACTACTTGTATGAGATACATGGTATTGTACGAATTAGAAATACGGTTTATTGACAGATCCCGAATAATAAATTGTCACACAGTCCGTCATAACTGTGAATAATAATAAAAGTGTCACACAAGAATATTGTTTACGCCAAGACAATATTGTTTGGGGTTGTTATTGTGCAGACATGTCTGGGTACAAAATTATAATTTAATATTGTTGTAATACAAAGCCATATACGAACTTGCCAAGCTAAAATTATTGAGATACAAAAATATAATTGACAAAAAACAATAACTTCATTTGTGTAGCATATTTTGTCAGTTTACACAGTTATGTTATGAGGTGAATATTATATTGTTAATATATACAGATGGAACTAAAGAAAGTAGTAATGCATTTGTTTTCTTAGTTCAGGCGGTCTCTCATTGCACATTTCTGCAGGTATAGATGAGTTGGGTTGTTGCTATACTCTTTTCGAATAGTCGCAGGATTTTTTACTTCCATGTTCTATAAGGAAATGGAAGTATGGTGATGGCAAAAAAAATCGTGTTCGAGATTAGGGCTGATTCTGATTGTACTGCCCTCAAAACATGAAGAAGCGTCATTTTCCAAAAATTGTCTGTGTATTATAGAATTTTTTCTATGGCGAACGATAACTGCCGCAAATTCAAACAATCAAATAATTTTTTGCATATGTGCCTGAGTTGTAGAGGACTCAAGGCCTATTGATTTTGGTAAAGATCGGTTATGGGGAAGGGGTAGTTTACCTGCAATGTATTATGTTTTAAGAAGAGTAAAGTACTTAATTTTGGTAAATAATGTATCCTGAAAAGAAGGTTATAATAATCCACTGTTGAAAGGTAGATGAAATGTCTATAAATGAAAAGGGTAGTTGAATGGGGAGGGGTTAATTTTCTATAAATAAAAATGATAGTTGATGGAGGAGGGGATAATTTTTATATGTGTACTACGTTATTAGGAACAAAGAAGTAGTTTGTTGTTAAAATTCTTTCCCTGGCTATTTGGCCATGGTCCAATGTTTTCTGCAAAACCAGATGTTTCGGCAGTGCCATCAACTGCCATCATCAGTTATAATCAAGTGTGCTGATGTGAAGGCGGTATACGTTAGTGACCACAGTACTGTGGTCAAGGCTGAAGAAAGAAGTATATGGAAATATTTCATTTCAAAAAGATTTTAAATATAAATCTTAGAACATGGAAGTCACGTATGGTTCTCCATACCGATATTTGAAACATGAAATTGCACTGGTAAGGTTTTTATAGTGTCACTCGTGCAGCACTTTAAGACTTTTGAAAAGGTCGTTGAACTTTATCAAATGACAAAGGTAAATTAACTTCAAGTTCTGTTTCAATAAATTACGTATGACTAAAAGTTCTTAAATTTTCCAGGTAAGAGTAGTTATGGAACAACAGCGGACATTCGTCGTGTGTTTGAATCACTCAGTGGAAATCTGGTGGAACCGTCTTTACTGTCCAATATCGATTCACAAGGTGGTGAACCAGCAGGATATTCATCAGCGTCATCATCGTTAGTGTACTCGTGTCGAAGTTGCGGCAGAATATACAAGTACAAACAGAGCTTGTCACTGCACAAAAGAGTGTACTGCGGTAAGGAACCGACAATACAGTGTTCACTCTGTCCCAAGAAGTGTTACAGGAAACGAGATTTCCAAGCTCACTACCGGCAGTACCATCCGGAACGCTTACCCGATCTCTTTATGAAACATTCCTCAGATCACAATAGCATTGTATTATCATAGGTTGTTTACACGTTGTTTCATTTCTTTTTTACAGCGTATGATTTTTGTTTTTGTTTCACACAGTATTAACTAGTATTTATGTTCTAATTATAAAGATTAGGAATTCTTCGAATTTGATGATCAAACATATAATCTGTGTCTAATAAATTTTAATAAGATGTCCAACTACAGACTACGTATGTTTATTACAGTGAAGAGTCTTATACTAGTCTGTTCCAGTTTTGGGTCTTTCCTTTTAAAGATTTGAGTTTTATTTCTTTTGTTTTTTTTATGCACTGATTACACACGTAAGTATATCCGTCTATGACAGATCTTAGCAGTTACAATAATGGACACTATATAGCAATTAACTTCATTTAGTGTATGATTTTTTTTCAACTTAATATTGTGTCATACTTTGTATTTGAATATAATTATGCAGCCCTTTTTCTATGTGTACAGTACATGTGTATAAATACGTGTTTTAAAAATTTGTATGTAATTCATAATTTTAACCTGTGTAAGACATTTTGTGGTAATAAAGATATTACAAATATGTATTTGTTTGCTTTATTACTGATCAATCTCCGGCATGAAAAATACTGAAATGTTTCTGTTTTTGATATACACTAAGAGTCCCGATTAACCGAATCAAGCTTAACCAAATTTTCGGATTAACCGAATGATTACGCGGTAATTTTCTTTTTTCAAGAAGTTTGGATATTATAAATTTTACAGCGTCTATAACTCGTGTGACGGACTGTACTGTATTCGTGACCGATTGTAATTTCACTTCTTGTTTGAGTCACTTACCCTACACCTATAGAGTACTCACGCATGAGTACACCTACTGTAATGACTTAAATACGTACTACTGTATTTGAAAATGTCATTTGAAAAATAGTTTTTAGTTTGATTAAAATAAAATTGTTCTTTAAAATTTTTATACAATAATATTGTATGATTTAATACAGTATTTAAAGCTCGTTGACTTTAAAGATGTCTCCATTTTAATAGAAGTATGTAATAACTGCTAGTAGAAGTAAAATTCTGCTAGTTTCCCTAAAAGACTATTAAAGGTGTGTAATGAAAGGTGTGTATTAAGGAGTGTAAATTACAGTACAGTACATGTTTCCGATTTAACCGAATTTTCGTTTAACCGAATCACCCTTGATTCCATCAAATTCGGTTAAACGAGACTGTAGTGTATTTAGAAAGTTTTCCTGTATAAAATGTCAGTCTGTTACAGTCAGTATCACTGATTGATTGTTTCATAAAAGTTTTATGATGTTTGGTGTCAATAAAAACACCAGTTATCAACACATAAGTCATTTTGTTCTGTTTCATGAATGGTAGGCCGTGGTTCTCTGATCTTTCTCCAACCACACATTTCGGCTGTTGGACATACCACAAATTCAGCCAAGATGTCTATGGAAAGAATGAACATTGGACCACAGTTTAACACCCAGGAAACTGGAACAAAATGATTTTTGAACTCCGGCCGTGAAGCACTAGGAAATAATGCAACTCATGATTACTAAACGACTAATGTAAAACTCAATATTAATATGACTTGATTTAATATGAAGAAGTACTTGGCTTTAATCTCATTTCCTATTGTTATAATGTTGCGTGGATTATGATGTTACACAGTGGACATAGAATGACAGGCACCAGAGGAAGTCGCTAATTACAATTTTGATTACAGTTAGAAATTAAAAAAGATATCCTTATATTAAGTGTACAATTTAAAATTTGTCTTACTGCACAAAAATAAATGTCATCTCATTACAGTTTTTCACTGAGTAACAGACAATCACTTTATACTAATCCGCAAATAACAATAACAATCATGCCGAACCACACTCTCATATTAAGTGAATTGTAGTTGTTTGAGAAAATATGCCACTTTGTAGAAAATTCAGTGTAGTGTAGTGCAGTGATGAAGTGTAGAAATTAATTGTTTAGTTACAGGCCCTGGAATGCTCTACTAGAAACTATGTTAATGTCATCCGACCTTAGAGCTTAGAATTGTTAGACTGAAGCTGGCCACCTCTTAACATTTCTAGTATAGTGTAATGATACGGCTTTAACTATGTTTTATTATGTTCCCCTCTTTGTTTAGGGTTTTGATTTCTTCATAGATTTTTCTATGATTCGGCAAATAAAATTATTCGCTATCTGCCTCAGACGTTTGAATAACACGGTTGTAATGTAGAAAAAATTCTGTAATAAGTACCTTCGATTACCATCTCGAACGTACCGATTGAGGTTATTTCTATTTTCGTAGTTATCTTTGGAATTACCACACGCTGACGTATTCTTGGTCTTCGCTCGTTCAGTGAGAATCCTGTTAATTTAATACCTTCGAGAAATAAAACACGTGGAATTGTATTTGATAATAATAAAGTTCAATATTTATTTTATTCACGTTTTTGGAAAATTATGTATTCGATATTAACAATAGCATAGATCGATTCTGTCTCAGGGTACGATTTCTTAATTTTTTAAATTAATATTATAATGTCAGGTTCTTTGGACTGCTATGCAAGGTTCATTTACATTAAAAGAAAAACAAGGAGTACATTACAGTACAAATATAGTAATACTTATCATCTAACACAACAGAAATAATGGTAATTAAAATTTAAAATACATTACTAGAAATCCTTTAATTTAGTCTAATGCCGCAAAGCATCATTGACTTGAAGAATTGACGAAGGCAATATGGCATCTATTTGGTCTGCTGTTAATCGTGTGAAATGTTTACCCACTGTTTTTATTAATAAAATAAATGTCACTAAGTGTTCACTATTTATTACTTATATTTTCTTTGTGCAATAATGTTTTTATCGGCTGCAAATGTTGTTGGGTTATTCTTGGTGTTGATAGTGATAAATCGTAGATTGGATATTACCTGTAGGTTAGTTGAATGGTAGAGATATTTACTGTTTATTATTTAGTTTTATTTTATTTTTCCTTCTTGTTAGTTGTTCCGTGCTTAGTTATATCTTCATTTTTAATATTATTTTTAATCAATTTTGGATATTATTTTCATTAATTCAGTAAATTTTCTTCCTTCTCAGATTAGATTCCTTTATATAAATTTTGTATCTGCACTGAACTCAACCGAACTCTCTCGTGTCCAACAATAAAGTGTTTGTAATTTCTTCTTATTTCACTGAGTTGACTAAAAATTACTATGATCCTTATTGGTCCATTTTGTGAGGTTTAGGTGTCACATGACACCGGTTATAAAAAATACATTATTTTTATATTTTACACTCAAATTACTCCTTAATTATTACATAATCAGGCTTAATATAATTTACATGTTGTTATTCCTGGTAAAATATGAACAATTTGGTACCACTCATGACCTGTATTGGTAACTTAATAACTAGTTTTGGGGATTTTACTTTTACAAAACAGAACATTTTAGAATTATGGATGACTGATTGATATGACATTTTGGGTAAATTATTATTTGAAATTATTTATTCCTTGCCTTCTAGTAATATTAACTCCTCCAGAACTAAAAAAAACTCTTAACTAAAAATCATGTCTTAATGACTACAACTTCACCTAATGCTAAATAACAACACACTTTTAAACAATTGTCTGTGTGATTAACAAATAACAATATTATATCTGTGTTTACAGTCCATTTTGGATCTGTCTTTATTCGTCTTTGATCTTCATCCTTATTATATTGTCTGTGGGATGGTTATTGATTATTTTCACTGTTTTTTACTTTGACACTGTTGTATTTTTTTAGTTTACCTCTAATCACTGTACCTCTTATTCTTAATTACATTTAGTGAACTAGTTACTATACATTTGTTACATATTATTTGCTCTACAGTTGTACTGTACTCTTTGTTTTATTATTATTTTCTTTATTTACTGCTCCTAATCTATGTGGGTATTGTCTAACTAGTATAGTTGTTGGTCATAGTCATGTCAGTTATTGGGTTTGGTGTGTTAATTTGGTCTACACCTTCCTTTCTATTTGGGACTTCAACTTTACTTGATAGTAATAATACTGCTTGTTTCTATATGTGTGCTACTCTTCATGGTTTATTATTTGTCTTTAAAAGTACAGATTTTGGTCTTGTTACAATAGTCATGATGTTCGTGTTTTAGAAAAAGTAAATCATCAATGCCCATTTCCAGAATTTTAACGCAAATACTGAAAAACTGTTAACATTTAAAGATATAATAAATAGAGTATACATGTAATAAATGTAGTTTATAAGTAGATTTGTAACACAATATTATTTCAGCTCAGTTCCTCCACATCGTACATTTATATAACAGTAGTAGTAAACTTCGTTGTTTTCAGTTGTTTGTGTTGTAACACAAATTCAGTCAAGTGAAGGAACGTACTGGTTCATTAAGCATGGAGAATTTCTGTTTGTTGAACGTGAACAAGAAACTAGACTCAAGAAGTAGGTTTTTGTAATTTCTGTTAATGCTTAAGCTGAAAGATTTTCAGGTGTTTTTTTACTACCAGTGTGTGTGTGTGTGTGTGTGTGTGTGTGTGTGTGTGTGTGTGTGTGTGTGTGTGTGCCTTTCCAGTGACTCATAAGGTCTGTTGTGTTTTTATTTTGTTCTAATCTTCTTATTTGTCTCTTCGCACTTTTGTTTCGCCACAAGTGTTTCACAAAATTTGGTTTTGGTTCTTAACATATTTTCAGTTTGATTCTATATAATAACTTTTGGTATTTATCAAATTCTTTTTTTTTTCAACAAGAAGTTTAAAAAATTTACAATTCAGTCCTGTTTGAACATTGTGTTGTGAATGTGTGTTACCGACTTCTCCTGTAGATATTTCAGATATCAGTTTTGTGTATGCATAATCTTAGCTGTAAGTTATTTTTTCTTTTTTTTTTTAATTATTGTTGCAGTTAAGGTTAAGAAAGTTGTAAAAAAAGTTTTTTTTGCAGATTTTTTAATTGATGATTTTTTGACAGGGCTCAAGAGTTTTCTCCTAGTAAAACATCAGAACCCATAATTATATACATTAGTTACATACAGTACTTAAAGGTATTATGTATTAAACATACAGAAGGATTTTGTAAAAAACACAAAATGTGTCCGCCTATTTTTCTATTATTCACGTTTTGTCACTTACGGTTGTGTTGAGAATATGCCTCTTCATAGTGCCAGCACATAATTAAGTTGTTTATGTGTTTTCTTCTGTATTTTCCATTTGATTCCTATTTTCCACTGTATTTTGCTAATGATACCATCCCGCCCCCAATTGTTCTGAGGTGGCTGGCTGTACCAAACTAATCTTTTCCGATCTGTATTTTTTGTACAGAGAAGCTGTATTCCCTTTACACCATATTTTGAACTCCATAATTTTCTTAGTCATCATCATCATCTTCAAGGATTAAACCAAGGGTGGTTTGTTCCGGTCTCAAATAGGTAAAGATTACAGCTGGTCACTCCAGCGGTTCCTCAGATGTCCCACACCTCTCTGTCCCCCAGGCTTATAGTTCCGGCAGTCATCCATTCTGTTAAGATGTTCCCACCAATTCAGCCGATACTGGACGATCCTCTCGAGTATACTATCATATATTCAGTTCCTGCCATATATCTGTGTTTTTTCTATGGTCATGGAGAGTATACCCTGCCACATGCCTGAGAAATCTCATTTCAGCTGCTTGGATGCGACTGGCCTGGCCTTTTCGTTAAAGTCCAAATTTTTTTTCTTAGAAAAATTTTCTTAGTTGCAATGTTTTTTATGACACTTACATATTATCCTCTAAGATTTTTTGTGTCATAATTGGACTTGAGAGGCAAGGCTAGCCACAAAAATGTTAACAATTTGTTTTTATTAGATTCATTTTGTTTTAATTGTCTCCAAGTCACGTTACTAAATATTTAGAATTAATATTAGGCAATTACCTGTATTAACTTCCGTCTTGTGACTTATTTAGTTTTTTCTTAAAACGACGAGTTTCGAGAATAAATTCTCATCATCAGGTTCAAATACTATAAAATCATCAAATTCACCCAAAAGGGGTCGTCAACTAGTTAAAATACACAAACACAAAAACACCACACATAATTTAACACCAACACAGTCACGGCACAGTCCGATGCGCATCGTCTCGTTGCCAACGACCAACTGTTGCATTTTGTCTTATACGACCGTTATCACTGCCCGCTGACCCGTCGATATCGATGGCCGTGTTGTACAGCAGATTCGATCGGAACGAAACTTTGTCGTTAAGTAGCTGGTCCATTTGTAACTTAGAAGCCCTGTATATCTCATATTCCTCCACAGCGTTCATGTATGCACCCTTTTTACAATTATGAAGCAGTTTAAAGTTTGTGTGGAAGTCTGAGTACTTATGATTATACAGCATTAAATGCTGAGCGTAACTGGATCTAGTTTTCGAGATATCACTTTTGGGCAGGTGTTCTTTAAAACGTTCGGCTGACGGCCTGCCCGTTTGTCCTATATAGAATTTGTCACAGTCATCGCATTCAAGCTTGTACACTCCAGTTTTCTCTTCAGCCGGGATATGAGTTCTTTGTCCCAAACGTTTTTTGATGTTATTTGTGGTTTTAAAGGCCACTGTTATTTTACGTTTTTTCAGCTCATTCTTTACAATGACTGGTAGTACATTCGTGTACTCAGTTACTATAAACTTAGTATCTTCTTTAGATGGGCCGGTTAATCTGCTTTTACTATTGATTTTTACCGAGTGTTTTCTTATAAGCTTGTCTATGATTCCACTGTTATACCCATTAGCGATAGCTATACTTTTGATTATATTAGTCTCTTCCACTCTGTCTTTTTGCTCAAGGGGAATAGCAAGCATTCTATGAACGAACGCGTTGAAGGCTGCCATTTTTTGGGAATATGGATGGTACGAATCAGCATGAATAGTAATATTCGTGGTGGTGGGCTTTCTATAAATTTGGAATCTAAAACGGTCATTATATTTGCTGATAGTGAGATCAAGAAAGTTCAGGCAGCTATTATTCTCCATTTCTAGGGTAAATTGGATTTTCATGTTTATGCTGTTCATATATCCTTTCAAATTTTCTATTTGTCTACTCGTTCCATTGAATATCATAAAAGTGTCGTCAACGTAGCGTACGTAAAATTTAATTTTGTCTCGCTGTTTATTAAGACTAGACATTAAAAATGTATTCTCAAAGTGGTTCAAGTATAGGTCCGCTAAAACATCGAGACAAAATTAATATATATATATATATATATATTACTATAATACTTATAACTATTTTACCTCAAGATATATTTTTTTTTCCTTTAGGAACATGTTTCGGGAGATCCTGTTCTCCCATCTTCAGCCTTCGCCATCTTGCTTCTGGTGCAGTATTTGTGTGTTGGCTTCTGGATGTTATTAAGGTGGTTTGTTGGTCTTTGGTCCTTCAATGTTGCATTATTGTGTATGGTTGTGGTATCTGTCTTTGTATTTTGTGTATTTTCGATGTTGAGTGCTTTGAATATTGTGTCATGTTTTGTATTGATTTGTATTTGTTCTGGTATTAATTTGTTTTGTGTTTTATGTTTGTAAATCTGTAAATTTTCCCAAATGTTCATTATGGTGCCTTTGTGTGGTATATGTTTTATTAGTGTTACATTGGTTATGTCTGCACATCGCTACGGATCTCCCAAGTGACTAACGATTCAACATCATACTGTGCCTGCACTTATCTATCATATTGTTACTGTGATCTACTGATCATCGTATGGTACAGTGGAAAACAAAATACAAGACACCAAGTAAATCACTAATCTCCAGCTTTAATTATCACAATTAAACCGTTTGTACTCAATAAAATAGTCTCTCACAACAAATCAAATAAAAATAGTTCACTCGCAATAATAATGTCAACAAGTCTCGCACAATTATAAAACGCGTAACACTCCGCCACAATACTTCGAACCGCACTAGAATAAATCACTTCACTAAAACTGAACGTAGCATCGCTGAAGTCTTGTATTTACCCACTGATATTCCAGAATATTTTGTAATAGGTGTCTACTAGAAAACACTAGAACGTAATTGATTGTGGCCTTAAACACAGCGCGCGCGGACCGGAATGGTCTGGAAAAGTCTTGTTGAGGACGCGTGACAAGTGTTTGTAATTGTCCTTCTTCTCAAAGTAGCAGCAATATGTACGCACACACACATTACAGCCGGGCTCTGCCGAGAAACACGTAGCATGTTCTGTAAGGTCATAACAGTATTGTCCTAGCACACGTATGATTTCTGCAAACTCATGGACGCACTGGAAGTGTTTGAAATTTACAGAGCCTCCAAAACTCAAGGTGATCAGGTTCTAAACGAAAAACTTTCTTTCAAATCCAACTAGCTTTATGATTTGTTTATTGTAATGACAAATAGCTTTAATAATATGACAAATAGTTTTAAGAATACCAATCACAATATCACTTTAATATGTCGTATAATATTCATAACATTACTTTTATGTGGGTTGGGGGTTCTCTAGTATACAACAATGTCTAATATTCAGAGCTCCTGGAATGTTTTCAGTATACCAGTATAAAGAAATATTTTATGTATACAGCAACTTGACAAGTGACCATTGTGTGGTAATTATTAACAATATTCTATATTACTAGCCGATAAATATTATTATTAGATTTGTGTATGGCAGGAGTCTCCAAACTACGGCCCACGAAGGGTCATTGTCCGGCCTGCGGCCGGCCAATGCTGCGTGCACTTTTTAAATAGATCATCAAAATACCTCAAATATTGTAACGTTGTACTAAATACCTAAACAAGAAATAAGTTCAGTAAAATGTTATATTATTTTATACAAGTTTAAAACATTTACATGGTTAATGTGCTTGTTCGTCCGGCTGCCTTGAATGAATCACGCTTTTCAAAGATATAAGAAATATCTTTGTATGTTATTTTCCCATACTTTTATTTACATTATTTTGAATATATGAATAAATTTTGTTTTCTTTGGATACGTATGCTTAATTTTTATTAAATACCTATTTTATTGAGTTGATTATTTCGTAAACTTAACAAAATAAGTTTACAATGTGTGTGTGTGTGTGTGTGTGTGTGTGTGTGTGTGTGTGTGTGTGTGTGTGTGTGTGTGTGTTGGCCCAGCTGACTTCCAAGATTTTTCAATTCAGCCCTCAAGTGAAAAAGTTTGGAGACCACTGGTGTATGGTATCAGTTAATTATTTAATTAAGTGTTAAGTTCCATAACTATAGGCTATCTTGGTTGTAATCGAAATGTGTAGAAAGTGGAAATTTGTTTAGCATTTTGAAGGTAAGTTAATAGTGTAAGACAAGGTGTATTTTTTTACATTCCATCATCATCATCATCTATACACTATGCCTAACCATTTTTAAAATCACTTGACTCTGATGAGACTGCTTGTTTTATTTAGCGATAATTCTCACGTCTCATTGACACCTTGTGATCTTCGGAACATGTTTTGCTAGGCCTTACTAATTCTTTCCTCTATAAGATGTTGCCTTCAAAACTATTAAAATCATTACGGTTTGTGATATTATATATAAATTAAATGGCAGTTTTTCCATCCCGGATTAAATTTATTAAACCAGCCTATAAATTTGACCTTTCTACAATCCATGCCTTGTAGTTACGTTTCTAATTGCCAGTGGGTGGTTGAAAAATTTGGGGGTTGCAGTTGGGTTGGATGGTATTAAATTGTTTTATTCTCTGAATAGAAAATGTCCAAGTCTCCTCCCTTCCAAACAGTACACAAGGAAAGCAAAATAATGCAATTTTAGTGTCACACCCACATAACCATGAATATTTATTGTATAATTCTTTTTTAAATGTATGATTAAATATTCTGTTACCTGATTAATATTTGAAAGTGTAGGCCTACCTGCTCTCTTAATTTCAATTTTTTCCTCAAAAGGGCATAAACTGGACAGCGTTTTTGTTAAGTTTATGACAGAATTCAGTTAAATATAACAAATATCTTACACTATGACACCTTATATGTATTATTATTTACATTTACGATGAATTGGACTGACACTTAACTGACACGAATAACGAACTTCACAAAAAATTTGACTGACATTAACTAACTCAACTTGTAACCCCTCTTTAAAATTTTTATGCTTTATAAAAAAAATTTCGTTTCCTTCGAAAAATTTTTTTTGTAATTTTTTTTTAATTTTTATTTATTTATTTTTTTTTTTGAAGAGGGGCCACTAAATATTTAAAACTAGGCAGAAGACCTAGAGAAGCAAAAGAGCGATGGGTCCAGTGAGATGGGACTTGCAATTAAAACTCACTATTAACAACCAATAACAACTTTTATTTCAAATATACCAATTAAATCGCAATAATTCAACTTCAATATAAGATACAATTCCTAAATTTCAATTTCAATCTTAATACAAAACATTAATTTTAAATCTCAGCAATTCAAGTTTAATATAAATATAAATTTTAATTTTCAATAATTCAATTTGGTATAAAATATAAATATAAATTTTAATTGTAACATATCAGTCAGCACCCATTTTAAGTTTCCAACTTCCCCAAAACTACCCAAATTAGCAATTTAATATTTATAATCTAATATAATATAATTTAATATTTAATTCAAATATTAAATTTGATATTAATATAATCTTTATAATTGCATGGTTGCATAAACAGTCCCCGTACATAACACATAGAAATAACGCATACATGATTCACATAATTACACATATAAATATATACACCTATCACAGACACATATTCAATAGCACCACATAAATAACAAACACCCTTATAACATTAAAGCCTTGCCACCTGCCTATATATCTTTTCTCTCTATACATACATCGCCCCATCATATGGAAATTTCAACTACCACACATAATACATACATCAGTATACATACATCTAGTGCCCCCAGAATCTGGGTTGGCCAGAATGCAAGCCCTTGAACCGTGCGTATAACTTAGTGAATTTATAATTACAAGTTATTGGAGAAAATCAGACAATAATAATAGAATCAGACAGAAATAATAATCAGAAATTGACAATAATAACTCTAAAAGAAACCTAGCTACAATCTTTATGTGACCTGAACAGTATGAGTGAATATTGTGACATGATAATTTAATATTTTTCCAAGAAATCTGGTTTGACAAAATAATTTAAAAATAAGAGTTACAACTTTTATGTGACATGAACAGCCTGTGTGAATTTACAATATTATAATTTATAAATCTTTAAGAAAATCTGGTTTGGCCAGGCAGCCGACATGTTCCTAAGCATGACCGTACATACATTTATCTGTGCATGGGGCCTGCATATATCTGCATGCAAAACCTGCCTACGCAAGGTCTAAAGAGGGGACCGGACTGAAACTGAATAAAAAAGACTTATAACCCTTACATGACCCAAATGTGAATATGTATACCAAATGATCTAAATTTAAATATGTAATAAAACCGCAATTACCATAGATAACCGAACAGGAATTATAACTGAACCAGACCAGCCGGTCGGGTTCATCCTGTCACCAACAGCACCCCCCCTACATATCTAAAATTCCGGTCCCCTAATACTTGAACAACCCCCGTTTTAGTATCCGAGTGAGAAAATGTGGTGCATGAAAATTTAATTAGCCTCGGACACATGCCGGCCCCCCCGGGCGTACACTTAATGTCGAATGTAAGTAATTCTATACATAAAGTCCCCGAAATCCGCCCACACTTATATCCCGTTGGATCGGGGCCCCATTAAAACGTTTATAAGATGAAAACAATATCATGTGTGTCACAAAATACCCCACAAGTTTTATTAATTGTTATCTGCACAAATCAGTGGTGTCTATGTAGGCCAGAAATAATAAATGGTTGAATATCACCTTATTTAAATTAAGCTGTGGTCCTTGAGTCCAACGTCTAGTTTGTGGAGTTTTGCTGAGGCATGATGGTCTTGCCGTTCCTTCCGACAGGTGAAGTCGAGAGCCTCTTTTTATAAGTTCAGGAGCAGATGGATATGGCTCGGCCGGGTCCTCGACTTGGGCGCAGGGACCCGCAGATCTGTACTAGTTATCTAGCCATTGGATAATGAAACAAAACGATCAAAAAAGACTTCAGCTCTGTCGTAGAGAAGCAGGTGTACACAGTATGGCGGGCGGAGCCAGACAACGTAATTCAGTACCAGTCGGCACCGAGACGAATCACGCATATACAGCCCACTAGAATGCGCTGGCAGGTACAACGGCAAAATAGATTTACCCCGTTAAATCAAGATATCGCTAACAATTTTGTGTTTGACATAAATATTATATATATATATATATATTTCAATCACTTTCTGCTACAGTGATTAGTACCAGAACAAGTTAATACCAGAACAAATACAAATCAATACAAAACATGACACAATATTCAAAGCACTCAACATCAAAAATACACAAAATACAAAAACAGATACCACAACCACACACAATAATGCAACATTGAAGGACCAAAGACCAACAAACCACCATAATAACATCCAGAAGCCAACACACAAATACTGCACCAGAAGCAAGATGGCGAAGGTTGAAGATGGGAGAACAGGATCTCCCGAAACATGTCCCTAAAGAAAAAATACATCTTGAGGTAAAATAGTTATAAGTATTATAGTAATATATATATATATATATATATATATATAATTTTCTTATATAAGCGCCGGTTCGTTGACAAACCGGCACAAACTAACATAACAACAGAACCTTACAAATTCCAACCTGGTGGAGCTGTGACATACAATCAGGGTTTGCAGTTCCTAATCACACCAAGCGAACCTATATTGTTGTAATAGGAACACTCCTGGAACACTCGAGTCTAGCCAGCCAGAGCACTATGCCCATTGTATCATTGTATTTCCCCATATACAAAGCACGTTACAGTTGGTGCATACACCGTGGCAAGAGCATGTACGGTTTTTAGTATTGCTCTATACTTTTCAATCGGGAAATGATTAATTATGATTATTTAGCTTGAAAACACTATTATTAGTTATTGTTTTATTCATAATTGTATAATTTAAAATACAATTCGGGATGTAGGCCTAATGTGCAACCGTGCAACTTAAGCATGGGCCACCACTGCTAATTACCTGTGTGTTATTTGTTAATCTTTCATTACAGTTGACTCCAGTTGCATCCACGCTTCCTGATTCAGAAAATCCTGTCATCACAACTTACAACTCTCACTTCCATAAAACAATGTCCTCCATGTTCAACGATTTCCCCAAAGCTTTCCTTACCCTGTGTGTTGGTGTGTCAATAAATTTTTGTGTCTATTATTGCTTGTATTATTTTGTGACTAAACTTTTAACTTATGTTGCCTTCAGTTAGTATGCTTTCTGGATAATTAGAATAGTTTGAACTTGTTTGATTTTGTTATTCTGTGTTTAATATGTATAACTTATCTCTGAAGTAAAAATAATAAAACAAATGTGATGCTGAGGTCATGAAGAAATACTGTAAAGGAAATATAAAAGGATTGTGTTCATCCAACATTTTTGAGACCAAGGTTTTGTTGAATTAGCGAAAATCCTGGATTACCGAATTTTTGATAAATGAAGGATGAAAAAAGAAATTACCAGAAACTACTTATGACACTTAGTACATAAGTGTACTATATAGTAGTACTTATATTTAGTATACTTTAGTGTACTAAATAAATAGATTGTTATATTATTTAATTACTGACCAATAAATCTTACTATGTAATATTAATAATTTTTATTCAACTTTTGCTCCGGGTGTCATCATTACAAGCAATGAAATTTTACTTACCTTTAGGCCAGAATTCGTTTAAGCGAAACTCAAAGTAGCGGAAAGTGTTATTTGAAATAATGACACTTGGTTGAAATGTTTACCATATGACATTACCTTTTAATAACATTTTTTAATTACACAACATGTGATCCGTGCGAAATACACACGCTACTATATACTATGATAGATTGCGCCATGAGACGCAGTTCCACTATACAAGTTAAAAAAATCCCCTCAAACATTTCAATAGCCCTCTAAAATACATAATATGAAAATGTTGTTAATATATATTATTACAATGTTAAACATATATGTATATATATATATATGTGTAAATTTACGTAAAAATGGTCACAACCCAGCACTTGTTAATAGTATCTGATAATTATACTCTCTCTCTCTCTCTCTCTCTCTCTCTCTCTCTCTCTCTCTCTCTCTCTCTCTCTCTCTCTCTCTCTCTCTCTCTCTCTCTCTCTCTCTCTCTCTCTCTCTCTCTCTCTCTCTCTCTCTCTCTCTCTCTCTCTCTCTCTCTCTCTCTCTCTCTCTCTCTCGCACTCTCTGGTACAATTATTATGAGCTCATTATAAAAAGTTAGTTTTGTTATTTTAATGAATTAAATGGTCATTTATAATTTTGAAATTATATTATTTGTTGTAATGAAATATTAAAATTTGTTGTGGCCAACGGTACTTAGCTGCAGCTTTTGTCGAACATCGTACACCTCGAATTCGTTGATTCTGGACTGTCACATATCGTCTTCGGGCACACGCTCTCTATCGTAGCATCCACCCTGGATCAGACTTCTGCCAGATTCTTTGGCTGCACTTTTAAAAATCTGGACTGTCACATATCGTCTTCGGGCACACGCTCTCTATCGTAGCATCCCCCCTGGATCAGACTTTTGCCAGATTCTTTGGCAGCACTTCGCGAATTACACTTTGTTGATGTTCTAACGAAAATTGTTTACTGTACCACTGTTAATAATACATTTTGGTGGTGTAATACCACCCTTAGTGAATACGCCGGCCGGCACGGTTCACTGTCTGTACGGAAATGACACAGTTTCATAACTGTGTATTGCAGAGGTGGGGCAAAACTACGTCACTGGCTCTTTGTTCAGCAGCCCAGCCCAGTCGAATACAAAGCGCCTTGCATTCTTTGCGTCTGACGTAAACATGGGTTGGTCTTGTTTACTTGTTATTGTGACAAACAGTTTCTGTTACATTTGTAATTTTCCACTGAATTCGACATAAATCCTGTTAACTTAATATTGCGTTGTGGACAATTCTCACCAAAACTTTTATAGGGAATACAAAATAAAATTATTATTATTAAAAATGTTATAAAATAAAATTACAATAATTATGTTTGGAACCATAGGTTTACAAATTTATTATGGTACCAGAATTGTACCATCACAAGATTTATTGTATTTATAGTTTAAAAGTAACCTATCAGACTTCATTTGAACTGTTCAGTTCATGAGATTTCATTTTAAAGAAGTAGTGGGCAAATAACGTATGTGAAGCCCATTATATAATAGGCCTGCCTCTTAAAATTTTCATGAAGCCAGAAGCTGACAATGATATTTGTTTGTTGCCCATAAGGAACTGTTTTACTGCCGTTTTGTTGAATTTTTTTCAGAAGTAAAATATTAACACATTGAGCCCTAGCCACCTTGGAGAGCTGCATACTCCCATGGTCTGAGCATTTTTATGTAAATTTCAACCTAATTTAAAAAACAGTTTTTTACTTATTCCTAATGTACACATACTGCTTGAAAACTTAAATGATATAATGAAAGGTTTTATATGATATAATGTGTCCAATACCATGTCAAATATACTCCTCTATAGCAATCCAAATTACACAATTTTCAGAAGTCTAAAATATTTCACGTCAGTTTTTGCACATCAATATCAGGTATCAATATTGTACATAAATATTATTTAAGAGAGTCTTTAATGCTATCACAGCTGGCGTCCACATAGTTGGAAACATTAGTAGCCAGGCTGTTAGGTCGTGGCCTCCAGTTTATGCTAACAGATGTTTCGGCTTCACCATTGGAGGCCATTATAAATTCTGGTAACAATTGGGACAGTGTCCACCAATTAACCCCAGTGACTATGTATTTTGTCTAAGAAGGCCCGCTTATATAGACTTTCATATGATCTAAGCTGGAGAACAGCATTGACCAACCAGCATCAAGTGCTATCTAATTGGCTTGGGAGGACATCATGCCAAATCCTGTTTTCTCCTATTCTATTCATTGTGACAGAACCATTTTTAAAGATCTCTATGGACTCCATGTGCACCTGAGAGCAGTGGCGGCCCGTGCTTAGGTTGCACGGTTGCACAACCCCCATTAAATTCCGAATTGTATTTTAAATTATAGAATTATGAATAAGACAATAAGTAATAATAGTGTTTTAAAGCTAAATCATCGTAATTAATCATTTACCGATCGAAAAGAGCAGAGCAATTACTAAAAACTGTACACTCTCTTGCCGCGGTGTACATGCCAAGTGTGCACCAACTGCGACGCACTTTGTATATGGGGAAATACAATGGAGCAGTGTTCTGGCTGGCTAGACTCGGTTGTTCCTATTGGAGCAGTAGGCTTGCTTGGTGTGATTAGGGACTGCAAACTCCGCTTGTATCTCACGGCGCCACCAGTCTGTTAGCTAAGAACGAAGGTAGCCGAAGTTGTCCGAGCGGTTTCACAATCGTCAGTCTGCAGACTCAAGTGTAAATAACATGTGGTGCGCCGGTTGGAAGTTCGTTGTTAGCGTCAGTTAAGTGTCAGTCCAGTTCACCGTTAAATGTAAATAATAGTACATATAAAGAATTAAGGTGTCATAGTGTAAGATATTTATTATATGTAACTGGTAGGACGCAATTAATTCTGTTGTAAACTTAACAAAAACGCTGTTCAGTTTACGTCCTATTAAAGAAAAATAGAAATTAAAGATAGTAGGTAGGCCTATACCAGACCTTTCAAATTTTAATCAAATTGTAAAATCAGGTAACAGAATATTTAGTCGTAAATTTAAAAAAGATTCATACAATAAATAATATTCGTGGTTATGTGGGTGTGACACTAAAATTGCATTATTTTGCTTTCCTTGTGTATTGTTTGGAGACGAGGGGACTTGGACATTTTCTATTCAGAGAATAAAACAATTTAATACCATCCAACTCAACTGCAACCCCCTAATTTTTCAACCACCAGCCGCCACTGCCTGAGAGTAGTAGGCACTCTCTGAGGATAAGATCTTGGTCTCCTCAAGGAGAACGCGATGATCAGCGTTGGATATCAAGTTGGTGTTGCCCTCCACAGTTGTATAATACAACTTACCAAACAATCCTATGAGCCTATTAAGAGCTATCCAGTTCAATATAAACACTGCTAAATTAGTGGAGAGGTAGTCTCATGGTTAGGATCTGAGAGTGGAATGATGTGGACACGTCAGGTAGGGCTTAATGTGTGAAACTTCCATATTTTACCACATTATAGTAGGCTGTTTGGCAGCTTCATTACAAGAAACGCTGCAGTTAATAGTGTTTTACTAATAGGCATGTTGGATTAATGCTGTACTAACAATACTGTCTACTTTTTATACCACCAAAAGTTAGGAAGAATGGGCTGCCTTCTGTGAACCAGAAGACAGGCTAATGCTAAATTGAACATCGTGTTGTCAGGTAATACTACATTTTAAAGCTTTGGTGGTGAACATTTTGTTGAACATTCATTAAAATAAGTATTTCACAATTGGAATAATTTTTTAGAATTATTTTTCTCTATCAGTTGGCTTAATTTATCAAAAATAATCAGTGTCAGTGTTATATTATTACTTCAGTTTCAGTGTGTGTATTAGGATATTTGTTAAAAAGTAAATTAAAATGTGTGGATGAATGTCAAAGCCTGATTTTTGCAAACAAATGTTACAGGCTCACATGAAGATTCTGCTGATTCGACCAGTAACCAGTACGTCCCGTGCGAACAGCTAGTTGCCGTTGATATGTCGATCGCCAGAGAAGAAGGCGAAATCGATCCTGCCGACGTTAAGGGAAACAGTTTGCCTGTATTCTGTTGCAGTAAGTGTAACCGTGTGTACCTTAGAGAGAACGGGCTGAGGCAACATATACGGCTCGAGTGCGGACAGATTCCGAAATTCTGTTGTTCCGTGTGTTTGAGGAAGTTCCATCGCAACAGCACCTTGAAAAGGCATGTACAGGCTGTTCACATGAAACAGATTGCTGGCAAAAGAGGCAGAAGAAGAAACGGCAGGCTGAACAGGAGTGACGGAACTCAAGAATCTCGTGCTACCGTGTCTCCAGAAACGGATACGCCTCAGGAAATTGTTAAAACAGAGAAAACCATGACATAGTTTAAAAATGTTTTGAAAATCACAAACGTGTGTGCGTGCATGCATGCGTGATCCTGTATGTATAATCTGTAAGTACAAAGTAGATGTAAGAGCAGAGAGTTAATGTTTGAGTTGTTCATACCATTGTATTATATGTAATATCTGTGTACATACAAAGAATATTTTGCTGTTGTTGAAGAAACATTGAAGCGTAGGTATGTGAACAGCTGTGTCATTATACAACTGGGTATACAACAGTGTAATTAATTTTACAGTTGCTTTGTATATACACTAGAACCTTGGTCATCTGAACTATTTGGGACTGGGGATGATCGGATTGTCAAATATCCTGGGAATTCCAAGTTGAAAATAAACATTTAAGTAAAGGAATGAAACTTCAGTAGACAGTGAGTCAAACAGTTTATTTTGACCAACAGGAAATTATGCTACGTTTTTGAATGTACAGTAGGGTGTCAGTTATCCAAATTTCAAATAGCCGAACCACCAAATGTCTGAATTCTCGAAGAAGAAAAATTTGCTAATAGGATGTATTGTTGGTTGCTATAATTAAGTGTTACATATACTGAACATCGTTCATTATTAATTGATTCGATTTTATGTATTATGTCTTTATGTTACCAATAATGAAAACTATTTTTTTTAACAGTATGATAGTATGAATAGGTGATGGATGGGAAGACTGTACGTGTTGGAGGATTCCTGTTTTTAATTTACAGTTATATGGGAGACATTTTATATATTTAATGGAATGTTGTCAATACTGTACTCTGACGAATAAGAGATCTAATAGCTATTGCTTATGATTTGGAAAACACTCTTGTTTGTATTTCCTATTTTAATTAATCGTTATTCATCATCATCCATGGCTCTACAACCCTTGGTGGGTTTTGGCCTGCTCCAAGAGTCGATTCCAGTCCTCCCTATTGCATGCCTGGGCTTTCCAGGTTCTTATGTTCAGCATTTATTGTTATTACAGTTTTGTTATTTTAACAGATAGTAATTTTTTTGTACCTGCAAAAAAAACATATCGTTTGGACCATAGAAACTAAAACTGAAATTTTGGACACACTTTGAAAGCAGATAGTTGGTGTCGTTGCCTAAACCACATAAGGTTGGGAAGGTCTTATGAATGATATAAAAAGCAGTAAAGAAGTCGTCTTAGAATACTTAAAATACTCGATAATGATGACCGTTTGAAAGAAAGGAAAACAGTTGAAGACAGCTAACTAACACTAGGTCCTTAAAAAAGTGCTGTTCATTCAGAAATATAATTCACGTGAGCTAATATGAAATCATTTACAGTATGAAAAGCATTTGATTCGAATAAAATTTACTTAGTACCCCCCCTTATTTTAAACTGTGTTTAGGGTGGTTAGAAACGTTCAAATCATGTCATGAGAATTGTGAAATCTAGGAGAAATTATATCTAATGATTGTTGAATCAGCAAAAAATTTGTTTTGTAATTTAATTTTACTATATTTTAAGTACTGTATGCTGCCCACTTATCACACTACATTGTATAACGTATTATAGTTTTCAGTGTATTTGACTATCTGAATTATCGTATATCTGAACTACTCTCAGTCCCAATTAGTTCGCATTTATATATGAGCTCCATTGTATTACATTTAGAAACAAAATTAATTCTTCAAATTTTTTATATGTTTAACTGGATTATTTAGTTTATTCTCTGAATTTTAAAATAAAGTAATAGTTGAAGTAAATTTCTGTATACCTAAACAAAAATAATAGTTTGTCTCATGTTTCTGCCAGCTTTCATTATACAATTTTGTTCCAAACACGTTTAAGTAGATACTTAGGTATTTTAGATTCAGTTTTTTTTAAGTTGTAAATTCATTTCTTTTTTCTAGTTTACATTATTTCTGATTTTACTTATTAAGTTACTTAAATTTTATTAAACTTACTTTACTGATTATTCAGATGTCAAAACCACTACCGCGGTAGCCATTGTGATTGACTACATGTAGGCGTGTTTCTGGTTAGCTAGTTCACGTTCTGACTATACTGGTTCATACTTATTGTTTCTAATTTATTTGTAATTTTTGCTAATGTAGTATAAAAGTTTTTACTTTTTGTTTGGGTGCATTCAAATTCTTGGATGTTTGGATTACCAGTATTCAGACTATCAAGGTTCCACTGTTTATAATTTTGTACAAGTACACAATAATGTATGATGTGAGTAATGTAGTTAATGCTATAGATGTTTGTGTGAAGATAAATATCTGTGTCTGCAGGATATTTTGTGTTGATGGAAAATTGTTCATAGATGTATAAACAAACGTGTTGCTAATTACCATGTAAGATAGGACAAATAGTTTAAACCAGTTTTTAAATACTAACATATAGGAGAATGTTAGGCATGCTGTTTTCATGCACAGTATATTTATAGACTACATTTATGAGATTATTAATTCAGACCATACGATATTATTTGTAAAGTGCCATTCAACAAAGGTTGTGATGGTATAGTAATGGATAAGTGAACCCATTTTTCAGTTAATAAAGTTATGTTAGTGGTTATAGTCACAACCAGAAATAACTGTTGCACACCACTGTAGAATTTTGTTTGTTTGAAAAAAATAAAGACAACATTTTCTGGTGTACGACAGTGTTATATCTGTTTGAACTCTTTTTAATCAAATTATAAGGTACTTAAAAGAGTAAAATACGTGTGCACAATGCACACAATTGTGCAGTGTGTGTGTGTGTGTGTGTGTGTGTGTGTGTGTGTGTGTGTGTGTGTGTGTGCAATAATTTTGTAGATACAATACTATGCATTGTTCTTTTCTCCAGTGGTAGTTCATCATCTTTGTTTGCGGGCCCTGAAGAGGCGTGTTTCTGTTGCTACATTTTGGCACAAACCCTTGTGCCATCTTTTGGCCGACTCCTGCCATACTGGTAGCCTCAGCAACAGAAATAGTCCTATGGAGGGCCAGCAGACAAAGACGAAGATGTGAGCTAAATACCTGAGATAACAATACACGTATATGTGGTTGGGCAGGATTTAAGTACATTGAAATCACTAGTACACGGTTGAACAGTGTGAATCTCATTGTAGTGAAGAGACGGCTAATCGAAGTATTATACTGAACACATAATTCTGTGGTTGTTTGTGTAATAGTATGAACATATTTGAATGTCTAGACTGTGCATAGAACATAAGAGCACTGTTAAACCTTTAATAATTATGTAATCAAGATTGTTTGTATTTTTAAGATAATATTTTGTAGCCTGTTTTTTAATGTGTTTTGATTTTTACTTTACTCTGTAGGTGCAGTCTGTTAGGTATGTACAAGGCCTGACAATAGATGTGCGAACTTGTTGTGATAAAATTTGTATTTAGTTTATTGCTAATTTAAATGTTGTCCCACCGAAGAAATCTTCTCAGGAAGCTATGCATTATCAGCAGTCTTTCCATTGCAAGCGGCTTTGGAACTGATTTGGTGAAGTCACCTTGTGCTGTCATCACTGTCATTAAAATGCACCCTTTTCTTATTTACAGTAGAAACTCGGTAACTCATCACTTGGTAATTACAAGCAAAGTAACATTGTTTTTAAGTTGGTGTCACCCTCCACAATTGTATAACAGAATTAAAATATTGATGTTACAGAGGTGTCCAGTGCAATATAAATGCTGCTAAATTAGTGGCCAAGGTAGACTAATCATTAAGATCTAACAGTGGAATGACATGGACAAATCCCATCATAATCTTTGGTTGATAATCTCCAATAACTTGAACAATTCTTTTATAATAATTCAGTGATCTTTTATAACAAATACCCAATTTTGGACATCCTCCATTGTTGTTATTAGTGAACAAATGTGTTCACAGAACTTCTGGTCACTGACTCTATTCTTCTAGAAATTGTATAACCATTGTTATATGCACCATTATCATACAACATACTCTACAATTTGATAAGGATACTCCTTGCAGTACATACTGCACATCAGTTTTGCAATTTAAAAGAAGATCTGGTTTAGTTAACATTGGAGTAAGTGCTTGTTAGTGACACGTGAGTCAACATAAAATCAGTATTAATCAGTGAGTCGTAATGACTAGTATCAATATCTGTCAGTCATTAATATTAATTTGTTGGTATATAAGGAACATACTGTTTTATCACATTTCTTGTATTCGTTAACAGTAGGCATTTCAGACATTCTGTGCAGTGGCATTGTCAATAATTCAAGTAATACCTATCAGTTAATGTGACAATTTGGCAGTAACTTTTGCCCCGTCTGTTGGTTCAGCCTACCGTCAGGAAGAATGTGCTATCTTAATCAGCACTCTACTTGGTGCAATATTTTTTTATGGTGATTGGGTATTTTCTGTGATTCATATAGTCAGGATGAAGATTACTTTCTAAAGTCATCCCAAATATAGGGATCCAACAATTTTTTAGATCCGTAGTTTACATTTTGTTCTATCCAGTGTTTATTGCATTTAACGGTGTCTGTTTGTATTTTTATAAACAAGATTTTTTGCCCGTTGCGTTCATCTATAAGATGTGCCAGTGAAATTCAGTAATTGCCAAGATAGAGGTTTTTTTTTATCTTCCTTATTCGATGAATATCAGTTTGGTTCCCTTCAAAGTGGTCCTGTTTTGAAGGTATATACTGATGCCAGCAACACTAGTCTTCGGCCATTTAAATTATCTCCAAATGAATTTTATGAAGTCAAATTCACGGTTTGCCATCATAGTGTCCTTGACTCGCCTTTTTCTCTTTGAGTTTTGTTTATTTTTGAAAAAAAAAAAAAGACGAAGTCGCATAGAGACGGACCTGTTGAATTGGCGAAGAGATCTGTTGAAAAGTGATTTTTCCCTTTGTTAAAAATCAATGTCCTTTCAACAAGTCTAGTACTGTAGTAAAATCTGTGAGTTGCTGGTAAAACATTTATGTTTATTTTGCGAGTCAATTTTTCGTGTTACATTATCAACACTTTCTTACATTTGTTTGCACATCAGATGTTCTCAGCAGCAAGTTCTTAAACTTTATGGTAATGCTTTGTAGTTAACACACACTGTTTGGATGACCTGACAGTGTGGCGTGTTGTGTTCAACTTTTATACTATAACAATATTTAAAGATGCAAAAATTTTGTTGTATTTGTAGTTTTTTATTTGATAACTGAAAGTGTATGATATTTGTCACTTGTATAATATTTTGTAAATTGTAAGTAATAAAGTGCAGTGTTAGTTAAGTGTTTAGTTGTAGTGTACATGTTTGGTGTGCATTGTACTCAACATACTGTTTTGTGCAATTGGTGTTCTGTCAATAAATGGTGCTTAGGTATATAGTTTCATATTTGTTATGAATATTCTGTTTAGCCTGACATGTTATATTTACGATTGTTCCCTCTTCTTTGTCTTCATCAAAAAATGAGGCTTTGTTGCACCCAGAAACTCCTTTCCTTTACCCGTCTTTTGAGTGTGTCACATCTAGCTCCTATCATTGTCAAAACCTTATGCAAATTTTTCTCAGCTGACCATTCTCTCTCGTCCCAACAGAAAAACAGATTCCCTTAAAAAATGCTGAGCATAAATTCTAAATCTGAGTGTTAACAATTCTGTCGTACACACTTCCATAATTTGTATAGTTTTCCTATTCTCTTTTATTTCCTTTATACATTCGCATTTGTCTGCCTTGCTGTCCAGTCTGTTTCTACTATTCTTCTTCATACCCACTGCCTCTACCTGGACCTTTTTCACCTTCACCTGCTGTTTCCATATTATGTGCATATTTTTTGTGTGGTAAAACTTATTTTTGTATTTTTGCTCCATAAAACTACCGTTCGATAATCTCCAATAACTTGGACAATTCTTTTATAATAATTCAGTGATCTTTTATAACAACTACCCAATTTTGGGCATCCTCCATTGTTGTTATTAGTGAACAAATGTGTTCACAGAACTTCTGGTCACTGGCTCCAGTCTTCTAAAAATTGTTTAATCATTGTTATATGCGCCATTATCATTATACTTTTTCGTGGAGTTTTTGCCTTCACAGTGTATGGGTGCCATGAGACAAACACTGTGTGTTAATGAAGTAATATACAAACACAAGTCACAAGAACATCACATGGAGCCTGATAAATACTTTTATAAACAAACACAAGTGAAAACCACAGTTTTGATTCATAGAAACATGTTTGAAATAGTGTCTGGGGAGGGAGTGATGTAATGGTGGGATCCATAAATAATTTTGAGGTCGGTACTACAAATTATGAAAAGCTTTCAAGTTTTTTTTCCTTTCAAAATTTAGTTTTTGTGTATTCTTTATCAGAATTTTCAAACATTTAAAAAATAAGACAACATTAATCGGATTTTAACATGTTCTTTTAATAGAGCTGTGGATTTGTTTTATAGAATTTATGAGGGAGGGGGAACTGGTGAAATGTAAGGTATCATTTAGATTAAAACTAACTCCCTGGCTGTTTGGTTGTGATCCAACGTTTCTGACAAAACCAGACGTTTCCGCAGGACCACTGGCTGCCATCTTCAGTGGAAGAAACGAGTCAACACTAACGTGGATGTAGTACATTAAGACCACAGTACTGTGGTTAAGGCTGGAGATGTCCAGCCACGTTAGCATTGACTCGTTTCTTCCACTGAAGATGGCAGCCAGTGGTCTGGTTTTGTCGGAAACCTTGGACCATGGCCAAACAGTCTGGGTGTTAGTTTTAATCTAAATGACACTGGCCGTGTAAGCCTTTCTTTGTACAACTGTAAGGTAACATGTATATATTAAGTTCACCGAATAGTCATGACCTTTTAATGGACTGGGCTTGTACTTCTGAAAGGAAAAAGATTACCTGAAGCAAGCTTTTCTGTGCCTTTGTGTTGACTTGATTTGGTAATTCCTGTAACATTTTCTTGTCTTTTAAGCTTAAGTTAGGTGCCAAATGACGATCGGCCACCATTGATTCTAGATATATTTCTACTACAAGAAGATTAAGCAATTGTGCTTGAACTGCAGTTGTAACAAGTTACTGTATCTTCATTTAGGTTGCGTATCTTCTTGTGTGAATGCACAACTGAGAAATGAGAATCTCTAATCAGTTAGGAGTAACAAGAGGAATTTTAAACCAAGGAGAGCAATGAGGGTGGCATAAGTACCGTAAGGAGAGAATCAGAAGGTCATCATTGTGTGTAACAAAACTATTATTTTCTAGGTGTGTGTGTGTGTGTGTGTGTGTGTGTGTGTGTGTGCGCGCGCGCGCGCGCGTGTGTGTGTGTAGGACAGGTGATTTAACGAGTATTTATTATAAAATATCTAGTTATCATAACAATTTATTTTTCTGTATCAGCTTTAACTTATTTAAAAAAAAAAGTGTTGAAGGTTTCTGACGTATTGTTGAATGTCTAAAAACATACAGTATGATTTCTGAAAGGATTGTAAGTACTGGTAAGTAAAACTGTTATAAGGGAGATGTTTTCCTATGTCATCATAAGTTGGTCTACACACTGAGGGCCCAGTACGTAACAGGTTCTCTATGAATGTTTCATTATGATGTAAGTAAAAATGTTGGAGAATCTTGAGTTTTTTATTACAAAACGAGACCCTTACAGAAATAATGTCTGTCAGTAGACTAGAATGATTATGGTTACTTTGATTCTATGTAGGGTTTAATGCTTTTCAATTTTCTTGTGCCTGTTGCAAAGGAAGTGGTATTTTTACAAGTACAACTATTATTTTGCTTAAAAAAAAAGATTATTTTTTTAGTAAACCTTGACAAAAGTAAGAATGTTACAGTTTTTGGATATACTATAAGTTAAATAATGTAGATAATATGATGTTTAGAATGCCTTGAGGATTCCCAGTTAGTAAAGCTAAGTTATCCACTAGTGCTGGGTGGGATAATACAAAGTCGTGCAAGGTGAAATCAGGCCCTGTTAGTTATTTATTTATTTCTGTTAATATTAATATCGGTTTCTTCCTTGATTGTATGTTTATTATGACATAATGCCTGCCAGACATCATTTATTTATAGTGTGTTTATTTATCATGAATTGTGGGAACCAGAGGATGTAGAGAAATCAGTAAGGCTTTGCCAGGTTGTAAAAACCCCAGAAACATTCTGTTGACCTGTCATCTACATATCAGTGCTTCATTAACTTTAGGCTATTGGGTTCATAAACTTGCGCTGTAACTGTTTAATTTTTTTTTCTCACCATGTATTTCATGTAGTTGAACCGATGAACCATTTTATGAATCTTTAGACAGTATTTGTTTCTCTAGATTTTTGTTTTTGGAAAATTTTTATAAATTTAAAGTGTTTGTTAAATTATTGGATTTTGTTGGTCATGACATGACCGTTGATTAACTAAATATAGGTATATCACTACCGACTCAGAACACAAAGTTTTTATTGGTAAAAACGTAAAAGTTGTACCTTATAGCCTGAACCAGTTTTCGCTTATTATCTAATAATAATGATAATACTGGTTCTAATAAGTGATAATAAGTATCTAATAAGTAAAAACTGGTTCAAGCTATAAGGTAAAACTTTTACGTTTTTACCAATAAAAAACTGTGTTCCGATTCGGTAGTGATATACTTATACAGTATTTAGTTAAGTTTGTTTGTATTATAATGAATGCCACAATTTGAGTTGTGAAAAATTATTAAAATAAATTGGCATTTACTTGATTACTGTTTATATGACGAATATGATGTTCTGCATTTATTGTGTATAAAACATACACTAGAAAAATTCTCTCAGTATAAAGATCTGTCAATAGAAATATTTGTCATTATGTGTACTTATAATGATACCTTCAGGCATGTTAATTCATTTTTTTTACTAATTCTGAGAATTCTTTTATTTCAGAGTTTTCGTCATTGTCGTCATCAACATTGTTTTCGTCGTGTGTGTCGTATAGACTTTATGGAAGACAGTTTTCAGATCCATTAAAAATGAAGCACATGAATGGAGAAACTATTGGCAACAATGTGTGCCCGAATTGTGGAAAAATATATAAGTACTTACGTGGATTGCAACAGCATCTTCGATACGAATGTGGCAAAGAACCGATGTTCAAGTGTCCGTACTGCCCGCGAAAGTGCAACCAGCCTGTAAATTTGAAATCACATTTGAAAAGATGTAAATACTACCCGAATAACAATGCTTTTGTACAGTGATCTGGTTCTCTGAATGGTTTGTGTTATTCTACCGGTTTTTGTGTATATATACTCTGTGTGTGTGTGTGTGTGTGTGTGCGCGCGCACGCGCGTGAATGTGTTAAAGTGTGGGGGAAACTGTGTGCTAAAATTAGTTTTTCTCAAAGTTATATAATGACGCAACCTGAATTGCGTTTGTGGGTAATTGTTATGCGAATGTAACTACTTTTCAGAAATATTACAGTCTTGTGTGATCTTCTTAGGCTTCCTGTTTCACTTCTTCCAATGTCAGTTGTCTCATTTGCGACTCACAAATCTCTTCTCTTCTCTTCCTATTGCAAGTACTGTGTTTCCGGTCTTCCTGTACATATCATATCTCCTGTTTTTCAATTACTCTCGTTGTTACATGTTTTGATCCATACCATACACTTCAACTGATCAGTTCTTATAGATTTATCCTTTTAATTTTTTTTTGTTGACCAAATTGTCACCTCGCATTCTGAGTAGATTTTTGTTTGTTCTTTCAACTTTCTTGCTTAGCTGATGATGGAAATAAGTCACTTAAATAACTACAAATAATGTTTTGTTAAAAAGAATACTTTTTGACATTTTGAGAGTATTCACATGTCCACTTCTGCATATACAAAAAAATGTAAATTTTAAGTTTTCATTGTCACTATAAATTGGCTTATCACTGAGACTGAAGGAAACATATATTTATATATAAAAAACAAGTATATTATGTATTATTGTTCTAATGCTTTCACGGCCGATGTCAGTTATATTTGAAGTATCTACCAGGCTGTTTGACCGTGGTCCAATGTTTACAATAAAACCAAACTTTTCAGCAGCACCACTGGCTGCCATCTTCAGTGGAATTCGAGTCTACCTAATGCGGGGTGTCATACGTCAAGCCCACAGGACTCTGTGGTGAAGGTGAAGGTGGTCAGGCCCACAGCCTTCACCACAGTGCTGTGGAGCTGACGTATGACACCCCGCGTTTGGTGGACTCGAATTCCACTGAAGATGGCAGCCAGTGCTGCTGCTGAAAAGTTTGGTTTTATTGTAAACGTTGGACCATGGTCAAACAGCCCGGTAGATACTTCAAGTATATTACATATATTTATATATTTAAAACTTAAATAAATATATAATAAATAGCTGACTACATAAACATTACACAATCGATTATCCGTTAACTTATTGTAAGCGAAACATTCAATTACAAACAAACCTTGTAAGATAGAGAATCATTTCTGTGAAACGTGCGTCAGATGAAAATAAACCTACTCGCAGTGCATTTATTTGAAGATATCATATATAAAAACGGGTATATTTGTAAGATTACCTAGTAATTTAATTTGATAAAAACTACATACAATAATTGTCATTCACATTTTCATCAACAGACTACAGGAATTGCAGACGAAACAGAAAGAAAAACATAGGTTAAAGGGTTCATTTTTTCTGCTGGAATCGTCTACTTAAAAATTAATCAATCAACAATAAAAGATCATGGTGTAGCATTTTCAGTATAGCTCAACAAGTTATCTTTGCTTTCAACTTTTTGCTACCACTATTGAAGAATAATGAGTCACAAAATATTCATTTAACTTCACAATTTGGGATTGGTAAATCTTTCATTTTTTTATAGTAATAACACTAAAAATATGAAATAATTCAACCAAAACCCACAAAAAAAATGTTCCTCAATCACAGGTACCGTGTTTGTGTAACTTTACACACGGCCTAGTGTTAATTTGTCAGCTGTTTGAAAGACAAGAGAAGAAACACTTTGTTTTAGTGAACACAAGAATACCAATGTATAAAGTGTACTGAATGAATATTTTAATTATCAAAAGTGGCCACTAGATTGCTCAATATATCGAACATGTTAGTATGGCAATAGCATTTGCTGCTCAAATTGAAACTTTGTCGTGTTTACTTGCTAAACTGCTACTTGTCATGTTCCGGACGAGGCCTTTCAGTGTTTCCACCATTTTCAAGTTTTAAACCACGGAAGTGGAACATGACAAGTAGCAGTTTAGCAAGTAAACACGACGAAGTTGGAATTACAGACACTGCTAATTCAAATAACAAGGTGAACAATGAGAGCTCAAATTCTGTTATGAGGTAACTTATTAATAGCACTGAAAGAGGTAATAAGTCTTAGTATACCAACTTTTGCTTTGATTACGGCATCCGTCTTACAATTGGTTTATTCATCATCCTTCAGTTTTATCCTTATTTTACAGGGTAATCACTTTTCTTGCTTTTTACAACTATGTAAATGTAACTTGAATGAATGAATTAAAAACACTCAGTTTAATACTAATGCAACTGTAAATCAGAGATAAGGCTAAAACTAACAATATTTTTATATTATTGTTTATGGATGTATGTGAATTTTATATATTATAATTGGCATCTGTTATATATTGTATGAAATTTATTCTTTGTTATTTAGTTTGTATTGAATTATTGTATACGTTGGTTGTTGTTATTATTAGTAATTTTATTATACCTCTAAGTTTACAGTGAATTTAAAGTTTTGAAAGTAATTTATGTTGACTCATTGTGTATCTGTTATACGGAGTTTAAAAAATATATGACTGAAGCAGTAAATGTCAAAACATTAGATGTAAACAGTATGTTCCCATGTATTTTGGAGTGATTCATTTGCTTTCTGTAGTAGTTACTTATAGACAAATTTATTCTTCATTTTCATGGGTGGAATTTAATCTTCAGTTTTTGTTTTGTGTCTAGGCCTTGTTCCAACTTTCTTATGATTATTTGCTAAACTGCTATGTTGTAGACGAGACCTTTCAGTGTCTCCACCAGTGTAAGTCCAAAACAACGACGATATCAAGTGGTTTGGACTTGATAATGGTGGAGAAGCTGGCAGGGCTAGACCGAAGCATGACAGATAGCAGTTTAGGAAATAAGCACGACGGAGTTGGAATTAACGAGACTGTTAATATAAACAACATTATAAAAAATATGGCCATGTTGTTTGTGTGTGTTTTTTCCTACTCAGATATTTTGCCCATGTGTGTAGTAGTCTTTTTCTCCACAAACCCCATTTCGCAGGTGACATTATACCAGCCACATGTTAAGTCAAGAATTCTACCAGAAAACACTGCAAGCCAGTGTAAAGGTTATCAGCAATTGTTTTCAGTGATTGCATGGAGCTTGCCAGCAACAGTGGTGAACTAATTTTTACTTCCATGTTCCATAAGGAAATGGAGTACGGTCATGCCGAAAGAAATCGTGTTCGAGATAACGGCAGATTCTGATTGTACTACCATCAAAACATGAAATAAAGTAATTTTTCGAAAAGTGTGTGTGTGTCTGTGTGTAGAATTTTTTCTATGGCAAACGATAACAGCCGCAAATTCAAACAGAATCAAATAATTTTTTGCATACAGCCATGAATTGTAGAGGACTCAAGGCCTATTGTTTTTTGTGAAGATCGGTTAAGGGAAAGGGGTAGTTTACTTGCAACGTTTTATGTTTTAACAAGAGTAAAGTGCATAATTTTGATAAATAAAGTATCCTGAAAAGAAGGTCATAATAATCCACTGTAGAAAAGGAAATATAATTGAAAAGGGTAGTTGAAGGGGGAGGGAGTAATTTTACTTCCATGTTCCTTAAGGAAATGGAAGTATGGTGATGGCAAAAAAAATCGTGTTCGAGATTATTGCAGATTCTGATTGTACTACACTCAAAACATGTAAAAAAGTCATTTTTCGAAAAGTGTCTGTGTGTCTGTCTGTAGATTTTTTTTCTATGGCAAACGATAACAGCCGCAAATTCAAACAGAATCAAATAAATTTTTGCATGCAGCACTGATTTGTAGAGTACTCAAGACCTATTGTTTTTGGTGAAGATCGGTAAAGGGAAAGGGGTAGTTTACCTGCAACAGTTTTTTTTTTAATCAAGGGTAATTTTTTTCTATGTCAAACGATAACAGCTGCAAATTTAAACAGAATCTACTACTCTTTTGCATACAGCCCTGAATTGTAGAGTTCTCAAGACCTGTTGTTTTTGGTGAACATCGGTTAAGGGAAAGGGGTAGTTTACCTGCAACATTTTATGTTTTAAAAAGGGTATTTTCTATGGCAAACGATAACAGCCGTTAATTCAAACAGAATCAAATAAGTTTTTGCATACAGCCCTGATTTGTAGAGTACTCAAGACTATTGTTTTTGGTGAAGATCGGTTAAGGGAAAGGGGTAGTTTACCTGCTACGTTTTATGTTGAACAAGGGTATTTTCTATGGCAAACGATAACAGCCGCAAATTCAAACAGAATCAAATAATTTTTTGCATACAGCCCTGAATTGTAGAGTACTCAAGACCTATTGTTTTCGGAGAAGATAGGTTAAGGGAAAGGGGTAGTTTACCTGCAGCGTTTTTTTATCAAAGGTAATTTTTTTTTTTGCAAACGATAACAGCCGCAAATTCAAACAGAATCAAATAATGTTTTGCATACAGCGCTGAATTATGGAGTTCTCAAGACCTTATGGTTTTGGTGAAGATCGGTTAAGGGAATAGGGTAGTTTACCAGGAACATTTTATGTTTTAACAAGGGTAATTTTTTCTATGACGAACGGTAACTGCCGCATATTCAAACAGAATCAAATAATTTTTTGCATACATCTCTGAATTGTAGTGATCTCAAGGCCTTTTGATTTTGGTGAAAATCGATTAAGGGGAACGGGTAGTTTACCTGCAACCTTTTACGTTTTAACAACAGTAAAGTACTTGAAAATTCATTTAAACTTTTTCAAACAATGGTAATTGTTAAAAATAAAATAATTTTGTTGCCAGGCAATAAAATTATAATTTTTTTCATTTTAATGTAAATCATGTATGAGAGAAAATATATCGTTCGTGGCAGGCAAGCATATCTCAATTATGTAATGTTTACGTTTCCATTTTATTATTATGATTACTGCAATAAAAACACACACACAAAATTCGCATTGTTTCTGGCCTCACTCATGTTTATTTTGTTACATTTGCACGCTTTTTAAATGGAAAGTGCCGAAACCCACACCAACATAACGCGTGCAAGCCGAAAAATTGTCCAGCGTGGTTAGCGATTTGCTTCCTGTGGATCGCTGGGCAGTGTAACTGCACGTGTTTACAGAGGAACGATTCATAGACAGAATTTTCGTCTTTAGGGAATGAACCCTCTGCAAGATGCTGAGGGTCCATGAGTGACTTCGGAGCACTCCTTCTTTTCCGCGTGTTTGTTCTGTGAAACGTACACTGTAGATTCGCAGCTTTACTCTAAGCAAAGCTCAATAGGAAATGTTGAAAATTTTTGTCCACGGTGTACCCTCATACACACTAAACCTGCTCTGATGTTTTAATTACGGACATCATAATATTAAAACTTTGGAAACTTGAGCACTACTTAATGGAGATCAAACCTTAACTTATACAAGCCATTATTTTATGCATATTTTTTATATATATGTGTACAATGTTATCGGCAACAAAGAAGTAGTTTTTGTTAAAATTCCTTCCCGGGATGTTTGGCCGTAGTCCAATGTTTTCTACAAAACCAGACGTTTCGGCAGTGCCATCGACTTCCATGATCAGTGAAAATCGAGTGCGATAACGTGAGGTGGTATACGTTAGTGACCACAGTACTGTGGTTAAGGCTGAAGCAGTAAGTAGAAAGAAGTAGTTTCTATGGTAATATTTCATTTCGAAAATGATTTTAAATATAAATCTTAGAACATGGAAGTTATGTATGGTTCTCCATACCGATATTTTTTTATAAACTAAAATGGTAGTTGATGGAGGAGGTAAATTTTTATAAGTTTTATATGTGTACTACGTTATTGACAACAAAGAAATAGTTTCTATGGAAACATTTCATTTAACCTTAACAAAATTCTATATTTTTCATTTTAATTTAAATCATGTATGAGAGAAAATATATCGTTCGTGGCAGGCAAGCATATCTTAATTATGTAATGTTTATGTTTCCATTTTATTATTATGATTACCGCAATAAAAAGGCAGGCAACACACACACACAAACACACGATTCGCGTTATTTCTGGCCTCACTCATGTTTATTTTCTTACATTTGCACGGTTTTTAGATGGAAAGTGCCAAAACCCAGACCAACACGTGTGCAAGCCGAAAAAGTGTCCAGTGTGGATAGTGATGTGCTTCCTGTGGATCGCTGGGCAGTGTAACTGCACGTGTTTACAGAGGAACGGTTCATAGACAGACTTTTTGTCTTTAGGGAATGAACCCTCTGCAAGATGCTCAGGGTCCATGAGTGACTTTGGAGCGCTTCGGAGGAGGAATGATTATCTGCGTAGTTCGGTTTCTTTATAAGAATAAAGTAAGCCTACCTAATTTTTATGGATAAAGTGACTGAAAATAACATTATATTAAACGACTGTCCCATAATAACAAAAATATCTATAAATAGTGAAATTAGTTTGAGGGTGGGCGATATTTTTTTAGAAATTACCGAACCGAATTCAAGTAAATTATTTTAAACATAAATCTTACAACATGGAAGTCATATATGGTTCTCCATACCGATTTTTTATTGTAGTTTAATGAAGACATTTGTGTTAGTGGTTGAAATCACAATCAGAATGATCACAGTTGCACACCACTATATAAAAATTATCCCGATTAGCGCTTTCAAATTCATATTTCTCTTTCAGTACTCTGCTAACTTCCTTTGATAATTTATAAATAGGTGCATTAATAAAAGAAACAATCGGTCTAATTGGTTTTCCTTCTTTATGTATCTTAACCTGACTTTTAAAAGTTGGTGCTGTTGGATTACTTTCCAATAAATACTTTTTCTTATTTTCTACTATAAATGTTATCTGTTTCATCATAAGCGGTTACAGAGCTCAGAAGTGTTTAAAAGAGACCGAATCAAAAGATAGGGAGTTAAAAACGATAAAGGGAATTGTAAGGAATAATCATTATAACACCAAAATAGTGGATAAAGTTATGAAAAGGGTTAACATACAAAAAGCTAAAATAGAACCAGAACAAAAGAATTATGCAGGGTCATTGACATACATAGGTTCACATACTAGAAAAATTATAAAATGTTTTAATAAATATGGAGTAGATATAGCTATTAAAAAATGTGAAACGGTATTTGATAAGATAAGGAATAAGAATATAGAAAAAATTCCAGTATTACAGAAAAGCGGAATTTATAAATTAAAATGTAAAGACTGCAACAAAGTGTACCTAGGTGAGACAGGACGAAAATTCGTATGCAGGTTGTCTGACCACAAACGTGGAGAAGGTAATAGAACAACCAATTCGTTATATGCAAGACATTTCATAGAAGACAACCATAAGTTTGTTAATCCTTTGGAAGAATACGAAATTGTAAAAGTAGTAAATAACACAGTTGAAAGGAAGCTTAGAGAGGAGTTAGAAATATTAAAAGAAAGAGAAAAAGGGTTAGACAATTTAATTAATATTAAAATTAAATTTGATAATGAAGAAATATTTTATAACATGATTAAGAAGTAAATGATAGAGGACAGATAGATAAGATTAAGAATTATATTGCATAGTACTAATTGGATGTTTTAAAATAAGGGTGTGTGACTGACCCATGTGAGTGGAGAGAAAGATGGGTAGGTTTAAAAGGAATGCACACACACACACACACACACACACACACACTGAAACACAAGGAATTTGCTAGTAAAATATGTAACTGTCCAGATGAAGGGACAGGGCTCAGGGGGTGGGGAAGGGACATTTGAATTATAGCTTGTTGTGTGTGAGCAGGGTGGGGGAGAGGGGTGAAGGGTTTGTTTTAAAATAATCAAAGGAAGTTAGCAGAGTACTGAAAGAGAAATATGAATTTGGGACAAAATACAACATAGAGAATAATGTAAAATTGATAGAAAAATTAGAAAATATTAGGATTAATGTAAATACAAAATTGATATCACTGGATGTTAAGGACATCTTTACCAATATCACAGTAAATAAAGTTATTAAGTTAATAAACGATAATAATATGGGAGAATACAGGTATAAAAAGCAGTTGATGAAAGTAATTAAAGAATGTGTAAATCAGAACTATTTTAGGTTTAATAACAAGTTTTATATACAGAAAAAAGGTTTACCTATGGGGTCTTCATTATCCCCTATTCTTGCTGAAATATACATGAATGATTTTGAAAAGCAATTAATAACTTCCACTAAGTATAAAGACAATATAAAATTATGGTCTAGATACGTTGATGATGTATTAGTAATTTGGGAAGGAAGCATAGAAGAAGTGCATGAGTTTATAAATGAGGTAAATAATAAGGATAAAAACTTACAATTTAAAGAAGAGATAGGAGGTAAGAAAATAAATTACTTAGATTTGAACATAGAAATTAAGGATAATGAGAAACTACAGTTTGGGATATTTAGGAAAGAGTCGTATTCTGATATAATTATACCAAGAGAGTCTTACCACCCATATAGATATAAAATGGCGGCAATCAATACATTTTGTTACAGAGCTCAGAAGTGTTTAAAAGAGACCGAATCAAAAGATAGGGAGTTAAAAACGATAAAGGGAATTGTAAGGAATAATAATTATAACACCAAAATAGTGGATAAAGTTATGAAAAGGGTTAACATACAAAAAGCTAAAATAGAACCAGAACAAAAGAATTATGCAGGGTCATTGACATACATAGGATCACATACTAGAAAAATTATAAAATGTTGTAATAAATATGGAGTAGATATAGCTATTAAAAAATGTGAAACGGTATTTGATAAGATAAGGAATAAGGATATAGAAAAAATTCCAGTATTACAGAAAAGCGGAATTTATAAATTAAAATGTAAAGACTGCAACAAAGTGTACCTAGGTGAGACAGGACGAAAATTCATATGCAGGTTGTCTGACCACAAACGTGGAGAAGGTAATAGAACAACCAATTCGTTATATGCAAGACATTTCATAGAAGACAACCATAAGTTTGTTAATCCTTTGGAAGAATACGAAATTGTAAAAGTAGTAAATAACACAGTTGAAAGGAAGCTTAGAGAGGAGTTAGAAATATTAAAAGAAAGAGAAAAAGGGTTAGACAATTTAATTAATATTAAAATTAAATTTGATAATGAAGAAATATTTTATAACATGATTAAGAAGTAAATGATAGAGGACAGATAGATAAGATTAAGAATTATATTGCATAGTACTAATTGGATGTTTTAAAATAAGGGTGTGTGACTGACCCATGTGTGTGGAGAGAAAGATGGGTAGGTTTAAAAGGAATGCACACACACACACACACACACTGAAACACAAGGAATTTGCTAGTAAAATATGTAACTGTCCAGATGAAGGGACAGGGCTCAGGGGGTGGTGAAGGGACATTTGAATTATAGCTTGTTGTGTGTGAGCAGGGTGGGGGAGAGGGGTGAAGGGTTTGTTTTAAAATAATTTCTGCCTATTCCGATCCTGAGGATGGGCTGTGAGGCTTGAAAGCGCTAATCGGGATAATTTTTATATAGTGGTGTGCAACTGTGATCATTCTGATTTTTATTGTAGACTTATGAGTTTAGAAATTTGAATAACAACATTTTTCTGTACTGACAACCGTGTTTTCATTTTATTACTTGTTACCAACAAATGTTTCACCTATTCTACGATATGGTATCAGTTTCTGCCTTTCTAGTGATAAGGACACATCAGGAAATAGGTTATAAACATGAGTGTTTTTAGTAATGATATCAATATTAATGTTTGGTTTTCAACCAAATAATGTATCATTAATGGTGAACTAACCTTCCTGTTGGGTGGGTTATGATCTTTAAAACAATGATGAAGATGAAGATTACCAGCTAGAGCCACTGAAGTCACTATTGACGTTTGTTAGGTAAATACAGTCACTGAAGAAAGACTTCCAAAAAGTCTGGCTGACAACATATCTAGCTGTTAGCTAGCTTCAGTCTCAACACTCAAATAACCAAAACAGAAGTAAAAAGTTACAGATTTTTGAAGGAGGAGGATGACATTAACTTCTGTGGGTGGGAGAGGTGAGTCTAGTTTGAAGGCTGGACTTCCCCATTTCCTCAAGGCAGATTACACATTCAGAATTCTTCTCATATAATCTAATAAATTCTGTGTGTGTCACTGTTTTTGAGTAAACTGACGAGACGTACAAGCATCGAAAAAGTAGGGGAAAGTGTGCTGATTTCAAAATACTCTGTCTTGATTAATTGTTAGTAAAATTAAAAATTGTTATTTTTTGTTATTCAGATTAAAGGTAATAAATCTTATGTCATTAGGAATCAGTTGACTTATATATTGTTATTCTTAATAAATCTTTTGAAAATGAGTTTGTAAAGATATTTTGAAAAACCTGGTTGTATTACCCTAGGTTACCCCAAAGTGTTTTAAGCAACCTATTGTTACGGCGGTCTCACTGATCGTCGTATGGTACAGTGGAAAACAAAATACAGGACACCAGTGAAGTCACTAAAAACCAGCTTTAATTATCACAATTCACAGTTTGTCATCAACAAGTTATTCTCTTACAATAATTCAAGTAAAAGTTGTCCGCATGCAATTATAATGTCAACTAGCAGAGTCCCGCACAATTGTATCACGATATAATACTTCGAACCTCACTTGAATACATCGCCACTTAAACTGAAACTAAGCGCTGCTGAATGCTTGGTACATGTCAACTACTAGAAAACATTAGAGCATAATTGATTGCGGCCTTTGAACACAGTGCGTGCGGACTGGTATGGTCTGGGATAGTCTTGTTGCGGACGTGTGACGTAATTGTCCTTCATCTCAAAGTTGCAGCAATATGTATGCACACACACATATAGCCGGGTTCCACTGGGATACCCGACAAACATGTAGAATGTTCTGTAATGGCATAACACTAGTTCCAGTATAATCTGTTATTTTTTGTGTAAATCCAGCAATGAAATCTTAATAATTTTTCTGAATTAAAGCCAAGAAACTGCTAGTTTACCCGTGCAAAGGTGATGGTTCAAATCATAGAGGTGTTAGACTAGAGGAGACATGACATAGACAGCCCTGATGTTTATCTGGGCGAGAAAGATAAAGGTAGATTAACAGGCCCTGCCTTCATTTTGTGGTGTGTGCATAATTGTTTTTTAAGGCTCCAAATGCATATGTGATTTACTAATTGTTGAGTGATTACCATTATAAAAAAAAAGAAAACGAATTTTATTGTATTAATTTACAAATATTGTAATTCTGTTTATGTCTCTAGTTATTTTTAATCGTTATTTAACATTTATTCAGAAATTTATAAATTGTAAATAATTTAGAAATAGGCCGTTACGTTATGCGATTATAGATTCACCAAAATTTTCAATAGCTGTGAAGAGGGGGATTGGTCCCCTTAATTCCCGACCCATTGTTATACCACTGGTGTCTGGTACTGATAAATTGTAGGGCATTTATGTTTAATGGAACTTTGTTTTGGGGGGTTATGTGGTATTAAAATTATAGCAAAATTTTCTGAAACAGAGTGGTATTAAATTAACATTATATTGCTTGATAACATTCACCAGTAAAGAACAGTATTGTTTGTAGGTTGTTTTTAACATGATGTATAGAGGATGCTGTATCTTACAATGGTTGAACCATTTGATACTGAGGAAAATAAAATACGTTAAATGTGAAAACAGTGCTATTTTTAATTTGCTTATGTATCGATTCAGAGGTTGTATGGTGTGTTTTATGTGTGACATATATATATGTTGTTATTCAATAAGGATTATTTAAGCTTATACCATCACGATATAGTGGCAGTTTTGATTATAATTTGTAAAACATGTATGTTTAAGATGCTCATTCTTTAAATTGACAACCTTATTGTCAACATTCCAGAATCCCAGATACCAGAAATGTTAATTGTAATTCCCTTATAAACGTTCAGATCTTCATGATAGATTTCTGTTGATTGAACCAGATGTTTTCAGACAATTTTTATCCCTTGTTTAACCGCACTTTGTCATTGCCGTTTGTCATTTTCTCAGTGAGGGTATTGCTCAAGAGTCTGATATGATGTCAGCAGCTTGGGTAGTACATAGGCTGTTCAATGTGCACATACATACTTTGCGACGTATGAAGTCAGTTATTTTAGTACTGTGGTATAAAAATTAATTCAGTGTATATATCTAACCAAAAAATGTATTCACTAAACTGATTGCTGAATACCTCTAGTCTCAAACCGACTCAGCCTATGAAAATATGCCTCAGGAAACACTGCCTTCTTTGCACATTATATGACTCAAAGTGGGAGTATATTATTCACTTGTACATACCATTTTCACATTACACAAAGAAAGCATTTTTATTGACAATAAAAGGCTGACAATAGAGTTCATGAATGAATTTTTTTTTCATTGTAAACAAAGTAGTTATCGACCTGATGATAACCTAGAGTTCAAAAGTGTAAAAGAAGATATAAATAATTTTTAATGTTGTTATTTCCTCATAATGATTTTCTGTTTCTTTATTTTTTTTAGGATTTGTAAAAGGCGTACATTGTTATCTGTGTACAGATTGTGGTAGGTCGTACAGGTACAAACATACTTTGATAAGGCACCAAAGGTACGAGTGTGGACAGGAAAACGTTTTCCAATGTTTACAGTGTAATAAGAAATTCTTACAGCGTGAATCGTTGCGACGGCATTTGCGATTTGTGCACAATTACACTTTGTCGTATACGCCTGTCAATAACAATAAGTAAATATCCGCACATGGTTAAAAATGTGCTCATACGTTTGTTGTGCTGTGAAATCAATACCTCAGTTTTTTTTTAATTACACTTTGATTTTGTAATTGAAACAATGGCTGTTATTACTAGTTCATAAGTTTTATTGTACTTTAATAAATGATAACTGCTGTATTTCTTTTATTTTCTAAACATGTATAATATTAACAGTTCTAGTTTTATTATTATTTTTCTTGTGTGTTCCTTTAATAATATTGCAGTAGAGATTTGATTATTGGAAATCTCAGTTACCTGGAATGTCAGCTGTGTAGGGTGTTTCCCAAGAGGTAAAAAAATAACATTTGAAGGATCACATGCTTAGAATACAAGAATCCGTAGGCTTGATCCAGGGTCACATTTTTGGAAAGTTAGTGCTAACGTGTTGTGAAGAAACATCATAGGGAGCTGGAATTGTTCCCATATTCATAATTACACACTGTGCAGTTGGTTGGCACTAACACAAACACAGCACATATGTAATTTTTATTTTTTAGATTTTTTACAGAGATAATAGCTTACTATCTCTATAATATGTGGTATAATAGCTTTTTGTTTTCATGTTTTATTATGCCCCAGGAATAAATTTTTTTTAATATGGCCCTTCATTTACCCAGAAAATTATCTAATATTTAAAATAAATATATCTGAAAAATTACCATGTCAAGAAAAATGGTGACATTAATTATCTCAAGTAATCAATGCTCTGCTATAAAAAAGTTTGACATTAATTTTAAACGTTACTGTTATATATGATGAATGATATGTGGTCTTGATGTGGTTTGTGTTGGTGATAATACGGATTTATCAGGCAGAGGAGTTTTATATTCAGGAAAACGTACAACTCTAATACACATATACATTTTCATGATTATTGTTTGGAAACATAGAAAAAAATTATTGTTTTTTTTTTAATTGAAGTGTTCATATCTTATTGATTCATGTCGAACATCCAGTTGAAAATGATTTGTAAACCAATTTTAATTTGTTAAAATATGTTTGCGTTAACGGTTATAAAATATGTTACTAAAAAATAATACACTGGAAACCCACTTATTTCTTAAAAGTAATTTTATATTTTTTAAATAACCTTTAAATGTTAGAACTCAAAATTATACTCTTTAAAGTTTGAGTTTTCACTATGTGTAAGTCATATAACAGATTATTTAGTAAACAGAAGTAAAAATTTATAATAAAGCATTCGAATAAGAATTAGGATAAAAAACATTTTGGAAAGATGATTCAGAACGACAGTTGAATAAATGAATTAAATATTTCAATCAATATTATTGGTAAATTTTGTCTGAAAATTTGTTAACTGTTACTTGATGTATCAAAGGAAGGAACGCTGATGTGTAAAAAAGATTGGAGTTGTTAATATTTCAGGGTTTATTAAAGACATATACTATTGTGTGTGTGAAATTATTGGAAGTGTCTGCATTTATATAAGATTTGTTATTCAGCTGTAAACAGATACTTGTTTGTAATATAAGTGTTAACAATGGTTGTGAAAAATGTTCTGTATTTGTTTTGTTTAAATAGATTTTGAAATATTCTATGGGATTTATTTCTAATTGAGAAATAAAACATTTCACTGTTTTTACCATGAACACGATTCTCAGAAACAAGAAAGTTTCACTAGTTGAGTGTACAATCTTGGTGTTGTTTGTCTGTTGAGTGGTAGATCCAGTAAGCCAGCCATTATGGGGGGATTATGGAAGTTGGGGCCGTTATTTGAAGGCTTAAAAATGAATAATAGGAATGAGAGAAGATACAAAAATACAGTATGTTATTATCAACATAATATGTTTATTGATGTACAAGTATAAAATCGTGGCTGTGCTTGTTGGTTCATTGTTCTTTAAAATAATAACATAAATAATAAATGGGATATTTATTACAAGACAGGTAAGGATGTATGTATTCAATATAGTTCTTCGAAATCAATGAAGATTTCAGTGACAAAGTCTTATTACAGGAGAATTAGACAAGATTAAGGCACTGTATTTGGTAGATAAACTTTCTGGGCTATCAATCAATGGCCCATTCCTTAAGATGCCAGACATTTTAACTCTGTTTGTATAAGAAATGGACCATGACTCAATAGCCAGGAGAAATTTTGTCCACTAAAAACACTGGCTGTAAATTTGTGTTCGTTATGATGAGCGTACACAAGATTTGTTAGATAATACAGTAAAACTTGTTCAAAGCGGAATTGCAAGGGATCAAATTTATTTTCCAAATTGGCCAAGTTTCCGCACTATACAAAATTACATAATGTGTAAGAAATTGTATTAAAAACATACAGCCTTACTGTACATACCTGTTTATGAGTGAAGATTGGCGGGGCTGGCTGTTGTATGTAGGTGAAACACATATGTTATTACAGTATTATATTATTATTATTATATTATTTATTACAGTATTATTATTACACTACACATTACACGATTCAAATGTACAAATCATTCAGTTTTTTCCACAGATCCAACAAAGAAACTTGTTTCCACTTTTTTGTGATCATGTCGTTTTGAATGCAGTCCTTAACTGTACACAATAGTTCAAGAAGGCTGGAAGCGTTCGAATCAATGGCAAACTGCATTACGTCATTGATGCAATGAAGGGCCTGGTCATGTGTGTGAATCTTCGTTGAAATATCTTCTCTTCCTTCTTCTTCTTCTTCCTCCTCCTCCTCCTCCTCCGTATTTATTACCGCTAGAAGAGCTGTAGCAGACTCAAAGTTGTAATGTGTGGCTAGATGGTCATCACTTCGAACAAAGTTCTCTGTATCACAGGAAAGTTCTTTTTCTTGGCAAAGATTGAATATTGCCACTATGTTTTCACTCGCCTCCTCCAAATCATCTGCAACATCACTTTCCCCAAACCCTGCTTTACCAAAACACTTTTTTACAGTTTCTGCTTTAATTTTCTTCACTGCCAACCCGATCTAGTTCACAGCATCCAGAACTGATACATATCTTGCTAAAGCGTAAGAGCTATCAGCTTCTTCTGTATTGGCAATCAAAGATTGCATCAGTAACCGTCTGTAGTACGATTTGAATGTGTAAATAACACCCATATCCATGGGCTGTAATACACTTGTTGCATTTGCTGGGAACCAGGCGATTTTCACATTTGAAAGTGTTACCTTTGGGTGGCAGGTGGCATTGTCAAGAAAAAGGATCACCTTTCGATTTTCCTTCTTCATTTTTGCATTGAACCCATTTAACCACTCTTTCATTGTAGCAGCAGTCATCCAAGCTTTTTTATTGTTTCTCCAAACCACTGGTAGATTATTAATTTTCAGGTTCTTGAAACATCTCGGTTTCGCTGCCTTTCCAATCACGAGAGGCTTTTCCATTTCTCCCACCATATTCCCACACAATAACACTGTGAGTCTTTCTTTGGACATTTTGCCCCCGACACACTTTTCTCCCTTAACCGCAAGTGATTTTGTTGGTAATGCCCGGAAAAACAATCCTGTTTTGTCTGCATTGTAAATGTTTTTAGGTTCATATGGTGAAATCAATTCTAACAGTTTTGGTTTCCACTCACTTACCACACTTTCATCCACATCCTTAGATTCCACACAAACTTCGTTCCACACAATATTGTGCCTCTTCGTAAAACTGTCCAGCCGTCCTGTAGACGCCTTAAACTGATCGTTTCTGAGAGATTTGGCTACTGCGAGAGCTTCACTTTGGAGCATTGGACCGGATATATGAATGTTTTTTGACCTTGCGTTGGTGAACCACTCCCACACTACCTCGTTGATTTCCTCGTTGCCGGTTATCTTTGCCTTCCTTTTCATTCGACCGTTTTCTTGCAGCCACTCGTTCATTATTTTATCTTTTTGTTTAAGCGTGTTGTAGATTTGCGTTTTGTCACACTTGAACCGTATCATTATTTCCCGTAGCGAGAGTTTATCCTTTTCCTTAGCTTCTATGACTTTAACTTTTTCGTTTAGCGACAACGCCACGTACGATTTAGCCATGATGCAAAAAGGAACTGACCGGTTTATTGAAATTCCAGTTACTGAACATGGACACTGAAAAGTTTGGGCTTTTCCATGAATTGGAAAGTTCAACCCCCCTCTCTCTTTCTCTCTCTCTCTATCTCTCTCTCTCTCTCTCTCTCTTTCTTTCTTTCTTTCTTTCTTTCTTTCTTTCTTTGACCCTATAGCTGTTAGGCATTAAGTTAATGATCCGTAGTAAGCGTCAATTTATTGTTTACCTACCAGCTTTCTAATCCTCTTTAACATTTTTCGATACAATAGAGAGGCAGGTATTTGACCTTGTTCTATGTACAGTATTCTTGCGGTATGAAGCTACTTGTCCAAACAATGACTACCTGACTAACATTAATTCTCAAACGAAACAGTAAAAGGTAGGGAGTGCAAAATCATTTTTACACATTTTCCGCATTATACAAGTACTTTTTAATAAATTCTTGAAATATTGCTTTCCGTTTCCGCGTTGGGCAGATTCCGCATTATAGAAAATAAATAACACTATAGTGCCAATTCTATACGCCGGAACTAGAGAGAATTTGTTCACATTGGGCAAATTTCCGCCCTTATTCACGTTCCGCCTTGGACAAGTTTTACTGTAATAGAATTATGTTGCTTTCCCTTCTTATAACTTAATAATTACAAACTCAACTCCCCAGTTATATTGAACACTGTGATAAAGTTTTCGTGTTTGCTTTAAACGCTGTGAGAAAACCTACTGAAAGTGACTGTGTTTTGTGTTGAAGAAAGGAAAATGATTTGCTGATATTCACTTATGAATCCATTCATGGAAATGTAACATAATCCGACATGGAAATTTTACCGTTGTCATAAAAAAAGCTGTTAAAATGATTAAATACTGATTTAGAAAAATTCATAAAATAATTTTCTCAAATTTGACAATAAAACAAGTTTGTGTGTTTTTTTTTAAATTAGTTAAGTTGTTTTAGTGGTTGTAATCACAAACAGAAATAATACTGTTGCACACCACTTTAAATAAAAATTCCCGATTAGCTCTTTCAAACTTCACAGTTCATAATCTGATCGGAAATATGACATCAGGCATTAGGGGTGCAGAATATGTCCGAACACAGGAACATGGTTCGGGGGAAATTTGGCTTTCCTGGGGAAATTTCAAAGGAAATTTTTATCAGTGACAAAAAATAGAAAAAACGATAGTTTTGGGGAAAATTCTTACCGAGAAAATTGTATTCGAGGGAAATTATCAAGGGTCTGAACATTTTCTGCACCTCTGTCGGACCTATCACATCATATTTCTGATCTGATGATGAGCTGTGAAGCTTAAAAATGTTAATTTTGTGATTGCTGGAGGTAGGGCAGTCACTAACATGTCATTATTTGGTTGGGCAAAGTGACCTATCATAGATTGTTAATCTGATTTGAATTCCCGTTTTACAGCAATTCTGTACATTGCGAACTTTTGTTCTCAGTCTGCTTATTGCTGCGTTCTGAATGAGGCCCTTTGGCATGCAGCCCTATTGTGAAATAACGAATCTTGAGAATTGTGGAAGCGCTTAGGCCAGGCGCCCACAGAGGTGGCAAAATACAAAGTGGCGGCGACGTGTCTTAACGCCAACAGGGTAGGCGGTGGCTGTTGCTGTCACATCAGTCGTAAATGTCGTCCTCCGATGACGAAGATGTTTTAGCGCTTGTCCATTTGGCAAATGTAAATATTTTAAACAAAGCAGTTCATAAAAGAAGGCGACTTTGGATACATCCATATTGGCGGAAGAAGAAAGATTGCGGTGCGTTTAATGTGTTTAAGGTACGATGTGAAGTTCAAATCATTTTATAGAATGAAGAGGGAAAAATTGAGTGTTTTTGTAGAAAGTTACGTCCAGAAATTAGTAAAAAGGATACGAACTGGAGGCTTTCTATAACGCGTGAAGAACGTATTTTAATAGCATCAAGTTGTCAGAAATCGATAACAAATAACAATAATGTTGTACCTGAAGTGGACACATTTTCAGTTATTTCTATGCTAACTCAAAAACTACCACAAAATTTACCATCAACATTATCGACATAAAGTATTTAACAGCACACACATTTTTTTATATCGTTTCAAATACTGAACTATGTTTTGGTACTGTGCGTTTTATATTTTAGTGCCAATGATTCACGGAAGTACTAATAACTATTTATTTGAACGGTAGTAAACCACAATTCAATGCGTCCGCTTCAGGAATGAAAGTGCATAATACTCATAACAAGATAATTAATAAAATTTAACGTTACAGAAAGATAACTATAAGAACACTGTACTTAAAGTGGACGCTATTCACGAGGATGGCCTCGTATCATCAGCACTTTTTATACCGTTTGTGGTGTCAAAAGCTGCATGTGGTGTGTGGTTCCAAACGGTAGCAAGTGTTGATGATACGAAACCATCCTTGGAAACGCATTCCCTGAAAGTAAAGTGTTTGTAAATTTGTCACTGTGTAAGTTAAATCTTATTAATTATTTCGTTATAAATTAGTCATTTCAAGATGTGGGATGTAACAAGAATACATAGGTACACACAATTATTATAACTTTGATAGAAGAAAATACGAAAAATTGTTTACGGTATAGCCTACAGATTGTTCAAAATAAATTGCAGAACATGTTCACGTGAAGAATATTTTTAAATGCTTTAAATTTGTATGCAACACATTCTTGTAATATCCAACCATCACTTAACCGACCCAACCATCACTTAAGGTACGCAATGCATCAGTAAGTGTTTCCTTGCTCAGTAGTAATGGAGTGTGCGATGAGTTACTGTATTACCAGGTTGATATTGTTTGTAACCGGAAGCATGCGAAGTTGAACCAGGCGAGAAGTCTTGATAGGAATCATTTGCTGGTGGGTTTTCACTTAATATATTTCCTGCCATAGTTAAAATTCCGATTTTGAAACCTGGCTTTTGCTCCTCCGTCATTTATCTCATATCCGGTAATACCCTCATTAAAAATGAACAGTCTGCATCATCATATTTTCCCACTGTCTGTTTTTTTGCGGACAGATTTTCCATTGCTGATCTGTTGACGTCTTGTAGCGACAGTAATTGATCAGAAACTTTTCGATATTTGTTTTTTGAGAGTTGTAAAGAGGCACGATTTATTTGCCTTGATCGGCGTTCTTTTTCTTCCTATTCTTTTTCTTCCTGATGAAGTGCTGCTACAGATTGACGTTCCATTTGAATCTGGGGAGGATCCTCATCCGTAAAAGATGCCGTTTCGTGTAAGATCTCTTCACTCACTCTTTCGTCGTTTGCCTGACTTACGTTACTTTTCGTTTGGCGGGATTTCGTAAATGGCTCAAGAAAAACCATAAATTCGGCCAACTAGTATCGCTTCTTAGTTACAGTACCTGATCCTGACGGCGTATATTCTCGTAGGTGTTTTATGTATCTTCCACCTTGTCTTGGAATCAGGTACCATTGTCTTGTAATGAATCTACCATTCTCCTTGATTTCATTTGCTATTGCAATCCAAGCTTGATCTTGGGCTCTGGTACGGTGGTAATCCGGCGAGGTGTGGTCATATAAGCACGGATGCTGCTCAACGAGTTGGATAAAATTAATATTGAAATCCTGGTCGTCGCACATGATTACACTTTATTATTATTTATGATTATAATTATTTATTTGTGATACTTAATTCTCAGTCTGTTTTGCGAATCACTCTGAAAACACAGTACAGAAACGGACGTGGACGTGGCGAAAATAGAACACTATGTAATCGAGTGGTGGCGACGTGGCGGATGTGAAGAGGCGCAGCCGCCACGTCTCCGCCACGCCACTTCTTTTGGCGTTAGTCTATTTACTAACCAATGTTATTTATCCCAGCGACGTCACGCCTCCGCCACGTCTGTGGGCGGCTCGCCTAAAGGTTTCATCCAGAACAGAGTGATTAGCTGATGTACAATAAAGATTGATGTCACAATATCGAATGCTAACATTACGTATGGTTATTACTGAGGTCATTATAACGAGATTTTAAAGCCAACAAAAAACTGTTTATCATTCGTAGGTCTAAAATCACTGTTTTGATTTTCGTTTTGGTAAAGTAGGAAAAGGTAAATGTTATAATTTGGTAGGTATGTGCTATAATTTTTAACACTTTATTCAGTTTAGTTTTTACATTTAGAATGCTAAATTTTTAACAAGTACAATGAATTAGTTAATTGTGTTGTAAATATTAAGTTAATCTGCTGACAGAATAATAATAACAACAATAATAATAATAACAGCTTTCTTAATTACTGAACCTGAGTGATTGGCTTGATATATAACAGCTGATTTGACGAACTTTTCCTTTTAAAATGTACCAGCCCTATGCAAGTTCTGTGACGCTGCAGTTGCTTATTAACACTATTTACTGAAAATAAATTTGTTACTAATTGTTGTATTTTCTTCTTCAGATTTCAGATCGTTAAATCTTACAAAATCTGCGACAAAAAATAGGAAATCGTCAACATCAAGTTCTTCTCCTCTGCTGAATTCGCCAGGAGACGGTCGCAACATTTGTGCGAAATGCGGCAGATCGTATAAGAACATAGACGGTCTGCGAGTTCATTTGAAATTTTATTGCGGCCAAGAACCACAGTTTCGTTGTCTACTTTGCCCGAAAAAGTTTTACCAGAAAGTTCACGTTCGGACACACATGTTTAGTGTTCATGGAACACCAACTGTTTGAAAAGAGTAATCATTTTGTATGTGTGTGTGTGCGCGCGCGCGTGTGATAGAGAGAGAGAGAGAGAGAGAGAGAGAGAGAGAGAGTTGTATCAACACTGATGTCACTCATTGTAAGAAGACAAATATGAATAATATTTTTAACTCTGTGTATTATCTTGTTCCCATAAATTAAATAGGTGTAAGCATTTTATTTTACAAATAAAACTCAGAAGTTTATTCAGGTCTTGTAAGTGTGTAAGATTTTATTTTGATATATATATTTATTATGTGTAATCTGGAATAGATATAAACGTTTCTCCTACACCTTTGTAAGTCCTATGAAACAATTGCTGTCTCAGTAAATTATGAGGTTTAGGTTACACCATTTTTTCAGTATGAGATTTATTCGTTCTATGTGGGAAGTTAGTTTAAAGGCAGTAGGTTTGTGTGCTGATATACTATCAGTAATGTGTATTTAAAACAAGAACATAATTTCTTATGTTTCTTGGATTTCGTTGTCCATGACGTGTCCGTTATTTAACTATATATAATTATTTCACTACGACTCGGAACACAAAACTTTTTGTGGGTAAAAACGTAAAGGTTTTACATTATAACCTGAACCGGTTTTCATTTTAAAAAGCTTCTTCAGAGGTTGCCGCTGGTAGCACTGTCCGTCTTGTTGTTGGCGACGGAATCAATTTTTGAAAGATCGATGTTGTGTGCGTGGGGTATAATATGTTTGAATAATACGTGTGATTTGAATTGTGTCTGTTTGTTTGATGTCGTTTTTATTTGTTTTCGTGAGTTTGTATACACGTATTTCCAATTGTTCTAGAGTGTCTAGTTTTCGGCCTTTTGTTTGTACGTGTAGAATGTTCATGTTATTGTCGATGTTTTTGTATGTGTGGTTTGCTTCAATGAGGTGGTTTGCAAAGGTGGATTCTGTAGTGGAGTGGAGTGCCTTTGTGTGTTCAATGTATCTTTGTTTGAAGCTACGTCCTGTCTGGCCTATGTAGAATTTGTTGCAATCTGAGCAATTTAGTTTGTAAACACCAGATAGATCGAATTTGTTTTGTGCTTTGTGTGTGCTTTGATAGTGTGTGTTCTGTTTTGTTAGTAGTTTTGTAAGCGATTCTGCATCCTCCTTTTTTGAATTTGTGGGCTATTTTTTCAGTTTGTTGATGTATGTTAGTGTTATGAATTTGTTGTTTTCTGTCTTTGTCTGTTGTTTGTTTTGTGTTTTGTGTAGGAGTTTATTGACTATTGTTCTGTCGTATCCGTTGGATTCTGCTAGATATTTTATCATGTTTAGTTTGTCTTTGTAGTCTTTTTCATCTAGGGGGGTGTTGTTACGTCTATGTATCATGGTTCTGAAGGCAGCTAGTTTGTGTTGTATTGGGTGATTGGAGGAGTTGTGTATTAGTGTGTCAGTTCGTAATTACTCCCAGTTCGTAATTACTGCTGAATAAGAACACAACAATAGCATAAACTTCTTAGACCTCTCCATGACAAAACTTGAACACAGGCACAAATTCAGTATATACAGAAAACCGACTATAACTGACACACTAATACACAACTCCTCCAATCACCCAATACAACACAAACTAGCTGCCTTCAGAACCATGATACATAGACTTAACAACATCCCCCTAGATGAAAAAGATTATAAAGACGAACTAAACACGATAAAATATCTAGCAGAATCCAACAGATACGACAGAACAACAGTCAATAAACTCCTACACAAAACAAACAACAGACAAAGACAGAAAACAACAAATTCATAACACTAACATACATCAACAAACAAACAGAAAAAATAGCCCACAAATTGAAAAAAACAGGGCGCACACAGTAAGCACAAAACAAATTCGATCTACCTGGTGTTTACAAACTAAAGTGCTCAGAATGCAACAAATTCTACATAGGCTAGACAGGACGTAGCTTCAAACAAAGATACATTGAACACACAAAGGCACTCCACTTCACTACAGAATCCACCTTTGCAAACCACCTCATTGAAGCAAACCACACGTACAAAGACATTGACAATAACATGAACATTCTACACATACACACAAAAGGCCGAAAACTAGACACTCTAGAACAACTGGAAATACGCGTATACAAACTCACGAAAACAAATAAAAACGACATCCTAAACGAACAGACACAATTCAAATCACACGTATTATTCAAACATATCACACCCCACACACACAACATCGATCTTTCGAAAATCGATTCCGTCGCCAACAAGACGGACAGTGCTACCAGCGGCAACCTCTGAAGGAGCTTTTTAAAAGTGAAAATCAGTGTAGGTTATAAGGTAAAACTTTTACGTTTTTACCCATAAAAAGTTTTGTGTTCCGAGTCGTAGTGAAATAATTATATTTTCTTATTTTTGCACACACACACACACACACACACACACACACACACACACACACACACACACACACACACACACACACACACACACACACACACACACACACACACACACACACACACACACACACACACACACACACACAGAGAGAGAGAGAGAGAGAGAGAGAGAGAGAGAGAGAGAGAGAGAGAGAGAGAGAGAGAGAGAGAGAGAGAGAGAGAGAGAGAGAGAGAGAGAGGTCTGCGTGGGAGCAGGTCAGTAATTTTGAATGGGCTGGGCTGTAATGTATCTTACATTACAAACAGTGATGTGGTGAAGAAGTTCAACCTATGTGTGGGATGCCAGGAGAACTTTAAAATCGAGTAAAGAAATACACCTGAAGTTCTACAAGGTGATGGTCCACTTCACACTTCTCTAACGGTCTGAGAATTTTAATTAAGAAAGTTGTGTTAGTGGTTATAATCACAAACAGAATTATCACTGTTGCACACCACTGTAGAAAAATTATTTCAATTAGAGCTTTCAAGCTTCACAGCTCATCATCAGATCAGATTATTATTATTTCCGATCTGACGATGAGCTGTGAAGCTTGAAAGCTCTTAATCGGAATAATTTTTCTATAGTGGTGTGCAACAGTGTTAATTCGGTCTGAGAATTGTACTGTAACGAAATCTCTGGCCAGTTATATTGAAGCACAAAAAAAGGAGATTTCTCAGCTATGTGGTATACTTTGCAAGATTGCAAAAGAAATGTCAGTGTACAGCAAGAACTGAATATTATGAGTATACTATTGATAGGATTACCCAATATCGTCTAAAATGGTTGGAACATATTAACCGAATGGTTGAACGCTACATGCATCCCCAAACAACTATCTATAATATAACGCGGTAGGTAGTGTGTCAGTCATCAGTATAGGAGACCAGAATTCATTACCATAGTAACAAGTAAATAAACAAATGATATTTACCGGCATCGAATGTATACCTTTATCCGTTCCTATAGTTTTTAATGTTTGTACTATGCAATTGTATTGATATGTTTTGTAATTTTGTATACAGATACGTCTATATATTTTGTAATTGACCTATATATCTGTATATGTTTTAATTGTAAAATTTATGTTTATACACATTTCTGATGATCCAGTGAATAAGTAATGAAATATCTATAACGCGGTAGGTAGTGTGTCAATCATCGGTATAGGGTGGGGGAGTGAGGGGGAAGAGCAACGGAGAGGGAGTGAGGTGGTGGTGGGGTGCGCTGGAGGGGGGCGACGCCAGTATGCCCCGTGGAGTCAGGGCGAGAGGCGACCTCACGTGGCGCGGCAGATCTCTGATTTCACTTTCTGTGTGTAGGTGGCGCACGGCGAATCTCAGCCTCCGGTTCAAGCTGGAAGCCTTGAGCCATACGATCCTGCCATTGGGCACAGAATAAAGCCTTTAAGTGTAAAATACAGCCTTTGAGCATAAAGACAGTGGTATTGAACATAAAAACGATCAAATATACCTCCTAAACGCCAGCAACCACCAACTGCTGAAGAAATTGCAGCAAAAAAAGCACGTAATGCTGAAGCTCAAAGATGCCGTAGAGCGGCCATGCCAGAAGAGCAGCTTCAAGTAGAATGTGAAGCTAATGCTGTAAGTCAATGGCAACGCAGAGAAAACATGCCAGAAAATCAGATTCAACAAGGGCGCGAGGCAAACGCTGAAAAACGAAGGGTTGCACGCCAACACCAAAGAGGACGTCTGAGTAGATATGTCCGATCCCACAACACCGCTTTGCTTCCCGAAAACTTCAATGAAGGCGAAATTGAAGAAAGTTATCTTGGCCCAATGGATGCTAAATGTCCATTTTGCATTGCCAAGCATTTCAAAAATGAATTAATGTCAAATTGCTGCCATAAAGGGACCATTGCATTAGAAGAAATACGAATGCAGCCCTTCATTAAAAATTACATGAATGGATCTGATCCAAATAATTGATTTAAATTATTGAATTTAAAAAGATTTTTTAAAAGAATTGAAATGCTATACCAGCATAGATTCTATTCAGCAAGACAGTGCAAATGCCAAGGAGGCAGCAAACTATCCAATGGAGTTTTTGAACAGCTTAACACCTGGAGGTATGCCTCCTCATAGACTTACCTTGAGAGTTGGTGCAGTAGTAATGTTGCTACGAAACCATGACTCAACAAGAGGTCTTTGCAATGGCACCAGAATGGTCGACAAGCAAATGATGTCAAAAGTCATTGACTGTGAAATCCTGACGGGTCTTTTAAAGGTACCTGGGTATTTATTCGAAGAGTTATTCTTGCACCCAGTGACCCTGACCTTCCCTTTACATTAAGACGAAAACAGTTTCCATTTAGATTTGCTTTTGCTATGACCATCAACAAAAGCCAAGGACAAACACTGGATTCAGTTGGTATTTATTGGCCATCTCCAGTATTCAGTCATGGACAACTTTATGTCGCATTTTCAAGAACAAAGTTCTTCCAGCAAGTCAAAGTAAAAGTCTTAGGAACTGACCAACAAGGCAACTTAAAGAAAGACCACAGAGTTTACACAAAAAATGTGGTCTACAAAGAAGTTTTCGCCCAATAATTAAACTTCATAGCCAGCCGTGGCTTTATCAATATGTGCTAATAAAAATGCTCGCCACCCGGGCATAGAATGGGTACTTCAGCTAGTTGAATTATAAGCTGAAAGGACGGAGAGGTATGGGACGTCTGAAGAAGGACTGAAGTGACCAGGTCTTGTCCATTTCTTGAGACCAGAACAAACCATTTTTGGTTTAATCTGTGGTGAAGATGATGATGAAGATGAAGGTTGGAGAAGCACAATGAGAAGATGAGATCCCGGTTGGGTGCTAATTAAGCCATCCAGGATTAATGACTTTGCTGATGGTGGGTTTTGCGGAAGGGGAGGAACTTCCAGGGAAGTCAGAGACTAGAGTAGATTAAGAGATTAGCTCAAGTTAGGAGCAACTGGCTGACTACCAAATTATTCAGGTGACTGATCACACACACACACACACACACACTCACTCACTCACTCATTCATACACACTCAGAGAGAGAGAGAGAGAGAGCGAGGGAGGGAGGGGCACATCTTGAAATGTGCCTTGTATATGCAAAATGGATGTAGGCTAGTAGTTAAACTTCAGTGCCATTTCATCTCCATGCCATAACGAAAAAATGGACTCAGTTCATTCTTTGGAATCACTGTGAGACAGCCGTCTTGATCACGAATTTTATTGTTTAGCAAGAGTCCCCTGGTAGTTTGACTTAGCTGGGTGATTCAGGCTATGTCACTCCATATATTTGTTAAGGTGATTTATAGAAGCAGCCTGAGCTTGTACGGTAATAAAATCCTATTTGGACTGTCATAAAGTTCCTTTTGAGACTGTTACTCAGCGCAACATCCATGTAATTGGTCTTTGCAAATGCAAACCACATATACCCTGATTAACGAAAGAAAGTGACTGGCGGAGCGGCCGCGCGGCGACCGAGTTTGTAGTAAAAACATTCCACTTTATAACCTCGTGGAAACGTAAAATACAGGGCGAGAAATGTCTAATGAACTGTATTTTAATCATCAATTAAAGACGTTTTTAACAAACTTTTCTAATTTTTAAAATCTCTTTTCAATAAATTTACATTGTGAGTTAAAGAAAAAAATACACGAATTTGAATTAAAAAATTAGGGTTTATCGTTTTTATTACGTAAGAACTCAGAGGTTAAGCATCGGAAAAAAATGTCTTGTAGACAAATGGTAGTCCACCTTCTTTAGTACAATATATCAAAAATTGAGATTCCTACGATTAATATTAACGACGTTATTAATTTTTTCCGAATGTACTGTTAACTCCGTTATTAATAATTTTTTTCATTGTGTTTTTTCACAATAAACATAACAAAATTGTATTCATCAATACAAAGTGGTATGTAACCTTCAAATATTACGAAATATAACCGCAATCAGTTAATATAGGAAAATTAGAACTAACATCGCTCAACGGCGCGCGATCGAGTCAAGGTACAGTAACAGCCCAAAGAAAGTGGTGCATACGCTCACGGCTCACACATTGACACATAGCCAACTTACTACGAGTCACCAATCTCTCATAAGTATATACTTAGTTATCTGTCTACTTATTTAATCTAATCTTCTACCTGGAGATCTGTCAAAAACGTACATCTGACCAGACTTTTGTGGTTTAGTTGAACTACATGCTTTTTATAACAGTCTTGAATGATTGTTTATTACTCTTTTGCGGTACGGTATTTATTGTTTTCTTGTTAATAAACTGTTTTTGTTTTGTGATCAGCTTTAATACTACTAATTGAAGTGCAATGTAATTACAGGGAAATTGTTAATGCCATTCAAATTTCTCAATAACTAATTATTTAACTATGAAATATAGTTTACAGTTTAAAACTACCGAGCAAAGCTCGGTCTACCAGATATTGCATAATTATAACAGTATTTTACTGTTATAATGTAATTGAAATGTAAAAACAATTAGTAAATTACTTGTTATTAGCATTGACAAATAAATAATAAATACAGTACGGTACTTACAAGTATTGTAGTGTTCTTCAGCTTTTATGGAATCCGCTCATAAAATATGTGTATAAATCATAAAAATACACTATTAAAACACTCTATAAAAAACACTTATAGCTGTGAGTTAGTAGTCTTCAAACGAAAGTTCTCTGATACCCTCCATTGGATCGTCATCACTATTATCATCTTCTGAACAATTATCATCCTCGGAGCTACTGCTGTCTTCCACGGATATAATCATTTCCTCCACAGCTTCTTCCATTAGTCCTTCGTTATTCCATGCATCGATAATAACTTTTTTGGTGTGGTCCACTACTTGCTCCCACCTCTCAGCAGTAATTCGATTAAATCCGTCTTTAGTCAGTCGTTCAACTTCTTTTAAAGTAAACATTTTGTTGTTTTCGGCAACATACCCCTTAACCTGAGCCCATATAAGCTCAATGGCGTTAAGATGGCAATGGTAAGGTGGTAGCCTTATCACTTTGTGACCTCTGCTCTCTATCAATTCATCAACAAAATACCTTTTGTTCTGGGGCTTGTGCCATTTCACTAATTCCAAAAGTTCTGATTTTTTCAAGTCGGTTGTAGATTGAATATTTTTCCTATCCAGCCATGCAAGTATGTCAGCTTTTTTATCTTTGCTTGTGGGAGCTTTATCAATTTGCTTAGAATGGTAGGGAGCATTGTCCATGACTATTACTGCAGGCTCTTCTAGGTTATTTAGCAAAGTTTCAGAACACCAACCGAAGAATTTGTCGTGATCCATATCTTCATGGTAGTCACCGGTTTTTTTCGATTTAAATAGTAGAAGGGAATTTGGAACAAACCCTTTTGAAGAACCTGCATGACATATTATTAATCGTTCACCTTTCCCTATAGGTGTTAACATTGTCCCCTGAAGTGACTCATCAGTCCATCCTTGTTTCAAACAATGCCCACCATTGACCCAGGTCTCATCGAGCCAAATTATATTATCGAAATTCTCGTCTTTGATTTGGCGAAGAAAACGACACCTCCAGGCAGCGACATCGCTTCTCTCCATAATCACTTTTCTGCCCGAAAATTTTCTCCACGTAAATCCTAAACCTTTTAGCACGTTTCTAAGCGAAGACAGACTGCCATTAAACAGCTCTTCATTTTCCAACGATGATAAAAGTTTTTTCAAAGTGGGATATTCTTTTCTTATGTAATATTGATATACATGTCTTCGTATAGTGTCTTCCTGAAAAGTGTCAAGTTTTGTCACAGTTTTCTCCCGTTTCCTCTGTTTGCCCGGAGTTGAAAGTTGGCTATTACTGTCATCTTGTATTTCTTTCAATTCTTTTTCCTTGCAAACTCGCAGAACTGTATTTTTATGTATTTTCAGAGCATCTGCAGTTCGCTGTATTGCATTATTAACCGGAATCAAAGGACCTTTGTTCGCCTTTTCTCTATCAAAATATTCCCGCACTTTGCACACAATTTCTCTTGACTGTCCTTTCATAGGTACGCCTCGGCCCGAAGTTTGTCTTTTCTTTGGAGTTCGAGTCCTAGGTCTTCCCCTATGTTTCCTTGGTTCAGCCTCGTTACGTTGCTCCATGCTCAGCCACCGAAGTATATTCACACAAAATAACTTAAAAACACGTCAATTTATAATGAAAGCACAAGAAACTAACACTTAAAATCAAGATAACCAACAACCGGACATCACTCAACCACCACATCAACTAAACTGAAAGCTGGAAATTTCCCTTACCCTTAGTGTGCGTATAACGGTTCAGTTTTCCTGGAAGCGTGTGCTATTTGTAGACATAAAGGAGAGGCCGAGACGCTGTACGGGAATGACGGTAGCGCGCGAATAAAATGGGTCCAATAGGTTCTGACTGTACTTCCGCCGCAGAGCGCCACGCATTGCTCTCTGTGAAATTCACTTTATATATTAATCCATTGTAGTATTCCTATCACGTACAAGGTGTAAGTTGTATATGTCTTCTACATTTAGTTATCTAAAGAGAGCGTCACGCAAATCTCATTCGTGTACAACTTTTAACAACTGAGTTAACAGGACATTAGAAAAAAATTAATAACGTCGTTAATTTTAATCGTAGGAATCTCAATTTTTGATATATTGTACTAAAGAAGGTGGACTACCATTTGTCTACAAGAAATTTTTTTCCGATGCTTAACCTCTGAGTTCTTACGTAATAAAAACGATAAACCCTAATTTTTTAATTCAAATTCGCGTATTTTTTTCTTTAACTCACAATGTAAATTTATTGAAAAGAGATTTTAAAAATTAGAAAAGTTTGTTAAAAACGTCTTTAATTGATGATTAAAATACAGTTCATTAGACATTTCTCGCCCTGTATTTTACGTTTCCACGAGGTTATAAAGAGGAATGTTTTTACTACAAACTCGGTCGCCGCGCGGCCGCTCCGCCAGTCACTTTCTTTCGTTAATCAGGGTATAGTATAGGTCGTTATCACAGAATGGATGAAATAAAAAAAATAAAATAAATAATAAATATGGAAACCCATGTGTTATGAATTATTGTCATATATTAAAACACACAGACACACACACAAATATTTATATTTTATAGTTGTTATCATCATCATCATCATGTAAAGCTATTTTTAAAAAATGAGCAAAATAGAGAAATACGAATACTGTGATGTTTTATTTATGAATATGTGCATGTGTGTATTTATGAATATTGCTCCTAAAACAATTATCATATTCTGTTCGTATTTTCTATTTAAAGTTTTTACACCCTTAATATTTAGAGTTTACATTGGTAACAAAATGATGGATTTATTTTATAAATAATTTTATTGTACTTTAATGTATAATTTTTTGTAAAAATATTTCTTAATACCATATTTTCTGAATAAATGTGTGATTTCTGCCTGTTAGTTGTCAATTTATGTATAACTCACAAATGATGTTGTTATAGTGTGATATTTTGGTGTGGGGGGGGGGGAGAGAGAGAGAGAGAGAGAGAGAGACACATATATTACGGCCAGTTATATTGGTAAATGATAAGTTGCAAGAAAAATAAGTTTAGGACTTGGTGTTTCCTAAATCTGGTCTCTAATAACATTGTAATCAGGGCATAAAGAAATTTGTCTTAATTGTTCGTGGAACTCTCAGCGGAAGGAATTATGGATGCACAGTCTTTGTGTGTCCGAAGTAAAGCTGTGTGTTGTGTTATGTTATCTAGATTCTGAGCTGGGGGTCCATGACATGTGGGTAGGGGGTCCGCAGAATTAAGTTAAATTATTAATAAAAGTGATACTAATTGTGTTTTAAACAGTTTTTGCAATCAGCATGTTCTTCATACTCAAAACATTATTAATTATGTAATCCGTTAAATGTACAAGTTAGTACACTCATATGTATTATTTTTTATTCACTACTTAATTCGGAGTCTTACGAGCCTCCAGTTGGTTTAGTGGCTAGCGTGTGTGATTGATGTGCGCATGGTTGTGGTTTCAATTCCCGGCGGAGGCTCCATATGGAACTCAGCGGCGTGAGGCAAAACTTTGATAACATCGGCACCTCCTGGCTGTGAATGCCGCAAATAGCGGCTGGCGACGCATTGTACTAGCCATGCAACTGTCCCACTAAACACAAAAAGCCACACGTTTTGCCTTGGTCCTTTACGGATTGTTGAGTAGAGGTTTTTAATGTCTTATGTATTATTTGTATTTTTACATATATAGGTAAAATTTTTGACAGTGTTTGTGTCTAAAGAATGCTACAAGCATTGTCATACAATTATTTTTTTTTACAAATATGTACTTGATTATAGAAAAATTAAGTCTTACTTGTCTTGATATTCAACAGGTGATCACAATTAACTTTTAAGAAAACTGCTGACTGATTATAGAAATGTTTGAGATTTAAACCATATAGAAAGTTGAGATTGTTTTCGTTAGTATATTGGTATAATTATGTTATTCTTATATTTCTATCACTTAACTGGTATCCATATTGTAGCATAACAGAATTATCACCTTAAAATTTAACTTAATACAACATTAATAAAGAAGAAACTATCAATAGTGAGTGAGAAAAAATAAATGGTTAAAAAATAAATTAAAGAAGCTGATCATTATAGTCGATAAATGTTAATAAAAATAAACTGAATAACAAAGAAAACTCTTGGTCCATATAAAAGAAACCAACTATATAAAACCCCAGTACAACACATATACCCAGTAGGTTGAGGAGCAGTAAATGAGAAGACAAAAGGAAAAAGTAAATAAAAAATTAATAAGGGGAAAATTATTAAATTAAGAAGCAGAAAACCCCAAGATACAAAACCAATAACAAGTTAACAAAGAGCTGTAAATAAACATTAAATGAAACCGAATATTCAAATAAGATGCTTTGAATTAATGCCACAAAGACTTGAAAACACAAGAGAAGGAATTTACTGATATAATAAGAAGGAAGAGACAAAATATGTCAAGGTTCCTAAAAAGAACATAGAAACAAGGAGGGCTATTCCCAAAATGTTAATAAAGGAATACATACCCAATTGAAACTAAATTAAAACCCATATATGTTAGACCCAGTAACTCAAGTTACAGGATACAATACAATTAAAACTAAATTGTAAACTAAGTATAAGTCTAATGTAAAAACAAACCAAAAGACTACCATAGAGTAGAAACCACTAAAAGACTACCATAGTGTAGAAAATATAAAGTGAAGTGATATAATAAAAGTTAGAAACTACAGTGAGTGTAGTGAACAATCTAGTTAAAAATCTATAAAAAAAAATATTCAATGAAGGAGTTAAAAAAAATGATTAAAAGGACTACCATGAGTGTAGAATGATACTAGAAAAAACATAAGAATCAAAGACAGTCTAATGACTGACAATATTATTAGTAATAAGAGTGTTTAAAATTATATATAAGAAATATTATCTCTTATATATATAAGCGGCTTTGTCCTGACTGAAAGAGAATCAACTAGAGCAAAAACTACTGAAGATATTGATCTCAAAATTTAAAGGTATATTCTTATGGGGTCGTAGATGCTCACTAAGAAACAGTTTTAAAAACTTTCACTCCTAAGGGGCAACCCCCCCCCCCCTTTGTATGTATGTTCCACATCTCCTAAACCACTGGACCGATTTCAACCAAACTTGGCACAAATATTTTACGCGACGGGAGAACCAACATAGGATAGGTTTTTTTTTCGATGGGGTCCTTTGGGGGGTTCTTTGGGGTCTTCCACATCGCCTCCTAAACCACTGGACCGATTTCAACCAAACTTGGCACAAATATTTTACGCGACGGGAGAACCAACATACGATAGGTGTTTTTTTTCGATGGGGTCCTTTGGGGGGTTCTTTGGGGTCTTCCACATCGCCTCCTAAACCACTGGACCGATTTCAACCAAACTTGGCACAAATATTTTACGCGACGGGAGAACCAACATACGATAGGTGTTTTTTTTCGATGGGGTCCTTTGGGGGGTTCTTTGGGGTCTTCCACATCGCCTCCTAAACCACTGGACCGATTTCAACCAAACTTGGCAAAAATATTTTACGCGACGGGAGAACCAACATACGATAGGTGTTTTTTTTCGATGGGGTCCTTTGGGGGGTTCTTTGGGGTCTTCCACATCTCCTCCTAAACCACTGGACCGATTTCAACCAAACTTGGCACAAATATTTTACGCGACGGGAGAACCAACATAGGATAGGTGTTTTTTCGATGGGGTCCTTTGGGGGGTTCTTTGGGGTCTTCCACATCTCCTCCTAAACCACTGGACCGATTTCAACCAAACTTGGCACAAATATTTTACGCGACGGGAGAACCAACATAGGATAGGTGTTTTTTTCGATGGGGTCCCCTTTGGGGGGTTGTTTGGGGTCTTCCACATCTCCTCCTAAACCACTGGACCGATTTCAACCAAACTTGCCACAAATATTTTACGCGACGGGAGAACCAACATAGGATAGGTGTTTTTTCGATGGGGTCCTTTGGGGGGTTGTTTGGGGTCTTCCACATCTCCTCCTAAACCACTGGACCGATTTCAACCAAACTTGCACAAATATTTTACGCAACGGGAGAACCAACATAGGATAGGTGTTTTTTTCGATGGGGTTCCTTTGGGGGGTTCTTTGGGGTGTTCCACATCTCCTCCTAAACCACTGGACCGATTTCAACCAAACTTGGCACAAATATTTTACGCGACGGGAGAACCAACATAGGTGTTTTTTCGATGGGGTCCTTTGGGGGGGTTCTTTGGGGTCTTCCACATCTCCTCCTAAACCACTGGACCGATTTCAACCAAACTTGGCACAAATATTTTACGCAACGGGAGAACCAACATAGGATAGGTGTTTTTTCGATACGATCCTTCGGAATAACGATTTTCTCGAAATAAATAATAAAATAGCTGTTGCTATGAATGTAAATAAACAGACTAAGAGTTGAGAATTTGTACAATCTATCTAATCCTATACTATTAAGCGAGCAATAATTGTACAAACGTACAACCTGAAACTCCGTAGCAAAGCACGGGTATTTTGCTAGGTACTAATAAGATGTTTTAATTACAGTTAAATAAGTTATAAGAAGGACATAAATACCAAAGGACAGTTCATAACTGAGAGTATGACTAGTAATAAGATGTTTTTATTTTTTGTTAATCAAATTATATATTAGATAGATAAAGATAATAGATACGGTATTTTGTTATAATTAAATAAGACAGTTAAGGATAATAGGCATAAGATATTTTTATTATAATTAAGGGATATATAAAAATTAGTAGATATAAGATGTTATGTTGTATTTAAATAATGTTCAATAATTTCAAAGTTTGTTAAGGAAGAGAAGGCAAGTAGATAATATGAATATTGTATTATTAAACTGTAAACCATATAAAGAATAATAGGGCAAAATAATTAACAAACCCCATAGAAAAATAAAACAGAATTTTAGACCAAAATCAACTACTATCATAGAATCAAACCCAAATGAATAAATTCAATAGAACTGTATATAATTAATAGAAACTAGTCCATGTAAAACAAAAATATGAAAATGTAATCAGTACATAAACAAATATCAGTAAATGTAATGACAAAAGAATAAAATTAACTTTATTTGGAAATATGTAATACTAGGCCTAGAAGGGTACACTATTCAGATAAAATGTAAATTAATCAATATTGGAGTATTATAACAACAAATTATTAACAACAAGCAATAATCATGAAGTGAGTAAAATTATTTGAAGGAAATATTAACATAAAATCACTTGTAAACCATGTAATTACTAAAATTGTAAAAATACAAGGCCTATAAGAAATATAAAAAATTGTAAATTTTAGGCTTATCTGAACTTAAAACAGATCCAGTTATATATTGAATTATGTAAAATTAGCACAAGAATATTGCTAGATAGTTAAATTTTCATAAAATTCATAAAAAATTAAGTTACAGCCATAAATAGGAAAACTTGTCATGTATTTTTATGAGTTGAAATCAAATCCAAGACATGTAGATTTTTACAGACAATGGTAAGAGGAATAAGATATTTTATAAATTACCACCTAAAACGACGACTTTAAGTCATCAGTCTATTGTTACTCGTGAATGTGTGCAGATCAAAATTTACGGACGGAAGATCTGAAAAATATAAATGGTGACAAAACATTGAAGTACAACCTCGAAAATATTACAGAGGTTACCTAATGGAAAATAACAACACGACAACTTAACTAACACCAAAACTGAACCAGAACAACAGGAATAATAAGATCCAGTACGAGGCACAAGAAATCAACCGCCATATTGCAAATTTATACAAAACCAATATTCACTGGACAACGAACTCAACAGAATTTTTGAACACGGAACACAGCACTATTAACCTAACACTAAACAACATCGCCGAGGAGAAGAAAACACATCACACAATTATCCAGAGGGACTACATCGTCGCAGAGGAAGGAATCTGTATTTATATTTGAGGGAGCAGACCGAATAGCAGTCGGCGTGTGCAGCAGAAAATCGAGGTGAACGGCAGCCATCTTTCATTTACTAAGCATCCGAGATGAACACAGCCTTCACGAGCCAGTGACGTCATTCTACAAGATGGTTCGAATTTTTACTTATTAATTGACAATATTTTCAGAATCCTGTTATTTTTAGCGAATAATAATTTAGATTAAAGTATTTGTAAGTATTGTATCTTGTTCCTTGCCCTCTCTGACCATTTCGACAGTTAAAAGAACTCGAATAATTAACATTATAATATTATAATTATTGTCATTTATCACAATCGACCTGAGTGAGTCTCAGCCAATGCCATTGTTGATGTGCGTAAGATTGGCGCACAAATTCAAATTTTAAAAATAAACATAAGAATTATTCAGATACTTGTGTTCATTATTATTTGTATTAGCAATATTAGCTTTTTCTTTCTTCTTAACATAAATAAGAAGTCTTAGAAGAATTTATCAAGAAGAAGAAGAAGAAGAAGAAGAAGAAGAAGAAGAAGAGCTGATTGAGATGAGAATTTACAGGATACAAGTCACATAACTAGATTAACGCTTGTGAAACAAATATTTTCACACACAAGATAACCAATTTACCATTCAAGTAATTAAAAATAATTATTAATTAATTAAACTAATAAAAATAAAACATTATTAATTTTTTTTTAAATTAAACTTATAAACCATAAAACTTTTTGTATTATCAACATAATTTATTATTTGTAATTTAGTTTAATTACAATATAAATATAATTGTACAAATCATTAATGTGTCGGCCTGTGTTTGTATAAGCTTGAGTATATGTGCAAAAGGAGTAGATGGGGGTTTGACAGACACTGATGTGGAACATTCCATCATATTCTGCATGAATCAAGCAATGTCTTGGAGCAAGCAGCATCAACTGTCTTTGTCAAAGGGGTGTGGAATGTTGTGTCGCAGGCAATCCAGCAACTACCGGTATATGATAAGATAATGTGTACTATAAATGTTGTCTATGGCATGTCAGCATTGAAGTATTTTGAATTCCATGTAGGAATGTATGTGACCGTCTTACTTGTCCTGTTAGTTTCTTTTCCAAAATAACAGATAACAAAATTTCATCTTATTAGAAAAGGGAATTTGAAAAATAGTAACAGAAAAACATGGTAGTCTTAGAAAGTTAATTTATAACATGTAATCATTATTCCTGACTAACGTTTTGATATATTTTTCCTAAATAAAAAGAATAAAATAGATGATAAAGTAATTCTAGGTAATATCTTCTTACATCAGGGAATAGGCGAATCACCTGTTGTGGTCCTAAAGGAATACATCCACTTCCTAAGTCGTCCTCTACATCTTTGTCCAATAGGCTTGTATTGCCAAACTTCCTGCCATCTGGTATCCTGTTCAGATTAGCAGTCAGTCTCTCTGCAAACGATGTTGGGTATTAAGAATGTTCGAATCTTTGCGACTGTCTTCATTGTAGAGCCTATCTGTGCAGCCTTTAACAGGTTGTCAGAATCTCACCTCCGATGCCTATATATTCTACTCAGATGTTTGTTCGCCAGAACCCAAGTTTCAGTACCGTACAGTAATGGTACTGGCAGTGCCATTACCTTATAGATTTTTTTTACCTTTCCTTGTTTTTCCCAACAGTGCTTGATGAATTGTGCCACATATTGACTGAATGTAGTCAACTTACGTGTTCAACATCATAATCCATGCCATAAGTGATGTCGCAGTCAAGATAGCGTAAATGACACCTGCTCTAACTCTTATTGTCCAGTACAATCTTGGCTCGAGCCTCCAGGTGGTCTAGTGGCTAACGCGGGCGATTGATGCGCTCGTGGTCCCGGGTTCAATTCCCGGCGGAGGTTCCGTACGGCGTGCACTCAGCGTCGTGAGGCAAACTGAGTAGGCGCTGAGATAACAGCGCCGCCTCCTGGCTGTGAATACCGCAACTAGTGGCTGGTGGCGCGTAGTACTAGCCATACACCATCACACTAACACAAAAGCCGCACGTTACGCCTTGGTCCTTAACGGACTGTTGAGCGGAGGTTTATTCATTTATTTTATTTATTACAATCTTGGCTCGCAAAGGGTATATGCCCGTAAATGCCACAGTATTTACAATTTATAATTACAAATTCCCTTTTCTAATAAGATGAAATTTTGTTATCTGTTATTTTGGAAAAGAAACTAACAGGACAAGTAAGACGGTCACATACATTCCTACATGGAATTCAAAATACTTTAATGCTGACATGCCAGAAATTTTCATGTCGTAAATCAAACTGACTTGCTGTAACTGGACCATCGACCTCTGGAGCTCGCATTCATTGTTTAACGTGATTACGTGATCATCTGTAAACAGCATTGAATTCATTTGTGTTCTGTTATTTATTTTTATTTCTGGATCCATTCGTAGTTTACACTCTCTCTGTCATCAATATAGAGATGACATCAAAATGTTGGACATATGCTACACCAGGGGTCTCCAAACGTTTTCACTTGAGGTCTGAATTGAAAAATCTTGGAAGTCAGGCAGGCCAACGAAACACACAGACACACACATTGTAAACTTTTTTTGAGTTTATAAAATAATCAAGTCAATAAAATAGGGTTTTAAATAAAAATTAAGCAGACTTATCCAAAGAAAATAAATTCATTTATTCAAAATAATGTAAATAAAAGTAAGGAATTATAACATTCTAAGATATTTCTTATTTATTATTTTTTGGCTTTCTTCTGTATGTATGGGATGTATGGAGTTGGTTCTGACATATAATGTCTGTCCATTTTTGGGTCAAATTGTGATGCTCCTATCACTAGAATGGATTTCAACTGTTTGTCTGACAAGTTAGCCAGACTATTAGTTCATTCAAGGCAGCCACACGAACAAGCACATTAATCATGTAAATGTTTTCAACTGCTACAAAATATTATAACATTTTACTGAACTTGTTTCTTGTTTAGTTATTTAGTAAACTGTTATAATATGTGATGTATTTTAATGATCTATTTAAAAACTGCACGCAGCATCGGCTGGGTTGCTGCGGGCCGGACAATGACGCTTTGTGGGCCAGATCCAGCCCACAGGCCGTAGTTTGGAGACCCCTGCGCTACACCGTTGGCACACTCCCTGATTAATGTAAATCTCCTTTGTCAAATCCTGACCAATAAGACAATACTGTCCTGGTAAGATACAGTATTCTGTTCTGGGTAATTATTCTGGGTAACTATCTAAAAATTATTGTGTATATGGAAGTAGTGTAGTATTGTGTGTGTGTGTGTGTGTGTGTGTGTGTGTGTGTGTGTGTGTGTGTGTGTGTGTGTGTGTGTGTGTGTGTGTGTGTGTGTGTGTGTGTTATTGCCGATATGCAGACATGTCTGCGACAGCAAAAGCCAAAATTAATTTATTTATGAAATTCTGACATTTGTTTTATCCAGTGAATGTATTTTGAGAGTAATAACTTTATTAACGTTGGTAGCTGAAACTGCTGTCAGAGTCTGGTAAAGAAGTTAATTTTGTAAAACTGGCAAGTAATTTTCTGTAATTTGGTTTTTACTCTTACTTGGGTTTATTGTAATATTTTAAAACATTTGTTTTAAAAATATTTCTATCTAATATTTTGAATGTCCAAACTAATTCTTATATTATTACTCAGGTTTTTCAGTTTTGTGTTACGTGATAGTGTATATTTTTAGGTTATGTATTAAGGAATAGACATGAATAACGTATCTTATTTCTGTTTGTACTTTTAATTTAGTTTGTTTTCATAATTTTTGTTGTTTTTTAAGTATCATTGTTTGAACATCTTAGTATCATGCATGCATTACGTAATAAGTACTTCCATGATTTCTTAAAGTTCTGTAAAAATTGTTGACATTGTATATCTGTGGAATTTGACTGTCTCTCTGTACAAGGTGTTTGATTGTTTTGTGTTTTGTAACAGGCAAAGTTGAGGTTACTGATAACGATGATGGTACAAACTGGGTGAACAGTTGGAAAATCGAAGTAGTAATGAATGAAGTGTCGAATCAACTGTATGAACCACCAGAAACATCACCGCACAACTATGTGGACGATCCTTTGGCCACATTGTCGTCAGTTAAGCCGGCCACAGAAGTTATAAACTCACGTTTACGCAAAAAATTAGCGTGCAGGTACTTCTGTTCAGGGTGTGGAAAAAGTTTTAAACATCAATATGATTTGAAAGTTCACAGCCGCCGCGATTGTGGCCAAGAACGCACGTTTGAGTGTTCGCAGTGCCGTAGAAAGTATTATCACAAACGAAATTTAGACAGACATTTGCGTAATGTTCACAAAGCACAAACAAAAATGACACAAAGCAAAAGAGCATGTAATAACTCTAAGAGAGCTATAAAGTCACAGTTGAATAAAAATTCAGAGTCTCGTATGGAGGCTCACAACCAGAACTGCAGTCAGGATCCAAAGTTTGAGTGCCCAATGTGTAGTAAGAGGTTTTATTACAGTCATAGCGTAAAAAGACACTTGCAGAACATTCATAAAGAAGAAATACAAACAACTCTGCGGGGTCAAAAAAAAAATTCATCTAATAAATCTAAGAGAGTTGTAGAATCGCAGTTGGATAAAAATTCAGAGTCTCGTATGGAGGGTCACAACCAGAACTGCAGTCAAGAGCCAAAGTTTGACTGTCCGCGGTGTGGTATGAAGTTTTATCACAAGCAAAATGTAATCAGACACTTGCGTAATGTTCATAAACAAGAAATACAAACAACGCCGAGGAGTCAAAGAAAATGTGTATCTAATGAATCTAAGGGAGTTGTAGAATTGCAGTTGGATAAAAATTCAGAGTTTCGTATGGAGGCTCACAGCGGGAAGTACTGTGGACAGCCAAAGTTTGCTTGTCCACAGTGTGGTAAAAAGTATTATCAACGTCCGAATTTTAACAGACATTTGCGTAAAGTTCATAAGTTAAAAATACAAATGACATCAACCAAGAAATCTAAGGACGACCGCAGTTGGGAGCCAAAGTTTGAGTGCCCGCTGTGTAGTACAAGGTTTTATTACAATCATAGCGTAAAAAGACACTTGCAGAACATTCATAAAGAAGGAATAGAAACAACTCAAACGACACTGCAAGAAAGGACAAGCGATAAACGTATGCCAGAAAGCTAAGAAAATAAAGACTCTAATGATGATGATGATTCTCATTTACAGACTCCTAAATCTCATAAATTTGAAAAGACAGTACAATTGAATGGATAATATTGGATACTTCTTATAATTACAAACCATCAGAACCATAGTTTAATTGGGACTGATAAAATCCATGGCTTTTCGATGTAGTGTAAACAAGACATTATTTTTATAGAGTAATTAGTTTTTAAGTATAAAATTTATTACTTAATTGAATTATAAGCAACTTTTTGTGTTACATTTTTAATGAATCTGTATTTTTAGCGCGCGCGCGCGCGTGTGTGTGTGTGTGTGTGTGATAAAAATAATTGCATTTTTATACAACAAATGTTTGAAAATTTTTTTTGTCGAATACGTCGTAGCATGGCCAAAAAGCAAAAACGTTCTCTGAAACGTGTTAAGGCTGACCAACAATTTCTGTTACTAATTACAGCTTACAAACAGTTGTTGTTTTGAATACTATTTGGTAGTTGCAGATGCCCTCTTTAGTCAAATCAATAAAATTCTCATATGCAGTAGGTACTTTATAAAATATAAATAAACTGCAGCCATACGAATCGGATATAGTTTTACTTTTCAGATACAGTATAATTTTAAAATTGTTCTAAGGCTTTCACGGCTGGTGTCAGTTGTATTAGAAGAGTTTACCGGGCTGTTTGGCTGTGGTCCATTGTTTAAAGACAAACCAAACGTTTCGACAGCACCACTGGCTGCCATCATCACTGGAATTCAAAGAATTCGAGACCTCCTGAACGTGGGGTGTTCTCGTCAGCCTTTACCACAGCACTGTGGGCCTGACGAGAATAACCCACGTTCAGGAGGTCTCGAATTCTTTGAATTCCACTGATGCTGGCAGCCAGTGGTGCTGTCGAAACGTTTGGTTTGTCTTTAAACAATGGACCACGGCCAAACAGCCCGGTGAACTCTTCTAACAGTATAATTTTGTTTATTGACGTCAATCTTTTGTCTCTGGGCATTGGCAGTTTGTGGGTGCCTTTGTCAAAGTGTACATTTTATACTTAGGATAGCTGCAGTTAGGTACTCTAACTATTATTTTTATTTTATTTAACAGCATGCTTCATTACAGTTGTGTATACTATATGCTAAGATTTTCTCTTTATATATTTACATCAAGTAATAACAAATATGTATTAGATAACATAGTTTACAATACTTACGAGGTTCAGTTGAAAAGTTTGCGGAGTGACAGCTCAGTGGTAGAACTAAAATCTTTTGTGTGCCGCAAGGTGGATGTTTCGTGTGAATACCTGTTAATTTCCAGATATATCTGTCAATTTATTCACTTTTTACCAGCTGTTTGAAATTTTCTTGTCCCGCATGTTTTTTAAAATGCAGAAAATCAAACATCGTGTTGTGATGAATTCTCTGTTAAAAACGTTTTAGCGCCAATGGAAAATCAAAACGAAATTGTAAGTGTGTTAGGAGATGCTGCGCCTTCAGAAACGATGGTAAGTGGGGCACACTCGAGTTTAAACGTGGTCGTACAAGCACTGAAAACTATCCCATGAATGGACGTCCAAAAGTGCAACAAAAAGTGGCATTATTGAAAAAATTTCATAGGGTGTTGGAAGACCGCAGATTGAGGATGGATGACGTTGCTGAAATCATAGGCATCTCATATGAGCATGTGCATCATACTTTAACTCAAGAACTTGGTGTGAAAAAGCGTTGTGCAAGATGGCTGCTGCATCTGGAGTTGTTGGATTTTTTGGGCGTCCAATGCGACCACGTTTTCAATGCTCGTACGACCACGTTTAAACTCAAGTGGCTACTTACAAATCGTTGGTTTTGAAGTCACAGCATCTCCTGACACATTTACAATTTTGTTTTGAATTTCCATTGGCGCTAAACAATTTTTAATAAAGAATCACACCACAATGTTTGATTTTGTCCGTTTTTCAAAACACACATGACACGTCAATTTTAAACAGCTTCTAAGCAATGAATAAATTGATAGATTGATTTGGAAATTAACAGTTCACATAAAATACAAGTCTTGCAGCACACAAAAATTTTTAGTTTTACCACTAAGTTACAGTTGTCACTCCGCAAACTTTTTAACATCCCACACTCATATATATGATGTGATCCAGTGTTTGTTCTCCTGCATTGCACTGGCACATTGGATCATTTATTATCTTGAAACAGTGAAGGTAAGATTTCTTTTTTTTTGTGCCCAGTCACTATTCCGTGAAGTTAGGAGTCATTTTGAGTTATGTTTCGAATCTGTGTTTGATATTAGGGAAGAACATTTTAGTTACTGTACCTTTCATTGTTTCCTTCCATTCGTTTTCCCACTTATGTGTAGTTTCTTCAGCTAATTCTTGAATCACTGCACTTTTAGGTATTTTATCAAAAGAGATTGCCAGTTCATTATTCCGTGCTGCTGCTTTTGTTAGCTGGTCTACCAGTTTGTTACCATAAACTCTTACATGAGCATTGATCCATTTGAAGTTTATTCTCCAGTTATTGCTTTTAGCATCACCATGTCTTTCCTTATTTCTTCTGTAAGGTAGTTATGGTTGCTGGGATTATCAATTGAATCTGTTGTTATTCTGCTGTCCATATATATTGTCACCTTCCTTGCGTTTACTTCTTTTATGTGTTGTAAGTCTCCGTGAATGTCTTCTAATGTGTTCAGAAGTGCTAGTTGTTCAGCTTGATTATTTGAGCATCTGTTATCGAGGACTCTTAACTGTAGGAATAAACTATACTACATAGATCACATTTAATGTATCTGAAATGTACAACAATAATCTGAATTCATTTTATACAGTGTAAGTGTGTCACAATAAGATATTATTATTATTTTGAATTACACATAAAACTGTTTTTTTTTTTTTCAACTTGTAAGATATTGGAGAAGTATTTTGTGTTGCTATAATTTCATGTGGGGAATTGTAATTTGAATTTTTCGTGTTGTTCATATCTACAATATGCACATAAAAATGTAATAGATGTAATTAATGTTTTTAATTACTCCAAAAAGTTGTCATAGGGAAACTCTTAACTTAATTATCAAATTTATTGTTTAAACAAAAAAGAGCAGCATGTTATTAAGAAAGAGCATGAGTTAATACAGATTTGATTGCAAAGTGAAAAATCTATACATATTATGTTTTAAAGTAATTAGATTGTAATTAAAATTATTATAGATTGTAAGTTATTTTCTGTGAATGGGGGACTGGTTTATTGAAAAAGCGCAACAGTTGAGTCTCACCCGGAAGTATTGACACTGTGTTCTTGCGTTGTGTTTGATGTCCGTATCAAAAAAGTAATACAGAATATACTTGAAAATAAACACCCCACATTTTATGGTATATCTATATTTCTAAAACTTTTCCCTAATTTTAGTATTATATAATTGGCCTTGAACATCAGAAATCAATTGTATTTGTGTTGTATTTGTTTTAATAAATAATGATAAGCATTAAACATTTAAACTTGTTCTCATTTTTATTTCTTGTCTGTTTATTTGCTCCTAAAACCTAATTTGAATATCAGACACTCAAAAATTTTATAGACAAAAAATATTAGTAAAAATAGTCTTTGTTTTGAAGAATTACCATGTATCTGAACAGACTGCTATTACATGCTCATCTGTTGCATGGTTTATCTTGGCTTCCTTTTGCAACTGTGTGTTTTATACCATTGTCTGTTATTGTTTCGTCTTCAGCAACAATGGTGAGTTCATTGATTATGCTGATGAGTTGGCCGACAGGTGTGAAGGTACATTCATGGGTCAGGTATTTACTAGCAAAATGGATTATTATATTAGTTTTTGCAAACGGCTTCTTTGTACTTTGTTGCACCCCCTTCCCCATATATTTATTGTGGTGATGTCTCCACTTGTCTGTGTCCTTCCTAATAAAGTGTGTATGTTAGAATTATGTCTGGTTGAAGATTAAGCAACACACCTTGGCCAGATGCCTGAACAACTTAAAATGAAGCTCAGGGTATAATTGCAGGTATGAAAAGTGTATAAAGGTGCTGGGCGTTTTGTGTGAATGATGCCTTTCCAGGTCTTTATCATTTTGATATCATGTGGATGTATTGGAAGGACTTGAATCTTGTCGATACAGTCAAGAAGAATTAGAAGCGCATGGTCCCTGTGTTGCCATTAGACTGGTGCTCCCCCCCCCCACGATTCAACCTTTTTGTCTATTATTTACACTGATAAATGGCACACACAATTTCAAAAATTAACAATTATTGTATTAAACTCTCAAATTACAACAAATATTTAGCTAAATAGTGATTACACTTAGCATAGTAGTACTTAAGCATAGAAAATACTAATCGATCAATTTTTTCTTGATTTTGCCTTAACGAAGTCTTATATAAATTCTTCTAAATTCTAAATTAAAAATTCTTCGAGCAATTCAAGTATCTCGCTTTCAATATTGATCCTTGCTAATGAAGATAATCTCTCATCTCCCATAGTTGATCTCAATATATCTTTAATGCTTTTTAATATGAATCTGATCTTTCAGATTCGCAGTTGGCTATTGGAATCATGAAAAGCAGACGATAAGCAATGTATATAGTCAGAAATACATGAATGATTTTACAATCAATAATCAAGTTTAATACTTTGAGCGGACAAACTGTAGTATCATGGAATCTATAATCTTTATTTGAACAAAAAAAAAACATAACTTCAAACTCGTCAAAAATTGTGCACACATCTTTTTATGATTTTGGATTGAGGACATTTTTTCACATTTATTAACTTCAAGAAGTTTTTGTGATTTAGGGCTGGATGGTGCCCCCTCTGACAGCTGAGGCCCATTGCTGCAGCATAGCCTAACGTTATGGATAATCCACTACTGCAGACGGTGAAGGACTTTGTCTAGTATGAACAGTTGGACTGCTAACAGTTTCAATGTTGAAATACCCCCAACAAAGAAATCTGGCTGAGGGAGTGTGTGTTTGCACGCGCACAATGATACTGTTACGATGATGACACTAGATCATCATGGGTACAGTGGAAATAGAATAACTGACACCAATTAAGTCACTAATTGCAAACTATAATTAGTTAGAAAGCATGCTTGTAACTGTGACTGTAACAAATATTGTGTAACAATTCAACAAAGCATGCACACAATAATTTTCAAGTTAACTTTGTCCAACAATAAATGTCACCTTATTACAGTTTCATACGAACTGACACACTAATCACTACTTTTCACAGAACCACAACAGTAACTAACACTCCGCACTCTAATATCACCAGATGTTGATATTACTGTGTTGTCTTTGGTATTGACGAGCGCTCTCGGCGGTCAAGCCATCTTCAGGTCATTTACCAACGAAATGTTGGTAAAAGAGCCTAAACCGTGCGAACGGGGAAAAATATCAAATTCCAAGTTGGACAGGATTTTTCGCTTTGTGTCAAAGGTTACCTGTGCAAAATTTGGTGGCAATCGGTGTAACAGTGTGGATTTCTATTCAGTACACATAAATCCTCAGACTTTGAGTTTTATATATATAGATAAAAACCAGTTGAATACTTGACACTCCTCTATCTGCTGTCTAATAACACTGTGGCCAATGTAAAACAAATTTGTATTAACAGTTTGTGAGACTATCTGAATCCGCAGATGCTTGGCCCCTGTGTGTCGCCTGATGTGGAATTATCTAGAATGTTCCATAATGTTTTGCATAACGTACAGCATCAATTTTTGCCAGATGGGTCTAGAATCTTGAAGCCATGAGTGACTTCTTACGAGTAAATCCACTACTCAGACTGCTTCCTACTTGACGTTTTGGTCCCTGGGATCTGCAATCGCCCTCAGAAGCTGTGAGTAGCAGTGGAAAGACCCTCTTGACCCGGTTGAGATATCTTTGTTAGGTCCACTCACGGCTTCTGATGACGAAGGGATCAAAACCTCAAGTAAGAAAATGTTATGATGGAAGCAGTCCGAGTAGTGTAATTACTCGTGGGTCAAGAATATTCTGTCGCCTTGCCAATCCGATGAGTATAAATATGATAAGATTCATGAATATTAGAAATGTTATTCACAGCAACATGTCTGTTAAAATATTTTGTATTTGTAGGTGTGCGCACACGAGTATGCGTGTGTGGCTATACCCTATGGGGTGTACAAGTCTTTTTAAAATAAAAGAAAAAGAAACCCAACCTCATCGCCAAGGAAAGGGGTTTTGAAATATCAACTGTTGGAGCTCAAAGAGTACAAACGAATAGTGGTTAGTTTTGTGAAAGGTTTAAAATTGTTTACTGTTAATTGATGTCCTGTTTGAAAAATCATAAGAAATAAAAGTATGTTTTCAACTAGAGAACACTAATTTTTAGGTAAGAATTGTCATTCCAAAATAAAAAAATGTAAAGTTAGAAAATAAATTAGGTAATGTTTGTATAAAAATTGAGCCTCCAGGTGGTCTAGTGGCTAGCGTGCGGGATTCATGTGCGCGTGGCCCGAGGTTCAATTCCCGGCAGAGGAAAGGGATTGGACTCGGCGTCATGAGCCAAAAACTGAGTACTGTCTGGCCGCGACCGGATGATTGAAGCAGCTCTCCACCACCACGCGGCCGCTTGTAAGCGATGTCGGGTAAAATACGTGTACTAGCCGTTTGGTGTACTACGCTAATCTGCGTGCCGTGTTTGTGTGTTATCTGACTTCCTGTCGCCAGACTGTCTCCGTATAACATTCCAGTTAGATAATTTAATAATTATCTTGCTTTTCTTTTATAGATTCATCTTTGGTTCTGTCGACCAATTTATTTCAGATACGGTACGTTTTCTTATACAAACTGATAATGAAAGTACTCTTTTAGCCTACACTAATTATCCTTCTGCGAATGTAGGCCTACTCCAGAAATAAGCAAAATCTTTTGTAATGTACATACAGTATACCAAAGTGTACGTTCTATTGTAAAACCACACATTTCACATGGAATGATTGACAAGTCGTATTTGTTGGAATTATCCATTTCTTAAATGATTGCTACTCGTTCCTGTGTATCTTTTGTTGTTTTGTCGCGTAGCCCTAAGAATAGGTACTGTATTCTTAGACCTTATTAAGTTTATTTTTACAGTGTTACTTTCATTTACATTTAGTTTGAGTCTTCCGTCTGTCTGTTACTGTGGAGTCTACTGTATTTAAAATTCATAAAATATCAGGCATCAAACGTTAAATCTTAACGATTTATGAAAAAGTACGATTAACTCGGGCTTTAGGAAGCGGTATTTCTAATTCAACAGTGTCTAAGAAATACTGTTTATCGGCATTTGAATTATAACATTAGATTTAAATTTACTCGAGCTTCTGTGCACTACAGTGAATTACAGGTAACTTAATTATTTTAGTGTATAGCCTACTAAACATAAATGTTAATTTACATGATTAAATTTTGTAGTTTATGTATTTGGGTAGTTAATTTATTTTTTGAAATTAAATTCTGTAATTCATCATCTTTTTTTTGTAATTTTTTTTTTGTCAATATGAAGCCTATCTCTTTACGGGAAAATTTTCCGTATTTCGCGGGGAAATCGAATATCGGTTACAAGGAAGAAATTTACGCGTTCGTTATGAACAAGTTCCACTATATTTGCTTCTAAAGTACATGGTAATATGATTTTGTTCAGCTTACCTTCATCAATTAGCTCCTTCAGTTTCGTCATGGTCAACTCTCCTGTAACATTTTCGGAGCGGATGTGTCGCTTCAACTTCGCCCAAGCTAGTTCCATCGGGTTGAGGTCGCAGTTGTACGGTGGAAGACGCACGACAGTGTGACGGTGGGCCTCGAACACCATATCTATTTTGAAAACCTTTTCCGGCCGTTTCTTCGCTTTTATTAGCTCGTACAGCGTAATTTTCCTGAAGGTTTCATCGGCTACAATTCCATTCTGATGTAACCAAGTAATCATCTACGTTTTAGTCGACGATCTTATGGGCGGCATGTTGTGTTCTACACAATGGTACGGCGCGTTGTCCATAATTGCAACACTTTGAGGAGGAAGACCAGGAATCACTTTCTCTTTCACCCATTTTGAAAAATTTTCGGAATTCATTTGGCCGTGGTAGTCTCCCTTAGTATTCCCAGCCTTAAAAATCAATTCCGCTCCAGGCAAACAACCATCTTTGGAACCAATGTGGACAATAATAAATCTACTGGTTCCACTAATGTTTTCGGCGACACCCGTTACACCTGGCCCTTGCCAGCATTTCCGGAACGTGACATCTGAGTCTGCCCAAGTTTTATCGAGGATCTTCTCGATACCTCTTCATTTTCATCAGATAACTGCACCGCCAATCAGTGATGTCATTGCGCTCTGCTAGCACGTTTCCACTTAAACCCCATATCGTGTAATAGTTGTCCAAGCTTTGTTTTGCCGTATGTGAAATTAATTCTCTCTTTCAGTGTAGCCAGCAGTTTCCTGACGGAAGGCACAATTTGTAATTGTGTAAATAAAAGTGCTCTATTGTTTGGCGAATTACACTTCTGTCAAAGTTGTCATTCACAACAGGCACCCTTGTTCGTGGTTTCTGTGGTGACTTTAGATCCTCTCTTGGAGAATCTTTCCTTTCTTTCCTAACTCGTCCAATAGTTGGTATCCCTTTTCTCGTATAAAGGACTGCTCTCTTGTTAGGGCAAGTAATAGGTGCCAGCAGAGTTCCTGAACTAGCCTCCTTTACACATGCTTCTATTATGTTGCTGACAACGGTGCGCTCCCTACACCGAATTACCTTCCGGCTTGTTTTCGGAGTTCTGAAGCTAGTAGTAGGTGTTGACGTAAGTTTTTGTTGTTCCATGTTTTGAAAACGCACAAAAATAACAGTTCACTGTTTAAAATTTACTGACAACGAAGTAAATAATAAATTTAATAACGATAACAACGAAGTAATAATAAATTTTAAACGATAACAACGAAGTAAATAATAAATGTAATAACGATAACAACGAAGTGTTCTCGAAGAGCGCAAACAGATTTCTCTAGTGATAGCCACGCGAGGAATGCGTGAACGCATTAAGAGATCAAGAGACGCGCTAATTGCCGGGAGGGGTGAGGGACTAGTTTGACGAGGTAATGTTCTCAGCTTAGAGATTACAACACCCCCACTTAGCCAACCGTAGTGCCCGGCCTGCTCTCCCACCTTACCCACTGCTCGATCTTCAAATTACGGCCAGACAGTAGTTGACTGAGATAACAGTGGCGCCTCGTGGCTGTGAATACCGCAACTAGCGGCTGGCAATGCATTGTAGGCCCACTAAACACAAAAGCCGTGTGGTACTCCCTTGGTCCTTTACAAACTGTTGAGCAGAGGTTTATTATATTATTATTATATAAAAATTGGTGTTCTATAGTTGGAAACAGTGCGCTGCACATAATATATCATTAATTCTCAGACAAAAAAAATATTTATTTACAAAATTTTGCCACGTTCCAGCTAGGAAGATTATTTTGAAGGAGTTATAGTAATAATATTTTACGGTGGTCTACTTGATCGTGGTAGGTACAGTGAAACAAAATAAGTACAAAACACCAATTAAGTCACCAACTAATCACCAGCTTTAATTTTTACAGTTAAAAAGTTCGTAATTAACAACACAGTCTACTACAACAAATCAAATAAAAATTGTTCACACGCAATAAAATGTCACTAATATTAAACACAATTGTATTACAATATACCGCCCGATTATAAAACACAACACTTTACTAATAACCACTTGAACGCACACAGTAATATATCGCGACTATAACTCAAACCGCTCTGTAAATATATCGCCACTATACTGACTCTAAGGCCGCTGCTGCCATGTATTTATACCTGCGCTCACAGACCAGAATGTTCCTAACTGCGTCTAAGCGCTCGTGTGAACTACGTAATTAACTGCGGCCTTGACACTGTCCGCGCGGCTGGCGCCTTCGAGAAACCTCTAGAAAATGCGTCGACAAGCACGTACGCCACACGCGTTACATCGAGATTCTTCTGGCACATACGACAAACACGTAGATTGTTCTGTGATGTCGTAACAATCCCCCCGCTTAAGCCTGTTCGTCCCGAACTGGCAAACCGTCTCGGAAGTAATACTCGACCAGGCGATCTAGATGGACGTCCTTGCGAAAGATAATTCTCCCGTTCTTCGAATTCGGTCTCGTGTGATCCGAATATCACGTTCCCAGGAATGCGAGTCTTCCGCTCAACCACTAGTTTCGCTGGAATCACTCCCGTTGCGTCATGTACTGATGACCTAAACACCACTGGCTGATCCAAGTTTGTTTGGTTCTCGTCAACAACCTCTTGCGTAACCTCATCTTCAGCCACTTTGCCCTCTGGCGCTACTATCAGCTCAGCAACAAGCAAGAGTTTTGTCTCGACACACATAGTTGACTTTCCAATCACTTCTTTTGTCGTTATACTTATTTGTATTTCCTCTGCTAGTTCTTCCTCCATTTCCGCTTGCAATAGGGAGGGTTCCTCTTGCCCAGACCTGTTGACTTTTTCTTCGACTAATGCCACTCGCTTAATCGAATGGTTGGTAGACCTTGTCATTTTAGCCATGCAAACTTTATCTTCTCTTGGCCAACCTTCAGGACATTCTCTCTTAAGTCCACAACGAATCCGTAGGCATTCACAATATCCGTCCCAAGAATCACTTCATCGACAATGTCTGCAATGAGCATTTGGTGGCTAAACTCGAGAAGACCCAGGCGTACACGTACGTTTACCTTTCCTAGCACCTTGACGGGGCTTCCAGTCACAGTCTGTATTGTACAGGAGCTATTTAGAGGCTGGCGGTTGCTGACTAAGCCAGGGCGCACATTTGACACTGTTGCGCCCGTGTCAACTGTAAATGATGTTGGTTTACCTTCCGCAAATCCATTAACAATCAAGTTTCCACTGGTCTTATGTAGCGTGGATACTGTGTGCTGTTCTGGGGCTTTACTTCTCCAATTGGTGCGATCACTCTCTTCTCTCGGTATCTTCTTCTCCCAACAGTCTACCTGTAGATGACCACGTTTTCCACAGTTGTAACATTTCGGTCTTCTGTCTTTTTCAAATCGTTGTGACTCTCTTGAACTTTTGAATTGTTTGTCCGACAACACTGTTTTTCTGCACCCATCGTAACGGTAATGTGATACAGGGATCTTCTGACTGCAACGTGATGGCACAAACCCATTAATGTAGCGGGACGCTGACTTGGCAGCTTCAAACTCTAGGGCGTGAACAAGAGCTTCTGAGCTATCTCGGTGTCTTGCCATTCGTAACACTTGCTGAAGTTCACAATCTCCGATGCTATCAATAAATGACTGCACCGCAAACCTTATTCGGAAGTCTTCTGGTGCTTCAGGATAGGCCAATCTAATCAATCTGTCGATACTTGCTTCAAACTCTTGACGAATCTCCCCGGAACGTTGTCGTCTTGTTCTCAACCGAGCGTAGTACACATCTCGCAAATGTTTATCACCGTAGCGTAATTCTAGAGCTTTTATCAACTCGGCGTAGATGTTCTGGCTGTCAGGTGGCACTTTCTGCAGTAGTTCCGCCACGGGTCCTTTTAATGCGAGAACGAGTGAGACTGCCTTGTCTTTCTCTGTCCAATTATTTGCGCATGCAGCAGCTTCAAATTGGCGGAGGTACGTTGCCCAGTGACAGCTTCCGTCAAAGGTTGGAGCTTTGGCATAAACTGTCCCTACTGCAGGCAAAGTGACTTTCTCTATTAACTTATTTTCTGTGTCTTTTTCTGTCTTTATCGTTGGTACAGTCTGTTCACAAAGTTGTTTTGGTTGTAACTTCAGGCACTACTCGACTTTATTTTTAATCTGCTGTTTTATATTTGTAATCGAGTCTTCTATTTTTGTTGACATAGCTTTTTCCACACTCAAGACAGATTTTTTTACTTCAGCTATTCTATTTGACATGGATTCTTCTACGTCAGATATTCTGGTAATTTGATTGTTAAGCTCACCTCGCAATTCACCTACGTCACCATGTAGGAGACCCAATTCTGCTGTAGTATGTTCTTGCATCTGCTTTTGCTCTTGAATTAACGCTTTGATGTCATCTGCTTCCTGCTTCCGTTCCTCTACCTCCTGCAGGAGGGTTTTCTGTCTCGCTTCCGCTTTCTCGTCTTGTCGTTTTTCTGCTTCTTCCTGTGTCTGCCGCAGCAGTGTTTGTAAAGCTTCCATCATCTGACTGGGATCCATGTTTACCGATTAATTACGAATTACACTCGTCTTGTACAAAGTGTCCACTGTTTCCACTCTTAACCGTTTTATCCCAGTTCTGACACCACTGTTACGACGGTCTACTTGATCGTCGTAGGTACAGTGGAAACAACATAAGTACAAGACACCAATTAAGTCACTAATCACCAGCTTTAATTTTTACGGTTAAACAGTTCGTAATTAACAACACAGTCTACTACAACAAATCAAATAAAACTTGTTCACACGCAATAAAATGTCACTAATATTAAGCACAATAATTGTATTACAATATACCGCCGATTATAAAACACAACACTTTACTAATAACCACTTGAACGCACACAATAATATATGGCGACTATAACTCGAACCGCTCTGTAAATATATCGCCACTATACTGACCCTAAGACATTGCTTTGCATTGTGGATGCGAGGTGGTGTCTTTGCACCAGTGGCTTGAATGCAGCATCTGGAGCGTGTCCAATGGCTGCCAGGAGTGAACATAGTGCCGGCACTATACTACCGGCGGTAGTGCTGGTACAGTGCAACAGGAAACCTAATACTGGAAAGGGAAACCGCCAACCAGTTAACTGAGAAGGCGGGGCGGGGCGGGGGAGTAGAAACTTATTTAGATTTTTGCACTACCTCTGGTACCGATTCGAGCAACAGATTCGCAGACTGACTCTAAGGCCGCTGCCGCCGTGTATTTATACCTGCACTCACAGACCAGAATTGCGTCTTAGCGCTCGTGTGAACTACGTAATTAACTGCGGCCTTGACACAGTCCGCGCGGCTGGGACCTTCGAGAAACCTCTCGAAAATGCTTCGACAAGCACGTACGCCACACGCGTTACATCGAGATTCTTCTGGCACATTCGACAAACACGTGGATTGTTCTGTGATGTCGTAACAATATTATTATTATTATCATCATGATAACTGAAACAGTTACAGGGTTTGATAAAGAAAGTAATTCTGAAACACTAATGAGAATTTTTAAAATAATTTTAATTCTTTTTTCATTTGAGTTTTTTTGTAAAATTCTAGTAGTGTAATATATTATGTTTTAAAGTTTTTTCTATATTAATTTTAAACTAGTGTATAAACTAATTGTTATATTAGTACAAACTTAAATTATGCTGTTGCACACCGCTATATAAGAAATTACCAATTAGCGATTTCCAGTGTCTCAGCTCATCATCAGATTGGTAATATGAGCTGAAATAATATATTATTTCCAACCTGGTAAGGAGTTGAGAGGCTCGAAAGCACTAATCGGGAATTTTTTATATAGTGGTGTGCAACAACATAATTATTTTTCCGTTTTTTGCCACTAACACAACTTTATTAGTTAAATATTGTTGTATTATTATTATTCATGTGTATTTGTTTTATGGAACATGATTTTTAGAAGATGTACAATGATAGGGAATGGATATAAAAATGATTAATTTTTGTATTTTGAAATTAATTTGCTTTAATTTTTGTATTTTGAAATTAATTTGCTTTAATTTTTGTATTTTGAAATTAATTTGCTTTCACAATTTCATTATTTTTTTAGTAATAATTATTTTAAAGTTATCATCTAAGCATCTGCATGTAAGTGCTTTCAAGATTTCTGCATGTTTTATAAAAGTTTATGTTATTACATAATTTATATGTCTCTTTCTGTAGAAGATGTTTGATTGTCTATTTTTCGTAGCAGGTGAAGGCGATGCTGCTGATTATGACGACGACACAAACTGGGTGAACAGATTACAAGTCGAAGTAGTAATGAATGAAGTGTCGAATCACGCATACGAGCCACCGGAGTTAGCAGAAACTTTACCGTACAAGTATCCGCACCATCTTTTGGCCACACTGTCGACAGTGCAGCCGATTGCGGAAGTTATAAAGTCACAGTTGGATGAGAATTCAGAGTGCAGGTACATATGTTCGAGGTGCGGCAGAAGTTACAAACATCAGTTTCATTTGAAAGCTCACAGCCGCGAGTGTAGTCAAGAACCGATGTTTGAATGTCCACAGTGTACTAGAAAGTTTTATCACAGTCGAAATTTAAACAGACACTTGCAGAATGTTCATAAACAAAAAATACAAACGACACAAAGGAGACGGAGAGAAAGAGTGAGTAAGAAATCTAAGGCGGAAAGCAAAGAGAAAGATGCTGATGATGATGATTCTCCTTTACAGTCTCCGTAATAGAAATATATGTGATAAGACAGTACGCTCTACAATCGATTTAATAATATTCGTGATGACGAACCATCTCGTCCTTTGAACTGATAATGTGCATGATTTTTTGACACAATAAAAACAAGACATTATTAAATTTATGAAACGTAATCGGTTTTGAATGTAATATATAATTTATTATTTATTTGAACTCCATTCAAGTCTTTGTTTTATAATTTAAATGTATAGTGAAATTCAAGTTTTTTATGTGATTGGTAATTGTATCCTGTACATACTTCTTTTTATGGTGGTCAAGTATAGTTATTAGAATTATATTGGTATGTGGTAATAAAAAATGTTAATATTTTTGAAAGTATTTATTTAAAGCAATTCGTAATTCGTCTGAAGTAATAATTATTCATTTAACGTAGTGTAAAAATATGTACTATTTGTAAAAATACAATCTAATACCGTTTGTGTTGTGTTCAGATCATCCAATACAGTCATGTGCAGTGCATGAGTGAGACTTTGGCTGTTTTGTTTTGTAGGAAAACTTTAATCTCGAGAATGTATTTGATAATACGTGCTGTGTTCAGAAAGTAAAGATACTTTACATATAGACCACCGACGACATTTTTTTTGTGGTTGTTTTCAAACTGTCATTCTTTTATTGTAGTCAATAGACTGCCAACGAATTTTGTTGTTGGTAGTTTTAAAATTTCTTAATTGGTGGTACACTCGTAGAGAACCTTGGACTCCTTGACAATCCACCTCCAGTTGTCTCGATCCTCTGCTCTCAGTTTCCATCTTCTTGCACCGAGCGTGCGCAGGTCGTCTTCAAGATCATCCACCTATCGTTTTCTGGGCTGACCCCTCAGGTTGTAAAACTGTCATTCTATTATTTTAGTCAGTAGTCTGCTCGTTGTGTTCATTAATAGACTTTGCTTAAATAGTTCATATTACACATTTTGAAAATGGCAACACTGATTCAAAATCCTGCCAAGTGTGAAATTTGTTCTTTGATAAGTTTTTATAAAATGCAAAAGTTGAATACCCGACAGAAATTCATAGACAATTCACAGCCGTTTATGGTTACATTATGACTTACTATTATGTAATAATATTACTATTGCAAATTACTATTACGGAAATGATACCGTGAATTCTCAAAAAGAAGGACTGATATTTACGTTAGAGAAAGGAATAGTAAGTTGTCTTTGATTTCAGCAACCTTCATGGAAGTGTAACAGTATTTGTACAGTTTGGAATTTGATGATATACGTATAATTGCTTTTATTATCTAAGCCTATGATTCATGAAATAATGAAGACAAAATTAGGCCATAAAACTGGAGTGGCGTCTGCTTTTTCCACAACAGTGCGTGGGCCATCTTTCACACATATACTGTGTGTTGCTCAGTTATTGAAAATAGATTGTTTTGGATCATCTGTTGTGTAGACTGCATCTCATACCAGTGATTTTTTCAAGTTTCTTTGCCTAAAGAATCATCTGATTTGAAAAACTGTTGACAAGATACGACAGATGAGGTCATGACAGTTTCAAAAAACTGGCAGCAGCTTCTATGACTTGGGATAAAAAAGGTAATTTCCAGGCTTAATAGGTGCTTGGACGATGGCATTGATTATTTTGAAAAATGAAGATATTGTTACGACGGTCTACTGAGCATCGTATGGTACAGAGGAAAACAAAATGCAAGATGCCAATTAAGTCACTAGTTACCAGCTTTAATTATCACAATTAAATAGTTTGTAACCAACAAGATAGTCCCTTACAACAAATCAAATAAAAATTGTTCACACGCAATAATTATGTCAATTAATAGAGTCTCGCACAATTATAAAATACATAACACTTCGCCACAATACTTCGAACCCCACTGGAATAAATCGCCACTTAAACTGACTCTTAAGAGCTGTCATTGTTTATATAGATAGCACAGGTGTTCCAGAATATTACATAATACGCGTTAACACTACACTAGAACGCAATATTTTGCGGCCTTGAACACAGTGGAACAATGTCGTTAACGCCTGTTGAGAATCACGTACGCACGCAACATTACAGCTGGTTCCACTAGAACAGCCGAGGAACACGTACAATGTTCTGTAATGCCGTCACAGTATATATGTGTTTAAGTAATGGCAAATTAACGTTTGGTAAATAAATATTGTGAAAAGTTTTAAGATCTTTTTATCTGTACTTTCTGGACATGCTTCGTATTTGCGAAACTTGTTTTGTAATGTTTTTCAAGTTGAAAATGTATGGTAACGTGTAAAACATGTTATCGTGACCGTTTAGGTAAAATCAGTTTTTGGATAGGCAGAGATTACAATCCTAGGGGCAAACTTTCTATATGAAAGTTGTATGTCTCTTTGATAACACAGCGTTAGCTAAATAAAATATGCTTCATACCGTCTATAGTAGAGGTCTGATTCTTGTTTATTTTTTAGTAGCATGTGAAAACATAACTTTATTGTATATGTGGATACATAGATGTTTCTCACATTAGATTGTGGAGAACAAAAAAAACAAAAAACAAAAAATATATATAACCTGGCATTAATGTTGAGCAATAAACGGAAGCATATAATATTATTAATATTTTTAACGAGGAAAGTTATTTGCATAGTTGATAAAACAACAAGTCATACATTGTACATTTTCAGAAGATGTGTGGTATTGCTGGTTTTATCCGATGCTGTTACTATCGAGTATCATGCAGTGAATTCCCACTGGGGCCATCTGATTTAGATACGACCGTTCCCTCTCGTAAGGCGATGTCAAACCAGCGAGAGGTATCCTGCCTAGTATAAACCCTCTCCAACTATGCCGTTCGGATGTCGTGTTAAACTGTAGGTCCCATATACCTGTGGGGAGACTCAATAAAACACGCACCACGGGTATGTACGGGGAAGGTACAAACCAATCGTAAGACTGAAGGACCCACACACAGTGAGTCACTTATTACACTGCGAAGGCAGCTTTAAAATGCTTCTGACGTGTCCAAAGATTACTAAATTCTACATGAAATTGTACTAAAAAACAAATGTAAGCAAAACATGTTACATATCATCGTGGGTGTTTACAACAGGATTAGATAAGGGTGGATTCTGATTGTACTACCCTCAAAACATGAAGAAAAGTCATTTTTTGAAAAGTGTCTGTGTGTAGAATTTTTTCTATGGTGAACAATAACTGCCACAAATTCAGACAGAATCAAATAATTTTTTGCATACAGTTCTGAATTGTAGAGGACTCAAGCTATTGAGTTTGGTGAAGATCGGTTAAGGGGAAGGGGTAGTTTACCTGCAACGTTTTACGTTTTAACAAGGGTGATTTTGATAAATCAAGTATACTGAAAAGAAGGTCATAATAATCCACTGTAGAAATGTACATGAAATATCTATAAATGAAAAGGCTAGGTGAAGGGGGTGGGGATAGTTCTCTATTAATGAAAATGATAGTTGAAGGGGCAGGGGATAATTATTACTTCCATGTTCCATAAGGAAATGGAAGTATGGTGATGGTGAAAAAAATCGTGTTCTAGATAAGGGCGGATTCTGATTGTACTACCCTCAAAACATGAAGGAAAGTCATTTTTCAAAAAGTGTCTGTCTATAGAATTTTTTCTATGGTGAACGATAACTGCCGCACATTGAAACGTAATCAAATAACTTTTTGCATACATCCCTGAATTGTAGAGGACTCAAGGCCTATTGATTTTGGTGAAGATCGGTTAAGAGAAAGGGGTAGTTTACCTGCAGCGTTTTATGTTTTAACAAGGGTAATTTTTTATTACGAACGATAACTGCTGTAAATTCAAACAGAATCAAATAATTTTTTTGCATACGTTCCTGAATTGTAGAAGACTCAAGGCTTGTTGATTTTGGTGAAGATGGGTTAAGAGAAAGGGGTTTTTACTTGCAACGTTTTATGTTATAACAAGAGTAAAGTACTTAATTTTGATAAATAAAGTATCCTGATAAGAAGATCATAATAATCCACTGTAGAAATATACATGAAATATCTAAAAATGAAGACGCTAGTTGAACGGGGTGGGATAATGTTCTATAAATGAAAATTATAGTTTAAGGGGGAGGGGATAATTTTTTATATGTGTACTTCGTTATCGGCAACAAAGAACTAGTTTATTGTTAAAATTCCTTCCCGGGCTGTTTGGCCGTAGTCCAATGTTTTCTGTAAAACCAGACGTTTTGGGAGTGCCATCGACTTCCATCATCAGTGAAAATCGAGTGCGATAATGTGAGGTGGTATATGTTAGTGACCACAGTACTGTGGTTAAGGCTGAAGCAATAAGTAGAAAGAAGTAGTTTCTATGGAAATATTTCATTTTGAAAATGATTTTAAGTATAAATCTTAGAACATGGAAGCCATGTATGGTTCTCCATACCGATATTTATTTGTATGTCATATGTACTACTTTATCGGCAACAAAGAAGTAGTTTGTCATTAAAATTCCTTCCCGGGCTGTTTGGCCATGGTCCAATATTTTCTGCAAAACAAATGTTTCAGCAGTTTCATTGACTGCCATCATCAGTGAAAATCGAGCGCGCTAACTTGAGGTGGTATATGCTAGTGACTACAGTACTGAGGTTAAGATTGAAGGAAATAGTTTCAATGGAAATGTTTCATTTCAAAAATGATTTTATGTATACATCTTAGAACATGGAAGTCATGTATGGTTCTCCATACTGATATTTTTAAGGTCTGTCACCTTTTGGGTCTGAATTGCACAGTTCTTTCCAAACTTCTACGTACATTTGTTTTTCATAAACATGTTTATGAAATACACATGTGTTTATACAAGTGTATCCTCTATGGTGATTAAACTCAGTATGTTGTTATTGTTGTAAATAACCCTGAATAATTCAATCATGGCAATAGATCTAATAATTGATAACATAGTTCAAAATTATGACTCCTTTTGTTAGTATCATAGTAGTTTACTATTGAATGCCCCTTTGAAGCATGTCTCTTTTGAGTTATGTTTCCCTGTTACTATTATTTCAAATATAATTTGATGGTAATATACTGCTGATGGAACTTTATTAAAGAATATAACATGTCTATTAATTTGAAACCGTTTTTTATGTTCCGTGTCTTATCAAGTTGAAACTGTTATGGTAAATACTAAATAATTATTCTGATATCAAAGTATTTTCGTCACTATCACTTCATTTTCAAGTGTTTTCACTCAGTTTTAGAGTGATACATCCTCTTATTTAAGTAGACTACATATTCAGCTTGTCCTACTGTCACAGTCCGGATTCCTATACCTTCTGACAATGCATATAGTTGAACTAAAGAAACGTACCTCCGCTGACTAAACTTTTAACCTTGCCAGCAACAAGAAACCCACCGAGATATGTTTGGATCATTGACAACGTTCATCATGGATGGAGAACTGCTGTCTACTTCCAATCCGACAGGATTTCCCTTCCATATCTGCTTTCTGAGATTGTTTCTGCTGTTCGGAACGTATCATACATACGTCTTTAAACAATTATCATCACGATTATCATATGTAGGCAGAATGGTATTATAAATAAAATGAATAAAATACCCATTTCTTATTTTATTATCAGCGGAGGTACGTTTCTTTAGTTCAACTACATGCATTGTCAGAAGGTATAGGAATCCGGACTGTGTTTTAATTCCTTAAATAATATTTGTGTGGACACTTATTATTCGGTATTCCCTCCTCACGCTTATCACCTGTATGTGTCATAGTGCATCCATTTTTTTTAATTATTTTTTTTATTGCTGTCAAACATTGGAAACAATGTTTTACAGTCTGCATTGTTTTAGTTATAGCACTACACATGAGGCTACTAATGACCATTACACCTGTGTATGTACAGAATCCGATTGGTAGAAAACAATCCACTGTAAAATGGATTTGAATTCACAGTGCCTCTGTTTAGAACCACTCACTGATTGCTGTGCTGCCTGGACCTTCATGTTTTATTTTGTATTCTTGAAAGTATGATCAATATTTCAAATTTCTCTTTCACTAGTTGCTTTATTTCAATTGAACAGATTATTATTTAATCAACGTTATCAGTATTATTGAAACTGTAATAAGTAATAATAACGTGTAGTGTGACATTGCAAAGTTGGGCCTTTATCAAGTGACCTTCATATCGGTCTGTTGGTAGCAAAGCACGTCCATCCTTGCACTCCTGGTATCTCTTCCTCGTCCATGCAACAGCATGTTCCATGGCAATTTTTTCTTTGCGAAGCCTCTTGGTCTTTTTTTTCTCTCTGTTTCCTATCAGGTCTCTTTCTTCTTTTTGTTTTTATAAACTAGTGATAACACTATATTAAGTGTGTTCAAAATAAGACCAAACCTTTTGAATAACACACAAACCTGCAGATACAATGTGGTGCGACTATCGGGCACCCCTAGTAACAGTTTTTGACAACAAACTGCAATTTACTCTGTTCCGCTATAAGCATTTTAGACATTCACCTATATCAGGTTGAGTGGAGACATGCGCACGCTGTCCATCGGATTAGTGACAAAGTGACTAAGAAAGACCTCAAAGAACAACATGTATATACGAAAGTTTGTGGTAAAACTAGGTTAAAACTTCACAGCATTCTGGTTGTTCAACTGAGCATACAGGTAGACCTGCAAGAACCAATCAATTATTTTAACTATTTTTAAAGAGGGCGAAAACATTTGTCGGTACAGATCAAACGATGTCGAAGATCGTGGCAAAAGAGCTCATAAAGTTGTAATTGTATATTATCATTTAACTGCCGAGACTTCTTGACAGAATGGAGAACTAATCATATCGTAAAATTAAATTTTGATAAAAAACTTAAATGCTTGGTATCACTGAAAAATTTGTGCTGTGTTTGATGATTGACTATCAGAAAAGCGCCCATTTTGAAATCGGTAAGCAAACTGTGTACCAATGCAAATGGCAATGACAACTTCGGAAAGCACCAGAAATTTCTCTGTAAAGATTTTACAGGAAAATTTTATACACGCACTTTGTATGAAAATCTTCATTCTCACATCGTTATAAATCTGACGGACGGTGTGTGTGAACTCACCCACACTCCAACATGTATAGTTCAAATACTAATGCAGGGGTTCCCAACCGGTGGTACGCGGAGGGATCAAAGTTGGTACGCAAGAAGACCTAGTTAGCAAAAAAGTATGTATTTAAAAAATAATTAAATAAAAATGTATGTTCAAAACAACAAATTATCATTGGACGTCATTTAAAACGATTATACTTATGCCTTAGAGTAATTGTTTTGCATGGCAACAAAAAGCCAAGTACCCAGTACCAAGGTCGTCATAAAGCAACCATTAAAATCTTTAATATCTTTTGTGTCATGTTATCTTTGTGTGGATCCACTGAACTCATTAATGTTAAAATCAAATATAGGAACAGGATGTCTTCTGAATATGATTTAAGGTTAACAATAACATCAATAGAACCTGACATTAACTCTCTGGTACAAAATAAGCAGCAACAAGTTCCACATTAATTATTTTCTTTTTAGTGTGTTATTTTTCAGCACAAGAAAATTTGTAATGAAAGTAATCAACTGTCTTTTGAAAAAACTTTATACTTTATTTTTATTTTAGAATAGAACCAACGTGAAATTAATTTTAAAAATCAGTTACCGTTTTGTAAATTCTGTGTGTTAGATTTAAATAATTACACATAAATAGGAACAATAAGATATACTATTCATAAACAAGTTTTTTATTGAGAGAATCACAATAACCTTCCATAAAGCTTCAGTGGTACTCGAACACTGAAGACCAAAGTGGTTCGCGGGTCCGGAAATGTTGGGAACCACTGTACTAATGCTTATAGCGGAACAGGATATGTGACAGTTTGTTGTCAAAAACTGTCGCTAGGAGGACTAAATTGTGCAGCTTGCACTATGCGCAGGTTGAGGTACAATACAAATAGTTCATTCTTTTTTTGAACACACCTCGTATTGTATTTAATGAGATAAGACAATAAACAAAAAATATATATACTCACATCACATTCATATTATTGTTCTTATGGTATCCACTGCCACTACTGTTCATTTAAAACACAGTTAATATTATAGAAAATTTTATGCTGATAGGGGCTGTAAACACAATGGGAATCGGTCTTTATGACCACCTGACATTGTGGGTAGAGGAGGGCACTCGCGGTAGTAGATAATTACCTAGCGATGTACTGCCTGCTTCAAGATTTTACCTGTAAGGCTTCATTGATAACTTATCCAGTGTAAGTGTTGGGGATGTCATCATCATCTCCTTAACGGGTTTAGGCTTTAGTGGCCTGTTCCTATTCCACAGTCCACCTTTTCTTAGGCCTACCAACTTTTCTTCTGTCTCTAAGGTTGTAATCTTTCGCTATCTTTGGTATTCTACTTTCTTCCATTCTATCTATGTGTTGAATCCATTTTCTTCTGTATTCTTTAATCCTTTCATTAACTGCAAACACATCTAAATCACTCTACCTACTCAAGACCGTCGTGCGTGGTGAAGAGCCACACCCTTTTTTTGATGTTATTTGTGCTATAGCAGTACACGACGGATCTAGACCAGAGAAGGTTGATAAAAAATCTAGGTGGCATAGGGTTGGTTGCCCTGTACGGTGGTCTCACAATTCCAACAGTAGCCTCGGAAACCAGGACGGGGGATGTAATCCTCAATATTCACTTGGCTACGACACTAACTGTCTCGTGACAGTAAAGACATTACAGTAGTAAACATTTTGTTAAAGGTTATTTGAGGAAAATGTACTGAGTGTTTTTCTGAGTTACTCTTTTCAAGAGTGTTATAGTGGTTCTAAACTGGTTGTGGAAAGGAAAGAGTTTGGAAAGTAAAAAAGTTCATATACAGCCGATCCTGCCTGCTTTGTACTATATATACAGTAATTAATTATTTATGTATGTATTGTACAGTTACTTTCGTAATAATAACAAAATAGGCGTAGGATTTTATTGTCAGAGAGAAACCAGTATACGGTAGATGCAATCACTGATTCTTCTGTATTTAGTCTTTAAGTTAAAAATGATTTCTTTATTCCAGAAACTGTGTTAATTATTTATTAAGACGCTCATGTTGACTGTTTTTGTTTTTCTACTTGCTAAATGTGTTGTATTTTAATTGTATTATGATTTTATGTTTTTGTGAAAACTTTTAAAATGCTATTGGTTGTAAATTGTGTAAAAACTGAAAACATGGTTCAATAAAAAAGTGTTTTTCACTTTGATTAGATGTGCACACAAGATGATACCATTTGATCTCCTAATTTCCCAAAATGGACCCTATAATTCAGATACTGAATGCCTAGTTTGCAACACTGTAAGGTGTGAGCAGATTTTCTATATTTTACCCATAGCACAGTGTTAAATTCAAGACAATTTGTTGGATATTCATAACAAAAGTAAAGACACGTCAAAGACGTGAGTTCGTAGATCAAAATGAAAGTTCATAAACCACAACATAGACAACTAAACAATAAAGTAAAAGACTGAATAATTACTACTTCTATGCTGGTGACCTTGGTAAGATGGAAGAGAAAGTCGAGGTTCCAAATTAGCTGGACGGATAAAAACAAACTTAATCTGACAAGTGGACTGGGTCTGTATCAACGGTTGCTAACCAGCGGTCCGTGGATCAACTTTCATTTTTGTTGTTGTTGTATTTTTGAACCTATGAACGATACTTTCAATTGTCTTCCTATTGATTAAGTAATTTTTGTTGAACAGATTATTATTCAATCAGGGAACTCGAAAGAGGTTTGTGGTAGAGGTGTGCTAAACTAGTATTTGAAAATTACAGGTACGAATGAAACCATTACAAAAAAAATAACACATACAAATACCTGTTATTATATACCTTTTATACATATACAGGGTGTCCCGGGAGGAGAGGGAAATAATTTGAGAAATGGTTCTATAGTGTAAAAGAAGAAAGAAAGTTCATATAAACATATGTCCGGAAACGCTTTGTAAGCGAGTTATGGCTAGCGAAAGATTTCGCCCGGGTTTCGGTTCGCCCGGGTAAATGAAGACTTTCTGAAATTCTGGGAAGGGGCGAATTCTGTAGTCTCTTATGGTTTTTGACCTGAAAAATCGAATAAAACAGGTCGCAGACCTGTATCTCCCATAAGTTTCATGATATCCGACGTAAAACAGAGAAATCGTTGCCAAAAAACAAATTTTGGAAAATTGGAAACAATTGGAATTTTTTGTTGATTTTTATTGACTTTATTTACACCATTTTTCTCAGAATTAAATTTTGTTTTTAACTTTTATGCATTTATTAGTCATTTAACAAAGTTATTGTACTTCTAACCTAAAAACACGTTTTTTTAGTTTTTAGGCAAAGATTTTTCTGTTTTACATCGGATATCATGAAACTTATGGGAGATACAGTTCTGCGGCCTGTTTTATTCGATTTTTCATGTCAAAAACCATAAGAAACAACAGAATTCGCCCCTTCCCAGAATTTCAGAAAGTCTTCATTTACCCAGGGGAACCGAAACCCGGGCGAAATCTTTCGCTAGCCGTAACTCGCTTACAAAGCGTTTCCAGACATATGTTTATATGAACTTTTTTTCTTCTTTTACACTATAGAACCATTTGTCAAATTATTTCCCTCTCCTCCTAGGACACCCTGTATATCTGTACTATATATAATTTGTTATAAGATATAAATTGAAACTAAAAGTATTGACAGTGTTACTTTACACTGTGACTTTATTAAGCTGTTACTGTTTAAAAGAAATTAAGAAACAAGAGAATTTGTAGGCCTATCTCCTTTTGTTAATACTAATTTAAGTTTTCATTAGGAATAAACAAACTGACTATATAGGTTTAATGTTAAATTATTGGTTCCATTTTGGTTAGACGAATCAGTTGTGAAACTCAGGCAATGAAATTTAGAGTGCACGTAATAGCACAATAAATAATGTCAAAAAAACATCAGAAACATACAATAAAAACGTAACAGTAAGCCAAAAGAGTTATAACAATCTCATCATTTACGTGAGATGTGCAGTGAAGTTAAAATCATCTCAGAAATCACATTAACAGAAAGTACTATATGGCCTATCAACCACTCTGTAGGTCATAACACAATATAATTCGCTTTTTCAAAATTTACCAGGTTGGTGACTAGTATAATATATAATTTGTTATTAAAATCTGTATTATATATCTGCAAAATACACAAGAATAAATGTAACATCAGTATGAATTTTTTTCATTTATTAAAAACAGCTTCGACTCTGGCATAGAGATATTCTGAACCTTGCTGTTATGCTTCGTTTCGTACTTGTATGGCAATCGGCATATGCACAGAATGAAGTATTCAGCACCAAAAGTGACTTTGTACCTGTATACTCTTGTACTTGTAGTACTAGTTTACTTGTTTATTCGTTAGTTGCATTGGGGGGGGGGGGTCCTGCGAGGCTGCGAGTTATCGGAACAGGTATTTCAACTTTCCAGTCATTGTTATATGCATACCATAAAAATAATCGTTCCAAAATATCTGTTATAGGTTTTTTGGCCCACCTCTAGTTTGTGAGGTTATAAAATGTAACTATAAATCAATGCATCAATGTAACTATAAAATCAAATGCATTCAAAATATATGTTTGCCAAATGGCTGACAAAGTATCTAACATTTTGTAACTAAGTACAATGATTGTAAGAGATTAACATTTGTTAGTGACAATCTCAGCACATAAAAAAAAAGCAAACTGAACTAAGCACTGTGGGTGGCATTGAAGTGTTTTCTTGTTCTTCATTCATAAACGTGCTGAACCTACACTAAAAATGTGGTTCATAATTGATGTATTTTATTTCTATGGGATTATATTTAAACCTCACCTGACTAACCTAACCTTGTAAACAAAAACATTACGTGTTTTGCAAACGCGTTGCGATTAAAACAGAGTACATTATATCTTTACAGACTGTATTGTAAATGTACATAATATACACAATATACATAAACATTAAAAAAAACATTGTAAGTGTAGTACTCAATGATAGACAATTCGACAACCACAAATAGATTTCGACGACAAAAAGAATACATTTGTTAAATTTATTTAGCGAAAAGTGAGTTCTGTCACAAAATGGCAGATGTGTATAGTAACTTTCTTCAAGTCAATTTTTAGTGTTTGTTGTATGAATGTTTGCTCCAAAATTGTTATATTATCTAAAGAAGTAGTGGAGTAATTGAGATTTTTATAAATTTTTCCATAATTGAAAAATATGTAATAACAAATGTATTTTGTTCAAAATAGGCAGTGAGTTGTGCAGCTCAGGGAGCATACTAGTGTATACTGAAAAATGTAGATACAGTACAGTAGTTAAGATTACACTTTATAATGTATGTCCTTCTATATTTTTTATATGAATTCAAGTTACATCATTGAAGTGTAATTCTGTTAAAGTTCTCAGTAAAAATAAAAGTATTGGTAAATATTGTCAGTTCTTAAAAGTTTTAACATATTCAGATTCTTGTTTCATAACTCTTCTCAGTATAGTTTTTAAAATTTTCCGCTTTGAAAAAATTCCTTTTGACAGATGAATTAGATACAATCAACATTGATAAAACGCTCCCAGAGTACTACATTCCAAAAAGCTGTGAACGAAAGGTCTTTTTATTTTAATAGTAGACTTTGAAGTTTAAACACGTACATGGATTACAAGATATGTTGTAACAATCTTTTCTAAAAATATTTAAGAATAAAATACACATTTGTGAGTATATTTTTTTCTCTCAGTTGTATAAGGTTAATTAAGATCATCAATATTTTAAAACTGAAATGTGAGATTATCCTGCAGCTGCCAAGCCCACCTGTAGAGGAATGTGTGTGTGTGTGTGTGTGTGTGTGTGTGACATCTTCAAATAAATACACTGCAAGTAGGTTTATAGCTGATGTACATTTCACAGAAGTTATTCTGTATCTGCAGAGAGTTGTGTTTGTAAATATTAAGATTTACAATTTACAAACACAATAATAATAATAATCTACTAATTAAAGAACAAATTCAAATAAAAACAAAACGGGACGATTTATTTAAAATCATATAAGTTATTTATTAGAATAATAAAAATAAACATTAAAACAATCGAAAATAAAATCAACGTAGATTCGATTATCCGTTAACTGTACTGTGAGTGAGACATTTAATTGCAATTCAAACAAACCTCTGAAGATACTGAATACTTCTGTGAGAAACGTATGTCAGGTGAAAATAAACGTACTTGCAGTGTATTACACTGTGTGTCACATACATTGTGCTGGTTTTGGACATAGCGAAGGCAGTTGATGGAAGAGGAGTAGAAGAATAAATAAAAGATGATTAAGTCCACACAAAAAGGGCTGTTTTGTCATTCACCTTGTGTGTGTGTGTGTGTGTGTGTGTGTGTGTGTGTGTGTGTGTGTGTGTGTGTGTGTGTGTGTGTGTGTGTGTGTGTGTGTGTGTGTGTTGGTTGTAGGATCTCACCAGTGGTGGCATGCAGGTAATGTTATTGGTTGTTCCGCATGAAACTAAAGTAAAAATCAATGGAGTTTTTAATATTAAGTATCTTTCACATTTTCTGGTCCCCCTCTCTTTCTGTTTTATCATTTTCGACCATTTTTTTTAAATATTATGTTTAAAATAATTATAATTTTTAGCTTTAAATAATCGTGTAATGCTTTAAAATATGTATAACATCTAGTCACATAGGATAACATTATGTTCACTAGGAAGTAAGGTTGACAATAAGGTGCTGCTTGACCTCTTTGTTCCCTCACCTTTTGCTTGCAACAAATGAAGAGCGGAAGCAAGATAGTTCTGAACTGCACACACACACTCTGTAGCTGTAACTGCCCACCGTCTTGTAGGCAAGCGAAATATCTTTTTCCTCATAGCATTAAAGCTTTCATGGCCAGAGTTATCTTCAGTAAAATTATTTTCTGGGCTGTTGGGTCATGGTTCTCTTTTGGTAAATCCAAATGTTTCCACTGCAGCTGCGGCAGTCATCTTCAACGGTCTTCTGTTTTGTTCCTATGGCAACTAAATGACCCTGGCATAAACCAAAAGGTTGCATCATTTGGTCGCCAGAGGAGCAGAACGGAAGAGCACTGAGGATAACTGTTTGGATCTACAAAAGAGAACCACATCAAGACAGCCTGCAGAATGGTTATACTATCTCTTTCCTGTTATCAATTGCCTGTAAAACAGCTGGTCCCCACGATTTTGTGCTAAACGTTTTCCACTGTAATTACTTTTTGTAAATTAAGATGGCAGTTGACACTAACATGTTTATGTTTTTCACTTAAACAGCGTCAGTATCATCTTCATCGCCTTCAAGGATTAAACTGAACGCTTGTCCTATATTAATGAAATCGTCATCTGACTACTGCTTTTGAAGACACCCAACCAATGCTTCTTTCTCACACAGTGTGTACTGAAGGCTTGTTTGAGAATTATATTTGATATTGGTGCTATACTATACATCTATATTCAGCTAGCCTCTCATTCGCATTCAAGATTTTTTTTAATTCCTCCTTGATGTGCTTGTTCTTTTGCTGTCTAAGAAGACAGAGAAACTTTCTTTCCGCTAGCTACCGTTTATTTTTTTGTTCAGTTGTCAAGGTCCAACATTCAGAACAGTCCAGTAAAATAGAGACTGCTGGAAGTTTCTGGAATTTTTGATTTCATATTCTTCCGAACGCGTTAGAGCATTCTTTTAATTGTTCCAGACACATTCAAATAATTTTTTTTTTCTGGAACATCTCCAGTAGTAATATGTGATTTTCTTTGAGACATAACAGATAATTTACTTTTAGGAAATGTGCTGCAGGAGAATGCAATGTCGGCAGTTGTAAAGACAGGACCAGTTCACCTGCCTAAACTGCTCGCACGTTCAGACAGAGGTCACGTGAAAAGAAAACGCTGTAAATTCTGTTACATGGAAGGAAAAAGGAAAGACACGAGTTACTTTTGTGGCAGGTGTGAAGGTGCGCCAGGACTTTGCCTGGACCCGTGTTTTGAACTTTATCATACACAGCGAATAAGTGTGAAAATTAACTTTTAAAAATGATTGTAAAATATGATTTTATTTAGTTTCATAGTATTCTTTCTATATTATTTAGTTTTTGTATTTACCAGTTTAGTATTATTTGTAATAATGAATGTAAATATAAACTGTACATTTTAAAATATAAAATCATATATTTTTTTATATTCATTGTAATACAAGATTATAAGAATATTATAGACTTGAAAATCACATGTCATATCTTAGAAGCTATTTCACGATTTCATCATTGATTAATTTTGTATTTAAAATTTGAGTAAAAATTTAATTATTAAAAATTTTATTTTTTTAATTACGTCATCGTTGAATCCAAGTTTAGCCAGCTATCAGACATCGCTATCTATCTCCAGGCCATTCTACCATTTACGTTCTGAAATTTATATCATAAAATATTTAAAAAAATACTTATTATGTAAAAGTAATCTTCCAGTCCAGTTAATCTTCCAGCAGACAGTTAAATGAACTACTATAAAACTACACATCTACATACAATTAAGGTTTTAAAAAATTTGACCACTGTTGGTTAACATACATTTTTCATGTTTGAATATAAATGTTCTGTCCCTGTCAACATTTTTAAACATGTTACAAGAATATGAACTAGACTATTTCTTTTTTTTAACTAAAGTATGTGTATTCAACAAAAAAAAGTTTATTGTTTATTCATTCATAATTACATAGTGATTTTTTAGGTAGAAAATATACAAGAAATGAAAAATGTATTTTTGTGATTCAGTTGTGGAGCACTGCTTTATAAAATTATATTCTAAGTGCTGTTGATTTAGTAGCCACAGAGTCAGGGTATTGGCAGTTAAGATTCAGTGCTCAGTTTGGCTTCTGATTTGTAGTCAATAATAAAAAATATGATTTACAAAAGGAAATCATACTTTACCTGGGGCATATTTATAGGGGGGGGGGACTGGATCCCCCTAGAGGTAAAAAAAAGTTAACGAGAATTTTTTGATAATCTCCTAATTTTTAGGTTATTTTATTATTTTTTCAGTTGTGTACACTAAAATGGTAATAATTCTTTTCCAAATGTCAATCAGGTTTATTACACAGCTTTTGCATATACATTTGAAATATTAAATATAGGAAAATCAATTCAGTCAATAAGTATCTTGTAAACAATGTTTCAGTACTGCATATTTTTATTGTGTTATTTCCGTTCATTTTAATGGGTTTGATTTCAGGATGTTTTCACATGTTTTTCAGCCATGTGAACTTTTGAAAGATAGTAATATTAATTAGTCTCAACTTGTTTTTTTATTTTGTGTAAAGCCAACTTAACTGGACCCTCCCTTCCCAAGGCCAAATTGTAGATACTCTACTGTACTTTGCAGCAAAGAATAAATTTTGGAAAATAGGCAGTGATTGTGTTAAGTATAAGTGAAAATAGGCACCGGGCAGTGGCCCACAGTGATTGTGTTAGGTATAAGTAGGTAAAAGTTTTGTCTTTTTAAAAACCATCATGGCATATAAGAAAGAATTGACTATGAGTTATATATAGTGTCAGTTGTGTCAATTATGTGTTTCTTATGTTTCTTATTTGCGTAGTTTTTTATTTTATCTACTGTATTTCTTCAGTGTAAGCATTGTGGATTAAAAAAAATGTTCACATTAAGATTGGGTTATATTCATATATTCCATATATGTATAGCTCTGTTCATGCACTCTGGTGTATGTAATTTCATCTTCATCAGTTATTCAGCCATGTGTCACCTTCCAGACCCACTGTAATGTTATTCTTCTTTTTCTTCAGCAGCGCGACAACCCATTACTGAATCAAGGACTCCTTTAACAGCCTCCATCAGTTTTCCCGGCCAAGTGCAGACAACTGACTGGCTGAGAAACTGGCAGGTTTCTGCACATAAAAGAGTTTCACAGATGGGATATGTGAATTCTCCGATCCAGCCCCCAACCTGGAGGACCAGGAACTTTGATTTCGGGGTGCTCTTGCCCTAGAGAGTTGCTTTCACCTCAGCTGACGAGCTCTCTCTGCCCACGTGTGCAGCCGTTGGGCTAGTATAGCCTCCTCTGCCTCCACACTAGTTGCACATCCTGCTGCCGATGTCCACCATCTTGCCAGGCCAGGGCCCAGGATACCCCCAGACTGCCCTGACAGAACCCCCATCTCTTGTTTGCTTACCGATCCACTCCGCTGAAGGGATTGGTTACCACAACCTTGGAGTGGATTGCTCGGCATAATAGGGTCCACCAACGTGTAGATGAGAGTGTAGTTGGGATGGAGAGGCTGGTGCATTTCTCTTCTATGAAAACATATGTTCTTGTCACACACACCTTCTTTGGACCCCCACCCTCTGTAATTACCATTTGTATATGTTCTAGGTTTCACAGGGGAGGATTGGCGGTAGTATTGGAAGAATTGGAAAGTTCCAGTTTGTTCCAAACAATAGAACACCTACCTTCGTTAAACACCTGGGACTGTAAATTAATTGTAGTAATTTACAGCATGGAAGAGTATAGCTTTTAAAAGGCTTTGATTGCTGCTGCTTCTCTCGCTGAGTTTTTGTTGTTGCCAAAATATCTATCGTTGTTGCCAAAATATCTATCCATTTCTTTAGACAAGTATTCTAGCCATGAGGAACGCATTTAAGGCTGAAAATCTTGCCGATCAACTGTGTATATATACACTTGATTTGTAGAATCAATATTTTATTATGCTCAAGACCGTGCAGATAGCGGTGACAGTGTTTGTTTGTTTCTGACATCACAGTACATAGGGTATACAGTAGAGCATCGATTATCCAAACATCCATTAACCGAATGATCTATTATACGAACTCCATAAAAAGTACAATTCTGTACTGTACTGTACAGTTATGTATTGGACACGAATCTTAACCAACTTCAGTCTTCAGTAGCGAGAAAACGGGGTATCGGTTTGAACCAGACAGTGATAGAACAATTCTTCAAAAAAGTATAAATACATGGTACTATATGTTTTTTAATTCTTAATTAATTTTATAGTACAGTGTTTGTCATTCAAATCTAATTCTGTTTAAATTAACTTTTGGTTTTTATTAATTTCACTCAGTTTTAATTCAGTGATTATTTTAGCCTTACTAATACATTGTACAGTACAGTGTACAGGTTACAGTAATTATATAACGGTATGTTAGAAATGGTTTTGTAATAAAAACCTTTGTTTTTGTAAAGAGAAATAATGTTTTCAATTTACGATCTATTATCCGAAATATCGATTTTCTGAACTGGAACGGGCCCTCATCCCGAGAGGTTCGGATAATCGATGCTCTATTGTATTTGGAATATGTGTCCAGGAAAACGAAAGGGAGTATTCATACTATAATAACTTACAGCGCCAATCTGTAAATAGTCACTTAGTGTTTTGTGTAGTTTTACCCCATAGTGTGTGTACATGTAACCGTTGTAATACATGAATGTGTGACTGATTGCAGGTATGCACATATCGATACCACTGCATACGTGTGAAGCGTGTGGAAAGACGTATTCGTATGTGCAAGGTTTGAACAGGCACAGACGATACAGATGTGGCAAGGATCCAAAGTTTGAGTGTCCGATCTGTCACAACAAGTACCATCGCCGGGACGTGTTGAGTCGTCACCTGAAAGACGTGCACAAGAGAACGGATTTTGTTTGGACGCAAACACAGAAATTTACAATAGAAATGCAACAGTATTAGCAATCGCATTTTAATTTCCTTTGCAACTTCATAGAGAAAAATGAAGTTAATAATACAACACGAAGAGATAGTAGGCAAGGTGCTGTTTTTTTTTTCAATTGTTCATTTGTTTTTTGTTCAGATGTTAATTGTTTTACAAATTTTTTGTTAATGAATAGTTTATAAAGTTATGTCCACCTTTTTATTTTTATGTTTATGAAGTTTATATGCTTGCTTTATTTATAAAATATAATTAATAAATACAATTATTTAGTGTAATGTACGAGTGGGCCTTCAAGTCACTTCACAAGGTATGCTTTTTATAACTTTTATTGATCAAAGACTTTGTGAATTATTTTCTATACACAGTCTTAAAACGTGTGTATCTATGTTTTGAGAAAATTGATTATCATCATCAGGATCTGCATACAGGCAAAACAGACATAGTTAATACACAATATAATGAGTATTCATATGTTCTTGTCCTCTGCGCTTCAAGGATTAGACGGCTACCTGGTCCGACTTCTGGCTTCATTCAGTATTAATATGTAAGGAATAATACGACTATAAGAGTAATAATGTATGTAAAATTATTGTTCTTGATATAGCATACACACTCAAATATTAACACAAAACATTCAGTGTGTGTGTTGGAGGCTTATTAATTATTTCTGTATTGTCGTGATGATGACAAGAAATTTTTCTTGAAACGTCAACACTACTATTTTAAAACTGAAAAACTGAGTCCATCCAATGACTGTGAATCACAAAAAAACTTTATAACTGTTCTACTGGATCATCTTGTTAATGAGTGACTAATCAACTTTTAATTTTTTTTTTGTTGTTGCCTGGCCAAAATTTACTGGTCTGACTCGAAGTCCATGTGTAATCGTCAGGTGTACTGTAGCAGCAAGTGTTCGTAGGCCTTTTTTTTATGTGTAGAGGGGACAGGTAGAAGACACTTATATTCGAACAGTGTCGTTACAGGGCTTCCTTGTTTCTAAATTGTATATAGCCATGGATTTAGTCTAAATGTGTTTGTCACTCCAGCACAATGTGGCAAAAAGCCTGTGGTGCTGGATTGTGCATGATGGGCGGTGGTTCGTAGCCCATTTGATTGCGAGAGGAGGAGACGTTTTATGGCCAGCTCATCCTCCAGATTTGTCACTATGTGACTGTTTTTACTCTGTGGTTGTCTCATGCATTTACTGTGCAATCTTAGAAGTAGGTCTGTCACCTATGGCTGTGAAACTTTAGAGATAAAGAAACCCCCTCCCCTAGAGTTCGAAGCAGTGGAAACGACTTATGTATAAGAATTTGTGGGGTATATAGGCTAGGTGAACAAGAAATGAAGATATCAGGAGGGAAATTCATGTTGACAAAAAAGTTTAGACACTGTAAACACAAAACACCTCGAATTAGCAAACTAACCTTTTGTAATCTGCCATGTCACTTCAAGTAGATTTTGTTACTATACATTTTGGAGCATATGCTTCATCATCGGGTAACTTCAAATAAATTAAATCACTTACTCGAGGTTGTCACTAACTACAATCCAACTCAGCATATGGATGTTGGATGTTAGTCCACCGTGCGCATAACACGGTGTTAGGTGCGCACCCGCTCAAGCTCAATCTACTACTGCATGGTTGTTAGTCCTTATCCAAGCAAGCAGGTTCAAAGCTGTGTTGTACAACTGATTGGATCTAAAGTTTAACTGATCATTCAACATAGAATCGTGACCGTTTACATTCGTGTATGCTCCATAAATCTCAAACTCTTCCTAGGCATTCATGAAACGGCCCTTTTCGCAAATGTGTAATGGTATCAAATTGGATTTGAAGTTTGTTTAATTATGATTGTATGAAATAAGATGTCGAGCAAAATTAGATTTCTTGTTATTATGGTTGTAATTCCTTATTTGCTTAGGTATATGTTCGCGGAAACGTTTTAGGAACCCCGGTTTTAGTTAGTGATGACCTCGAAAGAGTGATTTAATTTATTTGAAGTTACCCGATAATGAAGCATATGCTCTGAAACGCATAGTAACAAAATCTTCTTGAAGTCGGTGGATTGCTAAAGGTTAATTTGCTAATTCGATACATTTGACTTGGATACTAAACCAGACATGAATGTTAAAACAATACACCTCGTATGATGCTAAGTGGAATGGACACCTAATGATCGTCGGTCTAGGAAGTTGTTTAATCTGGGGTCATATTAGATGACAGGAATGGAGTAAACCTCCAGGTGATCGTGGAAAAAAAGATACTGTATTAGCTAGAAAAACGAATCATGTAATGTGGTGATACCAAACCCCTCTGTTGTGCACAGTGTGAAGGATGGCAGCAGCTGTACAAGCAGGTACTCGCATACGATGGATAGTTATCAAGTCCAGCGTGTACATTAATAAACCTGGTGACATTAGTGAACTCAGAGCCATCATACAAGAAGAAATTGCAGTAACACCAGACAACATGGTGCGTGCAGCGTTGTGAAATCTGCATAACAGGTTATACATTGTACAAAAGATACAGTGGAATTTTGATAAATGTTCTGTAATTATGTAACAAAAAATAAGATATTGAACAAGCGGAGTGAGTTCTCAGTTCTAATTTGACTGTGTGGCATTTGTCTGTCTGTTTAGGACATTGTTTCACGATAACTTTTGAACGCATCAACCGATTTTTGTAAAACTTGGCATGCATGCAAACGTGTTTACCTTACACAACCCTATTGCTTTTCAGATTGACCCTCCAAAAAGTAGGCAGGTAGAAGGTAAAAATATAAGGGGACAAAATTTTGAAAAACCACAGCCTATGTGGTGTATACCAACTTAAAGAAAATTTTAACCAAATTTAGTGTTCTTTTGAAAATTTCAAAATTTTGTGATGTCGTGGGCCAAAAAAAATGGTTGAACATTTTGATAAACTTGAAAAAAATTGTTGTTATATCAAATTAAAAGGAATTTTAAATAACATGAAACCAGTGTTACGATTTAAATATTTCAATATTTTGAGACGCCAGGCCCAAAGTGTGTCAAAAGTTTGATAAAATTGCAGTTTCTGTATAGGATATTAAATTAAAGAGGATTTTAACAAAAATGTGAGTATAGTGTAGTTTTGGAAATTTCCAAATTTTTTGATCCGAGGGCCCAAAAATGTAATAAATAATTTCAAAAACGTCTAAATATCCAGCTGTGTGTCACACTCAAGAAAATTGTAACACAAATTTGATTGTTTGGAATTTTAGCGTTTATTGTATGATTGGAGTGGTCGTGGTGCTGCTACGCTGTCAGCGCGGCCGGGGCCATCTGGTTTAGATACGACCGTTCCCCCTTGCAAGGCGATGGCAAACCAGCGAGAGGTATCCAGCCTAGTATAAACCCTCCCCAACTATACCGTTATGATCTGGCATTAAACTGTAGGTCCCATAAACCTGTGAGACACTCCGTAACACACACACCACGGGTATATGTGGGGTGGGTACAAACCAGTTGAAAGAATAATAAAGCAACAAAACCAATAATAATAAATAATTATAATTGTATGTATGATTAGTCTACAATTGTTACTTTACTAAATAAAGAATAGTAGGATAATCAGGATTTTCATAATTTTTCTTATAATTAAAAATAATGATCCAATAATAAGTGTACTTCATTAAAAATAGAGAATGAGTTCTCCGGCTCGGAGAGCTTACTAGTTTTAAGGTTTTCTTGACTGATGCTCCTTGTGTGTGTTTGTGTGCGCGCACGTGCAGGCACGTGTGCATGGTTATATAGTCATTTAATATGTTTATTATTCCGAGTTACCAGTGTTTGTTGCATCCTGTTTAAGTTTATTGTGTATTTTCATAATTTTAATATGAGTATCTTTACATACTTTTTTATGTATGTATATTTGTTTTATATTTTGTTTTGTTGTGTTTTATTATTGCTATTTTAGATTTATTTTCTATATAGGTAACTCGAAGTTTCTTGCAGCAATTATATAATGTTTTGATGTTATTCAATGTGTTTCTTCGGCAAGTAGTGTTTTCGTATTTTATATATTTTATGTTGTATATTTTATTTTTAGGTGTTAAAAAGCAAATATGAAAACACAACTTGCAGCAGAAACAAATTGAATATCTTAAAAAAATTATTTTAGATTTGTACATCAGTTTCAGAATTTATAATATACTAGACTCCTGTCATTTATAATTTGTTTAATCTCTTTTAGAGTTCTTAAAATATTGTAATATGAAGATTAATAAGTACTGGTATTTATAGTATTAATTAGTTTTGACTAAGTTTTTCTTATTTATATATTTTTTTTTTTTTTTTTATAGTACGTTCCAACATGCAAGCATTTCTATTATTGAGGTTTCATATACTTCATTACATTAGAACATTGGCTGAACGTAGTAGATGTTTATTTTAAAAATAGTGTATATTATGGGTATAAGATATGCAATTGTTGGTGAAAGTAAATGATTTTTTTTCCACATACCATGATAAACTCAAAAATTTCTTGCAAAAACTGTTGATGTTAGTGTTCATGTAAAATGTACATATGATAACCCAGTAAATTGCCCGTGTGTTGAAAAATTAAAATCAAGCAATGAATGGAAATGAACAAAATAGAATTAAAAATTATTTATCGTTTTAAAGTGGAGAGAGGCAGATGAGAGTGGAGAGGATAGAATCATGGGGATTGTGTGTGTGTGTGTGTGTGTGTGCGTGTGCGTGTGCGCGCACGCGCACGCGCAGAGAGAGAGAGAGAGAGAGCTGCTTTGTGTGTTAAGAGTGTGATACAAGTATTAATATTATATAATAGCATAGAAAAAAATAAAACTCTGATGAAAAGTCCAATTTTGATACTATTCCATTCATATAGTATTTTTTATTGGTTGCATTGTGATAATAGGAATACGTAGTACTGTACAGATCACTCAGTATAATATGGTTTTGTACTACCGTTAATACTCAAGACATGTGGAAATGTATCGAGTTACATGTGAAACATTAAATATAAACATTAAATGTTATTACATTAAACATTAAATATTAATGTGATACATTAAATAATTTCATTGTTCATGCTATATGCTTGTGATACAATAGCATATAATTTCATGTTATTGTATTATTAAAATTTTAATCAATAGATTTCAACATTGTTATGTACTGAATTTATATTAATAATATTGCATTATCACTTGTAATATTGTACAGAAAATAAATATTTTGTATTAATAATAACATACCCCTGTGTGTGTGTGTGTGGGGGGTGATAGAGAGAGAGGGGGGAGAGAGAGAGAGAGAGACTGTATTTATGTTGTTTATAATTTAAGTTTATGATTAAATATTAAATGTTGTGAATATTCAAATATTGAATATTACAGTGCAGACCATTTTTATCTTAGTGCAGATGCGTTGAATTTCAATCAGTTATTCAAAATATTAAAATATAATTAACTGATTTTTGGAAGTACAAAAACAAGTAGTTAATATTTTGAGGTGATAGGTTTATGATATTGTTGTATGGATTGTATAAGTGTGATAAAGCAGTGTAGACCATCAGCTACATAAGGGTTGTTCCAGGTCAAATCAACACAATTTTAAAACAAAATTTACCTTAAAACGTTACGAGTTTTATTAAGTTATTGAAATACTGAATTCTGTCACTTACCTTTACTAAATAAATGTAATTATTTACCAGGGTGTCGTCTGATGTACTTAGGCAGAGAAAACGACAGGCAGTGCCATGACAAACACCTATTTTGCAAGCACAAATAAATGGTACTTTATTTTTTGTAGCATGACAATTTTTTGTTTACCTTTCGGTTTAAATTTACTAAAATATGCCAAAATAACATTCCTAACAATATTTGATTCACCTAGCCATACTATCAAGATTTATTAATTTGAATACATATATATAAACTTACGACTACCTATAATATAAGTTAAACGGAAACCAGCGCTTTCACTCACACACACATATCCACCCCCTAGATTTTAAGAGCTCAACTTTATAATTTATGAAAAAGCCAGTATTTTAAAATGTTGAAATGGTATACATATTGTTGAAATGTCTACTTTCCTTGATTATGATGCGTAGAATTTCACCACACGGGACATCTCCTCGTGGCATGCATTGTTCTGCTGTTTTCACTGTTACATTTTAACGTATTACTGCCGAACTGTCAATTAATTACTGTTATTGATGAATATTTAGCCAAATACTGTTTTCACTTTGGAATATATATATAAAGATTCACATTTTTGTTGTATGCGGGCCCGCAAATTACGTTCCGGAACTTTGTATATGTACCACTCGCGAGTGGTGGAGTTAGACTGGGCCTAGGCCACCGGCACTATTTTATGAAGTCGCCGTGTTTGCATGACCAATTCTCATTGTTTTTAAGTTGTATCACTACGCCAACTGCATACCACCATTGCTATCATCGCTACCACTGAATTTACCTTTCGTTTATAAGTTTTGTCCCAATTATTGTAACAAATGTTATTTGTTTTATTTAAAATTACCAATTTCTTTATATTGCCTCAGGTAGGCTAAAATGTACCGTTACAATACCCCCTCAATGAGATATTTTATGCCGAAGCATAAAAAATCTCATTGACACATTCATACTTGCTAGAGGGATCAGCCAGGATATGTTGCCACAACCCCCTTGATGGTTTACCAAAAAAAATTATATAACTAACTCACCCTTGGTCCGGTGACTGTGACCGCACCTGAATGACATTACTGGACTTCTCTCTCGAGATCCCAACACCATAAAGTCAGACAGATACTCAACGCCCCTACTCTGACGCGCCGGCCAGCTCAGGTCCGCTGCCACAGCATTACCAAACACTGAAACAACAAATCAAATATCAAATAGTGGCCTTATACAACACCATATGGGGATATGTTTCCCCAACACCAACTGATCTGTTTCCCCCTAGCGGTGCTGGTTTGCGCTAAGAAGCACTGGTTTTTCCTCTTAACCTCTAACATATATATGAAGACCTAACAACACAACATGATACCCATTTTAAAATTCCATAATCGCATTCCGTCTACTTTCTCTTATTAACTTTAAAATCCCAAAATTCAAAATTATTGCCCTGATTCCCATCAGAATTTAAATAAACATTTCCCATTACTATATTACACATCTCTGTCATGCCCAATTTGCATTTAAAATATTTAAATTCATAAAATTCTCTTACACTAACAAACACAATACAACATAAGAAAACATAGTACATTAATAATTCACATTGTTATTATTACATTAAAACAAACAATCCACATTTAAGGTTGAACACAATCTACACACTTTACATCTTTAAATTTGCATATCAACTCATAAAGTTACCTTTTAATCTCAATTGACTTTTATTAATTCTCTTTCCAATTTTTTTTTTTTTTTTTTCCGTCTACTTGGGTGATTCTCAGTTATTTATTTTAATTTACTTTATCAACTTGGCATTTACTCATAATCTTCCCCTTTTACGACTCTAATACTCACTTACAAAATCTTTTATCTAATATGACACCCCAATATATTCAACTTGGACTGACTCACACGTTTTACTCAAACAATTACTATCACCCAACTTCTATCTTTTGCAACCCATTGAAAACTTTAACTATCACAACTTTATTTCATTTTATTTTAAAATCTATAAACACATTGAGAACATTTTATTATATTTTTTATAATCCTTATTCCTAGCATACTACATGCAATTAACACAATAAGACATAAACACAATATATGAAATATCTAGTGCATCTATTTTTTTCAAATTAAAACAAAATTATTTAGTAGTGAGTCATCATTATTAAAATACAACAAATTTTTTAATTCGTTACCCCCCTGGATAACCTCCCTGCCACACACACACACACACACACACACACACACACACACACACACACACACACACACACACACACACACACACACACACACACACACACACACACACACACACACACACACACACACACACACACACACACTACATATACACCTAACATTTCATAATACACACAATTAAATTCACTACCTTATTTACAAATTATTCGTCAATAACTGTTCAATTGTTTCACACTTCATATGTCCAAATCTGCAAGGTCATTACCAAAATTTACAATATTTAACAATGTCCATATACTCATTTTAATTTCAACCTCCATCATCAAATATATAACGAACATATTTATAATATACATCATGGTTATCCACATACAATTTGTTATCATCATCAGTATTAGAATAATCCATTAACTTTATTTCATTCATTATGCCATTATAATTTATAGGGTTATTCCCCATTAATATTTCATAAATCTTGTCAACATAAGTTATTATTGTCCAGTCTCCATCAGTATTATTGGTTAACGTCAGGGTAAGCTATTTTATCATTTTTATATTCCTCTACTATTACATCATGTAAGTTATTATCGTTTACAAAGATATTAGTAAAATATTCATCTATCTCTCTTTCAACAGGTAAGTATTTCATATTGTTTATATTCACCCCTTCTAATTTTTCTCTCAACTCATTATAATTTCTCTTTAACCTCTATAATTCTATTTCTCGATCTGCACATAACTCTCTATATAAATCTCTCTCACTCACATTAGTTAATATCTGATTAATGGTTACATTTAAGTCTTCTCTGACTTTAACTATTTCACGCTCATGTTCTGCTTGTTTATTTTTTAAACTAGTTACATTAATTTTAATTGCATCAACTTGTTCAAAGTTACTTCTGAATTCATCATTTATATTTTCTTGTATTTCACTTGCTCGTTTGATTTGCTCACACTCATTAATTATACATTGAACATTACAGTCCATTTTGTCATTTGGCTTTTTAATTCTATCATTAAATTTACTTGTCAATGTGTCAAATTTTTTATTTGTCTCTGGTAACATTTTCTCTTTTTGTTTTTCGTTAATTATTTTTCTATCGTTTCTCATTTCGTCTTGTCCTTATTTATAACACTAGTCAGTTCATCTCTCATTCCAACAATAGTCTTATTCTGTTCTTCTAACTTATTGTCTATTTCTCTTAATTTTTGGTCTTGTTTGTTTATCTCTGTTTTCAACTCTATGTTACGAGCATTTATTTCTGATTTGATTTCAGTTTTTAAATTATTATTTTCTGATTTGATTTCAGTCTTTAAATTATTATTTTCTGATTTGATTTCAGCTTTAATTCCTGACATCATCTCCATTATTAACGCTAACTGATTAAATATGTTTACATTATCGCTTATTTTTGCGTCTACTGTCTCAATCGTTAATTCGTGTATTGTATTGTCTACACTCTCGTTAATATTTGTCGATATTAAATCGTCTTGCGTAACATTGAAAATTGACCCCTCCACAACATCTTCACATAAATTTACACTCGCTTTTCTCTGCCATTTTCGATCAGTTTGAAAATTTTTTTTAACTTAATTTACAAAGTCCCTGTTCGGGTGCCATTAAAACGTTACGAGTTTTATTAAGTTATTGAAATACTGAATTCTGTCACCTTTACTAAATAAATGTAATTATTTACCAGGGTGTCGTCTGATGTACTTAGGCAGAGAAAACGACAGGCAGTGCCATGACAAACACCTATTTTGCAAGCACAAATAAATGGTACTTTATTTTTTGTAGCATGACAATTTTTTGTTTACCTTTCGGTTTAAATTTACTAAAATATGCCAAAATAACATTCCTAACAATATTTGATTCACCTAGCCATACTATCAAGATTTATTAATTTGAATACATATATATAAACTTACGACTACCTATAATATAAGTTAAACGGAAACCAGCGCTTTCACTCACACACACATATCCACCCCCTAGATTTTAAGAGCTCAACTTTATAATTTATGAAAAAGCCAGTATTTTAAAATGTTGAAATGGTATACATATTGTTGAAATGTCTACTTTCCTTGATTATGATGCGTAGAATTTCACCACACGGGACGTCTCCTCGTGGCATGCATTGTTCTGCTGTTTTCACTGTTACATTTTAACGTATTACTGCCGAACTGTCAATTAATTACTGTTATTGATGAATATTTAGCCAAATACTGTTTTCACTTTGGAATATATATATAAAGATTCACATTTTTGTTGTATGCGGGCCCGCAAATTACGTTCCGGAACTTTGTATATGTACCACTCGCGAGTGGTGGAGTTAGACTGGGCCTAGGCCACCGGCACTATTTTATGAAGTCGCCGTGTTTGCATGACCAATTCTCATTGTTTTTAAGTTGTATCACTACGCCAACTGCATACCACCATTGCTATCATCGCTACCACTGAATTTACCTTTCGTTTATAAGTTTTGTTCCAATTATTGTAAAAAATGTTATTTGTTTTATTTAAAATTACCAATTTCTTTATATTGCCTCAGGTAGGCCAAAATGTACCGTTACAACCTCACCATCTCAGATTTTCATGAAATTTTGCACAGGTGTACTATTAATGTATATTTGGAAAAAATACCAAATTTCATCAAGATATGTCAACTCGGTTTTGAATTACAGCTATGTAAAGTTTTCAAAAATTTGCCCAAAAACCGCAAACGGAAATGTTTTGAATTGCTTTAGGAGCTCTCTTAATTGAGCTAGAGAGCTGGGAGAGGTGTCATTTTACAGCATTTTTCATGCCCTTTCCTGTGGTATACAACATAATATAGGCTAATACACAAAAATTTTTCTCAAAATCTAAATAAAAATTTTAATTTAAATTTTTTCGAAAAGGACATATTTTAAAATTTTCAAATTAATTCCGTGAATAATTAGTATTGTTGTAAATCACCTGGAAAAATATAAATTTGGGATGATAATGGGTTAATTGTTAAAATAATTTAAAACTGAAGCTTGTTTTTCATTAATTCTCTGTATTCAGCTGAATAATACAAGAAGGCTAATATTTACACTTCCATGAAAATAAATATGAATGCTAACCTGAAGAAAGAATACAGTAATGAGTCTAAAACAATTAAATCATACAGACTTGTAATCTGCTGGCAATACTTATTAGCTCATACTTTAAAAACTTTAACTTAAAGTTAAGTTAAAGTGCTCATACTTTTTAACTTTACTTTTATAAAAGTTAATAAAATAATATTAAGAAAAGTTAACAATTAAAAATGTTACTACAAATAAATGTGGTCTGTGAAAAGTATACATATAGTACTGGTACAACAGTAATATTTTACAAAATGTGCATTGGTTTTGTGGAGATATTGAGCCTGTTTATGCAGGTTGTAACAAGTTGAATCAGGCACAGACTTGCTCCAGCCAGCACTGATGCTTGCATCAGACTATCATTCAGTGACTAGAGCCCTTGCTGAGTGGATGTGTTCTAAGTTGTTGTACTTAATATTGTTTTCCTTCTCAGGCCTAATAATAAAACTCTTATTATTTTAGTGTTAAATTATCAAGCCAGTGAAAATATGTGTTAAATTAACAGTTTTAAAGTAGATTGAAATCAGTCATATATATTTAACATTTTTTAAAATTCATGTTTAAATTTATTGGTTTATTTTTAACAAGTCATTTATAGTTGAACTATAAATTGGAAGTGTGTTTGAGTTTTTTTTTCAATATGGAAACTAATGATTTGTTGAGAGTTCAGTGTTGTAATCCATTAATGAAATCAAATAATTTTATTAGAGACAGAAAAAAGCTGAGAAATGTCACAGCATGGATGCCTGAATTCTTTCCACAAATAGCCAATGGCTCAAAGATTTGTGATAAATGTAGGAAAGAAATTACTATGTTAAAAAATGCACAGCCCATCAGTGATAAAAATGCTGAAGATTCTTCTGGCTGAGACATTCTCGGACAAAGACCCAGACTTCACAACAAATTCAGTGGTTGTTCAGACACTCAACACATCTCTTCAAGAGTTAGGTGAGTCTCCCATTGATAAGAGAAAAACAAAATCCAAGTACTATGCCACATCAAAGGTTAAAAAAATTTCCTCATCTATGAAACGTAAACCTTTTGTTGCTGCTGAAAATTCTTCATCAGAAAATGATAATGATATTGACGAATCAGTTCTCTAAAATCTCAAAAGTAACTTTTTGAGTTCTACGAGTAGGACAAAAAAGCTAATGCTTCTAACATGTTTACCTGAAAATTGGAGTGTGAGAAAGATAATGCGTGAATTTAATGCACCCAACTACATTGTCCGGCAGTCAGAAAAGATTTTGAAAGAAAAAGGGATTTTGGAAGGTCCAAATTCAAAACCAGGGAAAAGCTTGCCAATAGAAACTGTTGGAACTGTACATTCATTTTATGAAAGCGATGAAGTTAGCAGGGCAATGCTGGGTATTAAAGATTGTGTGACGGTTATTGAATCAAAAATTAATACAAAAATTTGGAAAAGACTAATTTTGTCTAACCTTAAAGAAGCTTACAAACATTTCAAAGACAAGTTTCCTAGCATAAAAATAGGTTTCTCTAAATTTGCTGAGTTGAGACCAAAACATTGTATTGTAGCTGGTCTGAGTGGCACACACTCTGTTGTGTGTGCACAACTCACCAAAACGTCAAGTTGATGATAGAAAATGCTAAACTGAATACTGTAACAAATGGCAATATAAAAAATTACAAGCAATGCCTAGCAAAAGTACTTTGTAACCCATCAACAATTGATTGCAACATGGGGAAACTGTGTTTGTTTACTGTTCAGGTGAAACTGAGATACGTACAATTTTGCAAGAATCCTTTGCTGAAAATTTAATTGAACAAGTTCAATTCCGCCAGTTGGTTTCAGTTGACCGTTGTAACCTAGAGAGCTTAGAGAAATCTTCAGAAGAATTTATTGATTTATTGTGCAGGAAGTTGTCCTCTTTGGTTCGGCATGACTTCATTGCCAAGCAACAGGGAGTGTTCCTTAACTACATAAAAGAAAATCTCAAAGAATCAGAATTTGCTGTCACCTGTGATTTTTCTGAAAATTGTAGCATAGTGCTACAAGATGAAGCACAGAGCTATCACTGGACAAGCAAACAGGTCACAATCCATCCTTTTGTAATATATTTCAAACGGGAAAAGAAAGTTGAACATGTTAGTTACGTAGTTGTTTCTGATTGCCTAGAGCACAACACAGTTGCTGTTTACACCTTTCAAAAAAACTCATATCCTTTCTGACATCCAAATTTCAAAAACTTCCAAACAAGATTTTTTATTATTCATACGGGTCTGCCACCCAATACAAAAATAAGAAAAACTTTTTGAACCTCTGCTTTCATGAGGAAGATTTTAAAGTGAAAGGAGAGTGGCACTTTTCGGCCACAGCACATGGAAAAGGGCCTTGCGATGGAGTAGGGGGTTCAATAAAGAGACAGCAGCTCGTGCTAGTTTGCAAAGACCCTATGAAAATCAAATTCAGACCCCACGACAACTTTTTGAGTGGGCAGTAGGAAACATTACCAAGGTAGACTTTGCCTACTCAACCCAAGAGGAATATGCTGAATCAGAATTGTTCTTGAAAAGTCGCTTTGATCAAGCATTGACTATCCAAGGAACACAGCAATACCATGGGTTCATTCCCAAAACTACATCAAAATTATTGGTGAAAAACTTTTCAGATGATTTGCAGGGTTGGGAAAAGGAAGTGTCAAAATCTCCAGATAAACTTAAATTAGAATCAGGCTAATCATATCAGGCTACGTCACCGCTGTCTATGAAGGAAACTGGTGGCTCGGGTATGTTTTACAGAAAAATGAAGAACTTGATGAAGTAAAAATAACTTTTCTTCATCCATCTGGGTCATCTACATCATTCTCATATCCAAGAAACGCTGATGTTGTGTGGGTGTCAGTAGTGGACGTTCTGACAAAAGTGAATCCTGTGACTCCCACTGGAAGAAGTTATGTTCTACTTGAAAGTGATGTATGCCAAACAAGGGTTTTTCAAACTTCAAATAATAAACATATCCTACTACTTAATGAAAAGTTTTACTTTAGACTCATTACTGTACTCTTTCTTCAGGTTAGTGTTCATATTTATTTTCATGGAAGTGTAAAAATTAGCATTCTTGTGTTATTCAGCTAAATACAGGGTATTAATGAAAAATCAAGCTTTAGTTTAAAATTTTTTTAACAATTAACCCATCATCATCCAAAATTTATATTTTGCCAGGTGATTTACAACAATACTAACTATTCATGGAATTAATTTGAAAATTTGAAAATATGTACTTTTTGAAAAAATTTAAATTAAAATTTTTATTTAGATTTTGACAAACATTTTTGTGTATTAGCCTACAGTATATTGTATACCACATGAAAAGGAATGAAAAATGCTGTAAAATGACACCTCTCCCAGCTCTCTAGCTCAATTAGGAGAGCTCCTAGAGCAATTCAAAAAATGTCTGTTTGCGGTTTTTGGACAAATTTTTGAAAACTTTACATAGTTGTAATTCAAAACCGAGTTGACATATCTCGATGAAATTTGGTATTTTTCCAAGTCTGTATGAATAAGTACACCTGTGCCAAATTTCATGAAAATCTGATATGGTGAGGTTTATAGAGTGTATTGAGTTGACCTGGAACGTGTAGTAAGGCATTAATTTTTAACAAATAAGTGCACTTGTTCACTTAAATATATAATAATAGTGTTTCTTATAGACGTGATTGATTAGAGATGGTATCATGTTATATTAATTAAATTGTAGTAATCTTATATTGTCTTTTTACAGAAAATTTTAAGAAAAAGATTTTAATTGAAGAGGTAAAATGTTGCATGTTGAAAGGTTTTATAAAAATTTATCACTACATAAAAATGTTATATATAAAAGTTCTATAATCGATTAGCATAAATTGAATATACTGCAATTAAGTGAAATTATTATATATTTTCAAGTTTGTTGCTGATGTTATGAAGAATTTGAAGTGACCGTATACTATATGTCAGCTATGAGTAGAATAAAATTTACCTCATTTATCCATCTAGTGGCTTTTCCTTTTTTATATTTCATTATGGATTCTGGACATATGTCCCATCTTCAGGTGTAATCCCTCAGTAAAGTTTGACAGGGAATTAAATTACATGTATAATTTATATACATGTCATAAATAGTGTTACCATGGTGCGCACCAACAACACCACATGATGTTACAGTAGAACTCCATTTATCCGAACTAATGAGTCCCAGATGCAATTCGGATATGCAGATATTTGGATAATTGGGACAAACATAAGGAAAAGGTTATGTTATGAAAGAAAACGTGAAAATTGCTGATAAATCACATGTCTTTATTTTTATTACTTGACTACAATATCTTAATAAAAATCAGGTCACATGTGTTTTGCAAAACATTCACTTTTACTACAAAAAAATTAAAAATAATACACATAATTATAATTTTTCTGTTGAACATGTCAAACAAAGTTAATTGTTTTGACATAGAAACTCGTTTGCATGCAGCCAGGTCCTGCAAACGCTTGACGGCAAGAAGCTGCACATGGTCGCATTCAGGCTGCTGTTCCATCCACTTTAAGGCAGTGTTAAAACAAGCGAATGCCTCACTCGCTGTAGATTCCTTTTCTGGTTCAACTGAACCAACGTTGTCATCGTCTTCGGCCACCTGCTGAGATCCATCGTTTACACTTTGGATAAATTCTTCATCGTCCAAAAATTGATATCCAGGGTCCGGTGAATCGCACTGCAACCACTCATTTATGTTGTCCACATCACACTCGGAACAGCCAGAAATTTGTACAACGATTTTCTGGATGTCTTCAGTTGATACAGCTTTGTTTTCTTCGACACTTTGTTTTGTTCTCTTTCCTCTTCCTTCTTGTTCATTGCCTCTTCTTTTTCTTCCTGAATTTGTTGTTGTGTCGAAATTCCATTAATTTTACTCCATGCCATTTCCTGATATCGATTCGGATAATTGGCGATTCGGATAAATGGAGTTATACTGTATGTATTTTATATTTATTTACTCAGTTACCGCTAAGCATTCTCGCCTGGATATCATTGTTCGTGTTGTTAGTATAATTTATTTGTGAGCCCAGGTAGGAAAATTCTCTTGCATGCTCAAATTCGTGATTTCCAAATCGTACAATTTGTCTGTTACATGTTGCTCTTGTTGTTTCCATGTATTTGCTCTTGTTATCATGCACTTTAAGTCCTCTCTCCATTGCCTTAGGATCCATATTAATTACAGCTTCTGTTAACAAATGTCATTCCATCTAAAATCATCCAATACTGGTTGAATGGCTATTTAAAAAAAATTTGGTTTTTTGCTGACTCATCCTGCGTAAACATGTAATAAAACCAGATGGAAGAAAATTTCCACCTTTTGTTTACCCATGGCAGCCATTTTCCCATCATGTCTGGTGCTGAATTTCGGTCGGTGAAGGATATGAATAAAAAAGTCTTGAAACTCTCAGAAGTTCTGATAAGGACCTACCTAATTTAGATGTTTTAAGTTATGTGCCCTTCCAGTGTGACTGTTAAAATTTGTCGAAAACTATAGTAAAATGGTACAAGGTGGCATATGACACTGGTAGAGGTAATACGAATTCACAGGTATTGGTTTCAATAGTGTTGTCTGTATTCTATAGTTCTATAAATTACTGTGGGGTTTATATAAATTCAGTATTAGTGTGTATTTTTTAATTTAAAGCAGTATTATACTTTCCTTCAAGGCGATTTGTTTTATTATCTTTGAGAAAAAGAATTGTTTTTTTTTTTTTTAATTTAATACTGATCATGATTGAAAGTAACAATAAAATAACAGTCTGATGAGATAATTTTTGTTCAAAAGTTGATACGGTATTTTGAAAGATGATTTTTAAAAATTGTGATTTTTAATTTATTCTTTGTTGCAGTGTTTCTTGTTTTTGTTATTACTTTGTTATTTTTGAGTTTACTTGTTAATCTTTTATTAATTTATTAATTTGTTGTTTAAGATAATATGATCCACTGTGGACTACATTTGGTTCAACTGGTACCAAACACCTCTCTTCGTCCTCTCCCACATCTCCTTCATTCTTGATCGATGTCTGTCCCTCCTTTCGTTAGTCCAGGTGGCACCTGTCCTCTTCTTGGGGTTTCCCTGAAAACCTTGGGCATTTCTTGATTTATTTTTGAGTGGCAAGCATTCTTCAATGTGTTCTTGAGTAATCTGGAGGTCTATGTTTTTTTTTTGTTTCTTTGAACCATGTATTGGACATTTGGAACTTTTTGAAATAGTTAAAAAAACTTCCTTGTTAGTCTGTCAGGATTCATTCTTTGAACATGTCCGTAGAAAGTAATTCTTCTTTTTCTAATTAAGTCTGTAATGTTCTCAACATGTGTGTACAGCTCGTTATTGTGGCGTCTTCTGTACTGTGTTCTCCATCTTTTATTGATCCCAAGATTTTTCTTAATATTTTTCTTTCTGTGACTTTCAGTTCTTCCATCATCATTTTCTTGTTCAGAGTCGGACACTCAGCTGCATAAAGTGGTTCCTGGCGAATTACTGTTGATTAATGTCTAAGTTTGGCATTAATGGATATTGATTTCTTGTTATATGTTATGATTGTCATAATATTATAATTTCCTGTTAATCATTTTATATTAATATTTTTATTTTATTTCTATTGTAATGTGTTAATAGTGTTTGAGTTTTGTAAATGTTTAATTTTACTCATGTAAGATAATTAGTTTCTGTTACAGTGTAATATAGAAGTTTTGTTTGAATAAAACACGTTGCATACAGTAACACGTTTATACTTTTGTTTCACTTTGGAGTAACACATTAAAGCTTTGGAGTGTGGTTGTGGTGAAGTATGGAGAACATACATTATGGCACCCCTGTAAGACACTCTACTCCCTGAATGATAACTTCCTCTACACACAACGGAGACCATCTAAATTCCCCCCCCCATACCAGCCTGTCTATCCCCTGCGACAGAGCTTCAGTTTAGAGATGTGAGTCGTTATCTTTTCCGAATCGCTCCCCGGTTCTCCCAACCTAGCCGTTACCGGCGATGCGAAACCCAGGATGCGATATGGCCCCGACCAGCGATAACACAGTTTTGCGGCTCTCTTGTTCGCGGCCGAGCTGATCGGATGGCTTTGGCAGTAGACCCAGTCCCCTGGCTGGAAGGGGTTAGGAATTCACCCCCGATTATATCGATGACGGCCACGCTCGTGCGCTCGCAGGGCTCCCGGGGCAGAAGATCTTCAATGTTAGTCACAAGTTAGTCAGGGGGGGTGCGGGCGAGAATCCAAACATAATTGCAAAGGGAACGGCCTGGTGACTGTCATGTAGGGCCGTATTAAAGGCTAGCTGTAACCACTTAAGATTCTGGTCCCAGGTGTTCTGTTGCTCAGCATGATAGGCAATAAGCGCGGACCTTAGATTCCTGTTGAATCTCTCCGCGTGGGACGGCTGTGGGTAATAAGGGGAAGTGGTTACATGCTTGATTCCACTGGCAAAACACATATCTTCGGGGCACGTCCCTTTTTCTCTCTGCAGCACAGGACGCCCTTGGACAAGAAGTAAGGGACCTGTACGTTACCCTCTTTTAGATTTTGGATGATCGGACCCAACTCTTCATCATCTAACTGATGGGGTAACACATCAGTGAAAGCTAAAGGAAAGTCTAGTAAGACAGAACAGGGTTGCTCAGGTTGGGCTTCACTGGGTTGGGAAAACATGCGGGACAAAGCATCTGCAGCCACATTTTGAGTTCCCCGAATGTGTTGCACTTTGAATTTAAAGGATGAGATCTTGACCACCCATCTTCCAATCTTACCCAGTTGCCGGGGATGAGCAAGAAGCCAAGAGAGAGCCTGATTGTCGGTCTCGAGCAGGAACTCAGCATGTTCCAAGAAACACCTGAACTTATCTAGATCGTACACCACAGCTAAACACTCTAGTTCATACACTGATGACTTCCGTTCTTGTTGGGTCAATGTCCTGGATATAAACGCCACTGGCTGCCTAGCACCATCAACAACTTGGGACAGAACCGCCCCGAGCGCAACTGAACTCGCGTCCGTCTGTAAAATGAATGGCTTAGAGAAGTCGGGCATTCTCAGCACCGGAGGGGAAATGATGGCTTCCTTCAGGTTTCAAAAGCCTTCTGTTGTTTTCCCCCCATACAAATTTGGCGCCCTTTTTCCGGAGTTCATTCAGGGGTGCCCCAATCTCCGCCGCATTCAGAATGTAACGTCGGTAGAAATTAACCATCCCCACAAATCTCACGATGCCTTTGGCATCCCTTGGTGGGGGAAAATCCCTGATTCCCTGTGTTCGCTCAGGATCTACAGTGACACCTCTATGGGAAATCAGGTGGCCCAGAAAAGAAATTTGGGTCTGGGTGAACTTCACCTTATCGCGGTTGACAGAGAGGCCAGCACTTCTCAACCTGCACATCACCTCTTTCAGATGACTCAAATGCTCTTCATAACCCTTGCTGTACACCAGCAAGTCATCAAGATAATTGAAGATGTATTTAAACTTGACATCGTGAAAAATGGTGTCAAGTAAACAGGTGAGTGTTTGGGCCCCTACCGCTAGACCCATGGGAACCCTAGTGTATTGATAGAGGTTCCATGGAACACAGAATGCCGTGTAGGGCCTACTTTCCTTCGTCAACGGGATCTGGTGATATGCAGAGTTGAGGTCAATGATGGTAAAATACCGCGCCTCACTGAACCAATCGAACACGGAATGAAGGTCAGGAAGTGGGACCGAATCTACCTCAATGTTGGCGTTGAGTTTGCGGTAGTCGATCACAATCCGATGTTTACCTCCAGGCTTGGGCACTAGAAATGCTGGACTGGCATAGCTTGGATTAGATGGTTCAATCACCCCTTGGTCTAATAATTCTTGAACCTTCTCCCTCAAGATGCTCATCTTTGGAGGGGAAAATTTATAAGGGTGGGAGCGCACCACCTTGGAGTCCGTTAGGCGGATCTTATACTCCAAGAGATGTGTGAGCCCAAGGGCCGGAGTTAACACAGTGGGGAACTGCTCACACAACTGATCTAATGCGGACCGTTGGGACTGGGAGAGGTGGTCTCTAGATGTGTCGGGGCACTCAACCTCTTGGATATCTTCCCTAGTCCCCTGATATCCAAGGAATCCAAGGTCTCTCTTTGGGAGTCACCCCTTCCAGAATTACCTGGATAATCTCCCTCTTGGGCAACCCCAACCTTAAAATCCGGGCTGCTTTCCGTATATCCTGTACAAAGTCCGCCAACACCTCTTCGTTGGCCTGTACACGATAGAATAACTTAAATCGCAACGGGTCACGTCGTCGATGGGGTATGAAAGAGTCTAACACCTCCCCATGGAGAGAGTCGATACTGCCGCCATGACGCAGAGTGTTGGTGACCAGCTCAGCCAATGAACCCTGGCAATACGGATATATAAGGGACAAGAGGACATCATCGGACAGCCCCGGGAAATCCGCCAACTGCAGGACAATTTCCAAGAAAACCAACAAGTTGCCCTCATCTTCTCCATCCACCACTGGAAGTTTCTGGAGAATGCCGGAAATAGGGTTGGGTAGTCTCTGATAACATACCCCCGTCAGAATTACACAATACACAAAACGTAACAATGAAACATGAATCCCAACCCAATACCTAACACAAGCATAACTTACAAAACAGAAAAAACTCGAGTACTATTCTTCCTTCAAGTTGACCTCCGGGTTCCCTAGCGCTGCGGAGACGTGACCCACTCCTGAACTAACTCTCGTTCACACCACACAAGAGGACCAACCAACTTTGGACACTAACATAATACATGAAACCCACAACACCTAACACCTATCATGACACATCACATTTCACAAACACATACTTAACAACCATCAAAAGCCAATATTGAATTTCCAAAATTTTCAAACAACGAACTCTGTCGGTACGCCCTAACATACCGACTTCCGGTCATGCCATACCGCATCCCGCCAACTAACGCGCTATCATTCAAAAATCAATTAATGATACAGTCTACTCCCCTCGCAACACCCCAGACCTCTGGTAATTCAACGTCTCAAAAAAAATATTCCAACTAAAAATGCATGCCTCGTGGCGGCACCAAATTTACAAGTTCAAACAGGCTGACCATCATACATCCACATAATATATAAAAACATTGAACATGACACAACATCTGCATATATGTTAATCTCTTTTAAATTTTTCTAAGTTTTAATTCTCCCCGACTGTTTCTGAGTTTGCAAGCCCCGTCACACCAAAGGACCCAAGGGTTCAACCCTAGATAGAACCACGTTCTGCTACCATTTGTAACCCCTCTTTTTTTTATGACTAGGCAGAAGGCCTAGAAGAAGCATAAAATGTGCTGGGTCCAGTGAGACGCGACTTGCAATTAAAACTCTATTAGCAAACAAATAAGTCTTTATTAATTTTCATAATTCCCCAAAATGTGTGGGTTACTCATCTATCCCACTAGATCATGTAAGATTGAAAAGCTATATAAGGGGACACTATAACTACGCTTCCATGCTAGTAGAGACACATGAACACAGGCAAAATCAGGCCGCCAGTCCCAAACGATTAAGCCAAGAGTTAGATGGTGAATGAGACCGAATTAACTGCACAGTCTAACCACCAAATGTAAAACTGGCCAGTCGTTGTGGGACCAAAAAAAATCAGCTGGACAGGAACGGACTGATTTCGTCGTCGCGCTTGACAAATACTGTGACTCAGTCACCTCACTCGGCGACGCAATCACTAGGCAGTGGCAGTCGCGCGAGTTTTAAATGCGGTAGAGAACGCGCCAATTTTAAAAGCTGAACACAGTTCAGCACAGCTCGAGGGGAAGACATCCTCCGACATATGTTCCCCTGGTAGCCTAGTTTTTTGGGGAGGGTCCCTGCGATGGAGGTGTTGGACGCGCACGCCCTCGGGGACAGAATCGAGGCACATGATCCGGCCGATTACAATTATAGCATATAATGCTACCCCCGTTTTCGCGTTCTCTGCTGGACTGGATCTGTCGGGGGCGAGAAGGGCCGCCGCGTCCTCCTCCTCTCTGAAATTCCGGAGATCACAACTACTACCTCCCCTCGCCTCATCGTTAGTTTGAATACCTTTTGCCATCACACATAATTTGTCCAAATCGATAAACCGGCGCGGGCGCTCGGCAAATACTAGCCTTAATCTCTCCTGTGGGGACACTCCTTCAAGAATGATTTGGACCACCTCCTCCTCCTCCAAGCCCAGACCAAGTATCCGCCCCGCGTCCCTTATGCTATGTACAAATTGGGCCAAACTCTCACCCCTGGACTGTACTTGGTAGAAGAGTCTATGTCGTAATTGTTGAAGAAGCCTCCCAGGCACGAACGCCTCCAACACCTCCCGGTGGAACTCCGCCACGGCACCCCCACATCGCATTATGCCAGCCACCCTCTCAGCCATGGGGCCACGACAATATGGATAAATGAGTTCGAGGAGAACGCGATCCGACATGCCCGGAAAATCAGCTATCTGAAATAATGTCTTGAAAAACGGTATCAATTTGTCGACGTCCAGACCATCCACAACCGGCAATTGCTGGATGATCTGGGAGAGGGGATTGGGCAGTTTGTGGTATGATGCCGCCACCATACCGGAAAAGACCGGAGCACTCATTGTAGACTCCCGAGAACACTCTAAACCCGAGCCGCCGGACGCAGGAACTGCCTCCGGGGTGTGTGTACCTGACTAGTTTGAGACACCTGTAAGGTCGAGGTGACCTGTTAAATTACTGCTTTAATCTCTTTTACATTTTCCAGAGCGCCCCATTGATCGCAAAGGTTTTGTAGTCTCGTACTTAAATGGGTCAGGCGCTGCCGAATCCTCCGGGCACTCATGGAGGAACCCAGTCCTGACTCAAAACTTTCGACACATCCGGCTAACTCTCTCAATTACCCCCACTTCTCCAAACACAATTCTAATTCTTTGTTTTTGTCTTCTATATCGATAGCAGAGGGCATGTCGCCGGCGGACAGTGCCTCTCTCAGCTGTTTTCTTAAAACCGTTACCCCCCCTGTCGGGCTCCTGCCCCGGGCTCGTAATTCATATTCTAATTCGTCGCGGAGAAATAAGTCCGGATCCACGCCACCCATCCTCGAGCTCCGTGGCCGACCGATGAAATCAACAATATGTCACAACGAATCACAAATCACAAAATCAGGGAAAACTTGTCACCAAGTGACCACCCCGGGCTTCCTAACGTTGCGAAGACTTGACCAACTATCCCGAACTAGCTCCCGTTAACACCACACAAGAGGATAAATAATATCCGACACTAACACAATGCATAAAAATCAACAACACCTAACACCTACACAACATGTCAGATTTCACAAATACATATGCAAAAACCACCAAAGACCAACATTACCATTCCAAAAAAAATTTTCAAACAATTAACTATCCGTCAGTATGCCTTACAATACCGACTCCCGATCTGGCCATACCGCATCCCGCCAAACCAACACGACATTATTTTAATATCAATTAATAATAATGTCTATTCAACATCACAACGCCCCAGATCTCTCGTAATTCAAAAGTCTCAAACGACCCCAAAAATATTTCAACTAATGTGCATGCATGACTCGTGGCGGCACCTAGTTTACAATGCCTTACTCTCTATACAAATTCAAAACAGGCTGACAAAGCATACATCAACAATAATAATCACTATTCAAATCGTAACCTAAACATTGAACATAACACAAAACATAGACATGTATGATGGTGCCTTGCTTCTAAGTCCCTCTTAAATTCTCCAAGTTATTTTATTTTTATTTTAAATTATTTTTCTTTTAAACTGTTTCCAAGTTTGCAAGTCTTGTCACCCCAAAGGACCCACGTGTTCAACCACAGATTTTCAACCACGCCACTGCTACCATTTGTAACTTACCTTTTTATTTGTGTAAGAGTTTTATGAATTTTTTTTGTATATTTTCTTTTTTCCTTTTTTTTATTTTATTTATTTTTTTGTAAAAGGGGGTTACTTAATATTTAAGACTAGGCTGAAGGCCTAGAAGGAAGCATAAAGTGTGCTGGGTCCAATGAGACGGGACTTGCAATTAATACTCTCTATTAACAAGATAACAACGTTTATTGTGTGCTAGACAATTGCTCTTACATTGTGGTTGCCCCGAATTATTATGAGGTAACAAATATTAAACATATAATTTAACATACACAATACATATAAATCATAGAACATCATAAATCACGGGTACAATTATATATATGTTTAAAGGGCCTATGGGCAACCTGTATAGTTTCATCCTCCATATAATAGTCACAAAATTTACTTAAGCAATTGGCCACCAGAATAAAAGGTACAATTTGCATATTTAAAATGCATGTGAACAGCCTGTATAGTTTTATCATCAATGTAAGAACAACCAAAATTACTTAAAAAGGCAATTGGCCATAATAATAAGAAAATCCAATTTATAAGTTTACAATGCCTGTAAACAGCCTGTATAGTTTATCAGTATAATAATCACAAAATTACTTAAATAATTGGCTACCATAAGAAGAGATACAATTTATAAATTTAAAGAAAATAACCTGGATTGGCCCGGCCGCTGACATGTTCCACACGGCATCTGAAGAGGCAATTAACCAAAACAGAAAATTAGGAAAACCCTCCCAAAGCCAGACAGGGTAGTAGAAAGCTGGACAAGAGCCAGACCCGACATAAGGTAACATGTCCGGGTGCTTGGATACATTTGCACAAACAGGTGACTACCCCTGATTTTAAAATGTAACATGACCTAATTGCAGACTAAGGAAAACTCCCAACCCTTTATGAAATAAAGAAAATAATTATGTGCGAAAAAACCCGAGATTATAATCAATACTAGACCCGCCGGTCCAGATCTACATGTTACATACTGCACCTACCTACTTAACTAACATACCAGCACCCAAACTTCTACAAACCATTCAGTACCAAGGTAAAAATAACGTATAGCATAAAAAAAATTAATGAGCGCTGGTCACATGCCAGCGAACGGGCCTACAATTGCTCTCGAGACTAATTACACATCAAAGCAATGTTACATGAAAGTTTGCATGCAAAATTATGTCCAGCAGGGCACGCGCACAACCGAAATGGTTTTATACTGCAGTAAGTCAATTAAGTTAGAACTTGAGTTTTTGTAGATGGTTAACGTATAATATCTGTTGTTTTATACAGAGGCCCAATTTATCTAATGGACTATTTTTATGGACTTCTGCCTTGCTGTGCTGTCACTAGGTTACGGTTGCATCCTTACTGTTTTTTTTTCTCCTCCGGCAGGCAAGAAACGAGAGTCTGTGTGTGTGTCGTCAGTTCAGGACATGGTAGAGGATGGGATTTCTACCATGCTATGGCCAAGTCTCCGTCTCTCCGGGAGCCCTAGGCATGAATAGTAATTAATTCGCTGACAAACTAAATCGTTCCCGAGCATAACACACATGTACAACTGCCCAACCTTGTATTGACAAAATCAAACATGACTCAAACGCTTGCCACCATTGACCATTTACACTGAGTTCTTTATAATTAGGTGTAACTTTCTTTCTTAAATTAATGATTCACACACAAGGTCTCAATGCCTCATTATTTGGTTTAATTTATAACGCACCCCTACATGCGTATGCAAGGTTAACGTTCTTCGACATGTTATAAGTTTATAATGGACACGTGCTCTCACAATCACTTCATCACAGTTCCCCAGAATTACATAACTTTTACACCCTTTTTAACATGGGCAATTACTATTACTAAATACACATGTATGAGGCTGTTTCAGTGATTAAATAAATCAAAACCTACGTCAATGAATATACTTTCAGTCACACACACACACGAGCCATGCCTATCAAACATTATCCATTCACATCTACACCAATTATTGTTTAAATTTGTACTTTTTACAAGCAAATGAATAATATGAATAATGAGAACCGCGGCACAATCCCACAAGAAATAGAAGGGCGGGAGGCAAATATGTGAGGGGGTCAATATTGTTCAAAAATCATACAAAAATCTATATGGGGTATCAAATTAAACAGATTTTTAACAAAAGTCTGATATAGTATACAGCTTCAGAATTTGTTTAAAAACTGTTGGATACCAAGTCCCAAAAGAGGGATGAATATTTTGAAATAATTATAATAATCGAGCCAGTTGTCAGACTAGAAGAAATTTTAACTCAAAACCAAATGTAGCACTTAGTATGATTTAATTTAATTTATAGCACTTTTTTAAATTTAGAAGCACCACAACCCAAAAATAGAACTGAAAATTTGAAGATAATTGTGAAACAAGAATTCACAATCTATGTGAGGATTAAGTTAAATTTATTCCAATTACCAAGCTGGTATCTTTAATAATTTAAGCAGAATAAGAATCCTCAAGATTCAGTTATGAAATCTCTGAAATTCATCTAATAATAAATGTATTTCATTCAAAATAGTGAGTGAGGTCTTCAGCTCTCTATGAGCTTCCTTGTTGATAATAAGAGGAAACAGCACTGGAAACAGAGGAAGTGGAAGAAATATGTAAATACCATGCTGGATTGATTTGATGCTGTAACAGAATTACACAGAAATTGAACTTAACCTAGATAAAGAAACAGAATAGAAAACAGTTCGGCCGAACAGTCCATTTACACAGAGTTACCATTAATGATTTTGATGATGATAGAAGAGTTTATGTTGGTAGCAAGGTAAGCTTCCTGAATAGTATAACACAGCTAAATGATTAAAGTCATTTAATGAGTAATAAAGTGTTGATTAATGTCCTGGTAGCTGGTAGGTATGAATTTGCTTCTACCGCCCTTGGGGACCTGACTTTTAAATCTTGTCTGTTCTGTACGTAATAAGAATAATTATTATTATCTGTTCAATTTAATTAATAATGTTGTGTTAGTGGTTATAATCACAAACAGAATTAACACTGTTGCACACCACTCTATACTAGTGTGCAACAGTGTTAATTCTGTTTATTATCTGTTCATTAATAGAGAATAATAAATCCCGAGGAATCGTGTAGGCTATAAAGGATCACACAGGCTGCAAATGCCATTTATAGGTTTCATAGTGGAGACAGGTTTATGAGGGATGAAATGATGGGATCAAAGGTTGACTCTGTTGATAAGCTATAGGCTCGTAAAGTATTATTTTGGCCGAGTTGTGTTCTCAAGCAAGAGGATATTATGTTTGTTTTGAAGTTGAATAGATGTCCAGATTTAGTTGTGTGGCACTTAGAAGGAGGAATGCTTGTGTTGGACAGCTGTTTGATTGCTTTTGTGGTGTAATGGAGCAGGAAGAGAGTGCAAAGGGTGGGAAAGTGTGGAAGTCCATTCTGTTTATTAAATATTGTAACAGTAAATTACGTAACCTATTTTTAGCTGTTGACGAGTGAGTCACAATTACACTCACTAAAAGGAATTTGTTTACAATAACAAATGGAATCTTTGTTTGGGCGAGGCAGGACAGAATGCGTCTTATGTAATTAAACTGTAAACAAGTGACATCAGCCAGTCAACCAACGGCAGTAATGTGTGGCGGAAACCAGAAAAAATGGGTTTTAAGTGCGGAGTTAAAGGAACAGCGTTGGGTAGAACAAAGAAAGTTGACTTGCGTCTGTTTATGAGCCATAGGTGTTGCGGAGCCTGTAATCTGGCGGCATGGTGGGGTGATGACCGAGCCGTGAATCTGGCATGGTGGGGAGCTTAGCTGATTATGGTACGAATTTTAACGAATGTTTCTTATGACACTGTCCATACACGAACACACAAACTCATGAAAGCAAGAGTTACAGTGTATGCACTGTAAATGACATGATTTGCAGTGTTTAATCCGTTTAACAGTATAAAATTCTGTTTGTGTGGATGACAGGACCTGCCACTTGTCATCTAAAGTTGTCAAAACTTTCTCTGCGTCCAACAACATACTAGCTTTGTGACGATTTCTTAATACTTGCAATTTTTTCACAAGTTTTCCTTTTTTCATTTTAATTATCAGATTAAAAATTTTATCTCAGCAAATGTAACATGGCACAGATTGTTTTATCCAGTCTTTTAATCCGTTTTCCTTTTAGATAACAATATTTTATTAAAATTTTCTATTGACATGTTAGTGTTTATGCCTAAATGAATCCGATAACAGTAGCCCCATGATCTGTATTGTTTCTTATTAATATGTTGTTTTATAAAATATTCATAAAATGAATGTGTTTCTTCATCATTAAACAGTCTTTTTAAAACTTCATGGAGCATTTATAAAAAATTAGTGTTCCTAGTCAGTAGTGATATATTTATAATCAGTGGACAACAAAATCCACGAATTCAAATTACATTAAGGTACTATATGATATTGAAATTTTTATTATTAAATAGAATAATATAATAAATGTTAAAGTATGATTACGTTAAGGTAATATTTATTATTAAGAAAAATTATTACAAGAAAAATCGCTGCATCTGCAACCAACTAAATTTCTTATAAAACTGCCAATATCTCGAAAACGAAAAAGCCAATTTTATTGAAACAGAAGCAGAATAAAATTTGGAATTTTCTATAATTTTCACTCGCTGACACCATATAGCTATCTCTCATAAAACGAAAGTTTGTCGCATGCCGAAAATTTCACTACATGAAAATTAAAAAAGAAACTTCATGACGTGGAACCGTCTGAAGACTCTGTTTTTGAACACTGTTAAAACTATCGGTTAAAATTTACGCCTAAAACCATCTTCAAACTTCAAGGAACACGGTGGCGAAAGAATTTTAAAAATCAGATCAGCTGTTAATGAAGTTATGTCGAGCAATGAAACACAACGCATTCTTTCGCGCTCTCCGCCCCACCATGCGGCTCGGTTATCGCCCCACCATGCCGCCAGATTACAGGCTCCGCAACACCTATGGCTCATAAACAGACGCAAGTAGAAAGTTGAGTCAGTCTCACGATCGCCAGCAGCCAGTACAGACGTATTTTAGTGCATGGGCGACCATGGTGGACCAGCCAAGGTAGGCATACCTATCTAAAAAGTTACAAAACCATGTAAAATTATTGAACAAATCAGAGAACAGTAGTTTATCGTGCGCAATTTCGACTGTATGGCGCAACTACAGTGAGGCTCCCCTGCAATACAGATAAGTACAAAGACGAAAAAGTCAAAAATAATGAGTAATGGAAAGTTTTTTGCCCAAACAAAGTGGTGAACTAAACTGTAAAAAATATATACAGAATTAGAGGGAAAGAGACTGTGTGAGAGAGCGAGAGAGAAAGAAAAAAGGGGGTAATACAAAAAGTACTGATTTGCTGTTTTTATTTTTTGTTTTATTTTCCGTTTTGTTATTGAAATGTAATTTTTTATTAATAATGAGATTTTTTATTACAAAGTGTTGTTAGTTTATTACACCACTCTACCTATAACCTATTCTCGGTGTCCAAAAGTTCATCTAACGGCCTTGGAATTTTCTGTGAGGGAGAGTTGATATTTTAAATTATTTTCACAGGGAAAGTTGTTACGGTTTCCACATTTCCTCCAATAAAAATGTGGTAGTGACTGTGGGATTTTTGGTGCTTTTGGAATCTTCGGTAAGTAAGGTATGTAAGGTTAGAATCGGGGCTTAATTCCTTCTTCACTTCTTTTTGTTTTTACCTTGCCTGAATTAATTGAACGATTACAATATTGCCAAACAACTACAGGCAGTGTAGTACAGGGATTAAACAGTTCTATATTTACTTACTTAGTCAGCTATTGTGTATTTCATTTCACCTGCTGCCACTAAGGTGTGGGTATACTTCTTTTGTGCTAGTTCTCCCCAACTGTTGGGTCCCTGCCTCCGTCTCTTTGTAGGTGGTGCTGACTTATATGTTCATCAGTTTTGTCTATTTGAGAAAAGAAACATATTAAAAATGTATTTCCTTGTACACTAAAAACTTGTTCATCCGAATCGCGTTTATCCAAAAATCCGGTTTATACGAAACAATTTTCAGTAAATTTTAAAAGTACACAAAAGCATTTTCCTGTCACTATAATCTATATTTAATAGCGTAGACGAGCGATTCCACGTGATATAAAGTAGAAAGTCAATAATCAGAACTAATTGGGATAAGGGGTACTCCGAATTATCGATTTGTTTGGATTTTCGAACATAAAGTATTAGGTTCATATATTGTAAACATAAAATACTGAATACTGCTATGTATTATAACAGTACATTTCTGCTTACTTTTAGAAGCCGAAGGTGACACAATAACAACAGTTTACATAAAATAATCCTATGTTAATAAAAAACTGTAATGCGACTACTGTATAAACTGTACGGTAATAAAAAACCAGTGGTCTGACAACCGCAAAGAACAGAAACATTCTCGCACTCGCACCCCTACTGACTGACTCGCACTGGTATGCACATGCCTACACCGACAAAACGGCAGTCTTATCTGTAGTTCTTTCATTGCATAAACACGGGGCTGAAACAGGACTTTTTTGGAGACACAGACAGTTATGTTTAGAGTGCCGACGCCGGAATCTATTGTAAACAAAATAGAAAATAAAATCAAATATAAAATAAAAACTGAACAATTAAGAATTAATCAAAATGAACAACACATAAATAATAACAACAACAAAAAATGGGCCACATTCACATACATAAGTAATAAAATGACAAAGCTAACAAAACTATTTAAAACACAGATATAAAAATGGTATACAAAACTAATAAAAATAATTTCCAAAAACTAAATAGCCCACACAACAAAGATAATACAACAACTAACGGTATATACAAAATTGAATGCCAAGATTGCAATAAATGTTATATAGGACAAACAAAAAAACAGCTGAAAAACGTTATTTTGAACACCTAAACGCATACAAAAAACTAGAAATATATAAATCCAATTTAGCCACACGTGCAATAAACACAGGACATGAATTCCCAGATGTAACCAATGTGACACTAATAAAACATATACCACACAAAGGCACCATAATGAACATTTGGGAAAATTTACAAATATACAAAAATAAAACACAAAACAAACTAATACCTGAACAAATACAAATCAGTACAAAACATACACAATATTCAAAGCACTCAACATCGAAAATACACAAAAAACTAACCCATACACCACAATCACACACAATAAAACCAATTTAAAGTACCAGAAGCCAACAGGAAGCCACAATAATAATAGTAAACCAACACATATGTACTTCACCAGACACAAAAACCGGAAGGCTGAGGTTGGGTACAAAATGGTACCCGAAACATGTTCCTAATAAGGAAAAAAATATCTTGAGGTAAATTCATTATAAATATTAAATGTATTATATACATCAAGAAACGGACTGTAGCGGAAAGTGATTGAATATATTGTAACGTCACAGAACGTTCCATAAAGGAAATCATTTACATAGCAATTTATCATAAGAGGAAAGTGAGGTGAACAGTATCGAACCCAAGTAGTCTTAAAAAATTGTGTAATATTGTCTAATAATTAATACTACTAACATGAAAAACGACCAGACTATGACTAAGACTCAAACCCCATATATATTATTAAAGTGAATAACAGTGAAAAAACCATAAGATACTATAAGAGAGACAAATAATATCAGAATCAACCAAAATGAAGTCATTAATTATTAAGTTTAGTAACTCTGAATAGAGTATAAAGAACTATTTATTGTGAATGAATGGACATGATCCATTATTATATTATGTAATGTAAAATAAATAAATGTATTAAATGACTTAAATACATTATTAGAAAGGATCTAAGTTAAAATAAAAAATATATAATTGTTATGACAAAAAATATTAATGTGTTGGATTTGATGCCAATCACTCAGATTTCATGTAAAAATTAATTATTATCAAATCGAGATAAAAACTATATGTAATTGTCAAGTAGACAAAGATGAACAATTTATCTTAAATAAAGAAAGCTGTCAAATGAATAAAAGTCAGTCAAAATAGCCAAAAACAGTATTAACTAAAAACATGTAGTAGGCATATAATATTGTGATATTTATGGATTTAAGGTTGACAAAATGCAACCAAATTGCATTAGAAAGTTGAAATATAATATAAAGCGACTATACTAATATATTTGACTAACTTAGACATTGTAATAGTCGAGTTAGCAAAATATTTACCTATACCATGTATGGCTGAGGCCAATCAACCATTACAAGAAATAGTCATATCTGGCTAAATGTTTACAAAATATTGACAAAAAAAAAAAGAGAATGGTACAATACTTTAGTGTACCATAAAAACAAACAGACTCAGTTGAAAATAAGATCAATTATTAGAGAATTTAACTTATAAGAGTGAGATTTGTCACACAAAGAAAAAGGACATCTCAGACAAACCAATATGATGCTAATAGTGGGATATCTACAGGAAGGTATCCCTGTATTCATGGATAATCGTGGGAAACATGGTTGTCCTGCAATAAAAATAATATGTATAAAGATTAACCAGGTATCACAAAAGACAGACAATATAATAAACTCTTAGTGTACACTAGTGAAATCCTATATATGTTAAAGAAAAAGACTAATTATTGTATTATAATAGTGACAACAACGTAGGCCATAGGCATGGACCATATAAAATTGAACTTATTTGTGTATTATGTATGTTAAACCTTATTTGTTTTGTTATAGGAAGATAGTAATATTATGTGTTAATGTTGTGGAAGAAACCTAATAGCTTCACAACAATTTTTTATTCTAAAAATTGAATTTTAATGGAAACAACCCAAGGTAAGAGTTGTATATTGTGTTATTTATTATAGTTAATTTATTTAAAAACCAATCATAATTAGTATCGTGAGATTCAGTTGAAAACAGAGAATCCAAATGTAGTAATGGCATGCAAATTGTGAGTACTGATGTAAAACTGTTTGACAAATACCAGAGTAATTTTTGAAATATCCTTAGTGTGAAGAATAAGAAATTTTGTTCTGAAAGCTTCGACGGAAGTTAAATTTGTTCTATGGTGTTCCATTTCATTATTCTCGAACATTCTAGAAGGAATTTTTACACAAATATACCGGAAGTTCATGTCGAAAAGCTAAAACAATCAGCCTGACTCAGTATAAAAGAGAGACCTAATTCGACCCAAAAACACTTCAAGCTTGGAATCCTGAACAGACGCATCACCCACGACACTGATCAACGCAACCAAGGCGAAACCGAAGGAGAGAAATCGACACAAGACACGAAGAAAGGCTTTTCCCGTACATTGACAAATAGACCGACTTAACCTCTACAAGAATCTACGCGAATGTGTTGCTGAAATAGAGCAGCAACACGGCACATTTTAATAGAAATCACGCAGCCAGAACGTCAACGGCCCAGGAGGGACCAAAATTTTAAATAGAGAACCAATTCTGCTGTGTTCGCAAAGACAAACTGACTTGACAAAACTCCCATTACGTAAACATACACAAAGCCTTTCTCTCGACTGCAAGGGTATCAGCACTGTGGCGGCCAATTTTGGAACCAACGCGAAGCAGCTGACCGCTGGCGGCGGGATTCGAGCGTAAATCTACTGCCAAACTGTTTCACGAAAGTGCGGAAGTTGTAAAAAATCACATTTTTGACTTAAAATAAATTCAGTGCACACATGAAGAGGCGAGATTGAAAAACTACCCGAGAGAAGTGTCCAGTGCGAGAATAATTAACCATTGGAACGTGAGTTGTCAAAATTAAAGTCATTTTTTACCTGGTTACATTTGTCACACAGTTGTACTACACATGCCACACACACCTTCAAATCACTTAATTTTTTTGTAAACCATCTTATTGATATGTCTTGGTAGTTCAAAGGAGTCACGTCCTGAGAGTAAAGATTTTTCACGTTAAACTCATGCTTTTCAACTGAGTAAAAATTAAATATTTTAGCCGATACTTGATTGGAGAAAAAACTTGTCAATAATAATAATAACTTATAATTTTTTTGTAACTCTGCAATTTTATAATTTTTTCATGAATGTTAGTCCTTCAGACGATTTTTTAAGAATCATTAAACTTACTTTATTTTTTCAAACCAAACTGACTTGTTTACATTTTTTTCATAGAATTAAGAATTCAAAATTTTAACTTTTTTAATAATAACGTTTTTTTCTTGGAACAAAAGATTCCAAGTGGCGCCCACAAACATAGTAGATTAAGTTGTGTTACAGGACTACATCACCGCAGAGGATCCAGTCATCTGTAAGTAACAAAAAGTGCGCGGAGGTAACGCCCGATATTACAACACGAACAAAAACACTATACACACCCTCTTTTTTCTATTTGTTATAATATATATATATATTTTTTTTCAATCACTTTTTGCTACAGTCCCGAAGATGGTACTAGAAACATGTTCCAAATAAGGAGAAAATATCTTGGGGTAAAGTGATTATAAATATTATATATATATTGTAACGTAACGAAAATACGGTCCCCGACGTTACATAAATCAACTTATAAGATTTAAAATGTAGAATAAAATTATTAATTATCCACACTTGTAAAAGATCAGAAACCCAACCCATGATTAATTAAATAAATAAGAATACAATGTAGAAAGAAAAGAAATTAATAATGTTAATAATTGTAAACCTCAAAGTTCAGTGAAAGGTGTAAACAACAGACATTGACAAATAATGTAAAAACTAATTTAGACTGTTCCGTAATAATTGATGTTTTAAAGTAGATGAGAATGAGTAAATGTTGCTGACTTAGGTTACTCAAATGTACCTGTTATTAATTGTATCATGTTATATTATTATCATGATAGTGATGTTATTTTTTGTGTTAGCAAGTGAAGTTATTCTGTTAATAGAATACCAGGTAAATAAGTATTATGTGTTATCAATTTACCATTATAGAGCTGTTGTTAAACTCAGTAATTGATTACTAATTAATTTCATTTTATGTGTTATCCATATGTCATGATAAAGATTTTGTTAGACTTTATAGAGTTAATTATTTGTATACATGTACTTAGATAGTAGGATGATTATAATTGTAAACTTGGCCAAAAACGCTATAATTGTTAACGAGATACAAAAGAGCTTAGTATAACCAGGTCATAAATAGATAAAGGATTCTATAATATTGCAGATAGTAACAAGTTAAATTCAGAAGTAGATCAAGGTATAATGGTAGGCGTAACAGCCAGTAACATTATATAGTAAGTCAGATCAGAAAGGTTAGGTAAAGAAATTTATAACAAATACTAAATAAAATGTAATGAGTTAGGAGAAGTTAATAATAATTGATAATAACAAATAAATAAATTCAAATTAAAAAAATTCTTATAATGCCATAGTGCAATGATACCGATAGATAATGTTTTGTAACAGAAAAATAATATTTGTTAAAATAAGTAGACTAAGAGGAAACGACAGCAAAATATATAAAAGTTAGTAACAAGCAATAGGTAAAATTATAATAGGATATAATGGAAATTTAGAAAAGGATGATTTTGATGAGTGGAAGAACATTGTATGAAATGATTGTAGTATAATATAATATCCAATAAGAATAGAAAAGATGGTTGTCAGGGACGACGAGAGAGATAGAATTTGTTGATTTGATTATTGAATAAATTTACATGAACGAAGATGGTTTAGTTAAAAGACGCTCAGAAAAGATTTGATTTAATTTAAATACAAATACCAAATGGGGAAGCAAAATGAATAATAAATCACAATAGTATGATCCACTGTCATTCAACCGTCTTATATAATTGGACAATCTAAAACCTATACATAAAAGTAACGAAAAATATAAAGGAAGCACCCTGATTGCAAAATTCAATATAATGAACAAATGTTAACTTAATTAACTAACAAAACCAGAGAAATAACTACCTGCATAAAGTGATATAATCCTATAACGTAAAAGAAACAAAAATAAAACACCAAATTATATCGGAACTTCAGTTTCCACAACACAATAGAAAAAACGTAGTTGGACTCTAAATTCGTCGAAGCACGTAACCATAAAACTCGGACATTGGTGAACAAAAGGGGCGGTATTTCTGCATCATCCCACGACCAAGAATTAAGCTTTATTTCAACTTGGAGCGAAGACGGACGAGAGCAAATTCATCTGCATGCTGTTATTGACCAAACAAGATGAAGAGGTTATCTGTACACTGCCTTATCGAGTCACGAGGCCGAGCGGACGGTAACTACAATTATTTTAAATATTATTTAATAAAAACTTAATTCTATATTGTAATACCTTGTATTCCTATTTATGCATTTTCTGATCTTACTAACAGTTGAAAGAACCTTCACGCCCTGTATTTAAAGAAATATAAAATCATAACTAAAAATAATATAAAACCTTGACTCCGATCGATAATCGATTACTTCTAACATATAGCCTTTTGTATCTACGTAAAAGAAACAACTTTGTTGGACAAGAAATATTAAATATTAATAAAGAATCCTTTCAGAATTCAGATATTTTCTCATTTATACAATATTTAGTGTAGTGTGAACAAGATATAAGATAAGTAGAGAGTGTAACTGAGAATTACCGTACGCGGTGGGCTAACCTACAAATTTCCGTTGTCTGGGAACCACAGCGCTATTCGCGGACTGCTTGGGTATTAAAGAGAAAGAGAATACAATAAAAATTCATTCTCTTCTCTTCAACGCAGAATAGGCTTGAGCGAAAAATTCGAATTACACACTATACACATAATTTTCACCCACCATAACACAATTATATTAAATAGAGAGGAACTGGGATATACTTAAACATTATTATACCACATATTGAAATAAGATACAGTACATTACTCCCAACAGAGAGGCTTAACGAGGAGACACCCGGTGTAATATAAATTGGCTTCCATCACGTGGCTAGAATAAGACGGACGTCACAGATATATATATATATATATATATATATATATATATTTCAATCACTTTCTGCTACAGTCCGTTTCTTGATGTATATAATACATTTAATATTTATACATAAATTTACCTCAAGATGTTATTTTTCTATTTGGAACATGTTTCGGGTACTATCTTGTACCCATCCTCAGCCTTCCGGTTTTTTTGTCTGATCACACATATGTACTTCACCAGACAAAAAAACCGGAAGGCTGAGGATGGGTACAAGATAGTACCCGAAACATGTTCCAAATAGAAAAATAACATCTTGAGGTAAATTTATGTATAAATATTAAATGTAATATATACTGTGTATATATATATATTGTAACATAACAAAATTATCACACTAAACATTTGAATTAATGTAACATAAATAAAAGAAAAAGTTCCATAATGAGTAAGAAGAATAAATTGTTTAAGGATTACACTAGAAACTGTATATTAAGTCTATAAAATATTAATAAAAATGGAAGATAATAAAGAAAACCATTAATTAAAATAACCTACTATGTAAAAACCAGTTAAACCAGCAGTATACCCAGTAGATTGGGGAAGCAGTACAAAAAGGGAAGTACCATAAAAAAGGAAATAATCTGTCATGAAACCATTTTAATAAGGAAACTACTAATGTGATATTTGAAGAAGGGACGAAACATATCAAGATTCCCACAAAGACACCAGAAACAGGAAGAGATATGCCAAAACAAAATGATAGTCATATAATAAATACCATGAGACAAAATTGAAACCGATATATGTAAACCCAAACAAGTTACAAGATACAATCCTAGAAAACACAAATTGTATATTAGTTGTAAGAGTAATATGTTAAAAAATATATCGAAAGAGACTACCATAGTGTAGAACTCACTGAAAAGACTACCATAGTGTAGAATCCAATAAAGTGAAGTGAGATAACAAAAATAAGAAACTACAGTGAGTATAGTGAGAAACATAGCTAAGAAATCTATGAAAAAATATTCAATAAAGTTTAAATATTATAAAAAGACTACCATGAGTGTAGAATAATAATAGTAAAACCATTGGAATGAAAGACAGTCTAAGGACTGACAACATTACCAGTAATAAGAGTTTTTTAAATTAGATATAAGAAGAACTATTATCCATAGAATGTTTTCTTTAATTATAGTTAAGTAAATTGTAAGAAGGACAAAAATACCAGAGGACAGTTCATAACTGATGGTATAACTAATAATAAGATGTTTGTTATTTATTGTTAATTAGATAATATTTTAGATGTAAGGTGTCAATAGATACAAGATGTTTTTTAATCACAGTTAAAGTGTTTTCAAAAGAAACATAAATACACAAGACAGTTAGTGACTGACAGTGTTACTAGTAATAGGAGTTTTTTATTTTTTCTAATTAAATTATGTCTAGGATAAGCTATTTTGTTATCATTTGATGATACAGTTAAAAATAATAGGGATAAAATGTTTTTTGTTAAAATTAGTTGATATAAAGAAAATTAGGCATAAGATGTTCATGTTATGGTTCAATGATGTTATTAGTATAAAGAAAGTTTAGTAGATACAAGATATGCTATTGTATTTTAAAATCATGTCATTTAATTTTCCATTGTGTAAGTCAGAGAGGCAAGTAGGGCATAAAAATGTTATAATTTTATTCAAATCAGTAAACCATGTATAATGTACAAACAGACCAGCCAAGACACCATTGTAGTAAACACAGATTGGCCTATAAACCAAAAATTACCTATCAAAGAATTAATCTATGTAATAGGAATAGAAGTCAATACATACAATACAGAAATTGGAAATATAATTAATACAGATACAGTTAATAGCAAATAGAATGACAAAAGAAAGGAAATTAACTTCTTTTGGAAACAGCCAATAATAAGCCTATGATGGTATTCAAATCAGACTAAACAGCAAATTAATCAATATTGAAATGTTTTAACAACCAAATTATTAACAACAAAGTAATTACGGAGTTATTAAGTATATTCCATGGGAATATTATACCGAAAAAACAAATAAAAACCTTTAAAACACTGAATTTGTACAAAATATGAAACATACAATCATTATGTAAAATTGTAATTTTTGGGCTTAAATGAGCTTGAAACAAACTCAGCTATATATCAAAAGATGTAAAATTAAATAATCAATATTACTGAATAGTTAGATTCATGTAAAATTAAGAAATATGTGAAATACAGTAAAAAATAAGAAAACTTATGATGTATAGTTAGATAGTGAAACAAGTCTTAGACAGATATTTTATAGTTAAACAATATGAAGAGGAAAAAGACATACCACAAATTGCCCTAAAACGACGACGTTGCGTCGATTAGTCTATTGTTAATCGCAAAGCTTAACAGTTGAAAATGTGTTAGTGGAGTATTGAAAACAAAATAATTTGTAATAAAACCAAGTGTGGTTATGTGGCGTGTAACGGAGATGAACTAACAAGTGAAATAACCTTATCTATCAATTTCTAACACTTCACAAATTTCCAGAAACACAGTATAACACCATAAAACTCAGCACAAGAAATCGACAGCCATTTTGAACAATTTTTGGAACGAATTCACAGAAAACCAACACACATAATTGAACACCACACTACACAAGAAATCCATCCAGAATTCGACATCGCAGACGACGAGGGAACACTCCACACTATATTTTGGACCAACACCACTTCGCAGAAAAAGGGAACATCGTTTTATTTCTGTGGGAGAAGATCTTTCAATTCCAACAGCATCGTAGCAGTTAAAATCGAGTGGAAGGCGGCCATTGCTGAATTTCTCACATAGACGGTCCAGTGCCTGTTGTAGGGGAGTGACGTCATTTCTTCGACTCGGTTCGCAATTTAAATAATTTCTTTCTAATTGACAATTGTAATAATAATTTTGTTCTATTTCAGATATTAACATTTAGTTTAAGAATACCTGTTAAATGTATCTTGTTCCTTGCCCTCTGACCATTTCGACTCGTTAAAAGAACCATAGGTTTAAACTTGTAAAAAATATATTTGTTGATTTTTCTCACTGCCGACTGTGGCGAATATTAGCCAGTGCCTGGGACATGCGCAGTTTGACTGGCGCACAATTTTGAATGAATAAACGCAAATCATTATTCAGTTACCAGCATTGTTTTTATTTCTACCATTAATGTTATTATTTTTTTTTATTAAACAAAAACATAATTCACATTGAGAGAATAGATATAGAAGGAAATTACAAACTCAACTAATTAATTAATTATTAATTAATTAAATTAAATCATTCAATCAAACTCAATACCAGAACGAGAAAAAATATTTACACAATTCTTATCATCAATACCTTTATATTTTATATTTTAATAATTTGTAATTAAATATATCAACACAGCAATCGACACACAATACTCAATATATCATTATATATTTTATTTATTATTACATTTGAAATTATATTACAATTTGACTAGCCTAACTAGTGGGACTTTAAGGAGTCAGACTGATCCAGTGGGGCTAAAAGAAGAGCACAATAACCATTGTTATCACAATATCTACACACAATATCTATCTATATATTTCAACTATTTTTATTTGTAATATTTTTATATTACAATATATATATATTGTAATGCGACAGAATAGTAGCCCTGTCCCAAAACCAAAACGGATCAATTCAGTAGGTATGATAGTAGGCAAAGTCGCCTATGCTATCCACATAAACCAAATAAAAATAAACAACCTGTAGTTAAAGAAAAAAAGACTGTCCAATATAAATGATAAGAGAAAAAATACAATGCAAATAATAAAATAATTATTTAAAATGTATTATAGTAAGTATATAATATATATACAAATACAAACCTTTGTGTAATTAAGTAAACGTGAAAGAGTGGGGAATAAAGTTAGTGATCCCTGATATTATATAGTGATATACAAGTGATATTCCCAAACTAAAAGTGTCAGTGAGGGGGAAATGGAAAAGGTGTGGGTTAAGTACTTTTATGTAAAAAGAAAACCCAAGAACCATATTAATAGAGAGTTGTGATGGGAGTTTATAATAGAGTTAAGATGGTTATATTTTATGCCATGGCTTATGAGTAACATCCATAAACCAGGTTCTTAGCAAGTCATTGTTCTTATTAAATTATTATTTTAACATTAAGTATATTATTTATCATTTTATAATTGTAAACTAGGCCATAGAGGCAATATATTAAATAATATGTTAAAGGATTTTATTGTAACCATTGTTCAAATAATGTTAAGGGCAGTAGCAGCTCGTACAGGGAGGGCAAAAGGGCGCAGCCCTCCCACTAAATTTGCAAATTAAACTTGTCAATAATGTAACTATAATGTGATAATGTGTAGTATCCTTATTGAAAGATATTTTTGGGGCGACTAATAGCGATCACCTAATATTTTCGGCATGGCCCCGCAGCCGGGACGGTTTCGCTGTCGTCCTCCCTGCATAGGCCGGTCTTTCGGAGAGCGGGGAAAGAGACGTGTACACATGTCTATGCATTTAAATCAGCATCCGCCATTAGAGGTGGGGCTGTGCCCGCTTTCTGATTTCGCGGCTAAATTCGTAGAGAACGGAGCGTTTTCAAAACTTCTCTGTTGCTGTTTAAAGTGCACATATATATGTTCTCTTGTGTTTTATATAGTTTTGATTGTGTTCTTGTTGTACTTTTTGTGTAAACGTAATGTTCTAATAATTTATTCTTTATTAGGCAGTGTATTCTGTGTACGATAGTGTTTTTGTCGAACCTTGCGTAGGCCTACATAAACGTGTAACTTATTCTGTGTATGCCTGAGCCTGTGTGTTCTGTGCGTATTTGTTAGAAACGATTAAAATGGCTTTGAATTCGGTAAGTAATATTAAACGATTGATTATTTCAAAGTCACTTACTTACGAAAAGAAAATAGAACAAAAAAAATTTGGGCCACCAAAACAGAATTTAGATATTACACAACAAAATTATAAAACGGGGTTATAAATAATTTTAGTTCCAAACACTGTTTAAATATTGGTAGTTTGCAAGGTAGGTTTTTGATATTAACAATAATTTTAGTAGTGAAGCAAAAGATTCAATTTTACAATTATTTGATGATAATATCAATAATTTAGTTTCTACTGTTTTTTTTTTTACATAATATATGGGTACAACTAAATATTGCCCCCCCTCCAGTCAAAAACATTACCAGCCGCCACTGGTTAAGGGTCCAGACTCGTTTAGTAAATAGTTAAAATCAGAAAAAGGGTTCAGCATCAGAGATTAAGCAATAGTAAATGTAAATTATAAAATAATATTAGAAGACCACTAATGGCCTAAGCCACAAATTCAACATAAAGAAATATTATCCGTAAACTAAAAGTGTAGGCCCAAGTTAGAAATTTTGTAAGGTGGGAAACCACCCTTTATAATAAACAATTTATATAAAATAAGGTATCAAAATGTTCACAATTACATAAAGAAAAACATGATGTACTTTAAATTTTAGGAGACTTAAAGATAAAAAAGGAGTATTTTTCTTATAGGTAAATGAGCATTTAAATCTTGTAAACTGACCATGTGACCTTATGAACTCTCAGTTTTGACCAATCACAGGCCAGTATTGTGAGGGCACGAAACCGTTGATGGAAAAGCAGGAATTTAGAATTGTATTGTTAACCATTGCAGAGGGCAGATGAGCTCTAATGAAGAAAATTTTAATTAAATAATAGTAATGTTTCTTGGACCATTGGCGATAGAAAATAATTACCAACAGAAGGTATAAACACTGGGGAAGATAAGAAGACGGAAATAATTAAAGTACACGAAAAACTAAATGAAACAACACTGAAAATCCTGACTACATACAACGAACAAACGTTTACTACTTATGTAAGTGATGCCAAGCCTGATTAATAGCCGCACTACAGGTACGATCACACAACACTATCGTAGACACTATCCACACTTACAGAACAGACACCAGTGATCATTTATCGAAGGAAAACCTTAAAACTAAAACAGTTGAACACTAAAACATTTATTTTAAAATAATTTGTAACAACACGAGGTTAGCCGTTTTAGCGACAATCTTGCCAATACAGTTTCATTGCCTAGCGACAAAAAATAATAAAATATAGTATTAAGATTTTAAAATTTTACTTACCTTTGTAATGTATTGTATTTTTGTATGTATTCTCTGAATTCAATGACAGTCTCAAAGAACCCTTAAACCCTGAGATTTAATATATTATTATAAATAATTTGTTTATTGAAACTTGTTAGTGTAAAAGTCGAATTGAGTGGTGGAGTCGACCTGACCAATACTTTGTATCGACACAAGTCGACTGTTCCTTTCTCTAAATAACTTAAACAAAAATAAATATTGTTATTTGGGATAAAAGGAGTTGTCATTGTATAAAACTAGAAAGTTTACAGGACAATTACAAGTAATTCAACAGGAGAGTGAGCAGCGAACGGACCAAAGTATATGGAAGAAGAACGGGGCGCTCGAGGACAATCGATTGCGGAAACAGATCCGTTTTGACACAAGTGGGGTCAATTTACACTACTGAACTCTTCAAAACAAATAACTTAAAACCCACAATTACACTGTTACATTACAGATGGCGCCTACAACAGTGGGGCGTAATTAAATAAGACGAGTACACAATATTTCTCATCTTATCAACACTCATAACACATACTGTTACATAACAGATGGCGTCCAACCAGTGAGGCTGAAGTTAGGGAACATTACCGATCCTAACGTAATTATTAACGATACGGGAAACCTAATTTCAGCTGGCAACTGTCAGAAAAACGGAAATGCATACAAGAGGAGTATCGAAAAGGTTGGCAAAGGACCAAGAAACGGAAGAAGGTAGACGAGAAGAAGAACTGAAACAGTACCAGACACCGAAATGGAACAACAGGCGGGTGACAAGGAGGAAGCCAGAGGAGGGGACCGGATTGGAATAAATTCATGGAAATGATGAGCAGTATAAATGAAAAGTTGGACAAGAATATAGAAGAAACTAATGAAAACTTTAGGAAACAGGAGGAAAAAATAAACAGTACTCATGAAAGCTCCAGGAAACAAAACGAGGCTTTGAGTGAAAATTTAATAAAACAAATGGAGGAAAGATTTGACAAGAATAAAGAAGAAACTAATGAAAATTTTAGAAAACAAAACGAAAAGTTTGACCGAAATGAGGAAAGTTTAAGACAAATAAACGAGAAAATAGATAGTACAAATGAGAGTACTAAGGAAGACTTTAGGAAAATAAACGAGAAAATTGAGAGTTCCAACAAAGAGTTGAGAGAAATTATCGATGGACAAAAGAGAGATTTAAAACAAATTGATGAGAAAATTGAAAGTATCAATGAGACTCTTGGCAAAAGGGTAGAGGATTATAATGAAGAAAAAAAGCAACAAACAGCCGAACTAGTCGAGAAAGTGGAACAAAACAAAGAAACAATTGTACAGTTCAGGGCAGAATAAGCACCAGAATAGACCAAGCAGATAACATCAACCAAGTTAGGATAGCAGAGGTACAGCAAGGAACACAAGAAAGATTGGACGAACTGCAAACTAACACCTCAGGAAAAATTGAACGTGTAAATGAGGAGATGAACCGGGTAAAAAGCCAAATGAATGATAGTACGGGAAGAATTGATAACATCCAGGAAGTGCAGTTGAAGAACCTGAGAGAAGATCTTGACAGAGTGAGCTATAGACCAGCCTGCAGTGTTCAACATAATATGCTGGACAACAGAGAGAATATAAACTTTAAAAATTATCGCAGGAACCCAGTGGAATTCCTAGAGCGGGTGGACGAATGTCTACAGAGAACCAAAGAGAACCGTTGGACAATGATTAAGAATCTACTGGATGACAGTTTCAAGGAGATAACCGACAACTGGTGGTCGGCCGTCAGAAATGAAATAACGACGTATGAGGGGTTCAAACAAACCTTCAGAATAAAATACTGGTCAGAGTCAGTACAGAATATAATCAGAGATAATCTGTGCCATGGAAGGTACAACGCCACCAATTACCAGTCACCGACAGCCTACTTTCTCGGGAAGGTGAGTGTAGCACGCAATTTAGAACCAAAGATTCCTGAAGAATGCTTAATTAGCAATATGGCACACCACTTTTAATGAGGGGATTGTCCAAGCCACACTATGCAGCCAGATCAAGACCATAGCTGATATGGAAAGACTGCTTGGGAGTTATGAACAGCAAGATTATTATAGAAAATCAAGGAGGCAGTATGACCAATCACAGATGGACATGGGAGATAACGGTAGAGACCAACAACCAAGGTCGAACCAGCCCCGAAATGGGAACTATGACAATAACAATAATAATCAAAATAGTGGTAATGGCTATAATAATAATAATTATAGAAATAACCAAGGCAATTACAATAGCCGCAAAAAAAAAAAATGGCCGCAGCCAAAATAATAATAACAATAGTGGCGGAAACCGAGAATGGAGACGCAATATCAACAATGACCGGAGGTATCCAAATAATAGCAATAGAAGAGATGAAGAGGAAGGAAACCAACCCAGGAGGGGAAGCTCTCGAGATCGTTCTCCAAGAAACCTTGGAGAAACCACAACAAGTAATCAGCAAGTAGACAGGGCGGAAAACTAGACACAGCAGCGAGAACTATGACCGGCCCATCACTGCGAGAATTGGACGGGCGAACAAACAAAGATATTACAAGAAATAAAGTCAAGATGATCAATGAAAACTATTATTTAAGGAATATAAGAAATGACCTTATGGAAGAAGGACAATACTCAGAAAAGAAAGATAACAATTAAATAATTTTTATCAAAGCTGAATTGCAAGGGGTAGCAACTGAAATTATAATTGATACAGGAGCGAATGTATTGCTCATTGACAAGGTGGAGTTTAATAGAATTAAAACAATAAGTAAAGAACCAATACCAACCCTACCAATTAATAATATGGTGATAGTAGGTGCTACTGGCAAAATGAACAAGTCAGTAAGACAACAGGTACAAATAGATGTATCGAGCAACGGAAAGGTGATCCAAGTGGTGTTCCTGGTGGCCCAAGGGTTACCGTTTAAGGTTATGATTGGGTGTGATGCTTTAAGGCGCCACTCGGCAATTATTGACATCGGCAGTGAGAAAATAACACTGACCAACGAACAGGGTGAATGGTCAAGTGAAATTTTAGGCCAGAATAGTGCCACACACAATAGACATTCATTCACCTTGATCCAAGATGAGAGAGAGGAGTTTAGGAGACCACTTCAAACATCAACATATCCTGAAAATAAAGAATGGAACAAAAAATTGAACGAAATATACTCATTCCAAGTCACCAGAGGAGAAAAAATTACACTAGAACAGAAGGAACGGTTGGTAAATGTGTACAAGAAATACAGAAACACTTTCTCAGATCTACCTGGGAAGGCGAAGAACTTTGTTTGTGAATTAGAATTCCACAACCCAATAAAATGTAATAAAAAATCCTACCCCATTGCTCAATCACATAAATCAGCAGTCAGAAAAGAGATACACAGAATGTTGGAACAAGACATTATTGAAACCAGTTCGTCACCATACACCAGTCCAATTGTCGCTGTGCAGAAGAAGGATGGGGCGGTCAGGTTGTGTCTAGACGCCAGGGAGATAAACAGGAATATTGTGAACGACAGAATATCACCGGGCGAAATAGAGGAAATTATGAAGAAATTTGAAGGCTGCAAGTTCATGAGCATCCTCGACACCGTATGCGGGTATTGGCAAGTTGAGCTACACCCCAACTGCCGGAGGTATGTTGCATTTATTTTTGATGGTCACAACTATCAGTTTAAAAGATTACCATTTGGTCTGGTAAATTCTGTTGCTGTTTTTGTCAAGGTCATGGACCAGATATTAGGAAGAGAGGTACTAGAGTTTGCCACGGTGTATGTAGATGATTTGTTGATTACGTCCACCACATGGGAAGAGCATTGTGAATGTGTAGAGATGGTTCTACAAAGGCTAACTACCAACAATATCACACTAAAAATTGGAAAATCAAAATTATTGACTAACCAATTACAATTTTTAGGATTTGTACTCTCAGAAACAGGCATAACCACAGCTCCAGAGAAGATGGAAGCCATTCAGAAGTTCCCCAAACCTAAGAACATCAGGGAGTTACAGTCCTTCCTAGGGGTCTGTAACTATTACAGAAAATTCCGAAAGAATTACTCTGAGTCAACATCCTGTTTCAAACATCTGCTATCGTCCAAGTACAAATGGAAATGGAGTAGTGAAGATGACATAACTTTCAATCTAATCAAGAAAAAATTCTTAGAAGTCATGCTACATCATCCCAATTTCGAAAAAGGGTTCTACATTAATTGCGATGCAAGTGATACAAGTTTAGGTGCAGAACTCTATCAACAAGATAGTGAAGGAGATCACCGGGTTGTAAGTTTTGCCAGTCGAATACTAAACCACTGCGAATGTAACTATAATGTTACAGAAAAAGAACTTCTAAGCGTAGTATTCGTTTGCAACAAATTTCGCACTTACATCTTGGGATACCCGGTCACAGTAAGATCTGATCACAAATCAATTTCATTTCTGCAAAGATGTAAATTGAGCCATGGGAGGCTAGCTCGTTGGATCCTGGCTCTACAGGAGTATAACATCACTTGGGAGTATGTACCGGGGAAAAAGAATGTGGTTGCGAACGCCTTGTCAAAAATAAATTTAGAAAAGGGAACTTTCGAACCTGACAGAAAGGATATTGGCAAGGTATATTATTCATTAGCAGGCAGAGAAGAATTAGCAAACACTTTAAGCACTATCAGAGAAGAACAAGCATTAGACCAAAAACTGGCTAGAATTATAGTACGCATTGAAAATAACGACCCTATAGTAACAGCATACTATCAACTTCATGATGGGCTAGTCTTCACGAAACCAAGTATTAAAATTAATCAAATATCACTATAATATTGACGACTCGGAACACAATGTTTTTTATAAGTAAAAACGTAAAGTTTTACCTTACAGCCTAAACCGGCTTTCACCTATAGAAGGCTTCATCAGAGGCTGTCGTTAGTAGCGCTGCTCGTCTTGTTGTTGGCGACGAGAAAGTGTTTCGAAAGATTGAAGCTGTGTGTGTGTGATTGAATCTTTCGAAACACTTTCTCGTCGCCAACAACAAGACGAGCAGCGCTACTAACGACAGCCTCTGATGAAGCCTTCTATAGGTGAAAGCCGGTTTAGGCTGTAAGGTAAAACTTTACGTTTTTACTTATAAAAAACATTGTGTTCCGAGTCGTCAATATTATAGTGATATTTAGTTAAGTAACGGACACGTCATGGACAACGAAATCCAAGAATAAAATTAATCGATGGAAGTTAAGTGTATCAAAGTCATTAGAACAATCAATAGTGAATAATTATCACCAGATGTATGGGCACATGGGGCCAACCAAAGTAGTCAAGGCGTTAGAAGAACACTTGTACATGAAGGGGATGAACAAAAAGGTAAGGATGATAGTGAAGAAATGTGCGATATGCCAAAAAGTGAAGGTAAACAGTGCCAAGAAGGAAGGAGAGTTCATGACCATTACGTCGAACAGAAGATTAGAGAAGGTGTTCCTCGACATTTGCGGACCTTTTCCAAGAAGCGGTGGCAGGCACCGATACAAATATATTGTAATAATATGGGATCATTTCTCCAAGTATACCAAGCTGTATCCAATCAGCAAGGCATCAACTAAGGTCATTGTCAAAATAGTACTGGAAAAGTGCACCAGTGATGTCGGTACCCCTGAATCAGTGATAACGGACCATGGAACCCAGTTTAAGGGCAAGCGATGGAGAGAAGCGTTATTAGCTAGAAGGATAAAAACTTACAAAACCTCCATATATCACCCTTCAAGCAACCCTGCAGAAAGAGTATTGCAAGAAGTGGGCCGCATTCTCAGGACCTATTGCCACAGCAATCACAAAAGTTGGAGCGAGCACGTGACCAATACCGAACTATTTTTAAATATAGCATACCATGAGATGCTGGGACTCAGCCCATATCAGATGATGTTTTCAAGACCACCACCGCGTGAGCTCACTCAATTAATTACGTTCCCCGAGATGACTGAAGAAGAATTGGATATTACACGAGTATACCATAGAATTGGAAACAAGATAGCGCTGAGGAGAAATAAGCGAAAAAATAGGGGGATACCAGAACTCAGATTTGTAGTCGGAGAAAGAGTGCTTATACGAAATAGACACCAGCCCAGTGGTACGGAAGGTGTAATGAAAAAACTTCTGCTGCTATACCATGGACCATTTGTGGTAATCAAAGACAAGTGTAATAACACCTATGTTTTGGCCAGTCCAAGGAATAACAAAATGAAGGGCACATACAATGTGTCCGAAATGAAAAAATATTTTGAATGATGTAAGAAACAGGAGATTAACAGTTAATTTTCCATAGACCTTCAGCTAAGAAAAATAAACATGTTTTGGTGGGGGGGCATATGTAATGCGACAGAATAGTAGCCCTGTCCCAAAACCAAAACGGATCAATTCAGTAGGTATGATAGTAGGCAAAGTCGCCTATGCTATCCACATAAACCAAATAAAAATAAACAACTTGTAGTTACAGAAAAAAAGACTGTCCAATATAAATGATAAGAGAAAAAATATAATGCAAATAATAAAATAACTAATTAAAATGTATTATAGTAAGTATATAATATACATACAAACCTTTGTGTAATTAAGTAAACGTGAAAGAGTGGGGAATAAAGTTAGTGATCCCTGATATTATATAGTGATGTACAAGTGATATTCCCAAACTAAAAGTGTCAGTGAGGGGGAAATGGAAAAGGTGTGGGTTAAGTACTTTTATGTAAAAAGAAAACCCAAGAACCATATTAATAGAGAGTTGTGATGGGAGTTTATAATAGAGTTAAGATGGTTATATTTTATGCCATGGCTTATGAGTAACATCCATAAACCATGTTCTTAGCAAGTCATTGTTCTTATTAAATTATTATTTTAACATTAAGTATATTATTTATCATTTTGTAATTGTAAACTAGGCCATAGAGGCAATATATTAAATAATATGTTAAAGGATTTTATTGTAACCATTGTTCAAATAATGTTAAGGGTCCAGACTCTTTTAGTAAATAGTTAAAATCAGAAAAAGGGTTCAGCATCAGAGATTAAGCAATAGTAAATGTAAATTATAAAATAATATTAGAAGACCACTAATGGCCTAAGCCACAAATTCAACATAAAAGAAATATTATCAGTAAACTAAAGGTGTAGGCCCAAAGTTAGAAATTTTGTAAGGTGGGAAACCACCCTTTATAATAAACAATTTATATAAAATAAGGTATCAAAATGTTCACAATTACATAAAGAAAAACATGATGTACTTTAAATTTTAGGAGACTTAAAGATAAAAAAGGAGTATTTTTCTTATAGGCAAATAAACATTTAAATCTTGTAAACTGACCATGTGACCTTATGAACTCTCAGTTTTGACCAATCACAGGCCAGTATTGTGAGGGCACGAAACCGTTGATGGAAAAGCAGGAATTTAGAATTGTATTGTTAACCATTGCAGAGGGCAGATGGGCTCTAATGAAGAAAATTTTAATTAAATAATAGTAATGTTTTTTGGACCATTGGCGATAGAAAATAATTACCAACAGAAGCTATAAACACTGGGGAAGATAAGAAGACGAAAATAATTAAAGTACACGAAAAACTAAATGAAACAACACTGAAAATCCTGACTACATACAACGAACAAACGTTTACTACTTATGTAAGTGATGCCAAGCCTGATTAATAGCCGCACTACAGGTACGATCACACAACACTATCGTAGACACTATCCACACTTACAGAACAGACACCAGTGATCATTTATCGAAGGAAAACCTTAAAACTAAAACAGTTGAACACTAAAACATTTATTTTAAAATAATTTGTAACAACACGAGGTTAGCCGTTTTAGCGACAATCTTGCCAATACAGTTTCATTGCCTAGCGACAAAAAATAATAAAATATAGTATTAAGATTTTAAAATTTTACTTACCTTTGTAATGTATTGTATTTTTGTATGTATTCTCTGAATTCAATGACAGTCTCAAAGAACCCTTAAACCCTGAGATTTAATATATTATTATAAATAATTTGTTTATTGAAACTTGTTAGTGTAAAAGTCGAATTGAGCGGTGGAGTCGACCCGACCAATACTTTGTATCGACACAAGTCGACTGTTCCTTTCTCTAAATAACTTAAACAAAAATAAATATTGTTATTTGGGATAAAAGGAGTTGTCATTGTATAAAACTAGAAAGTTTACAGGACAATTACAAGTAATTCAACAGGAGAGTGAGCAGCGAACGGACCAAAGTATATGGAAGAAGAACGGGGCGCTTGAGGACAATCGATTGCGGAAACAGATCCGTTTTGACACAAGTGGGGTCAATTTACACTACTGAACTCTTCAAAACAAATAACTTAAAACCCACAATTACACTGTTACATTACAGATGGCGCCTACAACAGTGGGGCGTAATTAAATAAGACGAGTACACAATATTTCTCATCTTATCAACACTCATAACACATACTGTTACATAACAATTTATATTCAAACTCTTTTTGCTACAGTCTGTTTCTTGATTTATATAATATATTTATTATTTATTCTGAAATTACCTCAAGATATTTTATTTTCCTAATTAGGAACTTCAATAGCTATTTTGCTCTCATCCTCAGCCTTTGCCAAAGGTTAAGTAGCAGGGTTCTAGTATTATTTTAAGAAGTATTAAAATAATACTAGATAATAACAAGTATTATCTGTGGAAAAGACAGGGTACACGAACTTGGACACCAGATACAACAGTATGACAAAAAAATAAAACAGGAAATTTCAAAGGAAAATCCTGGAACTCAGAAAAGTAGCTGCAAATTATTGTACATTTTATTCGAGATCAAATGAGGAGTTGTATGAAAAGTGAAATAAAACATCTACTGCAATAAATAAAAGACAGATGGGCAGACCAGATTCAGATAGAATGGAACCAAAAAGGGATAGCAAAAAAAGATTCTCACTTTCCAGGAGAATAGAACGACATCTGTGTTCATTATCATCATAAACCATGAGTGAAAGCATGGATTATGGTAAGAAAATGTAGGAAACAGACAAGTCTTTAGAAGGAAAATTTTCGAGGTGGATGACTGACTGAAGAGAATCAGAGGAGAACCAAAAGATGTTATTGGAAGAAGAATGTGCAAGAGGGAGCTAGAAAATTATTAACTTGGAAAAGAAAAGAGAAATTCAGAAAGCGAAGGCAGTTGTGTAATGACAACTTGGAGATGGCTGAAACAAAAATGAATGAAGGCAGAAAGCAAAGCTGTAATGCTACATTTCCTTCAATGTAACACAAAAACATATTTTCGTGTGCGAGAGACCTCAGAAAGCAAGCATGGAATTTGTTGTACGTGACTTTTGGTATGAGAAGCATTGTTGCGGCGCAGTTTCACAGTCGCGATACGGGACTGATAACGAATATTACACAGTCCTGGAGCGTTGCATCAGCCAACTGGACAATGTGCTCAGCAGATTAAACTGGACTAGCGCTGGAACACAGAGAGAGGTGGGGGTAGGATGTAGCGGGTCAGTCACAATTTTAACGCCCAGCAGTACAGTTCAAACGGCCTAGGTAGTGACTCAAGGAAGCTGTGCTCATTGTGAAATCATTATGAAATACTAATTTTTCAGGTTTGAAGTAGATGAAAAAAGATAAAGCGGTTGATCCAGAGTTAATGGAAAGGTGTAGCAGAAAGCAGAGGAAAGTGAGGCAAATGGTGATATAGATGAACATCTAGAGAATAACAGGTAGAGGACGGAACACTGTATGGTATAAATGAAATGGGAAAAGAAAAGAGAAAAAATTGTGATGTCTCGAGAGACCTAGAAAAAAAGCCATAATGCATGCATAGAAAGAAAAGTAGTGAAGACAATATATGGGTCAGTTCAGGACACAGTGGAGTGTGGAGAACAAGAACAAAGGAACAACTAATAATTATGTTTAAGAGACTAATTGTTAGAAAAGAGATCTGAAATGAAAGGCTGAGTCAGTCATGAGTTCAATTGATGGGCAACAGAAATCCATAAATTAGTAGTGACCATCATATGTTTAGTGAGGATCAGTCATTAAGTATAGACGCAATGTTTACATCTTTTGTGTCAACATTATGACAAAATTTATTGGCATCATCAGAACCTGTGTATGAACAATAGAGAAATGTCATTCTGTTTAAGTAAAACAGTATGTAAGAAGTGTAAATATTTTGCTGATGTAAAACACACTGTCTCACCACCGACACACACTCACACACACACACACACACACACACACTCAGGTGATCTGTTAATGTGTGTGATTATTTTTATATTGTCCATAAACAGGTCCCAATGATGGCAAAAAATTATGTCGAAATGTCGACATAAATGATGTAAAAATTCTGTCAACCCATATTGCCCAATCTCGCTAAACTTTTCATCGTCTGCAAATAGAAGAAAGTTATCTTCTTCTTTTTCTCCTCTTCAACGATTAGATTATATTAACGTGTTCCGGCACCCATCTCATCCTTGGACGACCCACATCGCTTCCACCAATGGCTGTATAGTTCAGTGCCGCTTTTGGCAATCGATCCTCTGTCATCCTTTGCAGACGATCCCACCATTGTCTTCTGTAAAGTGCAAACATTTTCTCACTTTGCTTCACCTTGTCTTGGGTGAGATCCCTTCCTTCAGTCTTTCTGTCTAGTCTCTCTTGACTGCCTCTTGTTCTTTTCTGACTCCGACACTATTAGAGTAATTGAGGGCTTGGGTGTCTTCCTTTTTCAATTCTAATTTCTTAATTTTGGGTGGCTTAGGATCTTAGAGTGCTCACTGATGCCGATAGGTGAGCACTGGAAATACTAAGAAACTTTCAGTATCAGAATAACTGATACAAGGTCACCAAATTCTATCTCAGAAAGAGAAGGGGTGAGGGCGAATCTCCTGCGCCCCAAAACAGGGGCCTTTCGGCTAAGGTATGGTAACCCTGACAGAAGAGTCTCTGGTCCTCCTGGTAGGGGGTTGTGTAACAGGCCCAGTAACCTGTTCATGTAAAACTTTAAAATACTTGTAGTATCCAAAGAAAGTTATAAAAATGAAAATAAGAGGGGCAGAAGAGCATGAAGAAATCCTAGTAATAGTTTGATTGACAGTATTTAATAGATAGGGACTAAAGGGAAGAATAGGAGGAGGATGAGACAGAAAATATGATCAAGAGGACAGTACAGTAGAGCGTCGATTATCCGAACTTCTCGGGACGAGGACCCATTCGGACAATCGATATTTCAGATAATATCATAAATTGAAAACATTATTTCTCTTTACAAAAAAAAGATTTTTAGTACAAAATCATTTTTAACATACTGTTATATAATTAGAGCAACCTGTATACTGTACTGTAATGTATTACTAAGGTTAAAAATCACTGAATTAAAACTGAGTGTAATTAATAAAATCCAAAATTTAATTTAAACAATATTAAAGTTTAATGACAAACACTGTACTATAAAATTAACTAAAAATTAAAAAACAAAACAAAACATGCAGTACAATGTATTTACATTTTTTTGAAGAATTGTTGTATCACTGTCTGCTTCAAACCAATACCCCGTTTTCTCGCTGTTAAATACTGAAGTTGTTTAAGATTCATAAACTGAATACAATCTATCTTGTTTTCTGTTTCAGCCCACTTTAGAATAGTCTCAAGTGCGTTAAGAAGACTTTTTCTGCCGTCGGTGGTTTTGTATTTGTAGCATTCTCGCTGTCTTCATCTGAATCGGTTTCGCTTTCATTACGTTCATTTAATGACCCAACTATCTCTTCATCGGTTAACAACTTAAAACCAGTGACGACCATATTTAGTGCAGAAGGCTGCAAAACAGTGACATAGGTTTTGCAGTCAGTGAAACATTTTGTTTTGTCAGTGTTTTGTAGCCTTCTGGACTGGAGACGGCTGTTGAAGGCACAGCCGAAACATATACACAAAACAACCATGGACCACTGCCTTACAGCCTGGCAAGCCGAAGTTCTCATAATATACTTGGTATTTGAAGTTTTCGTTTAACAGCTGGAGTTTAATATTTCGGTTGTTTCCGTTTTCCAGTTGCTGACATTGTGGTCTGTTGTTAGATGATTTTCAGCAGACATTTTGGTTACGTATTGTGTAGTAGACATGTGAAGGTTACTGTTTTCACTCAGAATACAACCCGTGAAGACAAACTGATAATATAGATGAAATGTTTGAATGAAAAAAAAAATTGGCAATAGATCGTAGACCTAAAGGCAAAAGAAAAATAAACCAAGTGTTTAGTTTTGTAAACAAAATGTACTTCCCTTGTATCTGATATGATGTTCAATTCATTGTAGGTTGAAATCAGGATGACCAGTGTTCTTGCAAGAAATATTTAGTGGTCTTTGCTTGCTCACTGTATGCTCCAGTATAATTTTCAGTAATTCCAGCCTATATTTTCCAAAGAGTTAATAGCGTGCTATACAAGGTATAATAATAAAAAAAATCATATTTTTTGTTTGTTAAAAAATTATTTCTTCATTCATTTATATCGATAAATTTCAGTCATCTCGTCTCTAAAAATAACCTCCATCAGATATATGGTACAATTCTTTTGACACTTATTTCAGTCACAAAGGATATTTGTGGAAAGCTCATTCCGTGTAGTCATGAGCCTAGTGAAAAAGTTTATGAAACACAGTACATCCCGAATCGTGAATTTCTATCACCGTCTGTGAGGGGGTCCAAATTTTGAAAGAATCGCAAAAGTTGTATCAAATTAAAGGAAAGTTTAAAAAATGTATAAATTTAGTTTTCACTTTTGAAACCTTCAAAATATTTGGAGAGCGGGGCCAAAAAGTTGGTGAAAATTTCGATAAAATCACATTAAAAGGAATTTTAACTGAAATCTGATTGTAGTGTTAATTTTTGAAAATTTAAAAATTTTGGGACACCAGGGCCCAAAAGTGGGGCAAACGTTTGATACAATTGCAGGTTCCTCATGAAATATCAAAGTTAAGAGAATTTTAACCAAAATCTGAATAAAAAGTGTATAATTGTAGAAATTATAAAATTTTTTGACCACAGGGCACAAAAATGAGATCAAATATTAAAAAAAGAATCATAGAAATCCAGCCGGGTGTCAGACTAAAGGTAATTTTAACACAAATCCAATTGTTGGGAATTTTTAGCATTAATTTATGATTGCTCTACAATTGTTACTTTATTAAACAAAAACAGTAGGGTAATCGGGATTTTCATCATTTTTGTGATAACTGACAAAATTATTTAACATTAAAATTTATCCAATAATGAATAGGCCTAAAGTGAGAGAGTTCTGCAGCTCAAGGAGCATAATAGTTTAAAAAATTTTCTAACAGCTCTTATTTCAAATGCTTCTACTGTCCATCTGTAAGGTTTTTCCACTGTCCAAGTTTTGCAGTCAACAGTGCGATTCTCCAGGAATTTCTACCTAATTGCTAATACCTTTGTGGTTGGCAGACAGAAAATTTTCTTCTGGGAGTAACACTTTGGTGTGCACTAATCTGTTTTTAATGTATTTTCTGCTAACACTGCATATACACACCATTGTGCTCATATCCCTTCTTCGTAACTGGGCGACATGTTTAGTACTACTAATAGTTTGGAAAATCTCTGCTCTAGTAGACAGCAAGCAAATGGTTGAGAAACTAACCTATATAAGTGTCTATATTCGGTTGCTTTTTAATATTGACTTGACGATATAGTGTAACAACAAGGATAAATAGTCAGTCAAAACTGAACGGCATTGTGGTAGAGAAAACACATTTTTCATAAATGGTGAAGTAACCGCATAATATGAATTACAGTTTTTTATAAAATAAATATTTCTGTAAATAGAATATTAGCTAATAAAATATCTGTATGGAGAACCATGCATGACTTCCATGTTATAATATTTATATTTGAAATCGCTTTTGAAATGAATTATTTCCATAAAAACTACTTCCTTCTTCACCCTTAACCACAATACTGTGGCCACTTACGTATACCACCTCATGTCAGCACACTCAGTTTTCACTGATGATGGCAGTTGACGGCACTGCTGAAACGTCTGGTTTTGCAGAAAACATTGGACCACGGCCAAACAGCCCGGGAAGGAATTTTAACAACAAACTACTTTGTTGCCGATAACATAGTACACAACATATAAAAAATTATCCCCTCCTCTTCAACTATCTTTTTCATTTATAGAAAATTACCCCATCCCCCCTTTAACTACCCTTTTCATTTATAGATATTTCATCTATCTTTCTACAATGGATTATTATGACCTTCTTTTCAGGATACTTTATTTATCAAAATTAAGTACTTTATTCTTGTTAAAACATAAAACGTTGCAGGTAAACTACCCCTTCCCCTGAACCGATTTCACCAAAATCAATAGGGAGTGAATCCTCTACATCTCAGCACATATGCAAAAAATTATTTGATTCTGTGTGAATTTGCAGCAGTTATTGTTCCCCATAGAAACATCACACACACACACACACACACACACACACACACACACACACACACACACACACACACACACACACACACACACACACACACACACACACACACACACACACACACACACACACACACACACACACACACACACACACACACACACACACAGTCTCTCTCTCTCTCTCTCTCTCTCTCTCTCTCTCTCTCTCTCTCTCTCTCTCTTTGGAAAATGACTTTTCTTCATGTTTTGAGGGTAGTACAATCAAAATCAGCCCTTATCTCGAACACGATTTTTTTTTGCCCTCACCATACTTCCATTTCCTTACAGAACATGGAAGTAAAAATGAACAGTTAGACTGTTTATAAAATAGATCAGCTGCAGTATATATGACGTTAAAATGTTTAAGTCAGTTTGTAGTGTATGTACTGCTATATGTTTAAAATAAAACATTAAGTTAAGTTTACTGACTAATCAACCGCTTACTTCATTTCAGCCGCATTTGGTCCTTTAGACTGGAACGCTTCTCAGCTCGATGAAACTGTTTACGAGGAATCACCGGCGTTTTACCAATCGCAGGTCAGCGGGTTTTCAGAACACGGTAGTAGTAAGCAATTGGACAAAAAGTTTGTTTGCGACTGCAGCAGAAGGTACCGTTATAAACGAGGCTTAATCGCTCATAAAAAGTTTGAGTGTGGTAAAGATCCACAGTTCCAGTGCCCCGAGTGTTTGAGGAAATTTTCTCGCGCGACAACTGTAACTCATCACATGCAAACTGTACACGGTTTGAAAAAGCATGTTAACAATAAACTGTGAAAATTTTGAGTAACTTTTTTTATTTATTTTACTTTTTCATCATTTTATCTGCTACTGATCTGAGACTTTTTAAATGTTAACTAAAATAGGGTGTAATAAAAATTCATCATATTATCATGAGTATTTAAAAATATCACAGGAGAAATTGTTTATATAAATTTCCATTCAAAAGATGAATAGTTGAAAATATTACGTAGATTTGTACCATAAATCTGATAAATAATTACCAGTACCAACTTATTATAAGAACTATAACATTGGCTGTATGGAGAAGACTGGCTGAAGCAACTATGTATTACACATGATATACAATCTTTTAGCGGATTTAATACAACCAAATGTCTCACTAGGTGACCTGTTCCATAAGAATTCATGGCTTTCCCATAAAAATAACCCCGTCTCTGCATCCAAACGGAAATAAAAATACCAAAATGTATTGAAAAAAGTTAAGAGAGTTCCATTAATTATATTAGGAGTATGTACCGGGCTGTTTGGCCGTGGTTCAGGGTTTATAAACAAACCAAACAATTACTTATTTTTTGCGTACCGTATCACTTATTATATGATATATAATTACCTTAATATCCACTTTAGTGATACACAGTTTCGTCACTGATGACGCGTTTCGGGACTAAGTCCCATCCTCAGATACATTTAATTAATAAACTAAAATATTAAAATCACGATCATGATACTGGTCAAGTCAAAAATAAATAAAATAAAATAAATTACAAATCACATGTAATAAGCTTTGCTAACCACGGCTGGAGCTCCCGCATGCGTTCACCCGCAACCGCGATTGTCACGCGACTGAGCAGCACCACTGGCTGCCATCTTCTGTGGAATTCAAGTCTACCTGAACGCGGAGTTTGGTTTGTTTGTAAATCCTGGACCATGGCCAAACAGCCTGGTACATACTTCTAATATAACTGACACTGGCCGTGAAAGCCTTAGAACAATAGTTCCATTAATATTTAAAAAAATTTAGAGCTAGAATGTTACATGCAAACAACAGTTTTTGGCAGTTACCTTTCTTGATACGAAGAAAAATATTATGGTAGATCTAGTTTACTGTATACGTAAAGTTTGTTAATCAATACTAAAACATATTTATGTTTTTGCAGCCAGTGAAGAATTATAAAAGAAGTTACAAAAATTATTAAACTTTATAACTCAATGTCTTGTGTAGTTCCCTCTTTACTATTGGACTGTCCTCCAGTGCAGCCCCACTAATTTAATAGCTGCTATTGACAAACATGTAAAGGATACTTTTTAAATGTTATACATTGTTACTGAATTGAAGGTATTCATATGTTATATGTTTAATTAAAAAATAAATGGAAATATAAGAAAAGAATGGTAACAAAAAATTAAAAGAAAAGCAGGCAGAAAGACAGAAAGGTGTAAGTCTCACGACAATAGTCATATACTTGGATTTTGTTGTCCATGGCGTGTCTGTTGATTAACTAATTATAAGTATAATAGTACTGACTCGGAACACTACGTTTTTATGGGTAAAAATGTAAAATTTTTACCTTATAACCTGAACCAGTTTTTGCTTATTATAAGCTTCTAGTGGCAGCCTGTGATGAAGCTTATAATAAGCGAAAACTGTTTCAGGCTATAAGGTAAAAATTTTATATTTTTACCAATAAAAAACGTAGTGTTCCCAGTCAGTAGTATTATACTTATAATTAATAGATCATAGTCTGCTTTTCCCAGCATCTGTTGTCATCTGCAGATGTCAGAGGATGACCTGAGGATAAACTCAGAAGATGTGTTACCTGACATAGGAACACTGAGAATCTATCAAGAGAGACAAGTGAATGTAGATGGAACCTGTGAGGTTAAACAATAACTTGCTATCGAATGTACTGATAATCGTGTATTGCAGGCCTAGCGTAAGTAGTTAAGCTAGATCCTAAACAAGTGAGCCAATTAGACCAGTTAGAAACCTGTAGGAGCACTCTATTGTGTTAATATAGATGTATGTGGCAGTTCATAGCAACACAACAAATACCAGTGAATGTCATCTTGACACTATGTCTGATATTGCACCACCAAGAATCAAAATCTGATACCTCAGTAGCCTGGCTAATTTTATATGAATTTGTCTTCCTTCATATTTTGGTCTGCTAAATGTAAAATCAATTTGTTCATTCCCAATAAAGAATTTCTAAAGTTGTTCTATAGTATAGCTTAATTTGTTAAAAATTTAGTTAGTCTTTATAGATGGCCAGGAGCTTAAGTAAGTATTGTTAATTTTTGTCTGTACACAGTAACAAATGTAATAGACTTGTGTAATCTTGATATCGTATTGGTAACGATAAAGACATCTTTCAACTTTAAAAGTGATGAAAGATTTTTTAAAATTTTGAAAGTGGACTTCAGCCATTACTGATTTAGTTTTTGAAGTACCGGTAATACTTCAGCTACATTAGAACTCGGTACCTGTCTTCACACACACACACACACACACACACACACACACACACACACACACACACACACACACACACACACACACACACACACACACACACACACACACACACACACACATTGATACAGGCACTGTCCCAACACTTCAGAGTAGTAGATTCAGCTAAGGAACAGATGAGATTCTTGTAGTAGTTATTAGTGGCTAAATATTTTGATGGCTGCCAATTTATCGGATACACTAAACTTTGTTTTAAATTTTTAGTGAGTGTTGGGTGGCATATTTTATTTCAAATCTTAACAATAGTAACAAAGTATGTTTTCTTAATTCGAGTACAGTTTAGTTGGGTAAATCTTGTGTTTGTTTCAATTTTCCTCTTTAGTGGGTTCAAATTATTTATACATACGTATATGAGAAGGATTACAGGTTTGTTACAAATCAAAAATTTTATAAATGTTATTAAACTGGCGCAAATCATCCCCTGTGTTAACTTTGTTGTTGAGTCACGTACTCATAACTGTTTCAGCTTTGTTTAATGATGCGCAAATATACAACGATGCAGAAGACTTATTGGATTTTAATGGCGGATACTGCAGCAGACAGGACAAAAGCGGACAGTTTGTGTGTTCGTGCGGGAGACGTTACAAATACAAGCGAGGTTTGACGGCTCACCAGAGATTCGAGTGCGGCAAACAACCAAGTTTTCAGTGTCCGGTGTGTTTAAAAAAATACACGCAACCTTCCGCTCTTACATATCACATTAAGTGCGTCCATTCGAAACCACATGATGGAAGTGTGCCATCGATTGGAACCTAAGGAAACTTGTGATTTATCTATTGACAGCTGTAAAATGAAAATAAGAAATAAAATTTATGCTGTTAAAAGTAAATCTCTGAACATTTTGTTAATATTGAATTGGTACCAGAAATAATAATGTATATATAATGAATATAAATGCGCTTGCGTACGTGCATGGACTCTGGTAGATTTCTCACAATCTGTTTGATGTTTGGAATTTTCAATTGTCCTCTTATGTTTCAATACCTGGTCCGACGAAGACGAAAGTTGCAGACAGGTATAGAAAATTATGTACACCAAATATATAGATGTAGGGCAGTATGAATATGTTTTTGTTGTTTTACAGTGATAATCTGCAGTGTTAATCTCTCAGGTATTAGTCTACGTCTTAGTGGCTTGTTGGTCCTGTAGAAGGCTGTTATGTTGCCATGTTTCGTCACAATACCATGTACCAGCTTGTAGCTGAATCCTGAATCTCTGATGATCTGAAGGCTTGGTGAATTAGTTCTTTATTTTTATGGTTCGTGGATATGTTTGTTGGGTTTCTATCAGGTCACCAGATCTTGGAGTGAAATTTGAAGGCATTTGATCAGTTGATTGGTTGATCCGCATCGGTGACCTAACATATTGCTGTGTGAAGATGATGTCTTTGGTGTTCTGTGTAGATAGAACGTCTACACTGCGCTGTTTGGATAAATTTGGTTCATGTAAAGTCCATTTCAACTCTTTTCCAAACAGTGTTGAGTATCTCAATGGGATTAAACGATGTTGACAAAGTGGATAGTGAAATTGTGCGTTTGGTTAGTCATAGCCAAGCGTGCACAGCTCTACTTTGCCCTGTGTGTAGTCTGGAGTATGCAGAAAAGTCTTTGATGATGTTGAATGCTCACAATGAATAAATCATCATTATCTACAAGTATTACATCAAAAATGGTTTGTTCCTGTTTCAAGTAGATAGAGTAGTGCTGGTCACTCCAATGCTTGTTATAAAATTTCTCCTTTTCTTTGATACTTACAGATTATTTCAAAAAATTACCTAGAAATACCATTTTAATAATAAATAAATAATATTGTTTTTACGAGATATATTTTTGTAGTTTTTAAATACACGTATTTACAGTGATTCAACAGTATGTACAAACTATCGTCTTCAGAAACTGTATAGAGATTAATAAATTTTTTGAAGTCAATTGTATTTTATTAATAGACATTTAATTAATTTGTATATAAATTCTGAAGATGACAGGTTTAAATATACACTGTCGAAACACTGTAAACATTTAAAAAATACAAAAATGTATTCTTATAAAAACAAATTTTATTTATTAATTATTAAAATAATTAAACAAGAATAATGTGAGAGGGTATAAACGTAAATAACATTTATAATACAGTAATTCAATTATCTAGAATGCAGTTTCAGAAAAAATTAACTTTGACACGTGAAACAAAAGTTTTCTTGTTTAAAAGATGGCATTTGAATTTAAATTTACCTGATGGTCTTTTGTCATCACAAAAAAAAAATATAACTGTGACATTTCGATCAACGAAACAATCAGCAGCTGTCTTCAAGCTGAATATATCTAATACCTGTCAAGAAATGAATATAAGATAAGCCCTTTTTAATGCAACTCTTTCAATAACTGAAAACATTTCAGAAAAATATAGAAAGATAATTTAAAAATGTTAGTTTTTCATCAAGTCTTTGTAAAGGAAATGGACTGATCACGTGTCTGTTTGTGTTTTGAAAAAGTGAAGATGTATTTATCCACTCGGATATCAAAAAAGTAAATAGAAATAAAGTCATTCGAATTAAATGAAAACAACTGTAGATTGTGGACCATCTTATCTGAACTTTCTGCTGTTTTTAATATCCTAAATCAATTAAGTTTGTCATAAAATTATTTTGTGTTTGCATGCTTTATGGTAAAATATTGCAGAATGCTGTACAAGCCACTACACGTTAGAAATAGAGTGTTTCCAGACTTAGTTGTATGACATTTTTTACTTTATTTGTACTAATTTTACATTTTAAACCAGGTTTCTGAAACAACTTTTAACAAAACACACTACACATTACATTCATTGTTGAACATGTTGTTAAAATGTTTCTCTGACTTCATAAAACATACTGAATACATATATGTTTAGCAAACTAAAAAGAGTTACACATTTTTATTGTGAATTTCTTTTAAGGCTTACACAGCCGGAGTCAATGTTGTTAAAGTTATTTTCCTCTTCCAGGGTGTTTGGCTGTGATCCAATGGTGTATATTTCAGCAGACGTTTTGACAGTGCCATTGACGGCCATCATCAGTGTAAAAAGAGCTTAAACACTAACACAAATCTCATATTATTTTGCCAAACATTATGCCACTGACTTGTTATAATAACAAATCTCATAGTTAGTGACCACAGTACTGTGATAAAGGCTAGCGGCCTTATGAAGGATACCTATACTTATAAATTTTTCAAAGTCCTGTGAAGACGTAGATCGTACATCACCAGCCAATCACAAAGAAGGCAGCATACTATTGGTTAGCCACAACCCTTGTCGAGACTGAAAGCCATGAATCGGCGAGGTGAAAGCCTCTCTTTAATTACTTTGTGGACAAGGGTTGGGGCTGACCAATAGTACGCTGCCTTCTTCGTGATTGGCTGGTGGTGTCCGATATACAGCTTCGTGGGACTTTGAAAAATTTATAAGTATAAGTACCCTTCACGGGGCTGCTAGCCTTTATCACAATACTGTGGTCACTAACTGTGACATCTCCGTTAGTGTGTAAGCTCTTTTTGCACTGATGATGGCCGTCAATGGCACAGTCAAAACTTGTGCTGAAATGTACAGCATTGGACCATGGCCACACAGCCTGGAAGAGGAAAATAATTTTAACAACATTTACTGTGAATGCTTGGATATAATTCGCATGTTGTTGCTTTCACCGTTGTTGAGAATTTCAGATCATAATAATGGTGTTGTTACTAACAGAATGGCCACACACGTCCGCATGCCTCATCTAATAAAATGTAAGTAGTCTTATTTTTATTGTTAATAATAATTTACTTTTACTTGTGTTGATACAACAATGAGTATGAATACATATCAGACAGACTTATGATGAAATGAATAAGATTACTATGTTTAAGTTTTAATTATTATACATAACACTACTACCATATAATAGTATAGGGGGCACATTTCATAATTTTTTAAATCAGATCTTATATCTTCTGTATATTAAGTTGTTTTAACAACTCATGTGACTTTCCTCTATCAGATTCAGCCTATTATCTATCTTTAGTCCCCTTATTTTGTCAGTACTTCTCATTCTGTTCTTTGTGACAATGGAGGGAACCCTGTAGAGGGGGGAAGGAATCCTATCTGTCTGCTAGCGTTTTACAAGACTGATCTGCCCAGAGACAATTATCCTCTTTTGCACTAATACTTTTGTATTATTATACCTGTCATTTCAGTGTCATCATCATCATCATCATCATCATCACTTTTAGCAAGAATTAAATCAAAAATGGTTTGTTCTGCTCCGAAGCAGATATATTAGAGCTGGTCACTCCATTGCTTCCTCGGATATCCCACACCTCTCCATCCTTTCGGCTTATAATTCAATGGTTACTTGGTATATTCTGTTCGTATATACCAACCATATCAGCTGACATTGGGTGATCATATTCAGTTTATGGCCATACATCTACAATACTTCCTACAGTCTTATCCTGCGTACAGGTGGCTAACATGGCTCTGGAGACTGAGTGACCGTCCGGTAGATGCTGTCTCTCCTCAACTCGTCACCAAGAGGTTAGGTCATCCTCTTGCGATCGGGGGAAGAAATTACCCCTAACGAGGGATAAGCCTTTATTGGACTACAGCATAGGATGTAGGAGGTGAAGAGAAACCACCACATTAAAGATACTTATTGGGTATCTCAAATAGTAAAAACTGGTCTCTTTAGTCTGGTAAGACAGCCAGTTTATGGGAGACAACCCAGACAGAAAATCGGGCTGGATGTTAAGCCCAAAGGTGGCCGCCGCACCATAATCTTACCCTGCGACATGCTAGTAACATATCCAGGGAACATATTAGTTACTAAACTCTTGCAACTAAGATATAACTGGACAAATCAAACTTTTTTGAGTGTTATTAATGGAAAGATATAAAAATAATATGTAAGTTTTGTTGATTATACAGATTAACTATGTTTATCCCGAGACAGTTTTTTTTTATTCAGTGTTGTCCAAAGAGTAAGATTAAGTGGCTTGGATGTCTCTGAAGTAAACTAACTGTGCTAAATAATATTTCCATTGTGTTTAAAACAAAATTGTATACGACAATCTATTCAGGAGAACGCCTTTTGAAATTTAACACGAGGTCACTTTTTGTTAAACATTTACATAATTCAGGTCACAGTAGACCAGAGGGTTTGGTGCCTAACTACTGCTAATCAAGAGGTCTTGGGTTCAACTCCCAGGTCCACCATAAAATTAACGCATGTTTAATTCAACTCAGCTCATCGACATGAGTACCTGGGCTAACATACTGTCTTAATAATGTCCGGCTGAAATGTAGTTCTGGCCACGCTGCCTTCCTTGTTTGTCAAATGGCTCACATAATGCACAGCCTACCCTCGGTGACTAATAGACTGCTTTGCTAGTAAAAATATCGGTATGGAGAACCATACAACGTGAGGTGGTATACGTTAGTGATCACAGTACTGTGGTTAAGGCTGAAGCAATAAGTAGAAAGAAGTAGTTCCTATGGAAATATTTCATTTCGAATATGATTTTAAATATAAATCTTAGAAAATGGAAGTCATGTATGGTTCTCCATACTGATATTTACTTCCATGTTCCATAAGGAAATGGAAGTATGGTGATGGCAAAAAAAATCGTGGTCGAGATTATTGCAGACTCTGATTGTAGTACCCTCAAAACATCAAAATATCGGAATGGAGAACCATACATGACTTCCTTGTTCTAAGATTTATATTTAAAATCATATTCGAAATGAAATATTTCCATAGGAACTACTTCTTTCTACTTATTGCTTCAGCCTTAACCACAGTACTGTGATCACTAACGTATACCACCTCACGTTTTCGCACTCGATTTTCACTGAGATGGAAGTCGATGGCACTGCCGAAAAGTCTGGTTTTGCAGAAAACATTGGACTATGGCTAAACAGCCCGGGAAGGAATTTTAACAAAGAACTACTTCTTTGTTGCCGATAACGTAGCACACATAAAAAATTCTCCCCTCCCCCTTCAACTATAATTTTCATTTATAGAAAATTACCCCCACCCCGTTCACCTAACCTCTTCATTTATAAATATTTCATCTACGTTTCTACAGTGGATTATTATGAGCTTCTTATCAAGATACTTTATTTATCAAAATTAAGTACTTTACTCTTGTTAAAACATAAAACGTTGCAGGTAAACTACCCCTTTCTCTAAACCGATCTTCACCAAAATCAATAGACCTTCAGTCCTCTACAATGCAGGGATGCATGCAAAAAAATATTTGATTCTGTTTCAATTTGCGGCAGTTATCGTTCGTCATGAAAACATTTCTCTTGTTACAACATAACATGTTTCAGGTAAACTACCCCTTTCCATTTACTGATCTTCACCAGAATCAACAGGCCTTGAGTTCTCTACAATTTAGGAACATATGCAAAAAATTATTTGATTTTCTTTGAATTTACGGGAGTTATTGTTCATCATAGAAAAAATTACCCTTGTTAAAACATAAAAAGTTGCAGGTAAACTACCCCTTTCTCTAAACCGATGTTCACCAAAATCAATAGACCTTCAGTCCTCTACAATTCAGGGCTGTATGCAAAACATTATTTGATTCTGTTTGAATTTGCGGCTCTTATCGTTTGCCATATTAAATACCCTTGTTAAAATATAAAACATTGCAGGTAAACTACCCCTTTCCCTTAACCGATCTTCAACAAAATCAACAGACCTTGAGTTCTGTATAACTCAAAAAGGTATGCAAAAGAGTAGTTGATTCGGTTTGAATTTACGGCAGTTATCGTTCGTCATAGAAAAAATTAACCCTTGTTAAAACATAATATAACATCTCCTCTAGTGTTATAACTTAGGGAACCCGCAGTAATTGGTTCTGCCAATTATACAGGCTGCCTTAGTTGTGACGAGCTGAAAAATAATCAGAACAACGAACAATAAATATAAAAGGAATCAGGGAAGGGGAGACTGTTGATTTATGCACTCAGTTTAGTCGGTACTCCTGATGACATCTCTTTATTACATATGGTATTAATTGCTCTACTTAAAATTCTCGACATATATGCTTCAACAGCTTACAGTTTACATGATGATTATATTTTATTCTTTTACAAGGGCCCTCAAAATAAGATGTGCATCAAATTTAATTAATTCCCCGGATCCGGGATTTAGTCTAATACGTTAATAATGGTTACCTCGCCATATAAAATCTTTAAAATTTTGCCATTGGAAGAATGGTCTTTATTAATCTTTTTAAACAATAAGGCTTTACAGTTTAGAGCTATAACTCTTTTACTAAGAATAAGTATACAATTACTGTCAGTACGTAAAATGTCTTAATGTTGTTAATTTAATTGTCTTTTGTTGGAGATAATATTTAGTATTTCATAAGCACGGAAGGCTTGCCTCCGTGTCACCTTTTTGGATGACCTCCAGCTCTGCGTTATTCCAGTCCTAGGTCCTCGGTTGCAGCATGTTTGATATAGGTCAGGTATCTCTCATTATCTTCGTATCCGGGAATGGTGTAGTCCTGAAGTCTTTTAGATCATAGTGGGTCCTGGTTCTCTGCTCTTGGCTAACGGATAGTAATAGCTCGTTGATTTGAATGATTAACACAAAAGTTTCATTCACCTGTATCCACTTCACATGATTGTTTGATTGTTGCACTTCACTTTATGGTATTACCACAGTTTTAATTACATAAGTTTTATATTTTAAGATTTTTGTAGAGATGTCATAGGCGCTAAATTTTCGTTATTCTTTCTTACTCGTTTACAACATATTTATATGAATCGCGGTTCAACTATATTAACGCAACACATTGTTTAATAGTATAAAGAATGCCTCTGTGTCTTAACTGACGGATTAATCACATTTTGAAACAAACTATTTTTAACGTCGCACATATCTGCTGTGCGCAGCTTACGGTTTGACCGCTCCATTGCAAGTGGGCGAAAATAGTTAGGGGTGAGAGTAGTAATCTCGCGACAGTTCAATTCAACATAAAAGTAGTTCCAAGTTTCTTTTTTATTTAAAGGACTAAAGTTAGATTAAATAATTAAGTAGGGAGATTCTTAGTTACAATTGCTATCGAAGTACATTATAGTGATCTAGTTTAATTATTTAAATAATAACAAATTTACAATTATTTTTAGTTAGTTAAGGGGTCGGAAAACAAGTTGATTCTGGTTAGCGCCTGTTTATGCAGGATTAATTAACAAGCTTTACCCTTTCTGTACAATCGTATTCCTTTTAATTTATTATTAGACTTTTTAATTAAATATTATTATTATTTAATGATAGCAATAAGATTTAGTTTAAAATGTGAGATTTTATTAAAAATTTAAAATTTCTCAGCCTATACATTATCAACTTAATTAATTAACATATTTTTTTTTTAATGAAATCGTCACAATAAAATGTTTCAGGTAAACTACCCTATTCCCTTAACCGATCTACACCAAAACCAGCAGGTCTTGAGAACTCTACAATTCAGGGCTGTATGCAAAACATTATTTGATTCTGTTTGAATTTGCGGCTGTTATCGTTTGCCATAGAAAAAAATTATCCTTTATAAGAAAAACGTTGCTGGTAAACTACCCCTTCCCGTTAACCGATCAATGCCAACCATCGCACACTCTTTAAAGAGACGAGGCTTCTGTCGTCGGTGAGTGCGTACTTCCCTCGCCTGCATATGGAATCTCCAGATTCAGAAACATGCATCTATTGTAATGAATTGACAGGGTGAGTCCCTCTCGTTGAGTGCTCTTTGGATTTGGATGCGAGTTGTGGTGAACCAATAAGAATTTGCCTTTCTTCTGATTGGCTGGTGGTGTCAGACAACACCTTCGTGCGGACTCCAAAACTTTATAAATATGGGTGTCCTACTCAGTCACTAACCTTAACCACAGTTCAGTGGTCACTGACTATGAAACCTTTGTCAATGTTTAGCAGCCTCCTGCACTGAAGATGGCCGTCAAAGGCATGGCCAAAATGTTTGTAGAAAACAACCTATGACCACCTCTTTACAGCCCGGCAAGCCGAAGTTCTCATAACATCTGATAATAACATCCGTCAGAATGGTAACTATAGTAGACCATGGCCGTATAGCCCGGATTTTAATTTCAATAATTATGATACCGCCCGTGAAAGCCTTAGAAATGGTTAGGAGCCATTATTTAGATGATTGTGTGATGACGTTTCCTTAGCTAGCATTCAGTGTGTCAAAAATGCAAGTTATGATAAATTTCCAAGAAAACATTGTCGTTTCTAACAGAATTATCACATTTGCACACCACTATAGAAAAATTATTCCGATTAGCGCTTTCAAGCTTCTCAGCTCATCATCTTACGTGCAACAGTGATAATTCTGTTTGTGATTATAACCACTAACACAATTTTCTTCATTAAATTGTCATTTCTAATAATAAAAAGCAAAATTTACTATTTGTTTTACAACATGGTTTTTTACACTTTCCAGCGAGTGTAAGTCTGTGTGCATTCTGTTACTGAATGTGTTTCATCAGTTTAATTAAACTTGTTTTTTTTTTTAGCTAGCATTGCAAACTCTGCCAGTTGAAAGAAAATGGTTTGTTTAAAAACCAAAACATGTTCTGTAAAAGAAAACTGACACATTAAAGTGTCTACTTATAGCAAAGTGAAAATATTGGTATCGAGAACCATATGTGACTTCCATGTTCTAAGATTTATATCTAAAATCATTTGCGAAATGAAATATTTCCATAGAAACTACTTATATCTTGAGACTTAACCACAGTAGGCCTACTGTGGTCACTAACATATACCACCTCACGTTAGCGCACTCGATTTTCAACGATGATGGCACTCGATAGCACTGCCGAAATGCCTGGTTTTGCCGAAAACATTGCACCACGGCCAAACAGCCCTGGGAAGGAATTTTAACAACAAACTACTTCTTTGTTGCCGATGACGTAGTACACATAAAAAAAATATCCCCTCCCCATTCAACTATCATTTTCATTAATAGAAAATTACCCCTCCCCTTTAAACTACCCTTTTCATTGACCCTTCTACAGTGGCTTATTATGACCTTCTTTTCAGGGTACTTTATTTATGAAAATTAATTACTTTACTCTTGTTAAAACATAAAACGTTTCAGGTAAACTACCTCTTCGTCTTAACTGATCTTTAACAAAATCAATAGGGCTCGAGTCCTTTACAACTGGGGCGCATATGCAAAAAATTATTTGATTCTGTTTGAATTTGCGGCAGTTATCGTTCGCCATAGACAAAATTCTGCACACAGACACTTTTCGGAAAATGACATTTCTTCATGTTTTGAGGTTAGTACAATCAGAATCAGCCCTTATTTCGAACACGATTTCTTTCGCCATCACCATACTTCCATTTCCTTATGGAACATGGAAGTAAAAAAAATTGTAAAACCATTATGAATAAGACACGAAACATATAGGATAAATAGAAATTAAAATTATACTAAGATTAACTTGTCACAGCGCTAGCAGCAATGTAGCTAGTCAGCACTGAACTGGTTGGTCAGAATTGGTGTGTTTAGGTGAATAACACTGACATTTATTATTAACCAGATTTTCATTTGTTAATTAATTGGATTTGTAATATTATCTAATAAGAAAATTTTCTTTTCTATTTGTAGGTGGTAGCATTGTGTGGCAGCAGAATAATTGTTTGGCTTGGGATCAGCAGCAGCAGCAGGACGCACAGGACGACTATCATTATGCTAGAAATGTTAGCAGCAGTGGTCAGGCATTGAAACAGAAACCAGTGTTTTATTGTCCAGGCTGTGGCCGCCAGTACTCGTGGCGGCAGAGCATGTTGCTGCATTACAAGAACGCCTGCGGAAAGGAGCCGCAGTTCGCTTGTCCGCACTGTCCATACAGGGCCAAACAGAAAGGGAATCTTGACAAGCACATTGAAATTAAACATTCCTCTAATGTGTTGGCAATCATATAAAGGAAAAATGACATAGAGTTATATTTCTTAAGAGAGAGAGAGAGAGAGAGAGAGAGAGAGAGAGATAGAGAGAGAGAGAGAGAGAGAGAGAGAGAGAGAGAGATAACAGTAAATTATATTTTTATATGAAATTCTTTTAGCTTTTGTTGCCGGATTATATTTTAACTCACCGCAAAGTGCCTGTAGTTACTCTCTCTCTCTCTCTCTCTCCTGTTGTATTTTGTTAAACTATTTTTTAGTTACATATAATAAAATATAATATGTAAATGAAATAAGATTTTCCATAAAATTTTTATACATTTACAATAATAAACTTAATCCCTCTATATGTCTTATGTGTAAGTATGCGCGTTCAGATGATTCATATTGTGACATAAAGCAAGTCAAGATACGAGTAATTGTAGAAGTCTGCCTCTTCTTTTAAAAGTTTAAAAGGTTAATGCAGGGGTGCAGAATTTGTCTGAACCTGCGAATGTGGTTCGGGGGAAATTTGGGCTGCCCGAGGAAATTGTTATCAGTGACAAAAAATAGAAATTACGATAAAAATATCAACTGATGTTGTATTCACATCATTTTGTAACTAATAATAATAACAACAAGACAAACACAAACCTACTACTTAACCCAACTCTTTTAAACTTACCTTATTACAAAAACCACCAGAAGATTCCAAACTCGTTCAAAGGTCGCCACAATGTTTTCAGGTTATACATCGAAACCCTAATACTCTTTCCCTTAAGTAATTTAGATAATTTAATTTCCCTTAATTCAACAGCTTACCCAGGTTCGTTTTAGGCGAGCTTCTCAACACGGAACAGGTTATGGTAATTAGGCGTAATAATTTAGTTAACACATGGTTATAGTTCAAACGACTCTTATTTTATTTCAATTTAAACAAGTATTTTCCGTTATGGTAATGTTATACCCACATATTTTATTTTAACAAGAACAATTCCTTTCTTTCTACTCTATTGATATACAAAATGTTATACCCATAAAACTTTTAATACTATGATTATACCACCCAAATAACTTTCTCTTAGTTAGCAAACCAGTACTTCATTTAGTATATTTCCTCTTTTCAATCTCATTCTTTTTACATATTTTAATCCCCTTTTATTAAGCTCATTTTATTGTTGTTTAGTATATAAACTTTAGGTCACTTAAATTCGTTTCGTCACTGTACTTACTACACGAGGTATCAGGTGTTGCGCACTATGTCGTGGAATTCTTTCCTCACTGAACTGACAAAATTCACATATTAAACTTTTAATGCTGCACTGTGTTACTGTTTACTGTCGCATTACACTGTAAGACACTTCTTGGTAGGCCGACTTTAATATTTTTGGCCTACCGAAAATACTTCCGAGGCTATGGTTAGCTTACGACTGTACCGTATGAAGAGTTGTACTGAACTGGGCGAGCTTGGCTCGCGTGGTGATGCTATTAGTTCTTTGTGTACTCACCACTTGCTCCCAAACGGATGTAACACTCCACCACCCGTCTTAACTTATCGAAGGTTCCAGAATACGGAAAGTCGTTTTGTACCAAACACGTGGTGAATTTATTACGCAGTAGAGCCGCATGCTTTTACTGCGACTCACGTATCCTTTGTTCTAACTCCCAATACGTCTCCAACAGTATGATTCATAATAACACAATTAGTCGTTGATAATTATAAACAATTATTAAACAAAAAGTGAGTCTACCCTTTTTGTCCCGTTACAATTTTTACAGTTATTAACTAGAATAATAAATCTTTAAAATAAGTTTTGAAAAGAAACATTCATCCTAATGAGAACAATAATAGCAACATCATTCCTTGCGAGCAATGACGTACGGAATTTTTATTACTTCTCTTTTTACTTCCATGTTCCTTAAGCAAATGGAAGTATGGTGATGGCAAAAAAAATCGTGTTCGAGATTATTGCAGATTCTGATTGTACTACACTCAAAACATGAAAAAAAGTCATTTTTCAAAAAGCGCGCGCGCGCGCGCGCGTGTGTGTGTGTGTGTGTGTCTGTAGATTTTTTCTATGGCAAACGATAACTGTCGCAAATTCAAACAGAATCAAATAATTTTTTGCATACAGCCCTGATTTGTAGAGTACTCACGACCTACTGTTTTTGGTGAAGATCGGTTGAGGGAAAGGGGTAGTTTACCTGCAACGGTTTTTTTTTTATCAAGGGTAATTTTTTTTCTATGGGAAACGATAAGAGCCGCAAATTCAAACAGAATCAAATAATGTTTTGCATACGTGCCTGATTTGTAGAGTATGCAAGACCTTTTGTTTTTGGTGAAGATCGGTTAAGCGAAAGGGGTAGTTTACCTACAACGTTTTTTTTATCAAGGTAATTTTTTCTACGGCAAACGATAACAGCCGCAAATTCAAACAGAATCATATAATGTTTTGGATACAGCCCTGAATTGTAGAATTCTCAAGACCTGTTGGTTTTGGTGTATCAGTTAAGGGAATAGGGTAGTTTACCAGCAACATTTTATGTTTTAACAAGGGTAATTTTTTCTATGACGAACGATAACTGCCATAAATTCAAACAGAATCAGTTACTCTTTTGCATACCTTTTTGAATTTTACAGACCTCAAGGTCTGCTGATTTTGTTGAAGATCGGATAAGGGAAAGGGGTAGTTTACCTGCAACATTTTATATTTTAACAAGGGTATTTTCTATGGCAAACGATAAGAGCCGCAAATTGAAACAGAATCAAATAATGTTTTGCATACAGCCCTGAATTTTAGAGTTCTCAAGACCTGTTGGTTTTGGTGAAAATCGGTTAAGGGAAAGGGGCAGTTTACCTGCAACGTTTTTTTATCAAGGGTAATTTTTTTCTATGACAAACGATAACAGCCACTAATTCAAACAGAATCAAATAATGTTTTGCATACAGCCCTGTATTGTAGAGTTCTCAAGACCTATTGGTGTTGGTGAAGATCGGTTAAGGAAAAGGGGTAGTTTACCAGCAACATTTTATGTTGTAACAAGAGTAATGTTTTCATGACGAACGATAACTGCCGCACATTCAAACAGAATCAAATATTTTTTTGCATGCATCCCTGCATTGTAGAGGACTGAAGGTCTATTGATTTTGGTGAAGATCGGTTTAGAGAAAGGGGTAGTTTACCTGCAACGTTTTATGTTTTAACAAGAGTAAAGTACTTAATTTTGATAAATAAAGTATCCTGATAAGAAGCGCATAATAATCCACTGTAGAAACGTAGATGAAATATCTATAAATGAAGAGGTTAGGTGAACGAGGTGGGGGTAATTTTCTATTAATGAAAATTATAGTTGAAGGGGGAGGGGAGAATTTTTTATATTTATACTACGATATCGGCAACAAAGAAGTAGTTCTTTGTTAAAACAGTCTTCCCGGGCTGTTTAGCCGTAGTCCAATGTTTTCTGCAAAACCAGACTTTTCGGCAGTGCCATCGACTCCCATAATCAGTGAAAATCGAGTGCGAAAACGTGAGGTGGTATACGTTAGTGACCACAGTACTGTGGTAAAGGCTGAAGCAATAAGTATAAAGAAGTAGTTTCTATGGAAATATTTCATTTCGAATATGATTTTAAATATAAATCTTAGAACATGGAAGTCATGTATGGTTCTCCATACCGATATTTTTATCATTCATCACGTATAATAAATAGGTTGGTAAAACATAATAAACCCACACGTTAGTTTTGGGAAAATTTTGTACCGAGAAAATTGTGTTCGGGGAAAATTTCAGGGGTCTGAACATTTTCTGCACCCCTGTGTAAATGGTCAGCACATGATAAATGATAGAGTAGTACAACAATGATTGAGATGGTTCTGTTGTATATTCTGTATGAATAATCAAAGATAGGTTAGAGTGGAAGTCAGTTGGAAAGAGAAATGGGGCATCCAAGAAAATTATTGCATGAAGGAGTGACAAGGAGCTAGTGCATCATAGTTTAGAAGATGAGAATGCTTTGGACAGGGATTACTGAAGTTAGGCAATGGAATACAGCAATAGCTGAGGCAACACTGGATATATGTAATAATTCTTTGTGTTTATTGTATTGTTACGATAGTAACACCGATCGTCATAGCGTTCAGTGGGAAACAAGAATGAGAATAATGGACACCAATGAAGACACTGGAACTCCGGCCTGGCTGTCATTCGAGATCTGTGAGGGTGCTATCAGATAAAGCTCTCTGACCCGACTGCAAGCAAGTGAGGCGTTACTCCTCCATTCATCCTCCTTCCTCAATCTTCCCTAGTGATGAGGCCCCAGATTTGGACTTGTGTAGCAGAGTTAAAGAATTTTCTACAAATCAAGCAAAAAGAAACCAGCCTTAACCACAGTACTGTGATCCTAACGTACGACACCCACGTTAGGTTTGACTCGTTTTATCCACTGAAGACGGCAGCCAGTGGTGCTGCTGAACGTTTGGTTTAATTGAAAACCTTGAACTACGGCCAAACAGCCCAGCAGTTAGTTTAAATTCAAGTAACACTGCCCGCGAAAGCCTTTGAACCGTGTTACTTATTATACGATGAGGCAACTTTATGGAGTTAATGGAGGAGATAAAGTTGATGTATTTTATACTACTGTATTTGTTTTTGTTTGGAACAACTAATTGTGTCAGTCTTAGAAAAATGTATATTCTATTTTAAGTAGATAGCGATTTGAAAAGGACTGTAAAGAGACATGTCAATATTGATTGCAACCAGTTAGGTTTCTTGATTGGTGTGTTTCTTTATTTTCAGACATACAGTATGATATGAACTATGGAACAGAGGAAGAAGAATATAGCACTGTGGCGAGAAATAACAATCACATGTCGGGAGCACCACATGACATGAGCACCATGATGGATTCAATAAAGGGCTCCTACACATGTCCCAAGTGTAATAAACAGTACTGTTACATTGGCAACCTGAAGATGCATTTAAAGTATGAGTGCGGATTGGAACCGCAATTTCAGTGCTCGTACTGTCCGCTTCGCAGTAAACTCAAAGGCAATCTTATGAAGCACATACGAAGAAAGCACAGAAACATCGTTGCAATTCCTGCCATTTCCTCACAGCCAATGAACGTTTTATAATTGAAAAACTAAATAATGTTGAATTGTGTTTGGAAGAATATATGAGGAGGCTTTATACAAATAAACATCGTTGGAAAATAAAACACATAAAACACTTTTTTATTGAGTTGTTGGTACATCTTTTTTACAACACTTACTGTCGTGGTCAGCCGTCAGCAAGTGTCCTGTTGGAGGCTCAAGTGTTGAAGGCTGATGATTGTGGTAAGCACCGTCAACATTATGTACCAGCTGTACCAAAGTAGCTATGATTTTGTACCAGTAGCTCAATAAAAAGTGTTATATAAGTAACATGAGTTTACGTTTTCATTGAGGGAGGAATAACATAAAATCTCTTCGTTAACATAAATAAAAAATGGACATGGTTATCAAATGAAAATTAAAAAAAAAAACTGTCTGAAATCTTAAAACGCATCAGGAACCCATATAGTGATAACCCGCAACAGGAACATGTGTTTATGATAATATTCATAATCATTTATATTGAAATAGATGACCTGTATTTATTTATTTTTATTTTTCATTAAATCTGCCAGTATGGAAATGTCTTGTCTTCTTTTGGCTTGCAAGGATTGCTAATATATTACTTGGCTATTGGATAATAAACAAGAACACTAAAGCTCTGAGCATTTGATTTAAATTCCATTATGGAGCATGAAATATCTGACCTGGTTGTTGGTGGCAGTTTGTTTTAATTTCTCTTTTAATTTCTCTCCAGGATTTTCCTATCATCGTTACGTCGTTTGAGGATTGTTCTCCATATGATTGTTGGTCATTCTCTGCCCATGAACTTGTGGGTTCCATTCACTAGCTTGTAGTGAGATGTTGCTCATTGGTTTCCTGACGACGTGGTCCAAACATTTCCATTTTCTCCTTTGTAATTAACCAGTTTCTCAGCGATTTCGTGTCTTACAGTTCCATGAGTGACCCGTGTTTGGCCAGAAAATGTCTGATAGTCTTTATAAACATCTGTTTATAAAGTCATGAATATCCTTGGTAAAAAAATGTTGTGGCTTTCCAGGTTTCACAGCAATTTAAGAAGACGGACCTCATCCTGTAGCTGAAAATAGAAATTTTAATTTTCCTGGAGCAGAGTCCCGACTTACAAATTTTTTTTTAACATGTCTAATGTCTTCGTAGCTTTACAAATCCTCTCATCGAAAACCTCTCTTTTTAATCTAATTTTACAGATAGAGTAGCGACAGACACAAGCACAAATGGGAAACAAAACCTCACGCTGAACTTGAAAACAATAAAAAGTAGTCATACAACTTCTGAGGCAGCTACTGATAGGCTGATTTGGATGCGTAGATTATTACATGAAAAATATTAGTGTGCTTCTGTGATTATTAGAAAATTATTAAATATGGTGGAAATGATTTTCTAATTTTTTTTTAATTCAACGAATTAGACCATTTTGAAATAGGAAGTGTTTACTTTTGTATCATTCCTCCTCATACGTTCTTTATAACAGTGTTTGAAAGTATTATTTTATAGTATTTCATTAATACTCATAGTGTGTGTGTGTTTTTTTTGGGGGAGGGCTAATAATGATAGTGGTTACAAACTCTGGAGAACAGATGTAGAATTAAAAAATTATGCATAATTGTACAAGTGTATTTTTGTATAGAGTCCATGGTCCAGTAATAACTGACACTAAAAGGGACACACGAAGTGTTCAAATTTGTCTGAGTCTTGACATACTTTTCAATTTTAACCAGGCCCATTAATGAACTATGTTTATAAAAGTCTTTTTGTAGGAACTTAATTATGCTGTCAAAATGGATCTCTTGATTTTATCGTGGTTTGTGTACGAGGGCTATTTGTTTTTCAACCTCCGGTGAGTTGGCAAACGTGGTTCTGTTGTCATAGCAACAATCTGATTGTTGATTAACGTTAAGGCTTTATTCTTACCTATAACCACTTTATAGGTTTATAGTTACCTATAACCACCTATAACTATGGGTTTATAGTTATTTTGTCTATTACTGTGGTGTTTAATTATGGTAACTACAATTGAAATTGCCTCCAAGTGTGAGATTCGGTCTGTTATTAGATTTCTTCAACTGAAGGTCATAGTGCTCCAGAAATTCATCGAAGGTTGTGTAATGCGTATTGAGAAAATGTGATGAGTGGTGGTTCAGTTCAGGAATGGTGTCAAAAATTTAAAGAAGGGCGAATTGATGTTCATGATGAAGGAGGGCAAGGAAGAAAGTCCGTGGTTACTGATGATGTTATTGAAAGGGTAGACAGGATGGTTCGAGAGCGCCTTTGTTTCACAATTACTGAACTTTCTGCTGATTTACCTAAAATTTCTAGGTCTGCTCTTTATGATATTCTTACTCAGAAGCTTGGGTATAGGAAACTCTGTGCTCGGTGGGTTCCCAAACAACTCACAGATGTCCACAAGACTCTAAGAATGGGTGGATCACACAATCGTCCTTGATCACCCACCTTATAGCCCAGACTCAGCACCAAGTGACTACCATTTGTTAACTGACTTGAAAAAGTGGTTAGGTGGGCAGTGGATTGATTCCTCTAATGATGAGTTAAAATTCAGTGTGGCAGATTGGCTGACTACTCAGGAGCGAACATTCTACAACATGGGCATAGAAAAGTTAGTGCCTCGCTATGATAAGTGCCTCAACAATTGTGGTGACTATGTAGAAAAGTAGTTTACGTATATATGAAACTTTTGTATATAATAAAATTATTGATGTCATTCATGTGTCTGCTTCTTGGTCTGTCGGAGGTTGAAAAAAAAAATAGCCCTCGTATAATCATTTAAATATTATTTTGTTTTACAAGTATTAAAATTTACATTAATTTTAATTAAGAAAGTTGTGTTAGTGGTTATAATCACAAAGAGAATTATCACTGTTGCACACCAGTATAGAAAAATTATTCCGATTTACGATGTGACGTTGAGCTGTGAAGCTTGAAAGCGCTAATCGGAATAATTTTTTTGTAGTGGTGTGCAACAGTGATAATTCAGATTAAAATTTACATTGTCTGACAATGGTGGTCCATGATTAGATCTCACAGCTTAACCTGACATTGATAGTACACATTGGAATATATAAAACATTAGTTCTTGTAAAAGGAAATAATTAATTTTTGTACTTCTTTGTTTCAATCCCAGAGTCCTTCAGGCGTAAACTCCCTTCTACTGTAGGTTAGTTATTTATTTTTCATGTCTTTCCCCTCCTAATTGCAATAATGGGCAGGGTCCTTCCACCAAAAACTCCCTTCCATCATAGGTGAGTTATTTATTTTCTTATAATGTCTTCCCACTCCGATTAGCCAGCTTCAGCTCATTACAGTATTAATTCTTTCAATTCCTGTGTCCGGTAATGCTTCTTTTTCTCATTACATGACTAAACCATTGCAGTGCACTTTTATCTGTTCTATCTCTCTCTACTATAATGTGTTATGACAATCCTCATCTAATTGTTCACTTGTATGGCTTACTTAAATTGAAACAGTTCTACCTATACCCTCCACCCAACACTACATATGATACTTTACAAGAAGATTCTTAATACCATTTCACTGAAGAGCCTAGTTCATGTTGAAAGTACAAAATTACAAAAATAAATATATTATCTAATTAATCAAAGTACTTTATTAAGTAATAAAGTAAACTTCATTTACAAATTACCAGTGGCCCAAACAATCAAATAATATATGGCCAAAAGTAAATAGTGTTATAATGTTCTAATTTACTGCAGGGTGGGCCATAAGTCATGAAATTATATTAATATTTACTTATCTTGTTTATTATTATGATTATTATTTTTATTGTAAATTAGATTGTGGTATAATAATGGAACTTGGTATATATAGATATGGAACTTGCACCAATCTAAAGGTCATGAGTTCAATTCCTGGCCAGCACGATGAGTTTTCTAGCCTTAGATTGACTCAGCCTTCAATCTAAATGAGTAGCCAAGATAACGTCTAGGACTGAAGCATCCACTAATAATGCTAGTGACCCTAGGTCTTTCTTCTATGCTGAATTTCTCCCATGGGCAACATAACCTACCTCATGTTCCATTATGATTATACCAATAATAATGACACATTTTTACTGCTGAATCTGGGACCTGCCGGCTTTAGTAGAAGGCCGGAATATTAAACGTAGCAATGCTGCGTCTGAGGCCTATAAGCATAGTGTCATAAAATAGCTAAAGTGAACATGTTATATTTTGATTTAATTTCATATCATTACTAAAATCATTAGTAGGCCTATTTATAGCTAAATCTAAATTATAGGTCTGTGCGCACTTAGTACTATACGTTTAAATTGAAGAAATTATTGAATTCGTATCATATGACTGAGTTAATTATTATATTTCTTAAATATTATAACAGTATTTTACATAATAAACTTTTAATTTGCAAAAAATTAAGAATTATAAAACTGCTTTTAACCGGCAATTAAAAATGACGCAATTTGATTTTAGATCCATGGATTTTACATTGAATTTCCAATCAAATCCACTGTATGACACAACAACAAGAATACAAAACAAGGTCCATAGTGCGCGACCTATAACAACATGAGCACAGCAGTCGACTACAGTAATTTGTGGTGCGCACCAGCGATATCGCGTGTGTTCTCACGTTTGGGGGTTTTTATGTGTTTTTTGTGTTTATATTTATATTTATTGTGATGTGTAAAGTTGTATGAAATGTTGTTTTTAATATTTTAACTATTGACGAACTTCACCAAGGGATATTCCTGATGATGGGACATATATCCCAAAACGGGTAGAGTTTCGTAAAGGGTAAAGGCCACCAGACGGAAAAGAAAAAGGTAAAACTGTTTTGCAATTTGATTATTGAAATATATAAATTCAGAGTCGTCTAGTCGGCCTCAAATACCAGTGTTGCCACGTTTAATATTCCGGCCTTCTACTAGAGTCGGCCATGGTTAAGAGCGAGACACCATGCCCACTGATATACGATATACTAAGCACATGCCATTATGATATTACCGTTTATTGTGAACTCTTTTGTGGCACATGGGCCATCTTGTAGAGAAATATAATATTAGACCGTCTTATAAATTATGTGATATATACAAGACTTATTGTTTGCGTGTTATATATGAGAAGACTATTATAATTTTTAAAAAAATCTTAAATTACAAGTGATAATAAATATATAAATGATTGTGTACTTAATCTAAACCTTTTAAATTACTGTTACTAGATGAGTGATCATTTTTATATGAACTTTTATTTTCAGATATTTTGTGTCTAGAAAATTATGAGTTCAGAGACAGAGGGCGCAGTGAAATTGGGAATAACAATAGAGGTGTAGAATATAATATGTTAGATGTGGAAGGCAGAGGCAGTCTGTTCAAGTGTCCAAAATGCGATAACAGATACCGTTACATTAGAAACCTGAAGATGCATCTGAAATACGAGTGCGGTGTGGAACCGCATTTCCGGTGTTCGTTTTGCCCGCACCGAAGTAAACAGAAGGGCAACCTTATGAAACACATTCGACTTAAACACAGAGAATTTGTTTTTGCAAACTTGTCTTAAGCAGCAAAGTTCTGCCTTATATACAGATTCTGAATTAAACATATATAGGGCAGTGTCTAAACTTTTAAAATAATTTAAAATTTTGGGAATTTTAATTATATACTAGCTGACCCGGCGAACTTCGTACTGCCTCAGAATCAATAAATGTTGTGTTAACTTATTAGCTGAATTAAATTCAGTTTTTTATTAAGATAAAATGAGTACTCAAAATGAATTAAGTTCAATAAATGTACAAAAATCAAAATGAAATGTATTTTAATTACATTGAAATGAATGCAATTCACGTGGCACCAAGTCATTTGCTTTATTGAAGCGAATCGAAATGATTCGCGTAGCATTGTTGCACTGTTAAACTATTTCCTGGATGGGTTGCACTCGGGTCGATTCCCTTCATTGAAGCACCATGTGATATATGACATTTTTCGTTTTGTTGTCAGGTGCGAGAACGAACAAAGCGGATGGTTTGCCGACACGTGAACATGCTACGTACAATTGACCGTGAGAGAAACATTTATTTTCTAGATTCAGGCCACAAACACTCAAGGATTGGCCTTGTGATTTGTTGATCGTCATGGCGAATGCAAGAAGAATCGGAAATTGTATTCGTTTAAACTCGAATGGCATATCGGTTGGGATCATCGGAATTCTCGGAATGAGAACTTCCTCACCTTTGAACTTTCCTTTGAGTATCGTCGCGTGAATCACATTGCCCATGAGTTTTCTCACCACCAAACGCATTCCGTTACATAGTTTTGGTTGGTTCAGATTTCGAAGCATGATGACTACCGAGCCAACCTTCAGTTGTAAATTGTGTGGTGGCAAGCCAGGCAGATCCAATGAGTTTAAAAATTCAGTTGGATAGTTGGTTGCTTCGTATTCGTTTGTTACAGTGTCGATAGATTTTAAGGAATGCAGTGGACCAACGATTTGATTTTGAATTGTGAAGTTTAAGTGGTCCACATCTTTGTTCTTTGCCGCGAGAATTGCTCGTTCACTCAACCAATTGTGATTTTTGTGGTTAGCAATGATGTTCGGGAACACTTTGTTGATGAGCTCGTCCTTCGTTGAGACGAAATTGCAAAAATTCGGCGGAAACGAAATCAATCCGTTCGATTCATCGACAGGAACACGGCCATTACCGATAGTCAGCAATTGCTTGGAGAAATCTTCGGCAGATGGATCGTTTAGCAATGCAACTCGCATGTTTGTCGTCAGCTGAAGTTTCTTCACATAGCGCCACAGAGTCGATGATTTGAGGCAAGCGTTTATTTCATCGGCAGCGGTCGATCTTGGAATGACTGGTAGTGTTTGGCGGAAATCGCCAGACAGTAGAATCATTGCGCCTCCAAAACATCTTGAGTCATTGCGCAGATCTTTCATAGTTCGATTGAGTGCTTCCAATGCGCGTTTGTGCGCCATTGTGCATTCATCCCATATGATGATTTTACTTGCTACCAAAACTTTGGCCATTGCTGAGTGTTTCGCAATGTTGCATGTCGGTTTTTCAGTCGTTTGATGGTTTAATGGCAATTTCAACGCTGAATGAGCCGTTAGGCATCCTTCTAGCAACGTGGCCGCTATCCCAGAAGAAGCAACTGCTACAGCAATTTCGGATCTCGCACGAACAGTGGCCAAAATCAATGACATGAGGAATGTCTTCCCAGTTCCACCGGGTGCATCGAGGAGAAATAAGCCACCATTTCCATCATCAATTGCCTGCATTAATGTATCGTACACTTCCTTCTGTTGGGGGTTCAACAGTGGTACATTCGTTCGAATTGATTCGTTCAAGGCATCTCGATCGTATTCACGTTCACGTTCCAATTCTCGATTGAAAGCGTCGTCATACCACGATTTGGCGTTGGCATTCCTAACTTTACTAACAAACTGCTGCACATGAGGTAACACATGTTTTCGATCAAAAGCAAAGCCTGGTTATGTATCTCCTCATTCACCTCGAGATCGGGATCCCCTGAACTGACACGAATTCGATGTAAAATGTCTTCTGACATGTCATCCTTGTACTTGTTCCACAGTTCACATGGATTCGATGGGAAGCATGTCGAAATAATGATAGCAAATAATGTGCGTATCTGACTTGGAGATGCAGAAACAATTGCTTCAGCGATTGTCATGCCCCAATGAGAATCGTTTTCAAGCAAATTGAGCTGTTGACATGCAGCACGAAATGTTGGGGGCACACTACACCATTGACAGTTCGAAGTGATTCAAATGATGTCAGCCCAGTGGATATTAATGTGTTAACTTTCACCGATGAAGGAACAAGTTGAATAAATTGTACTGGGTTTTCATCCCTGGTCTCACCTGATTATTTTAGCATGCATTAACAGAAATAAGGAAAATTCTAAATAGTTACAAAAAAAAAATGTTGTCATGAATGTGTATAAACTACTGTAATATGTAATTTTGTGATAATATTTTATGTACTTTCTTCTGGAAGTAGTGTATTGTTATTTATTTTTATTTCGATTGTTATTGATTTACTTGAAAGCCTCTGATGATGCTGATATTTTTCAGCGAAATGTGCATCAGGTGTTGAAACATCAAAAAATGCAATACACTACTCTCAGAAGAAAGTATATTGAATATTATCACAATATTATATGATGGCTGCAGAAACGTCGAGTTATGTATATAGAAAATGGTGAAAAATAATATGTGGATGCTTGTGTACATACATCTAAACTATTACTAGGCAACTGATTTTTTTGTTTATATGAACTTTTATTTTCAGATGTTTTGTGTCTAGAAAACTATGATTTGGTGGACAGCTTGCATAGTAAAATTGAGAACAACAATACAAGCATTGAATATAACACGTTAGATGTGGAAACGGTGATGAGCTGCAAAGATGGTTCGTTCAAGTGTCCAAAATGCATTAACAGATACCGTTATATTAGAAACCTGAAGATGCATCTGAAATATGAGTGCGGCGTGGAACCGCAGTTCCAGTGTTCGTTTTGCCCTCATCGAAGCAAACTCAAAGGCAACCTTATGAAACACATTCGAATTAAACATAGAGAATTTTTTTTAGCAAATTCGTCCTATATCTCGACTGATGCACAGATTCTAAATTGAACATATATGATAGTGTCTAAGTATTAATGTGCATTGAATTTTGAAAACATTTTTAATTATACTTTTTCAGTAAAATTACTGTTGATGTGCTAACCTTTCTCACTGCAGAAACAATTAGTGTGAATAAAATGCATTGCCATTTTGTATGTTTGTGTATATTTGTACGTTTGACTGTTATTTTATTATATACTGAAAGAAATCTGTAAAACGTTAAAGAAGATATAACACAAAAACAACGAACGAAACAAACACATCACAAATAAGGGAAAAGATCACTTTAACAAAAACAGCGTCAACCCATTTAGAAGATTTGAGAGATAACTGTTCTGTAAATTATAGTCCGTAAGACCCCAAACATTGGAAAAAATAACTTCAACTAAGTTCATTCCTAATTTTTTGAAACATTTCTGACTACAGTTACATGGCTGTCCGATTGACCAAGCAGGAACTACACATTTTGTTTTTCTTGAAATATAACTCGCACAAGACTTTCGTTGTTTCTTGCATTTATTAACAATCAAATTTTCTATATGTTTCTTCCTTTTCCATTTTATTTTAACTTTCCATTTTACAACAAAAAATCTCACTCACACTGACTGTTGTAATGACACTATTATAATAAGACACTATTAGAATAACAAAGAAATAACGTATGCTGTATAAGAGAGACCGAACTGATCACATCGAAATACTGACTCACACTGACTAAACTTTTCATACACATGTCAGACCAAGTATAACTATGACTAAGTGCTGTGGAGAAAGGGTAAACCTAAGAAAAAAATCATGCCGGTGTGTGGCATCATGCAGTATATTCGCCCTTACTCCTGCAATGTAACAGCACTAAGGGTCTCAGCTGGTTTTATGCAGTCCATACATTTCAATGCTATTTACAAAATACGAAGGGCGAATATAGACGTGATAGTGGTATTACTGTGTTCTTAATATGTCAGAGAATAGTATTCCGTTAAAAGAAATTGATTTTTTTTTAATTCACCCTTTCTCCTCCGAGCTCCTGATTTGTCAATATTTAAAGTGAATAGATACTACTGTCAGAATATAAGGAAAGATTAGTGAAAGCCATGCTGTTAGCTATAAATTATGGTGTGTTCTCGTAAGCTAAAAAATTAATTTGGCAGTATTTGTAATTTTTAGTTTAAACTAAAATGTTCTATGTGTATAGTATTGTGATTGAATTAAGAGCTGTGATAAAATAAATGTATACAGACACTGTGGAGCATGTTAAATGACGTTGAGTGTCCGTGCGTGCACATACGTGTTTGTTACTGTTATATAACTTAAAGAATCTGATGTTTTAGGTTTTTATAGGGACTTATTTAGTTTTGTATGGGACTTATTTTGTTTTTTATAGAAACATCATTTCTTTTGTAGTGAAAATTTTAATATGTATTATATTGGCTAATGACACTGAATACAGAATGTTCTTAAAATATTTTGTATATATATTTATTTTTTAACAGAAATGTTTTAGGTATCCTGCTTCTTAAATAGGGCTATTCATGTTGATCCTTTCATCAATACATGTTGGAGCAGGCTGAGATTTCATGAAAATTATACCACTTTAGTGGCATGGTTCCTCTGCAACGTCATCATCGTATTGACATACATTTCACTATCCTGTCGCTGTGGGGAAACTTTTGAAATACTGCAACTAATACTGATGGAAGTTTCAACATGAATGGTGTACTACTGCAATAGTGTATCACATCTGTTGTCATGCGGCCATTATGTTTATTTTGACCTGTGGTTTGCAATTTAGTTGAAAAACGCAGAGAAAGATGTCCATACACTAATAAGGACCTAGTGATTTAAAAAAAGTCAACACCCTAATGTGTAGTTTTGGGTGTGATTTGGAAAACATTATTGATTCAGAAAACAGGGACAATAGCGGAATAATCATATAAACCAATCTTTAGATAAATGTTGCTTGTAGTAACTGTAACTCGTCATTGTACCACATCTTTGAATTCTGTTACATGCTTTACTTAGGAATATTTTAAATAAGGTGTCATCCAGTGGCGGCTGGTGGTTCCAAATATTGGTGGTTACAGTAGTTGGTTGAGTGGATGGGAGAGGGGTTAAAAGACATTAAACTATCATAATCACAGTTATACAAAATTATTACTATAATTTTATAACGTCAAGCAATGGATAACGTTTAACTTGAACAAACGTAAACACTAAATCTGATGTAACTTATAAATCAAGAAAGCTGTGCTGATTTCATGACACAAAGTTGTGCTACTAGTGGAGCGTTGCAGAAAGTTTGCAACCACCTAGCTAACATTGGGAACATAGGGCAGTTGTGAAGAGTACTGCACGTTGTCCCATATGTTTGTGTAGTAAGCTTTGCCATATAGTGTTGAAGTTGCAAGCGGCGTACAACCACCAGACTGCGCGCCACTTTTGAATTGTTTGCAAACATTACTGCGTAATGATCTAATACGCTCTCCATTGAAATTTATGATACTTTTAGCTGCTTAATGTTTTTGTATATTATTTTGTAGTTTAGTTATTCTATATTGGTGGTTGTGCAATGCTGCAACTGTAACACCAGCCACCACTGGTGTCATCCATATGGAAATATGAAAAACCATCAGGATCGTGTAAGGCCAGCGGACCTAAATGCTTTTCATTTGGAAAATATTCTACCATTTACAAAGTTTATTCTTGTTTAAAACAAAGAACGTTGCAAATGAAAAACTTGTAGTGGAATGTCACCTCTGCCGCTAGTGGCAGATTCTGAATCATGGTATCAACCTGTGTGGCGAGTCTCTAATTGTGATGTTGTTATGACAGTCTTACTGATCATTGTATTGTACAATGGAAACAATATACAGACACCAATGAAGTCACTAATTACCAACTTTAATTAGTCACAACAACAAAATCTGACATCAAGAGAGGTACTCTCAACAATTATTCAAGTTAATTTTGTCCACACACAATAATAATAGTCAACTATTAAGAGTTCCACATTAATTATAAGACAATGATTACTGTATGGTAGTCATCGTATTGTTCAGTGACACAAAATGCAGACACCAATGAAGTTACTAATTACCAACTTTACCAAACTAGCTAGTAAGTTGTTAATTACTCTTATTCAGCAACAAAATCAGTAACAGCAATTATGATGTAATAATAAAAGAATAATAACAATCCTAAATTAAGGTAATATACAACAGTTGATTAGGTAGTAATTTTTCATGTGGGGGATTTATTGACCAACATTTTCCCATAGTGGTTACAGATGATGACTTTATCATGGTGTCAGGAGGGAGTGAGGCGTTGGTGATAGTGTGGAGTACTCCAGTTAAAGTCCATTGTGTATGTTACATTATGGGTACTAGGAAGCTGCTACTATATTTTTCCAGATTTTTGAATGACCAAAGTAAGTCTCAGTTTTAACTTGATCATTTAACTTTTGAATGCATCAGCCGATTTTAGTAAAACTTGGCATGCGAGGTGTCCCTACTTTTACACTACAGAACAGTGTTGTTTTTGAGATTGATCCCTCCGAAAATAGAGAGGTGGGAAGCAACAATGTGAGGAATTCAAAATTGCAAAAAAATTCTAAAAGCCCGTGTGGGATATCGAATTAAAGCGAATGTTAACCGCAATCCGAGTATAGTTTTCATTTGAGAAAATTTCAATATTTTTGGATGCCAGGGCACAAGAAGTGGATTAAAATTTTAATAAAATTGCAAAAAATCGTGTGGGATATCAAATTGAAGAGAATTTTTAACTAACATCTGCGTGTAGTGTTATGTTTTGGAAATTTTTGGGACCCCAGGGCCTAAAAATTTGAAAAAATTCTGAAAATCCAACAGGTCGTCACTACAAGGAACTGTAACCCAAATCTGAGTGTTTCTTTCAAATTTTTAGCATTCATTGTATGATTGTGTGGTCTACAGTTGTTATATTACTGAATATCCGAGTAGAGTAATCGGAATGTCTTCCACAGTTGAAAAATTATCTAACATTGAAATTTATGTAGTTCATTCAAAATAGCGATGGATTTCTGCTCACAATATGTTTATCATCTGTGTATAGTTGTATGTATATATAAGTAGATGTGTGTGTTTCATGTTATTTGTATAAGTTTGTGTTTGCTTATCTGTCTTTTTATCGATTGCTATTCAGTATCGTGTCTGTTTGTGAGTAAATAATTGACAGTGTTTGTTGTTTGTAGCGGTGTGGAATTCACGGTACCACGTGTACGTCAACAAAAATGTGGCACCGAATCCCAAAGTGGACAACCGCCAGTTTGCATGTGCTTGCGGGAAAAAGTACATGCAGAAAGGGCATCTAACTCGCCACATGAAATTTGAGTGCGGCAAACAACGGCATTTCCAGTGTCCAATCTGCTTTAAATTTTTCACAAGGAAAGAGACTATGGTTGTACACTTGCGAATGCTGCATCTTCAAAATCCTCAAACATAAACATAAAAAAAGTTTACGGTTTTGTATTATGAAGATTAGAAATGACTTGAATTTTTGTAAACTTTTTTTTTTGGTTGGCTTTTGTGTTGCTCCGTTCTTTGAATTTTGTGTACCTTTGTTATCAGTAACTGTATTATTATTCAGGTGGCAGTGAAATTGATAATCTTAGTAATTGGCTATTTTATTGTCTCGTGATAAAGCACATGACAGGTATATGGTGATAATTACAATTCCTATAAAATTCAATTATAATATTGGCGTGTTTGGTAAAAATTGGGTTACCTATAAACATTGTGATTTTATATCAATGTATCAATAATATATACATAATCTGCTATTACTTTTATAATTTGTGTTCATTTAATGTTCATTCAGTTGGACAGAAAGATAGTCAAACACTTTTGTGTGTGTTAATATTATTGTAAGTTTACGTTTAATTTCTATACAATTTGGTAATATGATGAAGCGATGTGAAAGAAGAAAATATAGAGGTTAAAAACTAATGCGTTTTATTTATTCTCTCTCCATATGGTTATTGAGTGTATGCTGAGTAATTATATATCCGCTATGTATTATATTTGATATCAGAGTAATGTGTTATTGCAGCATTCAAACGTTCATAACTGAAATCGTTTAATGGTAAACACTTACCTGCCTGTAGATGAGAGTCCAGCTCTCCTCCAAACGGGAAGGCCAAGTTATCTTCAGTTGTGGAAGTCATCTTCAGCTGCAAGCTGATCAGGAATTTTTTTAAACGAAGGGAAATCCATTATATATGTAACTGTACTATCAACCTCTTTAAAATCCTTCACCTTCACCAGATGTGTTCCTGGCATCTATCTTTGTAGATGAACCATTGCTTTTTCCCTTTCTTAGCATTCAGTTGAATTCCGAATTAACCAAACTATTTTTTTTTTCTTCTCACTTTGTAACAATTTATAAGTTTATATACATTTGTGACACACTTCATACTTACATAATCTTTTTTTTTTGTGAATGGACGTAAAACATAAATGAAACCACAGGATGCAATGATGTTACAAAAAGTTATAATGAAGAACATGTTAAGATGAGGGAAGAAATGAATTTGGTGAAGAAGAAACTAGCGCAATTTTTTAGAAAAATTCAGATGCCAAAATGAAAGATTCGTCTGAAGAAGAAAGTTCAACTCCCTGCATCCAACTCAATCTTATTAAAAACATGAATAGACCTTGCAGTGAAGAAAACAACCCGAATACTAATCGATAGCAGACAACCTTTATAAACTTTTTTTTTTAAAAAAGACAAAGCTTTTACTCAATTTGGTACCCTATTTGTATATACATAATTCAGTACTTTTCCTGAATGTCTTTAGTTCTTCTCCACTTATGTATGTATAATTAAACTGCTCAGGATGTAACAAATTCTACAAAGGCCAGACAGGATGCAGCTTCAAACAGAGATACATTGAACACGTAAAACCATTACACTCCACCATCGAATCCACCATTGAAAATCATCTCATTGAGGCAGACCACACATGCACAAACATAAAAAGCAACATGGAAATCCTACATGTATACACAAAAGGCAGAAAGTGGACACTTTTGAACAACCAGAAATAGACAAACACACAAAAACGCATAGAAACAACATCTTAAACGAACAGACACAATTTAAATTACACATACTATATGAACATATCACACACACACACACAAAACGATCTTTTGAATGACGGTGCCATCACCAAAAGGAGGATGGACAGCGCTCCTAGTTGGAGCCTCTGATGAAGCTGTAACGGAGCAAGCACTAGGCCATCAGGAAAAAATTTATAATTTTTGTCAGTAATAATTTGTGATCCGAGTCAGTAGTGTTAATTAATATAAACGGACACGTCATGTGGACAATAAAATCCAGGGAGAAGGATTTATTGGAAAGCAGTTATATAGAGTGATGGAGTGATTTATCATTGTGTAAGAGTCAAAGACGGGAAGAGAAAGAGAGGGAGGGAGAGAAATCATTTCAATTTTGTTTTGTGGTGAGATTTTGTGACGAAGGTAGAAACCAAACTTACCATTTTGTTGGACTGGTGTACACGTGTTGCCTAACAACGAGTATGTTGTGAAGAAACTGTTTAAATGACGGACGAAAATGAAAAGGTTGAATAACCTTGTGACTCAACCATTGCTCATTGAAGCTCATAGAAGAATAAATGAGAATTATAAGCTTAAGTTTCTTTATCTTCTGTAAACTGTACTGGGATGAGAAAACATTAACTGGTACTGCACGTACACACAACATCGAAAGTCTCACTGACTCTAATGTAGAGAGACACGGGGAATATCTGGAGATGTTTAATTTACGGCAATGTTTGAGAATCAGAAACATAGCTGAGATTAGTTTTTTCTATGGCAAGAATTGTAAATAATAAGACAAAGGTTTTGTAAAATATATAAAAACACTTGGTAAGTTTCACAAATTTTTTAATTAACTCTGACAGCTGTTTCGACTAACTTAAGCCATTGTCAAAGAGCGAGTGAATGAAATTACTGAACACAGGATGTTAGAGTAGTGTAGGTGGTAAACATCTGTTTAGGGCGTATCTGGAACATCTGTGTTGTGATGGCGAGGGGTGGGGAGTGTGTGCATGAGACAAGGGAAGGTCTGGTGTCTTTAAAAACTAAATACAATCATGAATGCAAAATATAAAATTAACTGAACTAAATATAAACTGAATGCAAAATTTAAAATAATGATGAACATTCAAAATAATATAAAATAAACTAAACTAAATAACAGATTTTAATAAAGGGGATACACAAAATTCAGTCTGTTCATTGGTTAAATTTTTGTTATTTTTTATTGCTTTTTTAATTTCTAAAATTTCTAACAAATCCATTTTTCTACCTTTTTGTATGTTGTGGAGTAGTGTTATGTTTTTTGTGTCTATAAAGTGATTGTGTTGTAAGCAATGATCTGCAAAACCTGTATTAGATGTATTGGTTAAAATCGCCTTCTTATGTTCAGAAATGCGATGTTTCAGAGCACGGCCACATTGTCCGATATAAATAGCATCACATTCTGCACAGTGTATTTCATAAACACCATTTTTCTCCAGTGTATTAGATTTTTCTTTATTATTGACAAGTAGTGAAAAAAGATTACGTTTGTTTACTGATACCATGTTAAGGCCATGGTTTTTTAACCTATTATTAATCTTATCTGTTATACACGGAATGTAATTTGTTAAGTGAAATTTTTTGTTACCCTGATCTGGCTCTATGGAATAAAATTCTTTTAAAGTAATTTTCTTCTGTTTTTTTAAAATTAAAGAATTAATTATTCTTTCATCATAACCGTTATTTTGTGCTATGGCTTTTATAATATCTACCTCTTTATTGAAATTTTCTTTGGATAAAGGAACTATAAGGAGACGATTAACCATTGCATGAAAACTGCTTAATTTTATGTGCCATGATGTTAGTGATTGTTTATGTATAACGGTATCTGTAAAAGTAGGTTTTCTATATATCTGAAAACTAAGATTATTTTGTGATCTAGTAATGGTAAGATCCAAAAAATTTAAACTTTTCATATTTTCTGTTTCAAGTGTAAATTGCACGCTACTATAAAAGGAATTAATATAATCTAAGATGGAGCTGTCTATCTGTTCCCGTCCAGATACAAAATATATCATCAACATACCTTGCCCAATGAAAAACATATTTTATGTTGGGGTTATCAGATGTAAAAATGTTTTCTTCCAAAAATGTCATAAAGATTTCACTTAATAAAGGTGATAAAGGAGAGCCCATAGGTAAGCCATTAAATTGTTTATAGATTTTATTATTAAACTGAAAATAATTTTGTCCTATGCAAATATCTAAGGCCGAGAATAATTCTTTTTTCTGATCACTATTTAAGGTTAAAGTATTTTGTATATGTGAGGAACAGATAGACAACAGAACATCTACAGGTATAGATGGAAATAAATTCTTAACATCAAATGAAACTAATTTTGCATTCAGTGGTAAATGTACATTTTTTATATTATTAACTAATTGTAAAGTGTTTTTAATAGCATACTTTGGGTTAAAGTTAATATATTTTGGCAATAATTCATTAAGTTTTTTACAGACTTTATATGCAGGTGCAGTTACATATGAAACAACTGGGCGCAATTAGGTTTTGCCAAAATATATTAACTTTAACCCAAAGTATGCTATTAAAAACACTTTACAATTAGTTAATAATATAAAAAATGTACATTTACCACTGAATGCAAAATTAGTTTCATTTGATGTTAAGAATTTATTTCCATCTATACCTGTAGATGTTCTGTTGTCTATCTGTTCCTCACATATACAAAATACTTTAACCTTAAATAGTGATCAGAAAAAAGAATTATTCTCGGCCTTAGATATTTGCATAGGACAAAATTATTTTCAGTTTAATAATAAAATCTATAAACAATTTAATGGCTTACCTATGGGCTCTCCTTTATCACCTTTATTAAGTGAAATCTTTATGACATTTTTGGAAGAAAACATTTTTACATCTGATAACCCCAACATAAAATATGTTTTTCATTGGGCAAGGTATGTTGATGATATATTTTGTATCTGGACGGGAACAGATAGACAGCTCCATATGTTCTTAGATTATATTAATTCCTTTTATAGTAGCGTGCAATTTACACTTGAAACAGAAAATATGAAAAGTTTAAATTTTTGGATCTTACCATTACTAGATCACAAAATAATCTTAGTTTTCAGATATATAGAAAACCTACTTTTACAGATACCGTTATACATAAACAATCACTAACATCATGGCACATAAAATTAAGCAGTTTTCATGCAATGGTTAATCGTCTCCTTATAGTTCCTTTATCCAAAGAAAATTTCAATAAAGAGGTAGATATTATAAAAGCCATAGCACAAAATAACGGTTATGATGAAAGAATAATTAATTCTTTAATTTTAAAAAAACAGAAGAAAATTACTTTAAAAGAATTTTATTCCATAGAGCCAGATCAGGGTAACAAAAAATTTCACTTAACAAATTACATTCCGTGTATAACAGATAAGATTAATAATAGGTTAAAAAACCATGGCCTTAACATGGTATCAGTAAACAAACGTAATCTTTTTTCACTACTTGTCAATAATAAAGAAAAATCTAATACACTGGAGAAAAATGGAGTTTATGAAATACACTGTGCAGAATGTGATGCTATTTATATCGGACAATGTGGCCGTGCTCTGAAACATCGCATTTCTGAACATAAGAAGGCGATTTTAACCAATACATCTAATACAGGTTTTGCAGATCATTGCTTACAACACAATCACTTTATAGACACAAAAAACATAACACTACTCCACAACATACAAAAAGGTAGAAAAATGGATTTGTTAGAAATTTTAGAAATTAAAAAAGCAATAAAAAATAACAAAAATTTAACCAATGAACAGACTGAATTTTGTGTATCCCCTTTATTAAAATCTGTTATTTAGTTTAGTTTATTTTATATTATTTTGAATGTTCATCATTATTTTAAATTTTGCATTCAGTTTATATTTAGTTCAGTTAATTTTATATTTTGCATTCATGATTGTATTTAGTTTTTAAAGACACCAGACCTTCCCTTGTCTCATGCACACACTCCCCACCCCTCGCCATCACAACACAGATGTTCCAGATACGCCCTAAACAGATGTTTACCACCTACACTACTCTAACATCCTGTGTTCAGTAATTTCATTCACTCGCTCTTTGACAATGGCTTAAGTTAGTCGAAACAGCTGTCAGAGTTAATTAAAAAATTTGTGAAACTTACCAAGTGTTTTTATATATTTTACAAAACCTTTGTATTAATATGTTTCACCAAGTGCCCAACGAGTCATCAATTAATATCGTAAATAATAAGTGCGAGTTGTGACGTTTGTGGAAATAGGGGATCTGTCATTTATAGGCTGTTGTCTATTTTATGTTAAAGGCATAGCGAACTAGTTTGCCTGCTTTCAGATATTACTATAAGATTGTGCTGGTGATATACCTATTGAAGGGAGGGGCTTGTGAGACTGATAGCCTTTTTTTGGCTAGGTCACTCTTACAAAATATAGGAGGCAGGGGTGAATAGTGACTAATTAATTAAAAACATACATGGTCAAAAAGGACATCTGAAAATGTGTCAGTAAAAGGACATACAGATAGTTAAGACACTTAATTTGTATTGTTACGATGGCCTACTTGAACGTCGTAGGTACAGTGGAAACCAAATAAGTACAGGACACCAATTAAGTCACTAACCACCAGCTTTAATTTTCACAGTTAACAGTTTGTAATAACAACACAGTCTCTTATAACAAATCAAATAAAAATTGTTCACACGCTAATAAATGTCAACTAATATTAAAACACAATTGTATTACAATATACCGTCCGATTATAAAACACAACACTTAATTAATAACCACTTGAACGCGCACAGTAATGTCGCTGATAATAACTCTCGAACCGAACTGTAAATATATCGCTGCTGTACTGACTTAAGGCCGCTGCCGCCATGTATTTATAGTCGCCGAAAATCTAGACGATTCCTAATTGCGTCTTAGCGTCCGTATGAACTACGTAATTAACTGCGGCCTTGACACAGTCCGCACGGCTGGCGGCATCGAGAAGACTCTCGCAAATGCGTCTACAAGCACGTACGCCACACACAGTAGAGCGAGATTCTTCTGGCACATTCGACAAACACGTAGATTGTGCTGTGATGTCGTAACAAAGCCCTCTCCTTAAGCCTGTTCGTCCCGAACTGGCAAACCGTCTCTGAAGTAGTACTTAGCCCGGCTATCTAGGTGGACGACCTTGAACTTTCGCTGTCCTTCCTGTTGAATCCGATAAACAACATCGTTAATTCTTTTTTTCACTGTGTAGGGTCCTTCCCAGTTAGACTGAAGCTTAGGTGAGGGACCACGACGGCGCTTTGGATTGAACAACCAGACCTGATCTCCTTCTTGGAAACCCACACTATTGCTGCGAATGTCATACCGAGTTTTCATTTTATCACTGGCAATCTTCAGCCGTCCTCTTACCAAGCGATTCATTTCTCGCAGTTGGTTTTCTAATTGCGAGGAATAGTTCTGCGGCTCTTGGGACTGAGTCTCAGGTGATCCGAACATTAAGTTCCCAGGAAGACGAATCTCCCGCCCAAACACCAATTTTGCTGGAGTCATGCCGGTTGTGTCGTGTACTGATGATCTATAAGCCATGAGGAATAGCGGTATACGTTGGTCCCAGTCTGTTTGGTTCTCGTCAACAACCTTCGAAAGATGCTGCTCAAGTGTCCTATTGAACCTCTCAACCATCCCGTCCGACTGAGGATGCAGAGGCGTTGTCCTGGTCTTTCAAATTCCGAGTAGACGGCGTAATTCTTTAAACACTCCTGATTCGAAATTTCTCCCTTGATCCGTATAGATTTCCATAGGGGCTCCATAACGGCAACAGAAGTTGTGAACTAACTGCTTTGCCACAGTGGTAACCTCCTGATTTGGAATTGCGTAGGCTTCCACCCACTTAGTAAAGTAGTCACCTACAACCATGATGTACCGATTTCCATCGTCAGTAACTGGGAATGGTCCAGCAATGTCTATGGCAATTCTCTCGAAAGGTAGTCCAACGTTATACTGTCTCATTGTTCCCCTGCTTCTGGTTTGTGGGCTCTTGCTTGCAGCACATATTTCACACGTCCGAACCCATTCATCTACGTCGTGGCGAATATGAAGCCAATAGAATCGCTTCCGTATTTTGTCAAGGGTTTTGTTAACGCCAAGATGGCCTCCAGATGTTCCATCATGCATCTCCTTCAAAACAGACTGCACTTTACTTCGGGGAACTATCAACTGCATGACCACGTCTCGTCCATCTGCTCTTTCCCAAGCCCTTTTCAGCAATCCGTTTTCTAAGTTGACAGATTCCCATTGTGCCCAGTAGCCCTTCAGCACTTCGGAACCATGGCAGATATCTTGCCAATCCGGGCGGCGACCTTCCTCTTTTGCTGTCAAGATCGGTCCAATGTCTTCATCAGTCATCTGTTCTTGTCGACAGTCTTGTGTTGTCCAGCCGTCAGCCAGGAAATCTACAGTGATGGCTTGAACATGTTCGCTTGAGTTTTGTTCTTCCTTTCTGTGGCAATGTTGGCAGTTTTCCGGGCACGGTCTTCGTGATAAGCCATCTGCATTACCATGCAGGTGCCCCCGTCGATGTTGTACCTTGAAGTTGTACTCTTGTAGACGTTCAAGCCACCTTGTCAACTGTCCTTCCGGATTTTTAAATTTTAAGAGCCATGCAAGCGCGGCATGGTCAGTACGTAGTGAAAACTCTCTTCCATAGAGGTATTTATGGAAGTGCTCCAACGCTCGGATGATTTCCAGCAACTCTCTTTTTGTGACGCAATAATTTCTCTCCGGTTTAGAAAGTGTCTTGCTGTAATACGCTATTACTCGTTCTTCACCGTTTTGAACTTGAGACAAAACTGCTCCTAGACCAGTATTGCTTGCGTTTGTGTCCACAATGTACTTCCCTTCGGAATCTGGGAAAGCGAGAATTGGCTGGTAATATAATGCAATTTTCAAAGTCCTAAATGCTTGATCACACTCCCTCGACCACTGGAAGTTTCGTTTATTTTCTGTTAGCTCATGTAGTGGTTTAACAACAGTAGCGAAGCCTTTCACAAAACGTCTGTAATATGAGTATAACCCCAGGAAACTCCGAACTTCGTGTTTACTCTTCGGCACAGGCCAGTCTCTTACGGTGTCTACTTTATTAGGATCCATGCTAACACCCGCTGCCGAAACCAGATGGCCCAGATGCTGTACTTACTTCTGAAATAGAGAACACTTCTTCGGGCTCAGCTTCAGTTGGTCACCGTGAATTCTAGTTAGAACCTCCTTAAGGTTTTCCAAATGGTCTTTGAAAGTCTTCCCGATGACTATGACATCGTCTAAATAAACAAGGCAAGTTTTCCATGTCAGACCTCAGAGTACCAGGTCCATCAATCTTTCAAATGTTGCCGGTGCATTACAGAGTCCAAATGGCATGATGTTAAATTGGAATAAGCCACTTGGGGTCGAGAAAGCTGTCTTTTCCTTGTCTTCTTGATGAAGACCCACTTGCCAATATCCACTCTTCAGGTCCAATGTGGAAAACCACTGTGCTCCGGACAACGTGTCGAGTGTATCGTCAACACGAGTTAATGGATAGCAGTCTTTCTTTGTAACGTCATTTAACCTCCGGTAGTCTACGCAGAAACGCAATCCACCATCCTTCTTCGCTACCAGCACTACAGGAGAAGACCAAGCACTTGATGAAGGTTCGATTACTCCCTCTTTCAACATGTCCCGTTCTAACTGAGACATTTCCTCTTGTTTAGATAATGGAGACCTTCGAGGAGTTTGGCGTATCGGTGTTGTGTCCACGGTATTGATGCGATGTTGCACAAGAGAGGTTCTTCCCAGTGACTGTCCCCGAACTGCAAAACAATCTTTAAATTCATGTAAAAACTGTCTGAGTTCTTTTACCTCACCATTTGAGAGGTCGTTAGAAGGTCTGTTCAATAATTCTTGCAGTTCCTCCGGTAATTTGGAATTATCCGAAGCACTGGATCTTCGTTGCATCATTCCGGCTACCCAGGCCACAGGAGTCAATTTGCCTAGGAGCGTATTGCTTTTTAAAGTGATAGCTTGATCCAAAATATTCGCCACTCTAATAGGAACATTTCCGGTTTCGTCAGGTTTTACTAAACTTCTGGCAATTAGTAGGCCCGGTGTGCTGACCACCTGGGGTTCGAATATAGAGCACTGGTTGCCCCTAGTATCTACCTCGGTTCTAACCATGATGATCTTTTCGGAGTTTGGCGGAACAGTTACGGCCACTTGGTGTATGACGTCCATCGATATTTCTGCTGTCCTCATTGTTGATAGCATTACCTCTTCGCCTCCGATTCTCAAGACATTGTTTTTGAAGTCGACTATAAATCCGTATGCGTTCATAACGTCCACACCAAGAATTGCTTCATCCACAATGTCTGCAACAAGTACTTGATGATTAAACTCAAGTCGACCGAGGCGTAGGTGTATCTCCACTTTTCCATACACTTTTACAGGCCGTCCAGTAGCTGTTCGCAAGCTGCTAGAGCACCAAATTGGCTTGAGATCTTTCTCCACGTCGGGGCCCACAATAGAAACTGTTGCACCTGTGTCAACTGTAATCGAGGTTGGCCTTTCTTGAACAAATCCGGTAACTACCAAGCTACCGCTGTTTTTCTGAAGTGTAGAAATTGCGTATTGTCTAGGGGCTTCATTCCTCCAGTTTGTCAGCACACGCCCCGTTGTACCGACTATTGCTCGTTTCCCTGCTGCTGAATTCTAACCCGACAATCTCGTTGTAGATGTCCAGGTTTCCCACATCTATAACACTTCGGTCTTCCATCCTTTCTTATTTTATTCTGTGGCGCCGACTGTCGAGTCTCGGTTCCTTGTTCTTCTTCCTCATCGTCTGTGTCGTCGCGATCTTTAGCGCGCGCACTTTATGACTTGTCCAACCAGACGCTGATTTGACGGCCTCAAATTGCAAAGCATGTACCAGGGCGTCCGCACTGTTCTGATGTCTTACCATTCGTAACACTTGCTGTAGTTCGTTATCTCGGACACCGGCAGTAAATGTCTGCATCGCAAAACTCGTTCGAAAATCTTCTGGCGCTTCAGGGTAGGCTAGTCTAATTAGTCTGTCGGTACTTGCTTCAAACTCTTGAAGGCTTTCCCCGGAATTCTGTCGCCTTGCTGTCAACTGGGTGCACATACCGTAATTCTAGAGCTTTTATCAATTCGGCATAGGTGTTTTGGCTGTCAGGTGATGCTTTCTGTAGTAATTCTGCCGCAGATCCTTTTAATGCAAGAACGAGTGTCTTGTCTTGTCCTTGTCTTTCTCTGTCCAATTATTTGCGCATGCAGCAACTTCAAATTGGCGGAGGTACGTTGCCCAGTGACTGCTTCCATCAAAGGTTGGAGCTTTGACATGAACTGTCCCTACTGCAGGCAAAGTGGCTATCTCTATTAACTTATTTTCTGTGTTTATCACTGGTACAGTCTGTTCAGAAATTTGTTTTGGTTGAATCTTCAGGCACTGTTCAACTTCACTTTTAATTTGTTCTCTTATGTTTGCCATTGAGTTTTCTACTGCAGATATTTTTGTTGACATAGCTTCTTCCACAGTCAAGACAGATTTTTCTACTTCAGATATTTTTGTAGACATCGATTCTTCAACACTCGAGACAGATTTTTCTATTTCAGCTATTTTTAATGTCATTGATTCTTGAACCTCCGATATTTTAGTAACTTGTTTATTAAGCTCACCTCGTAGGAGACCCAATTCTGCGGTACTATGTTCTTGCATCTGTTTCTGCTCCTGTATTAATGCTTTGATGTCTTCTGTTTCACACTTTCGTTCCTCTACCTCCAGCAGGAGAGTTTTCTGTCTCGCTTCCGCTTTCTCGTCTTGTCGTTTTTCTGCTTCTTCCGCCTCCTGTCTGCGTTTCTCATCCTGTCGTTTTTCTGCTTCTTCCTGTGTCTGCCGCAGCAACGTTTGGAAAGCTTCCATCCTCTGACTGGCATCCATTGTTTTCCGATTAATTACGAATTACACTCGTCTTGCACAAAGTGTCCACTGTTAACCGTTCTATCCCAGTTCTGACACCACTGTTACGACGGTCTACTTGATCGTCGTAGGTACAGTGGAAACAAAATAAGTACAAGACACCAATTACGTCACTAATCACCAGCTTTAATTTTCACAGTTAACAGTTCTTAATTAACAACACAGTCTCTTATAACAGATCAAATAAAAATTGTTCACACGCAAATAAATGTCAACTAATATTAAAACACAATTGTATTACAATATACCGTCCGATTATAAAACACAACACTTAATTAATAACCACTTGAACGCGCACAGTAATGTCGCCGATAATAACTCTCGAACCGAACTATAAATATATCGCTGCTATACTGACTTAAGTCCGCTGCCGCCATGTATTTATAACCGCCGAAAATGTAGACGATTCTTAATTGCGTCTTAGCGTCCGTATGAACTACGTAATTAACTGCGGCCTTGACACAGTCCGCACGGCTGGCGGCATCGAGAAGACTCTCGCAAATGCGTCTACAAGCACGTACGCCACACACAGTAGAGCGAGATTCTGTCACATTCGACAAACACGTAGATTGTTCTGTGATGTTGTAACAGTATTGTCACTAATGATAACTACCTCAGTAGTAATTCAAGCATTGGTGAAATTGGCTGAGATCTACAACTGTGAAGAAAATATTATCACAAATCAGCACCTGAGAGTTAAACAGACGCAACTCCAATTATTATTAAAATTGAGATAATTTTGTATTATAATTTCTTGCTCTGTATATTTTTTATTATAAAATATGGTATCTCCAACATAAATAGTTACTACAGCAGTACGAGGTGTGTTCAAAAAAGACCGAACTTTTTGAATACCATATCAACCTGTACAAACAATGCGCTGCGACTTTGAGTCCACCTAGCGATAGTTTTTGACAACAAATTGCCATTTATTATGTTCCACTATCAACATTAGTCTTTGAGCTATATCAGATTGAATGTGGACGTGCGCACGCTGGCCACCAGAGTAGTGACGAAGTGATTAAAAAAGACTCGAAGAAAACATGTGCCTATGAAACTTTTGTGGCAAACCTAGGTTAAAACTTTGCACAGACATTCTGGTTTTTGAATTAAGCATACGCGGAGGCCTGCATGAGGTGAATGATTATTTTAAGAAATTTTGAAGGCCATAAAAACAATGATCAGTCCAGATCAAAGCGATGTCGAAGATCATGGGAAGAGAGCCTGTGATGTGGTAATAATACAGTCAATTTGTGCTCAAAAGGGCCCCTAGTGGGAAAGTTGTGGGGTAGTTTTGATTTCTTCCATTCTATATGTTTTTTGGGGTGCTGAATCCGAACCTGAGGTTTGCTAACAAAATTTCGTGACGCAACATTGAAAAAAATGCAAAAAAAGGTAAAAAATCTCATTTTTTGGCGGTTTTTTGCTTATAACTCGAAAACTATCAACTTTTTGTAAATAACCTCCCTATTCAAAATGAAAGTACATAAAATTTCCTAAAAATTCCACTATTAAGGTTTTTTTCTCCGACAAACCGTTCGGGCTCAAGCGCTAGTTGAAAATTGGCGTATTTTATCTGTCTCCGCAAAAACCCACTTTTTCCACTCCAAAACTCTAATTTATTATTAAAGGCTGTCAATTAGTGAATTCCTCCCAGTTCTCTGCACATACCTTATTTGGATCGTATATGTACAGGTACAGGTCATTTTTTCAAAAATTACATAATGTTCAAGTTATTTAATGAAGTCCGAAATTATACAAATTCAGTTACAAAAAAGTTGAAATTCCAACGAAATTGTTCTTCTGCAGGACTTTGAGAAATTTCAGTTTCCCCTGATTAAACAAAGCAGAGTGGTGTCACAACCACTCATCGCGTGCAGGAACAATATATGGTCTGATAGGGTTTTGTCAGCGGCAAGATGGGGATTGTAGAGGGTTTGAGACACCTTTCCTTTTCCTGGTTTCAAAAAGAAGACATTCTTTATATCAGGGCTACACAGGCCAATCAAAATCACCAAAAGGTCAATATCTTCCCCCACCACTGTCACATATTCATTTGACGGGGCCAACATAAGAACTGTTGTGATAATTAGGATATCAGCGTCCTCCACAGCTTGCTGTGAATCAATTTTTGCATCATCAAATTTTTCCATTAGCATAGATATCAACCGGCTCTTGTTTTTGGAGTTTGCAAGGAAACTCTCCAGCAAGACAGTGGGCACCATCGATTCTATAAATGATATTGCAGCAGATTGTTTTCTTTGCGCTCTTCTCAATCGTTCTATGCGCTTGGTGCTTTCACAAGCTTCGTCAGGGTAGCCATCGAAAATGACGAACGGCATTTGATTTGTAGTTTGACTTGACATATGATACATAACTGCTACAAATTTCTGCATATGTCTGGCCGTGGTGCCATTTGACCCGGTGTAACAAAAACCCTCCGTCGATGACATATTTTGTATCGTTCAAGTCCGCCTGTTCAGTCGGTGACGTAGTTGGCCTTGGCTCGTCTTCTACAACATATAAATGTAAATAAACACCTATGAACACTGGACATTACATTTTCATATTTTACATGAAACAAATTTGTTACTGGTAAAATTAAATTAGTATATTTGGTTAACGTATCATTTATTAGGAGCTGAGTTTAAGTTTAACTGAGATATCGATATCCTTTAAAAATGATTAACCACAGTCGAGATATAATAAGGAAAGTGTGAAACTTGCTTATCAAAATAATAGGTATTAATGATACAAATCTTCACCCCTTTTACATGTTTTGAAAAATATGAACAATTTTTCATCTTTTTATTTTATTTTACGTGTTTCATAATACAGTATTAAATACTTTAAAATAACTTGTTTTATAAGTTTTGAATATAGACATGAATAAAAAGTATAACCTTACACCCAATAGATAAAAAAAAAAAAATTATTCCATGTAAAACTTGTTAAAAACTGTCGATATGTGATACGTAAGACATTTAGTGTTGATACTCGAACCCACGAATTATGTGCAGTAGCAAGTAAAAGTGGAATCTGTGTGGTTTACGACTAATGTGTCTCTCTGGTGGAGTCATAGGTTGGTGACCCCCCTCACCTATAATTGTCACTCACAGTTCTTCTCATACAGATTTAGTGAATAACCATTTCAGACTGTTGTTTGTTTTACTCAGCAAAAAAATGAGATTTTTTACCTTTTTTTGCATTTTTTTCAATGTTGCGTCACGAAATTTTGTTAGCAAACCTCAGATTCGGATTCAGCACCCCAAAAAACATATAGAATGGAAGAAATCAAAACTACCCCACAACTTTCCCGCTAGGGGTCCTTTTGAGCACAAATTGACTGTATTATAATAATAAATTAGAGTTTTGGAGTGGAAAAAGTGGGTTTTTGCGGAGACAGACAAAATACGCCAATTTTCAACTAGCGCTTGAGCCCGAACGGTTCGTCAGAGAAAAAACCTTAATAGTGAAATTTGTAGGAAATTTTATGTACTTTCATTTTGAATAGGGAGGTTATTTACGAAAAGTTGATAGTTTTCAAGTTATAAGCAAAAAACCACCAAAAAATGAGATTTTTTACCTTTTTTTGCATTTTTTTCAATGTTGCGTTACGAAATTTTGTTAACAAACCTCAGATTCGGATTCAGCACCCCAAAAAACATATAGAATGGAAGAAATCAAAACTACCTCTCAACTTTCCTGGTAAAAACACAATTTGACTGGATTATAATTGTAAATCATCGTTTAACTGATGAGACTTTCTGAGAGAATGCACATCCATATAAGATCGTAAAATTAAATTTTGATCGAAAAATTTAAATGTATCATATCACTGAAAAAAATTTGTGATGCATTTGTTAACGATGATCAGAATGAGACTCGTTTTGAAATCGGTCAACAACTGCATACCAATGCAAATAGTAATGACAACAACTTTGGAATGCAATGGAAATTACTGAGTAAAGATTTACGAAGTTAGCACCAAAGTTTTATACACACACGTTGCATTAAGATCTTCATTCTCAGTTCGTTATATATCTGCTGGATAGTGTGTGCCCGTGGCCACTACAGCGCGTGTAGCTTCAAGACTGACGATCATGACGGGATGGAGAAAACAGCATTCCGGCCACAAAACCTGTCGCTAGCAGCGTGTAATTGTGCAGCTCGCTCTACGTGCAGGTTGCCGTGCTACACAAATAGTGCAGTCTTTTTTCAACACACCTCCTACAGTATGAAAAAGAAGTAAATTCAATTTTGTAAATGGTAAAGAGTTGTAAAAGTACCAGGTGCCAGAAATAATTGCAAAAAAAGTGAAATTAATTCCTTTCCTTCATACAATTGGTAAGTACTGTACTGGTAATAAAAATGCATGTATTATCACAATAAAATATATGGGTTTTTCAATAACATAATAAAATGAACAAATTACTTTTGTAATTATCTTTACTTTTCGTTTACTCTGAGCTAGTTGAAGTGGAGTTAAGATGATTTACCTCTCGAGTGGTGAAATGTGTTGTCTCCAAACGAGTATTTGATGAGTTGTTATTCGAGTAAGTTGTAATAAGTTTGAAATCTTGAGTATAATTTTATAAACACAAAGTACGTAAATTATTTTTATAAACTACATCACTGGTATCTACTTTGACATTTTTGAACTAATATGTTTTGCGTTTGATATTGTTGTTTCTGGTATGGTACTTTTCCTACATTGCGATATTCAGTGCGATTATTGCAGGAGTTGTCTGATATAGCATTTTTGTTACAGCTTCAAGAGCGTGGTCAGAAAATGAAAATGCCAGTACCGCTGAGAAAAGATTTAAGTGCGAAAAGTGCGGTAAAAGTTATCAGAATAAGACCACGTTGAGTCGTCACGTTCGTTTGGAATGTGACCGACAGAAACGTTTCCAGTGCAACATTTGCAGCAAACGATTCTTCAGAAACGAAGGCTTAGTGTATCACGGCATTACGCACTTGAAATGAACGTGGTACAGTTGTGTTTCTATATGTGTTTGTGTGAACCACGAGAAAATACAGTGCTGCCATGACAAGATGGGTCGTGTGTTTTTTAAGAGGTAGTTGTTTTAATTTATTTGGCGTAGAGAGTATCGTGTTTTCTAAATTATTGTTTTTAAATTATTCCTAATATACATCCAATATTGTTAAAAGAGAACTTTTAATACTGTTCTGTAAGTTATTTATAAAATTGTTGTCTTAATAAATATTCATATTTTTTGAAATTGTTATTTATATTTCATGCACATTTATTATTCTGTATAAGATTTTTTGCCTCATTAGATAATGTTTGTGGATATAATACATAAAAGGTTATGTAAGTTTATATATTGAGTCAATAATTTGTAGGTTTCAGTGTTTCTGTGTATAACTGCAGTGTGAAAAGGGGGATGAATGTTAAAAACATTGTTAAAAAGAAGCCTCCCATCAACTGACTTTTAATAGTAGTACCCAAGTGTGTGTCCTGCATAGGGTATAAACTGTACCTATAGCAGCAGTTACAAGTGAATATATGGCCAGCAGTCTCAATAGTGGAAGAGGATTGTGTTTTTATCAAGGAGGAGCCTAGGAGATAGGAGGATGAACAGCAGAGTCAGTCTGGATGGACACTTTAAGACAAGGGTTGCCAACTCTGATGGTCTGTGAGAAGCTCAAGAATGGTCTGTGTGGTACCAAGATTAAGTTCAGCTTGTTATTAAGTGCGGCTAAAAAGAAAACCATGCATATGAGAGTGAAAGTGGCTGACCAGTGGCGTGGCGTGGCATGGGTACATAACACCTTTTGCCGGTTGTGATAGGCCTAAAACATAACCTAAAAATTAATTAAAACTTTTCCTTGTACCAAGAAAAAATGCTTATAGAGCATTTTCTATCATTCGCTGGGAGAAGAAGAGGTTCCCGGTTAAACGGGATCTGACTCTCATTATACTTACATGGAATACATTGGAACACAAATAATAAAAATAAAAATAATAAAGAAAAACAGAAACATATGACTTGATGGATTGCCAACACATCAAACCATCCAATGCAACACAAACATGCGGCATTCAACCATATGCTCCATAGACTAACAAAAATACCATTAATTAAACAGGATTATAACGAAGAACTCAACACAATCAAATATATACCAATAAAAAACGGCTACAATCCTAATTTAATTAACAAACTACATAAACACATCATAAACAAAAACAATAAATACATCACACTCACATACCATAACTCCAACACACACAAAATTGCCAACACATTCAGGAAACACAAGTACAAAATAGCATACAGAACAAACAATACCATCAAAAAACACATCAATGATACAAACACGGACATAGACAAATACAACAAAACAGGTGTTTACAAATTAAACCCTAATGAATGTAATAGTTTCTATATCAGCCAGATGGGAAGATCTTTTTCATCACGTTACTCTGAACACATAAAAGCTCTATCCAGCAACAACATACATTCCACGTTCGCCACACACGTACACACAAAAAAACCACAGCTACACCAACATAGATACTAATCTTGAGATATTACACTACTTACCTAAAAGTCGAAAACTTAACACAGCAGAACAATATGAAATATACAAACACTACACAACGCAACCAAACAGCATACTTAACGACCAATTACACTATAAATCGCACACACTGTTTGACACAATTATACATAAAACAAACAATAATTCAGATCCCCGTGCCAATTCCCTTCCACCACACACCACCTCCACTCAACCTACCAACTAAAACCATTAAAAGTTACTGGCAGTCTGTCTCACACCGCTGACGAAGGCGCACATCATGCCGAAACACGTACAGGAGGAAACAAAGTAAGTTTCACAAGTGAAAGTTTAATAATTTATATAATAACATTCAAATATATATATATATATATATAAATATATAAATAAACATCCATAATAATATATAATAATATAATATAGCTATTACAAATTGATGTTAGATAATACGCTCATCATCTTCATCATCACGGTTGTACACACTTGCGAAAGTTGCTGCTCTTGTGAATTCTTTCCTTTCCATCTGAGTTTTGTCTTTTTTCTCCTCAACCATCTATTTTTTTTCTTTTTTCTGTTTTTGCTCCACCTTTCTCCTGTTATTTTTCTCACTCCCTCATTCCACACTTTCAGTCTCGTAATGTCAAAATCCCTCTTCCCATTTCTTCCTTGGCCTTCTGTTTTACAGACTTCTTCAAATTCGATTTCTTATCTTGTCAGTGAAACTTACAATTTGCTGTGATGTAAATTACACTATTAAAAGATATAATACTATAATACTTATAACTATTTTACCTCAAGATGTATTTTTTCTTTAGGGACATGTTTCGGGAGATCCTGTTCTCCCATCTTCAACCTTCGCCATCTTGCTTCTGTAAAATATATAAATATATAATTCAATTCCACCTACCTGAAAAATACTATCTGGGTCCAAAATCCAGTCACACGAACGTAAGATGCAAACATGGTTTACAGGTTTTTGTAATAATGTACTCTACTCATTTTTTAAAGAGAATTAACACTTTTTTAATAATCAATTATTTCAAGATTGTACTATGAATTTGCCAATAAAATTTTGTCAAATTAACTGAAAATTTTCATACATTCTGATATTACGTTTTATATGGACATATTTAACTTATAGAACTTATAACTAGGAAGATAGCCCAGTCTGCGCTCTCTCTCTCTCTCTCTCTCTCTCACATTCTTATTAATTTTGAATACCCCTTTACATACCCCTCCCCATTATTATTGAATTTTAAACATATACCCTTGCCGGCACGAGGTGTCCGCGCACCTCGATTTATTCCATAATTCACTGCCTGGAAGTCGAACAAAATAGATTTTTGTGGTTCTCACGTGCACACTATCACCACGGGCACATTATTGTTAATTTAAACTCACTTTTTAATATTTGAACTTATAAAATTTTGACGAGCCTCTTTGGGCAATACCTGGCCAGGTACGGTCTACAATCAAACTGCCAAGAGCGGCATAGCGTTCACCGCTAACTCGATTTCGTCTTTCTTGGTGGAAACCAAGGCCTCATGGTTCTTCGTCGCAGCTCCGTCCTATTTAAACCATGTAAGTGTTTGTGTGCTGTTCGTATTGGATATTCGTTCAGCACTGGCTGACGTCACAAAAAGGGTTTGGCTTAGGATTTACATCCGGCAGCATGGTAAACGAAGTGAACAGAAATTGTTACTCTTAGCCATCTTTTGTGTTTCACACAGGCGTCAGTCCGCGCGCATGGTTGTCGGTTGCGATCGGGCGTACTTCCACACACTTGCAAAGTTTTTAGAAACTGAGGCTGGGTGCATTCCTTGTTAGCGATTGCACAACTGTGGAGACGTATTGTGCCTCTGTTAGAACACTGTTACACTACAACACGTGGCCTGGTCACAGTTGAATATTACATTTACAAATATCTTTTATAAACCCCAATAATTTTTAATAAAATAAAATCCCCTGTATTTGTCACGTTACAATACCCCCCCCCCATGTGAGATCTTCTGCCGAAACAGAAGAAATCTCATTGCTAAAACCCCTAAGAGGACCGGTGAGGAACTGGTGCCAACAACCCCCTTTTTGTTCTTACACCTCATGGGTAAACGACCCCCCTGGCTCGGCGACTATGGCTGCATCTGAACGAGATCACTGGACTTCTCTGTATGAGATCCCAACACCGAAAAATCGAACAGATACGCACCACAGCGCACCTCCCCTTCTAACATGTTTCCCCAAAATCCACATCCCTGGCTTATATCATGCCAGGTCCTCAACCGATATGTTTCCCCTTACATGCAAACTGGGCTGCCTTTAGCAGTTACTGGGCTCACACACACACACTTACACTACATCATATAAACATTGAAACATCTTTAGTTTTAAAATTTTGTTTAAGTCAAAATCAATAGCTATTTTCTTTAAATCAGAACACAAATCCTTTACCTACATTGACTAATTCTCTTCATTAGTTTTATGCTATTAGAAAATAAACAAATTGAACATTTCTTAAAATAGGAACCTCCTTAACCTAACATGTGATTATACATATGCCCTAACAATACAATTCAATAAAAACACTAATAATACACAAACAATAACATCATCAAAGTTCAAAAATATCAATTAGATGGCAGGCACAAGATCAAGAAATTTTTTTTTTTTTTCAAAAAAAATTTTAATTTATTAAAATATATATTTTTTTTTCAATATTGAAATTATTTAAAATTATTCAAATTAATTAAAAGCAAAATTGGCTTTATCTCCTTGCTAAACGTGTCTAATATAGGAGACCACCTATCAGCTGATCAAAACTGGGTCAAGTCAAGAACCTTGACCTGCATAAGTTATACCTCAGTTACATCTGAAAATACATTGAACATCTTTAAAATTCTGTCTTTGAACACAAGACATAATAAAATAAAACCTTTAAAAGAACAAAATATTATTATGATTAACAATCACATTGATATGTAAATTACTCAAAATAAACACTTTATAGCTTTACATTATTTTCAAACTCTATCAAAATTTGTCACTGGTTTCCATCAAAATTTTATACTCTTACTATAAATCTCTTTATTTAATCATCTCCTGCTCCATTACTTTGGGTGATTTAATTATTTATACTAGCTTGATTTGCCACTTGGCATTTACACATATATCATCTTTCTCACTCTGACTCTAACACCACTAACAACTTTAACTAATATGACACCCATCCCTATCAAAACATCTATCAAACAATCTCTAAAACTAACTTACTATTAAACTCAAATCGCCACATTCTCTCGATATATAAAAAAAATATTCTCTAACCCTTTGTACTTAGGATAAGTGCTTTCCCCCCCCCCAAAAGCTCATTCCCTTAATCTGGTTCCTGGATTCTACCTAAGGTAACCCTTTCCGGCGCCAAACGGTCCCTTCCCGTCCCAACCCTTTTGTTGCGGACTCCTCCATTACACTATCCCCTATTACAAAATTGCCATCCCCAAATCTCATTCTTATTACCCCACTTCCACTACAACAAAATAACATCATCATTTATAAACATCAATATATCAATCAATACTCTACATATATTCCCCATATCTACTGTGTCAACATCAATACTTCTCAAATTCTATTACATTAACTCACAACAACATTACATTAATTCAAAACAATATTTTTCTCTCTACTACCACTTTAACTTTAACTTGGACTGATCTATATGTCCCCACAAAATATTCATCACCCAACATCTATCTTTTGCTATATTTTTCACAAATCATTTAAAATCTTAACTTTGTCAAATTACTTTCCGCATTATTTGCAACAGTGTTTTTAACACATTACACATTATATTTGACATTAACTACCTTGAACATTTATAAACAATTTAACAGTGACATTTTACTACTGATCAGCTGACATTCCCAGCAAAGTGAAAACACATTTCAAAATTATACACATTCTATGAAATACATATGGTTATCAATCCTTACATCTACCATACTACACATCATGGTTTCCCCTCTTTCTGACTCTGGTACTATTGTGTAAACCGCCTGCCGGTCGGTCTAGTTATTTACTTTGTTATACTCATTTCAAAATTACGCAAATTATCTAAAACACATATTTTTTATCAGTTCTTACCTCTAACACAATAAAATAACGCATTTATAAAATACAGAATGAACACATTTTACTGAACGTATGAACACCTATTTATCAAAGCGTAATACAAGCATTTTATTAGAGCAAAATTGAGTTATCATTTTTTATGTTATGAAATTTAAATGCGTTGCTCGTCGGAGCAACCTCCCAATCCACACACACTATTGCATTTTATGTTGGACTGTAATGCCCATTTGCCTACACAAAGACTGCATAGTTGGAGGAATTGAACATCTCCGTGTCTTTGCTTCGGCTTTACATTCTAAAAAATTTTAGGTATCGACATACCTGCGTTCTATATTTATAAGCCCTTAAAACGGGTCTACCACCTGGCTATGCTGTCCCTCCGCGGACAGAGTGGCAGCCGCTGTTCCCTAGTTCCGGGGATTTCCCCTAGTTTCACCCCCCTGTTAATTTCTAATATCAACCAATTTCAACCCAGCTATGGTCAAGGGACTTGATTATGGCCATAGCTGACCGCTAGCCAAAACCACGATTAGTGCTGGTAAGGCAGTAATCGCCCGAAAAGTCGGGGAAATCAAACTTTACTTTAATGCCTGTTCTATTCATCATTATTCTGTACGGCACGAAAGTCTATCATGGTACAATTCAGTAATTGTACAAAAAAAAAGGTGTGCCGTACATTTTCGCCATTTCGGCCTCCGATGGAGGTAACACTCACTGTTACCCCCAACCCATTCCACTATCTACTGGGGCACAGGCCACCCCAGCAATAGCACATTAATAACTAAATAATAAAATTTAAAACTTTCTATAAAACATTATAATGTGAAATTTTCATTAACCATTTTATCCATCATCATTCAAATCATTCGTCACTTTCTACAATTAAATTTCTTAAAATTTTCAAATTTATTACTAACATTTATTTTTCATCATATTTTAGTTATTATTATTTTTTAAATTATTATCTCAAGTTGTTTTCATTATTGAAGTTAAAATTCTTTCATTTGAGTTACACCTGTAAACATTTTATTATGTCTGACTGGTTATTATAAATTTTTTATACTTACAGTCCATTATTCACATACTGACATACACAAAATATATACACCATACACACCAATATCTCCAAGTAACCTCTGAAACATTTAACAAAAATGTTATTTCAAATCACACAATTTAACAATTAATTACCAAATTCACCTCTCATAAAATAATTTAAATTCATTAGAAAATTCAATTATATAACATTTAAATCAATCAAAATATTTAAAACATCTCAAATTATTTTAATTAAATTAATTACTGAAAATACAAGTTCCATTGCTATCAAAACAATTACAATTCGCTAATTACTGTCTTCAAAATTGATTTTATTATTTATTTAGATTGCAAAATATTAATATTATTATTATCACAACCATTGCTACTACATATACACATTGTTTACCTGACATCCTACAATACACACACTTAAATTCACTACAATTATTTACAATTCTTCATCATTATTTATTCAGTTATATCACACTTCAATGTCCAAGTTTGCGAGGTCAAAACCACAAAACGAAGCATTAAAAATTGTCCATTGATTGTTTTATAGTCTACCCTCCATCGTCAAAAATTAATCTTTGTTTCAGATAACACTTTTCAATTTTATTGACACACATACTGCTATCTTGGGTGTCATAACCATAAAATTCGAATTCATCTGTTTTATCACAATAATCATGAACCAAGTCAATATTAAGTATTTCTGTCAAGTCTCCATTAGTAAATATTTCCAATATCGGGTCAGTTACTTTCTCATCATAAATCAAATGGTTATTATTTAAACATACTTCTAACCTTACTTTCCACTCATCATAATCTCTCTTTACCTTATATACTTCTATCTCTTTATCAACACACAACTCTTTATCTAAATTTCTCTCATCATAACACCATCTCATACTTATAAAATCATTCCACACAGAGGGTATAAACTTATACAAAACTGGGAAACAAAAATCATCTATTAACACGGGACTCTTGCCCTTCAAAAACAACACTTGTGAACACATTGAATCATCATAAATAAGGGGAAACTTTACCCTCTGCCCCCATTCTACCACTATACTATCTTTCCACTTTCTCTCTGACTCATAAACACACATTAACATTCCATTATCACATTCTACAACTTCATTAGTATTCTCACTATTTATTTTCAATATATCACTCTCTGATACTACCTTTTTAATTACATTACTATTCTCAATATTATTTTTATCATTTTTGACATCATCATTATCATTTGTTAACTCTTTATCTAGTACCACATTTTTACACATATCATTATAATTTTCATTTGTATTACTCTTGTTTGTAGTCATCACATTCACTCCCATTCTCTCAATACTCTGTTCTAATTTATTCAAACTATTTTTTATTATTTCATTGGTATTTTCAAAACGTTTATTAATTTCTCGAATATTATTTTTTAATTCATCAAATTTGTCATTCTGTATATCTAATTTCTCATTTACACTACTTTTAAATTCTTGCATTTCATTTTTCTGTTCATCTAATTTACCGTTAAAATCACTTTTCATTTCATTCAACGTTATCTCGTTACTGTCAAAACGTTTACTTAGAAGGTTAAAGAAGTCATTCATGGACATCTCTTTTTCTTTTGTTTTACTTGTTACGGGAGTGGAAATCACTCCCGGCGTACTAATTACAGATTCTTCTACATTATGCTCATCTATTGATAGTGACTCTCCTTGAATACCTGAGTCGGTATTTATTTGACTCTCGGTTTGACTGTCAGAGAAGCTGACTTCATTATTGATACTCTTATTATTCTCCATTGTTTATTATTTTCGAAAACTTATTACTTTACTTCAATCTTAATTAATTAATTACTTTACTTTATTAGAATCTCAGTCTTGCATATATAATGTGTAAACTATTTATTCCTCCTTCACTACTTTAACCTTAAAAGCACGTTTGCATCTTATTTGTAGGTGCGGTTTTTTACATCAAATTTTGATTCATAAAAACGGTCCCTGTCGGCTGCGCCATTTGTGATGTTAATTACACTATTAAAAGATATAAATATATAATTCAATTCCACCTACCTGAAAAATGCTATCTGGGTCCAAAATCCGGTCACACGAACGTAAGATGCAAACATGGTTTACAGGTTTTTGTAATAATGTACTCTACTCATTTTTTAAAGAGAATTAACACTTTTTTAATAATCAATTATTTCAAGATTGTACTATGAATTTGCCAATAAAATTTTGTCAAATTAACTGAAAATTTTCATACATTCTGATATTACGTTTTATATGGACATATTTAACTTATAGAACTTATAACTAGGAAGATAGCCCAGTCTGCGCGCTCTCTCTCTCTCTCTCTCACATTCTTATTAATTTTGAATACCCCTTTACATACCCCTCCCCATTATTATTGAATTTTAAACATATACCCTTGCCGGCACGAGGTGTCCGCGCACCTCGATTTATTCCATAATTCACTGCCTGGAAGTCGAACAAAATAGATTTTTGTGGTTCTCACGTGCACACTATGCACACTAAGTGTTTGTGTGCTGTTCGTATTGGATATTCGTTCAGCACTGGCTGACGTCACAAAAAGGGTTTGGCTTAGGATTTACATCCGGCAGCATGGTAAACGAAGTGAACAGAAATTGTTACTCTTAGCCATCTTTTGTGTTTCACACAGGCGTCAGTCCGCGCGCATGGTTGTCGGTTGCGATCGGGCGTACTTCCACACACTTGCAAAGTTTTTAGAAACTGAGGCTGGGTGCATTCCTTGTTAGCGATTGCACAACTGTGGAGACGTATTGTGCCTCTGTTAGAACACTGTTACACTACAACACGTGGCCTGGTCACAGTTGAATATTACATTTACAAATATCTTTTATAAACCCCAATAATTTTTAATAAAATAAAATCCCCTGTATTTGTCACGTTACATTGTGTTTAATGTGCCTCACAATTATTTTTCTTCAATTTGTTGGTTTGTAACCTTTCTCTGTACATTTTGTCTACTTTCCACAGCCTGTGTAATACCATTCTCTACATATTTGCACTTTCAATTTATAAACTTTCTTGAATTGTTTATAGTTTGCTTTGTTTCATGCACTTCGATTGTTATTCCTATATTTAACTGTGTATAGCACATCTTTCAAACTTAAAAAATGTTTGTATTATTGTTTACACGAATTGTATTGTATCAAAAATGTATTATAGGATGTTATTTTGAAAGTTCATCCTCTTCATTCACAGCACTTAATTAATATTAATTGCTAAACTTTCACTTGTGAAACTTACTTTGTTTTTTCTCTCTCATATGCGTTTCTGCGTGATGTTCGCCTTCCTCAGCGAGGTGTGATACAGAATGTCCGGAACTTGTAACGGTTTTTTCTAGTTGGTTTTCTAGTACAACTCCAACTCACACAAAATCGCTAACACATTCAGCAAACACAATTACAAAATTGCCTACAGAACAAACAATACCATCAAAAAACACATCAATGACACAAACACGGACATAGACAAATACAACAAAACAGGTGTATACAAATTAAACTGCAGTGATTTTAATAGTTTCTATATAGGCCAGACGGGAAGATCTTTTTCTTCAAGATATTCTGAACACCTAAAAGCTCTATCCAGCAACAACATATACTCCGCGTTCGCCACACACATATATACAAAAAACCACAGCTACACCAACATAATAAATAATCTTGAGATCCTACACTACTTGCCTAAAAGTCGAAAATTTAACACAACAGAACAATATGATATATACAAACACTACACAACACAACCAAACAACATACTTAATGACAAATTACACTTTAAATCACACGCACTCTTTGACACAATTATATACAAAACATACAATAATTCGGAATCCTGTGCCAACTCCCTTCCACCTCCACACCCCCCACACAACCAACCAACTAGAAAAAACCGGTACAAGTTCCAGACATTCTGTATCACACCTCGCTGAGGAAGGCGAACATCACGCCAAAACGCATATGAGAGAGAAAAAACAAAGTAAATTTCACAAGTGAAAGTTTAGTAATTAATATTTATTATAGGATGGTATGTCCTATGTGATATTAGTGGAAGTATTTGTTTTTAAACTGTTTAATTATCCTTGTGGTAGTAGTTGAAAAAACTGTGTTCACAAAATTTCACCATTGTTGGAAACAAGAATTGGGGCTCACAGTTCTGTCTCTAGATTAAACATTGTGCTTGTTATGAGCTCGATGTTAACTATAAAATGATTGGAAACATTGAATTAATATCACAAAATATTCATTTTTGTCTTGAGAAATTTTAATGCTCACTACAAACTTGGTATTAAGAGATTCTCGGAAGGTGGTATAGAATAATTTGTATTAAAAATGTTTGTTTCAGACCAAAGGATATTCCAAGAGACTAGTAGTAGTAATAAAGATTTACAGCATCACTGTGATAGATGTGGAAAAGCTTATTCGCTGAAGAATAATCTCTTGCGCCACCAGAAGTACGAGTGTGGTCAGGCAAAACACTTTAAGTGCATGTTTTGTTGGAAAGCATTCACTCGCAACGAGTCATTGACTTATCATTTACGCATTGTGCACAGACACTTTCAAGTGTAACCCACACACATACACACAAGAAAAAGTTATCATTAGCACAGTGTTTGAGTTTCGTTTCTCAAGAAAAGTTCATTTGCAGTTTGTGTGAACCCTTTTGACATTTATTTCTGCCTTTTTAATTATCAAGAAAAATTTGATCTTATAGTGATATATTTTTTAATACATTTGCATTGATGTATATTAAAATGTTGTTAGTATTAACTGTTTGAATAAAATATAACTTTTGATAAAATTCTGTATTTTTAAATATCAGTTTTTATAAATAAAATTCTCACTTTAAGTACAAGGTATAACACGAAATATTGCCATTAAAAAAAAAACTAATTTTCTAGAAAACCCTGTATTTTGTTACCATAGGATCTTTGTATCTTATATGGACAGAGGCAACTTTAAAGGGATTTTGTAATTTTTTTTAATTTACATAAAAACAAAATTGTATTTCTCGTAAGTGAATAAACAATGCAAAACAACGTGGGATCTATATTTCTTCAAAAATGTAACAAAATGCATTACCGGCATGAATTCAAGAAAACTGAATATGGGTAGACATGTGGAATAACAGATGTGTTTGTGATCTGAAATTATTACAAGAGATACATAGTAATTAGATAAAATAGACTCTCTCCCTCGTTTTCACAAGTGAAGAAGTCATCGACTACAAGAGATATAATGACAGTGACTTCTAATTTTTCACATTGTGATATTTCAAGAAGTCAACAGCGGTGATTCAAATACTGAAGCGTATAACATGAGCACACTTTATTCAGATCAGTTCATTGAATAGCATATTATGTTTAAAAATCCAGGAAGAATGTAACATTAAGTAAGATTTCATATCCTCTTGTTAAAACAATTCCTGCTATTAAGTAAGAATAATGAAATTTTTATGACCCTAAATATATTTATTTTCAGAAACCATGTTTTTAATAATATTTTTTAAACAATAAACTTGATTAGCGAAATATGTATTTATTTCGTAATTTATCCATGAGGTGCTTAAAGTTGTTTATAGTCTCTTGTATCAGTTAAACAACGTCGTACACAGCATGAATAGTAGTCTTAGGTTATCGTTTTTAATTCCGTTAACTGATGAAGACATATTCTGATTAGGGTTAAGGTTTTATACGAGGGCTATTCTTTTTTCAACCTCCGTTAAAGTAGGAATAAAAAACAAGAATAATTATAAAAAATGAATTATATACAAAATATTTGTACATCTCTCAGCTACTTTTCTACATAATCGCCAGGCACTTATCATAACATGGCACGAGTTTTCCTATGCCCCCATCAAAGAAAGCTGCCGCCTGGTCACTTAGCCAGCCTTTCACATTGGCCTTCAGCTCAACGTCACTCATAAATCTCCACCCTGCTAACCACAGCTTTATTTAGGTGAAAAGATGAAAGTTGCTCGGCGCTAAATCCGGGCTATACGGCAGATGTTTAAACACCTCCCATTTGAACTTCCGGAGGAAATCCTGTGTCTGTGCTGCAGTGTGAGGGCGAGCGTTGTCGTGAAGAAAGACGATACCCGATTACAACATTCCTCTTCTCTTGTTCTGTATTGCTCTTCGTAGTCGCTGAAGAGTGTCACAGTATGAGGCTGAAGCGACGGTCATCCCCCGTTCATTAAATTCAGTCAATAATATGCCTGTTCGGTCACAAAACACAGTAGTCGTAAGTTTTTTGTTGCAAAACATTTGCAAGAAACTTTACCAGTCTGCGTGAGGTCTCACTGTTTGAACTGCTCTTTCATAGTTCACCCATGTCTCATCTCCTGTTACAATCTTGTCCAGAAAACCCTGCCCTTTCTCGTGATAGCGTTGCAAAAATTCTAAGGCTGCGCCCATTCGCTGAGTCTTATGGTTGTCAGTGAGCATTTTCGGCACCCACCATGCACAAATTTTTCTGTAGCCAAGCTTCGCGCTTACAATGTCATACAGAACTGACCTTGAGATTTCAGGAAATTCGACAGACAGCTCAGAAATTGTGAATCTGCACCTTTCGTGAACCATTTGATACACTTTTTCAACAATTTTTTCCGTTGCTACAGATTTTCTCTATTAACATCATGGATGTTAGTTCGTCCTTCTTTAAACTTTCTTCACCATTCTCGTACACAACCATCGCTCATAAAATTGTCGCCATAATCATTACTCATTCGACGATGAATTTCGGCTGCATTATGCCCTTCGGCAAGAAGAAAGTGAATTACGGCGCGCACTTCACATTTGACGGGTGATTCGATTACAGATTACATTAGACATGTTATCACGCTTGTTACTCAACAATGACTGAAGGGAGGGAGTGCACCTATTTTGATGTGTGGTAGGGAATAGTCCAATGCGCATGTGCTACATATCTCCATTCCAATATCGCATGTGGGTCTCATCGAGTGGCATCTCGGAGGTTGAAAAAAAAAATATCCCTCGTGTTTTGTCAGGATCACTATAGAGCAGACTGCATACACCCTGTGATGCACTGTATCCTGCTTGTGCTTCACACCTTAACTCTAAATATGACAGTATTTCGTGAAAACTAATTCACAAACATCATCATCATTTTCAGCAAGGATTAAGTCAAAAATAGTTTGTTCCAGTCGCAAGTAGATAGACTAGAGCTGGTAACTGCAATGCTTCTTTGGACGTCCCACACCTCCCCATCTCTTCGGCTTCTAATTCTGTAGTTGTTTGGGGATGTAGCAGTTACTCATTCAGTTATGATGTTCCAACTATTTTAGTCAAAATTGTATCAAGTATACTCATGATACTCAGTTCTTTTCGTACATGTATGTTTCTATTGTGATCTTAAATAGTGTAGCATTCCATGTGCCTGAGATATTCTCATTTCGGCTCCTTGAATACGATTGACTAGGGATAATTCAAAAAGAATTTTGACGAAACCGAAACATCGAAGCATGATGATGTTTTTATTATAGTAACAAATATTTACTATATAACAAATATATTTACTACATAACAAATGTTATCATGTTAAAACGACAGAGACAGAAGATTTCTAGACTGTGGAGAATTGAAAGTGTGGAAAAAATATAGTGTTAACATCACCTGGAGCGTTACATTTTTCGATGACGTTACACATTTTGTGGAATGACCCCCAGCCTAAAAAGATTACATGATTTTTACTGATTCTCTAAACCAAGCATCACCTAACTGTGTCTCACCACCTAATTGTTTCTGCACTACTCTTGAGTTAATGATTTGTATGGTTTAAAATATCTAAAACAATTTATCGTGACACATTGCAGTGATAATGCATGAACAATTTTGTATTCATAATACATTTATTGACATATGGACACTCTAATTTGTCTACATAAAAGTTTTTGTTTTCCAAGTATATATATCAACCTGCGACTGAGTTTTGTTTCGTCTCTTGACCCAGTATTTAACATCAGTTTCTTTATGAAAGTGTTTGCCACGTGTTGCTCAATGTTTTAGACACTGTTGTGTCTTTTTGACACATGTGAATTATGAAAAACAATTAAAGTACATAAAGTTCAAATTGTTTTACTATAAAATGAATCGAATTATTTTTGAAAGCATACATTTAGTTAAAAAATAGAAACTAATGTTTGTGGGTTCTTAAGAGGCCTTATTGAGTCTACAGTATTTCTGAATGCATGACAAATTGTCATAAGTATGAGCTTAGTTTGCAATACAGAAGAATGGAGAGAAGTAAAGAATCGCTGGATTACTCTGAAACCTCACTCACTGCTAGATAAAAAATTTGATTACAACCATTTACAATTGGAAAATTGTTGTGTACTTAAGTTTTATAATTGTGTTAGAATACAAATGAAAAAGAAAACTGTTTAATTATAAATAATTTGTAACTTTCAGTTGAGTAATAAAATAATGATATAAAATAGAACGTTTTAATTTGTTATTTTTATACCACTTTGTATGGATTAATTTGTATAACAGTTGATTTAAATGCAGACAATACTTGATTATCCACAAACATTGTGGTAACTTTAATGGGCAATGAAATTTCTAAACAGTCTATAGCAGTAGTTCCCAAAGTGGGGTCCATGAACCCCTGGGGGTCCGTGACAACATTTCAGGGGGTCCACGGATACTTTTAAGAAAAAATAGAATATACTGTAATTTTCACCGATTTTTTTTATAGCCTAAATTCTAAATTTTGGAATCTTAAAACATTTAGTAGCAGATTCCAGTATTTTTTTTCAAACTAATGGCTTAATAATGTCTTTAAATCATGTCGTGTACCAGATCTGTTTGTCAGCCGAACTGCCTAGAGCGCCGCATCAATGCAGAACTGATCACTGTGTTTTAGACCACATATAAGCATTGTATCTTGCTTATAAGCACTGTATCTTGCATATAAGCACTGTATCCAAGCAAAACGTTCTTCTGTGTAGCTGGTTTTGTGCCTAAGTGGCTGGATTTCGATACATGTTGCTGGAAAGTTATAGCCGAGGTTGGCAAAGTTAAGAAATAAACTGGATGTTGAGAGTGACTTAATATTGAAATTATCAGACATTAAACTTAATATTGCAGAGATAATTGTTCAAAAGCTTCATTGTTCACATTAACTATGTTTAATATCATTAATATTATAATTTTGCAAGTTAAGAGAATTTTGATTTTAATACGTTTTAATTAAAATATAAGAGGCTGTGTCATATTTACTGTTTATTTTATTTCATAAATCTGAAGGGCTTCGTGAAATTTTTATTTTTTTGGGAGGTCTGCGGACTGAAAAGTTTGGGAACCACTGATCTATAGTATTTGCTAACTGAGTGTACAACTTAAAATGATGGTATGCAAGTCAGTCTTGTATTAAAAAAAAAAAAATATTTTGCTGGGTAAGTAAAAAACGTTCTCTTCATACTTTAGAAAATGAAAAATTTAACCTTCTGTTTTCATTTACTCGGTTAAATTTTTATTGTAAAATTGCGTCTTGTGACATCTTTTATGTTAACACATGTTAATGAAAAATATGTTTTAACCATATTAACCATTCAGGTTTCAGTATATTAAGGTAAGCAATCTCTTTAATATTTAAAACATTAGCTACCAGTTACAAAATTAAGTGGATTGGCATTGATTTTTTTTTTAATTTATTCCAAATTTGGATTAGTTTTGTTTAATTCATTATAGTCCTACCCTTACCAATCATTAGTATGGATAATCAATAATTGGCTGTATTTAGAGTAAGAAGGTGTTATTAAATTTACCAGGAAGCAATTACTGATAAAACACAATGATCTGATTAAATGAATTGATATTTATTAGTACATTAAACAATAAAATAAATCACTCATGACACCGCACATGTAATGTAAACAAAACGTAGGTATCTAGGATACATAACTCAATGCGACCGACATAGATGGTGACACACTCAAGTAATAAACAATGATTTAAACTGCATTCAAAGTAGATTACATAAAATAATAAAGTATAATAAAATAATTATTTATTAACACTCCTCCATAATAATTTTATTTCTAAGTCGTTCAAATACTTTCTTTGACAATGGTTTTGTCAAGATATCTTCCAACTGGTCAACGCTGCTTACTTTGTCAAAAAAAAAAAAAACAGTATTTCCAATGTGTTGCTGTATAAATTTTCTAGGAATGTCAATGTGCTTCTTCCCTTTTGTTATTTTGCCTTCTGTAGTATTTTGTAACATTAAAATTGCAGATTGATTATCTATACAGAGCCTTGTAGGAATATCCTTGAAATATCTAAGTTTGATACCAAGTCTCTTTATCCAGCAAATTTCATCAAGCAATAAAACAGCAGCTCGAAATTCTGCCTCTGCAGTTGATGTAGCAACAAGTCCCTGCTTTTGAGTGAACCATACAATAGGACCGCCTCTCATAATAATTACTCCAGTAGTTGACTGTCTTGAATCTGTCTCCAGTAGTTGTCTCCTCCAAAATCTGAATCTGAATAGGCAATGAGTTCGGAATCTCCATTGAAACTTGTTCCAAAGTTTACAGTCCCTTTTAAGTATCGAAATACATGTTTTACCATATTCCAGTGCCGTATCATGGGATTGTTTGAATATCTACTTAGGTAGTTTACTGCAAAGCTGATACCTGGCCTAGATACTGTAGCTAAGTAAAGTAAACTGCCTATTGCCTCACGATATGGGACAGATTTATCGAGTGGCTGATCATTATGAAAATGTTGTTCTTCGGTTAACATACCTATTTCCATTGGAGTTGACTTTTGATTTGAATCTTCCATTCTAAATCTTTTCAATATCTTTTCAGTGTAATGATGTTGGCTTACAAAAATTTCCTTATGTCTAATTTCAATTTCCATGCCAAGGTAAGTTAATTTGTTGTCTGACCCAGAATTATAAGTAATTTCAAATTCTTTGTTAAGTTTATCTAGTATATCTATCATTTTATGTTTGTCTGTTCCTATAATAGCACCATCATCTACAAAAAGTACAATTATAATGCTTCTGTCACCATTACAATAAATACAAGGATCATCGTCAGAACAAACAAAATTTAATTTTCTTAGGTAGTTTGTGAACTTCACATTCCAATTTTTCGATGACTGTTTAAGTCCATATATACTCTTGACCAACTCACAAACTCTACCTGAGCCATCATCAAAGCCTACCGGTTGATACATGTAAATCTTCTCATCCAAAGATCCATGTAAAAACGCTGTCTTCACATCAAAAGTCATCAGATGCATTCCATCGGAGGCTGAAATGCTGAGTATCAGTCGTGCATGTTTGGCAACAGGACTGAAGGTCTCAGTATAATGGATTCCTTGTTCTTGGTCAAACCCTCTTGCAACTAGCCTGGCTTTGTATCGCCCATCTTGTTTTTGGCATAAAACCCACCGACAAGTCAAACCTTTTTCTTCTTTTGGTAGACTTACTAGTTTCCAAGTTCTCATCTTCGTCAAAGATTCATACTCTTCTAACATTGCTTTCTTCCAGTTTTCATCCTGTAGTGCTTGTAAAATGGAAATATCTTCTACCTCACCTATCATGGCCATATTTACATTTTTGTTTCTGTTGTCTTCAACTACATAATCTACCATCCTTGCGGGCATCCTTAAAGTAGCCCTGTTTCGAAGACTTCTTTTCTCTGGTTGAATACAAACAGTTTGATCTTGTTCCAAACACTGTACACAATGATTTTCTTGACATTCATTTTGCATATTATTGTCAGACACAGAGCTTTCATAAACACTTTCACTATCAGATTGTTCTTCTTCACTTGACACTATGTATTCCTTTTCTTCATTTGACAAGGTAGCTTCAATTTCTGTACAACTAGACTTACTGTTTACTTTTTCATCAAATATAACATCTCCTGATGTTACAACTTCATTTTTGTCTCTTAAGTAAACTCGGTAACTACTTGAATCTAAACTGTATCCTAAGAAAATTCCTTTTTCTGATTTGTTCTGTGTTTTGGCTCTCTTAAAATCCTGAATGAAAACATAACAATCACATCCAAAGATTCTAAGCTTATTTACATCAATTCTGCGTCCAAACCATAAATCCATTTTTCATTATTTTCTTTCTAAACTGATTCTCAAACTGAAGTCATGAAGATTTTCAATTTCTCAAAAGTTTCATTTTTAGTTTTTAAGAAATAGACAGTGCGAAAATGAGAGAAATCATCTTTGAGCATAAAAAAATATTTTGCTTCTCCAAAAGAATTTATATTCATTTCGCACAAGTCTACATGAATTACATCAATTACCTCTTGCCACTTCAAAATTTCTTGGATGTGGGAGACGATGGTGTTTGCCATAAACGCATCCTTCACACACGCAGTCATCCCAATTGTCTACATACTTTATATTAAAATTATCTTGTTGTTGCATCCTCTTCGTTCACTTTATTAATTTAATAATATATATATATACTTTCACTTATGAACTTACTTTTGTCACTTTCCAAACGTTTCAAGATGTTCTTTCTCTTCTTCAGTGGGTTTAGTACCAACTGTCGATTACAGAATAACCGTTACGGAATGGAGTTATTCTTATAATATACTTTATATTATTTTTCTTCAAAATGTCTCTTACATAACTAATATTCTGGACGTGCTAATTTTTCATGCCACTTTTTAATTGACATAGCAACAATACACTTTTCTAAGTTTTCATAGCGAAATATCGTTCTAAACAATCTTCCATCTCTGTTTGCCATGGATGTTAATTCACCAGTGTCTGAATCAAAAAAATACGAGCAATTTGTGTCTGCTTCCTGACGATAACCCTTGTCCAAGGCACTAGTGACGGAAAATAAGTTAAAGGGTATCTTTGGTGTATAAAAAACATTTTTCAGTGTTATGTTACACCAATCTTGACCATTATAAGCTAACAAATCTATGTCTCCGACACCAACACCTTCTATAAGTGTTGAATCTCCAATCATGACTTTTTCTGGTTCTTGTAAAACAGTATAATTTTTCAACCAGTCATTCCTTAAAGTCATGTGCTGAGTGGCACCACAATCTTGGTACCATAGATCTTGATAGTCATTCTTCATTGATATACAGGGTGATTCACGAAGATATGCAGAGACTTTAGGAGCTCGTTCTACATGTAAAAATAAAGAAAAAAGTTCATATAAATATAGGTCAGCAAACGCTTTGTTAGCGAGTTATGGCTAGCCAAATATTGTACCCTGCTTTCAGCTCCTCTGGTCATATTAGGCCGTACTGAAGTTCTAGGAACCCAAATTAAGGGACAAACTTGATGGTTTCATATAGTTTTTGACCTGAGAAATTGAATAAATCAAGTCCCAGAACTGTAGCTTCAATAGTTTTTGGGAAAACTGGTGAAAAACGCAAAAAATCGTAGTCGAAAAACACTTTTTATTTAATTAAATTTTATGAAGCCCTCTCCTTAAGCCTGTTCGTCCCGAACTGGCAAACCGTCTCTGAAGTAATACTTAGCCAGGCAATCTAGGTGGACGACCTTGAACTTTCGCTGTCCTTCCTGTTGAATCCAATAAAAAACATCGTTGATTCTTTTTTTCACAGTGTAGGGTCCTTCCCAGTTAGACTGAAGCTTAGGTGAGCGACCACGAAGGCGCTTTGGGTTGAACAACCAGGCCTGATCTCCTTCTTGAAAACCCACACTATTGCTGCGAATGCCATACCGAGTTTTCATTTTATCACTGGCAATCTTCAGCTGTCCTCTTATCAAGCGATTCATTTCTCACAGTTGGTTTTCTAATTGCGAGGAATAGTTCTGTGGCTCTTGGGACTGAGTCTCAGGTTATCCAAACATTAAGTTCCCAGGAAGACGAATCTCCCGCCCAAACACCAATTTTGCTGAAGTCATGCCGGTTGTGTCGTGTACTGATGACCTATACGCCATGAGGAATAGTGGTATACGTTGGTCAGTCTGTTTGGTTCTCATCAACAACCTTTGAAAGATACTGCTCAAGTGTTCTATTGAATCTCTCAACCATCCCGTCCGACTGAGAATGGAGAAGTGTTGTCCTGGTCTTTCGAATTCCAAGTAGACGGCATAATTCTTTAAACACTCCTGATTCGAAATTTCTCCCTTATCCGTATGGATTTCCATAGGGGCTCCATAACAGCTTATTTTATTCAATTTTTCAGGTCAAAAACTATATGAAACCATCAAGTTTGTCCCTTAATTTGGGTTCCTAGAACTTCAGTACGGCCTAATATGACCAGAGGAGTTGAAATCAGGGTAAAATATTTGGCTGGCCAAAACTCGCTACGAAGCGTTTGCGGTCCTATATATATATTGTAATGTAAATAAATTATTACGTTTTGCGATTGTATTACGGTTGCGGGTTTATTGTTAATTCAGCCCACGTTGGTATGCGCCAATTTGTTACAAATAATTAAAAGGATGCGTTTTCTTGTAATATGTTATGCCCCACTGTTGGGATCGCCAATTTGTAATGTAAATAAAATAGATGTTGTTTCGGGGTTTAATTAAGCTCCACGTTGGTATGCGCCAGTTTGTAATAAACTAAATGATTACGTTATTACTAGTATATTACTTTATTCGTAATATGTTACTGCCGATGAGACCTCCTGCAAATCAAGATTAATTTATAAAAACAATTATTTATTATATAGTTGATATGATTCGTATGTTGGACATAGACCTGTGTTAATTAATTACCAAGTGTTTTACCAGAGAAAAACACTATATTACGGGTATTATAGTTAATAATTCAGTAATTTTCTCCAACCCTAGTCAGTCTGTATTATTTAAATTGACCAAAGAGTGGCGAAGAGAATAAGTTAGTTCTCCACTCTCCCGTATTCACCAGCTGTATGCAACGAGCGCTGTTATTAGTAATTAACCCGTTCTTATAGGTTAAGTCGTTTCACTTGACGGTTTTATCACTTTCTTTCTCTGTAAATTACTCCCCAATCAAAATACAATAACTATTCTACAATAACACAGAACATCGTCACATACAAGAAGGATTCTTTATTTTATATTATTTAAAATTTTCAACAGTTGTCTTCTTCGGTTATTAGATCATAATATCGATCGTACAATACTGAGTCGATTTGTTAGTGAACTAGTGGTGTATGTTACAATCTAAGTATAATTTTCAGTTATCTCTTATCCCAGGGTACATGTGATTCTTTTAACGATTAGTAAGGCCAGGTAATGCAAAATTAAGGTTACTAAGTATTACAATTGTTATTAACTCTTAATATATAAAATTAAATTTCAATCACTTTCTTGATTTAAATTTAGTCATAAATATTATAGTATAAAATTAAATATAAGCAGGTTTGTTACCAAGCGGTACGATACTCAAGGTGGCCGTGTCTGTTTATATAACGGAGTGAAGATGAAATGGTTATGTTACTCTTGACCAAAAACAGCGTCCAGATTCTCAATAAAGGTTTAGATGTGATGTCCCGGAGTGTAACAGAAGTTCAGTTCTGGTCTTCATTCTTCTTCACGATCCTAGTAGTTGCCGGTCCCAATGGAATTGGTTTAGTATTACGACTTCGTTAGTTTATTGAAAGTGAGGTTTGGTACTTCAATACAAAAGTTCTTCGTGTATGTTTTAATTTATAATTTAATTAATTTTGACTTCTTCTGCTACGGATCATCCTTGTTTAATGGTACATCGTTTTCATCATCATTCTTTTACTGGAAATAGTTTGAATGAGTATTTATTAATTCCGTGAACTTTGAGGATGTGTAGAATTATATTTACTGAAATATAGTTCAGTAGTTATTACTCAGTTCTTTTTTAAATGGATTTCTTAAGACATTTAATTTGTTTAAATTTTATTCATTTTATTTGGTTCTCTTTTTTTTTAAATTGGTCTGCTGAACTTTACCCATTAGCATATAACAATTGAATGTTGAAATCAACAAAATTTCTTGCATTTCTGTTACCCTAACAACCATTACTTCTTCTGTAATTGGATAATATTTGATATCCTAGACCCAGAATTAGGAAATATTACTACTCTTATTTAATAAAATACTCCATGCTTGGAATTACACTAAATCACATAAAACTTTCACTTAATCTGCCTTATTAAACCGTATACATTGTACTACATTTTCATCTGAATGGACTTATTAAAAAAGGTATTAATTTCCTTTTACAAATATTAAATTTAGGCCTATTGGTTTTATTACACATGTTATAATTTTGTTTTTAATTTAATTTTTCTTACCTGACCTACTGTACAAAGAGTCACTGGCTTATGGCCACTTATATCAATTTTAATTTCCTGGTTTCAATTCATTATTATTAGTTAGTTCATCATAAACCCTTCATTGGTTTTTAACATAATTATAAGAACTACTTGCCAACTTATTAACACTTATTGTCTTCCTGGCCAAGTTTACAAATATTATTTTAAACATCTTCATTAATTAATTAAAGCAAATACATTTAACATAACATCACACCTAATAAATGTACTTGTATTTAATTATTTAAATACAAGTTTAACATGAATGAAATGAGTACCCATGACTTAGTACTTCCTTAAAGCAACGGCTCCACACTTACTACACACAAAACATAAAATAAATATCATGTAAACACTATATCATGATACGGTACAACAACAAGTACATTTTATAACACATTAAATATTAATTGAATAGTATATTATACCCAACTCCAACACATTAAACTCATCCCACTAGACACATTGTTTATAATTTACATCTTATACTACTCATTACATATTTGATATTTAAGTACACCTTCATGTTTTATTACCTAGTAAACTTACTAGGTACCTTCAATGCATTTTTTAGGTGAGATTGGCCCTCTTGTATTTAATTATAACATACTGTGGGTATTGTTTTAAGTCATGTTGACAAAGTTTTTATGTAACGTCGGGAACCTCAACTCTGTTACGTTACAATATGTGTGTGTGTGTGTGTGCTTTTTTCTTTTTTTTACATGTAGAATGAGCTCCTAAATTCTCTGCATATCTTCGTGAATCACCCTGTATATTGTATATTAGTAACAGACAATCCAACATTAATCATAAATTTACTTTTTGACGTAGATTTGTCTGATTTTCTGACTTACTATCTACATTTTTGGTACAATTTTTGGCAAAGTGACCTTTTTCGTTGCACTTAGTACACGGATAATTTTTCTTACAATATTCAATGTAACGTTTACTAGGTTTATTCTTGCAGTACTTCTTTATGTGCCCTTTTTGTCCACATTTAAAGCATTCCTTTACGTTCACTTGTTTTGTTTTATTATTGTTCTGTCCCTTTGATATGAAAGTATTTTGACACTCATTATTGGCCTGTTCACTTTCTTTTTGCCTGTCTCCAAGTTTCAAATGCTCAAACATGTTGTTCAACGTTTTGTCTGTGGAAATAACATTATCCCAAGAAGTTCTAAAATGATGCAGTCTTGCTGGAAGTATACCTAATATCCTTTGCATAATCCAGTTTTCTTTAACGCTTTCACCTAGTGCAGACAATTCATCAGCATATTGTTGAATTGTCATGCAATTTTTTATTACTGATTTGTGCTCATCATACTTATAATTAAAAAATAATCTTTGCAGGCCTTCAACTGAAACGTTTGATTTTTTCCGTATAAGGTTTCCAACTTTTCTAACATAGCATTTGCGGACTGGCACCTTTGCAATTTACTGTCAACATTCAATCCAATTAATATTTGTGCTTCTAAATCCTTTTCAATCAATTCTTTTACAGCTGCGCTTGAGTCATCTCCTTCAGGCTTAATTTTTACTGCCGTTGCGATTTGATAAATACCTTTTGATTTTAAGGTTAGGTTAAGTTTGAATATCCATGAATCATAGTTGGAACCTCCTTGCAAATCATCTTTCAACATTTCTAAATTTGATCTGACTAAATCCATTTCGATTGTTTAATGTAGTTTCTTCTCTACAACTGACTTTGTGTACTCAATTCTTACTGACACGTGCAACAAAAAAAAAGGTTTCTTGCGTATTTTTACTGTTCACAATTCAATTCAACAATGTGTTTTATTACTTCTCTGGGCCCATAACCTGTTATTAAATTTACCAGGAAGCAATTACTGATAAAACACTATGATCTAATTAAATGAATTTATATTTATTAGTACATTAAACAATACAATAAATCACTCATGACACCGCACATGTAATGTAAACAAAACGTAGGTATCTAGGATACATAACTCAATGCGACCGACATAGATGGCGACACACTCAAGTAATAAACATAATGATTTATAAACTGCATTCAAAGTAGATTACATAAAATAGTAAAGTATAATAAAATAATTATTTATTAACAGAAGGCATTTCCAGTTTTGCATTAGATAAAATATACATTCAAATATAGAATGAACTGCTGTAGAGGTATGAATAAGTTGAATTAGATATATAACTCTGTAGGGGGTATTGGTCTGTGGCTGATTTGATTGGTGATGTTATTATGCTAACACGTTTAAATAACAATTATTTTCATATCCCTCTCTGTATGGTTTTCAGGTTTGTTAGATAGTAGACAAATACCATTCCTGGATTTGTTGTCCATAACATGTCCAAATGTTATGAAGTTTATTTTGGTTCCTAATATCATTCCTTGTAGGAAATGAGACCAACATAGGGTTCATTGGCCAAGCAAAAAATGGTCAGTAAAAGTGTGAACACATCTATTTTATTTTATTAAGGATGGTGTGTTTACTTACTAATTCTGTCGTGTTATGTTTTATCATATTTCTACACTCTGGATACATATGTATAGGTATCGGATGACCTGGTATTAACCAACGAACAAATATAGGCAGAGCCGCACTTCATATGGTACCGTACTGTACCCAACTTGTCAAGGGTCACTAAGGCAACTTAAATGTAAAGTTTAATAACACAAAATTTAAAACAAATGGCTTTAAAAAACATATTCAGATTAATGTGCAAACCAGATACATGGTGTAAATCCATGTACAAACCTGATTCCTATAAATCCTGCACTCTGAGGGGGGGGGGACAAATCAGGATGAGACCTTTTCTGGAGCAGTAGTAATATGGAAAATATGGTGGAAAATAAGGTGTAGCAGTATTAAGGGGAGTGTGAAGATAGTGTAAAGGAACAGGAATTTACAGAAGACGGACTAGGAAAACAGAAATTACCAGCTGTTGAGATGTGAATGCAACGAACATTGTAGGCTCCCCCCCCCCCCCACACACACACATGTACAAGAGCATATTTAATATTCATTTCAAATATACACTACAGCACTCACTTGAAATATGATTTTGCATGTTTGTAAGCAATTTGCACAAACTATTAATATTGAAGTATTGTGTCATTAGGATGGAAGAAAACATAAACAATACAATGTTTTTCAGTTAAATGCAAGATTTTGTTACATTTAAGGAATTCCTGATTCTGGCATTCTTTTGAGTGCACCGTACCTTTTGGCTCTGATCGACATAAGCACGTTATCAAAATATTTCCTTATGGGCAGTGTCTCCCTTCATTGCCAGTATGAATGAAATTAAATATGAATTTAGACATACTGGATGTGCAAAATTTTGTGTGTTACTTTTCAAGGATTTCTTTTGTCTCTTTTGTTAGACCTCCTTCTCCCCCAATGTCGAGGCACTTTTACAAAATAAAGTATTAAAAAAAAGAATGTTGAAAATCTCACCATTAAAGTACAGGATACCACAAGGACTGTTTAATGTGTAGGTAAGAAAGTTGTTACCAGTCATGGTATTTGGAGCCCAAAATCGGTCAAGGAACGTACGAGGCCCTTCAAGGTCAGTATCCAGTGAAATCCCCATTGTAGTGTAAACTAATAATAGTATTTAACAATGTATATTTACAAAGTTTCTTTTCGTCTTGTTATATAGCCATATAGCTATTATTAAATGACACAACTATTGTTTTTTTCCTTCGGAAGAGACTCCACACACAAATATTGGTACACACTTGATTTTTTCAACACACTCCATTTTCCGTTAAATGACAGGTCTAAGTACTTGCTTTGCCTCATCATTAAATCCTCTGTATTCAGCTCCTTGTTGTAATCAATAGTTTTTCCTGTACCCAGTTGTCTATAATTTAAAGGCATACAGAACCTCATTCCATATTGAAACTTTTATGCTATTTTTTCGTTTGTTTTTGAAGACATTATTTTAGTGATCTACTTTTTTTCCTATTCTAATCAAAGCTATTTTGGTTTTGCTATGCTAATTTTAATGCCTTAGATGGATCTTTCATCTAGTGAGAATTTACTTGAAAATCTTTATCTGTGCTGACTTCACAGTTTCTCAATTTCCTTTGTTATTTACAACCATCATTACTCATGTTTTTTTCCATTATTATTTGTTTCCGAGCTACAATGTCTTCTTTTCATGTAAAACAGTTTGCTGGGCAGTTCAGTCACATATTCAGCCACAGGAGTTATTAACATCATGTGTTGTTTTTGCCATGTGACAAATGTTATCAAACATCATTATCATCTCTTTTTATTGAGTAATTGAAAGATCAGAAAGTGAGAGCTATCATCAGTTTCGATTACACAAAATTGAAACACCAATGTGGATTTGAATTTTGTTGCAACGTCAAAATATAAAAAAAAAAAATTGTGTTGGTAATAGGTGGTACCCGGAGTATAGAAAGCAATAGTAGTGTGATGTTTCCACGCTAGCCTAATACACAGAACCAGGCAATAGTAGTGTGATGTTTCCTCGCTAGCCTAATACACAGAACCAGGCAATAGTAGTGTGATGTTTCCGAACTAGCCTAATACACAGAACCAGGCAATAGTAATGTGATGTTTTCGCGCTAGCCTAATACACAGAACCAGGCAATAGTAGTGTGATGTTTCCACGCTAGCCTAATGCACAGAACCAGGCAATAGTAGTGTGATGTTTCCACGCTAACCTAATGCACAGAACCAGGCGATAGTAGTGTGATGTTTCCATGCTAGCCTAATGCACAGAACCAGGCGATAGTAGTGTGATGTTTCCACGCTAGCCTAATACACAGAACCAGGCGATAGTAGTGTGATGTTTCCGCGCTAGCCTAATATACAGAACCAGGCTATAGTAGTGTGATGTTTCCACGCTAGCCTAATGCACAGAACCAGGCGATAGTAGTGTGATGTTTCCACGCTAGCCTAATGCACAGAACCAGGCGATAGTAGTGTGATGTTTCCACGCTAGCCTAATACACAGAACCAGGCGATAGTAGTGTAATGTTTCCACGCTAGCCTAATGCACAGAACCAGGCAATAGTAGTGTGATGTTTCCACGCTAGCCTAATACACAGAACCAGGCGAAATGAGTAGTAATAATGGAACTTGCTTTCTAAGCTGCCATTTAGTCTGTCTCTTCCAGGCATAAGTTTTTCACCGCTTTGTGATAACTAATGTATTGCATAATTCCAGAGCTTTGTTTTTCTCCTCACATTCCTTCAAAAACTGGTGTCTTCTGATATCAGGATGTGTCCCATTTCTTTTGAATTCCTCTTTATTGCTTATTTTATCCTAACATTCTGTTATTTCCAATTTTTGTATCCAAATTCATATTTCCATGGCCATTTCTTTTCTTCACTATCATTGTGTCTTTGACCCATGAAGTTAAAATACTTCACCAGTATCTTTTTGTGAGATTTACTGCAGCACTAAATTCCTTTTCCCAGTTGAATTTTCATTTACTATTGGTATTCTGGTACTAACATTTTATTCATTGTTAGTTCTATTGCATTTGTTTTCCTTAAACGTTTATTTTCATTCATCCATTAGGCTTCCATCCATCGTCTAAGTTTACAACATTCCTTGTACACCACACGTATCATCCACTGGTGTCCATAATATTGTCAAGAAATTGTAAACAATTTATTATCCTATCATCGGCAAATGTTAACCAATTTATTGTTCTGTATTCAATGCTAACCACTTCTTCCCTATTAGAAATACTACTTATCATGACTTGTATGTAATTATTAAAGAAGGTCGAAGGTAAAGAACACCCTTATCTGAAAAGAATTGTTTTATACAAAACTTGGATTTTCAGATTATTTATATAATTACCTAAAGTACTCTAGATTTTTTTTTAGTACTTACTGTCGAAAATATCAAACTGTAAATTAATATGAACATATCTGTGTACATTTTACAGCTTTGAATCTGGCGCATTGGGCAAACAGTGTAGACGAAGAGACGATCTTCATGCGGTACAGCGAGAAACTGAATCGGACGATGCCGTTTGTGTGTCCGATATGCAGTAAATCGTACACGTATAAGACAACGCTGAATCGTCATTTGAAATTTGAGTGCGGGAAGGAACCTCAGTTCAGGTGTCCGCATTGTGTTTACAGGGCGTCGCAGAAGAACAACATGGTCAGGCACATTAAGACTCACCATTCCAGCTGAAGTGTCATGTCAATATTTTTGTTTTATATAAAAATATACTATTTACAAAAAAGCACTGTTACATATTATTTTCATTTCTAAAACAACCCCTCATGAGACGAAGAAAATTATGGCTATAGACTGGCTGTGGCCTATTATTTGTTCTTCAGTCATGCGTTTGATCTACAATTGTTGTACTAGCTGCCTTGATACTGTTAGCAATAGTTTTTCATGAATTCCTATAAATCCAAACAAAGTGAAGATTTATTTTTTTAAGTGGCCATGAAAAATATTGTGACTGTTGCTAAAGAATTAACAATTTAAGACCTGTTATTTTTTCTTTTGGTCCCAGAATTATGTGCTTTTTAAGATATTTATAAAAATTGATATTGGTTTAAAAAATATAATTACAAACAGAATTAACACTGTTGCACACCCCTATTGAAAAATTATTCTGATTAGTGCTTTCAGGCTTCACAGCTTATCATCAGATAGGAAATTTCTGATCTGATGAAGAGCTGTGAAGCTTGAAAGTGTTAATCGGAATAATTTTTCAATAGCAGTGTGCAATAGTGTTAATTCTGTTTGTGTTTATAACCACTAACACATCTTTATTAATTAAAAAATATATTTATAACATGAATACATTGTTTTAATAAGCACAAAATGAAGTTTAGAATTATACAAAAAAAAATCTTGTATCATAATTACATAAAAAGTTACAGAAGTTTTTTAAATTCATATAAAAATCTGAAGAAATAGCTACAGAAATCGTCAGTTGCCAACACAGTTCAGTCCCTGGATGTTGTCTATATTTTTTTTTTTTTTTAAGTATAATGGGATTTTTATAATAACAGTGTATTATAAAAATGGCGATTTTTTTTCATGAACCAAAATGACCCTGAGAACGCGGTGTCTATCTTTCAAACAGTTTATGAAGAAACTCCTGTTTTTGTTACCTTGTAATTCCAACTGAAACCACCAGACAGTGGTAGAATTAAGAGTGGATCATTGAAAAATAACTGAAGAACAAGCATGGAAATATGAATAAATAAATATGAACAATGAATAAATATGGTTTCAGTGCCCAGTGAAAAATAAATCAATTAAAATATTATGACATGAGTTATATTCGGCCTTGAATCTCTTGTGCCATGCACACTGTTCAGTGTACTTTAGGATTTAGGACAAAAGCATGTGATTCTAACCCACATGCTTCTAGACAAAGAGTTGAATAGTCAATGTCAATAATAAAAATAAAAGTGATTCCAAAAATAAAAGCAGAGTAAAATTGGCAGCAACTGTAGTAAGGTTGAGGCCCCAATATTTGATGAAACTGCTCATTGTCGCATAACCTTTGGCAAAATAGCTTTCGGAGAGCTTTTACAGAAACTGCTATTGGACAGCCAATACACCTGTGGAAAATTACTACATTCTGCATGTTAGTATGAAACGGTTTGGCAGTTGATATTACTAATATTCTGAAAGTGTTTAATATTGCTTCCTCCAACTGTCTTAATTGATGATAGAGCTGCTGGTCACAGTAACAAAATTTAGTCTTGACAGTTTTACTTTTAGTAGTCACAGTCACAGCATCTTCTGCTCATGTCTTTGTGGAAATTTACAAAGCCATACCTTCGTAAACAACACACTATAACTGCTGTTATTCACCTTCCCTTGGTTGAGTTTTGTCATATATTATCACTCCACCGTCATATTCCACAGGGTCATCACTCTTCTGAACATGCTAACACAAGAGGACTGCATATTTACTCTAGATTCATACCTTTGTTTTCTTGTTATGTTATTGTTATGAACTGTAGAAGAATTGCATGTACATATCAATTGTATTCTTAGTTTATGTAGTGGTTGTCCATTCATCCTTATGTATCATATGCTGGCATTCGTAAAGAGGTAGGAAAAGCTGACTGTTAAATTTTATTTTACGTTGAGATAATGGGAGCTAAATAAATTTGCATAAATTGTATGCAAATTTTCATATTTAGATATACAATAATGTACTTTATTTTATGTTTACAAGCACGGATGTAAACTGAACATAAGGTTTCATAGCTGGTGTTTAACTGTCACAATTTTCTGGGCTAGGAGGTTATGAGGAGGTTCTGGGGTTAGGAGAGTCATGTGATTGGTCAAAAATTGACGAACAAGTACCTTAAAAAAAGTGTCTAAATAGAACTGCCTCAATGGGATGGAACAGTTGTCACAGCCCAGAAAATTGTTACACATACATAAAGTGTTTTGTTTTACTTCCAAAATATATTGTAATGTCGTTGTTGTATACTTTCCAAATTGCTAACGGCTTCGCATGCATGGGGCCTTTTGAAATGGTCACTACTTTCTTGTCCAACCCGACCACTCACAAGACACCACCAAAAGGAAGACGCATCAAAGGTGCATCATCCATTTCAATGCAATTAGGGGTTTACTAATAAATAGTATTGTCACTGAAATAACAAGAGACTGCTAACTATAAACAATATCTGGCTGTGATGTGATAAGTTATCCTGCTGGTTTTCACTAACCATTAAACAAATCGAGTGCTATTTTGTGAAATGTACCACATTGGAGAATTTCATTCAAAAATTTCACCTAGTTTTTTCTGAAAGCTTGTAAGTAATTTAAGTATAATCTGAATGGATTAAATCTTGAACAGTGAGTAACATTGTAGTTCCTTAATATATGATTGGTGTATCAATAATATAATTAATGTACCTGATTACTTTTTGTTAAATATTGTCTATCGGCCAAACAGGTCATAAATATTCACTAATATTTTGTTTTTATATTTTCAGAAATGGTGCCCATGGTGGAAACAGTGCTGTCAGTGGATACAAAATATATAAGCCCGCCGGTCTGGGAACGTTTTACTTGCGAATGCGGAAAGGTGTACAGCAATCGAGCGACGCTCAGGAGACACGAACGATACGAATGCGGCAAAGAACCGCAGTTTGGGTGTCCGTACTGCCCGAAACGTTGCAAACGGAAAAGCAATCTGTTTTCACATATCCGTATTCGGCACAAAAATGTGACAATGAATTTCCAGGACGACAATAAACTTGTACATTCGAATAGCTCGTTTCAAGATTAAATTTGTATGACACCACCAATTTATAGTAATTTTACAAAATTTCTTGCCTTTAACAAACATGATACATTGTTTTTAGTGTGTCACTTTTTTTGGTATTTTTTTTTATTAATAAATGACCATATGGTTAAATATTTATAAAACAATTATAATATATACCGTTATTTTGTAGTAATGTATTTTATAATACAGTTTTAAAATGTTTTAGTGAGTAAGAAGGGACTGATATTAAATTGTGGATTTAAAATATTGCAGAATGTTAATCAACTAAAGTCTGTGCACATCTTAGAACAAAGCATTGCATCTTTTGGGAATAATATAACACTATTACCATTTCATGTAAACGTTACTGGATGTAACGTAAGGCAGGGGTGCAGAATATATCCGAACGCGCGAACATGGTTCGGGGGAAATTTGGGCTGCCCGGGGAAATTTTTATCACTGACAAAAAGTAGAAATCACGATGAAAATATCAACTGATGTTGTATTCACATCACTTTTACAATTATTAACTAGAATAATTAATCTTTAAAATAAATTTTGAAAAGAAACATTCATCCTAATGAAAACAAAGATAGCAACATCATTCCTCGCAAGCAGTGACTCAAAGAATCAAGTTGCGACAGGCAAGGCACATTGTTGTCACCAGTGTGTGCATGCGTGCACCTCTTATAGTCTCATAAGATAATTTTTTGAGTAAATTAAGTGTCTGAAACCTGTATTTTATTACTTCTCTTTTTATTATTCTCCACGTATAATAAATTGTTTGGTAAAACACAATAAACCCACGCGTTAGTTTTGGGGAAATTGCCTACCGAGAAAGTTGTGTTCAGGGTTCTGAACATTTTCTGCACTCCTGACGTAAGGTAGAGAGTGAGGTGCATGATAAATGCACATCTCTTGAGTACAGCACAAGTGTGCGATACATCTGTCAACACACCATAAGCACAGTGTTTTCTAGTGACGTGTGAATGCAGTGTAGAGGGTCAGTTGTTGGTCAAATTTCTCAGAAATGTTGAAAATAACTTTGTCCAGAAGATGAGGCAGTCTAGAAATTGTATCAAATGGTCGTCAGGTATCTAATTACTGAAACGATCTCTTAAAATTAAAGAGCATTTCTGTTTTTACTTTACTGTTACCTCCTTCAAGCTTCTCCTTACTCTTAAGAATTTAAAGGACTGACTACAAGAAAGTTAGACTGAACTGTCTAAAGTGATCACGTATTGCAACTTAGAGAGTATATAAAAATATTGCGAATAAGATGGTGAGTGGCTGGGGTCATCAAGTATAAAACTTTCCAAGTGGTTTACATTGTGCTCAGGTGTTAACATTTCTTCTACAACACCGAAGATGTATAGTACCCATAATAGGGACGGACCCTACATAACCTCACCCATAAACAATAAATCGTGGCCATTGCCAAAAAGTTTGTTAGATGGAACGTTAACAACTGACATGACGGTTTCATATTTCAGTTAACAACTGGGAAGGTTTATATTTGAGTTTGTTTAAGTGATAAGTTATCCTGCTGGTTTTCACTAACCGTTAATCAAATCAAGTGCTATTTTGTGAACTGTACCATATATAATGGAGAATTTACACTCAAAAAATTCACTTAGTTTTTTCCCGAAAGCTTGTAAGTAATTTAAGTGTAGTCTGGCTTCCGGTAGTGAATTGTTTGAAGTCAGTTCTTCAGCCATGTGTAGATGTACGTCTGGGTAACTAATCACAAGGAAACAGTGACCCATGGGCCAGGAAACGAACCGTAAAATGCAGAGGTTTATTTTCATGATTTTTGAAAAGTATGCCTCCTTTAACAAAGTTTTAAATTTGTTACTGTAGATATTGTGTGTGAGTGCGTGCACACCTACGGATACATGTAAATTCCTGTTTCATTGTTCTTACTTGATAACAACAAGAAGTTCCTAGTAAATATTTACATGATCTGTCATAATTTGTGAGTACCTATCATCTTTGATTGATAGTTTGGTATGTTTATGGAAACTAAGACTGAAGAAGTGTTCTTTTAAAAATGTTTATAAGGAAACATAAATTATTTATGTTTATGTTTATTTTTTATTGTTTATGTTTTATGTTTATTTATAAAATAAGAGTGTTTATAAGGAAACAAGGAATTACCTAATATTTGATGAAAGGTTGTTGTAACGATTTTGATGTATTCTTATTAAAAAAATGACAAATTAGTGTAATTTCGTATTATTATTATTATTAACACTTTTTTGAAATTAAGAGTGGTGTGTGTATTGAAACATTTTATATGTGTGCATAAGTAACTAAATTATATAAGTAAAATTATTTATAATATGTGATACAATTTTTTGTGAATTAAAAATGTAATGTAGTGCCAATTTCAATTACTTGGGATGTTTTTTTTTTATTTTATATGAGAACAATGTTGCTATACAATAATATTTAATATTTCGAACTTTTTTTAAAAAAATAAAATGCTTTGTTATGTTTTGATAATAAAACATTTTTGTGTTATTTATAGTGGTTTATTTATTAATTACAAGTTTATTTGTTACTATTTTTTCTAATTGAAAGTTAGTATCAGAACAGTGCTGATGGTTTTCTCATACAAAGCACCGAAAAATGTTATTACATATTTTTCTTATATATTACACATGTTAATCATATATTATACATTGACTATTCAACGAATTTCTGAAATATGTTCTGTCACAAGACAAATGGCGCTAATTGTCCATGACCCTTAAAAGGGCCGTTGGGGGAGAACACAAGTTGCAGGTATGGAGATTGTTCCAGTTGGACCGTGGTGTGTCATTTGGCGGCTGCCCTCGCTGTTGTTTCTCTGCCACAGTTCTCTTTATTTGGTAGTGGAATGTAGAGAGGTGGGTCGATATACCTATAACAGGTATTTTGGAATGATTATTTTTGAGGAACGGATATAATAGTGACTGAAAAGTTGAAATACCTGTTCCAATTCAACGATAACTGAAAACTTGAAATACCCGTTCCAATTACTCGAGGTTCCGAGTTGCAGGATCCCCTATGCAACTAACGAATAAACAAGTAAACGAGTACTATGAGTATTACAAGTGAACGAGTACAAAGCCCCTTTTCGGTGCTGAATACTTGATTCTGCGCATGTGCCGATTCCCATACAAGTATGAAACGAAGCAAAACAGCAAGGTTCAGAATATCTCTATGCCAAAGAGACAAAGCTGGTTTAATAAATGAAAAAAATTCACAAGCAGAATGATCACTGTTGCACACCACTATATAAAAATTATCCCGATTAGCGCTTTCAAGCTTCACAGCTCATCGTCAGATCGGAACAGACAGAAATTATGTGAAAACAAACCCTTCACCCCTCTCACCCCACCCTGCTCACACACACCAAGCTATAAATTAATGTCCCTTCCCCACCCCCCTAAACCCTGTCCCACCATCTGTACAGTTACATATTTTTCTAGCAAATTCCTTGTGTTTCAGTGGTGTGTGTGTGTGTGTGTGTGTGTGTGTGTGCATCCTTTTAAACTTACCCTCTTCCTCTCCACACATGTGGGTCAGTCACACACCCTTATTTTAAACCATCCAATTAGTACTATGCAATATAATTCTTAATCTTATCTATCTGTCCTCTATCATTTACTTCTTAATTATGTTATAAAATATTTCTTCATTATCAAATTTAATTTTAATATTAATTAAAATTATTAAATAGGAGGTAAGAAAATAAATTACTTAGATTTAAACATAGAAATTAAAGATAATTGGAAACTACAGTTTGGGATATTTAGGAAAGAGTCGTATTCTGATATAATTATACCAAGAGAGTCTTACCACCCTTATAGATATAAAATGGCGGCAATAAATTCATTTTGTTACAGAGCTCAGAAGTGTTTAAAAGAGACCGAACCAAAAGATAGGGAGTTAAAAACGATAAAGGGAATTGTAAGGAATAATAATTATAACACCAACATAGTGGATAAAGTTATGAAAAGGGTTAACATACAAAAAGCTAAAATAGAACCAGAACAAAAGAATTATGCAGGGTCATTGACATACTTAGGTTCACATACTAGAAAAATTATAAAATGTTTTAATAAATACGGAGTAGATATAGCTATTAAAAAATGTGAAATGGTATTTGATAAGATAAGGAATAAGAATATAGAAAAAATTCCAGTATTACAGAAAAGCGGAGTTTATAAATTAAAATGTAAAGACTGCAACAAAGTGTACCTAGGTGAGACAGGACGAAAATTCGTATGCAGGTTGTCTGACCACAAACGTGGAGAAGGTAATAGAACAACGAATTCGTTATATGCAAGACATTTCATAGAAGACCACCATAAGTTTGTTAATCCTTTGGAAGAATACGAAAATGTAAAAGTAGTAAATAACACAGTTGAAATGAAGCTTAGAGAGGAGTTAGAAATATTGAAAGAAAGAGAAAAAGGGTTAGACAATTTAATTAATATTAAAATTAAATTTGATAATGAAGAAATATTTTATAACATGAAAAAAATTCACACAGATGTTGCATTTATACTCTTATGTTATGCAGATATGTAATACAGATTATAATAACAAATTATAATATTATACTAGTCATCAACTTGGTAAATTTTGAAAAACCGAATTATGTTGTGTTATAACCTATAGAGTGGCTGATAGGCCATATAGTACTTTTTGTTAATATGATTTCAGAGATGATTTTAATTTCACTGCACATCTAACGTACATTTTTTTGACAATATTTGTTGGTGCTATTTCTGAACTCTAAATTTCATTGCCTGAGTTTTGCAACTGATTTGTCTAACCAAAATGGAATCAATAATTTAATATTAAACCTGTGTCAGTTTGTTTACCCCTAGCAAAAACTTAAATTACTATTACCAAAGAGAGATAGGCCTATAGATTCTCTTGTTTCTTATTTTATTTTAAACAGTAACAGCTTAATAAAGTAAAAATGTAAAGTAACACTGTTAAGACTTTCGGCTTCAATTTATTTCTTATAACGAATTATATAATACATGTGTATGTGTAATAAGTATATAATAACAGGCATTTGTACGTGTTATTTTTTGGAACGGTTTCGTTTGTACCTGTTATTTTCAACTACTAATTTAGCAAACCTCTAGAATGTAGAGCCTGGTTGCTACTATTCCAGTCTACGGGCTGTGCTTTGTCCTCTTACACTTCCTGCTGTCATCTGATGGAATGAATTTTATAACATATGCGTGCTCTTTTTTTATACCTCAGATTTGGTTGTCGCAGAGGGCTGCCAACTCCAGACTGGCTTGCAGCGAGCACTTCATTTTCCCGCCAGGTGTTTTCAACGAACCTATCAGATGGCTTCCAGCTTTGAATAGGATTGCTGCGTTTACTCCAGGCTGGTACGAGGAGCAGATGTCTGTTGCTGTGGTCATAGTCCATCTGTTTGACTTTGATCATGTTTTGTCACATATCCATTGCTTGCATACTCCGATGGAAGACCATAACTATTCATAGCACCCTGTACACAAGTAATCCAGCAATTTCTTGGTCGTCCTCTTCATTGTCTTTTCTATTTTACTGCAGTTCTACCACTGTTTCTTCTTATCACTGTACCATCATCATGTAGTTTTCAGTTCAGTTACTGGTTTATTATCTGTACATATACCAGTGGCACATGTTTACCGATTCTGTGACAGTATATTGGAACTACAGTTTAATATTAGTTCAGAATGTGTAAGTAGAGAAGCATTACTAGGCAGGAACATTGCTTTCTCGTTTGCTGGTACCTTACGAGGGGAGAGTAACCATGTAAAAGCATGATATTATTTTGTCTCTGGTGGGATTAGAGCCAAAGCTGCTTGGTGTTAAGTGTGAGCCAAAACATTGTCTACTTCACCATTGCCAACCATATCTTAGTAATCTCTTGTTACAGAGGTATAACCCAGTTGTAAACCAATTTACTAGGATTATTGAGTGGTTTGAGGATTTAATAGGATTGAAGTGCTAGTCAGTATATGAGGAGGACAATTTCTTATGACTAAGTTTTGAAAAATTATTATTAATTATTATCATGAGGAGTTCAGACAGTGCAGTTGGCAGAACATGTGGGAGAATCGTTTGCATGATGTCCAGCTGGATTCTGGGCTTACTCGCCTTTAATGTGGGTAGCTGCTAGATGTAGTACTCACTTCTCTAGGTAAAGGGTTATAGTCATTTTGTCATATGGTGTCTAATGATCTTGCGTCGTGTGTGTGTTGTCCATTGGGTATCATGGGCCAACCAAGTCTTGTGTAACACAGGAGCTCTAGAAGAGAAGATCTGTATTATGGCTGGGAATGTGACTGCCGTCTGATACAAATCTAAAAATGGTTTATTAGCCATTGCATAACCAGTGCCAATTTATTGAACAGAAGGAGGAACATTACATGTATTATTGAATGGTTAGTGTAAGGCCTGAAGTGTTATCTGGTCATTGTTTTGTATTGATGTAACATTTTTATCTTTTTAACAGTAATAATAAAAAAATGTTGTAGACGTTTATAATTTATTTTTAGATTGTCCGATAAATTAAAGGTTCCATCAATTCACTAGATTAAGTATACAAATTATGATTATTCAAATACAGAAAACCAATAAGTTTTTACAGTAAGTATTAAAAATTATATTAATAATTTTTCAATAAATTACAGTAAATTCATTAAACGGTTTGAGAAACCAGAATATTCTTAGCATCGATTAATCATTAAATGCTCCAAACATATTTCTTGTTCCATGAACATAGAAATTAAAATCTTCGACTCTATTCTTATTGTCGGTGACTTCCATTACCATTTTATAGACATCGCATATGGCTGCTATGGTTGAGTTTTGTCACTTTGTCATCATCATCATCATCATCATCTTGAACAAGGATTAAACAAAAAATGGTTTGTTCCAATCCCAAGGAGATGGAATAGAGTTGACCACTCCAACACTTCTTCAAACATCGGACCACCTCTGTCCTTTCAGCTTGTAATTCCATAATTTTTTGGAGATTCGGCAGTCATCCATTTGGTTAAGTTGGTCCAACCATTTTAGCTGATACTGAGCAATTCTATCAAGTATATTCGTAATATTCAGCTTCTGCTGTTCATTGACATTCCTTTTGAAATTTTGAAAAGTATATGCTCCCTGTGCTTGGAAATCTCATTTTGGTCATTTGAACACGACTGGCGTGGAACTTCGTTAAAGTACAATTCTCAGACCCATAGAGAAGTGTGTGGGAAGGGACATCACATTCTAGAACGTCAGGTGTGTTTCTGAACTCGTTGATTTTAGAGGTCTGATGGTCCCTCACATATGATTGAACTTGTGCAGCTCCTTCACCACATTACAGCCCAGATATTCAAAATTACTGACCTGCTCCAAAACTGTACCATCTACAACTTTTGTTCGCATGGGGTCAGTTCCATGAAAAGATCACCTTGGTCTTCAATGTGAAGATCTGTAATCCGAAATTCTTGCGGAGTTGATTTAATGAGAAGCCTCCTTTCAGCTTCAATAGGACAGCCTTTATGATCGACAGGTAGATTTGTCTGGGTCATAATATTAACCTAGATAAGTTTTTAGTTTTGGAAGAGCACTGGCAGTTTTCATACAAGATAGACCAGCACGCAAGTCCATATTCACACTACATCATTGAGAGGGATATGATTGTAATGGAGAAGTGGTTTGTCAGGCCAACAGCTGTTCTCATACCCATGTTTTCAGTTTTTACAGTAGGCTCATAAACTTTCAAAGTCCACTTCAGTTGTCAACTTCTATGAACCTACCCCTACACAATAATACAAAGAAAATAAAATCTAAGTGTGGTTGAAACTGAAAACATAAATGGCATTTATTTGTTTATTATTATTATTTTATTCGTCTGATAATTTTTATTTAGTGTTTTAAATTTTCTGGAAATTATTGGTGGGACGTGGTGGTACTCTTAGCTATCATCTGAGGCCATCATTGATTAATTTTTCTAAAAAAGTTTCAGCTACACAAAAATTGACAACCGTCTTCATCAAAAATAATTGTAAACACTTCAGGTATATTGCCTGCACGTTCTGCAGGCATTTTTGTTTATGTTTGTAGAAATTTAATTATGTAATACTCTTCGTTGACAGTACAGCGTGACTGTAAATATTCGTAGTAGATCAAAGAAAACAGTAAGGACAAGCTTCACATTCGACCTTGGCATTTGTTTGTTTTGACTCTTCAGGAAGCTTCCGTTGTGACGACTAAGCTTTTGTTTCATTGACATAGTTGTACGCTCACGTTCCGTCACCTGTTATGATGCATTGAGTAAATCTGGGTCATCACCAACTTTGGCAGATATTTGCTCAGCTATGTTTTTGATATGCTGCATTTGCTGAAAATTTAACAATTTTGGAACAAATTTGGCTACTACTCATTTCATGCCCAAAACATTTTTTAAAAATTCCTTTACGTGACCCATATGATATACCAACTTCTTCACCAGTTTCTCTTAATAGTGATTTGGTGATTACTGAGCACAATACCCTTAACATTTTCCACATATTCTCTCAGTGGTTGATCTTGTAGGTCATTCAATTCTCTTGCCATCATCAGTGTCTTTACAGCCTTCTTGGGAAGCATCTGTACCACTCATAAATCCTTCATTTGGACGTAAAATTCTTGCCGAAACCCTTTTCCAACATTTGCACTACTTCAGTGCACTTCATGTTATTTTTAACAGAGAATTTAATAGAAATTGTTGTGTCATTTTGAACATACAAAAGTCACAGAATGTGCTAAAATGTGTTGTCAATATTCATTTGTTAAACACAAAGTATCTTGTATTTGCAATAATTGACACGTGCATCACGGATAGTGAGTGGTATCAACATTATAAAAATATTGTAAATTGAAAACTTATAGCACGCAAAATTGAGAAATTCTTGTTATTTTTCTATCACGTCTCGTGTGTGGAGTATATGGTTATTACTAAATGCACTTGTACTTTGTACAAAGTATTATGTTTTGTCTTTCTCATTTATTATATATCAAAGGCAGTACCTAACTATAACTATTGGTATTGTAACATATAGTAGTGTGTGTGTTTGTATTTGCAGAAAATATTTAGATAAAATAATGCTTTCTTGTTTGTGTATCTGTGTTATAGAAATGTCACTTTTGGATGTCAGTGAAATTATACAGACTATACCGTGGGACACGCTTAGTGCCGCCGGTGAATTTGTTTGTCCGAGATGCAAGAGCAAGTACAGTCACAAAGGGAACTTTCAACGGCACGTTCGTTACGAGTGCGGCCAGCCACATCGGTACAAGTGCCAGATCTGTGGTCAGGGCACGACACGCCGCAATACCTTATACCGTCACATGCGTGACAAACATAACATACACACCAGTTTTCTGCCTGCAGCTGGTGCTACACCTTTGTCTACTAATTCGTGACTGTGATTCTATTTATTATTCAGTTTATGTGTTTGTGAAAACTAATTTAAAGTGAATTTTAATCAAATGTCACTTTGTTCTATTTCGAATGGTTCTGCGTCTCATTCATGTGTACCTGTTTTGAATCTACGTGTCATGTGCACATGTGTATGTATAGTGAAGATAAACAGATGAAGATGTAGACTCCAGTTATGAACTTGTTTGCTTATAGGGAATTTATTGAGAAGACACGATGAAAGAAAACAAATGTACATCATGTGCCTATTGCTAACCCTGTCCTTTCTTTAAACCTCAATTAACAGACTCACAGTCGTGTACTAATAGACAGCTACTTGGCTTATATGTCAGTATATATACAGTAGAACTCCATTTATCTAAACTAATGAGTCCCAGACGTAATTCAGATATGCAGAAATTCGGATAATTGGGACAAACATTAGAAAAAGGTTATGTTATCCGTGGGGTCAGAGGTTAGCAGGGTGATATTATTATTTGCAATGAAATCGCGTATTTTATCGTCATAATCATACCCCACGGATTTATATGTAAAACGTCTTAATCGTAGCTTAAATATGTGTACACATCTCTTTGATGAGCGTACTAGACGGTCTTTAAAACCAATTAATTTTAAAGCGCCTGTTTTATCAGGTCTGCCAAAGCTTCACAAGGAGGGGATTCCTATTAGACCACTAGTAAATTTTACCACTGCACCCGGTTACAAAGCAGCTAGAAAATTAGTGAGTATATTAAAACACAGTTTACATTTGAATAATAATCGAAGTTTGATTAATAGTTGTGATTTTGTTAAAAAAGTGAAAGACCTGATGATTGAACCCCACTATAAATTTATTTCTTTTGACATTGTGAACTTGTACACAAATGTACCGGTGAGTGAAACCTTACGTCTATTAAGAACTAACCTTGTCAACACCAATAAACTGGATGCTAATTGCATAAATGAAATATTAGATTTGTTGGGAGTGATTTTGGACCAGAATTACTTCACACATAACAAACAGTTTTTCAGACAGGTGGAGGGGTTGGCAATGGGATCCCCACTCTCTAGTATTCTCGCGGAGGTGTACTTAAATTACTTCGAAAATTCTTTCTTGTTTGCAAACCCTACACATAATTACAATGTGGTGTTCTATGGTAGATATGTCGACGACACTTTTATGGTGTATAAAGGAACAAATCGTCAAATTGACAATCTCCACAATTACTTGAATGGCATTAATAACAAAATACAGTTTACTTTGGAGAATGAAGTTAGAGGTCAATTACATTTTCTGGATTTGACAGTAACTAAAGACATTGTTACTAAAAAACTACGTTTTAATATATTTAGGAAGCCCACGATGACTGACGCTATGATACATGCCTCATCGTTCCACCCCATTTCACAGAAATTAGCTGCATTCCATAGCATGATACATCGCCTATTGTCTATACCCCTTGGCATCGAGGATTACATCGAAGAATTAAACACCATTAAAGTCATTGCATTTAACAACGGGTACAATGAAAAAATAATAGATAATATTTAAAAAAAAAAAAAGAAAAAGATGAGTAACGCTATTAAAAATAAAATTAAAGATATAAATAATAGAAATGAGAACCTCGAAACAAAGGCACGCAAGTACATTACGGCACCTTATACGCATTTCATGCCAGGAATTTTTAAGTCAACCATTAATAAAGTCAACAACATAGTTGTTTCCTATAAGACCAGTAATAACATCTTAAATAATCTCCGCAGCCGTGAACATACCATTCTTGAAAATAAAACAGGAGTTTATAAGCTAGTCTGCAACGACTGTGAGGCTTTTTATGTGGGCCAGATGGGTCGGGGTTTTTTGAAAATATTTTCTGAGCATAGACCCCCTACACGAGTTTACAACTTTGACAACATCAAGTCAGATTTCGCCAGGCACCTTATAGACAATAATCACAGTTACACGGATTTTAGCTCGAATCTAATACCCCTTCATTTCTCCAATAAAGGGCGTTATTTGAATGCCCTTGAAGAATATGAGATTTATAAAGCACATAACGACGCCAGTACCAAGCCACACGTGTTGAACGACCAATTACAATATAAATCAAATATACTGTACGATACTGCTATGTGATATGGTCGAGATAAAACCTAGATTTCGTCAGTACGGCACGTGTTGGCTTGCAAGACACACCTAACATTGACGTGCTCATTTTTAAAACAAGTTCTGTACATAGTTTAGTGCCGTATTGTATTTTAATATTTTGACACATGTCATCATTGATGACATGCATTTAGTTTTATAAAGTTCTGATGATGAGGCAAGTGCCTCGAAACATGTAAACAACGAAATAACAACATCACAGAAAGGCCATAGACGGTGAGTTACAGTATATTTGGTTAATGAAGAAAGTTGTGTTAGTTATTAAAATCACAAGCAGAATTATCACTGTTGCACACCACTATATAAAAATTATTCCGATTAGCGCTTTCAAGCTTCACAGCTCATCGTCAGATCGGAAATGAAACAAATAACCTGAAAACAAACCCTTCACCTCCACCCCACCCCACCCTGCTCACACACAACAAGCTGTAATTCAAATGTCCCCACCCTCTGAGCCCTGTCCCTCCATCTGGACAGTTACATATTTTTCTAGCAAATTCCTGGTGTTTCAGTATGTGTGTGTGTGTGTGTGTGTGTGTGTGTGTGTGTGTGTGTGTGTGTGTGCATTCCTTTTAAACCTAACCGTCTTTTTCATCCACACATGTGGGCCAGTCACACACCCTTATTTTAAAAACATCCAATTAGTCCTATGCAATTTAATTCTTAATCTTATCTATCTGTCCTCTATCATTTACTTCTTAATTATGTTATAAAATATTTCATCATTATCAAATTTAATTTTAGTATTAATTAAATTGTCTAACCCTTTTTCTCTTTCTTTCAATATTTCTAACTCCTGCCTAAGCTTCCTTTCAATTGTATTATTTACTACTTTTACAATTTCGTAGTCTTCCAAAGGATTAACAAACTTATGGTTGTCTTCTATGAAACGTCTTGCATATAACGAATTCGTTGCTCTATTACCTTCTCCACGTTTGTGGTCAGACAACCTGCATACGAATTTTCGTCCTGTCTCTCCTAGGTACACTTTGCTGCAGTCTTTACATTTTAATTTATAAATTCTGCTTTTCTGTAGTACTGGGATTTTTTCTATATTTTTATTCCTTATCTTATCAAATACCATTTCACATTTTTTAATAGCTCTGTCTACTCCGTATTTATTAAAACATTTTATAATTTTTCTAGTATGTGAACCTATGTATGTCAGTGACCCTGCATAATTCTTTTGTTCTGTTTCTATTTTAGCTTTTTGTATGTTAACCCTTTTCATAACTTTATCCACTATGTTGGTATTATAGTTATTATTCCTTACAATTCCCTTTATCGTTTTTAACTCCCTATCTTTTAATTCGGTCTCTTTTAAACACTTCTGAGCTCTATAACAAAATGAATTGATTGCTGCCATTTTATATCTATAAGGGTGGTAAGAATCTCTTGGTATAATTATATCAGAAAACGATTCTTTCCTAAATATTCTAAACTGTAGTGTCTAATTATCTTTAATTACTATGTTTAAACCTAAGTAATTTATTTTCTTACCTCCTATCTCTTCTTTAAATTGTAAATTTTTATCCTTATTATTTACCTCATTTATAAACTCATGCACTTCTTCTATGCTTCCTTCCCAAATTACTAATACATCGTCAACGATCTAGTCCATAATTTTATATTGTCTTTATACTTAGTGGAACTTATTAATTGCTTTTCAAAATCATTCATGTATATTTCTGCAAGAATAGGGGATAATGAAGACCCCATAGGTAATCCTTTTTTCTGTATATAAAACTTGTTATTAAACCTAAAATAGTTCTGATTTACACATTCTTTAATTACTTTAATCAATTGCTTTTTATACCTGTATTTTCCCATATTGTTATCGTTCATTAACTTAATAACTTTATATATTATAACTTTCACTGTGAACACTTACTTTTTGGTTTTGTTTCCCAAACGTTTCAACGTGGTGTTCGTCTTCCTCAGTGGGATTTGAAATACTGAATGTCTGTAGAAAGTAACGGTTATGGGTTGTAGGTGTGTGTGGTGGGGGTTGCTGGTGGGAGGGAATTGGCGCTGGGATTCAAAGTGTGTGTTTGAATCAGTGTATCGAAAAGTATGTGTGATCTATAATGTAATTGTTCATTTAATATGTTGTTTGGTTGTAGTGCGTGATATCTGTATATTTCAAATTGTTCTGCTGTGTTTAGTTTCCTACTTTTAGGTAAGTAGTGTAGTATTTCCATGTTGTGCTCTATGTTTGTGCAACTGTGGTTTTCATTTTGTAAATGTGTGGCAAATGTGGAATGTATGTAGTTTGTGGTGAGGGCTTTTAAATGTTCAGAATATCTAGAGGAAAAAGATCTTCCCGTCTGGCCGATGTAGAACTGGTGGCAATCATTGCAGTTTAATTTATAAACCCCTGTTTTGCTGTATGTGTCTGTGTCTTTGTTATTGTTATTTATGTGTTTCTTGATGGTGTTGTTAGTTCTGTAGGCTACTTTGTAATTGTGTTTCCTAAATGTGTTAGCAATTTTGTGTGTGTTGGAATTGTAGTATGTGAGTGTGATATATTTACTGAGTTGTGTGCTGTTGGTTTTATGTGTTTTACTTTATGTGTTTAGGATACGTTTGTGTAGTTTATTTATTAAATCGGGATTGTATCCATTTTTGACTGCTGTATATTTGATTGTGTTGAGTTCTTCTTGGTAGTCATGTGTGTTTAGGGGTATTGAAGTGAGCCTATGGAGCATGTAGTTGAAAGCTGCATGTTTGTGTTGAGTTGGGTGGTTGGATGAGTTATGTATGACCATGTCTGATGTGGTGGGTTTTCTGTATATTTTGTATGTGTGTGTGTTGTTTGTTTTGGTAATTGTGAGGTCCAGGAAGTTTATGCTATTGTTTTGTTCTAATTCAAGTGTGAATTTTAATTTTTGATGTATAGTGTTAATGTATTTGTGGAAATTTTCAATTTGTCTTTTGTTGCCGTTGTATAGGAGTAAAATGTCATCAACATATCTGTGCCAATATATTATTTAGTTGGTGTATTTGTTATTGTTCAATATGTGTTCTTGTTCTATGGTGTGTACGAATATTTCGGCTAGTATACCTGATATAGGAGAGCCCATGGGTAGTCCATCTGTTTGTTTGTAAAACCTGTTATTGTGTGAGAAATAATTTTGTTCAGTGATAATTTTAGTGAGATGGATGATCTCTTTTATGTGTGTTTCAGGTGTGTTATTTATTTTTAGTAATTGTTCTAATGTAGTTATAGTTTCTTTTATGGGTACGTTGGTGTATAGGTTTGTTATGTCAAATGAAGCTAGTGTTGAATTGTGTGGAATGTGGACATGTTGAGTTTTATTCACCAGATAAAAAATTATTTTTGACGGTAGTGTTGTTTGTTAAATTTATGTTATTTCTGATTAATTTATCTAAGTGTCTAGCTTTTTTGTGTGCGGGTGCTTGTGTGTTGTTTATAAGTGGTCTGATGGGGACATTGGGTTTGTGTAATTTTGGTAGTGCATTCAATGTAGGGGGGTTTGGTTTAATTTGTTTTAGATATTTGATGTTGTCAGGTGAGATTATGTGTTTTGTGTTATTTATGATTTTATTTATTTGTTTGTGATATTTTGGGGTGGGGTCTTCATTCACTAAAAAAGTGAATGAAGAGGATGTACCAACAAGATAATTAATAACTTTATTTACTGTGATATTGGTAAACATGTCCTTAACATCCAGTAATATCAATTTTGTATATTCATTAATTCTAATACTAAAATTAAATTTGAAAAGAAATATTTTATAACATAATTAAGAAGTAAACGATAGAGGACAGATAGATAAGATTAAGAATTAAATTGCATAGGACTAATTGGATGTTTTTAAAATAAGGGTGTGTGACTGGCCCACGTGTGGATGAAAAAGACAGTTAGGTTTAAAAGGAATGTACACACACACACACACACACACACACACACACAACACTGAAACACAAGGAATTTGCTAGAAAAATATGTAACTGTCCAGATGGAGGGACAGGGCTCAGAGGGTGGGGACATTTGAATTATAGCTTGTTGTGTGTGAACAGGGTGGGGTGGGGTGGAGGTGAAGGGTTTGTTTTCAGGTTATTTGTTTCATTTCCGATCTGACGATGAGCTGTGAAGCTTGAAAGCGCTAATCGGAATAATTTTTATATAGTGGTGTGCAACAGTGATAATTCTGCTTATAATTTTTCAAGAACATGTCAAACAAATTTAATTGTTTTGACGTACTAACTCGTTTGACTGTAGCCAAGTTTCGTAAACACTAGACAGCAAGAAGCTTCACATGGATTCAGGCTGCCGTTCCATCCATTTTAAGGCAGTGTCAAAACAAGTAATTGCCTCATTTGCCGTAAGTTCCTTTTCCGGTTCAACTGAAGCAATGTTGTAATCGTCTTCGTGCACCTGCTGAGATTCATCGTTTACACTTTGGATAATTTCATCATCGTCCAAAATTTGATATCCAGGGTCCAGTGAATCCAACTTCAACCACTCGCTTATGTCGTCCACATCACACTCGGAACAGCCAGGAATTTGTACATTTTCTGGATGTCTTCAGTTGATACAGCTTCGTTTCTTCGACACTTTCTTTTGCTCTTTTTTCCTCTTCATTCTTGTTCATTACCTCTTCATTTTATTCCTGGATTTGTTGTTTTGTCAAAATTCCATTAATTTTATTCCATGCTATTTCCCGATGTCGATTTGGATAATTGGTGATTTGGATAACTGGAGTTCGGATAAATGGAGTTGTACTGTACCTGTTAATCTATCTTCTCGAGCAACTACATTCAAACATGGACGTCACATGTTCTGTTTGTGGACATCCACTTTTAAATCTTACTAAATACGCTATAATGTGTTTTGTTTTTAATTCTTTCATTCATCTGTGCAATGGTATCAATATTACAGTATTCAGTGGCATAATTAGGAGCTGCCCTTGGGGGGGTGGTGATGAGACTAGGTTATGTCGGGGGGGGGGGGATAAGACTGGGTTGAAGGTTGGACTGCTCTTTATTTTATTAATTTAGAAATATTGTAATCCTTTTATTTCTACAATTATTTATAAGCCGTATTTGAACACTTGCAGTTAATTTAGAAATAGGTCTACATTAGTTGTGGAATTTTGCTGAAGTTTCCAATAACTCTGGAGGGGATGGGATTGATCCCGTGATCCCCCTCGTAGTTATGCCACTGATGGTAATCATAGTGTTTTATTTTTATATATGGGTGTGTCAACATGGTACAAAATAAATGTTGTTTTTCTACTTTTAAGGATTATTTATTTATGTACTTTAATTTAATGTAATTTAATGTTAACCATTCCCTCTTAGCATCCTGTAGGTACAGTTTAGTGTTTACTCATTGGAAGTTGACTAACCAGAAAAGTCTGACTGTAAATTTTTTGAGAAGTTAAAAAGCGTACCAAATTATTCATGTAATTACAGGAGTTTGAAAGACTATGGATATGACATTTGAATACTTAATTCTTAAGGTTTGATACCCAGGCAACATTGTAAAATTAAGAAGCATTTTACAGCCCACAGGTCAAAATCAACCTGTGGGAAATTTGGTACTCTAGGATGTTACCAAATTTTTGGGCATTGAAGTATTTATTAACTCAACCCAAAGTAGTTTCAGGAAATTTTTTTACTGTAAGAGGGCCAAGAGTTTAGTAATAATATTTTTTTCTGTTGTGTGTATATTTTAAGTTAAATAATACAATTACTATGAATCTGGTGTTAAAACTATTTGACCTCATGTGACACATTTTCTTGCAGCATTTTAAAATACATGTATACATACGCAAAATATGTATATTGTTACATAACGCTGTTTTCTGGGGTTTTTCTTTTTAATGTGTTGCTTTTAATTCGTTTATCGTAAAAAGTTATTAAGTGTAAGTTGATTCCATTTGTGTAAAAACGGATTTGTTGCCGTAATCGATTCTGTCTTCGAGCGCCCTGTTCTTCTTTTAAGTAATCTGGTCCGTTCGCTGCTCACTCTCCTGGTTGCTGCCTGTAATTGTCCTGTAAATTCTCTAATTCTCTACAATGACAACTCTTTCCAGTCAAAATAATAATATTTATTTTTATTTTCAATTGTTCAGAAAAGGGTCAGTCGACTTGTGTCGAAACAAAATAATGGTCAGGTCGACTCTACTGCTCAATTCGATTATGACACTAACAACCTTCAGTAAACAAATTAATTGTAATAATTATACTAAATCTCAGGGTTTAAGGGTTCTTTGAGACTGCTATTGAATTCAGGGAATGCACACAAAAATACAATACATCACAAAAGGTAAGTAAAATTTAAAATCTTAATACTATATTCTATTAATCGTTGCTAAGCAACGACTACTGTTTCATGGCTATAGCGGGCCGCGATAATTCCACAAGATGGCCGCTCACACGTCTAACCTGTATTACGAGCTGTTCATTTCAAACTCACCCAAATTATTTTAAAATAAATGTTTTAGTGTTCACAGGTTTAGTTTTTAAGCTTTTCTTTTAATTAATGATCACTGGTGTCTGTTCTGTTAGTGTAGATAGTGTCTACGATAGTGTTGTGTAATCGTATCTGTAGTGTGGCTGTGAATTAAGTTTGGTCTCACCCACAGAAGTTCGTTCGCTCTAGGTAGTCAGTATTTTCTGAGGTTCTGCATTTAGTTTTAGTTTTATTTCTATTATTTCTGTTTTCTGGTCTTCCCCAGTATTTACCGCTTCTGTTGGTAATTACTATTGACTGCCAATGGTCCAAAAAACATTACTTGTATTTAATTAGAATTGGTTTCATCAGAGCACATCTGCCCTCTGCAATGGTTAACAATACAACACTCTTTTTTTTTGCTTCTTCATCAACGGTCTCCTGACCTTACAATACTGGCCTGTGATTGGTCAAAACTGAGAGTTCATTAGGTCACATGGTCAGTTTACAAAAATCAAATGTTCATTTACCTATAAGAAAAATACTCCTTTTTTAGCCTTAAGTTTCCTTAAATTTAAATTGCATCATATTTTCTTTATATAATTATGAGCATTTTGATACCTTATTTACATAAGTTGGTTATTATAAAGGGTGATTTCCCACCTTACAAAATTTCTAACTTTGGGCCTACACTTTTGGTTTCCTTACATTTATTTACTAATCTATTTGTTTCTGACATTATTCCTTTTATGCTGAATTTGTGGCTTAGGCCATTAGTGGTTTTTCAATACTATTTTATAATTTACATTTATTATTGCTTAAGCTCTGATTCTGAACCTTTTTTTTCTGATTTTGCTATTTATTAAACGAGTCTGGACCCTTAACATTATTTAACAAATGGTTACAATAAAATCCTTTAACATATCATTCAATATACTGCCTCTATGGCGTAGTCTACAATTATTAATTGACAAATAATATAATTAGTATTAATACAATAACCTGATAAGAACAGAATCATCCGGCATGTTATGTTTTAAGCATGCCTACATGGTTAAACCTTGTATTTTACAATTAGCCACAATCATTTGTTAACTGGCATACTATTCAGCCATCCCACTAATCTTAACCAGTACTACTAATCAGTGATTAGATTATTGTTCATGGGTTTTTGGTTCCTAATGCATCACCTTCTGATTCTGCTCATAGGCTCCAACTATTTCTAACAACATGGTTCATGAATGTTACCCATAAGCTTTGGCATGAAACACAAACATAACTAGCCATGCCAAACCTTTGTAAACATCTTAACATAATCTAAAACCCCCATCACAACTCACTATTAACGTGGTCCATGGGTTTTCTTTATATAAAAGTATTTAACCCACACTTCTGCCATTACCCCCTCACTGACACCTTTTGTGTTTGGGAATATCACTGGTACTGCATTGACACTTTATTAGTTGGGTGTTTGTTTGTTCGTACTATCTAATATCAGGGATCATTAGCTTTCACAGTCTGTTTCTGTTTGCTTAGTAACTACCTTTATCCCACACTCTTTCGCATTAACTTAATTACAAAAGGTTTGTATGTTATTTTATATTTATTTTACATTTTGATTGGTTTATTAACTACCCGCATTGTTAAATTCTTGGATTTCGTTGCCCATGACGTGTCCGTTACTTAACTAAATATCACTGTAGTATTGACGACTCGGAACACTAAGTTTTTTATAAGTAAAAACGTAAAGTTTTACCTTACAGCCTAAACCGGCTTTCACCTTTAGAAGGCTTCATCAGAGGCTGCCATAGGTAGCGTTGTCCGTCTTGTTGTTGGCGACGGGATAGTTATTCGAAAGATTGAAGCTGTGTGTGTGTGGTGAGATGTGTTCGAATAATGCGTGCGATTTCAATTGTGTCTGTTCGTTTAGGATGTCGTTTTTATTTGTTTTTGTTTGTTTGTATATTTCTAATTGTTCTAGAGTGTCTAGTTTTCGGCCTTTTGTGTGTACGTGTGGGCCGAACACACATATACACAAACATACAAAACACACACGTACACACAAAAGGCCGAAAACTAGACACTCTAGAACAATTAGAAATATACAAACACACAAAAACAAATAAAAACGACATCCTAAACGAACAGACACAATTCAAATCGCACGTATTATTCGAACACATCTCACCACACACACACACAGCTTCAATCTTTCGAATAACTATCCCGTCGCCAACAACAAGACGGACAACGCTACCTATGGCAGCCTCTGATGAAGCCTTCTAAAGGTGAAAGCTGGTTTAGGCTGTAAGGTAAAACTTCACGTTTTTACTTATAAAAAACTTAGTGTTCCGAGTCGTCAATACTACAGTGATATTTACCTGCATTGTATTTTTACTTTTATTATTTATATGAGACAGTCTTTGTTTTCTGTAACTTAAAGTTTTTTTGTTTTTTTATTGGTCTATGTTGATAGTCTAGGCGACTCTGCCTACTATCATTCCTACTGAATTGAGCAGTTCTAGCTTTGGGACAGGGTTACTATTATGTCGCATTACAATATGTATCCAAAATATAAGCAAAACTAACTATACTGTTCAACATCAAATAAGTTTTTCGTATGGTGGCTAAGGGTTTGAAGCATGAAAAGCTCTCATTTAGGTAGCTCAAGCATAATGCTGACCATCTGCCGTGTGGCTAGACTTAGGCAGTCTAATTTGCCTCCATGTGCCATTAACGATACAAAAAGGAGTCTTTGTAAAGGGCTTTTACAAATCAGACCATATTCTGCTTCCAGTATAGCAATAACCATTGACTTATCAACTTTTTAATAACAGAACTGTTTTCTATTTCGCGTAGTGTGCAAAATGTGTAATTCTGTAATTTTTTAGATATTTTTTACTTTTTTTGTATGTGTTGATTCTTTCTGGAAGTACTGATTCTTCTGTAACATTCATTTACCAGAGAATTTGCTTACCTGGAAAGTTGCAGAATAACTAATAAACCCTATTCCGACTCAGAACACAAGTAATTTGGATACAAATTTTTACCTCATTGACTGAGCTAGGTTTCACTTATTGCGTGCTCCATCAGAGACTACCAGTAGGAGTGCTGTCCAATATGTTTTTCGAGATGGCGTCATTTGAATGTGTGTGTGTGTGTGTTTTGTATGTGTTCAAATAGTATATGGTATTTAAATTGTTCAAATTGTGAATTTAAATCACACTTGTTGTTTTTACACATTAGACACCACACACAAACAACCACGACCTTTCAAACAAGGAGGTATCAAGGTATTTCTTCACGGTAAAAAACGCTACAGCAAGAACAGCATATTACTAACTGGCGTTTCACAGAATTTACACTTAAAAGAATCCAGAAAGAACATAATACACATCTAGAAAATTGCTCAGATCAGCTATACACAGATAGAAATACCATGTGAGAGACAGTGTTAGTACAGTGATGCGTGGAGCAGACTGACAGATGTCACCACATTCCGTGCTGCTGCTGTACTGAAAGTATCTGTACCTTTGACAGCTGAAAGCATCAGTTGAAATGTAGCCTCGTTTCTAAGTGATGATTCATATCATGAAAGTATTGTAACTGTTGCCATGTAACATTGAAAACATAAATTAAACATAAATTTACACATTTACGTCTATCTATTGAGATCCTCAGGTGGGTGGTAACCTTATAAAATAGTGCTCCTTGATACCAGGGTCATCTCAAAAGTAATTTTCCCTATTTTGTTCTTTCATAGGGAAATGGCACACGCAGGCTGACGAAGGTTGGAGAACTTTTCTTCGTGTGTAGTGACAGTAATGCTAAAACCTCATCCGTCCCGTAGCAACATAACAACACAAAATTTAAAATCATGTTCGTTCCATTTACCAGCGTGTTCGATTGCTAAGTGCATAATGTGGTTCAGTTTTTTGCTACAAAAAATGAATCAGCGGCTGAAATTCATTGTCACTTAGTTTCTGTATATGGACCTGAGTGCATGAGCATTCAAATGGTCCACTGTTGGCATACATCGTTCTTGAAAGGGAAAGGTTTGTCGAGCAACAAAATTCTTCTGCTCCACGACAACTCATGTCCTCATTCCTCGCGAGTCACGCAGAATTTGTTCGAATCCTTTCGAAGGGAGATTTTAAACTGTCCCTCGTATTCACCCGATTTAGCTCCGAGTGATTTCCATATTTTCCCCCTGGGGAAACATCTCAAATAAAACCTGCGAGGACAACGTTTTGAAGTGAAACAGGTGGTTGATATCTGGCTCCGAAATCTGGGCACACAGTGGTTCAAAGAAGGAATTAAAAAACTGTTTTTTACGCTACAGGAAGTGAATTAACAAGTTGGAGATTATGCTGAAAAATAAGTACATGTTTTTTAATAAAAGTATAGTTTTATTTTTAATTATCACATGTGTTTTTTATTTTTTCTAAATTAGGGAAACTTACTTTTGAGATGACCATCGTACTTATAGATAGTTTTTGTAACAAAACGTTTTCATGCTATTATAATTTTCTGGCATTGTTTTAATTACACACTCAGATTATGAAATGGTTTCCTTTTTTGCGGTAATATAATACAATCTTGTCTTTTGTAAATATTTTACAAGTTTCACAAACTGTAATTTATACTATATTTTCTTCTTCAGGTGTTGAAATTATTATCGCTAATTTGACATTTTATTGCAGATGTTTTGCGGAGTGACAAATTCCAGATACAGAAAGTGTGCTCTCTGTCTACCAACAACAATAATAATTTTATAATGGACTGGGATAGTTTTACAGAGCTGTCGAAGAGGAAAGGCCATTTTACCTGCCCCACATGTAACAAAATCTATTCGACCAAGTCAAACTTGGGAAGGCACATGAACTACGAATGCGGTAACCTGAAGCAGTTCCATTGTCCGTACTGTTCTCTGAAAACGTCTCAGAAATCTAATTTACAAACACATATTCGTCGAAGGCATCCGGATGTACCTGATTTTTTATAAAACAAATAAAAATGTTTTGTGTGTGTGCGTGTGTACTGGTGAAATTACAACATATGATAATTTTATTTATAAGAGATGTATATTTTATTGTACTTATGCATTCAGATAATTTTTGTTGTTACAATTTGTGTAACTTAAATATGTTACGTTTTATTAAAAACCTACGTTAATCTTAAGTATTATTTATTTTAGTTAGTATAATAATTTAATTTGTATTATAGGTATAAAGTTTTTTTTTGTAAAAATTACGTTTTTTGTCATTTACTGTGTATTTATAATTTTTCCATTACTTAAAGAACTGTGTTCTTATAAACTGTCAAGAAATATGAAAAATGATCCTGTTGTAGGGTCACCATATCTCCTCTATCTCCTCTCTTACCCAAGATAGACCAACAGTTCTTTGAGTTTAGTTTGGAATTATATCTCTGGAATTATTGCTTTTCCATTCTTTTTTTAATATGCGTAAATAGTTTTTTTTTGTGAATGAATAATGTTTTTGGTTGCCTGAACTCATCGTAGTGTAGGCCTATTTGTATGAATGAATAATGTTTTTGGTTGCCTAAACTCGTCGTAATGTAGGCCTATTTGTAAGCAAGTTGTGTGGATAAAATAAGGCTTGTAAATAACAGTAAAAATAATTGTAGGGGAAGACTCTTGAATATCTAATTTGTCCTGAGGAAAATGGAGAGCGCAACCTTGTAGCTAGTCTCACCCCCCCCCCCCCCCCCCCGAACCTAGTCTTATCCTCCATCCAAGAACAGTTCTAAGTTACACGCCACTGTGTATACATACAGATACTGTGCGTGCGTGTGTGTGTGTGTGTGTGTGTGTGTGTGTGTGTGTGATACAGATTTTTAATTAAGAAAGTTGTGTTAGTGGTTATAATCACAAACAGAATTATCACTGTTGCACACCACTGTAGAAAAATTATTCCGATTAGCGCTTTCAAGCTTCTCAGCTCATCGTCAGATCGGAAATCGGAAATCTGACGATGAGCTGAGAAGCTTGAAAGCGCTAATCGGAATAATTTTTCTATAGTGGTGTGCAACAGTGATAATTCTGTGATACAGATTTGTATATGCAGCTTGGAGAACACATGATGAATTTGTTCAAAATAATTATACAAAATACCCCATAGTGTAATTAAATAGTTAATTTACACAGGAGTTGACTATAAAAGCCTCCTTTTTAAGAAAAATTTTAGAAAGCTAAATAAATATTAAACAAAATTATATTCATAAGAATATTTTTAAATTTCTCTAATAGATGAATGATATGTAGCGAAACAGTGATAAATATTGAATATCAGAACTACTGTGTTTAAAATTCTGCCTGAGGCTTTCACAGCCAGCGTTAATGTTGTTACAATTTCGGCTTGCCGGGCTGTAAGGCTGTGCTCCAAAGTTATTGGATTCAATAACCATTAACGTATGAGTCTTAACCACACAGTATTTTGGTCACTGACTACGAAACCTCTGTCAGCATGTTTGCAGCCTTCTGCACTGAAGATGGTCGTCGAAGGTATGATGTGTTAACTTTACTACTCACCTGACTTCATGCGAAATAGCCTTATTTCCGTATTCATTTGAATCCACCAGTGTGTTATCATGCAGAATGAGTTGTTTTTAATTAACTCTGACAGCTGTTTCGACTAACTTAAGCCATTGTCAAAGAGCGAGTGAATGAAATTAGTGAACACAGGATGTTAGTGGAGTGTAGGTGGTGAACATCTGTTTAAGGCGTATCTGGAACATCTGTGTTGTGTTGGCGAGGGGGGGGGGAGAGTGTGTGCATGAGACAAGGGAAGGTCAGGTGTCTTTAAAAACTAAATACAATCATGAATGCAAAATATAAAATTAACTGAACTAAATATAAACTGAATGCAAAATTTAAAATAATGATGAACATTCAAAATAATATAAAATAAACTAAACTAAATAACAGATTTTAATAAAGGGGATACATAAAATTCAGTCTGTTCATTGGTTAAATTTTTGTTATTTTTTATTGCTTTTTTAATTTCTAAAATTTCTAACAAATCTTTTTTTACCTTTTTGTATGTTGTGTAGTAGTGTTATGTTTTTTGTGTCTATGAAGTGATTGTGTTGTAAGCAATGATGTATTAGATGTATTAGTTAAAATCGCCTTCTTATGTTCAGAAATGCGATGTTTCAGAGCACGGCCACATTGTTCGATATAACTAGCATCGCATTCTGCACAGTGTATTTCATAAACTCCATTTTTCTCCAGTGTGTTAGATTTTTCTTTATTATTGACTAGTAGTGAAAAAAGATTACGTTTGTTTACTGATACCATGTTAAGACCATGGTTTTTTAACCTATTATTAATCTTATCTGTTATACACGGAATGTAATTTGTTAAGTGAAATTTTTTTTTGTTACCCTGATCTGGCTCTATGGAATAAAATTCGTTTTAAAGTAATTTTCTTCTGTTTTTTTTTTAAATTAAAGAGTTAATTATTCTTTCATCATAACCGTAATTTTGTGCTATGGCTTTTATAATATCTACCTCTTTATTGAAATTTTCTTTGGATAAAGGAACTATAAGGAGACGATTAACCATTGCATGAAAACTGCTTAATTTTATGTGCCATGATGTTAGTGATTGTTTATGTATAACGGTATCTGTAAAAGTAGGTTTTCTATATATCTGAAAACTAAGATTATTTTGTGATCTAGTAATGGTAAGATCCAAAAAATTTTAACTTTTCATATTTTCTGTTTCAAGTGTAAATTGCACGCTACTATAAAAGGAATTAATATAATCTAAGAACATATGGAGCTGTCTATCTGTTCCCGTCCAGATACAAAATATATCATCAACATACCTTGCCCAATGAAAAACATATTTTATGTTGGGGTTATCGGATGTAAAAATGTTTTCTTCCAAAAATGTCATAAAGATTTCACTTAATAAAGGTGATAAAGGAGAGCCCATAGGTAAGCCATTTAATTGTTTATAGATTTTATTATTAACCTGAAAATAATTTTGTCCTATGCAAATATCTAAGGCCAAGAATAATTCTTTTTTCTGATCACTATTTAAGGTTAAAGTATTTTGTATATGTGAGGAACAGGTAGACAACAGAACATCTACAAGTATAGACGGAAATAAATTCTTAACATCAAATGAAACTAATTTTGCATTCAGTGGTAAATGTACATTTTTTATATTATTAACTAATTGTAAAGTGTTTTTAATAGCATACTTTGGGTTAAAGTTAATATATTTTGGCAATAATTCATTAAGTTTTTTACTTGCAATAATTCATCTTAGATATTTGCATAGGACAAAATTATTTTCAGTTTAATAATAAAATCTATAAACAATTAAATGGCTTACCTATGGGCTCTCCTTTATCACCTTTATTAAGTGAAATCTTTATGACATTTTTGGAAGAAAACATTTTTACATCCGATAACTCCAACATAAAATATGTTTTTCATTGGGCAAGGTATGTTGACGATATATTTTGTATCTGGACGGGAACAGATAGACAGCTCCATATGTTCTTAGATTATATTAATTCCTTTTATAGTAGCGTGCAATTTACACTTGAAACAGAAAATATGAAAAGTTAAAATTTTTTGGATCTTACCATTACTAGATCACAAAATAATCTTAGTTTTCAGATATATAGAAAACCTACTTTTACAGATACCGTTATACATAAACAATCACTAACATCATGGCACATAAAATTAAGCAGTTTTCATGCAATGGTTAATCGTCTCCTTATAGTTCCTTTATCCAAAGAAAATTTCAATAAAGAGGTAGATATTATAAAAGCCATAGCACAAAATTACGGTTATGATGAAAGAATAATTAACTCTTTAATTTTAAAAAAACAGAAGAAAATTACTTTAAAAGAATTTTATTCCATAGAGCCAGATCAGGGTAACAAAAAAAATTTCACTTAACAATTACATTCCGTGTATAACAGATAAGATTAATAATAGGTTAAAAAACCATGGTCTTAACATGGTATCAGTAAACAAACGTAATCTTTTTTCACTACTAGTCAATAATAAAGAAAAATCTAACACACTCGAGAAAAATGGAGTTTATGAAATACACTGTGCAGAATGCGATGCTATTTATATCGAACAATGTGGCCGTGCTCTGAAACATCGCATTTCTGAACATAAGAAGGCGATTTTAACTAATACATCTAATACATCATTGCTTACAACACAGTCACTTCATAGACACAAAAAACATAACACTACTACACAACGTACAAAAAGGTAAAAAAATGATTTGTTAGAAATTTTAGAAATTAAAAAAGCAATAAAAAATAACAAAAATTTAACCAATGAACAGACTGAATTTTATGTATCCCCTTTATTAAAATCTGTTATTTAGTTTAGTTTATTTTATATTATTTTGAATGTTCATCATTATTTTAAATTTTGCATTCAGTTTATATTTAGTTCAGTTAATTTTATATTTTGCATTCATGATTGTATTTAGTTTTTAAAGACACCTGACCTTCCCTTGTCTCATGCACCCCCCCCCCCCCCCGCCATCACAACACAGATGTTCCAGATACGCCTTAAACAGATGTTCACCACCTACACTCCACTAACATCCTGTGTTCAGTAATTTCATTAACTCGCTCTTTGACAATGGCTTAAGTTAGTCGAAACAGCTGTCAGAGTTAATTAAAACAAAACAAAAAATTATGAAACTTACCAAGTGTTTTTTATATATTTTACAAAACCTTTGTAGTAATATGTTTCACCAAGTGCCCAATGAGTCATCAATTAATATCGAGAATGAGTTGTTTCGGCATTTTTTTTTTAAATACAACTTTCACTTTAGGTCTGACAGCCATACAGTTGTGAGCTCTTTTCTTATATCCAGATGTGAAAAGTTAGCATAGTACATGCAGCCAAACCACGGTAAATTCACCGTCATCTCTGATAAGGTCATGACAGTTACTGTAGAAACGCGTAGTACAAGAACATTTGTCTGAAAAGTATAATCCAGCAGTTGACTATACAGCCTTAATGCCTGTAAAACTGAAACAAAAGTTAACATTAAATACTAGCCTTGAAAAAATAAGAATAGTAGTATGTTACTTGTTGAATCATTGTTAGCTTAGAGACCATAATTTCACTTTGTCCCATGTATCCTATAATAATTCAACTCGATTCGGGGTTATTTTTTAATGTTAAAGTTAATGCCCCGCGTTGTATGCGTCAATTTATAACCAAACGTTTATTAGGGGTTATGTTTAAACTGATTATGTTTATTTGTTTATAGCAATTATATTAAAATAATGGTTAAATTCCGTTTAAAGCCACACGGATGGTCTAACCTATTTGTAATAAAATGAAACCGTGTGTGTTTACAATTAACTTGAAGTAAAATAAAAGAGTTGTTGTTGTTTAAACTTAAATTCGTGGTTAGAATATTAAAAGTCTCGTTAAAACAAAGTTCAACTATGTGTGAAGTGTTCTTTTGAGGTAACTCAATGTTGAGAATGGTTGTTTCTAATTGAAGGTGACTAATGTAGTAAAGTAATTTAAAATAAAACATTCAAAGTTACTTGCAGTGTTTACAATGGTTTAACTATACTTGTTTAAAAAATTCCCTTGTATTAAATAAAAAATAGTGAAGTTGATTATACTTAAATGCTAGATTAACTTAAGTTAAAACATGAAGTATAGCAGTTGGTTGCTTGATAATAGTTCTCATCTGGTTGAAACTGGTAGTAGAAACTTCTTCTCCAGATTGCAGGTAGTCTGAGTATGTCAAGTCCCGTAAAGTCTGGACAATATCATAAACAAACATATGCTTTTACGTACCTGATTGTGTTTACTTGAAGTCCACTAAACTGTCAACTCAGCTTACAATCATCAACTCCCTTTGGTTGCAAGGTTATGTTACCTTGTTTATTAATTAGTGGGCGCCACACGGATTTATTCAGGGAAAATCCCGTGTAAAACCCACACATAAAAATTACTGGATGAAAAGAAAATTTAAAATAGTTGAATACCACCTTTTGGCAATGCTATTCCAATATGTTAAACACAACAGAAGGTTGTTTAAGCTTATTAAAAGAAAATATTCAATTATCCTATAAAAATAAATCAAAATCAGGTGATGCTGTTAATAATGGGTTTATTTGCACCCTTATAGTGAATTCAAAAAATAAACATAATGTAAACATACAAAGTCGTACAATTAAAAGTCAGTTATTATATGCCTCATACGGCTTGCTCAGAACATGAATTATAAATCTGGTTAAGTCCAGATACTATTTATTTTTAATATGAAAATTATTATAATCTCAGTAGTGAATTCTTTGAGACACGAAAGAAAACAAATATGCCTACACAATATCCAATAATACAATTGATCAACAAAGTTTTAGGTTACTTTTGCAAAGTAATTGAAAAAACGATCTGTTGAAAGATCGTGCGTTTCATCAACGCTTGCTTTTTTAGTGACAATATTTATCAAGTGAGAACCCTTACAACTAACATATAGCTTAATTACTAATAACAAATTTGTATAATAAATCGAGACGTGGTGTAATCTTAAATAATGTTTTTGTGTTTTGCGTCAGTACAGGTTATGGTTGCAAAAAATACAGGTTATTGCACTCAGATCAAGATTAATAATGATTGCACTTTTACCTTCTGAGTTTTAACTATTTAATTAAAACTTATTAATCACTTAAGTAATCGGATTATAATGATTACTTGGTTTCGGCACTAAATTCGCACAAGAACAGAATAATGCGATCCTCTTCTGATTAAAATGGATCGTGAATAATGACAATAAATTATTTTCTGTTCGTTATTCCCGCACAAAATTAAAATGAAACTGCACTTAATCACTGTTGTTGGTTGTGGATGCACTCGAAGTAATCGTTTCTTGTTGTTGAACTATTGGTTCCAATGTGCTATGTAACTGACGCTAAGTGTTATTAAAAAACGTGGAGATGACGGGCACACGCCTGTGCTGCTTGCTAGTTAGTAAAGGTCTGTCTCAAAATTCGCTGGTTTGTCTTTATATACCCCTCTCTTGGATCGGCTCTAGGTAAAAATGTTGATTACTAACTAATTTTCTGATTGGCTTTGGCCGGTGAGTCGGTGTGACGTGTCACTTTTTGACAGTTGATAACGGCTTTTCCTAACCGTCAAATGTTGCGGTGGCAGCTAGTTGTCGTTTTTGTTATTATTCATAAACAGTTTCCCGATGTACATTTTTAGAATGATGCTAACATCTCTCCCGCACTAAATACAGTTGCGATTGGGTTAATATTACTATCAAATTAAAGATTGTTCTTTTTCCTTTAATTTGATATCACTCATTCTCGAATTACTTTCACTCTAACCGACATTGTTATAAAACCAACGTTCGGGTACATTATTCTTACTGTCGTCTGCTCTTTATGATTCGCCGATTTTACACTTTTGGTTAACCTTGCTTGTATTCACATAACATTTTATTAATCAAATGTTTATGCGCGAACACCATTAATGCTGTACTGACGTTTTTTGCTGAACATTACTTGTACACCTTAATTCTATACATTGTAATAAATGATCCTACTGACTATGACATTTCGTTTCCCGTTAATTTGTTTTAAGCTACTATTTAACAATTAAAATTACGATTAAACCTATTGTTTTAATAACATTTTTTGTTATGTCAAGGCATAACCATAGTTCTGTGCATTTTAGTTTACACTTGTGATAATCATCGATAGCCATTTTACTGACTAATGTTTGGTCTAAGCTTGCTAAGGCATATCGCCTACATTGAAATTTGGCCCTAATAATGCCTATTGGTTCTCAGTTCGGTAAATTGTGGAGACATCTTATTTGTATAAGATTCTCTTTTATAAATAGTTCTCCTTTCCAACAAGTATATTTGATGCTGAAATACATCTTAGTTCTTACTATATAGCCATTGTTAACATTGGTTTTGGCATTCATTATCTACTGTTCATTGTCACATCTATTACCAGCAAAATGCTGATTCTGCTTTCACAGTATTTAACTGCTCATTAGTCCATTTTTTGTTTACAAATGACATTAGGTGTACATCAACTATTTACTGAATTGACAGCTGAATGTAAATTTATTCTGTCCATTAGTTCGTTTTAGTCTCAGTCTAGTTGTAGTGTCAAACAGCCCTTGGGTTACTGTTTCATGTGGCACTTCTGCTTCATTCTTCTTTCTTGGTTTCTTCTTTCTTGTTTATTTCGACTATTATATACCTATTTACATGGTTATACTGTTTTCATAAAATCTAATAACATACACTTAGGTTAGGTGACATCTTGTGATGTTACAATCCCTTGCACATTAGTATACGTGGTTGATACATGTAAATATTTATAATTCCTAATAATTCCATACTATTTGAAAATATGATGAAAAGTTTGCGCGCGCGCGCGCGCACATGTTTTTTGCAACTTAAACAAATGTGTATATTCATGTGTATGTTCAAAAATATTTTGCTACAGTCTATTTCTTGATGTATATAATATATTTAATATTTATATGATTTTACCTCAAGATGTATTTTCCTTATTTGGAACATGTTTCGGGACGCTTTGTGTTCCCACCCTAAGCCTTACTAGTTTTGAGTCTTGTGAAGTACTTGTGTGTTGGTTGGTATCCTGTACTTGTTGTGGTATCCTGTTTGAACATTTGGGAAAATTTACAAATATACAACCATAAAACACAGAACAAACTAATACCTGAGCAAATACAAATCAGTACAAAACATGACACAATTTTCAACTCAACATCGAAAGTATACAAAATACTAACATATACACCACAATCACACACAGTAATACCAATTTAAAGTGCCAAAGGCCAACAGGATATCATAACAACCAACCAACACACAAGACTCAAAACTAGTAATGCTGAGGATGGGAACACAAAGCATCCCGAAACATGTTCCAAATAAGGAAAATACATCTTGAGGTAAAATCATATATATATTAAGTATATCATGTATATGTAAAATATGTTGTAATGTTGGTTGCGATATATTTAGAGCCCTTAGTAAAGAGGTTTTAGTTGTGTCATGTTAGACTACAATGCTGTCAAACCAAGTAGAAAAGCAATTCTGGAAAGCTGATCAAGAACAAAAATGTGATTTGGAAGAAAAAAATCATTAAAATAATTTGTGAGCATGTTAGTATATATGAAGTAAATACTTTTTATTTATTGCAATAAAAATATGTACAAGACATAAGGGATTTCTACCATTAAGTATACTTTTTTCTTGTGATTGAAATTGTTGATTATGAATCGTAAATATTATTTTTATATGGTATGGTAAACATTTCTCAGAAAATAAAAAGAACATTTTATTAGTTGAATGTCATTACTGTTTAAGGATATTTCCTAAATATCCCTGCCATGATCAAAAACAATATACAGTTGGTGTGATTAGCAATATGTGAATACACGACACCTTTCCTGGCTCGATGTGTGATATATATTTGATATTTGCACTTTATATTTCCGTGTATGTTATAAATTTAAAGGTATGCTTAGTGTAAAAATAATAATATGATTAGTTAATGATTAATTCCTGTTATTTCTGTTTTGTTTTCAGCTAAACATAATGTGAATAATTTGTCTTCAATGCACCTGTTTCTAAATTCAGCATCTGCACTAGACAGTTTGCAGATGCAGGACATGATTGATTCATCGTTGCCGTACCAGTGTTCGACGTGTCCGAAAAGGTTCAAGTATAAGGGTAACATGAGGCGACATCAGAAGAACGAGTGCTTTAAAGAACCGAAATTCGAATGCAACTTGTGTCACAGAAAGTTCACACAAAAGACGAGTTTGATCAGACATAACATGTATCAACATAACATATAGCAGAGATGTGGTGATTTGGTGCAATGATATGAAATGCGCTGCGGTGTTTAAATAAACACCACAAGTGTGATATTATTTTGATCCATTCGAATCCATTTTGGATATTTTTATTTTTAATTTGTGATCGCTAGACCAGTAGAAATGTCAATCTTGACTATGTGTTTCAGGATGTAGTCACCAAGTTTTATATATTATATGCAGGAGACACGTATACTACATGTATCCAAACTTTTTCTCAACCTGTAGCTGCTCTATATTTGGTTACTTTCTGAAGACAGGTGGCCTGAGGGACTTGGACAGCTGTTGCTAAACACAGACAGTGGGTTACTACAGCAAATCTCTTGTCTAGTGGCTTGACTCATCAGCTGAATCATAAAATGCTTACCATTTTCAAGTTCTAAGTGTGTGTGCTTGTGCGAGAATGATAACTGCAGGTAAAGCCAGTGGCAGGCAGTTGGGTGGGTGTCCTCCTCCTCCTCCACACCACCAGGTTTGTGAGCTTGTAATTCAGAGTTTTAAATCTTCTTTCTTTCTTTTACTGGCTCTACAGCTCCTGGTGGACCTTCGTCGCTACAATATTCCTCCTTCACACTCCTCTTGCATTCGCCAATCATTTTCGCCTTTTATAGCCATTGTAGCAAAGTCTCAGGTGACATTATCTATTCATCTTTTCCTTGGGTGACCCTTCCTTCTTCTTCCATTATAATCTCCCCTTCCAGACACTCTTAATGATTCTTGTATCCTCCATTCTTTCAACGTGCCCCAGCCAACGTATTCTTTGTGCTCTGATAAACCTAGCTACATCTTTCCCTTCAATTAGTGAATCCAGTTCTTCATTTTTCAAGTTTAGAATGTACCATTTTATAGGAGAAATTTAATTCTCATCTGTAGTGACTCACTTATATTAAACTTAACTTAGAAATCCAATTTATAAAGAAATATAAATAATGACAGACATTACAATACAGATCTTCTAACGTTGTCTTTGTAGAAGATTAAAAACCACTCAGCATTTTCATAACAATAAAATTGCCAGTTTTGAAAACTGTAATTAATCTCATAAACTCATATGTTATGTTCTCTTGTTTTTTTCTTAATTACTGTACTTTCACCTTATATATCTCAGCATTCTGTTTATTGGTTTTATATATATGTACCTAAAACACTTTGTCAAAATGTTTTTGTTTACAGCACATTTCTACACTTATTTTTATACCTTGACTGATATTGTGACACATATGTGTAAACCTCGTGCTTAAGGTAACTCTACCAACTATATATAAATTGTGAGTTATGAAGGCTGAAAAAGTAAATTTTCAGACGATTGTATTCTTGATTTACTTGACATCTGTTTTAAGATAGCTTTGTATGGTATTTGTAATGGTTGCATTGTTGTTGGCTTACATCTTCCTAAGCGATGTAATCTTGATACTGATAGGAATAGAGACTTGCTGATGTTTTAACCTAAAGACGGAACTTGCCCAGACATGCTGAGTTCAATAAACAAAAGTTTAAAAACATAAAAACACGTCGTCAAGATTGAAAATTTTAATGGTACAGCAACTTACACGTTTTTGATAAAAGATTATTAGCAAGTGCTTACAGCAAATATCAGTGTTTATACATTTTTTAATTTTTGTTATTTGTGTGCATTAGATGTGCACAGACAATTATTTAATTTATAACTCTGAAAGTTATATACTGTATTTAAGTAAGCAGATCCTGGTAACAAATAGTTTTGTAATATTGGTCATTATTATTTTAAAGTTATATCCCTTTGTATCTATGGGCTGTGTAACTTTGAAGTAAGGATAAACAGGTGGGACACGCTGTGATTATTTAACCTTTTGAGTCCTAGGTTTTACAAGCTCAGACTAAGCCTACAGCCTGAGTTTTTTCCTGTTTTATATAATCGTCGTTGCTTCACTTTTCTTTGTAAAGTATGTAAATTGTATTAGGATTTCTTTGTCACATATCATCATCATCATCATCACCTTCAAGGATTAAAGCAAGGATGGTTTGTTCCGGTCTCAAATAGGCAACGATTAGAGCTGGTCACTCCAGCGCTTCCTCGGACATTCCACACATCTTCATCCCCCCTCGGCTTATAGTTCCATAGTTGTTTGGGAATGCGGCAGTCATCCATTTGGCAAAGCTGTTTCCACCAATTCGTCCGATACTGGGCGATCCTGTCGAGTATACTCATAATAGTCAGTTCCTGCCATATATCTGTGTTTCTTCAATGACCATGGGGAGTATACCCTGCCACGTGCCTGAGAAATCTCATTTCAGCCGCTTGGATGTGACTGGCCTGGCCTTTCATTAAAGTCCAATTCTCAGACCCATAAGGAAGTGTGGGAAGATCCATCGCCTTGTAGAATTTTAGGTGTGTTTATCCTTTACTTGCTGACTTAAGGGTTCGCCTAATGGTCCCACACATAAGGTTGTCAACTTATTCACGTCATTGCTTGCATTATAAGACACACTGTAGCCCAGGTATTCAAAATTGCCGTCACATATATGTCAACAAATATTTCACACAAACTATACACGAAGAAAACCATTCTGAAAACATACATGAAGAAAAATATTCCGAAGAAAACCATTCCTAAAAGTTGTAGTAGTTAAAATGTAGGGGTGCACTACCCTTTATTTCTCTTATTTACACTGAATTGTAAAACTTGGTCGAATGTTGCAAATTTTTTTAGACATTTAGAAAAAAAAAGTAATACATAAAGATTGTAATGCACTGCTAATTATGGGTAATTTTAAGTTTTTTAGCAGGAACAGGTTGTACCACAGCAGTGTCTGTGTTCAGTTCACAATCTGCACTATCTTATTCTTGTAAATCCAAAAGTTGTACAGACACAAATATACTTATATTTTATATTTAAGTATAAAATATACCTATGTAGACATATTTATACTAGATACAATCCAACGTGTGCTCAAAATTCTTCCAATTTTTAGTAATTCAGTTTCCAGCAAATTCGGACACACTTGTAGTTCTCTGCTGTTTTTGGGCAAAGCATGATATAAAACATAGGCCTATAACTTATCGATAACAGATTCAAAGCTGTTAATTCCTGAAACTGACTTTACTGCATCTGATACTGAAAGTTCAAGTCTATGATTAGCACAGTGCCATACAATAAGAGACAGAAATTTTTGCTCCAACACCCTTCTTGTTTCCAATCATCACAGCAGTAGCATCGCATGTCAAGCTTATTAAATTATTATTTAAAAATGAGTCTGTTATCCCGTAAGAGTGAAGGTAGTCAATCATACAGTCAAATATGCCCCTAGCCGTAACACTGTCAAGTTCAACCAAATCTAAGAACAGATTAATTGGACCATCCATACCAGTTTAAGGTATACAAAATCAAATGTATACAATCAAACTAGACTTATTATAAAGATAAATGTTTAGTTTTCTAGTGGGGCTGTTGAGGGGACAATTTAAAAAGAAGTAGTAAATAATTGTAATAATTAGGTTTTCTTTTTATATATTTTTATGGTAATTTATTTTTGGATCCAAGAGGTTTCAAAATGCCGTTCCGGGCGTTCCCCCTGGAATCAAGCCCTGCTTTATACCCTCGATAACAGCCGACCAGCCGACAACACCACCATAACGTTGGTCAAAAGTACCAACAAGTATGAGCTATCGTAATTGTTTAGACTAGACAAATCACTCTCCAGACCAACATTCTTTATTATTGTTTACGCTTACTTCAAGCTTATGCGGTGCAGTGTAACTCTGTACTACTTGATTTGGCTATATACAGACTATAAAATGATCTCAAGTTATTGAAAAAGGTGTTAGTTTAAAAGTGAATAAAATTGTTCAAGTGACAGAACTGAATTTAAATAAATTGTATTACATTTCAGATGTTAACGAGTAGTACTATATTTATTTACGATGGGTAGACAGGATATAATATTGAAAATCTGTGCCCCAGAGGCATAAGACACCATCTCCATTTTCTATAAAATAGAGCTTTTTATGTAGTGTTATTAGTGTACAGACTGGCCTCTTTCTAGTAGTATATGGCACTATCTCCTAGTTATTTTTATGCAGCCAATACGCATGTTTAAAATAACATTATCTCACATTGCTTTTTGAAGCAAACAAACTGTTTTTTAGCTGTCCTCTAAAGTACTGTGTATGTGACATGGTGTCTTATAAAATGAAAACCCTTCCCTTTAACCCCGTTACACTCTGGTGCACAGAAATTTGGTTGGTATTGTGTGTAAAGATACTATGTGTAACCTGCTTTATAGGGTATAACATGAAATCGCAAGAAGCAACGAAAAATCAGAATTTCTTTTATAAAAATTTGAATTCTTAAACGTTTTGTGTTACGTATATTGTCAGTGTCGTTATTATTTCTTTTTGGTTTTTGGACATAAAGTATAATTTTTCAGTTTGTAAAAATTCAACAATTGTATGTACATAAAGCGAAGTAAATTTTTTTATATTTATAAATGTTTTGTAAATTGCACATAACAGTCCCACATGTTTGTGTTTTAACTAAGTATGACCCATGCCGATTGCTTTGCCGTAGATAGGCAACCAAAGACCACAGTGGGATGGTGCCCGAGAGGTGAGGCTAACCCACTCTGCCAGTAGACTACTCCACATAACGGGTTCATCATTGTGTAGTTAAAATTAGGAGTGTATTGTGTAGTTTGGGGTGGAGTAACAATCTTTCTTGGGCCACATGCTTACAAAGCATAAACACCGTATTTTTTACAAAGCACCATTTAGGTGAATAATGTAGGGGTAATATTCTATAGTGAAATTGTGTGTGTGTGTGTGTGTGTGTGTGTGTGTGTGTGTGTGTGTGTGTGTGTGTGTGTGTGTGTGTGTGTGTGTGTGTGTGTGTGTGTGTGTGTGTGTGTGTGTGTGTGTGTGTGTGTGTGTGTGTGTGTGTGGACATTACTAAAATTTTAAACATTTTGTAATTCTAGAAGCAATTGTTAAAAACGAATAGTTTTATTTTGAAGACTGTTTGGCAATGAAGAACTGTTTAATTTACAAAACAGTAGTTAAAAAATTAAACATCTGAATGCAATGAAACAGTACTGATACAATTTTGGTTGTTTTGATGTATAACACTGGTTGATAAAAATAAGAAGATTTTTTTTTTTAAATAATGGAAAAGTGCTTTTACTCTAAGTATGATAATTATGGAAAATATATACGACTGTTTGTTTGTTTTTTAATTGGTTTTTGTAATGTTTGTTTACTTTTGAGTATATGTATTTGCAATGTCATATGCTTGCCCAGTGTAATTTTTTAATTTGTTTATTTACTGAAGTAAATTGTAAGGTGAGAGGACATACAAATTTGATTGTTTTCAACCTATAAATAAAATTTACTGGTTTAGACTCGGGAGCATAAATGAAGGCAACAGACAGAGATCTTACTGCACAGAAAGAGACAGAGCGATTTATTGCGATGTTGCCAGACTGTTTTTGTCAACTGTCACTTTCTTCTACCACTAGGCGCTTCTCGCCTGGCATTTAGCAATGCTGGAACAAGCTCCGGTTTCTGACTACGCCCCTTGCTTGAAGAACTGATACACACTAAATACAATTTCCCGAGCTTGTTTGTACAACACTTGGCATGTTTTCTCTTTGTCAGCCACATTTAGCAATAAAGTAACTAATGAAACTCACAACACTAAACACTAAAGCAAAAACATTTAAAAAAATTGTCAACAAATATTGCTAACGTGACACGAAGTGCACTCTCACAACAGAAACGAATGTCTGATGCCTATTGGCTCACAAGATCACGTGATAGTGTGTTGCTCATCACCTTCCTTCATGCTCCAGAGTCTAGTAGGTTTTCACTGTTGGATTTTCATCAGCCACATATCTCAGCTATATCTCCATTTATATACACATAGGCAATGGTGGGTTACCAATCCACAAATCCAGCCATAATTTTTAAATAAAAGCTACGTTTGAATTCCTGAAATGTGGAACTGTGTTCAGGTTACAAATTAATTACCTCTATTAACATTCTGTGAGAAAGGTATACTCTGTTGCAGTGTAATAATTGCAGAATGAATATTGCATCTGTAATAAAGACTTGTGTAGTTGTGGAAAAACAAAAATGTACCTGAAATAACATGTTAAAAAGTCAAATATATTGTAACTTACCGTCTGTGACTTTCTGCGACAATGTCTTCACTCTAAAGTTTACATGTTTCGGGACACTTGTCCCATCCTCAGAACTTAAAAGTGTGTTCATATATCATCAAACGATGATATAGTTGTCGAATAATTAAAACATTAAAATCCACATTAAACAAAACCACAATACATATACAAAGTCGAGCGCGACGGTACATGTACGTGTACACCGTTTAACCGTTGCGCTCGACTTTGTACATGTATTGTGGTTTTGTTTAATGTGGATTTTAATGTTTTAATTATTCGACAACTATATCATCGTTTGATGATATACGAACACACTTTTAAATTCTGAGGATGGGACAAGTGTCCCGAAACATGTAAACTTTAGAGTGAAGACATTGTTGCAGAAAGTCACAGATGGTAAGTTACAATATAATTGATTAAACAACACGTGGCTTGGTACTAATTTTGGATTTATTCCTTTTAAATATGTTAAAAAGTAAACCAAGAAAATGTATTCCCGCAACAACAACCTAAATAAAACCAGTAAGGTTCTAGTTTTACCAGCAATAACAATTCTATCAAGGAGAGACTGTAAATGCACAAAGAAGCACAAAACAAAAGCCTATCAGATATGGTAGTCTGAAGCCAGTTCCTGAAGTGTGAGATCAGTGCGTTCACTTCGATTGAAAAGTGTTTAACAGTGATGATTGGTTTCCACACACATACATCTGCAGTAGTGCTTTCTCAGTCACTGCCTTGACTTGCAAGTGGTAACTATGGTAAGATACCATTTCAGATACAGCTGAGGAAGCACCGACCACCTGCAGATGTAGCTGAAACATGTGGCTGAAGAAGCATGTAGTAATGGAATTAGCCCTCAACATCGAGAAAATCAAAACTAAAAATGTGAATTTTAAATGTACCGGTGTTTACAATTTTCATGTTATAACATGGAATTGTTTTGTTTATTATTATATATAAGATAATGGATGTATTTGGATGAATATTACTTTTGAAAACGACATAATCATTTTTGTGCTTAGAGCTGTGAATCATATAACAGAGGTATGTTTGATTATCTCATTGTACTTTTTGTGGTTTGGTGATAGTAGTGATAATATATATTTTTATTGATTGTATGTTCTGTTAATAATTTTGTGTGGTTTTACTCAAATGTGATTTGTTTTTACTCTTTCCTTTGCGAATTGGTTATTAAGTATTGCTTCAGTTAACTTTTTTTGTACAAATGTTTTTTTTTTTTATTTACCAAATAATACCTCCCACATTATGAATAACTATGGTTTTTACTTAAAAATATAGTTTATTTATATTTATGCCAAATGTTCACCCTTTTTGTGATAAAGCATCATAGAAGACTCGAGGCTGTCTTAGATTCCTCTTCAGCACTGAACAGACAAAATTATTGGTTTTTAAGAACCAAATAAAATAAAATGTATTTAAACATCAAAACTGTATTCTTTGCAATCCTCTCGGTGGCATGTTTTTCATCATGTTATAACCCCCCTTCTCCCAGTTTGCAAATTACTATGACTCCTGCAAATTGATACATTTTACCAGCAAAACTAGCCAACAGACTGCTCAGATCTTGAATGGATTAATTCAACAGTAGCAGATGTTTGCTGTTACAAGCTGTGTCGAAACATCTCTTATTACTACCATATAAGACAGAGGGCACCAAGGACAACATCTTCTCAGTTGTATTGAAATGGCTAATAATGAATACTTTACAAACGAGGTTAATTACTTGTTATATTTTCCCATTGCTGATTAGTGCTTTCAAAAACTGTCTAGCTCTTCTAAGATCTCATGCCAAGCCATCTACAGTAAATACTAAAGAGGCAATAGCATAGTATCCTATCCAAGGATGAGCTAGGTGCTTTAAAGTGCGTATCACTCATCAAGGAGTGTTGTAGTGTTGAGCGACATAATGGCTTCATTATTATATAATTCTGTACCATTGTATATAGTGTCACACTCGATTGATATGCTCAAACGCAAACGTACTAACTGTCATGTTAGATTACCTGTTAGAGAGGTAACTGTTAGGTTAACTTTTGATAATTAAAGAATAATTAAGTTGGTGTGCAAAGATAATTAACTTTATCATAAAATAATGTGTGCTTTGCATTTGTACAAATACAGTCGAACCCGTGTAAACCAATCTTTACAGGGGCAATATGAATTTGTTGATAATATTCATTGTTAACACTTCAACCAGTAAAGGATATTATCATGTTTAAGTATTTATAAAACAGTTCTGTTGTTAAAATCAGTTTTATGTTATTTGTTAATTTTTCAGTTATCAAAGATTGTTATAAATAAGAACATTTTAAAACAATAATCACCTCGTATTGTTTTAAATTTTTCATGCATCTTTACTTTTGTTTTGTATTTCTGACATTGAGGCTGTTGAGCCCATTAGATGTTTTTTCTTTTAAGTAAAGATGATTTTGCTGTGATTTGTCCTGTAGCAGCTGTGTTGACCTTCAGAGTTATCAGTGGTGATCTCATTGGCTTTACTTATAATAATTCTAGCATCTTTCAGTATTTTTAGTTATTTGTATTTATATATTTTATCAGAAAATAATAAATTTCTGTTCAACTTTATTTTTTATATCACTATTTTGTAACACGTATCCTCAGAGGTTAGTGTATAAATTGTTTATATTTAGGCCTATATAGTGTTTATATTTATTCATTTATGATTTATTTTATTTACTTATTTGAGCGATCCAGTTAAATAGAAAACTTGTCACTCAACAAATTTTATGCAAAAACCTTTAAAACACTTAATGATTTTGTGTTAATTTTTTATAGGCCTATATTTTTATTTTTAAATATTCTTATTGTTAGTGATTTTAGTCATAGTTTCTGAGGATTAACAAAACTATATATATGTTTATATAACTAAAACATTAAAAGTGAAATTCCCTTGGTGAAGAGTCTGACAGAATGAATTTCCAGATTATCTGTTGATGTTATGTGTGTTCCATATATTCAGATGCTCTTGCCATTTGACCACTAATTCCTCTTAATGTAAAGCATTTTGTTTACAAAGTAATAGAATAGCAAGTAATTTTTAAATGTGTTGTATAATAATTTGTTGTTGTGTAAAGGGAAATGTATGCAAATTGTGGTTTTGTAAACATGGGTATAAACATAATCAAAAAGTGTTTGTGTGTATGCTGTCCTTAATTCGTTTATTATGTTTCAGTTTATATTTTGTTTTAATCGTTCATATATTTACTTTTTTTTCAGATTGCTTAGTCGATGGAAACGGTTTGGACACATTTTGGTCATCGCTAGACGATAACGTCCACATTTGTGGAAAGTGTTCACGGACGTACAAATACAGACGCAGTCTGTTGCGTCATCTCACCTATGAGTGCGGTGTAGAACCAAAGTTCCATTGTCCGTACTGTCAGCATTCGTGTCATCAAAAAGTTAACCTTTATTTGCACCAAAGAAAGTCTCATCCAAACGAACCTGTCGTCAAGTTTTAGTGTTCGGCATTGCTTGCCGTTGACACAATGTTCTTTTGTAGAGCATTGCGTGTTCTGGTTTGGAACATTTGTTAAGCGATATTGTTCTTTTGTTTTATAAATTCTGATTTCAGTACAAATTTTTTGTTTTAGTTTTGTAACTTCTGGTTTCAGTACAAATTTTTTCAGACATGGCTGTGTGTATATGAAATTTTTGCACAGAATGAATTTTTGTTTAATTTAATTTTTGAGTACTTTATTTGTTCTTCCTTTATTTGTACTACTGTCTAATAGATATTTAAGTTCGTGTATTGCACAATGTGGACATGGAGTGATTACTCACTGTAAGCAGGACAAGTGAGAAGAGTCTAACGGAGAAGCTACAAAGTTTTGTATAGCATTGTCATGTATCATATTCTGCCACATGGCAGTCCACCAGACACCGCTAACATCTCCAGGTTTGAACCTTCATCACTTCACATGGCACCCAGCACGTGGTATAAAAGAGCAGAAACCTTCTCTTTCTCTCTCTCTTCTTCTTACCGTCCACTTTCGCTCTAAAACTGTTGTTAGTAGTCCTCACAGTATGTCCAATACAGATGTCCTACCGCCTCCTTAAAACACAGTGAAGTGTTCTAACCTATATGATTCTTTCGAACGCCTATCTGTTGCTTGTTCTTTGATCAACCTCAAAATACGTATTTCCATTGCATTAGTCACATCTCAATCCCTGTATGTATAATCTCTCTATCCCCCTCTCCCTCTCTCTCTGTTTCCATACTTCAGTGTATCTGAGTTCTTGTCTTCCTGGGTTTAACACAGAGGTTCCCAAACTTTTCACTCTGCAGACCTCCCCAAAAAATTAATTAATTATATCAAACATAGTTTAGTGTGAACAATGAAGCTGCTTTTAAACAATTCGCTCTGCAATATTAGGTTTAATGTCTGATAATTTCAATAATAAGTCACTCTCAACATCAAGTTTATTTCTTGACTTTGCCAACCTTGGCTCTATCTTTCCAGCCACACGTGTCGAAATCCAGCTACTTAGGCGTAAAACTAGCTAGACGGAAAAACTTTTGTGCTTCTACTAATTGTTTTAAGATAATAAAATTTAGATTTTAGAGCATAAAAAATCTGAGTAAATTATGGTGTATTCTATTTTTTCTTATAAGTGTCCGCGGACCCCCTGAAGAATTGTCGCAGACCCCCAGTGGACTCAGACTCTACTTTGGAAACCACTGGTTTAACACATTGAGTCCTAGCCACCTTGGAGGACTGTCTATTCTGCTGTGGTCTGAGCATATTAACATAAATTAGAACGTAATTTTAAAAATTCAACTTTTTATTTATCACCAATGTACATGTACTCCCTGAAAGCTTATCATCTTTTTTTTTTAGGCTTCTTGATTAGACAAGTCTCCGGCTGTTTTGGGGCTAGCCCCAATTTGGATTGACTGAATAGGGAATTTATATGCCATTACAGAGCAGAGCGGAGAATGGTGGAGGCACTTAGTAGAGAGAGAATGGTTAGTGTAGTTGTGTGTGATGCAGTGTACCAGGACAATTGTAGTGGAGGGATGTTGGTGGAAGAGGTAGTGCCAAACAAAAGACTACGATAGGCCTGTCACCTGGTGCTGATCGTCAGAGAAGGAGGGAGACTACTAAGAGTGTAGAAATAACTTACATCATCCTCTTTTGTATGATATATGTCCAATAGTATATCAAATGTATTTCATTATAGTATCCAAATTACAGCATTTTCAAGTCTTAAATTTTTTCACACCGATATTTGCACATCGACAGACTATAAATTTGTCAATGAGTTAAGTTATTCCTTATGATGTGAGAGTGGAATGATGTGGACAAGTAATGCTGCTCATCTATAGGCCTGAATATTTTAACCATGTAACCACGTCTCTGTTGTGGAATTTCTCTGGTCTTTTTTTTTTTGACAGTAAGCTGTATTGACATCTTACTGGTCAGCACTCGACACTAGTACCAGGGCCGTTTCTGTTGGTAGTCTGCGTGTAAAACTTTGTATAGTTATATATTTTGTATGTGTTGTCCCCTAACGTTATTAGTCACTATGCCAAGTACTATGGAACACAAAATCAGAGAAGTCCTGAGTATTCATTAACATCCGTTCTGCCTGACCACATACTCACAAGATTGCTTTGTATAGTTGATGGATTTATACTGACCCCTTCATGCAACTGTTTGCCCATAAGGTTTGTATACACATAATAATACATAATTTTTTATTAATTTTGAATTTCACTTTACTTTCTATCTACTACAGCCCAAAATCACCTTTGACCTCAAATCACAATTTGTTTCTCCCATTTCTGTCCGTAAATATCTCTGTCTAGAACCTGATATGCATCTTTTTAATTTCTTAGATTTTGTTGCCCGTGATGTGTCCATTGATTAACTAATTATAAGTGTAATACTACTGCCTCGGAACACTGCGTTTTTTATTGGTAAAAAATGTAAAATTTTTACTCTATCGCGTGAACCAGTTTTCACTTATTATAAGCTTCGTCTGCCTCTGCATAATTTATAATAAGCGAACACTGATTCAGGGTATAAGGTAAAAATTTTACATTTGTACCGATAAAAAACTTAGTGTTCTGAGTCAGTAGTATTATACATAATTAGTCATCTTTTTAATAATATTAATGAAGAAAGTTGTGTTAGTGGTTAAAATCACAAACAGAATTATCACTGTTGCACAGTGATAATTCTGTTTTTAATAATATCTTCTACATTCCTTTCACTACTGTTTCTTTGATGTTCCTGTGCTTTTTAGACATTCCACGTATCATCCTTTTGGGCTTTTAGTCTCATCCATTTGGGTAATTTTTGTCCCGTTTTATTTTCGAAGATTTCAAGTATCGTACTGTATATTCTTTCTTTGAATAAACCTCGTGACTTCTGTATTGTTCTCTGGCCATAAGTAGTTAAACGTTATAAATGTTGGTGCTTCACATTTCTCATGGGAAGAAAAAAAAAAAGAAATATGTTGTAAATCCTAAAGTATATAATTGTTACTGAGAGCATTTGTATATTAAAGTAAGACTTAATTCGTAATCGTATTAAAAACAACACTTGAAATGTTGAAATATTTGTGTTCTAATTATGTAAAATCCACATGTCATCTATTGGTAATTTGATTTTTGAAGGAAAGTTTCACCTGTACCAGACGTTTTCAGGGAAAAAAATTCTTAAATGACAAAATAAGAACTGATAGAAACACTATTCCATCTGTCCAGTGTGTATCGCAGAGGGAGATCTTAAGATGGAAGCGACCTCTAAAGACTGAGGGCAGTGTATGTTTGGTTATCTTTCTGTAGCATATGTTACAGTATATCTTAAGGTGGCAGCCTCATGATTCTTTTATGTAACTACAGACTGGTGGCAACTGTCTGTAGTACACTCAACTGTCTGGTGTACAACTGTGTACACTCAAGATCTTAAAGAGAAGATTGTTCTCTTTTAGGCAGATCTGCCTAAATCCTGGAATTGCCAAAGTAGTAGAAGTCATTTTTGCCTTCAAAACTTTGGTGTATAACACACATTATATTATAAGACTTCAAAACAGAAATACACTCTGTAATAACAGTAGCTTACTTATCAATAACATAGTGATTTCATTAATGGTCAGAACATCATGAGAAGGATCTTTAGTTTCTGGAGAAAGGACTGTGTACCTCTGGACCAGGGTTTTAAATGAGTAACAATATCTCCTATTATGCGTACACAATGTGGTCTCACTTGGATGGCTGGAAGGTGATTGTCCAGATAAAGTGTCACTTTCACATTATGGCCTCCATGAATGAGGACGTAATACTCATGAGCTGTATAAAAGCATTTTGTAGTTAGTTCACACAAGCGTGCATGCGCGTGCGCTCACACACACACACCAGTATTTTAAGGGTCAGTCCACAGGGTATGAAATCTGAAAAATCCCCACCCCTCGCCAAATTTTGAAGAAACATTTTCTATAGTCTTAATAATAAACTCCTTCTGTACTATCAAAATAACTTTGAAAATACAGTGTATGTTGATGTTGTAAGCTGTGTGGCCATTACTATACTTCAGCTACCATCTAGGTATAGTGTTACAGCCTCTTGTTTCCACAGGTTGAGTTGACCTGAAGAGTGAAAGATGTACCTTGATTTTATTCTGTACCCAGGTACCATGAAATTGCAGTATTTCAACAGTCTTAGTATAATCTATCTAAATAAGGCCATCGGTACTACTAAACACTTTCACACATTGTTCATGTGATTCCTGTACGTCTTACTGCATACGTGGATACTGATAACTCGCATTCCAGCTGTAGATCATCACCACTGGAATAAGCAGTTATGGAAACTGTTTTGTTATAGCTGATGTAATATACCCTAACATCCAGCAGTGAAAGAGATAAGAGAGTTGATCAAATATAAACATTTTTTTATAGTAGCAGTGGGTAGTTATTGGCTGGACTTGTGCACTGCTATGCTCTTGTTTGTAAAGTGATTTGTTTAATTGATCCCATGGTGAGTGAACAGGAATTATATGTGTCCATTGTGCAATGTGTAATTATCAAGTTTTTAATATGAGAAGTTGTTAAATCAGCTGAAATTCTGTGCAGATTGTGAGCACAATTTGGCAATGATACACTTTTGAAGACTTAAAAGTGTACAAATGGGATAAGTTTTTCTGCAGATGTCAGAAAGACGTTTCTAGCGTCACCTATGCATGTCGTCCCAGAAACCGCATTATACCACAAAATATTTTGCAATAACGTATTCAAACGATCGACAAAAATCTGTTCATGAAATTAGTGCAGTTAACTTCAATAAGTTGTGGAAGTGTACAGACAATAATGAAAATATCGGTATGGAGAACCATATATGACTTCCATGTTCTAAGAGTTATATTTAAAATCATTTTATGAAATATTTCCATAGGAACTACTTCTTTCTTTAGCCTTAACCACAGTACTATGGTCACTAACGTATACCACCTCATGTTAACGCACTCGATTTTCACTGATGATGGCAGTTGATGGCACTGGCGAAACCCACAGTACTATGGTCACTAACGTATACCACCTCATGTTAACGCACTCGATTTTCACTGATGATGGCAGTTGATGGCACTGCCGAAACGTCTGGTTTTGCAGAAAACATTGGACCACGGCCAAAAAGCCCGGGAAGGAATTTTAACAACAAACTACTTCTTTGTAGGTGATAACGTAGTACACATATAAAAAATTATCCCCTCCCCCTTCAACTACCTTTTTCATTTATAGATATTTCATCTACCTTTCTACAGTGGATTATTATGACCTTCTTTTCAGGATACTTTATTTATCAAAATTAAGTACTTTACTCTTGTTAAAACGTAAAATGTTACAGGTAAACTACCCCTTCCCCTTAACCGATCTTCGCCAAAATTGAGTCCTCTACAACTCTGGCACACATGCAAAAAATTATTTGATTCTGTTTGAATTTGCGCCAGTTATCGTTCACCATAGAAAAAATTCCACACACACACACACACACACACACACACACACACACACACACACTTTTTGAAAAATGGCTTTTCTTCACGTTTTGAGGGTAGTACAATCAGAATCAGCCCTTATCTCGAACACGATTTTTTCACCATCACCATACTTTTATTTCCTTATAGAACATGGAAGTAAAAAAGAGATAAAGTTATACAAAGTCTCTGCAAGATGACGATCAAAAATTGTGAATGTGAATCATAAAGGCCTAAGTGTGAAATTGTCAGAGGCTTTTGGATCGCTTTGCAGCAGAGGGAGACTCATTTTTCATGCGCATTCGCACATGTGTGTGAATGTGAATCACAAAGGCTTAAGTGTGAAATTGTCAGAGGCTTTTGGATCACTTTGCAGCAGAGGGAGACTCATTTTTCATGCGCATTCGCACATGTGATGGAAGTGTGGGTACAGCAGTATACTCCTGAAACCAGAGGTCATATAAGAGGTAACCAGAGGTAGTGTGCAAAAGATGAAACAACTCCAGTGAAGGTGAAAACATGTTTGTCTGCTGGCAAGGGTTCTTATACTGTCTTTTGGGATGCTAAAGGTAATGTTTTTACTCGAACAATGAAAAATGAATGCTTCATACTACTGTGAACTGTTGGGCAAGTTTAGAGAGGCTTATCACTCTATAATGAATGCTTCATACTACTGTGAACTGTTGGACAAGTTTAGAGAGGCTTATCACTCTAAAATGAATGCTTCATACTACTCTGAACTGTTGGGCAAGTTTAGAGAGGCTTATCACTCTAAAATGAATGCTTCGTACTACTGTGAACTGTTGGGCAAGTTTAGAGACGCTTATCGCTCTAAAATGAATGCTTCATACTACTCTGAACTGTTGGGCAAGTTTAGAGAGGCTTATCACTCTAAAATGAATGGTTCATACTACTGTGAACTGTTGGGCAAGTTTAGAGACGCTTATCGCTCTAAAATGAATGCTTCATACTACTGTGAACTGTTGGGCAAGTTTAGAGAGGCTTATCACTCTAAAATGAATGGTTCATACTACTCTGAACTGTTGGGCAAGTTTAGAGAGGCTTATCATTCTAAAATGAATGCTTCATACTACTCTGAACTATTGGGCAAGTTTAGAGAGGCTTATCACTCTAAAAGGCACAACATTCTGTTCCACAGCATTCTACATTCTGACTAAAAGAACTGTGCTGGACAGCTTTTGATCATCCCCCCCCCATATTCAGATTTATTGCCATGTGATTTTTATTTGTTTGGACCCTCTCAAAATAGACTTAAGCAGGAAAAACTTTCCAGTGAGAAAGAGGTGCAAGACTTTGTGCACAATTGGCTACAGAAATGTCCAATAAATTTTTATGAAGAAGGAATTAAAACTGTTAGTTCAGTGAAAAAATGTGTAGATAATAAGGGAAGGTATGTGGGAAAATAGTTTTGTACTTTATTTACAGATTCAGTATTTCAATAAAACATTCCTAAAAAATCTTCTTTATATTTGGTTGACCCTTGCAACTATTCTTGGTTCCACAGTCGAATGAGACAATGGGCGAGATGGGGAAATACATTGCACTTATGGGTTTTACGTTCGCTACTATTACACGACTTGAAAACCTCATCCTACAAAAATGAAGTACTGGATAAGTCTACAAAATGTACACAGTAGTAACAGTATTTTAATTCTTCATATTTTGGTATATTTTAAATAAATTTATTTGCAAAAATAAGTTGGTAAAAATAAAAAAACCTAATAAAAACATCACACACTCTATTTAGTGCGTATTAAAATATAAACTGTCCTTACGCCAGACGCTCTTGCTCTTTAACAATAATTTTTTTTTTTGTACATGTAATCTAGATCATGTACATGATGTACATACCATTTAAATGTAATAATATCCTTGTCATAAAAAAATAAAATTTCATATCAAATTTTAATTTTTTTCTGTCGTGAGGTATAAAAAAATAGCCTGCGAGAAACTTTTTCCCAGTTCAAGATAGACTAATACATTAAGCGAGTGAATTGTACAGAAAGATTCAAATTTAATTTTGATTTAACATCTAATGTTCTATCTTTATTGGTTTAGATGTTTTATCTCTATTTTTAATAGACTTTTTTTAGAAAGAGAGATCAACATCAGAAATCTGTGTGGGAATAATTTGTTTACTACCTCTGTCTGCATTATTGAAATAGACTATAAAGTTAAATTATTTTTGTCCAGCAAGCTTAGTTTTATTTTTGAAATTTTGAAAAATTCCACTCAACAGCATTCAAAAAGTCTATTCCATAGGTAAAATTAATTTCTTTTAAAGATAAAATTTGAAGAAAGAAAAACATTTTCTGGAATATAATTGTTTCCTGATTCCCAAAATATTTTGTCCATCCCGAAAGGAATGCCTCTGAGTATTGTATTCAGTTTTTATTTCACTTTTTTTATTGCACTTTTTAATTAATAAAAGACAAGTTCATACGTTGTATTACACATCATATTATTATATATATTTATGCTTTTGCTAATTATCATAAAATGTTGTAGGGTTAATGAATGAAGACTGGACGTATTATAGAAAGCAACCAGAGGAAAGAACCACAACAGCATCGGGTCAGGGAAGGATGTTTACATGTACACAGTGCAACAAGGCGTACGGATACAAACATGATTTGATCAGGCATCAAAAGTTTGTGTGTGGCAAAGAGCCTCAGTTTCACTGTCCATTTTGTCCACAAAAGTGCAAGCTAAAATTCAATTTAAGAACACACATACTCAACAAACATCATGAAGAGATGAGCTTTTAAATTTTCAGCGTGTTTGTATATAACTATGTTACCTGGTTGCATTTATGGCTCAGATATTAATTACCTCAGACGTCGAAGATATTTTTATTTATTGTTTATGAAATAAATGAATGTTTTATATTTGTATTTATTTTGTAATAAATGTCTCAGAACATGATTTGATAGCTTTGAATTTTACCACCTCCCAGTTTCCTCTCTATTTTTATCAAATGAAAGTAAAAGCGTTGCTTTATAGTTCACATGTTGAGAAGAAATAAGTTTGAGGTGTTGATATTCTTGACGTGATTAATTCAGTTTTTATCATCTTCTTTTTAGTATTTTGACAATTTTGCCTTTATGTCTTGTTTAGAACATTCATAGGAAAACATCAAGTGAGAAACCTACAAGGAATATATCTCACACACTTTGAGTTGTTTACTTGGATGGTAGTGTAGTTAATTTTTTGTTTGTGTGAAATTTAAAGTAACAAGACATTCGAGATCTTGTTTAAGACATTCCTCTGTTCATTATTCTCCAGTTACATCTCTCAAAAGAATGTTAAAGTTTGTCTCTTTTTGTATGAGCAAAGCAAGTTCTTAGTTTTAATTTGACCATTTTGCATTTGTATGTCCGTCTCTGTATTTGGGGTATGTCTGATGATAACTTTTGAACACGTTAACTGATTTTTGTAAAACTTGGAATGGGTATTGTAATGTAACAGAATGAGGAGACCAAATAAATATGAAAACTCAATATAAAAACCCATAAAATAAATGTAACTAAAACCATTATAATAAACCCTGAAGTACAATACAGTAAATAAAGAATTACTAAGGTATCATAGTTTATAAGAGAATACTGTAAATAATATTTCATAATAAGAGTGAAAGTGATGAGGGAAAAATTAGCAATAATTAATCAAACAGATAAGACTGTACAGATTAATTAGTTCTTTTTGTGACCACAGAAATGTAAACCCAATACAAAAACCAAGAATGTGACATATAGAAATACAATACAATGTATTAGGGTACTTAATGTATTTTAATGAATAAGGAAGTAGCTGTATACTATACTGTATATAAGTGAAACCAAAACAATCTGACAAAGTGTATAATCAAGTGAGTTATAATAAGTGTTAATCACTCAGACAGGACTGGGCAGATTAATACCAGTGTTAAGGTGAACAGGATAATCATCACCATAAACACACAACAAATATATGATCAAAACCATAATAGTCAAAGTGTTTAGAAAGCAGTTACCCCAAGTCAGGTTCTGATGTTAGTTGTATACTTAACAATTTTAATATTATTTGTTTTGTTAACATAATGGTGTTATAAAAATGCAATGAAAATGTTAAAACTATGTAATTAACAAGAGGGTCTTAAAACAATAAGACAAATAGTATTTGTAAAATAGAAACAGTATACCAAGAAGTAGGCCAATACTGATATATTATGGTTGGTCAACGAACTAATAATGGTAAACTGAGAAAAGAATTAATGTTATTAGATGTTAAACAGTTTTTGTGTTTTTTAGAAGTTAATTTATCTGTTGAATGTTTATTAGAATTGCAGTCATGAAAACATGACATTAAGTTAATATGTTTGTAAATTTTATTGATGCAGTAATAGAATAAGAATATGAGGAGTATGGTAATCCTATGTAATAAGATAACAGAGAACATTTGTGATAAATAAGAAGGGTTCAAACCAACAGGCAAAATAATAAATATCAAAGTGTAACATGGTGATGAAAGAAACACCATGAAATAGGCCAATGTTAAAATAAATAAACTATTGTCAGAATAGCCAGTACAGTAACAAACCAAAATAAATTAATACAGAATAGTAAATTTAACAAGATAAGCAATATTTCTATAATGGTAATCAAAATTTCAATACTTAAATGAATTAGAAAATGTTTTTCGAAAATGTCAAACTGTATAAAGACATATAAAACCAAATTTTGTAAAGGTGATAAACCACCTATTAAGAAACACACACATTATCAAATGATATACCAAAATGTTTGTATTTTAATGAGGAATATCACTGTATAGGTCAATTTAGGTACATTTAATTAATAATTAGAGAGTAATTTGTAGTGGAAAAAGGAAAAACCGTATATTTTAAATAATAAGGGTCATGTGACACACAAGTTCAACTGTATTGACCAATGAGAAATTTGCTAAATTTGGTCAAGACCATTGAAAGAGTAAGAAAAACTGATTATTCTATTGTCAGACATAAAAGTGTGCAAGTCAGCTCTGTGTAGCTAAGAATCCAAGTATAGCAGAGAATCAAATCCGAATCAGAGAAAAGAAGCAAAATTATACAAAACCAGAGAAAACAGTATAATGAAGAGAATATAAATTAAAAAATATAAATCAAGAGAAGAATAAATGAAAAGTAAAACCAAAGGAAATAGAAAGTGAAAAAGTATTTCTACTAGACATGGTGAGAAATTAACCTTATTCAAAAATCACAGTTTACAAGTACACAACACAAGATTAACTTCACCAACACTTTTTAACAGCACAGTAGTGAAAAGAAAAGAGAATTAACTATAATCACGGTGAACATTACAAGTAAATTCATTTATTTAAAAGAAACCAGTGACGAATCATTTTCACATTAGTTGAGGTGAGCCACAAGCGGACATTTTGTCAACTCAAACTCTAAGCGACGCCCTGACAGTGTGGTTTTGGGACATTTAAATTAAATTATTATTGTATTACAATTAAATAAAATTAAATCCATTAGTATTAGTAATTAAGATTTTTAAATATTTGTGAGGTATTGTACTTCAAGTATGCATTTCTAACTTTTTAATAGCAGTTAACCAAGACCCCAAGAAGTAATATTGTAAAATAAAAAATAATTATTGTCACAATCGAGCTGAGTGAAAGAGTCAATCCGGGAAATTAAACAATTTTGACCTAAGAGTCGTAGAACTGAATTTGAATAAAATAAAGTTAATAACAAAATAATAAATTGGTTTTAAAAATAAATTAAGATTAAAAGATTTTAGATGAGAAAAGAAGAGTGAACTCAAATTGGCAATTGGAACTTCATCGGAACCAGGAAATTAAGAAGATAACCTACATTAGCCAATTCGATATCACTATCGAACTGAACATAAACAAAACATTTCTTTTAATAATTTTTTACCGAACCAAGGAAAGTCAAATATAAGTATTAATTAATGAGTTTTAACAGAATAATCCGTAAATAAATAATTAAACAATAAAATATTAACTTAAACAAATTAAATAAAACCAAAGAAGAAAAAAATATATATATATATATTTGATTAATTTTTTTCATAAATATTTCACCACTCAAAACAAGATAATTAATAAAATAGAGAAAAAAGCCGTGGAAGCAGAGATACAACATTACATATGGCGCTCCAACGCAGGGCTTAACATTAGTAAAAGTATATCAGAAGGATTTCAACACAAATTATCGCAAGACACATAAAAGATACGTTACAGTATCCACACTTTTACCCCATACTTTTACTATTGTTTTTTTTAGGTTGATCACTCAAAAAATAGAGGGGCTTGAAGGCAAAAAATGTGGGGCCATAAAATTTTCCAAATTTTGAAAAATTTGCTAAAGTCCATGTAGGGTGTTAAATTATAGGGGATTTTAACCAAAGTAGGAATTTATTGTTCATTTTTTAAATTAAAAAATTTTTGGATTCCAGGGGCCAAAAAGTTGATGAAAATTTTGATAAAATCACAAAAATTAATGTGGCATATATCATATTAAGAGAAATTTTACCTAAAATCTGAATGTAGTGTTTAACTACTGGAATTTTCAAAGATTTGATACAATTGCAAATCCATGTGAGATATCAATTGAAAAAGGATTTTAACCGAAAGCTGAATATAGTATATAGTTTTGGAAATTTCAAAAAGTTGTTCACCCCAGCACCTAAAACTAGAATTAAAAATTTGAAAAATTGTAAAACCAGCCGGGTATCAGACTAAAGGGAATTTCAACATAAATTCGATTGTTTGGATTTTTTTACTATTTATTGTATGATTATTTCTTTTATGAATTTGCTAACTGCTATAATTTTTTATTGTTCGACTAAGCTTTTCGTCATTACTGACATCTTCAGGTCTTAAACAACGTCTATCAACTGTACGTTGTAAGCTTTTATACTTTAGGCCCCTCCCCTTATGTCATCGCCCCTCCTATTGGTTCAGCTGCTACCGCTCTTCACGGGAACTTTGTCTCCCTTTTCCCGTTAGGCATTTTTCTAATGTCCGTCAAATTGTTTTAAGAATCTCCCGTTAATTTCTTCATTCTTGACTTATAATTTTTTTGTAACCTTTTACATTTCGTCATTTTTTAGTGTGTTATTCTTATTATTTTAATTTATTTTTGTTTATTGTTTAATATATAATAAAATATTTCTTCATTTGTAAAATCTACTTTTATATTCATTAATTTATTTTTATCTTCTTTTTTAACTTTAAGTATTTCTAGTTCTTCTATTAATTTTCTTTTTTGCGGATTGTTTTCTATTTTGATTATTTCCATATTTTCATTGGGATTTATGAATTTATGGCCTGATTCGTTGAAATGTCTTGCATATAGTGAGTTCGTTACTCTAACCCCTTCTCCTTTTGCGTGTTCATTCATTCTAATTTTAAATTTTCTTAAAAGCTTAGTCGAACAATAAAAAATTATAGCAGTTAGCAAATTCATAAAAGAAATAGTAAGGATGGCTGCTAATTTAAACAATATTGTATGATTGCCGCACAATTGTTACTCTACTAAAAAAAAGCAGAAAAGTAATCGGGATTTTCATAATCTTCTGTTCATTAAAAAATTATCTAATATCAAAATTTATTGAATAATAAATGTGCTTCGTTCAAAATAGTGAGCAAGTTCTGCAGCTCTGGGGGCATACCAGTTATCAAGTTCATAAAAGTAAAATTGTATCAGTAATATACTTTACTTTGACAACCAGTTTTTTGGAATGGAACAGACTTAAGTAATTAAGTTGAATAAGATGTGGGAGAACTGCCTTTAGAAAGGTGAGATATAGTTCAGAAAACTGTTCACATGTTTGAAAAAGAATGCTATGAATTATTAAACAGTTTCTACAATTATTTATGACTCAGAAGTTATCATCATCACCATCAATAATGGTTTTGTCCAAATAAAGGGTTCAGTTACAATTATCCTCTCCACCCTGTCCATACCTGTTCGTGTCTTAAAGGCATCTGTAAGGGTTCTTCAGATCTTATTCTTCCTGATAAGTTATCAGAATGTTTGAAAAGTGATACAGGGAAATCTTTTCCAGTATTCGAATCAATCCTTGTTACAGGGACGACTTTTCCATCTGTTCCCCCACAGTGAAGATGGTTACCACTCAATCTGCCAAAACGTTAGCAGGTATAAGACCAATTTGAATCATAGACAATGACCATCATACCCACAAGTTTTATATAATGGCCAAGACGACTCAGACCATGAAAGGCTATGCAGTTATATGAACTAAAACTTTGGATTTTGTAATATATGTTTGCAACACGGTCTTCCTGATTTTTGTATCCTCGCTTACACATGATCAGTTCTCAACTGATAGTTGCTTTTGAAGGGATTAATTTTTCGCATTAGAGAACGATGTGACCAGGACTTCAAGGTTATAATTCCAACTTTGTGATGTTTACTGCTACTTGTCATGTTCCATACGAGGCCTTTCAGTCTTTCCACCATTTTCAAGTTCTAAACCACGACAAAATACATCCCGCTGGAACCCGTATGTATACCAATGAACCCGCCTTCACGGCAGGTCAATTTGTAAACAAGTCTACTAGTCACAACCCTATTGGCTCAGCTCCGTTAAGCCACACCCCTGCTACATGCTACGAAGCTTTGTCCCTCCCTCTATTACCTTATTAAGCCACACCCAGCTTTTTCTACTTACCTAACACCTGTAAGGTATTACAAGAGAAGACACATATCTCACCCTTGCAAAATATGAAAAAATATTTCTTCATTACTAAATTCTGTTTATATAGTCATTAGTATATTACTGTTCTTCTTTTTACCTTTAAAATTTCCAACTCTTCATAGGACCTCCTTTTATTTAAATTATTTTCTACTTTTAATATGTCAACATTTTCAAGAGGATTGGTGAATTTATGCCCTGTTTCCATGAAATGCGTAGCGTATAGTGAATTAGTGGTCCTATCTCCTTTTCCCCTTGCGCATACTCTCAACCTAACATCAAATTTACGTACAGTTTGTAAAAGTCATAATTGATGCACGCAATGTTTGAAGTTTTTGAAATAAAGGTTCTACAAGACATATGTACTAGTTAAAGAAAACGGTACCTGGAGAATACACTTGAGTCACAAGTTTGATGTAGTTGTATATAAAGAGCACTATCTGGTGAACTCTGTCAAGCTGCAGAGACTTAGATGGATAGGGACACAGAAATTGTGGAAGAGGAGAACATGTTAAGGTGAGCAACAATGAGGAATGAGGGAAGAGTATGGACCAAGTGGTAGGACAACATCAGATAGAATACAGCATCATAAAACTTTCTACAGGCAGATGTTGATACACCTCAAGTCCAAATGATCTACATGTACTCTGTGTTAACTGAAATCAGATACAGTATCTTTCTCATACTGTCCACTAAGTGTTCATTGTCTTCAGTGTATATCCATTCTCTGTTAACTTCACTTGTCCTTTGACACCCCAACTGAAAAAAAGTTCCAGAATAAACAATTTTTAGTCATTACCTTTTTTTTCTGGGTTTTGGCTGCATTCTTGAATCTGAATACCATCTGCACGAGGACTGTCAAGAAGTGCCCGACCTTGGGCTGGAAAAAATGTTCCATATCTGGATTGATTACAATACCTAATCACCTTCAAAGTAGGCCACTTGTGATTCCACACACTTAGTCCTTCCGTTGCTGGAAGCAATACTGAAAGGCTTATTTTGGGGATAGCACGCAGCTGTGGTGTTCCATTTTGTATTATTTCTCCACGTCTCAAAATGGGATCCTTTTAGAGTGTTCTTCATCATCAGAAACAGCCAGAAATCACATGGATCCATCTCAGGAGAGTAGGTAGCCTGCGAACCTGTGGAATGCCATGCTTAGTTAGAAAGTCTTCATCAGGTCTGCTCAATGGGCTGGAACATTGATGCAGCTGTCAGGGTTCCCTGCAGTCCATAGCTCCAGTCTCTTCCATTAAACTGCATCATGAACATGATAGAGGACTTCTCGGTTGTACTCCTTCTTGGTGGTCTGGCCTTCTGGTGCGTACTCATGATGCACTTTGCCCTGGTAGTCAGATAAAGTTACCGGCATCACCTTCACCTAGTTCCAAACCTGTCGTGCTTTTTTGGCCTTCAGGGAACTTGGTTGCTTCTATTGTGATAACTAGACCTTAGTTTATGGGTTGTACTATGGCCGGCTGTAGTAGAAGACCGGAACATTAAACGTGGCAACGTTGCGTCTGAGGCTTATAAGCATAGTGTAATAAAATAGCTAAAGTGAACATCTTATATTTTGATTTAATTTCATACCATTACTAAAATCATGAGTAGGCCTATGTATAGCTAAATCTAAATTATAGGTCTGTGCGCACTTAGTACTACATGTTTAAGTTGAAGAAATTAACGAGTTAGTGTTAGGCCTAATGAATTAATTTTGCTTGAATTATTGAATTCGTATCATATGAATGAGGTAATTATTATATGTCTTAAATAATATAAGAGTATTTTACATAATAAACTTTTAATTTGCAAAAAATGAAGAATTATAAAACTGGCGGTGTCCTGCAATAAAAATGATGCGATTTGATTATCGAAATACATAAATTAAGAGATCGTCTAGTCGGTCTCAAATATCAGCTGGTTCCAGTGTTGCAACATTTGTTCCGGCCTTCTATTAGAGCCGGCCATGGTCATACCCATACGCACACACACATCTTGTCACCAGTGACCACAGTCTTCAGAAACTGAGGATCCCTGTTGGCACACTGCAGCATGTCCTCTGAGGCCTCAACATGGAGTTGTCTCTGTTCCAATGAAAGCAGCTTGGGCACAAATTGTGCAGCCACTCTGTGTATTCTAAAATTCTTATCAACAATTTCCTGGACTGTCAAAACGATGGCCCTCACTTTCTCACTTTTCTCGAGAAGTGTTCTCACTTTCTCGATAACTTCTGCATTTCAACTTGTTGATGTTCGCCTGGAACGCTGGTCATCTTTCTCTATGGACAAGCGGCCATCTTTGAAATGGCTGTGCCACTGTTTAATTTGGTATCCCCCTTGTTGCATCATTGCCGAATGCCTACTGAACTTTTGGATGGTTTTTGTTTGGGCTTGAGTTCCCTAGACAGTTTCTGATAGAACTTAATGCAGTGCCGCTGTTCCAAGCATTTGGTCATTGTAAAGAAAATAATACGATGAACAACTGTTGCGCTGTGTGACTCTCTGGCAGTTACTGATGCGACTGGTGGCACTACAATGAAACAAAAAACTCGCACGTGTGCATGAAGTCCTTTCTACATGTACTCATTGTTGGCGTGTCTCGATCATCACTAGTTATCATGAAAAAAAAAATATTGAGTCGTATAGTGTGTACAAACTAGGTATTATTCATCGTGGTGAATTACATAACTGTGAAATCTTATAAACAGTGAAGAGAAAAGAAGGAGAAATTTTGTAGGTAAATCATAAAGAGAGGTAAATGCATGTCAGTAGGGAATTTTTTATTTTCTTTTTACTTCCATGTTCCTTAAGGAAATGGAAGTATGGTGATGGCAAAAAAAATCGTGTTCGAGATTATTGCAGATTCTGATTGTACTACACTCAAAACATGAAAAAAAGTCATTTTTCGAAATGTGTCCGTCTGTCTGTAGATTTTTATGGCAAACGATAACAGCCGCAAATTCAAACAGAATCAAATAATTTGTTGCATGCAGCCCTGATTTGTAGAGTACTCAAGACCTATTGTCTTTGGTGAAGATCGGTTAAGGGAAAGGGGTAGTTTACCTGCAACGGTTTTTTTTTTATCAAGGGTAATTTTTTTCTGTCAAACGATAACAGCCGCAAATTTAAACAGAATCAAATAATTTTTTGCATACAGCCCTGAATTGTAGAGTACTCAAGACCTATTGTTTTTGGTGAAGATCGGTTGAGGGAAAGGGATAGTTTACCTGCTACGTTTTATGTTTTACCAAGGGTATTTTCTATGGCAAACGATAACAGCCGCAAATTCAAACAGAATCAAATAATGTTTTGCATACAGCCCTGAATTGTAGAGTTCTCAAGACCTTTTGGTTTTGGTGAAGATCGGTTAAGGGAATAGGGTAGTTTACCTGCAGCGTTTTTTTATCAAGGGTAATTTTTTTTTGGCAAACGATAGCCGCAAATTCAAACAGAATCAAATAATGTTTTGCATACAGCCCTGAATTGTAGAGTTCTCAAGACCTTTTGGTTTTGGTGAAGATCGGTTAAGGGAATAGGGTAGTTTACCTGCAACATTTTATGTTTTAACAAGGGTAATTTGTTTTTGGCAAACGATAACAGCCGCAAATTCAAACAGAATCAAATAATGTTTTGCATACATCCCTGAATTGTAGTGATCTCAAGGCCTTTTGATTTTGGTGAAGATCGGTTTAGGGGAAGGGGTAGTTTACCAGCAACCTTTTACGTTTTAACAACAGTAAAGTACTTGAAATTCATTTAACCTTTTTCAAACAATGGTAATTGTTAAATATCGGTATGGAGAACCGTACATGACTTCCATATTCTAAGATTTAAATTTAAAATCATTTTCGAAATGAAATATTACCATAGAACCTACTTCTTTCTACTTACTGCTTCAGCCTTAACCACAGTACTGTGGTCACTAACACATACCACCTCACGTTATCGCACTCGATTTTCACTGATAATGGAAGTCGATGGCATTGCCGAAACGTTTGGTTTTGTAGAAAACATTGGACTACGGCCAAATATCCCGGGAAGGAATTTTAACAAAAACTACTTCTTTGTTGCCGATAACGTTGTACACATATATATAAAAAATATGCATAAAATTAATGGCTTGTATAAGTTAATGATTGATCTCCATTAAGAGTGCTCAAGTTTCCAAAGTTTTAATATTATGATGTCCGTAATTAAAACATCAGAGCAGGTTTAGTGTGAATGAGGGTACACCGTGGATTAAAATTTTCAACATTTCCTATTGAGCGTTGCTTAGAGTAAAGCTGCGAATCTACAGTGTATGTTTCACAGAACAAACACGCGAAAAAGAAGGAGCGCTCCGAAGTCACCATGGACCCTCAGCATCTTGCATAGGGTTCATTCCCTAAAGACGAAAAGTCTATCTATGAATCGTTCCTCTGTAAACACGTGCAGTTACACTGTCCATTTTTTCGGCTTGCACGCGTTATGTTGGTGTGGGTTTCGGCACTGTCCATTTAAAAAGCGTGCAAATGTAAGAAAATAAACATGAGTGAGGCCAGAAATAACGCGAATTGTGTGTGTGTGTGTGTGTGTGTGTGTGTGTGTGTGTGTGTGTGTGTGTGTGTGTGTGTGTGTGTGTGTCTTCCCTGCCTTTTTATTGCTGTAGTCATAATAATAAAATGGAAACGTAAACATTACATAACTGAGATATGCTTACCTGCCACGAACGATATATTATTTTATACATGTACGAGGTGTGTTCAAAAAAAGACCGAATTATTTGTGTAGCACGTCAACTAGCGCATAGAGCGAGCTGCAGAATTAAGTGCTGCTAGCGACAGGTTTTGACGCCTGAATGCCGTTTTCTCTGTTCCGTCACGATCTTCAGTCTTAGAGCTACACGCGCTGTAGTGGGCACGGGCACACACCGTCCGGCGGATTTATAACGAAGTGAGAATGAAGATCTTAACACAACGTGTGTGTATAAAATTTTGCTGCTGACTTCGTAAAATCTTTACAGATCTATTTCCATTGTCTTCAAAAGTTTTCATTACCATTTGCATTGGTACGCAGTTGTTGACCGATTTCAAAACGGGTCTCTTTCTGATCGTCGTCAACAAACACAGTAAGAATTTTTCAGTGATACGATACATTTAAATTTTTCTATCAAAAATTTAATTTTACGATCTTAAATGGATTCTGTCAGAAAGTATCGGCATTTAAACGATGATTTACAATTACCACATCACGAGCTCTCTTCCCATGATCTTCGATATCGCTTTGATCTGCACCGACCATTGTTTTTCCCTCTTTAAAAATTCTTAAACTAATCGTTCGCCTCACGCAGGCTTCCGCGTATGCTTAATTGAAAACCAGAATGTCTCTGAAAAGTTTTAACCTAGTTTTGCTGCAAAATTTCATACGCACACGTTGTTCTCGCGGTCTTTCTGAATCACTTTGTCACTAATCAGCCGGCCAGCATGTGCACGTCCCCACTCAATGTGATATACCTCAAAGACTACTGCTAATAGCGGAACACAATAAGTGGTAGTTTGTTGTCAAAAACTATCGCTAGGTGCGCGCAAAGTCGCGGCGCGTCGTTTGTGCGGATTGATGTGTTACTCAAAAAGTTTGGTCTTTTTATGAACACACCTCGTATATTAACTCATACATAATTTACATTAAAATGAAAAAATTATACATTTAACAATTACCTTTGTTTGAAAAAGTTTAAATGCATTTTCAAGTACTTTACTGTTGTTAAAACGTAAAAGGTTGCAGGTAAACTACCCCTTCCCCTTAACCGATCTTCACCAAAATCGAAAATCCTTGAGATCTCTACAATTCAGGGACGTATGCAAAAAATTATTTGATTCTGTTTGAATTTGCGGCTGTTATCGTTTGCCATAGAAAATACGCTTGATAAAAAAACGTTGCAGGTAAACTACCCCTTCCCCTTAACCGATCTTCACCAAAAACAACAGGTCTTGAGAACTCTACAATTCAGGGCTGTATGCAAAAGAGTAGTAGATTCTGTTTAAATTTGCGGCTGTTATCGTTTGACAGAAAAAAATTACCCTTGATAAAAAAAAAACCGTTGCAGGTAAACTACCCCTTTCCCTTAAACGATCTTCACCAAAGACAGTAGGTCTTGAGTACTCTACAAATCAGGGCTGTATGCAAATAATCTTTTGATTCTGTTTGAATTTGTGGCTGTTATCGTTTGCCATAGAAAATACCCTTGTTAAAACATAAAACGTTTCAGGTAAACTACCCCTCTCCCTTAACCGATCTTCACCAGAAACAATAGATCTTGAGAACTCTACAATTCAGGGCTGTATGCAAAACATTATTTGATTCTGTTTGAATTTCCGGCTGTTATCGTTTGCCAAAAAAAAAAAAAAATCTATAGACAGACAGACACAGAGACACTTTTCGAAAAACGACTTTTTTCATGTTTTGAGTGTAGTACAATCAGAATCTGCAATAATCTCGAACACGATTTTTTTTGCCATCACCATACTTCCATTTCCTTAAGGAATATGGAAGTAAAAATAAAATAATTTTGTTGCCAGGCAATAAAATTATAATTTTTTCATTTTAATGTAAATCTTGGATGAGAGAAAATATATCGTTCGTGCAGGCAAGCAATCTCAATTATGTAATGTTTATGTTTCCATTTTATTATTATGACTACTGCAATAAAAAGGCAGGGAACACACACACACACACACACAATTCGCGTTATTTCTGGCCTCACTCATGTTTATTTTCTTACATTTGCACGCTTTTTAAATGGAAAGTGCCGAAACCCACACCAACATAATGCGTGCAAGCCGAAAAATTGTCCAGCATGGATAGCGATTTGCTTCCTGTGGATCGCTGGGCAGTGTAACTGCATGTGTTTACAGAGGAACGATTCATAGACAGAATTTTCATCTTTAGGGAATGAACCCTCTGCAAGATGCTGAGGGTCCATGAGTGACTTCGGAGCGCTCCTTCTTTTCCGCGTGTTTGTTCTGTGAAACGTACACTGTGGATTCGCAGCTTTACTCTAAGCAACGCTCAATAGGAAATGTTGAAAATTTTTGTCCACGGTGTACCCTCATACACACTAAACCTGCTCTGATGTTTTAATTACGGACATCATAATATTAAAACTTTTGAAACTTGAGCACTACTTAATGGAGATCAAACATTAATTTTATGCATATTTTTTATATATATGTGTACAACGTTATCGGCAACAAAGAAGTAGTTTTTGTTAAAATTCCTTCCTGGGATGTTTGGCCGTAGTCCAATGTTTTCTTTTTCTACAAAACCAGACGTTTCGGCAATGCCATCGACTTCCATCATCAGTGAAAATCGAGTGCGATAACGTGAGGTGGTGTACGTTAGTGACCACAGTAATGTGGTTAAGGCTGAAGCAGTAAGTAGAAAGAAGTAGTTTCTATGGTAATATTTCATTTCGAAAATGATTTTAAATATAAATCTTAGAACATGGAAGTTATGTATGGTTCTCCATACCGATATTTTTTTTCAGTGAAACAAAACATGTTTGACACGTGTGGTTTGGCTTCTGTAATGGAAACGTGACTGTGCTAGCAGTAATGATGAATTTGTTATGTTCAACTGCATTCTTATAATTATGGTACCAACTTAATATTATTATTTTTCTATTGGCTTATCATAACCAGTCATGGTGTTGACATGATACTTCTTCTTCTTCAGCAGCGCAACAACCCATTACTGACTCAATGCCTCCTTTAACACTCTCCACCAGTTGTCCCGGTCAAGTGCAGCTGCTCTCCAGTTCTGGGTCCAAAGGATATGGCACACATCATTGTTCACACCATATTCCCAATGTAAACGTTAACGTGATACTACCTGCAACTTAATTTTTCAATTGATTCCTGTAGCAGATAAAGAAACATCCGACAATGAATGATATCCTCAACGCGCAAGGAATTTTAAACATAAGCAAAGATTATGTTTTGATATTACGGAAAATAATATCGTGTGAGTGTGTGTGTGTGTGTGTTTTGCAGCAACAGACTGGCAGCAAACACAGACATTATAATGGTTTTTATATTTTACACCATTTAATTTTTTGAAATGTTATGTCTTTTGAAGTTGTGAAAAGTTACCAGACAAAAGTGTGATTTATATTAAATTTGTGAAGGTTTTCAGATGAAGGATGTTCATATTGCATCTGTATTACTTATAACGGTGAAAGGAAATGATGTATTATTACTATGTATAATTCGTCAATAAATTGCTTATGTGATGCAACAGTAGTGATCTGATATGGCCTGATTTGCTTGTTTACAGTGATGTTAAAATGCAATGATAGATCAATTCAGTGTTTAGTTTGTGACATTGAAATAATAACTGTGTCAGACCACAGGTAGCATTTTAATATATATATATATATATATATATATATATATATATATATATATATATATGGCTTCCTTTGTAGTGTAGTGACACATGACTGTATAGATTATTTCACATTGTTACAGGTCTAGTATTGTTTATGTTATATATTTTTTTATCGTTCATTCTATAACTCTGTTTTCAAATTCAGGTTTACGTTGGGTGGAAATCGATGAATCCAAATTACTGCTGGATTTGAAACCGTTTCATCTTCCTACAGCTGCTGCGTCTCTGTTGGCCAGAGTTCCACCGGTGCGAATAAAAAACAACAAGATAGCCTCGTTCATCTGCAGCACGTGTAACAAATCGTATTTCCATAAGAACGCTTTGTGGCGACATCAGAAATTCGAGTGCGGCAAAGACCCGCAGTTTCAGTGCCCTTACTGTAGACATCGTACCAAACTCAAAAGTAATTTGCAGAAACATATCTACAACTGTCACTTTAACATCAGGAAGAATCCTCATTTATTGAATTTCCCGTACGCTTAGTTGTCCGTTTTGTATCAAATCCGGTGTTCGCTCCAAAAAAATGTACCATATACACACTTCTCTCTATATTTGCAGCACCTCATACTGCAGAACTTTCTTTTATGGGGACATTTAAAAGATAAATTTATAGTACAAACTTTCAACATCATGAGCGAAAATAGCAAATGAAAGAAAATGCATGTAAACACAGGTGTAAATTATTGGATTACATTATGCACTATGTGTAACAGTAACACTGTACTTTTCTCAGATTGAAGCACTATAGGTAAAAGATGACTAAATTTTACCAGTGCCTTCGCTAACTTTTGCTTGTTTACAAGTGAGTCGTCTAGTTTCAAAACCAGATACATCCACTTTTTTTTCACATTCACATTTTTTTGTGTTTCCCTATACTCTATTACCTTCTACATGCCCCTATCTACTTCACAAGTTTCTAAAACAGATATATCCTTATTAAAATTGGAGTTGAAATTGCTCATTAGTTGCAAAACCAGCTTTCCTGCAATAAAGTTTTTTAGCTCTCCTGAAAATTTTCATTTTTTGGATGTATCTGATTTTGAAACTAAACGACTCAAGCATCCTCAGATGCTGCTGCTAGAAGCACTATCTGTTCTGGTATTGCTGGATTATAGCATTGATGTTTGAATAAATTATTGAAAAATCTTTGGCAGCTGGTGTTATGGTTGCAGCGTTACACAACCACCAATATAGAATAACTAAACTATAAAATAATATACGAAAACATTAAGCAGCTAAAAGTGTCACACATTTCAATGGAGAGCATATCAGATTCTATGCGGCAATATTCGCATACAATTCAAATGTGGCGCACAGGCTGGTGGTTGTAGGCCGCTTGCAGCTTCAATAGTAAATGGCAGAGCTTACTACACAAACATATGGGAGGACGTGTGCTACTCTTCACAATTGTCCTGTGTTCCCAATGTAAGCTTGGTGGTTGCAAAGTTTCTGCAATGCTGCACTAGTAGTGCTGTAGCGCAACTTTGTGTATGAAATCAGCACAGCCTTCTTGATTTATAAGTTGTCTGGTTTTAGTGTTTACGTTGGTTCAAGGTAAATGTTATCTGTTGTTTAAGTTATAAAATTATAGTAATAATTAATTTACTGTTATCAAACTATGATTATGATAGTTCAATGTCTTTTAACCCCTATCCCATCCACTCGACCAACTACTGCAACCACCAAAATTTGGAACCACCAGCCACCACTGGATTATGTATGTTTACAACAGCACTCATCCTTACATACTGTTTTATACAGATCAACAATGCACAAACGTCATCAACAATATAAACGTTCTACAGCTAAACGAAAAGGGTGAGAACTAGATACACATTCATATCAAATACATCTGTGGTAGAACCAGTACTAGCGGCATTAATTTTGCTGCTTTAAAACGTTTAACACTATATTGTAAAGACTTAAAGGACAACATTTTAAAATGTTTATTATTAAATAACACAAAAATGATTACACACTTCTTATGTCTATAACCACTATATACACAATTACAAATAATTTGTAACAACAAAAACAAGTACTAGGCACCACATAATGCAAATGAACACATCTCCCAAGGCCATGTATACAAACATCTTCAGTATACATACACTCAAAAACCTACAGAAAATGTATTCTAGAGGAACAAGCCCTGTTTGAATCACTCCTACTTTCTGAACACACCACACACACAATATACTTCGTAGGCTTACACAGCAGGAGTCAATGTTGTTAAAATTCACTTCCTGGCTGTTTGGCCATGGTCCATTGTTTCTAATTAAAAACCAAAACAAGTGTTTTAGTTTTAAATCCTTAAATTCGTAGTGACCGTTAATCAATGAATTTTTCAGTGAAGGGTTTGTGAGGATCGGTCAAAAATGTAACACAAATTTTAACTTATTTGTGTTGACGTTTCGACAGTGTTTATTGTCATCATCAGGACCTGTGTATGAATACAAAAGAAATGTCAGACACAACAGAACGATTATTTGTGTGAACGTGTGTGTGTATGTATGTATCATTGTATATGTGAAGGAGTTGAGATAGTTTGTTTGCATCTACAAAGGTTTTCTTTATATTACTTCCATATTCCTTAAGGAAATGGAAGTATGGTGATGGCAAAAAAAATCGTGTTCGAGATTGTTGTATATTCTGATTGTACTACACTCAAAACATGAAAAAAAGTCGTTTTCCGAAAAGTGTCTGTTTGTGTGTCTGTCTGTCTGGCTGTCTGGGTGTAGATTTTTTTTCTATGGCAAACGATAACTGCCGCAAATTCAAACAGAATCAAAAGATTATTTGCATACAGCCCTAAATTGTAGAGTTCTCAAGACCTATTGTTTTTGGTGAAGATCGGTTAAGGGAAAGGGGTAGTTTACCTGCAGCGTTTTTTTAACAAGGGTATTTTCTATGGCAAACGATAACAGCCGCAAATTCAAACAGAATCAAATAATTTTTTGCATACAGCCGTGATTTGTAGAGTACTCAAGACCTATTGTTTCTGGTGAAGATCGGTTAAGGGGAAGGGGTAGTTTACCTGCAACGTTTTTTATCAAGCGTATTTTCTATGGCAAACGATAACAGCCGCAAATTCAAACAGAATCAAATAATTTTTTGCATACGTCACTGAATTGTAGAGGACTCAAGGTCTTTTGATTTTGGTGAAGATCGGTTAAGGGGAAGGGGTAGTTTACCTGCAACCTTTTACGTTTTAACAAGTGTAAAGTACTTGAAAATTCATTTAAACTTTTTCAAACAATGGTAATTGTTAAAAATAAAATAATTTTGTTGCCAGGCAATAAAATTATAATTTTTTCATTTTAATGTAAATCTGTACATAGTATAAAGTAAAGTCGGTCCGTTTTCTCTCTGTGTTTGAAATCGCTAATCTCAGGAAGTACTGAACGGATTTTATTCAAGTTTTCGCCAATAGATAGAGTGTCTCTCGAGGAACATTTATGTGTATAATTAATACATATATGTTGTACATTAGCTTAGCTATCACGGTTTATGTCAAGTAAGTGGTATAGTTTACATCTTATATATAAAAATGAATGTTTCTTTGTTTGTCCCGTATGCGTTCCTATACCATTCATCCGATTGCGATGAAACTTCGGTGAGTTGTGCGCACGTCCGCGTAGGTTTCTTCCACATCTCCTCCTAAACCACTGTACCGATTTCAACCAAACTTGGCACAAATATTTTACGCAACGGGAGAACCAACATAGGATAGGTGTTTTTTCGATGGGGTCCTTTTGGGGGTTCTTTGGGGTCTTCCACATCGCCTCCTAAACCACTGGACCGATTTCAACCAAACTTGGCACAAATATTTTACGCAAAGGGAGAACCAACATAGGACAAGTGTTTTTTTCGATACGATCCTTTGGGGTCTTCCACGTCTCCACCTAAACCATTGGACCGATTTCAACCAAACTTGGCACAAATATTTTACGCAACGGGAGAACCAACATAGGACAGGTGTTTTTTTTCGATACAATCCTCTGGAGGGTCCTTTGCGGTCTTAAAAAACTATTAGATCTGGTTACTATGGCAACCCAATAGAATAGATTCTGTTCTAAATATATTATCGCATTAAATTGAAGACCACGCGAACGAAGTTGTGGGCAACAGCTATTTATTTTTAAGAAGCCTACTTTAATTAAACTTTATTAATTAAACTAACATTTTCATTACGTACAACGTGAAACTCCGTAGCGAAGCACGGGTATTCTGCTAGTCATGTATAAGAGAAAATATATCGTGCGTGGCAGGCAAGCATATCTCAGTTATGTACTGTTTACGTTTCCATTTTATTATTATCACTACCGCAATAAAAAGGCAGGGAAGACACACACACACAATTCGCGTTATTTCTGGCCTCATTCATGTTTGTTTTCTTACATTTGCACGCTTTTTAAATGGAAAGTGCCGAACCCACACCAACATAACGCATGCAAGCCGAAAAAGTGTCCAGCGTGGATAGCGATTTGCTTCCTGTGGATTGCTGGGCAGTGTAACTGCACGTGTTTACAGAGGAACGATTCATAGACAGACTTTTCGTCTTTAGGGAATGAACCCTCTGCAAGATGCTGAGGGTCCATGAGTGACTTCGGAGCGCTCCTTCTTTTCCGCGTGTTTGTTCTGTGAAACGTACACTGTAGATTCGCAGATTTATTCTAAGCAACGCTCAATAGGAAATGTTGAAAATTTTTGTCCACGGTGAACCCTCATACACACTAAACCTGCTCTGACGTTTTAATTACGGACATCATAATATTAAAACTTTGGAAACTTGAGCACTCTTAATGGAGATCAATCATGCATATTTTATATATATATGTGTACAACGTTATCGGCAACAAAGAAGTAGTTTTTGTTAAAATTCCTTCCCGGGATATTTGGCCGTAGTCCAATGTTTTCTACAAAACCAGACGTTTCGGCGATGCCATTGACTTCCATCATCAGTGAAAATCGAGTGCGATAACGTGAGGTGGTATATGTTAGTGACCACAGTACTATGGTTAAGGCTGAAGCAGTAAGTAGAAAGAAGTAGTTTCTATGGTAATATTTCATTTCGAAAATGATTTTAAAAATAAATCTTAGAATATGGAAGTCATGTATGGTTCTCCATACCGATATTTTTTGTAATTGTAAAGATTTATATATTCTTTTATAAAGAAAACATTTGTAGATGTAAACAAACTATCTCAACTCCTTCACATATACAATGATACATATATACGCACTAACACACACGTGTACGCACACACACGCACATACACAAACACGTTCACACAAATAATTGTTCTGTTGTGTCTGACATTTCTTTTGTATTTATACACAGGTCCTGATGTGACAATAAACATGGTCGAAATGTCGACAAAAATAAGTTAAAATATGTGTTACATTTTTGACCGATCCTCACAAACCTTTCACTTAAAAATTCAGTTTTAGGTTTAGTTAGAAACCATGGACCGCGGCCAAACAGCCTTGCACTGCATTTTAACAACACACCACGCGCATCTTCTAATACTTAATTCAAGCAATAATGCCATATTCAGGGACACTGGAATGGGCAGAGAGTTTCTGGTGGCAGCCTCTGAAGAAGCTTGAAAACAAGCAAAACCTAACTCAGGCTCAAGTAAAATTCAATGAACTATTATCCATAAATGTGGTGTTCTCAAGTTCAAAAAATGCGTTGCATCATACTGTTTATATACAAAAAGTAAGTGACTCATGATCTTTGCAGTTTCGTGTGACTATGTTATCAGCAGTACCTGGATCAGAATGATAATCAATTTAAAAAGTTGGGATAACTCAAAAGATTCTAAAGAATTATCTTGTTTCAATTAGATGTACAATATTTTGATATAACGCATCTTAATAAACACTTATATTCACAATAATTCAAAGTGTGTATGTACATTTTCTAATCTAAAATAATAAGTGATAGCTTTAAAAAGCAACAAATACATATGAAGACATGTAATTTTATAGAATTTAAAACAGGTATATGATGCTTGTCAATAACTGATGGTAACATTTTTCAGGTAACTCAGTTCCTTTTAATTTATACATAACAAAAACAAATATGTTGTTTATTGCAGCAAGAAATGTGTTTTTTCATTGGTATGCAATAGGCAATACAGATGAACTAATTTACAACTGGTAACATTTGTATAAAAATCCTTATCAGATTATGTTGGTTGCTGTACCACTAGAATGTTCGATACTGAAAATGTATTTTGGTTTTGTGGACTGTTTCCAAGTTACTACCAAACGCTACTGTAATGCTGTGGTTATAAATAATGTATTTTATTTAAAAACAAAATCATGTCAGAATTCAAAAGTTGTCCTTCTTTGGTTCTGTGCTTGAAACCAACCTCTTTGTACTTTCCACATACTGACTTGCTTTGCCAGTCACATGTGTGTTAGACCTACATATTAACACTGGCTCTAAACAGCTGAATAAAGATATATCATCTAGTAATATACTCTTTGATAATAGTTGTAACTACTATTGTGAAATACTAAGTGGTTTACCATTGCGTGGTAGGGGAGAGTGACCATCTGAAAGCCAGATATTTTGCTTCAGAGGGAAACAAATACAAAGCACGTGAAAATCATTTTCAAATCACTACTATTGTATTGTGATCATAATAACTTAGTTTAATAATGAATTAAAACTGGTTTTAAAAACATAGAAATATTATCGTCATTATTAACCATTTGTAGTGGTATAGCAACTAACATTTTTTCAAGTGTATTGTAATTTCTGCTAACAACAAAATGTTACTGTGTGAAATAGATTTAAGCTTTTGTGCGTTTTTTAAATTTATTTTGTTTTTCCCTGTCTGTTATATGTATTGAAGATATGTTAACCATGACTGTTAAAATTAGTCTTTAGTCTTTACTATATATATGTGTGCTTTTTTTTTAACAATACTTTGAAAAAGTTTACTGCTTAGTAAAAACTTAAACCAAATTAGTAGTGATTAACTAGGCTTTCAGTTATTCTGAGTTTAGGTAAGTTTAAATATTCTGTGTTTAGATAGTATTATGTTATTGTAATTTATTGAAAAGTATAAAATTAGCATTTCATAATTGTCAGTAGTCAAAACATTGTCTGGAGTTCCTAGTCTGAATTTGTCAAAAAATCTTAACAGAATAATATTAGAGATAATAAATATGAATACTTTCATCTTTTATGAAACAGAAACAGATTGCAGTGGTGTATTTTAAAAAACTTCTGAACAAAAATTCTAGAGGCCTAAACATGCAGCCAGTACAGACCAGCACAAATGCTGAAGATGTCTGTCATATTTTGTGGCCATTCTTTAATCATACGTTTCTGGAGATTAACACAATAAGAACAATAAAAGACCAACAACCATGTGTACACCAGTAACCAGGGCTCGTAAACTGATGATCTAAAAATTGTTTTAAAACATCCTAAAAATCACCAGAAACACAAGTAAAAAACCTGGAAACTTAAAAATAACTGAATTTAAACAATTGAACAAAAAATATCTGTTTTTACATTGGAAGTTTATGATGGTCACACAATCTGTAACATCCTTTTGAAGTTAAAAAACAATTGACATATCGAAGCATGTTAAAAATTATTACCAATATTAAAATAACTAATAATAATAATTATTGACAGTCTTGAAGAAGAAAGGAAGCACGTTGTGCTTCTAACCGTGTGGAACTTCTCGAATGGAAGTATTAGCCTCCTTTTTAAACTTGACAAAAATCCACTACTAACCTTCTGTACTTTAGCATTATGCCAACGTCCATCCATCATGGGCTGGTTTTCCTTGTGATTTAGTGTTGTGTAATTATTGTGTTTGTAACTGATGATGAAGAACAGATATTTGCCACCTAACATTGTTGTACAATAAAATGTAAAGATGAAAACAATATTCATATACACATTGTACATGCACTTTTTATATTCAAACTTTGTTCCAAATGATGTCTTTTTTTATCTATTTTTTGGGGGGGAGGGGGGTTCATTCCATTTGAAATCCTCCATTCCTTTTTTTTCACAATACTTTGCTGTATTATATAAGTAAGAAATTAGAAAAATAAACACATAAGTACTACAAAATAATAACATGAATTGAAAAACGATGTATTTTAAATAAGAAATTGGTATAAACTGAGGAAACGTTTATTTAAAAGATAATGTGTCATAAAAATATGGGCTTTACTAATATCCAGCGCCTACTCTCGTACAAATTGATCACCATAGAAAGGACTCGGTACCATGGCAGTAAGACTTACTTCAGTACTTTCTCAGCATTTTGCCATTGGCCTCTGTACTGGTCAGTCATGTATGGCTAGAGATTTACTCTCTCTCTCTCTCTCTCTCTCTCTCTCTCTCTCTCTCTCTCTCTCTCTCTCTCTCTCTCTCTCTCTCTCTCTCTCTCTCTCTCTCTCTCTCACACACACACACACACACACGCGTTTTAAAATGAACAAACTTTGTAATTTTGGTAAATACTCAAAACTTTGTGAACAATTTAAATGTTTTGTAAATAATGTTTTATTTATAATCCTAATGTTGTGATGAAAGTCGTCCTATTTTTTTAAAAGGAATATGTAACTCTTAGATTTAAAGAATGCATGTATTGTGTGTTACTGAGAAAATCACTCGCATGCGCGCGCGCACACACACACACACACACACACACACACACACACACACACACACAGAGTAAAGAGAAAAGAACAATGACAAAATTTTGTGGGCAAATCTTTTCAACAGATTAGAAAGTCATATCAATATTTTTTTTTTTTGCCTCAGTGAAACAATATCAGATTAAATGAAGTAAAATCATTTTTTTAAAATCATTTTATTTTATAACACAATACTATGTTATAGATAAATGCTTGTTAAAATACTGAACAAAACACACTAAAACATGCATGTCAATCAATATATACTTCTGGTATATAATTTCTTTCTGTGTGTGTGTGTGTGTGTGTACGTGCGTGTTTTTGTGTGTACATAGAACCGTAGAATGTGTATAGTTTTAAATGTGTACCAGCAATGGTTCAGTTAGGGTAGTTGCTGCTGAATCATACAATATGACTTCAGGGTTTTAAAAAAATATTTTTAATATTAACATTTTATATATAGAAATGAAGCATAGCGATACTAGTAGTTTGTTGTGTAATTAATTTATATAAGTAGGAACTGAAAGTAGAAACAGAATAAATAGTGTAGTAGCTGTAGTTACAGCAGCAGTAGACTTATAGTAGTCGTAATAGTAATGTGATAGTTGATAAGAAAGAGTCTTTCATTGTAGAGTGATAATCATGTCGTGTTTATTATTGAATACTAATAATTAGTGTGATGTGTATGTATACAATTTTATAGAATTGATTAATTGTTTGTGTTTGACAATTGATTTGCTTGACAGAATTATGATTGTATTCAACATAATATTCTTGCAAATGGCAAATATTTTAATATTTCAATTACATTGATCGAATCATCACTTAACACTTGGTAGAACAGCTGACTATTATTTGAACTTAATAAATAAACACATGGTACAGTTCTACAGATAGTTTTTTATTTTCCTGAGAATCGTTTCACTAATTATAGCAGCTTCAGATATTAGATTTGAACTAATCTAATCACCAGTTATTGCAGCTTCAAAGATTAAGTTTCAACTAATATAACGTTTGAAGCTGCAGTAGTAACTGGTGAAACAATTGTTGGAAAAATAAAAAATATCCGTAGAACTATAGCATGTGTTTATTTATTAAATTCAAATATAAATATTTCAAATCCCAACCTTTTTTCCCACTGGTCCAGTGACTCCCGATAAGTGCTTTGTGAGTTTATCGAAAGTCTTCATTCTGATCTGGTGACGAGGCAAATTACTAGAAATCACTTGTCGAGAATCATTGGATGTGTGGGTACTCCATCTGCTAACTGAAGTTTGTGAACTAAACAGTTTCTTGTTTGATCCATGTTGCATGTGAATATTCTGCATGGTTAGCTGACTATTGACTATTGATCCCTGGACATGAAACTATTTGGGTTGTAAGACATTGGCTGTTATTAACATTACTTGTGCCAAGTATTTTGACCAGGACAGCCGTTATCTGTGGAGTAACATTGTAGCAGCCGAGAAAGCTTTACGTGTGTCTAATGATTCCGGCCACGAAAGCCTTCATTCGTTCTCTGTTAATCCTGTTAAGCTGGGAGTCATGGAGACACTTTCTAGACAAAGATGTCAATGAAATTGGCGTACAATTTTTGTAAAAGCACTGTGTAGTTTTTTCATTTTGAAGGTATCTTAGAAGAGATGAGAACAGAGAGTGATATTCTCATCCATATTCTTCTTTATCCCTTCATGCAGCATAGTACAAAATGAACGACATATTAATAGACAACAGTTTTACATGTGGGCTGAATCTATCGTAGAAGACTATAAGAAATTGCGCATTCTTTTACATGGTGTATTTACTTGTATCTTTGTACAAGGTCTGACAATAAAGTTCATAAACTACAATTTCTTTGTATACCTTATTGTTGAATAAGTGGTCTGATTGAAAGTCACCTCTTTGGGACAGTTAGTCCAGTTAGTCCATCCTTCAAGACACCTTTGCAACTGCCTCCTGAGGTACATTTATCATGTTAATTATAAATATATCACTGCTGACTCGGATCACTAATTTTCTTTTTCTTTATTGGGAAAAATGTTAAACTTTTATCTTATAGCCTGAACTAGTTTTCGCTTGTTAGAAGCTTCATCAGAGGCTCACATTTTTTACCAATCAAAAAAATAATCAGTGATCCGTGTCCGTAGTGATATATTTATAATTAGTTAATCATTGGACATGTCATGGACACAAAATCCAGGAATTTGTCATGTTGTCTTGTCTTGATGCCATCAAAATATGCTTGAGAAAGGAACAAAGTCATGCGAGATCAGATCCAGTGAACTTTCCAACGCTAGGAATTTTTTTCTCACTTAAAACTCTCTCGGAAACTGTGCTGTGTGAGCTTGTGTGTCATCATGATACGAGATCTATAAGTTGCTGGTGGTGGTCCATTGTCTCTTTTGTCTAACTTTTTGACATGGACTTTAGCCTTTTCTATACTATAATGACACACCATTTGATTTTACCATTATTGGATGTGTCCTTACTATTTTCTGCCTTCTCCTGTCGAAGATTCTAAAAATAATTGCTGATATTCTTCATCCATCTCTGCCGTGGGTCATCCTTGTGCTCTCCTTCTGTATGACTTGTTTGACACCTGTGCATACATTCATTCACTGACAAACAATTCAACCTTTTACTTCTGTTTTGTTTCTTATTTCTTGATTCATCCTTATTGTTTGTATACCGTTGCCCTACACTGGGACACACACGCACACACACACACACAACATTATCTGCTTTATATATAACTACTGTAATGACTGTAACGTAGACTTTAATTTTTTAGTTTCTTGAAGTGTCCCTTCATCTTTTTATGCCTTTTGTGATATGTAAGCATGCTTTTTCCATGTTTTTCTAGACTTCACGCATAAAATGACATTAAATGTGTATTGAATTTATTTATTTTTTGTTGGTAGTTATGTTGATTTAGCAGATGTTTATCACTGTTGTGAAGGCTGACGATCGCCAAGGCTAAGTAATGACAGAATGATCTCAGATTTATTGTATTAGTTGTAATGTAAAATGTTACAGTACGTTGTAAAACGTTTGAAGCTGTTTATTTGATAACCATTATATTCTAAAAATGTTGTCACACAGGCTGATGTCTTTATTTTGTTTGTTTGTTAATTTTAGCAAAGTGTGATGTTTTTAATGTGGATTTCAACATTAATGCTGGGAAGTATTGACATTTGTAGATAGTATTGTACAGTACAGTGACAGATCCAAATGGGGATGTACAGGGTGAAGTGAGCTTAATGGAAGTACACTTGATGCTAGATTTGTTGGGCTGTTAAGCTGTGCCCCATATTGATTAAGCCTGGTATTTCAACTATTACTGCAATCTTCAAAGCTAACTTTCAGTGGTACGTGAATATTATCAGAAGGGTTAGGTCGGACTGTTACCATTGTTAGAATTTATCATACAACGTTTCAACTACTAAACAATGCGTGATCGTCTTCAGGTACAAACTTGAGCCTACCTAAGATTCGTTCACTATGAAGTGTGAAGTATCAAAAATATTAATATACCACCGCTACCTATAATGTTAAACACAACTATAGAAAGCTAAAAAAAAGAGCTTAGTTTTTTACTTAAACAGGGAACAGGGTGTTACTGGTCTCTGACGTTGTTTGTTGCGTGAACTTGGACCAGTGTGGCTGTGCTTCCTGGTTCTGTCCAGCGGACTGATAGTGTAAGTAGCGGTTCTTTTTGTACAGTTTTTTTATAGTTGTGTTTAATTTTGTAGGTGGTAGCGGTTTATTAATTTTTTTGATAGTTCACACTTGTTAGTGAACAAATCTTGGGTAGGCTTAAGTTTGCATTTAATGTACTAGTTAAACTTACGCCTGAAGATGACAACAGATTGTTTAGTGGTCAAAACGTTGTGTGATAAATTTGCACAATGGCAGTAGTCTGACCTAACCCTTCTGATAATGTTACTGCAGTGTTGATTTTTAATAAATGGTCTTTATATCAGCTAGTATACTTTTGACTCACCAGATACTGAAAGAAGAGAGAGTCAAAACATCTTTCTTTTTGTGGTCAGTGCTCTGGCAAGGTTTGTGACTCAAGCGACTCCTGCTATAAAAGTTTCAATTTAAAGTTCACAATTTTACAATTCCACAATGTGATTTATAAAAGTAAAAGAACAAATAAAGTCTTTGTGCCAATGAGAAAGTTACCAAAAGAACAGAACAGTATATCATAAATGTAAGCACATTCAGTTTCCTGCATTTTTATGACTGTTTTTTACCCCAAATGGATTTGTCACTAGTACACTACAATTAGAAAATCATGGCACATTTTCAGATTCCCTGTAAATTATTAAAACGTACATTTAGTTGTAAGTTTATTTTTGAAGGTTTGTGTTTATCAAATGCAAAATATGTTTTAAGGAGACTGCTTCTTTGCTTCTTTAGTCAGATAAAATTGTGATAGAGGAATAAATAATTAAACTATGGATTATTTTATACCCATAGTTTTCAGACAATTAACAATTTACTTGTTTTTTTTTCGAATAATTTATAACCAAGCTGCCTAGAATTATACAGGAGTATTGATAATAAGATGATGTGCTGAAGTAGTCAGACAAGTCTGTCTGAAATCTCAGAATTGTAAGTTAAATTTCTTTAAGTAACAAATTTATGAAGGACGCTGACAGTGCTCCAAGAATTGAATTATAACAATTTATTGTACAACAGTTTTGATTTTATTATTTATATTACATTGAAATGTAGGCCTACTGATGTCACATAAAGTTCAAATGTTGTTTCAAATCACCTTCTGTATGTATGTTTAGCTTGTCTGTGGGCCCGTGACCTCTCACACAGAGACCCAGTACAGTCTGTTTGCCTACAAACTAGTCAAATGATTCTTTATGTTATGTTTTGATGTCAGCCAGTAGTAACTGCTGTTTATCAAAGTAGACTGACTGTACAGATGTGGTCTGTGAGTTAGCATTGTACAATAGAAGTCATAAGTGTATGGACAAGCTGTTCAATACTGAAAATTTATTTTATTTCCTACATTGAGTTCCTGAATGTTTATAGTATATGATATTGATATCTCATAATTATTTGTCAAGTGATGTAGTGTTGTAAACAGTACAGGATAAAATTTATAAATAGTATAATCCTGTTTTATTCTAAGTCATTTATTGTGTCAGCATCATTTTCATATTCATAAAGGATGCAAAAACAAAAAAAAAACACTTTTGTGTTAATGGAAGTAATTTTCTAAAATTTAATGCCAGAAAAAGTGGCATTATATTATTATCAGATTAATTTGATAACCAGAAAATCATTGTCCAATAAGTGCTTTTGAGCTTCTAACACATCTTCAGATCTGTTATTTGTGTAAGTAACTGTTTTGAGCGATGGCTGTACAATTATGCAGAATCGTTGATTGTAGGGGCCTCCCAGTATTAAATTATACATGAATAAGTAATATTTAAGTAAAATGAAAAGGGTTTACTTGTAATTTTTTAATTTTAATATTTCAGAATCCACTTTAAGTTTTCTGTGATATTTGTGCACCCACAGTCCTAATAATTTTGTATTTTTTACATAATTGCTGAGAATATGTATGTGTATATACTTACATATGTGATGGTGGTTTGTCAGATAATCGTCTGCATCCGGGTTGTGAAAAGGACCATATCTGTTACAATTTTCTGGCACAATCCCATATTTTGGTGGAGTCCTGCTGTTCAAGATTCTGCATTGATCTGAAGTCACAGAAAACACTCTCTCTCTCTCTCTCTCTCTCTCTCTCTATATATATATATATATATATATATATATATATCGCGTATATGTGTGTGTATATGTGCAGGCATGTCAGAGATTTAATTGCTTTTCTTGTTTTTTTGATGTACTGATATCGTTTTTTTTGCTGATGAGAAATACTCTCCAGGCAAAGACATCAAATAAGAAGGATGTCAATAAAAAGATAACAGATGCAGTCGAATCTGGACAAACAAAATTCTAATACATCAGAATACAAAACCCCGGTTCAGGGAGGGATGTTTAGTAGTCAATCTCAAGATAATTTAGAATCTCAAAAGCACTTATCTGTGGTCACATAATATACAGTTGCTAGTAACACAGGATATTTTATTAAAAACTGAAAAAAAACATAAGCATCAGGTAAATAGTATAGCCTGTATATGTGACCAGTGTCTAGAACTGATGCAATGTTGGGTTTGATGAGTAGGTTACAGTTACTTGTGTGTGTGTGTGTGTGTGTGTGTGTGTGTGTGTGTGTGTGTGTGTGTGTGTGTGTGTGTGTGTGTGTGTGTGTGTGTGTGTGTGTGTGTGTGTGTGTGTGTGTGTGTGTGTGTGTGTGTGTGTGTGTGTGTGTGTGTGTGTGTTTCTGTTTTGTTTGTTGACAGTGTGATATTTATAAGATATTATTGTACTTTATGCTTAACTGCTTCCCTGATTGTCTTGAAGTACTGCAGACAGATTATGTATAAATTATTGAGTAAGGAACGTATGGAATTCTGTTATTCAGTGTATAATTGTTTTCAATTAAACACTGTAAACTTCCATTTGATGGCAGCACTTTCTGTACATAGGTATGATTCTCTAGTTCCTGTCTCAGTTTGCCACATTAAGCTTCTTTAACTTTCTATTCTTGTATTGTACCTTACAACACACGGTGCTGTTCAGGAGCGTCTGTGATCATTGGTCTGCAAGACAGGGGTTGCTCTGTAAGTTGCCACCTCCTCCGAATCTCCACTGGACAATGATATATCTTGTGTTAACTGGCAAATGTTTTTACCCATGCACACCGTAGCAGTAAAATATATTACTCATCTCAAACACTGACATCGCCAGTGTATGAGAGTGGGGTTGTCTCTTATGGTTTTGGGCTAGCCGCACACGGAGTGACATTCTGTTTCACGACAGAACTCTTTGGATGCATTGTGTTGCAAAGCGTTGTTTCGGTGGCCATAGGCTTGAGACATTGGTTTACATCAAAACAATTTCTTATCAGCTGTCAACATGTGTGTTCATGGGTTTGTGACAGGCATTATTTTGCATCTATTTCAGTTTGAACTACACCTACACTTGTTTCCATTTTATATTCAGTAGCAATTAATAATAATAATAAATACACAATAATATGGAGAATCAGAACGCAAGGACAATGAACGCACTTTCCACATAGGACTAAGTAAGTGTAATATAAGCTCCACACCTTATGCGGTTAGAATCCAGTGCACGCACAGTGCAAAGTGCCGCAAGCTGTTTTGTTGCGAGACATAAATTTATGAAGCTTCGTCTTTGGCCGCGAGGGGTTTCACATTGCCTCTAGACAATGTTGCAGCCAGTGTGTGGCGCTTTATAGATCCTAATGGCAGTAGTAGAGTCATCCACGATGCTATGGGACACAATGCGCCAAAATGGTTCTGTTGTAAAACAAAATGTTGTCGGTCTAGTGTGCGGTCGCCCTTAGCTAACAGGTGGTTGTTGGATTGGTTCAGGAGAGTCAATATAGTATGAACCCTCCCCCCTTCCACCCATTATACAGCTGAGGAAACTTTTTTCCCTATCAACAATGAAAGTACCTCATATGTCATACAATACTTGTACAATTTATTTAAGAAAAGAAAGTTATTGATACTTTTAGTAGAATATTATAGAAAATAATGTGTAAGGGAAGTAGTTAAACACATTAATAATGACAATATGGTGTCATTTGAAGACATACACACCTCAATTAAATCTAGTTATCCATTTTCGTGGAAAACTGTTAGCTAGTTATGTGTTTAACAAAACATATTATTGTAAAAATTACACATTTATTTCATATGTTAATAGTTCAGTTACGACTTGAAATTGGTTAACAACCAAAACACCTCATCAGGATTGAACGTCTTTAGTAGAATAGTAATTAACAATTTTTTGATAAATATATATTAGTTTTGAGTCTCCGTATTCAATTACCTGTAGTGCGTTTTAACTTGTGTATATTATACTTTAATGTAAATTTATATAAACTATATAAATGTGTTTATTTGAGATTGTAAACGTAATGCTCACCATGTCGGATGATGACTGAAAGTTATTCTTTTAATGACTGTTTACATATGTATACATGTTGGGCATTATGTAGAATCGGGTGTATCAAAAGGATTGGCTTAATTTTGATGTGTATGATAATGTTCCTTTACATAGTAGACATTGTAATGTGTTTGAACAAATACTGAGTGATGTATATACTACAATGTACACACAGCATCAGCTGCTCGTCATAGTATTGTTACGACGGTCTCACTGATCGTCGTATGGTACAGTGGAAAACAGAATAAAAGACACCAATTAAGTCACTGATCACCAGCTTTAATTATCATAATTAAACAGTTTGTAATAAACAAGATAATCTCTTACAAAAAATCAACTAAAAATTGTTCACATGCAATAATAATGTCAACTAATAGTCTCGCACAATTATAAAACACTTAACACTTCGCTTCAATACTTTGAACCGCACTGGAATAAATCGCCACTTAAACTGAAACTAAGCATCGCTGTTCTTATATTATACCCCTCTGAGATTCCAGAGTAATCCATAATACGCGTCAACACAACACTAGAGCATAATTGCTTGCGGCCTTGAACCAGTGAGTTTGGAACAATCTCAGCTACGGATGCATGACAGGTGTCACGTAATTGTCCTTCATCTCAAAGTAGCAGCAATACGTACGCACACACACATTATAGCCGGGCTCCGCTGGAATAGTCGACAAACACGTATAATGTTGTGAAATGGTGTAACAATATTCAACATTTGTTTGTAAAACATTTATGTTAAAACTTCATAACAGACACTTGCCACTTGCCATTGCTTATATGATTTTATACAAAGGCATTTCAGCTGTGCAAGAAATGTTTAGGCTCTGTTTCACTAAATTAAATTTAATGTAATTTTCATTTGTGATGTTTGGAACTATTTGTCTGTAGGCTACTAATTGGTTTGTGGGATAGCTAGAACATTGGTTTAAAAATTAAATCCGTAACAGCTAATGTCCATTTTTAAACATGAATTATATTTTTTTTCCAGTTAAGGGTTTGTGAGGATCGGTCAACAAGTATAACACCAATGTTAAATTATTTGGGGGCAATGTTTTGACAATATTTATCGTCATCATCAGAACCTGTGTATGAATACAAAAGAAAGTGTCAAACACAACAGATCAATTATTAGAGTGAACGTGTATGTGAGTGAGTGAGTGAGTGAGTGAGTGTGTGTGTGTGTGTGTGTGTGTGTGTGTGTGTGTGTGTGTGTGTGTGTGTGTGTGTGTGTGTGCTATATACAAACCATAATTTAATTTAAAATTTGTGTTTTCTTTTTGACCGATCCTCACAAACACTTCACCAGAAAAAGTCATTGATTGATGGTCACTACGTAACCATTATTTAATTAATTATTAAATTAATGGTTAAATTATTAAAATAATTTAAATTAATTATTTTGAGTAAACCTCAAAGAACTAGACTTTTTATTTATTTTTCAGAGTACTTTCGAGTATCACTTATTTATATCCCCTTTCTCAATCCAAATTGGTGTTGGAACAAATTTTAAGAATTTGACTATTTAAGAATAATATTATTGAAGTTTTTAAACTTCAATTGCATACCTTATAATCTCTGTATTCTTGTTGGTGTGTATCAGAATTGTGGAGTGTGCAAGTCATCATAATGGTAGTATATACATCGCTTTCATATGTACAGTTTTGTTATATGACTGTTTTAATAGAGAGTTAGAACTGAATTTAAAAAAAAACTATACAAAAACATAATCATGGTAGCAATACAGTTTTATATGAAGCTTTGTATATTTGAAATATACATTTATTTATATACAAAACGTATTATTTTACTTATGTTCCGTATTGTTTCCAATTCCTGACATTTATTAGTCCATAAAATATGCATATTGGCTTAGACCATGTTACATTTTGAAGTTTCTTAATTTCTGACTACTAATCAGTATTGATCCATTTTAAAATTAACTGGTTTTGTTAACTGTAAATTGATTATTTTAATAACTGTCTAATACATGTTGAAAGACTGGCAACAATCTAGTAATATAAAAAAAATAAAATCAAATTGCAAAAAGTATCATACATAAGTACTAGCTATAAATAATTGCTTGTTTTCTTCAAAACAGTTTGTAGTTTCTTTGTGATCATAACGTTGTTCATGTAAATACATGTCCAACTGTATGAACAAACTCGTTACCAAAGGGCTCAAATGTTGAGTCAGCTAAACTTGTGAATACAGTTTCTGTGAAGAGGGGCAGTGAACCAAAAGTTTGGAAAACACTGTATGACTTCATATTTAAAGTCATTACGATGTTCATGAATACAGATCCTGGATTGGCAACGTCATAGCAGCTTGGTGCCAGCAATGTCTCCACTACGCTCATAATAGAGGATCCAAAATAAACATTATTTGATTCGCTCTAACCATAATCTTCAGCTTTAATCATAACAAATTACTGTTCCTTTTTATTATCAAACTGTAAAAGACAATTACAGTGTCAAAACATTTTTACTGAGTTGGAGAATAATCTGTTTTACACCATAATTTTTTTCTTTAGGAAGGTATATTAATTTAGTAGTGGGGCTTTGATGAATATAGCCAATCTGTAAAATTAATAACTTACACGCTAGTAAAGCACAACATATTTGTCATCTGCAACTCACAGCTCAGTTTTTACACCTCATTGTGTTTGCAGGCCGTTGGTACAGGATCTCATTTCCAAGTTTTTGGTTTTGGTTGTCGACACACACATGTGGTTTAACACATTTTTTAATTGTACAGTCTCAACACCGATTGTCTCACCCACCTACGATGGAATAGACTTCTTAAAAATTTTATTGGTCTCATTCAGACTACTGTTGAGAATTTTTCATTGTACAGGGTAAGTCAGAAAGTAAAGGCAAATTTTATTTTGCCTGCTCCAATGGATGGCAGCACTGACTGAACAATGACATATCATAACCTCAAAGTTTTTTTGTTCTTTAGCTGTGTTGTTTCAGTGCTCAGCTCCATTCGTAGTGATTTCAGGGCATTTTATTATGAGTGCCCCGTTGTCTGTGTGCACCAAGGAAGAAATGAGGGGAGTGGTACGTTTTCTGCACTTTGAAGGGACTAAACCTGTGGAGATTATTCGCAGAATGCAGCAGCAGTACGGTGAGAGCTGTCTTAGTGAACACAAAATTTATAAGTGGATAAATCGCTTTAAAAATGGTCATGTATCTATCTGCGATGAAGAGCGTTCAGGTAGGCCATCCACTTCAAAGACGGACAAGAACATCGAAACAGTTGAGACAGTTGATTCATGATGATCGTCGTGTCAAAATTGATGATATTGCGCATGCGTTGAACATTAGCCACGGTTCAGTAGTTGCAATCATCCACGAATCACTAAATTATTGCAAAGTGTGTGCTCGTTGGGTACCACATCGACTGACAGACCAGCACAAACAGAAACGTTTGGAAATTTTGAAATCATATTTAAGGCATTTAGAAGAGGAAGGAGAAGAGTTTCTCAGTCGCATAGTAACCGTTGATGAGACGTGGGTCCATCACTTCAAACCACAGAGTAAGCGGCAGAGTATGGTGTGGAAACATCCATCCTCGCCTACAGCAAAAAAGTTCAAAAGACAAGTTTCTGCAGGAAAGTTGATGATGACAGTGTTTTGGGATATGAAAGGTCCACTTCTAATTCATTACACTCCTAAAGGTCAAACAGTGAATAGTGACAGCTACTGTGAGCTACTGCGAGATCTGAAACCCAAAATCAAAACAAAGAGGCGAGGAAAACTTTCAAAAGGTGTGCTTTTGCTTCAGGACAATGCCCGTCCTCATACTGCGGGGAAAACGATCCAGTGCATTCAAGATCTTGGTTTTGAGCTGCTGGAGCATCCGCCGTACAGTCCTGACCTTGCTCCAAGTGATTTTCACCTTTTTGGTCCGATGAAGGAGCACCTGCGTGAATCCAAGTTTTCGTCGGATGACGAGGTTGTGGAGGCGGTGCGCGAGTGGCTGTGCACGATGCCACAAATCTTCTTCCAGGACGGAATTACGAAGCTTGTCAAGAGATGGACCAAGTGCATAGAAGTTGAGGGAGATTATGTAGAGAAATGATGTTACTTGTCATCTTGTTTTCACAATAAAAAGTTCCTTTTTAAAAATTTGCCTTTACTTTTTGACTTACCCTCGTAGAATGAGTTTCTTTGTTAAAAAATAAATAAAGTTGATATTAAAAAAACTACAAAAAAATAATGTGTTTTGTGGGGAAAGTACATTCTGTGCAAATTGTTTTAATGTTTCTGAACTTGTTTCACAGGTTCATTGTGTGTGTGCGCGTGTGTGCGTGCGTGCGTGCGTGTGCGTGCGTGCGTGTGTGTGTGTGTGTGTGTGTGTGTGTGTGTGTGTGTGTGTGTGTGTGTGTGTTTTAAGATTAATTTTTTCACTTTCAGAGTAGTTTCCATTAGGCTGGCTTAGAATAAACACTTCCAAATGAACTTTGTGGACAAACTAGTATGTGAACTTTATATTCTGGATGTCTATGAAATGTTGAATTTTTGTAGACAGAAGTGTAACATTGATTCTGATGGTCACTTGTTAATTTTTTTTTTTTTAGTTTTAATCTATATTTTTTGGATGCCCCATTTACCGTTAATCAATTTTGCTTTGAAATATGGAATTTGTCAGTTTGGAATTTACATATCTCATATTTTGGTTAATTTCAGATATTGTTTTAACTGAAGGTAGTGAATATATTGTTAAAAGTACTTAAACATTGGTGTATACTTTGTCCAAAACGACAGTCAAACCGGAAGGCGGAGACTTTTGCCCAGAGTGGGGATAATAATTTGTCTCTACCAGGTGTTCTCATCATCTTCTTCTTCTTCTTCTTCTTCTCTGTCCAGATCAACTGGTGGGAGTTGGTCCCCGTACACGGCCCGACGAGCTGCACAAAACTTCACTTGGCTTTGTAGATAACTCATAAATGTTGAAAAAAAATTATAAATTTTTTCATGCGTCTGTGAGTTTTATAATTTTGTCATTGCAGTTTATTGAAAATTACACATACTAATCATTCACTGGCTCCTGTCCGTACCACCAAAGTACCTAGTTTAGAAAATTATGTTGGGTAGGCTGCCTTATTTGAGCCGATCAGCTTACAAGGGAGATAGCATTGTGAGCAACTACTCTTCAGACTCCATTGTTATCATAGGTATTTATTCATTTCCACAGCTGAAAACGCTCAGATACGGTTCTGGTACTCATTTGAATCTGAATCCTTATGACTTTTGCCATCATAGAAAAAATATAAATGTGACGTTTTGGCCACCCAAACAATTGGCAGCTCTCTTCAGGGTAATTATAAACTAACACATGAGAATTAATAAATTAATACGCTATTGACAAGTGATAGAGAGTCAATGAAATAATAATAACAAAAGTTTACATAGTGTACAATCAAAAGACTAAATACTGCAAATAAATACATACTAGGTATAAACACACAACACTCGCAGAACAGAACCACAGTGTATACTGACAAGGTCAACTAAAAGATTTTGTTAAATCAGGTTTTATGTGAAATTTATTGTTATTATTTTTTTGATTCTCTGTCACTTGTTGTCAGAGTATTATTTTATTAATTTTTATGTATTAGTTTATAATTAACCTGAAGATGGCTGCCGATTGTTTGGGTGGCCTAAAACATTGCATTTATTATTTCTCTGTGGTGGAAAAGTCCACCATTTACATTCAAATTCAGATTATATACAATCCATCACAGCATCTTTTAAAGAAACACATGTGCTGTTATTCTTAGTATATTGTTGTGAGGTCTACTGATTGTCGTATGGTACAGTGGAAAACAAAATACAAGACCCCAATTATGTCACTAATCACCAGCTTTATCACAATTAAACAGTTTGTAATTACAAGACAGTCTCTTACAACAAATCAAATAAAAATTGTTCACATGCAATAAAAATATTAACTAATATAAAACACAATTGTATTACAATTGTCTCGCACAATTATAAAACACGTAATACTTCGCCACAATACTTCAAACCGCACTGTGTAATTGCCCGATAGTAACTCTTGACCGTCGCTGAATGGCTGTATTTATACCCTGCTGATTGCCAGAATAATCTGTCACTTTGTTAAACAAACAGGCGCTCTCGAGAAACCACTAGAAACAGTGTCCTTGAACACACTGCGCTTACTGGTATGGTCCGGTATAGACTCGATAGTTGACGCGTAATTGTCTTTCACCGTAAAGTAGCAGCATTATGTACGCACACACACATTACAGTGGAATATTCGAGATACTTATAGAACGTTCCATATTATGTAACACTTTTTCTGCATTATGTAACAATATGTATATATATCTTCCACCATTGTCAGAGCCACTTTTGACAATTTTACATTAAATCATAGAGTAATGTCGATCAGTTGTTTTATAATGGAAAGATATAGTTTGTGTGCGTGTGCATGGGTGCATGTGTGTGCACGTGTGCGCGTACTTGAGACATATTTTTGTCATCATTTTTATTATGTATTTATATATGTTCCATTTTACAGAATTTGTTGGAACCATTGTTTTTGTATGACGTCTATCATCAAGGGGCTGATCCTAGTCGGTAATGTATTTAACTTCTTCCTGGAAGTTGCATGGAATCTGGATAATCTAAACTAATTGTAATGTACAATAATTATTGTCTGTCAAACACTATTTAAACGACTGCTATAATTGGCGTTTCTTTGTAATGGAGTAAGAACGTATTATACTGGGATGTTGGATAACATATTGCGGATTTTTTGAAATGATTTATTGGCCACTTTTATAAGGCTTCTTTGTGTTTGTAGTTGGCAATCATATATATATATGTGTATATATATAATATTTAATTTTTATAATGAATTTACCTCAAGATATTTCTTTCCTTATTAGGAACATGTTTCGGGTAATATTGTGTACCCATCCTCAGCCTTCCGGCCTCGGTCGAAAAATACATTTTTCACATCATATGATATCACAAACATGTACACCAACATCCCAGTAGAAGAAACAATAGACATAATAATAAAGAAACTTAAAGAACAAAATGAAGACAAACAATATATAACAGAAATAAAAAATAGTCTCCAACTAATACTAAAACAAAATTACTTTGAATGTAATAACAAAATTTATCAACAGCTAGAAGGTTTAGCAATGGGATCACCATTATCAAGCATAATAGCAGAAATATTCCTACAACACATAGACACCAACATACAAAACATTATAAAATCCTTTGATCCAAATGGCATTTGGATAAGATATGTAGATGATGGGCTATATGTATCAAGTAACAAAAATACAAATGCAGATAACATATTAAAACAAATCAATAACATTTATCCAAAAGTACAATTCACAGAAGAAAAAGAAAAACATAACAAAATCAACTATTTAGACATAACCATCACAAGAAACAACAACCACATCCAATATGCAATATACAGAAAACCAACTTCTACCAAAATCATTATACCTAACCATTCTGACCACCCACCACAACATAAAATGGCAGCATTCTATTTGTTATTTAACAGAATGTACAAAATTCCCCTAAACAAACAAGAAACTGACAAAGAAAGAAATATAATATACCAAATTGGTTATGAAAATGGATACAATAAAAATACTGTAAACAAAATAGAAAATAAAATCAAATATAAAATAAAAACTGAAAAATTAAGAATTAATCAAAATGAACAACACATAAATAATAACAACAACAAAAAATAGGCCACATTCACATACATAAATAATAAAATGACAGAGCCAACAAAACTATTTAAAAACACAGATATAAAAATAGCATACAAAACTAATAAAAATAATTTACAAAAACTAAATAGCCCACACAACAAAGATAATACAACAACTAACGGTATACACAAAATTGAATGCCAAGATAGCAATAAATGTTACATAGGACAAAAAAAAAAGCTGAAAAAACGTTATTTTGAACACCTAAACGCATACAAAAAACCAGAAGTATATAAATCCAATTTAGCCACACATGTAATATACACAGGACATGAATTCCCAGACATAACCAATGGGACACTAATAAAACATATACCACACAAAGGCACCATAATGAACATTTGGGAAAATTTACAAATATACAAACATAAAACACAAAACAAACTAATACCAAATACAAATCAATACAAAACATGACACAATATTCAAAGCACTCAACGTTGAAAATACACAAAATACAAATACATATACCACAATCACACACAATAATACAACTTTAAAATACCAGAGACCAACAAGAAACCTTAATAGCATCCAGCCAACACACAAATACTCCACCAGACGCAAGATCGCGAAGGCTGAGGATGAGAGCACGGGAGCTCTCGAAACATGTTCCAAGTAAGGAAAAATAACATCTTGAGGTAATATAAATATAAATTTTAAATACTTTATATATATCAAGAAACGAACTGTAGCAGAAAGTGATTTAATATATATATATGCGCACTCACATACACACGTATATATCACATCATTGGTGTATTTATACATATATTAAAATAAGTATTATTAACATTTTGTAAATGTACACGCGTTATACAAACTGTAGCTGACACGATGATTTTTTTTCTGTTTCAGGATTTGGATTTTTTAACGTAAACCGTGAAGAATATTATAATATGGCGTACGAACAAGGTACTACCAACCAAGACGAGTCTGCTGCTCAGAACAGCAGGAAAGGGAGTGGTCGTAACGACATACTGCCCGGATGCCATGTTTGCATATACTGCAACAAGAAGTACAGATACAGACGTGGATTACAGCGGCACATGCGATACAAGTGCATCAAGAATTTGCAGCAGCAACTGGAAGGCGGCGGCGTCACTATGTCGTGATGACAATAGTACATGTACACCGCTGTCATGTGCATAGTTTTGTTATAAACCGTTTTGACACATAGTTAGCATGTGTGTGTGCGTGTGTGTGTGCGCGCACGCGCGTGTGGTCATGGTAGCAATGTAGTTTTACACGAAGTATTCTTCAGTTAACATATATATGTCTTTTAATATATGTAGAGAACATATCAAGGAGTTAGTGGTACAACTACCAAAGTCCAAAAATGACTTTTTTTATATATTAAAATTTTTGTTTTTATTTTTAATAGCTATATAATCAATAAAAAACTCTATAATAATAATAATAATAATAATAATTAACCTTGAAAATCAGTTTAGTTTAATAATTTTATGATTTATCATTGCACTTGAAACCCTTTAATTTTAGTTTTCCATAAATTCACATAAGTGGACTTGGGTAGATTCACCAACAACCCCGTGATATTATGTTGTTACTAATTATTGTATCTTGTATAATTTTATTGGTTGCTAGGGAACCAAGTTTAGTATATATAATTGTTTTATGACTAATGAATTGTCGTTATTATTGAAGATGTTTAAACATGTTAGCCTGTATTATTATTAATTAATGTTATTATTATCATGAATAATAAAGCTTGGTGCAGTGGGTAGAGTGTAACATTTAATAAATGAAAACCCAACGTTCCATTCCCCAAACTATTTGTTGAAGCTCTTGAAGAAAACATATTCCCCAAATTGTTTGTTGAAGCTCTTGAAGAAAACGAGAGAGAGAGAGAGAGAGAGAGAGAGAGAGAGAGAGAGAGAGAGAGAGAGAGAGAGAGAGAGAGAGAAGCAAAATATTAATGTGACAGAAATTCTAAGAAAGGAAAAGAAATGATTTTTTTTCCAAGTATGAACATGTTCTGGTGAAGACTAAGAAAGGGTGAAAGCTTTGGGTCATAATTGATTAATTGATGATAACCAAGTCGTAGATATTATTAATGCCAACTAGAAATATTGCAATATACAGTGTTATAAATAAAAGTAAGCTTTCAGTCAGTGTGTACATTATCATGATTTTCTGGGCTGTCAGGTTGTTGTCTAGGTTGTTCATGTTTATCTCCAGACGTTTCATCTTTCATCCATGGGCATCTTCAGTGGCACAGGGCAAAGACCTCAACAGCCGTGAATGACATTGTTGTGTCTTTCACATTTTTGCCTCCTGTCCTTTTATTTTTTCATGGAATTGATCTAAAAAAAAAAAATGCTTTTGTTGGGTAAAAGTATGAGGGTCAGTTGAAAAGTTCACGGAGCGACATCCATAGCTCAGTGGTAGAACTAAAATCTTTCGTGTGCTGCACGGGTATATTTCGTGTGAACACCACCTTGTTACTTTCCAGATATATCTGTCAGTTTATTCACTTTTGTGCAGCGATATGAAATTTTCCTGTCACATGTGCTTTTAATATGCACAAAATCAAACATCGTGTTGTGATGAATTCTCTGTTAAAAAATGTTTTAGCGCCAATGGAAAATCAAAACGAAATTGTAAATGTGTAAGGAGATGATGCACCTTCAGAAACAACGGTAAGTGGGTCACACTCGAGTTTAAACGTGGTTGTACAAGCACTGAAGATGATCCCCAGCAATGGACATCCAAAAAGTGCAACAAAAAATGACATTATTGAAAAAATTTCATAGGGTGTTGGAAGACCGCAGATTGAAGAGTGGGTGACATTGCTGAAATCACAGGCATCTGATATGAGCTTGTGCTTCATACTTTCACTCAAGAACTTAGTGTGAAAAAGCATTGTGCAAGATGGCTGCCGCATCTGGAGTTGTTGCATTTTTTGGCATCCATTGTGGGGGCGTTCATCTTCAATGCTCGTAAGACCATGTTTAAACTCAAGTGCCTACCTACAAACCGTTGGTTTTGAAGTCACAGCATCTCCTGACACATTTACAATTTTGTTCTGAATGTCCATTGGCGCTAAACAATTTTTAACAATGAATCACACCACAATGTTTGAATTTGTCTGTTTTTTAAAACATGGATGACACGACAATTTTAAATGGCTTCTAAACGATGAATAAATTGATAGATAGATTTGGAAATTAGCAGGAGTTCACATAACATACAAATCTTGCAGCACACGAAAAATTTTAGTTTTACCGCTAAGCTACAAATGTCCCTCAGCTGACCTTTTCAACCGACTCTCGTACAGATATGCATGATAAGTTTTGCAAAAATCAGTGGATGCATTCAAAAGTTATCATAAGACATATCCCTAATAGACAAACAGATAGATAGACAGGCATGTAACACGGCATATATTTGCGGGTATCGTGATATGTGTTCCCACGCCACTGAAGATGTCTGTCATCAGTGTGGATGAAACGTTTGGAGATAAACATGAACAACCTACACAACGGGCTAACAATGTGGTAATGCAGAATCGGGAGATAAACATGAACAACCTACACAACGGGCTAACAATGTGGTAATGCAGTTTTATACTTTGAGAAAAATGAGAAGGGAATCGGGAGACATGACATGACTTCAACTTCTCTGTTGATATATGAAGATAATAAAAATCTAATACAAAATACATAAGGTTATGTTGAAAATCCTCAAGAGCCTCAAACGAATGTCCATTAAATAAAACAAAACCACTAATAACTTGAAGTGGTTAAATTATACAAAAACGAATTGTACATTTTGCAAGTAAATTCCTTCAAGGGGGGAGAGTGTTGTATTAGTCGTAGTTGACGTAGAGAACGTATTATTACTATTTGCTAGACAAACCAAGTTTAGTTTATAATTATTGTACTATTAGTGAGTTACTGTTATTGTTGAAAGTGTTTTGCCTTTATTAATTAATGTTATTATCATTGAATAATAAAGTTGTACCTTTATGATTTCCAATTCCTGATGTATCCAGTCCAACCAGGGAGAGTTGACAATGTGTGCACATTGGTTCTGAAAAGTTCTTGAATCTTAAAGTCTCTTAAATTCTTAAGTATTATTACTAAACGGTATTGATCCTTTTTTGAAACATACTGTAACTAACTGTGGTTGTTAACTATGAGTGTATACATAAAAGATAACACAATTTAGAGGTTAAGTCTAATTTTTACTAAACATGTAACCATTAACACGCAATTATACTTTTCATAAGCGCTTTCAAGCCTCTCGGCTCACCTTCAGATAGAACACAACAACCTACCTAGAAACCTTCACCCCTTTATATATGTTATCTACAACCGGGAAGCATCAACTTGACATAAACAAACATAGCAGGTAAACATCCTTGTTATGCCTCAGCGTGGAAAAGTACTGGGACAAGGGGTGGTGACTCGCTGATTGTTTGCTGGCTAAGGCGTAATGAGGATGTTTTCCTGCTATGTTTGTTTATGTCAAGTTGACGCTTCCGGGTTGTAGATAAGATATATAAAAGGGTGAAGGTTTCTAGGTAGGTTGTTGTGTTCCATCTGAAGATGAGCCAGGAGGCTTGAAAGTGCTTATGGATTATGAAATTGCGTGTTAGTGGATGCAATACAAGTTAGTAAAAATATGGGTGTATAAATTATTAGTGATTTTATTAGATGTACGAGTTATGTAGAAATACAGTAAAAGCCATCTTACATGGCTTTGGTTATAACAACTGACCAGCTGAGTGGCAGTTTATCTGGTCGGTCAGCACATCCACTGTACTACATTCCCAAAAGCTCGTCCTCGCTAACAGGCCACATCTTGTTTGTGTTGCGTTGATTGTTGTCTTCTCTGCCAGTCTTGTGGTTGGTTGATTGTTATAAAAATGTGTGCGTCGATTCAGTTGAATATTTTATAAAATTTTTTCTAACTATTATTGATTGTGCCTTTGTAACAAAATGAGTTTAGTGAAGATGTCCGTACCGTCTATGAAAATTAGTAGCCTTAGAGAGGTTTGACAATGAAAAACAATGGCAAATAATTTGTGAGGTATTAGGTTTAGAGTATGTACTGTGAAATGATGTTAATGAAATAGAAAATCATTGTACGTTTTTTGCACACAAGTTGGGTCTTTTTGATGTAACAAATCAAACCAACATAATTAACAACTACAGTTAGTAGTCGATTATTTTAAGGCAGTGTATAAAATTGAAAACTGCAAAGGATTGTATGTTAATGTTAGATGACACTTGTGTGCTGCAAGGAATGTCATGGAACTAGATTTGTGTACATTCTCAGTAAGTGTATGAACATGAAATATATATACTTGAAATAATTGAAGTTGAAATGTATGTTCAATTGTGTGGTAAAAAATTATGCACTAATTTGGCTGCATCAAGTCAATTCTCTCAACAAAACTTATAAACATCATGAAAGAAATGAAACTTGTCTAAAATGTAGACAAAACATGAGTTTTCAACAACAAAAAATATGTGATTTTCTACGGCCTCAAAAAAATATCAGTTCTAGTGTTCAAATTAAATAAAAAAACAATCACAGTTCCTCTCTGTTCATGTCCACACGCATACATAAGTTACTTCTTTTTTCAGTTGCCAAGCAACCAAAACTGCCTAAATTTATTAATCGAAGTATGACATCCCTCCTGGTGTACAATGCTGCCCCTCCTAAGCCAAAAAAGTAAATCCCAATTGTTTTATTTCTTGCCTGTGGAGAGGGGGCATCAACCTCTCTTATGCCTAAACCAAATGGAAATGCTTATTATTAAATGAATTGTATTTTGTATATGAATTAGGGAGGTGAACGCCCCAAATATTACTAAACAGGAAATAGACCGGAAATAAGGAACATCCATAATGCCTTCTTGGTTTAGTAGGGCTGTGTAGGTCTCAAAAGTCTGGTTGTAGGACTTTGACCTTTTCAAATAATGGGTTGATTTCAAGTTTGTCCCTAAAGTCAACAACTAACTTTATTAGCCATAAATTGCCTGTAGAAAAAAGATCTAGTAAACAATTATGCACGACTCACCTTGATGAACTGGAATGCAAGGTAATGCTGTACTTGAAAATTTTATACAAAATTTTGGGGAAATGGGAAGTGAAAGCGTGGAACTTTTAACTGTTTTAAAAACAATAAACATCAGATTTGGTGTACACATATTGGTGAGGGCTTATTGTATGATACCTCTTATTATTATGTTCAAAAAATTATAGAAAAATGTCAACATGTCTGTTGAAAATAAACTAGACGTAACTAGTTATCCTACTGTAGCTTCTAATACAGTATTGTAGTAGAAGCATGTGGTCTGCATGATTAGAAGAAATTATTAGTGCATTTTATCAAGAAGGCGATGATCACAAGGTGAAGGGAGCAAAAAGTAGGGAAACAAGAAGTAAATCACAACAAAGTGTTGGAATCAACAGTGTGGCACAAAGGGAATCGTCTGGAGTGGATGGTGTCACGTTACTGTCACAAGAACCATGGAAAAAAGCACAGATTTCTTTAGTTAATTTTTTATATTGAATTGGACAGTAGGCATGTAATTTTTTATTATTTTGCTAATATTGTTAATGTATTTATAGTTTATGTCTACAGTAAAAGAAAGGTTGGGTGTTTCCAGTTATTCTACTGTTTAGATTATTTAGGAATTATTGGGTTATATTTTGATTAAGTAATCATCAATCTTATATTATTTAGAAGTTATATGTAAATATATAGTTTGTAAAACTTTATATTTATCACAAATTCCCCTGACCTTTTCCATATAATTAAGTAGTACAAGCATTTTTAATACAATCAAAAGCTACTTTTAACATATTTTCAGGTCAACTAACAATTTTGCTTAACTGGCCTGGGGTCTGATGCCAGGCAAACTGATTAACAGGGTTTCTGCTGTGTAATTTGTTTGTTATATTCATATAATGTAATTAAAATCAACTCCAAATAAATTTATTTTGATGTATCTTGTAAATTAAGTTAATGTTATGTATGTACAACCAAGATGTTTTTTTAATACTGTTATATATATAAAAAATAATTGGTATATACAGCTTATGTTCTAACCTTGTAAGTATTATGTAAGTTGATTTTCTGTAGAGAATTAATATTTTGGAGCATTATAATGATTTGCGTTTGCTTGATTGTTTTTATTTTGTTTTATTTTTTTTTACATCCTGTTTACCCATTTATTATCAAGTTGAGAATGGATAATTTGTTTTAATTTTATAGACTTAATCATCAACCAGTCACTCTGTGAAATTGTTTTAACTGAAAACAACAAAATTTTGATCATGTGAGTATCTGTTGTTTAGTACATAAAAAATAGGTTATAATGCATCTGAGCGACAGACAAGTCTGAAGGCGGAAACTTTCGGTTGGAGTTGAGCGGATGTCCCATCTATTCCGCCACTCTGCTCCCCGTCTCCTTCCAGATTGACTGCAGCGATAGAAAACTGGTGTGAAATGGTCCCCTCTTCTAGTGAACAGGAAGCACACCTGAAGTGTTATTCTCACTTGGTCTGATAATGCATAAGTATATTATATGAAGTTCAATCATTTTTGTATGTTTTTTGAGTTATATAATTTCATTGTTAGAGTTCAGTAAAATTACATGTATTATTATCATCAACAGTACCATCATCAATATTATCGTCATTATTTGAGTAGCTCTAGGAACCCTGACTATATGAATACATACACACATACATACACAAACACACTATCATTATTATTTGTGATGTAGTTTTTGTGAGAGTTTTAATTTGTATATTCCATTTTATAGAATTAGTTGAAATAGTTTTTGTCTGGTCTGCTAAGAAGTTGATGCTATTTGGTAAATGTATTATTTCTTCCTGAACTTACGTAGAATTTGGGTAAACTGAAATTACCCTTGACATGGTGTACAAAAAACACATATCACACCTGTCACCTGTCACCTGTCAGGTGTTACTTAAATACATAGTAAAATTTAATTTTTTTTTTTTTAGCAATTGAGTGTGTAAATCTTATATTGAATACAGAACACAAAGTAGTGTATTTTGGTGTGTTTTTAGTGACATCGTATATATATATATTTTTTTTAATTAACAGTGGGAAATCAAATGTATAGACCTACACATTATATCACAGATTTTTTAATATAAGTATTCACAATTTACATGTCATTTAAACTGAATCTAACATGGGTATATTTTCTTGTTACAGAATTTGAATTTTTAGATGTAAAATGTGAAGAAGAAGAAGAAGAGTATTATCAAATGGCATACGAAGACGGTACCAAGCAGGATGAAGAAGAACCTTCGAAGAAAAAGCCTTGTAACAACAAAACGCCCGGCTGTTATGTATGCGAGAAATGCAACAAGAAGTACAGGTACAAGCGAGGGTTGCAGAGGCACATGCGGTACCACTGCGGTATAGACCCCAACATTCAGTGCCCCGTGTGTCCGAGGAAGTTTAGGTTGACTGAAAACTTGAAACAGCACATTGGACGTAAACACATAAACCTGCTTAAATTTCCTTTACTATCTGTGGACTAAATAAGAATTTATTTGAATATATTGTCGGACATTTACGCTTCCATATGGGTGTTATACAATTAACAACCCCTCCCCTATAGGATTTGATATGGTAGAAATACCAAAAGGCATCATCCAGAATATAGCAGTTAGTGATTCGGCAACAACGTTAAGACTGTGTCACAGGTTCTGGGTTGTTAGGTCATGGTCCACATTGTTTACAGTATTATCACTTACATACCCGTGATGGGTATCTTCAGTGGCACAGGAATACAGATTACAAACACCCGAAAGTTAATATGAACAAAGACTGTTGTGTCCCATTGAGGCACTTCTATTTATACATTTTTTTTAAGGTACTGGTTGTCATTATTTGGCCAATCAAATTTTTCTGCTTTTTTGATTAGCTTGGCTATAGTACCATATTTCTATACCAGTATCCAGTATTTGTCAAGAGCAAAAGACTGCTCTTTCTTATTTATGCCATGGTGACCGTGCTTATATAGAAGTGCCTCAACGGGACAGAACAGCCTTTGTTCATTTTCATTCATGGGTGTTTGTGATCTGCGTGATTGCGCCACTGTTTGTATTTGGTCACTGGTGCTTGTGACTTGTGTTCTTGTACCACACTGGAGATGTCTGTCATGGATACAGTTGAAACGTCTGAAAGTGCGTATAGACAATCTGGACCACAGCCTAACAGCTCTGAAAACTGTTACTGTGTGAACAACGTGGCTGTGAAAGCTTATGTTCACTTATCAACCTATGACAGTGTTTGAATTAAAAAAAAAAAAAAGAAATGACACTATTTAAATCTTCTATTTAGTCCTTAAAGTCACAGTGATTGTCAATCAATGAATTTTTCTGGTGAAGGGTTTGTGAGGATTGGTCAAAAAATAACATAAATTTTAAATTATTTGTGTCGACGTTTCGACAATGTTTATTGTCATCATCAGGATAATTGTTCCTGACGACAAACACACCTTTTGACCGATCCTCACAAACCCTTCACCAAAAAAAAAAACTTCTATTTAGTCCTCAAGTTCAGGGTCATTTTGCCCCAACATCTCAAGGATAATGTATATTTGTTTCGCATGTAAAACATTAGGCATGGTGTCACATTTTTTGCGTGAAGGGAAGAAAATAGCGTGGTTTACAGGCCAATGTGATTTTATTCTGGAAGTATATACACATCAGGTTGATGAATTTAACTATAGTTAGTGCTAATAACTAAATTACCTTAAATTGTCCGCCTTGTGACTTCTTATAATTTTTCTATGACGCGTTTCAGAGCTTATGCTCCATCATCAGATATAGACTAAAATAAAACTATCACTCTTACCGAGGTCGTTACATAATATAAAATGTCAAACATTTTTGCATATAAACAGCGTGCAGAAGTAGGGTGCGCACCTGTTCACGTTCAATTTGCCACTGAGCGGTCGCTACCTTATCTTCGTACCAGCGAGCAGTTTCAAAGCCGTATCATACAAGTGGTTTGAAGCAAAGTTTAGTTGATCATTCAACACGGAATCGCAACTGCTTGGGTCGGCGTATGCACTATAAATTTCGAACTCCTCCAAGGCATTCATGAACCGACCCTTCTTACATACATGTAATGGAATTAAGTTGGAATGGACGTCCGTATAGTTGTGATTATGTGAAGTTAGGTGTCGGGCGTAGTTAGATTTAATGCTGTTAACATTACTTGTTTTTGGTATATGTTCTCAAAAACGCGTAAGGAAACTTCTCCCAGTTTGTCCAATGTAGAAACTATTGCAATCATTGCATAGTAGTTTATTTATATATTCCTGTTTTTTCTTCCGGGTGTATGCGTTTTTTTTGGTCTTAGAATGTTTAATAATTTATTATTGGTTCTGAACGAGATATTAAAACCAATATTGTTCAATACAGATGTCAAAACCTTAGGCATTACGCTTGTGTAATTAGTTGATATAAACATTTTTTGTACGTTATTGTTCGTTCGTGGTTTAAATTTGTTTCTTTCATGCTTTTTTAACAGTTTGTCTATGGTCAAACTACTGTACCCATTAGCAACCGCGATGTGTTTTATGGTATTTAGTTCATCCCAAAAGTCATTATCATCTAGAGGAATTGTTAATAACCTGTTAATAAAACTATTATACGCTGCCATTTTCTGCGAATACGGGTGATGAGAGTCTGCGTGTATTGTAATGTCAGTAGCAGTAGGCTTCCTATAAATGTTGCACTTTAGCTTATTTACCTGTCGGGTGATAGTTAAATCTAGAAAATTTAATCTATTGTCAACTTCGGTTTCGAGTATGAATTGGATCTTTCTATTTATTTTATTTAAACAATTTTTGAACAGCTCGATCTGTCTTGTAGTACCATCAAAAATGAAAAAAGTATCGTCTACAAACCGTCTATAAAATATTATTTTCTTTGCATATATATTATTATTTAACATGTGCGTGTTCTCATAAGAATTCAAATAAATATCAGCTAATAGGCCGGAGAGAGGTGAGCCCATGGCCAGTCCATCATCTTGAAAGTAGAATAAGCCATCAAAGGTGAAATAATTTTGTTTTAAAACTACCTCGAGTAGGTTGATTAATTCATTTATCACCTGTATATTCATGCAACAACTATCAGACAGATTATTTCTCAAGATCTGTAATGTATCTTTTACAGGGATATTTGCGTATAAATTAGATATGTCGAATGATGCCAATTTATGGTTAGGCTGTAATTCAACAGATTTAACTCTGTTAATGAAATCAGTGTTGTTTACAATACTATGATTATTTTGTAATTGTAACTTATCTTTAATTAAATGAACAAGTGCTTTTGCAGTTTTGAAGCCGGGGGCGGTGGTAAAGTTCACAAGGATGGGTATGTCTTTATGAATTTTGGGTAATCCTGTGAATATCAGGGCCTTTGCATTGATGGGCTTTAGGTATCGTCGTGTATTTTCATTGAATAAATTGATACATTTGTTAATACAATTGTTAAGTTCCCTGACATATATTTCAGTGGGGTCAGATTTTAATAGTTTAATGTTGTTGTTAGAAATGAAATCATGAACTTTAGCATTGTATGAAACAGTGTCCATGATAACTAGCGTATTACCTTTATCTGCTTTAACGATATGGGCATTGTTGTTGATTAATTTTGTATTCATATGTTTTAAAGTTCTATGTTCACCGGAGTACCTTAAATAAAGGATTAAATTATAATCTTCCACCTGTCAGCAAAAACAAACTAACTTATCTATGAGGTCGTTGAAGCAGAAGCTACCGTAAAAACTATTCCAGACCCGAATTTGCAAAATGAAGCCCGTGTTCTTATAAATAGTAAATTTAATAAAGCCATCATACAGAACAATAATCTACCTCTCGTCTCACGGTGCCAGTCTGGGTACTCCGGTGAATATAGAATGAATGCCTTGGAGGAGTTCGAAATTTATAGTGGATATGCCGACCCAAGCAGTTGCGATTCCGTGTTGAATGATCAACTAAACTTTGCTTCAAACCACTTATACGATACGGCCTTGAAACTGCTCGCCAGTACGAAGATAAGGTAGTGACTGCTCAGTGGCAAATTGAACGTGAACGAGTGCGCACCCTACTTCCGCGCGCTGTTTATATGCAAAAAATTTTGACATTTTATATTATGTAATGACCTCGGTAAGAGTGATAGTTTTATCTTAGTCTATACCTGATGATGGAGCATAAGCTCTGAAACCCGTCATAGAAAAATTATAAGAAGTCACAAGGTGGACAATTTAAGGTAATTTAGTTATTAATTCGTACAAGTGACTTGGATACCGCATTCAACATGAATATTAATATAGTTAGTGCACTGGCCATCATCCACCATGATGCATGGCTGTGTTATGCAGGTACAATCTGCAACCATTCCAAACGTTATTGAATTGCCTGTTTGAAAAATATGCACTGAGATGTAAACAAAGTGTTGTGAAAGCTGTTCTGGTGATTGTACCAGCTGCTAGTATCACATGTATATACGAAACGTAGTTAGCAGCCGGAAGGTCGTTTCCTGCTATGTTGGTTATGCTCAGTTTCTTGCTATGTTGGTGATGCTGTAAATTAATACTAAAAAAACATTTTCTGTGGTGAAAACTGACTAAATATACTCAGTTAGAAAGCTGAAGCGGCTTTCCATACAATAAAAGTGAATTTATTTCAAACTGTTAGATTTTAAAAATCAGTAAAATAAAATAAATGAAGATACATGTCATTCTGCCTGATATGGCCTTGATATCAAGTCCTCAGGGTTTCTGTGCTTCTTCTACTTATTTGTTGTTGATAGGTTTTAGGTGAGGTCTCATTACCTAGGAGTTTTAAAGAACAAATCACAAGTCACAGCTAGTAACACTTTTTGTCGCTTCTTGTCCCCCACTCCCCCCTATTGTTGCGTTGCAAAACTTGATCCAGTACTACTCACCATTTCCTACAATAAGTAAATTTTAGAAAACAATTTTTGAAGAGATTGAACTGATTCAGTTGTTATGATAAAATTGCTGTTACTATGCAAGACAGTTTGTTATCCATTCATCATCTTTACCTGTTGTGAAAATTGAAGATTTCATTTGTCTTATTCATCATCAACATCAGTTTGGTTTAAAATATTCATCAATATTTTCCAGTTTCAGTCTTTATGTTTTACAGTTGTCTCCATTAATCGTTAACGTCCATCTGACTGTTTTGTCCATACATTGTATCCGTGTTCTAATTTTTGTTGATCTCCCACGTGTACTTCTGTCTTGTGATTGCCAACTCAACATTTTTTTTGGGGGGGGGGGGATCTATCCTGTGTAGCATTTTTCTTCTATGAAACTTGTATAAACAATGTACATTTATTCTTCAGATTGAGAGCTAAGCAACAAAATTAATTTAAACTTATCACAGTAAATTATGTGGCTCACACACACACACACACACACCCAGAATCTTGTGACAGTATTTCACTAATATAGTTATCGATTGTTTCCCTATAATATTTTTTTAATTCCATTAAACTTTGTTTCATGTAGCCTGTGAAATGTGAGATCAGGAATAAATTTTATTAAATAATTTTGTGAACAGTTTTGAGTGAATGAACTTTTATTACACCTGTAATTTACTTATTTTGAATTGAATATTATTGAAATACATGTTGTCTAATCTAGTTGCTCTGTTATTTAGTATCCATTGAATTGTAAAACAAAAAAACAATATTTTTATAATGTAATTTTGTTAACTTAATTTTCTTGTATTAACTTTCAGTGATAAGCTGGAATAAATTCTTTTATAAAATTATAGTTTATAAGTATTAGCGTTTTGTGTTTAGGGAAATTAATATATTAAACTTTAACTTATATTGTTTAATTAATCCGACAAGATAAAACCATTAAATTTAATCAGGTTAAGGTTATATAGTACAATGGTGTTAATATAATTATATGTATTTTGGTATACAGAAGGTAATTTAAATAAAATTATTCAATCTTAAATAACACTTATCTTGCTGAATGCGATTAGATGCATTGAAGTGGATTTGCTATTGTATTTGAGATTTATACTTTTAGATTTGATTGGTGGCTGTTGGAAGTGGAGTATGGTTGACATATGTTATATCTAACAGCAGTTTATATAAAAGTAGAGGAAAGACAACAATATTACCGAACTTCTTACTGTTTTTATTTCTTTGTTTACTTTTTTCTGTAGAGAGTATTGTAATCATCTGCCCTTTGTTCCAATTATATAGTACTTAGCACTGTATATACAACATTTACTGTATAGAAGATACACAAATACAGTAGAGCATTAAGCCCATGTCAGTAGTTTACTGGACAAATTAGTTTTTCAAAACATCAACAGCCATGTTAAAGGGCCTAATTTTTGCAGGTACTTTAAAAGTAGTAAAAATATAAAATGAAAAGTAATAAACGTGCTTTATACAACTGAGTTCTTTTTTAAGTATAACAGAAAATTATATTTGTGAAGAATATAATAGGTATGATCTGTTTTGCATGAAAAATCAAATAAAAACTTATAAAACTTAGAGAACAGTGCAACATACTAGGCAGGGCCATGCTAATGGAGAATGAATTGGGAGAGGATTTGTCCCCCTCCGCAGGTGCCTAAAATTATGGTGGGAGGGGCAAAATTAGAGATCAGAGACATGATTTTATTGGAAATGCTGCTGTGCAAACATTGAATATGAACACAAAATAAGGCTTCTTTTGTTTATTTATCTCTCTGCAGTGAACAGAGATTTATATTATAAATACTGAACAGTTATGACTGGCATACACTCTGAGTTTATGAACTTGAGATGGAGAGAGAAAAGAAATGAACAGTTCTCAACGTGTGCACGCTTGACAATTTATGTTTACTTTCAATGGAACATGACTTTATGAAATGATTAGACTTAGAAAAGATTAAGTGATTTTGCTTCTCTAAAGGAATTGTTAAAAAAAAATAATAATAGAAACTGCAAGAGAAAATAATAAGATTTAACAAAATGTTTATAGTTTCATTCACTTAGCATTTCCATCTACCACTGTAGACTTACTTGTTCGTCAGTACTTATTTACAATGGACATTCTGAAAATTCTGCAGTCATATATGGTAAGGGAATTTTGGCATAACTTGAAGGGAAGTTTTGTTGGAATGTTGTGGTAACACTGTAGGAGTTCTACACTCTCCTTCAGAAGCCAGTTTCTCAGTTTCAGGTATATAATCAGACCATTAACATTCAGTGTTGTGCCTGATTGTGAGCCACATGTTATCATTCAATTTTTGGGCCAATTCTACTGATAGAATTCCTGCTAAAATGAATGGCCATGAAAGCTTAAAAATACTGCAAAATACTTTTAAAGTTCAGAACTGCAGTCACACCGAAAAAATTTGACATCCTGTGAAAAAAGTTTTTTCTGTGCAGAGAAATGCATGCGATCACGTTACACATTAGACATGAGAACTTCAGAATAAATCTGGATGGAAGATTTTTTTAACATCCACCCTACGCTCCTGACCTTGCGTCTAAAGACCCTACCTTTTATCTCAGCTCAGTGTTTATTAGGGAGGAAAAAAGTTCGAGAATAGTAAAGAGATTGTGGAAGAGGTCAATTCCTGTCTGTGGAAACAGGACCCATTTTTCTGTAAGTTTCTTTTTTATAACTGAGTACTACCCATCTAGTAATTTACATTTCATAATTAATGACACTAATCAAGAGATATAACCCATTGGCTATAATCTCCCCATTTAACTAATATCCATCAGATCAAGTGGTTTAGTTCGTCTCAGCCTTCTAACTGCATTAGTTGTATCCAGCAGTTGCCGTATCCCAGGGTGTACATGCTGCAAGACGCGTTGCCAATGCTTCACTGCCTGCTTTTTTATTTCCTCAATAACAAGTTCAATTTTTAAATCCCTGTGTAAGTTGTCGTTTCTTACATACCATGGTGCATCAACAATGCACCGAAGCACCTTGTTTATATTTATGTTTGATTTCTTTGCACAGCACCAGAGTTGTATCCCATAGGTCCAGATAGGCTTTAGCACTTGCTTATACAACAGCAATTTATTATGGATTGACAGTTGGGATTGTCTTCCCAAGAGTCAATACATTTTGCTGAACTTTAGATTCAACTCCTGCTCTTTCTTTTTGACGTGCTCCTTCCATTTAAGTTTTGCGTATAGTGTCATTCCTAAATATTTAGCTGTATTAGCATAAGGAATTGGTAATGAATTGTATAACTGGTGTCCGTGACCAATCTTTAGATTTGTAAAATTTACATTGACTGACTTCATCTCATTTAATCTAATGCGCCATTTTTTGGTCCATTTGTACACAGCATCAGAGGCTCTTTGAAGTTTTATTACAGCTTCTTCAATTTTATTTCCAGTCGCTAGAATTGCAGTATCATCTGCAAAGGTGGCAATGGTTGCATCTTCTACAGTAGGAAGGTCCCTTGTATATAACAAATACAAGACCGGTCCCAAAACACTACCCTGTGGAACTCCAGCTGTTATTTTATTCAGTTCAGAATATTCTCCTTCATATTTCACTTTCTGTAAGATGATTTTAGGAAATTTGGAGCCACACTGTGACAAGTGCCTAAATTGAAGTGGGGTTTGTGTAGTGAAGTCATGTACACATAAATTTATGTAAATTTATTGTTGATACAAATTATCTGTACTTTATTGTGGGACTAGAAAACTTACTTTTTGGATATCCCTTGTAAGTTTGAAGAAAATTTATTGATATATAGACAGATTTTTTTTAAATGTACAAAATAATTCAACACATGTATATGGATAAAAATAAAATTTTAGGTTTTTTAGGAAACATATTTCTTCATCCTCCATATTATACTTATGAAAAATTAATATAACATGATAGTATATTTAAAAGTTTAAGCTAGTTTTTAAAGTGCTTTAGAAAATATATAGATGTTAGAAGTCAATTTATTTAATTACTTTTTGTGATATAAATATATTAAAGAAAGTAAAATCGCATGGGCTTTTTATGCGAGTAACTAAACTTTTTTCAGCACCTCGTATAAATGAAGTTTAAAATGATCACGTGAGAAGTTGTTCGTAATGACTTGCGTACACATTTACCATCTAATTACAATAACTGCTTGTACGTGTGTCGCATATTTCTTGCTTTCAGTGCGTATCATAGGATTGTTTGATTAGAAAAAGCATAAATATTGTGTAATTTCAAGTATAGTTATTAATGGAGTTTCATAAAAATGTGTTTTGGAGGTCAGGAGGTAATAAATATTGTGTGCTTGATAATTATTATTGGGGAAACAAAAATAAAAAACGTTTTACCAACATTACATATACACAAAAACAACACTGTGTTCTATTTGGTGAGAGTCGAGTCCAAACGCATACAGCTACCTCTTTCCTAACCATTAAAAGGACATAGCCTCAAAAACTCATATAAATATTTGAAAACATCTGTCAATTATCAGACAACTAGCAATGTTAAATTCTTGGATTTTGTTGTCCATGACATGTCCGTTGATTAACTAATTATAACACTACTGACTCGGAACACTAAGTTTTTTATTGGTAAAAGTGTAAAATTTTTACCTTATAGACACATGATGTCGTTTTTATGTGTTTTTGTGTGATAGAACGACATCCTAAACAAACAGACACAATTCAAGTCACACGTACTATTCGAACATATCACACTGCACACACGCACAACATCGATCTTTCAAACGATGGCGCCGTTACCAAGAACAAGATGGACAGCACTCCTGGTGGCAGCCTCTGACAAAGCTTGTAATAAGTGAAAACTGGGTCAGGGTGTAAGGTAAAAATTTTGTTCCGAGTCAGTAGTGTTATACTTATAATTAACTAGCAACGTTTACATGAAGCAATTTTGAAATGTTTACAAAAAACCTGGCAAGATGACTATGACCATAGTGTACAACAGTTAAAATGATTATGGTTAAACACTAATTGGCATAATTATTTAATTAAATTTTTAATTAATTAATTTTACTCATATGAATACATTTTTATAGTATAAACAGATTGTTTTACATTTCATTTTTCTTTGTTCCTCTGTAGAAGGAGTTAACTCCCTTAACCCCCCCCCCCCCCCCGTGCTTGGCCACTGCTTGCATGATAACATGACTGCTGCTGAGTTGTTGGTATTCGGCACGTGATTACTCTCAATTCTTGGTAAATAAGGTGTAGTGTACAATATTTTACTATCACAGACAGCTTTTTCAGTCATGAAGGCATACAAGTCACAAAAAGAAAAAAGATATGATTAAAGGCAAAGCGTAATTCATTTTTGCCTTGCGTACTACTCCATAACTGATTTATGAGAGCGATATGTGTGTGTGTGTGTGTGTGTGTGTGTGTGTGTGTGTGTGTGTGTGTGTGTGTGTGTGTGTGTGTGTGTGTGTGTGTGTGTGTGTGTGTGTGTGTGTGTGTGTGTGTGTGTGTGTGTGGTAGTGAAATTGCTGGATTTACTGTACTATTACTGTATTAATTTTTAAACTATGGTTGGACCAAAGTAAGAGGCGGGTAAAACTCCTCTAAGCTGGGAACACGATATTGTACCTAATTTTGTTTAGTATTGTAAGAGTGGTTAAATAGTTTTATGCATGTCATCGTCATTCAGTGAGACTTAATTTTTAGCGTCTTTGCATGTCTATAGCGTAGTAGGTAAATATTTTCTGTACTTTTAATTTTATTTTTCCATTAATGTAAGTTTATGTGGTTTTGTATTGTATATATACGGTTTTATCAAAGTATAATCAATAAGTTTCACCACATTTTGTAAGTATAATATTAATTATTATTATTATTACTGTATGTACATATACCAGACACTATGTACAGTGTAATGAATATTTTTTTCTAATAAAATGGATGTAAAAATGTTCTTGTTAATCCTTGTTCATGTACCTAGTCATGTGGTCAACAAACGTAACTGGAAAGGACACATTCTAAAGAAACAAAAACAAATTGATCTAATAGTTGTAAGCGTTGTAGTGGCTAATTGGTAGGAATATTATGTCTCTTAGAAAATAAAGCACTGATTATAAAAATTAACTGGTTGAATAGCACTGTGTTGCTACATTAGTATATCCAATAAACATATAACACAAAGTTAATCAAATATTGTAGTAAGAGATATCTGGCTATCCAGCCACGGTATGATGTTGATGAAATTTCTGTTAGACATTTTGATGGTATCTGCAGCAGCCATCTTAAGCAGCTTGGACCATATGTGATTGTCTGAATGACAAAATGATCAACAAAATACACAGTTTTGGAAACATCTAATAGAAAGTACTTCGGCTTGCTGGGCTGTAAGGCCGTGGTCTATGGTTGTTTTGTGCAAACGTTTCGGATGTGTCTTCAATAGCCATCTTCAGTGGAGAAGGCTGTATGCAACACACTGACCAAGATGGCCATCGAAGGGACGGCCGAAACGTTTTTCACAAAACAACCATAGACCACAGCCCGCCAAGCCGAAGTACTCATATCATTGAAGCTGGGCGTGAAAGCCTCAGACAGAATCTAATAGAAAGGTTATCAACTACAGCCTGATATTCCAATATCTTTTACTACACCTGACACCAGTTGTGGGAGGCCTTTCTACTTTATTCAGTAGAAGATTCTTCATATTATTGTGAATGAACATGCTTGTTGTACATTGAATACAGTATTATGTGATGATCTGAAAGTACTACTTGTTTAGAAGCAACACTGGAAAATGGGATTAAATGTCATAAAGAACTATCACGATGTTAGAACACTCTTAGCTTGGTAGTTCCCAGTTAATCACCCATAATATGAGAATTTAAATAACACCGGAAATGGAAATGCCCCCAACACAACCAAAGACTCAAAATATTAATTAGCTACCACATCAATAATTATAAAACATACTCCGAGTATTAAATTATGGTAATAGTTCAAGCCACCACACGTGAAGAAAACAGACAGCCCCCCCCCCCCCCCCCCCAGTCCTGAATTATGCCCGCATGGCGGGACAGGAGCAAGCAGGATATAACTAACTCTCAGATAAATTACTCATTAGAAAAAACGGAAAACTTAGAGCAGTTCATGCGGATACATGTGTGTGTGTGTGTGTGTGTGTGCACGTGCAATTTCCTTACATAGTATAAGAAGCTATAACAGGTTGCATAAGACTTAATTATATAAAGGGTCCACACATGCAGGCACAAAACTTAACGTGTGAGTTTTTGCAGAACTTGAGCAAATTAAACGCGGTATCACGAGTCTGCTTCTGAGAGCGTCTGTCGATTTACAGTGTAGTGGTAGATGAAAGAGTGTAAAGTAAAACAGAAGGTTCCCACCTGGATCGTCCGGTGTAACTAAGTGACACTGGTTAAGCTGTAGCGTATAGGTAGCACAGATAATTCCTGGGGGCAGAGTTCCTCTACGAGTGTGTCTGTGTGTGTGTTCCAACTGACGGCATCTCATGGCTCAAGTATTATCTCTGCCAGAAGGGTAGACAGTTGTTCGTCTAGACCCGACACCCATCTCGCCATTGTTCGAGCACCTGGAGCTGACTTTACTTTAACTTCTCATAGTTTGGAATAACGAAGTCCGAACAGATCGGTGCCGTCAGTAGAGACCAAACTTCTCTGATGAGGGTAGAAACAGAAATGAGAATGATTTGTCGGTAGCGTCTACCCAAGAAAGTTTTGCAAAGGCAGGCACACGCAGATCACAGCTGTCCGGCCTACTGAATATTCGTTGCTGCCACAACAAACCGTCTACATACCCAGCGGCGACGCGATGCAGTGGCGCTGCGTGACATCAAGAACCCGCCCGTTTTAAAAGAAAGTAACCCGTCTCTGCAACCGAGCTTTGCCGTTCTCGGGCCGAACAAAGTACGGCACACCCTCACCCCAAAAGGGCAACATGGTTGCCTCAAAACTAAACCAGTTCTCGACCGCGACTGCTGTGGACTCCTGGAAAATCACAGACTCTTATTCGCTCTTGGTGGGTTCAGTGCCTCAGGAAAACGAAAGAAGCAGAAGGAAGGAGTGTAAGTATGCCAGTGTGTGTCTGAAAGAGAAGGTGTAAGTGTGCGTCCTGCATGCTCGCCGGGCCCTGGTCCGCATGCAGAGATAAGGAACAGAGAAGAAAAGGAGAAAGACAAGAATCGCTGATACCAGCTCTGAGTACTGACCACCAAGGCCTCCTAAACCCAACAACTGAAACCCAGGACCATAGACTGCTATTCCCCCCTTCCCAGGACTGAAATCTCTACCACACTGCGACCATCCCCCACGCGAGTCCCCTCCGCCATGCCAAACTCTCGGGACCGCCCCAACACGTCACCCTCACCAGTGACCACCACCTACTTCTACTGGTACTCACATATCCATGCCCGAAGGCCAACAAGGTGGTACTAACCTTGATATGCGAGTACCCTTCGAGAACCATCCACCTCGTGGACCGACCAGCTATGTGCAGCAAAACAAGGCATCATCAATCCTTGACACATGACTGGCCCACCTCCCCACACTAGGGTGGGCGGACCCGATTCACAAGGCAGAGAAGACCGCGCAGAGGGCACGCGAACATCCATCCCTACTCTTACCTTTTCAAATACAGTGTAACTGGCAGGGGGTGTTCACTTTTCGCCGTCTAAACAAACCACTCTTAGCCCAAAAATAACACACCAGGGAAATCAACCGGGGAATGCGGCATGGCCCGAATCCTACAACAATCAACAAACAAATTCAACCACTATAAACAACGAAACAGCAACAGCACACTATCACTCTCCATCAGAACTTTCAAAACAGGGGAACTGACGATCTCCGAGACCACGATAATCTAAGGGCACTTTCGGCAAGGTTCTCTAACTCCTTATTGATAGATTTTTTTTTTAGGGGAGGGGTAGGAAAATTGGGAAGACGAAACGGGGCAAGGATCATTAAAGGGTCAATAGCTAGGAGTAAGGGTAAGGACATGGCTCCCTCCGGAAATAAGGATGAATGGAGGAACCAAGGCTCGCGTGGGCAGGGGCGCAACCCTGAAGTAGACGAACACCACTGGGACTGTGGGGAACATCTACCCGCTACCCGTTAATCGCTTCTTCTCACCTTTCTATGGCGAACTTTAGGTACTCGTTCCTTTTGGACACCACTCTCTGAGAAACTATTTCGCATTGAGCTGTACTGACTGGTCTCCTCTGAATCAGAATCAAGGCAACTTACATCACTACTTTCACTCCGCTTTGGATTATCCTCATCATCTTCCAGTTGCTCCTCTGATCCATCTTCAACCGCATCTTCCCTCAGCTCCTCACCAATTTCTTCATCACACTCGTCACCAGCTCCTTCACCAACTTCTTCTTCAATCTCATTTTCGTCAACACTTTCATCATCAACGTCATCGCCATCATGTCCACTACCGCCATCCGAACACTGCACATCTTCATCATCCTCTAGTTGCTCACCTGGTCCACCCAAAACTTCTTTCCGCTCCTCAGAACTCTCAGGACTACATACAGAAGGCGTCTGCACATCTTCACACACTACCTCATTCTCACTCACACACTCCACAACGCTGCCACCAAATTTCTACTCAACATCTACCTCATCTCCTTCCACCACACTTGCAGCCTGGACATCCCCTTGTCCATCCGCAACCTCAGAAACATTTGCAGCCTGACCATCCCCGTGTCCATCCGCAAACTCAGACTCTTCAGTCTCCCTAACACTTACAACTATACTTCCCTGTGCAGCATCTGCAGACCACTCTTCTGGCTCTTCCTTCGATTCCTCTCCTTCACCACTCTCAGCAACTACAACGTCCTCAACATTTCCCACCCTGGAATCCAGCTGTCCAGGTTCATGTGCAATGACTAAATTAATTTCTACTGGCGATGGTAAAGCTACACCATCACGTGACTTCTCATATCCCTGCGTAGACGATGATGATGTCACAGGATCTGGATCCCTCACGAACAATACCAGAACAAATTCTGCGGCATCTGGATTCAACCATGACGTCCTCTCTGAGTCCTGCAATTCAGTATCAACAGACGTGTTCTTGTCCTCTTGTATTGATCCACCGAAGTGATTCCTCTTTTCTTCTTCCGCTTCACCTTCTTCATCCACAACTCTATTAGGCACTCGTAATTCCTCTGGAACCTTTAAAGTTTCCTTTTTCTCCGAATAGGAATAACGCCTTGCTACAGGCTCCCTACTTGCCGATGTTTGTTCCCTAATATAACTTCTTCTTCCCCTGTTAATTTCATACTTCTTTGTTTTCTGTGCTGTAGCGGTTGTTACCGTCTTCTCACTTGCCACCCCCTTGTGGCCTCCATTACTTCCGGAATATTCAGTTTTTCTGACAGTCTCTTGTGTTTTCCTCCAACCGCCATGTTTTTCCTTTTTAGCTCTTCCTACTAAACTACTGGAGTATTGGACATCTTTAGCAGCTCTTCCCCGGGACTCATCATTCGCCTGGACCCTCCTGGCATGTGCACACCACCGGTCCAGATCCGCAAAAGAACGTGGAGGCTCAGCGAAAACCAGCCGGGATCTCTCTTGGGGATTCAGCCCCTCTCGTATTACCTGTATAACTTCCGTCTCGGGCAACCCCAACCTTAATATACAGGCAGCTTTCCGTATATCGTGCACGAAATCCCCCAATGCCTCTCTGGTGGGCTGTAGGCGATAGAATAAATCTAACTTAAGCTGGGAACGTCGTCGATGGGGTATGAAGAAATCCAACACTTCCCCATGGAAGGTGTCAACACTGCAGCCCCGACGCAGAGTGTTGGTGACCAGGCCTGCCAATGAACCCCGGCAATACGGGTAAATAAGGGACAAGACCTCCTCATCGGACACCCCCGGGAAATCTGCCAACTGCAGGACCAGGTCCAAGAAGACCAACAACCTGTCCTCATCTACTCCATCCAACACCGAAAGTTTCTGGAGAACGCCAGAAATGAGGTGGGGCAATTCCTGGTAACATACCGCTGCCAGAATTGCACAATTCACAACACACAACAATAAAATGTAAATCCCAATAAAACGCCTAACACAAACCTAACTTACAAAATATAGTGATAAAGAATCCGGAAAAAACTCAAGTACTCTACTTCCTTTGAGCCGCCCCAGAGTGCTCTAGCGATGCGACGAGATGGGTGTATAATAAAGGCAGAGAGAGCCACTCGAAATGCCCAGAAGAGAACACAACCACACAAGACAACAAAACTAACTCACCATACACAATCTACAAAAGTATACATAACATCCAAATAAATAACAACACCACGGCATCTGGTCGGACCATAACCGCATTCATAAATCCACGGTACCGCAATGGAATGCCCTCAATAAGCAAATACTACATAACGGGGGTGCTATAAAAACACGTCTCTTTCACAGAACAAATCTCAATCAAAATCGACTAGTACCGACGGCTCCCAATCATGTTCAAAATTTGTCTAAGCTCCCAGAGTATGACAGAGTAATATCAATTAGCTCACTTTCATATTGAAAACTGTTAACCACACGATTATAACCCCTTTCCAACACCTACCTTACACTCAACATCACAGAGTAATTACTTAAACACTAACACATCAAATCATATTAAATTTAATCAACCCCTTATTCATTTCTTATAAAAATATCCCACTATTCAGATTATTTATTTTATTAAACTGTTAAACTGCGATTAACCTTTCTTTAAACACTTGGACTCAGATAAAAAATAATTTGAAATAATTTGCAAGTTCCAACACCAGCTGACATGCCTGTAGCCACACCAAGTTTTATTTAACATCTATAAATGCAAGTCTTCAGATTCTAAAACTTCCAAAGTTCAAAAATAATGCAGAAATAATGTCTACTACATCCATAGTATCATAACCACGCTCTGATCTACCATTTGAAACCCCCCTTTATTTTATAAGTTTTTTTTTGTAATTTTTTTTATTTTATTTTAATTTTATTTTTATTATATATTTTTTGCAAAAGGGGAGAAACACAATATTTAAAACTAGGTAATGAACCTAGAGGAAGCATAAAGAGTGCAAGGCCCAAGCTACCATCACAGACATGTCCACTGGTGAATGACAGGACTTGCAATGAAAAACTCTATTAACAAACAAGTGTGAACTTTATTCAGCGTGCAAGCTTATACATGATATTGCAAGGCATAATTTAACAATGAATAAAATCATGAGTAAAGTTGAAATACATCTTTACATACATGTCATAATACTCCACAGTATAAGATTGTAAGTATTTAATTCAGTGGCAGTAAAAGAGTGGATGCCACGCTATCTCAAAACAACACTGTAAATCTCTTAACATGTGATATTTGAGCTTAAATTTAAATTGTCTACACCCTGCCACGCTATGTCCAAGATAATTCTTACAATAATTTTGTGTTCACATGTAATATGGAAATCATTGAGTGCTATTTAAAGTATAAATTAAATAGGCTAGCCTTTTCAGTAATTCTGTAAGCACATGTGCTATCATATCATAATTTTTGTCACATTCCCCTACCCAAATTGAAAATTACACACAAACACATACATAACACATATAACACACACATCCACCATTTCTGTACCGACCCTCTCACCATAACCCTTTGCAATAAATGTACAAATATATATAATAATTATATAAATAGTATTATACTATATACTATATATAAATAGTATTATATACATCAAGAAACGGACTGTAGCAGAAAGTGATTGAAATATATATATATATATATATATATATATATATATGACAAAGCGAGCTTGGTAGTTCCCAGTTAATCACCCATAATATGAGAATTTAAATAACACTGGAAATGGAAATGCCCCCAACACAGCCAAAGACTCAAAATATTAATTAGCTACCACATCAATAATTATAAAACAAACTCCGAGTATTAAATTATGGTAATAGTTTAAGCCACCACACGTGAAGAAAACAGACAGCCCCCCCCCCCCCCCAGTCCTGAATTATGCCCGCATGGCGGGACAGAAGCAAGCAGGATATAACTAACTCTCAGATAAATTACTCATTAGAAAAAACGGAAAACTTAGAGCAGTTCATGCGGATACATGTGTGTGTGTGTGTGTGTGTGCGCGCGCGCGTGCAATTTCCTTACATAGTATAAGAAGCTATAACAGGTTGCATAAGACTTAATTATATAAAGGGTCCACACATGCAGGCACAAAACTTAACGTGTGAGTTTTTGCAGAACTTGAGCAAATTAAACGCGGTATCATGAGTCTGCTTCTGAGAGCGTCTGTCGATTTACAGTGTAGTGGTAGATGAGAGAGTGTAAAGTAAAACAGAAGGTTCCCACCTGGATCGTCCGGTGTAACTAAGTGACACTGGTTAAGCTGTAGCGTATAGGTAGCACAGATAATTCCTGGGGGCAGAGTTCCTCTACGAGTGTGTCTGTGTGTGTGTTCCAACTGACGGCATCTCATGGCTCAAGTATTATCTCTGCCAGAAGGGTAGACAGTTGTTCGTCTAGACCTGACACCCATCTCGCCATTGTTCGAGCACCTGGAGCTGACTTTACTTTAACTTCTCATAGTTTGGAATAACGAAGTCCGAACAGATCGGTGCCGTCAGTAGAGACCAAACTTCTCTGATGAGGGTAGAAACAGAAATGAGAATGATTTGTCGGTAGCGTCTACCCAAGAAAGTTTTGCAAAGGCAGGCACACGCAGATCACAGCTGTCCGGCCTACTGAATATTCGTTGCTGCCACAACAAACCGTCTACATACCCAGCGGCGACGCGATGCAGTGGCACTGTGTGACGTCAAGAACCCACCCGTTTTAAAAGAAAGTAACCCGTCTCTGCAACCGAGCTTTGCCGTTCTCGGGCCAAACAAAGAACGGCACAGTATTGACAAATTATAGAAGAGATAGTGGTTAACAGTTTTAATAAAATGTTAATGGTATTTCGTATTTAGCCAAAAAGTGAGCGTATAGAGTGTGTTAATTGTGATCTTGTAATGAACATAAAAATTCATTTTTACAATAACAGTGTGTGTTTCTGTCTGCAGTTGTTGTGTTGCTGTATAATGGTTCATAATTACATCTGCTCCGGTCTCTTCCTCACGAGTGTTATTTATAAGGAAGACATCTGACCAGATGTCCAAATGTGTAGTAAGAAATCACAGACTTGCTAAACACATATTTGAAACAAAATAAGTGATTAAACTCCAGTTATATAAATTAAAGAAAGTGTAATCCCTCCATGTGTGAAGTTCAAGCAGTTCAGTGCACAATAAGTTTATTTGTAAAGGTGAAGAATTTTATGCATTAAGATTTATTTGACGTCAAACTGTTTTATGGTTTCATTATATGGTAAACAGTCAGGTTACTGAAATTATTCAGGGAGGTTATTATATCACAAAGAGGAGGTATTATATAATAAAGAGTAGGGATCAATTGTAACACAAGAAAGAACTTATATATACGACTCCCTTGGCAACCTCCCCAGTTTTGGGGGGAGGGAGGGGGGCAGTTGTGACCCTCCCCACCATGTATTTGCCAATAATGTACATATGTTTTTTTTATTGCGATTTAATTATGGCTGGCGCCGTCTCTCCCATCCTAGCTTCCACTGGCGCCGGTCTAAACAGTCCTGTTCAGTAAGTCCTCTTGCATTCATTGCATCTTTGATGTCCATTTTCTATGAATGTTTAGGTCTTCCTTTTTTTTTCTTCTAGAGGGTGGAGTCCATTCCCATACCTTCCTGTGCATATGTAATGAATTAAATTCAGTGTTTTCAGAAGTCAGTGGTATTAGGAAGAGAAAAACAGGTTGCACATCTTATTAGTTGCTTAAGTTTTGTTGATGATCAGAAAAATTACTTAAATTGTGTTAGTTTCATCTAGATTGTAATATTAATTTTTCTTTTGTTTGTAAGTAGCTACAACATCTGTCTCATGTACAAATTTTTTGGAAAAGCTGCAAAACCTACTACGGTACCATCGTACAAGAAGTACATTTTTCATTACGTGAACTATAGTATTTTTTCCAAAGATAAACCATGTTTACAGGTACTAAAAGTTCCAAGTGTAGGAAAAAAAACTTCACAAATCAAGTTTGTGTGTTCAGTCTGTGTGCATGGGGGTGTATATTGCTGTACTAAGAAGTGGTGGTGGGAATTATTCTCCAGCTGTTTCGAGTGGCATATGCGTCAGAATAAAGTGTATTTAAACAGTGATGTGGTGAAGAAGCTACATAAGTTCAACCATATGTGTGCAACCATCAGGAGAACTATATAAATCAAAGATTAAAGAAAGAACGCTCAAGGGGGGGGATGCCTGTCCCCACAATTCTCTGTGGTTCTGAGAATTGGACTTTAATGAAATCAATCCCAGAAGAAGCATTGGAGTGACCAGCTGTAGTATAGTATGGGACCTGAACAAACCGTTTTTGGTTTAATCCTTGCTGAAGATGATGATGGTAAAGTGTATGTACTAAAAACTGACCTTTCTAAAATAAGCTATTATATATGCTTTAAATTATTTTTAAACTGTATTATAGTGTATAGGGAGCGGTCGTGGTGTAGTAGCTAGCGTGTGGCACTGCTACGCTGTCAGTGCGGGTTCGATTCCCGCCGGGACCATCTGATTTAGATACGACCATTCCCCCTCGAAAGGCAATACAAACTAGTGCGTAAGTACGTAGATAATTCATTCCTCATTTACTCTACAAGAGGACGTTGATGTCCGCTATCTTGCTTTTCCATTTTCTTACGCAAGTTCTAGTTTTGAAGTGTTTGTCAGTTGTTCCATTGAGTGTCAGTTTTATGCAATTTACCTGATTATAGTGGTTGTTACACTGTTTATAGTCGGCGTGGTGTTCCTCTTCTGTTTTTCTCCTATCAACAATCATGTATTTTGTGTCCCAGGTATTCTATTTGCTTGTCTGCTACATCCTGTTATGAATCACATCAGTTTTTACTGCAGGACCAGGAACTAATAGAGTATTTAGAAAACAATAATTATATTTATGCTAGAGATATAGGTTTTCACATAGAGAAGCAATATGGTATTTGCTATACGTTCTAAATTTAGAGCTAGACATGGCTGGCCAGTAGCATCACAGCGTTCAGCACGTTTCTATTCAGTAGAACCTATCTTAAAATTAATTGCGCGAGATACAAATTTCAAAAATACTCTACACGGCCCCCTATAGCTCAGCAATTTCTTGCACATTAATTCGGTGATCATACAATACCATATCATACATTTTTTCACTGGTTTGCGGTGTTGTTGCTGCATTGGACATTCTTCACATGGATCATCTTCCAGTCTGGTATGACTTTATTTAAATTCAGCAGCCCACTGTTTAATTGTTGAAAATGAAGGAGAAGAGTCCCTTTACACTTTAATGAACCTGGAATTAAACCTACTTTTACAAAGAATTTTATGACCTTGTGATATTCGATTTTCTCCGTTTTAAGAATACAGACAGCACTTCTATTTCAGATGGCTGTATAAAACAGATTACTTGAAAGAATGACTGGAAATTTCACATGGCTGCTAACAATAGATGCAGTACCAATGTAGAAAAAAAATTGGCGACTTGTTGCCATCATGGTTGAGGCCAAGAAACTTTTCAGACTCCCCTCGTAAGCACATCAGTTTGTAAATGAAGACATTTATTAGGGGGTAATCTCCCTCTGACTGAGAAATAACTTCTGCAATGAATAGTACATGTTCAATGCAATCTGGAATGTTTGTGTAAGTAGTTTGATAATTTGAAGGGATTTGTACCGTTTACCAAATCCTTTGTTGTTCAAAATATTTTAATATATTTCAGTTTTCCTTACTAATTCTGCTTACTCTGTTCCAGTTGAAGGATACAATGGAATTACTTGTCTGAGCTGAAGAAACTAAGTAAGGAATTGAAACTCGATTGTAAGAAAGTTTATAGGACTACATGATTTATTAAGAGAAACAATATCAATCCAGAATTTAGAACTTATGATATAATATCTTCAAATAAATACACTGCAAGTAGGTTTATTTTCACCTGATGTACGTTTCACAGGCATTATTCTGTATCTTCGGATGTTTGTTTGAATTGTATTTGAATGTTTTGCTTGTTTCGCTAATTCAAACAAACCTCTGAAGATACAGAATAATTTCTGTGAAATGTGCGTCTTTTTAGTAGGTTTAGGTGAAAATAAACCTACTTGCATTTATTTGAAGATATTACATAGGCGACCTGGAGGAAACTCAACGAGTTACTTACAAACGAATAATGGACAAAAACACCAAACAAGATCTTAAGATGTGCAAATATAAAATAATATGGTATTAAAAGTTTTATTTCATTGTGTATTTGTGAATTTACAATTTAAAATACACAATTTGTTGTCACACTAGTAATATGTCCGTCTAGTAGAGCAATTATTACAGTGGTACTCACCATCACCAGCCTGCCTTTTTGAATGTTAACACAACGGGCAGACAATCTGGCTGATTACGGTGAGCATTGCCACAGCAATTGTTCTGTTAGATAAATAAATTAGTGATTTGATAATGTGTACATTTTATATCTATGATGGTGAAATACTACAAAATCTCTGTGTCAACAGTAGATTTTATTAAAATGTGTTCTGGCCATACCCAGGACTGAAGTGTGGATGTCACAGTACAGAACAGAAGAAGAAAAGTGTCATTGACATTTGTGAGAGCACATACAATAGAGGTTCGATAGTTCAAGATTCCATAGAATTCGAGGTACCCCGCTAGAAAAATAATATGTACTCCGAAAATGGCGGGATATTAGTTCCAGAAAACGATCGTCAACTCAAAAACAAAAAAACTCTTGATTAATTTTTTTTAAAAAGTAAGTTTCATGCAAAGTATTTTGTTTTCAAATATACATACAGTACAGTTTTTTAATATTACTGTATGTTATTTTTAATCTTAGTGTGTGCATCTAATAAATAATTTGTGAGTGTTAATGAAAAACTTTTTGAATTTTTATTTAATCCTCATTAAGATAACATAATTAAACGAATGACAATTTGTCATCGATTTTTCTTTTTCCTTTCGCTGGCGAATGTTCTCGAAAGCCTGCGCAAATTAGTAATCAAAATCCACATACACGGCACACCAGTTTACAGATTTTGTATAACATTTCTTTTAGATAAATTTCCAGCATACATTTTACATTATCACGCAGAGACGCTCCACAGTAGAAAGCAAAGTACATCAGGGCTAATTCAGATGTGGCTTAGCGACACAATGCAGGGTGCTCAGCACACCGGCAGATCTGCTAACAGCAGATAATACCAGCATTTTGCGTAGTTCGAAGTTGGTTGGTCCCAATTACCTCGAACTATTGAGATTCTACTGTATACGATAATATGTGTGAGCATATATATATTTAATTTATGAACTGTCTGTTTGGAAGCAGTCACATATTGTATATAAAAACTATTCAGCAGAAATAAATTTGCTGAACAAATAATACAGTTGTAATTATTCTTGTGTGTACAATAAAAACATTTGTGTATGGATTTTTTTTTTTTTTTTTTTTTTTTGCCGTGGAGTGATCAGCACTTTTGTTTGGGATTCCAGGTATATTCTATTGTTTGATGTTTCTTCAGCCAGATGTTTTCGCCATGTCTGCAGTGTGATAAACTAACCATTTTTACCCGCCTTGTGACTTTTCTCATTTAAATTTGAGAATGACGTGTTTCAAAGCATATGGTTCATCATTAGATAGTAAAAAATGCCTCTAATGAGGCCGCCGCCACTTGTTAAAATACCAATTTCGCATTTAAACTGTACACATTAATAGGTGCGCCTCCAATTACGTTTGGTCAATCAACGGAGAGGTTGTTCATGTCTCTCTCCGATAAAGCAGGTTCAAGACAGTATCGTATAATTCATATAATGGATTGGATTTAAAATGTATCTGGTCATTCAGTATAAAACTGCAACTGCTTATGTTTGTGTGTGCTCCATTAATTTCAAACTCTTCCAACCCATTCATGGTTTCACCCATTCACAGGTATGTAATGGTACTAAGTTAGATTTGAAATCTGAGTAATTGTGGTTGTGTGAGGCGAAATGGTGATCATATTTAGATTGTATCTTGTTGAGATTTCATGTTGTTAGGTTTGTGGTGTTGAGGTGTAGACATATGTTCAAGGAAACGTTTAAGTAAATCTCTTCCCATTTGAACAATATAAAACCAATTACAATCATTACATGATAGTTTGTAGACACCTGTTTTCTTTTTTGAAGGGTGTATTGAATCTGCCCAAGTGTTTTTAGTGTACTATTACTAGTGTAAATGTTATAATAAATGTATCTGTGATAGTGCCTATTCAGTCATTGTCTGTGTGGCTGGATTTATTGGCTACAAGAATTTTTATACTGGTTAAGTTTAGAGTAAATCCTCTATTTGGCTTCCTTCCATCATAATATTCCTCAGAAGTTGTGAGTTGCAGTTGAAAGAACTGTGATCAGCTTCTGAGGACAATGCCAGATTCCAGGGATGAAAACGTCAAGCAAGCCAAATAGAGGATTTACTCGTAAGAAATCTCCCCATCGCTTAGAGGTTTTAAAGAAAGGTTAAGTGTAGTTTTGATTGGCTGTGGCCACTTGTGCATATTGTTACCAGTGAGAATGGTTTGTGTTGCCTTCTGTAGTAGATTTTTCATACGTCTTGAAGGATTATGCTATAAGCCTGTTCCAGGGCCTACCAATAACTCTCATATCCTTAAGTTAAAACGTTACTCAAAAATACTTGTCCTCTCTCCATCCTCTTTACAGCTCTTTCCACTTACTTGTGGCCTCCAATTCAACACTGAGCACATTTCCAAATCATTCCTCATATTCTGAATCCTCACTCTGTTCTGCTTGGAGCACCATAACGCATCTCGGCTACAAGTTATTCAAATTTTCTTATGAAAGTCTCCATGTTTCCTAATCCGAAGCAATAGGAGAATTGCGGTAACATTGTAGAAGCAGAACTTATGCACTTTTTGTAGCATCTGTCCAGTTGTCCATAGAAGGGAGTAGGGGGTGTGAAGTGTGAAGAAAAAATGTAGATGGGAGAAATCTACCGAGTTTATTTGAAGCAATAGGACTAGATGAAGAGAAAGATGTAGAAAAGATCAGAGGCAGTACTGATAGCGTGCAAAACATAGGGTAGTGGAGGAGACTTGTTGGGGAGGCCAGATGTCATATAGCCGTGCGAGTAAGAAATAATTGAGTTATTTATAATTTATCAGTTTTTGTTTCAAACTTTTTTATTGTTCTTTGATCTCTGTAGTAGTTTTCAGTTCCTTCTGGTTCATATTTTACTATTTCCTGCATTAGCCTATTCCTTTAGTTTTAAAACTGGCTCCTTTTGCTGTAGTAGTTGCATTTTATATACAACTAAAATTGTAACTAATGAGTAAACATAATTCACTCACTTCTCCACATCAGCTGTTCATATTTTACAATGTGTTATACACCAAAGCACGTAAAATACCGTCAACTCTGTATATAATATTTTCTTTTTTCCAATGGACAGTTTATTATAAAATGCTGTGAATTTATTGTACTGGTGATGTTTAAACTCGTTCTTTGGAAATATTATCATTTGTATTACTTAATTTGCATTTTATCAGGAAAATAATTCACTATACAGGTTGACAATAACTGGAAAGTCTGTAAGTAATTGCATATCATGCCTAACCTATATGAAAATATTCCAACTATTTAACATAAGTATGCAGACTTTTATAGTGTGTGTTAGATTAGTTGAATTTAAAATATTCTGGACTGTAGAGCTAGGAAATATCCAGTTTATGTTTTCCTTGTAGACGCTTTAAGTGCACCTGCAGCATTATCTTCAGTGTAGATCATGACAAACTTTTAGTGTCTTCACCTTGTCAAATGACACTCTGAGTGTTAGAAGGAACATCCCTTTTTATGAAGTTTGTCTGAGGCTTACATGGCCGGAGTCAATTTTATTAAAATTATTTTCTTCCGGGATGTTTGGCCGTGGCCCAATGCTGTTCATTTCAGAAGACATTTCAGCCGGACCTTTGCCGGCCATCTTCAGTGTACAAGTCGAGCTAAAAACCACTAACACAGGTGTCACGGTTAGTCACCGCAGTACTGTGGTCAAGGCTAGCGGCTCCGTGAAGGGTACCTATACTTATACATTTTCCAAGTACCACGAAGGCGTTGTTCAGACACCACTAGCCAATCGAGAAGAATGTAGCACACTTACTGGTTTGCCACAACCTGCGTCCACAATATACTTAGAGAGAGGCTTTCACCCTGCCGATTCGTTGCAATCGCAGCATGCTTCTGAATATGGGTGGACTCCATGTGCAGGTGAGGTAAATATGTACTCACCAACAACAGAAGCTTCATCTCTTCAAAGTGGATACGATAGCCGGCATTGGCGAGTGCGTGCTCAGCTACGGCAGACAGTAGCGGCTGTGTCCAACAACCTGGGTACAGACACTGTGCTTCATAGTTCCTATGTACAGCCACAGCTGGCCACATGAGCAAGCAACTCCGTATACACTGCACGGTGAGAGTAGCTCACAAGCCTCACGAACTGGTGGATTTTCCTGGTCGGCCTGAAGATAGGCCTAATGTCGCGTTGGCTCAGCAACCTACCAATACGGTCAGTCACCCCATGGACATAGAGCAACACCGCGAAGCCAACATTCTCTTGTGTCACCAATTCTTCCGGCCTGGCTGTTCTCGGACTGCGTCCATGGAAGTTGTGTGGACTATGCCCATGGGACTTCGAAAAACAAATTTAAAAATACTTAAAACTTTAACACAGATAGACACTCCCACTTTAGACGAATCCTCTGATCTGAGAACTCCGCCTGTCTCTGTCCAGCACGTCCTCATCTGTTAGTCCAAATCGTGATCCAAAATTGTGACTGTCGCCTGTTCTATATATTATATATACATGTAGCCCTCTTTGAATATATAAGTATATTAACCATCAAATAAATGTTTTCAGCATGTTTTAATGATGTGTATATATGCTAGCCTATGTACACTGCTTACTTAAGGTGACAGCTTAATCAGGCCAAAGAATGTTACTGCTGATGTGTTTTGAATAACCCCGATCTCTCTCTGTCACACATCTCATACTATGATTTATTTATTTGTTTCTTTCTGTGTATCCATCTGACAACATATTCGCTCACATCTGTGCATTCATGAAGAAGTATCTAAAAGTAACTGATTTGGATTTAATGAGCGTACACGTACACAGGTAATCATCCTATTAATTACGCAGAAAATATCACTAATTGTTTGCCTAGACTTTCAGGTAAATGTTTTAAGTGTTGTTGTGTAAATTCCCACTACAATTCCTAACACCGTTTGAATCACAGTATTTGTGTGTTCACATGCACGTGTGTGTGTATATTTTGAGAGAGTGTTTATTGTGTTGTGTGTACGTACTGAAGACCTTATATATCTTGACTTGCCTGACTTTTAGTTGAATATTGTATTTGTGTGTACTTAAAAACTTGTACAGCTGGGCTTATGTATCCTGGTAAAGGTAAATAGTGTTTTTATTAGTACCAGTAATAAAATATTTTTATTAGAATAATCTGTGTCTGTGTTCTTTGAAATTCTCTAATTTGGTTTAATGAATGTGTCGATTAATTTGTGCGGTTATGATTGATTTTTGTTTGTAATTGATACATTGTGAATGTTTATGTTTACAGCGTGGCCAGATCCGAGTAAGGGCGGTCATCAATGTAAGAGGTGTCAAAAGTTTTATACGAGCAAGCAAGGACTAGCGAACCATGTGAGGTACATTTGCGGCAAACCGCCACGCTATCAGTGCCCTTATTGTCCAAAAGTGTGCAAACTGAAACACCAGCTGGAAAACCATTTGTACAATAAGCACAGACCGGTGGATATGGACATAATGCCCGTCAAAGCGGAATTAAACAGTACAGCCAATGAAAACGATAGTTCATAAGTTCAGCAGCAATATATTGTCGTCGTATCGATCGTGAATATTGTTTTTGCCCTTTATTATAGACTTTTCTCGTTACTCTCAGAGTCCGTGGTTCTGAATCTCACTCGTAAATTGCCCCTTGGTTTTTGTTACTGAACACAGTATTAATTTAGTGTTTAACATATGTTTTGATTTGATTTAATACAAGACATTTGCTGACCATCCTCAACGGCTAAACTAAACCTGAAGATAAAGGCATCCACTGCAGATAACCATTCGTTATTCTCACTTTTATTGACCCATCGCTGATGTCTTCCACTATGATTAGTCATATCTTTCTACCATGTCAAGGGTAGACAGCCTTGTGCAGTATAAAAATATATATAATCCAGTTTTTTTTTCATTTTATTTGCATTGTTCTGTTTTGTTTTCTTGATATTGCATATTATTAAATATAATTGTGGCTTCTTATTTTTAATGTTTATCTTGCAGTGTGTATCAAAACATCTTTGTTGCAAAGTTAGCATAAGACAGTTTCTGGTCGCAGATAAGTGATGATTCCAGTGGCAAGTGATGTGAGCAGGTTCTCTATTAGTCAGACTAGCCACCTGTATAAACCTGAATAAAAATAGATGATTATGTTCATAAAATGTAGAACATAAGCCCTAAAGTTTAAAATTAATGTTCAGTTAGACTTTCCTATATGCTAGGAGGTAAGCTGAGGTAAAGTTTAAATGAGACGTTTAAATGTTGTAAAGTTTAAATGAAAATATTTTTGTAATAAAATTATAAAATTTTTTCAGAATTGTTAAAATTAATTTTGTGGTAGTTACTTCAGATTAATATGTCAACACATTCTCTTGTCAAAATCCAATATGAAAATTCTAAACAAAAAATGTTTGTTACAAATAACTCTAGACAATCATACACTATTCCAGAACATTTAAAAATGTTCTGTGTTATTCGTCACATTATTATGTTACAAGTCAAGAGATTTTTGTTATATTTTTTTCAGATGTTTCTTTAGTCTACCAAATACAGTACTAGACATAATTGGAACAATTTTTTTTTTTTTTTCGTATACTTCCTCCAGTTTTGCACTTCAAGTATGTGTAAATTTGTTCATCATATAATATTCTGACTCGCATGATCCAAACACTAGTATTAGTTTGATGTGTATGATACAAGAAGGGTTTAAATTGAAAATCATGTTCTGGTTTCCTGCAGCTGTGAACAGTTTATTATTAACAGAATAATCACTGTTTGCACACCACTATAGGAAAATTATTCTGATTAGTGCTTTCAAGCTTCACAGCTCATCGTCAGATCGGAAATAACAATAATAGGACAAACAACTTCTTCATACCCCCACCTGTCCTACCGCCCGTACACATTTTCGTAAACAAGCTACAAGTTAAATGTCCTTTCTGGCTATTATTAACTAACAAGTTCAGTCACCCATGCCTGTACTGTTACATCTCTTCTAGTACATTCTGTGTGTGTGTGTGTGTGTGTGTGTGTGTGTGTGTGTGTGTGTGTGTGTGTGTGTGTGTGTGTGTGTGTGTGTGTGTGTGTGTGTGTGTGTGTGTGTGTGTGTGTGTGTGTGCATTATTTTCAATACCTAATGTTGTAAAACCTTTCTCATTCACACTTTTAATTGGAATTTTCTTTTCAGTACAGTTTTACAATACCTTCCCTGTACCTTCGGTACAGTTATATTGTCAAAACCTTCCCTTTTTCTTTCTATGTTCATCGCAAACAACAGCTTAGATAAACACTCTTTTCATCCTTTCCTATCATCGCTTATGGTGTGGTCACTCACCCTTATTTCAAAAACATCCATATATGCAATTCAGTGGTGTGCAACAGTGATTATTCTGTTTGTGGTTATAACCACTAACACAACTTTCTTAATTAAGTTTATTATTATTCAGTAATTCAAGTGGCATTCAAACTAGTGAATGCCGTTGATTACAGTTTAGTTGTAACAAGTTGTTATTCCAATAACTATTGTCTTGGGTTTTGAGTATGTTTTGATACGAATTATACAGTTATGCCAACTGTTACATATGATATTTACAGTATTTTTGTCTAGTCACTTTTCATTAGTTTTTGAACTTTGAGATTAAACTTGTCCTTTCAGTTTTTTACTTTGTAGGTCAAAGTTTTTGTTTTCTTTTCTTTTGAGTGACAGACTTATATGACTACAAGACACTTTTTCTCTATCAGTGACACTTTCAACTGTGTTTGTATTTTATGGTCAGTCGTCTGTTGATAAAATATCTGGATCATTGAGGTGTGGTCCAGTAATCAACATGCCAGATGTCCGACTTCACCTGCACAAGTCATGTTCAGGCATGATTCTTCCTTTGGTGTATCGAGCAAAGGAATACTTACCTAGTAGAAGATAACATGTTTCTGAAGATGGCGTCTGCAGTTGAAGACAAAAAAAAACAATTTATAATTTTAGTCGATAAATGATTGCTTGACAGCTCAGACATTTTATCAATAAATTTTACAGTTATGTTCTTGTGTGTCATGTAAAACACCGAATGTTTTTCCAATCATGGACTGATGTGGCAGGAATTTTAAAAAACAACACTTTTTGGTTGACAACAATCACATTTTACTAACAGTGACACCATTGTGCTTCAACCATTCTGTGACACAGAATCTTCAGATATAAAGCTGCAACAAAAGGCTTAAATGGTTCAGTCTTCACTTTACTGTTGTACATGCTACGTTATAGAATGGGTAAAACCCGTAATAACATTAATAAAGCCATAATAATAGTATCAATGGAATGGGGTCGTCAACTGAAAAAGTGTTGTCAGTTGGTATGTGTGTGCCACAAAGATAACTGTGAGTACCTGGCATGTTACCATTTGTATTTGTCTTTGAAACTACTTTGGACTTGACAGGGTTGCCAATGTATTTGCATGTGTTTTGTACTATATGCAATGTCTGAGGTGTTCATTGATCATGAAAAAGGCCATACAAATTGTATGCAATGTTCTTCTAGCACAATTTTTTGTACCATCTTCTAGTTCGAATCCTGCTTGAGAATCTCTGTTGGTCTGAATTCATCTCATTGTATATTTATAATTGTTGTAGTTAAGACTGATAGGTTTCTACTTGTCGCTGCATACTGTGGTTAATTCCAAAGGCATATGATTTGGATACATGAAACACAGGCATTGTACCATACAACTTGCATTTTCACTACCAGTGTATATCTGAGACAGATGATATAAAATATTATGTGCACTTTACACGGGTGAAATATTATAACTGTAATGTGTTCTCAGATGGTACTAAATGATGCCTTTAAACCGACTTGCCTGACCTATGACCACAGTAACAGATGTAATTGCACAAAACATGATCAAGTAAAATACATTAAATAACAGAAATTAATGTATTTTATGAATAAAAGTTACATTCTTAACTTTTGAAAAGACATTTGTAGTTTACTGGTTAAGTTGTAGCTTAAAAATTCTTAAAGGGAAGCCTACCAAACTTAACAAAATTCATTATTTTCAAAATATCTACTCATATAAAAAAAACCACACTGATCTGAAATATTACATGCATAAAGCCTATAGAACACATAAAGAAAAAGGGTAGGGCTTATCACATACTTCAGTGAATTTTAATGGTTTGCTGGCTTTCAGTATAACAATTTTTAAGTACAATTAGGGCCAGTATACTAATCTAACCTATAAACATAACCTTCATTTTCATATTAAATAATAGTATACGAAAAAATGGATTATTTTTATTGTAAAGTAGTCAAACTACTGTGGGAAAGTTGTAATGAATTTCATAAGTTAGAATTTGTATAAATGTGTACATACTTTTCTTTTCCTGTTGTATTATTATAAATTATAATTTTTAAACTAGTGCCATTGATTTACTGCAACAACTTCAAAAACAGGTTTGCTTATTTATTATTTAATTAGTTATTATTTTATTGATTCTCATTATAATATGTATACTTGTATAAAATGTTAATTAAGAGATTAGGTTAGGTAAGGTTAGAATAATAAGTTTTTGTGTTCACGTAGACGTTAACATTGTTTCTAGTGCCTTTATATAAGATATTTTAATTATTAATTTTCTTGAATCCATGTATGTACTTAATATATTACTCAGCTTAGGCTACAATAAAGACATAAATTTATTGTGTATTTTGTTAAAGTCGTCTGTCGTGTGTCTTTATAATAAAATTAATCTATGTTGCTTAAAATAGTTTAAAACATATGCGAATTCTTGTTAGTATTTCTTTTTGTATGGTATTACTTATTTATTATTTATATAGGTTATAAAGTAAAAAGAGTACTGTGTGATTGTTAGAAATTCTGTGTCTGATGATTAGTAACGAAGTAGCAAGATAAAATCGTTAATAACTGGTTCACTTGTGAGTATATAATAGCTTAATATTATTATGCATACAAGCCATGTTATGGCTGTACTTCATCTAAGAGGCAAGCTGTGAAACAAAAACTTCTCCTGCCATTCTTTTTTCAGTGCACCGTACTGTCCATGCATCATCATCTACACGTTGTTGAGTATTTTTTTTTCAGGGAATCTCTCCCAGAGGTGCAGTATATGTCCGAACACGTGAACATGGTTCGGGGGTTGCCCGGGGGAATTTCCGGGAAATTTTTATCAGTGATGAAAAATAGAAATCTCAATGAAAATATCAACTGATGTAGTATTCACATAATTTTTTTTTAATTATTAACTAGAATAATTAATCTTTATAATAAGTTTTGAAAAGAAAACATTCATCCTAATGAGAACAAAGATAGCAACATCATTCCTCGTGAGCAGTGACTCATAGAATCAAGTTGCGACAGGCAAGGGACAGAGCGATAAGGTGCATTGTTGTTACCAGTGTGAGGGTGCATGCGTCTCGTATCGTTTCAAAAACAAAAAGATAATTTTTTGAGTAAATTAAGTGTCTGTCACCTGTATTTTTATTACTTCTCTTTTTATCATTCACCACGTACAGTAAATTGGTTGGTAAAACATAATTAACCCTTGCGTTAGTTTTGGGGAAATTTCCTACCGAGAAAATTGCGTTGGAGGAAAATTTCAGGGGTCTGAACGTTTTCTGCACCCCCTGTCTCACCCTATCTTTGCCAACAGTTTCACTTCAGAAACGTACAGTAAAATCCATTGTGTGAACACTGGTCAGAAATTTTTTATTTTTTCTTCCTCTTTTTCATTACTTTTATGAATATTCTTATAAAGGTATAAGGTAATGTACCTCATTTAATACTTTTGTAAGGTATCTTATATGTTCACCACATTTAAATGACTCCTTTATGATACAAAATTTACAGAGATTTTGGGATACTTGCATCCGAAGTTGAATAAAAACAAAATTATGTCTAATTTTTTAAAGACGATTAGTGTTTCCTGAGAATAATTTAAAAAACTGCCATTTTTATCTAAATAAGAAAACCCTGTCTAAGAAACCAGAAAAGGATATGCTCTTCAAAGTAAAAAACGAATTAGGGAATTAGGAGCCTGACTTAAGAATAGCTTTGAGATATTTGTAATATACTGTAGTTAACTGTGAAGTTAAATGGTGTTTAGACTGGCCAAAAAGAATCATGGTACCCTTGAGATTATGCACAAAATGTATGTCTGAATTTATCAACAGACGCGTGTCGTGCCTAATTAACGTCTATAAGTATTTTGTGTATATAGAAGCTTAAAGGAGTATTTCCTTTTGTAAACTAGATTTTGAAAATAACGTTCTAAAAACTGTCAGCTCTTACTATGCAAGTGTATGAGAAAGAGTGATTAATTTTGTATGAGTATTTCTTAGTAATAAGTATAATGATACACCAAGTGTATTATAGTTTTGGAAATCAAAATGATTGTATTTTTTATGTTACAGTGTGTTACCTAGTAAAGTGTTAAGATTTTGTACAAAAAAAAAAATGTAAACAAAGGGTGGTCAAATTTCCAAAAGTTATAACATTTATAAATAAACGAAAGCTTTTATGGCTGGTGTTTGTACTATCACAATTTTCCTGTCTAGATTGTTGATGTTTATCACCAGACATTTCGTCCATACAGATGACAGACATCTTCAGTGGTGCAGGAACACAGATTACAACACCAATGAACAAGTACAAACAGAGAATGTTTTGTTAAGTTTTTGAAGTCTTTTTCGGTATGTACCGCATCAAAAATGTCTTATATAACTTAATGGACACTGGCCGCAGAAGCGTACATAGAATAAAGACTCTTCTGTCCTGTTGAGGCAAATAGTGTTATGTTTACACACTTTTTCAAGGAGCTGGTTGGTCATTTTTTTGATCAATCACATATCTCTCCTTTTTTTTGATTGGGTTGCCTATTTCACCATGCTTCAATGCTAGTATCCAGTATTTATTGAGCATTAAAGACTCATTTTTCTTATTAATGCTGTGGTCACCACGCTTAGTTCTTCATGCTCCTATCTGTTGTTGCCAATCAGACAGTTGAAGCATGTACGCCCTCAGGATTTTCCCAAGAAGACGGTGGTACTTTCCGAGATGTGATTGGTTATTATTATTGTTCGAAGGCTTTCACGGCCGGTGTCAGTTGAATTTAAACTATCTGACGGGCTGTTTGGCTGTGGTCCAAGGTTTTCATTAAAACCAAACGTTTCAGTAGCACCAGTGGTTCCCATCTTCAGTGGATATATCGATTCAACCTAACGTGGGGTGTCATATGTTATGCCTACAGTACACCACTGGCTGCCATCTTCAGTGTATGTACTGAAGATGGCAGCCAGTGGTTCTGCTGAAACATTTGGTTTTAATGAAAACCTTGGACCACGGCCAAACAGCCTGGCAGATAGTTTTAAATTCAAGTGGTTGGTTATTGTTGGACAAAGTTGAAACTATTCATATTGGTATAATTGACTGCTTAAGGTGTGCAGCAGTCGTCTAGTCAATTGTGATCAGTTATTTGGCCACCCTTGGTATCAACTGAACTCGTCTATACCTAACTTAATAGTCGTTTGAAATATATATTCAATTATACCTATGTTCTGCTTCTACCATCCGTAAGTGGTTAAAGTTTGTTTATATTCAGTTAAGTTGTATTATAGTGACAACTTCAGTATACGATGAGAAATGTTAGACTGTTCTATATTTAATACAGGAATATGTAGTAACACTAATAAAAATTATTAATTTTCTTGTGATTTTATTGTACACAATTCAGTTAGTTTTTTATTTTTAATTTAATTAGATAATATCTAATAATGCACGCACGCACACATGCACACACACACATACACACACACACACACACACACACACACACACACAATTACCTTATTTACTTTATGACAACGTGTTTTCAGAGTTTACTACTTCATCATCAAAAATCAATCAACTGGATGTTGTTAACTAAATAAGGTTTTTGCAGATTATGAGTTTCTGACTACACATGATGCATCATGAACTGACGTATGGTATGCACCTGGGCTCCGTTTTATGTCGTGTTAGTGATGTGTTTTGACTTGAGTTTAATGTATTTATTCATGACATCCAGTGGTACTGATTTCTGATGATGCAGCGGTGAGCTCCAAAACAAGTTGTTGTTTTCAGTATGGAAGTCACACAATGGACCAAGTCATTTATATATTATTAAATCATGTGACTTCTGCAGCAACTAACAAGGTTTTAAAATCGTTTTAACATATGAATACTATCGTTGTTAGTATGGCTACGAACATTTGTGGATATGTGCTGAGAGAATAAGGAAACTGAATTTTGGAAACATATTACATCAGCACATTTATTGCCTTAATTTCAAAGCATTGATCATTTTAAAATCAGAAAATCAAAATTTCATATTATTTACTGTATAAATTATTTCTACAAAATTGTGTGTATTAGGTTATTTACATTCAATTATTTATCATGTTGCAACTTTTAATATAATAATAAAAAATCAGTTGTCAGCATTCTTACCTGGCCACTACGTATACCACTTCTTTAAAATGTAATTGTTTATTTTTTATGGTACCAGTACTTGTTGTAGTGTGTACAATTTAAGTTTTCACTGTAAATGAGGTCGTGTAAGATCTTCTGTGAAAAGGGCATTGTTTATATTCAGAATTTAGTTGGACATAAAACTGGCCAGATTATTGAATGAGCGAAGTGAAATCTCAGTTTTAACTTAACCATTTGGCAATTGTCTGCCTGTCACACGATAACTGTTGAACACATCAACTGAATTTTGCAAATGTTGGCATGTGCGTCCATACTTTTAGTCTACATAACCCTATTGTTTTTTAGATTCCCCCCCAAATAGGGGTGGGGGTTAAATGAGAGGGGGTATAAATTGTGATAAAATCGCAAAAGTCCATGTGATGTATCAAATTAAAGAATTTTTTGTTCATTGTTTTTTAATTTCAAAATGTTGGAATGCTGGAAGGCAAAAAAGGCAAAATGTTGATAAATTCGCAAAAATCCATGTGTTGTGTTAAATTAAAAGGAATTTTAACTAAAATCTGAATGTACCGTAGTGTTAATTTTTGGTTACTTTTTGAAAATTTCAAAATTTTGTGAAACCGGGGCACAAAAAGTGTGGCAAAACTTTGATAATTCACAAACTCTGTATAGGATATCAAATTAAAACTAATTGTAACAACATCTGAATGTAGTGGATAGTTTTAGAAGTTTAAAAATTTTTTATTCCAGTCCCCAAAAATGGGATAAGAAATTTCAAAAAATTGTAAAAATCAAGCTAGGTGACAGACCAAAGGAAATATAAATAGAAATCCTATAATTTATTTTCCTAATTCGCTACTAGTGCTTTTGGCCCTAATACAGGTATATTTCCAATCTGATGATAAGCTGAACAGGGATGTATTTATGGTGGGGGGGAGGAGAATGGGACCCCCCCCCCAGAGGGTCGAGAAAAGTAGACAAATTTTGTTAATCTCTTAATTTTTAGGTAGCACTAGATTCGTAATGACATGAAATTTATTAAATTTAATTTGTTTAACAATTAATCGAGGCAGAATATTTTGAAACCAGTGCTTTTCTATATTTTTGTCAACCCTTATACGTTACATTATTTCCTGAAAAACTTTTCAGATCCAAAAATTTATAAAATGTATTTATAAAATTCTGCGGGAATAATCCAGAATTTCTTATTTGTCCTGAGGAAAATGGGACAACCTTCAAGTGGTCTCCCCTCCCCTCTACAATAAGCTAATCTCATCCCCCTGCCAGGATAGCTCCTAGTAATGGTACTTTTTATTATATATTGAAATTGAGAAAAAAGTAAACTAATTGTTAAACTTAGTAATTTAAATAAGCAAAAGTAAAAAACAATGATAAATATTACAATTCTTATTTTAACAACTAACAAATACTAGTTTATTGGTTGTTTGTTTATTAGCTCTTAATAATTCTTGGGCACATCACGGACAACAAGATCCAAGAATTGTTACTTTAAACGCATTGTTGTATAGTTATACAGTAGGTGGGATCGTCTAAACAAACGGTTGGGAGGGGAATCTATACAAACAAAAATCAGGCGAGTTCTTTTGTCTACTTTTTATGTGAAGTATTATTCTGGTATGAACCACATCAAAATGTCTTGTAAGACGTTTCACCCATATTACAGTGGGTATCCTCAGGTGTGGGTAATAGGGGTTTAACATTGTCTTTCAAGACATTTTAGATGTGGTCCATCCTGAAGAAGACTTTAAATACAGAATGGACACTGGCCATGAATCCTACATGAGAATAAAGTTCTTTTGTATTCCTGGGTTCATTGATTAACTAATTATAACACTACTGACTCGGAACACTAAGTTTTTTATTGGTAAGAATGTAAAATTTCTACCTTGTAGCCTGGACCAGTTTTCGCTTATTACAAGTTTCATCAGAATAAAGCTTTTAACCTCTGATAAAGCTTATATAGTAAGCAAAAACTGGTTCAGGCTACAAGATAAAATTTTATATTTTTACCAATAAAAAACTTAGTGTTCTGAATCGGTAGTATTATACGTATAATTAGTCTTTTGTATGTTGTATACATATAATTTGGTCCGTACAATAAAACAAACACAAACACTTTCTTTTCACTCTGATTCAGATTTTCTTTTTCCCTGAGCCAAATTAAGAACCTGACCTGAGATTTATACGACCTGTGGCTTCCTGAGGTCAACATAAATAATAGGCCAACTAAATTCTGACAGTGTGCAAGCCCTCTAACAGCATTTGTGTGTTTTTATATACATATGGGTCTGGTCAGTTTACTATTAAAATTGTTTTAATATAAGTTTTGTTAGGTTTACAACATTATTTGTGCATTTAAATTACTCATACCGTTTCAAAGTCATTACTTAGTTTTATATCTAAATTGTCAGTATCGAATTTATAGTTTTGTAAAGCATTATTTATATATATATTTTTTTTTAATTTGAACCGAAAAAATCTCTCATAGCATGTAAGTCTGATGATATAGTCATTGTAGTCCAGTATTACGATTGTATTAGTATTGTATCATTGTATTAATAAATTTTTATTAAATGTATTGAAGTATTGATGTTATTGATAGTTTCTTCCCACATGTGTATTGTCAGTGTGAACCTCTACAAAATTCAGCTTTTCTTGAAAGTTGTGTTTTGTAGTTCTCTTGATTCAGCAGTCCAATCCAAAGCCCATCGTTTTATCGTGGAACGTAAGAAAGTTATTCAACAGAAAGATAACTATAATTTTTTTTGAGTTTTAACTTTAGTAACATAAGTCTGTTTTAAGAACTCCGCTGATGTTAGGTCTGATGGTGGTGCAACAAATGACAGCAAGGTGCTGAAGATAGCCTTTGATTTTGAAAGCCAAACCACAACAAACAAATTATGACGGTTGTGGATATGTGTGTCAGGAAAATTGTTTATGTGTTTAACTTTCTGTTTATTGATGACAACATTACTGTTTAAAAAAAAAATCAACATTTTGTCTTCGACTGGATAAGTCAAACTATTCTCTCATGTATACAGGAAAGAAATGAAGATGCAAAGGAGAAAGAAACGTGGCATAATGTTCATGGGCGCCCCGAGGGGGGTGCAAGGGGGAGCATTTGCACCCACCTGGCTCCTGAAAAGGTGGTTTCAAAAATGGAAAAATTAGAAAAAAATACGAGAGGAAACACAGTAAGTTCACAAGTGAAAGTTTAATAACCAATATTAATTTAGTGCTGTGAGAAAAGAAGATGAACTATCAAAACAACTAAAAAAATACGAGTTATGAAATACAGAATTTACTTTATTGAACATAAGAAAAATTCAGTGCATGAAATCAATATTAATGAATCTAGTAATACCACAAAAAAAGAAAAACTTTGTGTTTATGTTTATTTTATAAAAAAAAATCTTTGCATTAATTTTATAGCACATCAAGACTGAAACAAAAAGTATAACCTCCTTGGTTGTTGTCCAAATCTGTTGATTACGAGGTCAATGAATTCAGCATTCTTTTTCTATGAACGCTTAGCATACATAGTCCACTTAGCCTTCCGTCTCCCATGGTAGATTGATTCCAAGTCTTAACTCGCCGTAATGTACTGAACGTGCGTTCAGTAGAACATGTCGCTGGAAGCGTCAGGCAGCTCGTGATGGCCTCGACCACACTTGGATAGAATAGCGAGGCATGGCAAATCAACTCAGCATACTGCAGGGATTCAACAGGGGACTCTTCATTCTTCCATACATCGTACCAAGTGTCAGCCTCAGCCATAAAATTTGGTAAAATATTGCCATACAGACAATTTATGTCTTCTTTAACATGAAGAAATAACACTTTATCCAGTTTTTTCATGTTTTGTGGATGTAGTTGCATTGGCGAAAAGGCCTTTTCTTGCAGTTGTAAAATCTGGAGCCAAAATGGTGGTTACAGTTGATATATCGAAGTATCTAGTTCTAAAGCTGAATTTGAGTAATATTAGTTACTAGAGTTGGCGGCGCGTTATTTTAAAAATGCATTTGAGATATAATTATACATGGCAAAAAATTGTATATGAAAAATTGCAATACTGCATAGTAGTGTAGGCGCAGACTGAAAAATAAAAAATCGACATTTTTTGGAATGTTTTTATATTTTTGTATTAAGATTTACTAGAAAATATAGTAAAAATTACAAAAAATATGGCAATTTTTTTATTTCCAGTTTTATATTAGTGATAAATTTTAACTTTCCTTGTGAACAGTTACGTTTCTTAATGTCCTCGTATGTTTTGGTGTGTTATTCACCTTCTTCAGCGAGGTTTAAATACAGACTCAAATTCTGTTCACAAGGAAAGTTACAATTTATCACTAATATTAAGTGCGTGAATGAAGAGGATGAAGCAACAAAACAACTGTTCCAGTTTTATATCTGTATATGTATCCTAGATCCCTGGGTTTGCACCCCCCCTGTGAACATTTCTGCGGGCGCCCATGATAATGTTGTAGATGGAGTATTCATACCAATGGGTATTTATTAAGCATATACCAGTTAGTACTGTATCTATATTGGTAGTCAATAGGTAATCATCAACACTACTTATTGTTACTGAGTAAGGATTCATTTTTTTAAATTTTGCAAACAGAAATGAAACTGTTACAAACAGAAATAACACAGTTGTACACCACTATAGATAAAAATTCCCGATTAGCACTTTCAAACTTCACAGCTCATCATGAGATCGGAAATATCCAATAATGGAAGTAGACAAATGTTCTATACTTCTACGTGGCCTACCGGCCATACCCATTTTAATAAACAAGTCTTGAGGTAAACGTGCTTATCTTCTGGCTGTTAACTTACTGGCAGGTTCAGTCCCCGTGTTGGTTTTTTTATACTTATTTCTAGTGCACGTACACACACAGAATGTACTAGAAATAAATGTAAAAATACCGACATGGGTGATTGAACCCACCAATAAGTTAATAGCCAGAAGGTGAGGGCATTTACCTCAAGACTTGTTGACGAAAATGTGTACGGGCTGTAGGGCAAATAGAGGCATAAAACATTTGTCTAGTCCCATTATTGTATATTTCCGATCTGACGATGAGCTGTGAAGTTTGAAAGTGATAATTGGGAATTTTTATCTATAGTGGTTTGGAACAGTGTTATTTCTGTTTATTATTATAACAACTAAAACAACTTTATTAATTAAAATAAAAAAATTGAACTGTTGCACACCACTATATAGACAACTCCCTATTAATGTTTTCAAGACTTACAGCTCATCATCAGATTGAAAATGTACCTATATTAGGGTCAAAAGCGCTACTTGCGAATTATCTATATAGTGATTAGTGATGTCTAATAGTTTATTTTCTGTTTGTGAATATAACCACTAACACAAATTTAGTATTAAAAAATTTAATGTTTTACATCTTAGTCTTAAACAAAATAAGTATAATTCTTATCTGTTATTTTATAAATACACATTATATACTGTGTGCACTCATGGTGTGTGTGTGTGTGTGTGTGTGTGTGTGTGCACGCGCGTACGTACACACTTGCAGAAGAAACTTCTTCTTCTTTAGCACTACAGCCCAGTGTGAGCCCTGCCTACCAATACCAATCTTTTCCTATCCGTTGTCATCTCATTGTAACCCCTCTCATCCAATCTTCTGAGATCCTATCCAACAAATCATCCAATCATCTTGCCTAGGTTGCCCCCCTCTTTCTACTTTTATACACCTGCACCTTCAGGATTTTGCAGAGGAAACTCGTGTGTAAAATGGTTAACAAATTGTTTCATTATATTAAAATATTATTTTAAGTATCAAGGATTATTCAAACCACCTTGCACTAACTCATAAACTGCACACGTGGGCGTAGGGAGAGAGAGAGAGAGAGAGCAAATACAGTATTATAAATTTTAAAGCGCTATATTTGCTGTTATTGGTACTTTCCTGTTTCTGCTCTACTTTATTCCAGAATATAAGATATCCACAAAGTGTTTGCAATATTTTTGGCCAGCTTGATGATTTCTTTCTGTGTAATTCCACTCCGTCAATTCCTTCAGAATTGTCTTTTTCCAAGACTCTCCAACCAGCATTCTTTACTTATTTCTCCATTGGATTTCCGTACTGTTTGATCAAATCCATCTCACTCTGATTTCCATCAATGTTCCCTATGATTTGTTTCACTCTTTTCCAAAGTTCAGTGAGGAATACTATTGAGAACAATTCTAGCTTTCTGTGGCCAGAATATTTACTAACAGTATGTTTTTTAGTTGATAATTAACATTTTGTTGAGATTATTATGAAGACCATGCGTGGCATACAATCGCATGGTTATAACATCATGATGAGCACACTTGAGAAGTCAAAGTCCACATGCGTGAGTACAGAAATATGTGGCGAGAAGACCGCCGTACTGGTTTAAGGTTTAACTTTTAATCCTTAAATTTAGTAAACTTTAGAGAAATGGAAATTCATAAACACAAGATATACACACAACGGTGTGTGTGTGTTTGTGACTAAACTTGATTTTAGTTAACTTTGCATCAAATAGGAAAAGTTTTCTGTACCTCTAAACTGTATTAAATTTAAGGATTATTTTTTTATATAGTTGCTCACCAATTTACAATCTGTGTGGCTCAAGAGTTTTTGAGATGTACGACTACAAAAAAAACGTTTGCTCTAAGATACTGTCTTTTGTAATGCTCTCAATTTTTTTACCTTTTTTATATTTTCGCTTAATCACAATAAAACAGTTTCCCATTCAGATAAAAAGTTAAAACGGACTGTTAGATGAAAATTTGATGCGTTTTCTAACTGTGTCTGTACAACTGACTACGTTTATGAGAAACGTAGTCCTGGAAGTAATATGTTAAACTGACTAACATCTAAATGTACGGGAGGCTTAAAATTCATGTACATACGTATATCTATAACGTATTATATACATATGTTGTACATGTCTGACTTATGTACAGATCAACTTGTAACCAGTGGTTGTTCAAATGGAAACAACTTATTCGTCGGCAAGCTGAAGATGGTAGGGTGAACACCAATGAAAATTTTGTGCCAACAAATTAATGCTGTCAGAATATTGTTATCATTGGTAATACTACACAGTTTTGTATTTTTTAATGTGTGTGTGTGTGTGTGTGTGTGTGTGTGTGTGTGTGTGTGTGTGTGTGTGTGTGTGTGTGTGTGTGTGTGTGTGTGTGTGTGTGTGTGTGTGTGTGTGTGGCTATATAATACCATATGTGTAATAACAGAGAATTATATACAAACCGTTAATTTGCTTTAAGTTTATCCTGAGGTACAATGTAACTGACTCGATTCAGTTAGTGAGTATGAATCAAGAACATTTATAGGTCAAAACTAAACATACTGATGATTCACTACATCTACTAACATTTAATAATTACTGTGTTGCAGACAATAAAATAATCCCGTCAGATTCCGAAGACAAAAGTAACGATTACGACCAAGGCTTGTTTCATCCAAACATATGGATCGGATTGACGTCGTCAAATAAAGAGCGGAAGTATCAGTGTTCGAAATGTGACAAATCGTATATTCGAAGGTCTCACCTGCGTTGCCATGAGCGGTATCAGTGTGGAAAGGAACCTCAGTTCCAGTGCCCTTATTGCCCAAAGAAGTGTAACATTAAAAGCAACCTCAGACAACACATTCTAACGCATATTCCTAAGTCAGCATTTTCTTATAATCAAAACTAAATTAACAATTGTAACAGCCACCAGCAGTTCCTTTGAAAAATATAATAATTTACCTTAATAACATCCAGAAGCCAACACACAAATACTTCACCAGAAACAAGATGGCGAAGGCTGAAGATGAGAGTACAGGAACTCTCGAAACATGTTCCTAATAGGAAAAAAAGTATATCTTGAGGTAAATTTAGTTATAAATATTAAAATAATTTAAAGCAAACAGCATTGTGTGATGTTGTCTATTCAGTTTTATTGAAGTGATCTTTATGTTTGTAGTCCATGTGTACCTCATGTTTATCAAATAGAAAACATTCTTACTTGTGATATTGTTACCCATAGATATTAGTGTAAGAATGAAAATAGTAACAAACTTATTGTTTTATACTTACAAGTACTGGTATTTATAGTTTTATAGTAACAAATGGGTGTTTATAATTATAATAGTATAGTACAGGGCACTGATTATCTGGAATAAATAATGCTAGCATTTGGATTACAGAATTTTGCATATAATCAAACACTCATGTTGAAAAGCATTATATCTTGGAGATTTTCTTAAATAATCAGTGGTGAATCTGGTATTTGACTTGGGGAGGGGTCCAGTGTTGGGGCGGCTTTATACAAAGGAAAAATCAAGTTGAGACTAACCAACATTACTGTCTTTAAAGTGGCTGAAAACGTGTGATATCATCCAGAAATCAGTCCCATTAAAGTAAACGGTAATAACACAATAAAAATACATGTTATTGAAACATTATTAAAAGGTACTTATTGACTGAATTGATTTTCCTATATACATAGTATGAGCCTCATTCCAAGTTTCTTATAGAGGTCCTAATGAGAGACCATGATACTCTGGATTTTAAGGGTGTGGCCTGCTACTGGCCTTGTTTTTCCTACATTTCATATTTCAAACGTATACTCTAATGCTGTGTAATCAACCTGATTGTATATTTTTAAGAAAGCTACTACTATATTAGTGTACACAGCTAATAAAATAGAACAGCCTAAAAATTAACAGATTAACGAAATTCGTCAACTTTTTCGACCTTCTGGGGGGGGGGATGGTTCGGTCGCATTCATCCCCTCTCCCTGAAAATATGCTTTTGGAAATAATCCGTTTGTAATACCAAAACTTAAAGATTATAATGACATGATAATGTACCACCACCACCATCTTTATTGTTAATGGTAATCTATCATGTGGTTGGTGTCAGACAGCACCACTCTCTCTTCTTCATTCATATGTATTCCAGGTTTAACTTTTTTTTCATGGAACCCCCCCCCCACGATATATATAACCAGGAGCTTTAATATACTCTTCCTACCCATTCCCTCTGGATATGTCCAGTCATATCCACATTATAACCTCCAGAAGTATCCTTTCAGCTTTGATTTTTATTGCTTATTTTTTTATATTATTTCTTCCGTTTGTCTCCACATTCTAAAATGGTTCACATCTTGGTGAGATTTTTTTAATCTTTCCAAGAGATCATCTTCACATGGCATAGGCAAGGTGCTGCCTTAATGTCCTCCGCCTTCTAAGATCCTCCAGTAATCATCTCTTCTTGGGATGGCTGGGATAAACCTGGGTTCTATAGGTTTATATTACCAGACTTGTTTGACCAGTCTTGAATCTGACATTCTGTGTAAGTGTTTTTTTCCAGCATTGTTTACAAAATTTTAATTTTTCATTAAAGTTAAAAACTTCTAATTCTTCTCTTTTGGCATCATTCTTTATACAAGCAAGTTTGGAACACCTTTGAACTCCTGTGAAGAACGCCATCTCCAAGGCCTGTGTTTTGCTTTCTTGTTTCTTAGTTGTTGTCCATAATTCACACCCATGGGGCAATACAGCGACTGTCATAACTTTGTAAAGCTTTAGTTTTGTATCTCGACGTACCACGTTACTAAAACTACAATTTATTGTCCCACAGATCATTTGGAACTTACCTCAATATCATAATTCTTATCATAACCAGCATCGTTTCCCAAATAGTTAAAATGGCTCAACTGTTTTACAATTTGATCACTAATTATTAATTTTGTTTTTATTGGTTCTTTACAAGAGATATACTATGTACTTACTGACATTCCAGTTAATCAGTGGCCTACTTGATTCAGTTTTTATATTATTACAAATAATGTTGAATTTGAAATGGGTGTGAATTGGGGGGGGGTAGTTTTCAAGAATCCCTGTGTATTACGTAGGTCTTTCAAATGAATGAATTAAAGTCCGCTTCACATTTTAATTTACTTAATGGTTCACAGTCATTTAAAGAAAAGTTGTAATTCTTATATAAGACATATTCAATATTTTTAATTTCATTTGTAATCTAAATGACAAATGTTTTTATTTTACTAGTGTTCACAGGTTGTATAAAAACCTACTTTGTCAATGCATTTGAACATTTTGTATAAATGTTTTTACATGTATTGTAATATATATACTTTTTCAAAATAACCATTTTCACATAAACAATTATGTGTATGTCTGATTGGAACATAAACTGGCAATATTTTGAACGCGCATATATGTGTGTGTGTGTCACATATTCAAACATGTACAACTGACTGTGTGAATTATAATTTTTTTGTACACTTATATTGTCTATGTAAATTGAGAATATCAAATTTAGAAACTCGTGTAAAATTATAATTATAGTTACTTATTATTATAATCGTAAAATAATAGTGAGCATTGCATCTGATAACATTATTGTTTAATTCAGTAAGTGTCATTTTGTGTTTATTACCAAAACGAAGTTGACTGTTGCTATTTTAAGAATAGTTTTCACTTTGTGTACAGTTAAATGTGTGTACACAGTAGAGTGTCAGTAAGGTTTTATAATCAGTGTCAACTAATTATTAATTTTGTTTTTATTGGTTCTTTACAAGAGATATACTATGTACTTACTGACATTCCAGTTAATCAGTGGCCTACTTGATTCAGTTTTTATATTATTACAAATAATGTTGAATTTGAAATGGGTGTGAATTGGGGGGGGGGGGTAGTTTTCAAGAATCCCTGTGTATTACGTAGGTCTTTCAAATGAATGAATTAAAGTCCGCTTCACATTTTAATTTACTTAATGGTTCACAGTCATTTAAAGAAAAGTTGTAATTCTTATATAAGACATATTCAATATTTTTAATTTCATTTTTTTAAGACAAATGTTTTTATTTTACTAGTGTTCACAGGTTGTATAAAAACCTACTTTGTCAATGCATTTGAACATTTTGTATAAATGTTTTTACATGTATTGTAATATATATACTTTTTCAAAATAACCATTTTCACATAAACAATTATGTGTATGTCTGATTGGAACATAAACTGGCAATATTTTGAATGCGCATATATGTGTGTGTGTGTCACATATTCAAACATGTACAACTGACTGTGTGAATTATAATTTTGTTGTACACTTATATTGTCTATGTAAATTGAGAATATCAAATTTAGAAACTCGTGTAAAATTATAATTATAGTTACTTATTATTATAATCGTAAAATAATAGTGAGCATTGCATCTGATAACATTATTGTTTAATTCAGTAAGTGTCATTTTGTGTTTATTACCAAAACGAAGTAGACTGTTGCTATTTTAAGAATAGTTTTCACTTTGTGTACAGTTAAATGTGTGTACACAGTAGAGTGTCAGTAAGGTTTTATAATCAGTGTCAACACTTTTCCAGATTAGCAGATATCAGCATAATTTGTAACCAGTAGTTACAGAAAATTATTTAACATTATGGGATTCTATTTATGGAGCAAATAGAAGTAAAATTATATTGTTACTACGGTCTAACTGATCATCGTATGGTACAGTGGAAAACAAAATATAAGACACCAATGAAGTCACTAATAACAAGCTTTAATTATCACAAGTTCAGTTTATAATCAACAAGATTGTTCTTGTACAATAATTCAAATTAACCTGTCCACACACAATGATAATGTCAGGTAATAGAGTCCTGCACAATTATAAAACACACAACACTTCGCCACAATATTTCGAACCTCACTGCAATAAATCGCCACTCAAACTAAAACTAAATGTCGCTGAATGGTTATATTTATACCCCGATAAGATTCCAGAATAATTGACAATACGCGTCAACAACTAGAAAACACTAGAGCGTAATTGATTGCTGCCTTGAACACAGTGCGCCCAGACAGGTATGATCTGGAATAGTCTCGTTGTGGACGCATGTCAAGTGTCACGTAATTCTCCTTCATCTCAAAGTAGCAGCAATATATACGTACACACAAATTACAGCCGGGCTGCACTGGAATGGCCGAGAAACACGTAGAATGTTCTGTATGGCGTACTGATATGATAGAAAATATCTGTTCACAAGGAAAACAGTATACTGTGATTTATTTCATAGGCTATCATAACAGGAGTCATTAATAAAAAAAGTGTATGTCCAGGCTATTGGGCTGTGGTCGATTGCTTTGATCTGTCATTGTTTGAGCCACACACCACAGGGCCCTTCTTCAGTACAAAAGTTTTTAAAACGTTCGTCAAACGGATGGAAAACTGAACGTACTCCTCACCATGGTAAAAGCAACATCGGTCATTGCTTTTACCATGGTCATTCGGCCTTCCATGAACCGAGGTTGTGTATTGTGGAATTGTAAAAAGTAAGTATCTACTGAGTTAAATGATTTCATATTTAAATTGTACTTAATAATTGTAAAACTTAACATTTCAGTGCTACAAAATAGAGAAAGATGTTTGGGAATTTGGACAGCATGTGCGTACAAAGCCTGAAGAAACTGTGTGTGTGTGTGTGACTTGACATTAGGATTAGAAAAGAGTATTTTGTACCGGGTCTCATATTTGGGCATTACTGAAATCTTTTGCTTAATACTGTAATGTTATTGTTATGTTAGTTATGTGCTATACTGCAAGGTTATTTTAGTACTTTTTTAAATATATTAAACTCAGGTATTTTATATTAGTACTGTATGTATATGAATTAGAAATTTAATTAAGAAAGTTGTGTTAATGGTTATAATCACAAACAGAATTATCACTGTTGCACACCACTATAGAAAAATTATTCCGATTAGCGCTTTCAAGCTTCTCAGCTCATCGTCAGATCGGAAAAATCTGACGACAAGATTTTTCTGATCTGACGATGAGCTGAGAAGCTTGAAAGTGCTAATCGGAATAATTTTTCTATAGTGGTGTGCAACAGTGATAATTCTGTTTGAATTAGAAATGTAATAGGTTTTTAAGAAAGCTGCAAACTCATGTATATTGTGGTATACAGAGATGCATCCTTACTTCCTTGCTTACATCGGTGCGACAACCCATTACTGAGTCAACGTCTCCTTTAACAGCCTCCACAAGTTGTTCCGGTCGAGTGCAGCTGCTCTCCAGTTCCGGGTCCCAAGGATATGGCGCGCATCATATTCACACCGTCTTCCCAACATAGTTTGGCTCTACCAACTCTCCTGGTGCCATAGATCTGTGAGCGCCTTTCTGGGTATTTCATTCCCCTCCCATTCTGATTACATGTCCAGCCCACCTGAGTCTACCAAGTTTTATAACTTTCACAGTATCTGGTTCGTTCAGAAGAGTATCCAGTTCTTTTCCACCATTCACCTACCACACATATTCGACCAAAAAATAGGATTTTGCGTTCACGAACCAGCAGGCTTGATTAGACTTTATAGAAATGGTCCAGGTCTCAGTACCATCTGGGCAGATCAGTGTTTTATACAGAAGCAGCTTGATGCTGCTGGTAATTGTTCTGCTCTGGAACATTGGTCTGAGACCAAAGAAGCCTCTTTTTTAACAGAGATACATCCAAAAGGGTTTAAAAGGTTCCAGGCCTTGCCACTCCTCCCTATTCTTGGTAAACTATAATTAGTAAACAGAAACTTTGTATACTCTACTCGAGCCATTCAGTGACTCTGACACTTTGCTGCGACGTTGCCAACTGTGCACCGGAAACTTTTCATTTATCGAGCACCACATTGTGCAAAACTGACTGCGTGTTTACCTGGTTAAGAATGTGGCAACAGTACTGTTACTAATATAAACTTAAAGCTTAAATATGTTTTACAAATCAAACTGATCTATATGAGTGCACAGTATTTTTGCTATACTAACTTGTAGATGTTATTGTCCAGTGAGGATTTGTTATCATAGTCCAGTTAAAATGTTTGGTGTTTAAAAATTATACACACACACACAACTGAAAATAGCAACTTTTTGTTAATGAATTAGGGAAACACAGTTTTATGTGATACCTAAAAATAAGAACATGATAACGATTTTGATCAAGTGATTTTTATGATACATATAAATCTCTTTTTATTGTAAAATGCAAACACTTTTGACATAGTAAAATGCTTAAAGGTGGTCATCCTCTACTTTCGGACATTCAAAATGCCCGAACCCTTTATTCAAGTTTCATACTACAGCTTCGAACTTTCATTGTCCAGCTCCACATCCTCTAAAGCATTCTTTGTATTTAGTTGTTCTTGCAGCTCTTTGAGAACAGCCTAAAGGCTGAAACAATTGTCACAGAGTATAAGAATAAATTCTGAACCTACCAAGTCCTTGTGTTTTTAAACCTTTTTGTTAAAATAAGAATAGATTCATTTTTGCACCCTTGAAAATGCTCAAAAGAAGCAGATTTGAAGGCTTATACTTCTTACATAAGCTGTTTATGTGATGTATTTACATATAACATTATGTTTAGTTAAATTACTGAATATTTGGTTTGATATATTAAAGCATGTTAATTGTCAAGTTTTTAATTAAAACGTAATTATCATTATGCTTATTAATAAATTGTCATTTTTATATTTAAAAATATGTAACATTTCCAAAATTTTCCTTTATTTATGTGGATATTTTCCTTTGGATATCTGTGATATGTAAACAAATTTAAAATATGACAAAAAAATCGCGGATGAAGTTAGACAGTGAAATAACGGTCAAGTCAAATGTCTTTGGTTAGATAAGTTATCTATCTAATATATATATGTTTTACAGTTTTAAAAGACAAAGGAAAAAGAAGCTTGTGTCTGGAACAATTCTTGCCACGCTGTTACTATATTGATAAACATGTCATGTGCTGACTAAAATTCTTAGATTAAAATAGGAACACAAATATTCTGTACAAAACTACTGATCTGACTAATTACTTCAGGTTATAAGTATTGCTATATGTCTTTAATGCTTCTTATTTTTTGTGCAGAGATTATTAAATTGTAGAAATTAAGATCGTTTTTTGTTAACAGAATTACCTCAAAGTAGTTTTTGACTGAATTGTTTTCATGTTGAAAGTCGCATTTCTTTTTAATTCTGTGACGATGTTTTTATTTGTCTATGTTGATAACATAAACCAGCTGTATGTATAATAATAGAAAATGTTGATCTGTCTGATATATATTTTATAAAGTTGGTTTTTCCTATATATGCAAGTACAATATCTTTAAAATGAAAATTCTGTTGTTGTTAATATTTATAAGTTTTAACAGTGTTTTTCCTCTGAATCTCATACTTGTTTTTGAGGGACTTTACTTGTTAGAGAAAAATTTATTTTATAAGTACAAGTTTTTTATATTAGGATGTAATACGATTATTTTATATTATTATGGAACACAAAAACAGCTGTAATAAGTTATTAATTCTGTTAATGTTTGTTGCAAGCTGATAATATTGTTAAAAAATATAATATTTGTCTTGTCTTTGTGATTAAATTTTCATTTTGTTAAGTAAAAGTGTTTAGTCATTTTTCAGCAACTTTGTGTTGTGTAGAAAACAGTGTCTTACAACGTAATATCCTATATACTCTCTGGCTTGGTACAGGCGTGTTGGGAACCTAAGCATTATAAATGTAGTTTAGTGCAATTACATGATTGTATCATCAAAAGTTAATGGTGTGTCTTGACAAGAATTGATTATTTTTAATGGAAACTTAGTGCAGTACAAACTAGACTCAGTGTAAGTTAGAGGTGGCATTGACTGGGTGCATCAACAAAATTGATTAGCTAAGGGCATTGGCAGCTAGGCAGCTATTAGCTGTTCTGTATTGGCACAACCTTTGGTGGTGATGATATTGTCTGTCCAACTTATGCTGTCACAGTTCCGATATATAATACATTTATGTTGTATCAGTTTTCATTCACCTTATACAAGTTAAAACAATTAGTGTAGGCGTAATGATGGGCACATTATGCTATGACATATTCATATATATGACCACATTAAATCTCCCCCCTCTCTCCCCCATCACCACCATTTTCTTGCCAATTTTTTTGGTCTTCTTGTGTCTAATAAACTCTTTATCCTTGCTTATTCTTCCATCCCTCAGGAGTCAGTCTCTAAGGCTTTTATTAGGCATTGTTTTTTGTTATTTAGCATTTATCTTGAATTCATCTAACATTTTACCTAGCGTCTATTTATTAAGGTAAAATCTAAACATTTAGCAATTTATCTAACATTTATATACATGAAGGAGTTGCATCAAGAGTTGAAATTTGGAGTTCTCCTCTCCTAGACCAATAGTAGCCTTCAGCAGCAGTAGCTGACCTAAGGAACCATAACATACAAAATTAAATTCATATGTATGACATACAAAGAAGGTAGTGTGTCCAATACTTAGTATGAGTCCTGGAAATTATCGGTGCTACTTATTTACACAGTATTATACAAAATCTGTTTTTGCGTTGCGCTTCATAATATGTACCATTACAATTTTTTTCATTTAATCATAAAACATAATCCTTTGTACAAGGACTCCAGATGACACACCATAGTGGGCTGCCATGAGTTTGACTCCATATCTCAGAGTAGATTGTTTGTCACAACGTTCAACCAGAATCAGTCCAAATGTGCCCTTATACCTTAATCATCTGGGGAAGTAACAGTTGGTCTGTGCATAGTACAGCCACATTTCCCTGTTGTATTCCCTACAGCTAAAATAATGTTACCTGACCTATACCAATCCTAAGCCCCGTCAAGAATAAGGGATGACTTTATTTGTGGTAGTAGCCGATAGTAGCTCAGACAGTAAGTACTCCTTTACAAAGAGCCTCATTTAATTTCCAAAGAATGTAATCTCACAGTTTCAACACAAAACCAGAGGTATATAACTTAAAGACTTAGAACCCATCAGCTGTAAAACAGTCTTTGATAACGACTTTGAAAGAGTGAATACCAATAGTATATACACTGTCTTTCATTGTAGATATTAATGTAGATAATAAGATTAGAAAATTTATGGTCTTAATAACATATAGAGGACACTGAAAATAGAGGATGGACAGATATGATTCAAAATTCTACAAAACCATGGCTTCGTCTCTAGCGATGGAAGTAAGGCTTGGACATTAACACCAGGGGTGGAGAATATGTCCGAACATGCGAACGTGGTTCGGGGGAAATTTGGGCTGCCTGGGGAAATTTTAATCAGTGTCAAAAAATAGAAATCACAACGATAACATCAACTGATGTTGTGTTCATATCATTTTTACAATTATTAACTAGAATAATATTAATCTTTAAAATACGTTTTGAAAAGAAACATTCATCCTAATGAGAACAAAGATAGCAACATCACTCCTCGCAAGCAATGACTCAGAATCAAGTTGCAACATTCAAGGGATGGAGGCGATAAGGCGCATTGTCACCAGTGTGTGCATGTGGTGTCTTGTATCTTTTTCACTGCATTCGTTTATTTGTTTTGGGGAAGGTAATAGTATTTCTTTGATTTTATGAGTTGGTCAGCTGAGTGTGTATTGTTTTCTTTTAATAGTGAAGTAGTTAAGTGATATAAGGTACAGTAAGCATAAAATATCGTAATTTTATATTAATTAACTATGTCGACATTTAAAAGTAAGCAAGACGTAAACTGTACGTTTTGTGACTCCCACGGCAGACATAAGATTTCTTGTGCATAGGATAATGTTTTGAGTAAATTAAGTGTCTGCAACCTGTATTTTTATTACTTCTCTTTTTATCATTCATCACATAGAATAAATTGGTTGGTAAAACATAGTAAACCGTCTCGTTAGTTTTGGAGAAATTCTCTACCGAGACAATTGTGTTTGGGGGAAATTTCAGGGGTCTGAACATTTTCTGCACCTCTAATTAATACAAGTGCAGAAAATCTTGATTCAAAAGGGAACAATAGGGAAAGTAACATTGGTATAAGGGAAGAGTTGAAAAGCAAAGGTTATATGAATATATGAAAGAATACAAAGCAAGATGGATAAATCATGTAGCAAGAGTGAACTTTACTCGTATTCTCTTAAAGTGTTTTAACATTAATCAAATTGTCAAAACTGTATTTATAGTTGAAGTGCAAGAGCAAGCAAAATAGAAATAACCAGTTATAAGCCTAAAACATGAGAGTTCTGTCAAAATAGGAGTGATAAAACAAAAATCAAGTGACACATGAAATAATGAAGCAACCACACACACAGCACGGTGTGCAAACTGCAACTTCAGACAATGCGCCTTTTGCCAAAGACAGTGAAATCTGGTCTTTAGTAACACACATTTTGTAACACTTAATAACAAAAGACCCTTCTTTACTTAAGAAACAAAATACATAAATTATCACAAACAAATAACATATAACGTTTGCTGGTAACTTGACAAATTGTAATTCTTAAGGGCTCTGCGAGTTTTATTGACAGTTAGTTAGTCAACAAATACAATTTTTACAATGGGAATTTTAAGGTAAGTTCTTTTAGTGTTTAACAATCATTTGACATTCGTGTCCTTTTTACGTAAACCTATTAAGATATTCACTTTGTTTTTGTGTTCTTATCGACTTTGTATGCTCACAGGTGTAGCTGAATGGAAAGAATTTCAAGAACAGTATTAATAGTGAATAAAGTCCTGGTGAAAAATTTACTCGTACTTGTTGGCTTTGAATAAAATTAAAAAAAAAAGATCTAATAAAGTATTGATTTCTTGAGTGTGTAAAATTAAACATTCTTTACAGTGTAGGTTTCATCCAAGAGATAAAATGTTGCAATCCCTGTCTCAAAATGGCTGTTGTAAAGAGCTTTGTTACCTCATTCACACATTGCACAAAATAGCACACTCTTTTGAATTAGAAAATACAACTATCATGTACGCTGAAAGTAATCTGAAAAAGAAAAAAAGGAGAAAATGTTGAAAAGATGTAAGCAGGTTGGCAGAAAGAAGAAAGTTAAGACAGCAGGATTTACTACTAAAGTTCACTATAGAAAAGCAAAAATGAAACTTCATTACTTAACAGTTATGTTAATTTCAATCCAGATGAGGGGGGATTGTTAGTAAATGGATGTACAATATAAACTGCTACCAGAAATTGATCAGGATAAATCAGTTACAGAACACGAAAGAAAGTAAAACAAAATAATATAAAAAAATGACAAAGAGATGGATGAGGTGGGGAACAGATATTTTGGTGAACAATTTTTGTAGTAAACAGAAGAGTAATAAAAACAACAAAGAAACAAATTAAGTCTTTAATAGAAGGATAAACAAAGAAAATGATATACAAAGTACAGTGTTATATAATTACCAGGGCAGAAAATGAAATATTTATAATATTTTTGGAGCATTTGTGGCCGTTTGCTTGCTTTCTCCATCCGATTGAATGGATGGTGTACACGTCTCTATGAACAAACACAATAGAAGGGGGAATACAGTATAATATACACGTGACTGTGGAAGTTGTATATTTCCTTGTGATTGGAAATGACCAGAAGTGATTTCAATATATGTCAGAATGAAATTTAGTAATTTGTGTGTACACCATCATTTTGAATAGTTGGTAAATACGTACTACATAGGAAAGATGAATTTACAAACAATATGGAGGATAGTTGTACAACATGTTAACTGGGCAACTAGGGTGTGTTCCAATAGTCAAATATTCTGAAGCGGCCGTCGTTTTGGCCACAACAGTGACTGTCATCTTCAGTGGAAGAGGAACAAGATAGTTCTTCTGCTAAAGAGAAAACTGAGATTAAAGTAAATCCTGAAGGTAATAGAAAATAGGAAAAGGAATTTGTTAGACCATTGTTTAAGAAGAGACTGCTTGCTTACAACTGCCATGGAGGGTATCATAGAAGGAGAAAAAACAAGAGGCCGTAGAAGAATGAAGTTAAATAGATAGCATTAAAATCAGAGGGTGTTATGAAGAAACGAAAAGACTGGCATGTGATAGGACAGCTTTGAGAGCTTTTACCATTTGAAGACCTGCCTTAGGGCAGAACATCAACTAATAATAAAGTAAAATCAGAAGCACACTTCTATAAATAACTTTGGGTGCAGCTGTTCAAGATTTCTAAGCATGTAGACGTGCTAAAATTCAGCCAATAACAGCTTAGCACAACATGATTGGCTCACACCTTTCATAGCCTGAGTCATGGTAACATCTTGAACAGCTGCTACAAAAGTTATTTATAAAAAGTGCTTCTGATTTAATCTCAGTTTTTTCTTTAGTGGGTGTTACTACTTTCTTCTCACACTATTGACTATGGTTGCCATTAGTGTGGCCAAAATGTCTGCGTTTCTGAAAATTTGAACATTGGACCACGGCCTAACAGCCTGGTAAACATGTCGTTCATCTATGACAACTCCAGCCACGAGAGTTTGCGTTCACTGATCAATATAGAGGGTACATTTTGTCTTATCCAAAAATGAGATAACGCTTTAAAGCGCTTATTTACAACCACTTAAAGTAGTGCATTGCAAATTTTGATTCTTAGACAAAACATGTATATTCATTAGTCACTTTGCATAGTGTAGGTTTTGACATTTTGTGATATTAAATTTTGAATTAAATACTGAATCTAACCGTTATAGAGAAAATAAATGAAACGGTAACTAAGTTTTGTAAGCTAATGTCTTGTACTTGTATAACATCAATAATGTGCCTGCTACTCAGTAATAATGCTTTGAGTGTTATCGATGTCCCAGCGTTGTAAAGTGCACGAACATTGTGTATTTGTTTCCTGTATGTTCATATAATCTATATAGTTTGTTTTCCGTTTATTGTTACGTTTTTGTGATCAGATTTTATTAATTTTTATGAATGTTTTTTTCGTAACTCACTGACTTTGTTTCAGGAGTATCGATAAGACATGTTCGAGACATAATGAGGCATTGTGAGAACGTGTTACGTTGGCCAGAGGTAAAGACTAAACCGCTAATAAGGTCTAGGCACAGCGTTCGGCCGGAAGAAAGGCGTTTCCATTGCAACAGGTGTAACAAGTCGTACATGAGGAACGCGCACTTACATCGGCACCAGAAGTACGAGTGCGGAAAGGAGCCACAATTCCAATGTCCGTTTTGTAATAAGAGGTGTAAAATTAAAAGCAATTTGACCCAGCACATCATTACGCATTTTCCAAAAGACGATAGATACAAATTCAAAAAATAAACTCTACTGTGGTTAACAGACTTTTTGTATTTATTATTGTTTACAGTTTTATACAGAAGGAAAACAAAAACACCTTAATTCATGATGTGTTGATGTAGATGTTTATCAATCAAAATATTATGGTAGCCCTTGTTTCTAAATTTTCTATTGATATGTCAGAGTGTTAGACAGATAACATTATTAGAAAATAATGCCAAAAGTGGAAATAAATTGTGTGAAAAATATAATTAAAAATTAGTGATAAATTTTAATAATAACAGAAATTATAGTATGCGTGATTACAGCACTATTACTGATAAGTACTATCAGTTTGTTTAATGACAATATGTTGTGTTTCCAGGTGATTCTTATATCTTGTCTGTTAATTTTTAAATAAATAAATTTCTATACAAGAATTTTGTAAAATGAAACACTTTTTTATTGATTAGTGTTTTATAAATATAATTAATACTAGATTTATAAACATTTAATAAATATCTATTGAATAATTGTTACATTGATAGTTTTAATTCTCTTAAGATTCTATGTTACTGTTGTCCGTTTATGTGTTGTGAGGACTCAGAAGGAGAGATGTTAACTTCTTAACACGAGTTATGTGTCAATAGGTGCAAGTTATTATTTGTTTAATCAAATTTTTTTTTTATTATGATTATTTTTTGAAAGTAGTCTGAATTAGTTGTAACAGAATAGGGACGGCTGAGTCTTTCTGCAGACCAACAGTGTCTGAAAAGTGCCATGGATTTGAAACCCATTTATTTATAAGTTTTTGTTGCCGAAACATTGATCTCTCGCCCTCTTTCTGCCAAAGGATTTATTTTCTAGTATGCAATTCAAATTTACTAATTACATTTCAGATCAATTTAATTTTGATATTAAAAAATTACAACTTATTTTATTTTGATATTAAAATAATTCATAATATTAATAATTGCCAAAAAATCCAATGTAGCCAGTTCTATTTCAAAACAAATTTAAAATAATTAAAAATATATGACACCTTGTCAAGAGTGGTAATTTTAACAATAATAAATTCACTGACTGATTGTCAACAATCAGTTTATTAATTTATGTTGAATAATGTTCTCTATTATAAAGTTACTGCTGCTACTGATGATGATGGTAAAATCAGCAGTGTTATTCCAATAACATATTTCTCTTGAATATATCATTTTTCGCCTTCAGTGAAACCTGGTATATGAATATTGTTAATATGAATATCTTACTGTTCAACAGTTAGTGATTCAGTATAAAACAAGAGAACACGGAATAAGTAGGCGGTAGAGTAGGCAATGGCTTTTAACGTTATCCTGTTTCGTATGCTGTTGGTTGATAAAAGTCATACTGCAGACATTTTGAATGTATCTTTATGACTCTGAAATATTTTTTGTGGCATTCGATTCAATTTTTATTTTTATTTGCAATTTAAGCTTACCAATTTTTTGAAAGGTAATAGAATTGTAATTTAGAACCCCATGTGAATTATAAAGTTTAGTAGAACTTTAGTTTAATACAAAAGTACTAATTAATAACAGTGCATATGTTTTTAATAAATTTAAATTTTGGTATCATTTTTCCGAACGTTTTTCATCATTATTCTTGACATCTTTATTCTGAACAATTTTTTTTTTTAATTAACATTTGTTATACAAAATTGTACTCAACTTTCAGATCAATTGGATCGTTATCATCGCTTGTTCTTTGTTAACTGTCGAATATCAGGTGTGTATTTTGTCACTTTTAAGTTGTATCTTTACTTATACTTTTTAAATAATAATAATTTTTTTATTATTGTAATTACCATATAATGCACAACACACATCCGGTCTGTACACGTGGCGCTATAACCACCATTACTTTCTTATTTGGGTCCAGGGCTCTTTACTAAGCGAGAAACAGAAACAGTCTGGGATTTTTGAAATAATGAGTCTAACACCATGTATGTGAAATAAAACTTTTGTTTTAATATCTCTGAATTGCCATTATTAACGTTTACAAAATCAAAATGGAGTCTTATACACCCTAAACAAAATGGCGGCTATGCAATTCCGCTCAACTAATTATTCATCAATTTTAATTACTCAGCTCTAGTTTTTAATTCTTAACAAGCGCATTTTTATTAAACTGCGGTATTGTTTATTTTATTTACTAAGTTTCAGATTATATTCTTACAACATAAACCAATACCTCATTTTCTTATAAATGCCGGCATTCTCTCTCTCTCACTCACACACTCTCTATCTTTCCCCATACATTAATCAGCGGTACATTTCTTAATTAGAATTTTGAGCTCAATTTGGTCAAATGAATATGGTTCTAAATTTCGACTTTCTTGATAATGAGGGTCGCAGTCTCTCCTCAGACGTTCTCCATCTCAAGCAGGTGGTCGGCGTACTTTACGGTTTTGTCTGTCCTTTCACTGCACTGAATCTACATTTTACGTTACTTGTTACATTCAAAGTTACTGGTTATTTGTTATTTACATTTTGGTATTGTTCAAAACACTTTGGCTGGAAAAAAGGGTACCAGCGAATTTTTAGTGTGCTAACGCTCTGAGTGTATGTTGAAGACTGAGGGCGCCATTTTTGTGCAATTTTCCCAAGTGGAAGGGTTTATTCGTCATCATTCTATTGTTTAAAGCTGATGACGACATTGTCTTACATCTCGGTTGTTATGATTTTCGTATTTGTTATGACGTTTTAACATGGTTCGAAACTTGCTTTGTCCAAATATGTGTCGAAAGTCACGTACGCCCATGACCTTGAAGTCGAGTTACTCTGGCGAACTGCGTTGTATGTAAAATATTGGGAAAAGTAACCTAACCATTTTAACACATGAAAACACAATAACATTATTTTTCCTGTACCGATAAATCCTTACACGGTCTTATATACCGTTACACAGTTCAGAAAAAAGGTTCTGAATACATTGAAATAGATGTTCACCATTGATAATTACGGCTTTTTCTAATATGTAGTTTTTAAAAATCCATTTTTTAAGAATTCATTTGTCCTGATTTTGATTATATAATTAGAATTAGAAGAAACCATTTAACAAAATTCTCCATGAAGATCTGGCGTTAAATGTCAATTTTAGACTTTTCTTGTTAGCACAACTTAGTGATAATGCTATAGGTTCACCACCCCTGTAACAGAGCAATAAAGTTTATTCTTCTGTATACTGCAAGAAAGTTGCCAGTGTTCATGAAAAAACGGAAATCGGAGAAACAAAAAAAAAACAGTCCTCATATGGTCCCACTAAATAATAGTTGAGTCGTAGGCATTAAAAATAGTAATCTCAATAAAACACACACACATGTGCACTCTCAAATACACATACGTATTAAGTCAAGAAACTTTTGTTAGATATGTATTTCTTCAATAGCTTGCAGAAGTGTCATCTGCATTTTAAATCTCTGTTTGTTCAAACTGGAATATTTCTAACTGCCCATTTTTTATACTTGTATATTAGTTTGTTGTATTGATATGTTTTTGTTTTTTTTTGTGTTAGAAATTTCTCTTTTGTTCATTCATTCTTTTTTCATTTATAGCTACTCTACCATTTTTATAGTGTACACAATGATACAAATAGGGAATTTAAATGATACACGTATACTCCTGTGATATAATTATATCATCAGTGTGTGTGTGTGTGTGTGTGTTCGTTTCCTTAACTCCAAAGTTTGTTCATTCTCAGACTGGATCCTGATGTAAACAAAATCATGTGTTTGTACTTGAACTGGATTACTTAGACAAGTGGTCGTATCACTAAATCCTCCACTGGGAGCAATGTAGTTTACAACTGATTAAATATGTATTAACAGACCTTTTTGTTTGTACATTTGGGATTAATACAACTAAAACTAAGGTGAGTAGTTTTATACCTTGTCACCAGACAAAAAGATTGCCGCATGACAAATGGCACCAATCGTACACTCTGGTGTTTTTGGTGGCCCTAAAAAGGACCTGATGGCGAGAAAGCTGATGTTGGTCTTGCCCCGCTGAGATGTTAGGTGGTTGCGCCTGCTGATCGTGGCGTACTGCAGTCCTCCTCTTCTTTCGGCATCGGTTGTAGAGTCGGCTGCCGGCCCAGCGATGTCCATCGCTGGCGCGGAACAGGAGTGCGAAGACGCAAGAACGGCGGCGGTTCTATTCTTCGGCTGTTCCTTCCGGCTGACTCCGCCTCGATGTCGTCTGAGAGAGGAGAGGAGATGAAGTGCATCCAATGGCGTGGCGATGAAGTGTGCGCAAAATTTCCTGCCGGCCCGGGTTTTATGCACTAACGGGGATCGCTGATTGGGTCGCTCCGAACACGTAGTTGGTCACGTCTCGGCGGTTGCTGATCCCGGATTGGCTCGCCTCGTATTCTTCAGGTGTCACGCGCCGTGTCACTGGTACCGGAGAGCAGACGTAATGAATCGCTTATGCCACAACTCCCCCAGGTCTTGAATGCTCTCCGGTAGCCAGCCTACTGCTCTTCTCCGGATCTTGTAGAGGTGTCTGTTGGGCGCCATGTTGATTGGTGTGCCGGCTGGTAGCTCATTGGCATAGCTGGATCTTGCATCATACCGTGTACGAGGTACCGTGTCGCTGGTACCTGAGAGCAGATGTAAATAATCGCTGTTGACAGAACCTTTTTAGGTTATGTTTGTTTTAACTTGTGAAAGTTTTAACTGTACTGTACTCCCTCTGTGTTGTATCGTTCCACTTTGTTTATATCAGGACTTAACACTCACAATGAACAAACTTTATAGTTTTCCTGAGCTGACTGCCAGAAAAGATAAGTCGTCCTTTTGGCTATATGTGACTATATTCATCTGCATATGCCCTTGTGTAAATCTAGTCTGGTCATTTTTTTTTCCTATTGTTAATTCCCTTTGACATTCACTCCCTCATTTAATTTCTTATGGGAACAACAACTGGAATACTCTACAACAGAGGTTGGCCAATCTTTTGGTAATGTTCGTCGTAAGTCGATGTGCTAACATAAACCAACTTAAAACAGATTAAATACCTCATTGAGACACAAGTACAGTGACTCTCGCACTACTGTGAAGCACCTAAAGTATATCTTTTAATAATCTTATTATCTACCGCTGGTCTAAATTAGAGTTCAATCAAAAAAAAGTATAACAGATTCTGAAATATTTAATTTAATACTATTCAAGTTTAGTTTAATACAAAAGTACTAATTAATAACAATGTATATGTTTTTAATAAATTTAAATTTTTGTATAATTTTTCCGAACGTTTTTCTTCATTCTGTACTTGACATCTTTATTCTGAACAATTTTTTTTTTTAAACATTTGTTATACAAATTTGTACTCAACTTTCAGATCAATTGGATCATTATCATCGCTTGTTCTTTGTTAACTGTCGAATATCAGGTATGTATTTTGTCACTTTTCAGTTCAGAAAAAAGGTTCTGAATACAGTGAAGTAGATGTTCACCATTGATAATTACGGCTTTTTCTAATATGTAGTTTTTAAAAATCCATTTTTTAAGAATTCATTTGTCCTGATTTTGATTATATATTCAAAATTTTCCAGTGTGTCAGTATAAATGCTCAGTGAGCCATGCTTGAGACATGTACTGCACGTCGCCAACCCTACTCTGCATCTTCTCAAACAAGCCACTTCAGCTGCTCAGATTTTTTCTTTCTTCCTTTTTCTCGTGTGCCAGCACACAGATGATTACATTGCATTTGTTTCTAAAACCATGTGGAGAAACAAACTTTCTTAACTTTTTGATAAAACACCTCAGAAGATTCCAAACTCGCTAAAAAGGTCGCCACGATGTTTTAAGGATATACATCGAAACCCTGATACTTACCCTTAATTAATTTTGATCATGTAATGCCCTTAGATCAGAAGATTCACAGGTTTCGTTTAGACGAATTCTCGATGCAGAACTCAGGTTACGGATGTAACGTAATAATTAGTTAACACATTTTTTATGTTACTGAACAAATCTTATTTATTTTGATCAAAATTTAAAACTCTTTCTTTCTTTCTTTTAACTTTTTATATGTGCTTTATTACATTGTTGTATTCTCTTATTCTAGGAAACCTTACTATACTAACCCCTACTTACAAACCAGCGCTTAGCTTTAATTTCCCCTTTTCCCACGCGCGCGCGCGTGCGCACGCACACACACACACACACACACAATCACACACTAGTTACAGGTTTTCTTCTACCCCCCGTTTATTTAAAGAGCTCTTATTGATTTATTTATAATCTTTAGGCCAACAACTAAATGTATTTTCTCACTGTACTTAACTTCTCTCGCTATCCAAATTGTTTCACCATCACGCTGTTCACTTTCACTTTTATCATCACTTCGACCACATTAAACTGTCGTTGCGATTGTGGTTCATTATTTAAAACTGTTGTAGCATTTTGCAGTATCTGGTAGGCCTTTTACTAGATTTAGACCTACCAGACAAAGTGTTCCCGAGGCCATGCTTCACTTACGTCCGCTCAGTGTGAGTGTATATTGCCGACTGCATCGTGCGCGCGTTGCCTACCCGCCAGGCATTAGGCGTTGCCCGCGCGGTCTCAACTCGTTCTGTGATTGGTTATTTCAATCGTATATTCGACTATGGAATTCCTTTTGCTTTACCACGTGTCATTTCTAAGTCGCAAAAGGCGGCACACACTGCGCTCGTATGCACAAATACGCACCCTTCTGGCAATTAACATTCCGGTGCTTTACCGTACCTGCCATGGAGCTATAGTCGGTGGCCAAAAGTACGCTCTGGACAAATAAAAAAGTTAATTCAAAAGTTGTCTACAAATGGTTAAAATGAATTTACGGAAATTACAGACCCCCCTCAGTTTGTCCCGTTACAATAACCCCCCCCCCAATGAGAGGTTTTCTGTCGAAACAGAAAAACTCTCATTGCCTAAAAACCTAAGAGGACCAGCAAGGATATGGCGCCAACCCCCCGTAATTCCTTATTAAAATCATGGGTAACTTACCCCCCTAGTCTGGTGATTGTGGCCACTGAATCACCAGACTCTGAAACAATTCATAAAAACATCAATAACTGGCCTTTCACTATACCATATCCTCAACTGATTTGGTTCCCCTTAGTCATATTGGTTTGTCTTTAGCAAAGTACTGGTTGCATTTATATGTATATCCTTAACATAAACCTATTACAATTTTTTTTTTTTAATTACATCATAATATCAGTTACACATTCTATATCATCAGTATAATCCCATTAATAATAATCATCAACCTTCTCCTCCACACACACTATTGCCCCCCTGGACTGTAGCGCCCAGTTGCCTCCACAAGGACTGAGGCGGAAGGGGTGAACACTTTTTTCTTTTCTTTCACCCCCATCCTTGCTTTGGCATTACATAACCTTCAGGGTACCAGTACCCCTAGTAATAAACCTATTGATACGCCCCTATTCAGTCTACCACCCATACATAGTTGTATAGCCGTGTTCCAAAAACAAAATTCTTAGATTTCCCTTTTGTTACCCATTAAATTTCTATGTTACACCAATTTCAAAACAACCAACCATGGTCAGTGTACAATAAGTCTGCCCATAGCTGGTTGTAAACCAAAACCACGGTCTGGGCTGGTAAGGCCGGGACCGCCCGAAATGTGGGGAATCGCATTTAAAACATATCTTATACCTGTTCTATATCCCTACACAATTACATACTACTCATTTAGACACTTTATGTTTCTCATAATCAACATAATACAATATAATAAACACTCAAATTGAACATAATCATTATTACATTAGAATAAACATTTCGTCTCTAAATTTGAATAAAATTTCCTACCATTACACAACTTTTAATTTCAATTTCTATTGATTCAACATTTTAATCATTTAATTTTAATTGTCTACCATTTATTACCCACTTTAAATCAACAAATAAATTATTTAAATTTATTACACATTTTTCTATCTTTTAAATGAATTTAATTTACCTGAATTTAATTTTCATTATAAACATTCATTATTATATATTGACAGTTATTCAAATAAAATTTATTACCATTACAAAATCAGTTACAACTATAAATTGGTTACACAAAATATAATATACACATAACACAGTGTATCAGCTGATATCTTGTCATAACAGCATAACCTTATACAGAGAACATGAAAATATAATACAACTTTAATTTCGACTTTCTATTGAATCTTCCAATTGTTACATTATAATTTCTACTCAGAAAATTTTTTATTTCATACTCTCATGTATCAATAAACGAGTGACTCCCTTTCAAGAATAATAATCTGTTTTATCCTACGGGTATTTAAACCTAACCCCACTCTCACCTTCTTCATATCAACAACCAACAGATTTGAAATAGGGTGACACCGTTCTCTCAATAATATTTTCCTCCACCATTTCTCTAACTACTTAAATCATTCTCCTCTTATAACAAAGCACCTGATACCCTCTTTGTACATAGGATGTGTGTTCTCTTCCCTTATACTCACACCTTTATTAATTAGTTCTTTGCCCCTTTCCACGTAACTCCGCCAAACCCCATTTAAAACTATTCACCTCCCGCCACAACACCTTGTGTTGGGGACTCCCTACACCTCCACCCTCACTACAAAATTTATGTACCCTGCTCTCACCTATTTACTCTCCACTTTCATCACTCTCACTTTCTCTACATATAATCACTCTCCCTTCTGTGTTCCCCCTACTGACCCGTGTTTATCTCACTTTACCTCCAGAAATTCTTATGTTGTCTAATGCCCATGCAAAACTAACTCTGACCGTTTAATTTCATTACCCTACTAATTCTAACACCCTTTACTGAAATCAATTACTGTTTTATTAAAAAAATCGTTACCCAAAATGCAACCTTTACCACACTTTAAATTCATTTAAGTCCATACTTTCCATTAATTTAAATTAATTACCTTAAATTACTTCAATTACATTATAAAATTTCAACAATGTCAATTACTTTATCAAAATAAAAGATTATTGTTATTATCACCTCACTCAAAACTGTAAACATTGCTTACACAAACTGCCATGTATGCACACACCACTGTAATTATTTTGATTGTAATATCTTTACCATTACATTATAAAATATTAATAATTACATACTGTTAATCACTTCATCAATTACCCTTATTATCATGTACTCGATAAGAATTATCAATGTTAAGTACCCAAAATACAATGCACATACACATAACCTATTATACAATCCATACTGCCTGTAATCTCAATGCATCAACACCTTTTACATTAATTATGTATCATTTATTATACAATTCAATTCAAAATAAATTTCTCAACTTTATTATCAAAGTTTCACATCTTTTAAATTAATTAACACATCTCAAATTAATTTACTTCCATCATTTTGCAAAATGTAAGTTACTTGAATCACATTATTCAAAACAATTTCAATTCATTTAATTTCCTTATAAAATTCACAATTACATCCTGTTAATTATTTAGTCAAATGCAATATTATTATTATTATTATAAAATCAATTCCTACTACAAACCTTTGTAGCATAAAATACTGTGTACAACATAACCTATTACACAAATACATTTAATACCAATACACATTTATATACAATCTGTTTTACATTAATAGTCATTGTTTACCAAACAAAAATCATTCCTTTCATCAAAATTTAGTCTGATATTATTCCAACACTTTTCATTTTTGTTTACATTTGTTATATCTTTTTTAATATAATACCCATTTACACCCAGGTAAGTGCTTATTCTCAAATAATCCTCATTTGCTAACCGTGCTGTTTACTTTATAAGGCAAGTCTTTATTTTATTAACTCTCTATTTATTTATACTCTGTCTTAACTCTTCATGATCTCTATTCGCCTTAAATATTCCTCTCTCTCTCTCTCTCTCTCTCTCTCTCTCTCTCTCTCTCTCTCTCTCTCTCTCTCTCTCTCTCTCTCTCTCTCCCTCCCTCCCTCCCTCCCTCCCTCCCTCCCTCCCTCCCTCCCTCCCTCCCTCCCTCCCTCCCTCCCTCCCTCTCCCTCTCCCCAATTTCACATTTCCATTCCCTGCAGAGGCCAATATATCAACATTAAAACATCATCTGGCCTTACCAGATACACAAAAACCACTTATTGGACTATTTGTTGACACCTTGTCACCCCAAATATCCTTACTAAAACACCATCTGGCCTTACCAGTTACACAACAACCACTTATTGGACTATTTGCTGACACCTTGTCACCCCAAATATCCTACAACAACATTTGTGAAGCTTTTCTTCACATATAACCTGGGAAAATCTGCCCTCTGAGCCCGATATCCACTAAAACACTCTTCGTACTCCCTCACCAATACTCCTCTAACCTCAACTAACTCTCTACTCTCAAAATACCTCTCATCATAACATCATTATTTACCGTTATTACTTGTTATTTCGTTGTTAAACTCGTTACTATAATTACTACTTACCTCGTTATTATTTCTTCGTTACTCATGTTTTCATTTGCACTTAACCTGTCAACCTTATATGTTACCTGAACGTCTTTATTCTCGTTCATTTCGTTCTTTCATATTACTAGATATTTTTCCCTGTTATTAATTATTTGTTTTTGAATATTAATTAACTTATTAAAACCCTTATCCCATGATGGACCTACTTCGTTTTCACAAAATATCCCACACATAAAATTGTTATCAATACGTAAAAGTAAACACACAAATTTCCAGGCACGTTACGCTACCCAAACATAACCATTGAATATACGTTTTACATGTACAATACTTTCACAAATTACGCATTACCCAAAACCTATGTTCTGCATCTCAAATAGATCTACCTCGTATAATATTTATATATACCAGGATCCTGGCAGGGTCGCCACTTGTGGAGAAACAAACTTTCTTACCTTTTTGATAAAACTCCCCAGAAGATTCCAAACTCGCTAATAAGGTCGCCACGATGTTTTAAGGATATACATCGAAACCCTGATACTTACCCTTAATTAATTTTGATCATGTAATGCCCTTAGATCAGAAGATTCACAGGTTTCGTTTAGACGAATTCTCGATGCAGAACTCAGGTTACGGATGTAACGTAATAATTAGTTAACACATTTTTTATGTTACTGAACAAATCTTATTTATTTTGATCAAAATTTAAAACTCTTTCTTTCTTTCTTTTAACTTTTTATATGTGCTTTATTACATTGTTGTATTCTCTTATTCTAGGAAACCTTACTATACTAACCCCTACTTACAAACCAGCGCTTAGCTTTAATTTCCCCTTTTCCCACGCGCGCGCACACACACACACACACAAACACACAATCACATGCTAGTTACAGGTTTTCTTCTACCCCCTGTTTATTTAAAGAGCCCTTATTGATTTATTTATAATCTTTCGGCCTACAACTAAATGTATTTTCTCACTGTACTTAACTTCTCTCGCTATCCAAATTGTTTCACCATCACGCTGTTCACTTTCACTTTTATCGTCACTTCGACCACATTAAACTGTCGTTGCGATTGTGGTTCATTATTTAAAACTGTTGTAGCATTTTGCAGTGTATGGTAGGCCTTTTACAAGATTTAGACCTACCAGACAAAGTGTTCCCGAGGCCAAGCTTCACTTACGTCCGCTCAGTGTGAGTGTATATTGCTGACTGCATCGTGCGCGCGGTTGCCTACCCGCCAGGCGTTAGGCATTGCCCGCGCGGTCTCAACTCGTTCTGTGATTGGTTGTTTCAATCGTATATTCGACCATGGAATTCCTTTTGCTTTCCCACGTATCATTTCTACGTCGCAAAAGGCGGCACACACGTGCGCTCGTACACACAAATACGCACCCTTCTGGCAATTAACATTCCAGTGCTTTACCGTACCTGCCACGGAGCTATAGTCGGTGACCAAAAGTACGCTCTGGACAAATAAAAAAGTTAATTCAAAAGTTGTCTACAAATGGTTAAAATGAATTTACGGAAATTACAGACCCCCCTCAGTTTGTCCCGTTACAAACAACTGTTGTGGTTACTAATATATTTCAGAATAGCTCATATTTCGTATTATGCAGCTGCATGACTTCTGACATCAATTATTTAATACTCCGTTGTAAACTTACATAGCATGTAAAAATGGTGCTGTTGATTGATTGTGTGGAAACATCGGGAAGGAAAAGTAGAGTGTAATCTTCAGTAAAATTATTTTCTGGGGTGTAGAGCCGTGGTCGTCTTTTTGTAAATGTTTCACCTGCAGCTGCGGCCATCATCGTCAGTTGTGCTCCTCTGGTGACTAAATGATGAAGCAACTAGAAGAGCCAGAGGAGGAGAACACAAGACCACTGACGATGACTGCCACAGCTACAGTAAAAACATTTGGATCTACAAAAGAGGACCATGGCCCAACAAGATGGAAAATAATTTTACTGAAGATAACTCTGGCCAGTGCTGGATTTACCACTAGGCTGACTAGGCCGCGGCCAGGGGCCGCTCGCTCAGAGGGGGCCGCTAACTACAGATATTTTTTTTAACAGAAGTTTTTTTATAAAAGTAGGAGGCACTTTGATTTATTTAAGTGTGATTTTTAATTAAATGATCAATTTTTGTTAATAATACAAATGGAAGACAGTTCTTATTTAAATATTTCGGGCTTAAGGCGTTAACATCCTTGAAAACTAATCTGCGCATGTGAATTTTCAACGTCCACTATATTGCCCCCTAATTTACAAGATCGTGGTACCACCCTTGTTTGTTATCATTCATTGTTTATCTGCATGTGACTGAACAGTTTGCGATTTGAGGTTATGTTTTTATTTTGTTTTGTGGGATGTCGCTCAGACAACTTGGCCTAGGGCCTCAAAAATCTTAAATCCGGCACTGACGCAGACCATGAAACTTTTAAAGTTACAATGAGTAGTGTGGAATGTTTCATATGGTTGATCAATTGTTTTCCTTAGGAGACAATGTTTCATTTCGAGTGAAACTGTTACAGTGTACTCGTGTATAAAAATGGTTCCTGCTGTATTGTAAGAGATTAAAAAAAAAAATCATAAATTATTCTAAGGATTTATTAAGTATTCCAGTTAAACATAGTACAAAGTACAGGATAACAATAAAGTACGTATGTTAAGTAAGTTGAGTCAATGTAAAACAGATTAACCTCAGAATCAAAATAAAATATTGTATACAAAATGTATTGTGTTACGTTTACATTTGTTATTGAAACTTATTGTACAAATATATGTGTAAATGAATGTATTAACGTATTTTATAATTTGAAGTTAGGAAAAGAAATACACAGCAATTACTCGTTTTCTTTGTCGTTTATTATTTCACATTGTTCATATGAGAATGTTATACTCTCTTGGCGTTTTATGGTAATCTTATGGAGCAAAACAGAAAAAAAAAACAATTAAAAAACCTTAAAATCTTCCATGAAAAACAAACGTCAAGTTGGTGAAACGAAGGAATCGTAGAGCACTATCCTGTAACACACAAAGTCTTCGGTACAGTGAAAAATTGGTTTTATACTTCTTGCTACAGGTCTGTTGTCAAGATAATGTGGTTGAAGTAGCGGTGCAATAGCTTTACAGTCTTCTTAAAAACCCAGACACTTATGTCTGCATAAGTCATCTTCAGTGACAACTAAATTCTTTCAGCTCATCAACAGTTGTTCCTATCACCCAGATACCACCAGGACAGCAAGCAAGATCCCCTACTGAAGACGACTTCCACAGACGAAATTGTATGACCAGGTTCTTAAGACAAGACCATGGCTTGATAGCCCTGTAGTTTTACCTATAAATGACTCCAGCCAAAAAACTTTAACCCTCTGATCACGATGACAGCTAGCTTTATTTTTTGTATTCTTGCTAATGCGTTAACAAGTTACCCATTAAGGTTCCATAAAACTGCCTGATTTGTCTTCCCGATATTGATTCAAAACTCCTTGGGCACGTGGTGAAACATATTACTACAAAGGTTTTTAAAAACACACAGGCACTTGGTAAGTTTCACAATTTATTCTTAACCTCTGGCGATTGTTTCAGCCTATTAGGTTAAAAATACATTGTGAAACTTACCAAGTGTTTGTGTGTTTTTAAAAGCCTTTGTTATGATTTATCTTCATTCCAATAAAAACATTATAAGGTTCCTTACTTATTCTACTCAACTTCTATATTTTAATTATTAAACTTTCACACTTTTGCAGCCAGTTAGTTAAAAGTGCCAGACACTTTGCAATCCTAGACACAAAGCGGCAGGCATATAATTGGGGGGTTTTCAGGCCAATTGTGGACATCAGGTAACGCAACACACATATGGCTTAGAAAGTATTATTGTGAAAAAAATTGCACTTGTAATCAGAGCAGTAGGCACTATATGCTGATTTTCCAGAGTAGATTGTCATTATTGGTTAGTACATTTATCATCAGATTGGAACAGAATGTTGCCTGACCATCATCATGATGTGTGATAAGTCGAAAGTGGGAAGTGCTAATAAATAATCACAATACTTTATGGAACATGTAATACAAATACAGTGGTTAGTAGTTGAAACGTTGAGTGATAAATTTTACAATGGTTATTGTCTGACCTAACCCTTCTGATAGTGTTCACGTACCATCGAAAGTTAGGTTTAAAGATAGTTGAATTAATAAATGTTGTGGTTCGTCTTTCCTCAAAAATAGTGACTCTACATATCTGGTATGTTGTATTCAATGATGCACACCCAGAGGAAAACTACGAGAAAGTGGTTAAATAGTAAACTAAGGAGACTGTCAGAGTTTCAAATTAATGATTTTCTATAAATAACTTCATCAAAATTTGAAGTTCTGTATCAGCTACTGTTCACATCTTCCATCCAATGAGTAGTTAACCATCCAGTGACTAGTTTAATGGAAAATGTTTTATTAGATAACAGAATTTTATTTTTATTTAGCTTTGTAATTAAATTACAATATATATTTTGGCGATGGTGAAAAATAACAAGATACGTTTTCTGTAACAAGTTGCTGTATGAATTACTATTTTTAAAAATCTGTATATTACTGTATAAAAAGGATTTTCTTGAAATGTGCATGTTGTTCTTCTTTAAAGATAAAATTGAAGTGCTTGCTAACGTGTGAGTTACATATGTTATTAATTTTTACAGGTACATTTCGATATGGTGGTAGACGTGCCATGTATCGTTCTTATGGAAATGAATATCCAGAGATTAGTATTGATCCATATTCTATTCACTCTCTGAAAGCGTTTAATGACGAACGATTCCATTGTACAAACTGCGACAGGTCGTACCGAAGAAAGGAACATTTGAAGAGACATCAAACGTACGAGTGCGGAAAGGAGCCCCAGTTTGAGTGTAAACTTTGCTTCAAAAGATACAAACAGAAGAGTACATTGAAAACACACATGATTATACATAAATATAAAATAAATTCATAAATGTTTATAAATTTTATTGTAAAATAAAATGTGCAAAGCTTAATTATCTTCAATTGTTGAAGAATAGGAGAATGTTTACAATTTTTGTGAAGTTACAGCAGTGAGGTTTAACGGGTGCGTTATGGTACTGACATCAGTTTGAAGGAAAACAATAGCCTTCCAAAAAAAAAGTGTTGATGAAGAACCAGACATATGATTTCAAAGCATTTACAGAGCATCAGAGTGGCAATTGTAGTAAATGCTTGTATTTAAGAAAACATAATATTCTTATTCTTATTTAGCTGATCATTGTTGAGTGTATGGCACAACCTTCTGTAATCAGAATTTTGTTATTGCAAAATACCCAGTGGTAAGAACAATTTTTTCTTTAGAAAAAGTACTTTAGTTTTAGAAGATTAGGACACTTGGTTAGTAAGCTTTGTAGCTACGGTGTGTTTGTAATGTTTATTTATACAGTTTTTCAATAAGAACCACTTTTTAAAATAGATCACACTCTAGTTTAGAAATTTAGAACATACTCGTTTTGAATATCTAAAAATATAATTTATTTAATATTTATAATAACTTTACCTCAACATGTTTTTTCCCTTATTTGGAACATTTTTTGGGAAATTTATTGTTCCCATCCTCAGCCTTCTTAATTTTGAATCTTGTGTGTTGGTTGGTTGTTGTTATGGTTTCCTGTTGGTTTTTGGTATTTTAAACTAGTATTATTGTTGTGATTGTACAAAATACCAATACCAATACCGATACCAAAAACCAACAGGAAACCGTAACAACAACCAACCAACACGCAAGTACTCCACAAGATTCAAAATTAAGAAGGCTGAGGATGGGAACAATAAGTTTCCTTGAAACATGTTCCAAATAAGGGAAAAACAACCGTCAAGAAATGGACTGTAGAAAAAAGTGTTTGAAAAAATATAATTGTATTTTATTCTGATTGTAATTAAGTATGGAAATAACATTGGACATATGGCTAATGTGGCCATGCTTATACATAACCGCTTAACTTTTAAATTCTTGGATTTCGTTGTCCAAAATACATAAAGAAGAAATTCCGATCCGCCCCATTATAAATTACTGCAATGCCCCTGCATACAAACTTGCAAAACATCAAGACAAAATTATCAGACAACACACACAACTAGACAACAACATTGCAGTAAAAAACAACACAGACCTAGTAACAAAAATAAAAGACATACACATCCCCCATAATACCACATTAGCCTCCTTTGACATTAAAAACCTGTACACAAACATCCCCATCTCTGAAACAATCACCATCCTACAAAACAAACTCAAACAGAACAACACACCAGACGAACTTATCAACGAAATAACAGAAACTCTGAACATTATCACAAAACAAAACTACTTTACATATAACAATAAATTCTACACACAGAATGATGGTCTACCCATGGGCTCACCCATATCCAGCATTCTAGCAGAAGTCTTCCTCCAACACTTAGAAAAAACAAAAATCCTCACAATCAATGACAGACACTCACATAAAATGCTATATTGGCACCCACAGATACGTTGATGACATTCTAATACTATACAAGGGGACCCAAAAGACAATGTGAACAATTACTAACGCACATAAACAAAATACATAAAAACACATAACCTTTACTGCCGAATACGAACACAACAATAGCATAAACTTCTTAGACCTCTCCATCACATAACTTGAACACAGGCACAAATTCAGTATATACAGAAAACCAGCTACAACTGACACACAACTCCTCCAATCACCCAATACAACACAAACTAGCTGCCTTCAGAACCATGATACATAGACTTAACAACATCCCCCTAGATGAAAAAGACTACAAAGACGAACTAAACACGATAACATATCTAGCAGAATCCAATAGATATGACATAACAATAGTTAATAAACTCCTACACAAAACACAAAAAAAACATCAGACAAAGACAGAAAACAACAAATTCATAACACTAACATACATCAACAAACAAACTGAAAAAAATAGCCCACAAATTCAAAAAAGCAGGATACAAAATCACTTACAAAACTACTAACAAAACAGAACACACACTATCAAAACACACACACAAAGCACACAAAAAATTCGATCTTCCTGGTGTGTACAAACTAAATTGCTCAGATTGCAACAAATTCTACATAGGCCAGACAGGAGGACGTAGCTTCAAACAAAGATACATTGAACACACAAAGGCACTCCACTCCACTACAGAATTCACCTTTGCAAACCACCTCATTGAAGCAAACCACACATACAAAAACATCGACAATAACATGAACATTCTACACGTACACACAAAAGGCCGAAAACTAGACACTCTAGAACAATTGGAAATATACAAACACACGAAAACAAATAAAAACGACATCCTAAACGAACAGACGCAATTCAAATCACACGCATTATTCGAACATATCACATCTCACACACACAACATCGATCTTTTGAAAATCGATTTCGTCGCCAACAACAAGACGAACAGTGCTACCAGCGGTAACCTCTGAAGAAGCTTTTTAAAAGTGAAAACCGGTTCAGGTTGTAAGGTAAAGCTTTTACGTTTTTACCCATAAAAAGTTTTGTGTTCCGAGTCGTAGTGAAATAATTATATTTAGTTAAGAAACGGACATGTCATGGACAACAAAATCCAAGTTTTATTTTCTCTACTGTGTATGTTATTAGTCACCAGAAGATGACCATAGGTTAAACTGTTGTGATTTTTTTATTATTAATGATGGCGGATGTTGAAAGCAATGGAATAAAGTATATAATTTCCTGTCATCAGATTTTAGCACTAAGGATTGTAACCAGTCTGCCCATAAAATCTGCAAATATCCATCATGGTGTCCGTCTTCATTAACTGATGTAACATTGTATATTTCACAGTTTTCCAATGTACATTTGTAAATACCATATTGACTATAGAATGTTAATAAATATGTTCAAATATAATTAATCTTAACCATATATTTATGGATTTACCAAGCACCACATATAGTTATATAAATTAAAAAAAAAAACTAATGCTTGCAAAGTGGAATTTCTGAAAATAAAATGTTGATTTTTACATCCATGTTCCACAAGGAAATGGAAGTATGGTGATGGCGAAAAAAATCTTATTCGAGATAAGGGCTGATTCTGATTGTACTACCCTCAAAACATGAAGAATATTCATTTTTCGAAAAGTGTCTATGTCTGTCTGAGTGTAAAATTTTTTCTATGGCGAACGATAAATGCCGCAAATACAAAAATAATTGAATAATTTTTTGCATATGTCCCTGAATTGTAGAGGACTCAAGGCTTGATTGTAACGGTACAAACCTATGAGGATTTGTAATTTGATTTTGAAAATGAGGATTTGAAAACGCTACATGATTTTGGTGAAGATCGGTTAAGGGGAAGGTGTAGTTTACCTGCATCATTTTATGTTTTAACAAGAGTAATTTTTTCTATGACAAACGATAACTGCCATAAACTAAAAAAAAATCAAATAATTTTTGCATATGTGCCTGAGTTGTAGAGGACTCAAAGGCCTATTGATTTTGGTGAAGATCGGTTAAGGGAAAGTGGTAGGTTATCTGCAACGTTTTACATTTTAGCAAGAGTAAAGTACTTTTGATAAATAAAGTATCCTGAAAAGAAGGTCACAATAATCCACTGTAGAAAGGCAGATGAAATATCTATAAATGAAAAGGGTAGTTGAAGGGGGAGGGTATAATTTTTTATATGTGTACTACGTTATCGGCAACAAAGAAGTAGTTTGTTGTTAAAATTCCTTCTCGGGCTGTTTAGCCGTGGTCCAATGTTTTCTGCAAAACCAGATGTTTCGGCAGTGCCATCGACTGCCATCATCAGTGAAAATCGAGTGCGCTAACGTGAGATGGTATACGTTAGTGACCAAAAATACTGTGGTTAAAGCTGTTGCAAGAAGTAGAAAGAAGTAGTTTCTATAAAATATTTCATTTCAAAAATTATTTTAAATATAAATCTTAGAACATGGAAGTCATGTATGGTTCTCCATACCGATTTTTATTCCAGTTTTACCATTAAAATAATAAATCAGGTACCAGGTACAACTAGTTCTTCTTAAACAAGAAAAAGGAATTGAACCATCAATGGGATAAACTAAGTTCAAAGATTCAGCTAGCTACCGTATTAGATAATGTTTTCCCAATGTTAACACATTGAGCCCTATGGACAAGCATGACTTGTCCCTGTCATTTGATTCTCAAATCCTAAGGACGAACGTAACTCCACGAATTTACCAACATTATATTAATCTGGACTGCTGCTATACTTCCATAGGTTTGTTCATATTCCATAAATATGAACAGTAATATTTTAGTTATACTATACAGCGGTAGATGGCAGCACCAGCTTGAAAACAGTGTTATTTTGTAAATACATGCATTTAAAGTGAAGCAATTTTGTGTTGTTTAAGCTGCATTATGACGTGTGCTGACTATTTTGTTGTGTGTTGGTTTTGTAGTTTATTTTAATGGTTTCATGTAAAATATCTTTCCAAAGATGAAATTTTGTGAACTTTTGAATAATATGATGTACAACATTGATGTGCAGTAATATTGCTGTGAAAAAATTTAAGACTTTTGAAAGTAGTGTAACTCGGATGACTACAGTGGAATACCATGTTACCATGTTATTGGACACATATTACGTCATATGAAGGAGGACGATTTGAGCTTTCAGACAGTACGTGTATGTTGGGAATAAAAAGTTTTTATTTTTTAAATTAGGTTCAAATTTGTATAAAAATTCTTCATACGAGCATGCAGCCCCAAAGGTGACTAGGGCTCAATGCGTTAAACAAACCATTGAAACTAAGTAAGCTAAAATAATCTTTTACAGCTACCATCTCTCTTACAAAATTTCTCGTATATCCCTTCATAGGGGAGAAACATGAATAGAATAATTTTGTAAAAAAGCTAAGAAGTTCAGTAAAATTATTTTCTGGGCTGTTAGGCTGTGGTCCTCTTTTTGTAGATCCAAATGTTTCAATTGTAGTTGTGGAGTCAACCTCAGTGGTCTTCTGTTCTACTCTTCTGGTAATTAAATGATGACATGACCCCAAATGCAGGCTATTATCTGATTGACTAAGCTCTCGGCCCGCACCCAGATGGTTATATAAGTGCAATGTTTTGAAGTCGCATCGTCATTTAGTCGCCAGAAGAGCAGAACAGAAGACCACTGAGGATGACTGCCGCAGCTGCAGTCAAAACATTTGGATCTTCAAAAAGAGGACCATGGCCCAACAGCCCAGAATATAATTTTACTGAAGATAACCCCGGTCATGAAAGCTTTGAACTTAAGAACTTGTCAGTTAATTTGTTTTCAATTTTGGATGCTGTTCTGTCTGTAAATTTGTGCGTTTTGGGTGACTGATGAAACTGTTGTGACAATGTAATATTAAAGCAACTTTTGATGTGAATGCGAATGAACATCTTATGGTTCGTTCTCAGTGTCATGTAAGGTTTTGCCGCGACCAATATTTGTGTACTTTCGAGGGCCTCGTGTGCAAAAACTATAAGGATTACAGAATATCTAAAACTATGACTGGATAGCCCGTTTCGTCGACTACCGGAAATGGTTTGTCACGAGCAGTGGGGGGGAGGTTGCGCGGAGACGTCACAGCGCTGCGCGTGGGGGTCTAAATTTGGGCTTGTGTGGGCACGGCGCGCGCTCAGTTCAGTTGTATCTCCGGAACGAGTTGGTCGATTTTAGTGATTTAGTGATCGAGGTGTCTACGGAGAGCTGAGAACGTGAGTTAGACGTTAATAATACAAGAAATATAAAATTAACATTGGAAAGCAGAAAATATTGAGATATTGTGAAAATGCCGCGTCCTCAGAAGAGAAAGAAGGCTGTAAAATCTGGAACTCAGAACAAAATGCGTGCACCACGACTTACAAATATAGAACGTTGTCGGCTACGTCGATTGCAACAAAAGGATTTGGAAAGAAGACGCCAGAATTCGAATTTGGATGGTGGAAGTGGAGCGCCCAGTACAAGTAGCGAGTGCGTACAGCGTTTGGAGCAACCTAGCACTTCGTCATCGTGTCGAATGGATTTGGAAAGTGGTCCAATAAACGTAGAAAGCAACGGCGATTCCATTGATATGCAGGATGACAATACTGAGACTCGTACGGACGGTAACATCGGTTCAGACCTTTCGCTCGATTTGACAAATAAGTATGCTGCATGCGATCGCCATTTGTGAAAATGTTCTTTGACAATGAATTTGGACTTGGTTGTGATGTTTGTAATCAACTTTGGTTCAAGAAGGATCTTAAGCTCGTTAAAGTTAAACACTGTAACATTTTGCGTAGCAAATTCCCCGACCAAGTAGTGGAGGCTATGGTAGCATGCGTAAATTGCCGTCGATGCTTGGATACTAATAAAATCCTATCCATGAGTGTGTCTAACAGTTTCAAATATCCTGATCGGCCTAAAACTTTGCCAGTGTTGAGTCCGGTAGAGGAACGGTTGATATCACCTAGGCTGCCTTTCATGCAAATTCGCCGACTTCGACACGAGGGCAGTTATGGCATCATTGGTCAAGTAATAAATGTTCCAGTCCGACGATTATGCCCTACGTTTCATATTTTAGTTACCAACGACCAATTGTTCATAGGTTAGCCATTTGTACTAATGATTTCGATGAATAAATGTTATGTATAGCGTAATTTTCTTTCTTTCATTTCAACTTTGTTTCTGACAAACAAAACAAAAGAATCTCCCAATAACGAGAGTAACGTATGTAATTTCGCATTCACGAAATAAAGATCCGACGGGAGTATCAAGAATACTCCTGAATATTTTTTTTGTAAGCTAGCTGGCTTCCTGTATATTAATATCAAAGTATAAATAAAAATCCAGTTGTACAATCATCCAATGTGAGAATGTGAGAAAATTAAATGCACATAGTGGTTGACTTTACATGATGGGTGCTCTGTCCACAGAATCTAGAGGAAATGACAGAAAACCCACAGTTCTTTAGCTGTGCAAAGATTTGTGTATATTAGACTTCACAGTAGTTGTAGGAAGCTCCGTTAAAGCAAAACAATGGTAACAAGCATCAACAAAGAAGAAGAAGAGAAAAGATGTCTAAAATAATTAAAATGATCACAAGAAGAAGAGAAAAACAAACTAATTAAAAGTTAGAAATAATGAAATTAACAACCTTTAATTTTTACAGTTAAACAGTTCCAGTTCGTAATTAACAACACAGTCTCCTACAACAAATCAAATAAAAATTGTTCAAACGCAATAAAATGTCACTAATATTAAACACAATTGTATTACAATTATACCGCCCGATTATAAAACACAACACTTCACTAATAACCACTTGAACGCACACAGTAATATATCACGACTATAACTCGAACCGCAATGTAAATATGTCGCAGCTATACTGAACTGAGCATCCCTGAGTAATTGTATTTATAGCTGCCGAAAATCTAGACGATTCCACATACTACGTATTACCTTTAAACTATGACGTAATTGCTTGCGGCCGTGACACAGTGAGAGCGGCCGCGTGAATTGCACGTACGCCACACACATTAGAGCGAGATTCTTCTGGCACATTCGACAAATACGTAGACTGTTCTGTAATGTCGTAACACTGCCTCCTACTTAAGCCTGTCCGTCCCGAACTGGCAAACCGTCTCTGAAGTAATACTCGACCAGGCAATCTAGGTGGACGTCCTTGCGAAAGATAATTCTCCGGTTCTTCAAATTCAGTCTCATGTGATCCGAACATAACGTTCCCAGGAATGCAAGTCTTCCACTCAACCACTAGTTTTGCTGGAATCACTCCCGTTGCGTCATGTACTGATGATCTAAACACCACTGGCTGATCCAAGTTTCTTTGGTTCTCGTCAACAACCTCTTGGGTCACCTCATCTTCAGCACCTTTTCCCCTGGGCGCTTCTATTAACTCACGAACAAACAAGGGGTTTTCCTTGACACCCATAGTTGGCTTTCCAGTCACTTCTTTTGCCGTTTCACGTATTTGTACTTCCTCTGCTGGTTCTTCTTCCATTTCCGCCTGGAATAGGAAAGGTTCCTCTTGACCAGACCTGTTGACTTCTTCTTCGGCCAATGCCACTTGCTTAATCAAATGGTTGGTAGAGCTTTTCATTTTAGCCATGCGAAGCTTTATCTTCTCTTGCCCAACCTTCAGGACATTCTCTCTGAAGTCCACAACGAATCCGTAGGCATTCATAATGTCTGTGCCAAGAATCACTTCATCGACAGTGTCTGCAACGAGCATTTGGTGGCTAAACTCGAGAAGACCCAGGCACACACGTACGTCCATCTTTCCTAACACATTGACAGGACTTCCAGTCACAGTCTGTATTGTACAAGAGCTAATTTGAGGCCGTTGGTTGCTGATTAAGTCAGGGCGCACAATAGACACTGTAGCGCCCGTGTCAACTGTAATTGATGTTTGTTTACCTTCCGCAAATCCATTAACGATCAGATTTCCACTAGTCTTATGTAGTGTGGAAACTGTATGCTGTTCTGGTGCTTTACTTCTCCAATTGGTGTGATCACTCCCTTCTCTCAGTATTTTTTTCTTTCAACAGTCTACCTGTAGATGACCACGTTCCCACAGTTGTAACACTTCGGTCTTCTGTCTTTATCCTTTGGTTCGAAAGATCGTTATGGTGCTGCTGACTTCTTAAACTGTTGTTCTTGAATTGTCTTTTTATTCTGTCCATTATGACGATACTGTGATGTTGGATCCGTTTGGCTACAACGTGATGGCACACTTTGATTAATATAGGTCGCCGACTTGGCAGCTTCAAAACGGAGAGCATGAACAAGAGCGTCTGATTTATTATCATGCCGTGCCAGTCTTAACACTTGTTGTAATTGACTATCTTTGATACCATCAATAAACATAATGAGAGAAATCCACTTCCGGAAGTCCTCCGATTCTTCGGGATCTCGTCAGTCAGTCGACGTTCACTTCAAACTCTTGAAGGCTCTCACCTGAACGCTGTCGCCTCGCTTTAAGTTCTTCACGGTACACTTCGCACAAATGTTGGTCACCATACCGTAATTCCAGAGTTAATTCGGCATCGACGTTCTGACTGTCAGATAGCACTTTCTGTATTAGTTCTGCGGCAGGCCCTTTTAAAGCAAGAATTAATGAAAGACCTTTCTCTTCTTCCGTCCATTTATTACTTCCATATTCCTTAAGGAAATGGAAGTATGGTGATGGCAAAAAAAATCGTGTTCGAGATTATTGCAGATTCTGATTGTACTACACTCAAAACATGAAAAAAGTCGTTTTTCGAAAAGTGTCTGTGTGTGTGTCTGTCTCTGTGTGTGTGTAGATTTTTTTTCTATGGCAAACGATAACTGCCGCAAATTCAAACAGAATCAAATAATTTTTTGCATACAGCCCTGATTTGTAGAGTACTCACGACCTATTGTTTTTGGTGAAGATCGGTTGAGGGAAAGGGGTAGTTTACCTGCAACGGTTTTTTTTTATCAAGGGATTTTTTTTTGGCAAACGTTAACAGCCGCAAATTCAAACAGAATCAAATAATGTTTCGCATACAGCCCTGATTTGTAGAGTTCTCAAGACCTATTGTTTTTGGTGAAGATCAGTTAAGGGAAAGGGGTAGTTTACCTGTAACGTTTTATGTTTTAACAAGGGTATTTCCTATGGCAAACGATAACAGCCGCAAATTCAAACAGAATCAAAAGATTATTTGCATACAGCCCTAAATTGTAGAGTTCTCAAGACTATTGTTTTTGGTGAAGATCGGTTAAGGGAAAGGGGTAGTTTACCTGCAACGTTTTTTTAACAAGGGTATTTTCTATGGCAAACGATAACAGCCGCAAATTCAAACAGAATCAAATAATTTTTTGCATACAGTCCTGATTTGTAGAGTACTCACGACCTGTTGTTTTTGGTGAAGATCGGATGAGGGAAAGGGGTAGTTTACCTGCAACGGTTTTTTTTTATCAAGGGAAATTTTTGTTTTGGAAAACGTTAACAGCCGCAAATTCAAACAGAATCAAATAATGTTTCGCATACAGCCCTGATTTGTAGACTTCTCAAGACCCATTGTCTTTGGTGAAGATCAGTTAAGGGAAAGGGGTAGTTTACCTGTAACGTTTTATGTTTTAACAAGGGTATTTCCTATGGCAAACGATAACAGCCGCAAATTCAAACAGAATCAAATAATTTTTTGCATACATCCCTGAATTGTAGAGATCTCAAGGACTTTCGATTTTGGTGAAGATCGGTTAAGGGGAAGGGGTAGTTTACCTGCAACCTTTTACGTTTTCACAACAGTAAAGTACTTGAAAATTCATTTAAACTTTTTCAAACAATGGTAATTGTTAAAAATAAAATAATTTTGTTGCCAGGGAATAAAATTATAATTTTTTCATTTTAATGTAAGTTATGTATGAGTTAATATCTTTATATATATAATTCTTCTGTATGTGTGTATGTCACTGAACTCCTCCATGTATAAAATAATATATCGTTCGTGGCAGGTAAGCATATCTCAGTTATGTAATGTTTACGTTTCCATTTTATTATTATGCCTACAGCAATAAAAAGGCAGGTAAGACACACACACACACACACACACACACACACAATTCACGTTATTTCTGGCCTCACTCATGTTTATTTTCTTACATTTGCACGCTTTTTAAATGGAAAGTGCCGAAACCCACACCAACATAACGCGTGCAAGCCGAAAAAATGGACATCAATTTGCTTCCTGTGGATCGCTGGGCAGTGTAACTGCACGTGTTTACAGAGGAACGATTCATAGACAGATTTTTCGTCTTTAGGGAATGAACCCTCTGCAAGATGCTGAGGGTCCATGAGTGACTTCGGAGCGCTCCTTCTTTTTCGCGTGTTTGTTGTGTGAAAAATACACTGTAGATTCGCAGCTTTACTCTAAGCAACGCTCAATAGGAAATGTTGAAAATTTTTGTCCACAGTGTACCCTCATTCACACTAAACCTGCTCTGATGTTTTAATTACGGACATCATAATATTAAAACTTTGGAAATTGAGCACTACTTAATGGAGATCAATCATTAACTTATACAAGCCATTAATTTTATGCATATTTTATATATATATATATATATGTGTACAACGTTATCGGCAACAAAGAAGTAGTTTTTGTTAAAATTCCTTCCTGGGATATTAGGCTGTAGTCCAATGTTTTCTACAAAACCAGACGTTTCGGCAATGCCATTGACTTCCATCATCAGTGAAAATCGAGTGCGATAACGTGAGGTGGTATACGTTAGTGACCACAGTACTGTGGTTAAGGCTGAAGCAGTAAGTAGAAAGAAGTAGTTTCTATGGTAATATTTCATTTCGAAAATGATTTTAAATATAAACCTTAGAATATGGAAGTCATGTATGGTTCTCCATACCGATATTTAAGTGAGCAGCAGCTTCAAATTAGCGAATATAAGTTGCCCAGTGAATGCTTCCATCAAACGTTGGTGGCTTTGCGAACACTGGCCCTACTACAATTTGATTTCTCTGATGTTTTGAATCTTTATCAGCATTTATTTTTGGTCTTTCTTTATCAACTATTACTTTGAATAAATGTTCGACTTCCTTTTTAATTTGTTTTATTGAATTTGTAATAGAAACTTCTAAACTTGACATACTTGTTTTTATAGTTGACAAAGATTTTTCTATTTCAGATATTCTGTCAACTTGTTTGTTTAGCTCACCTCGTGAAAGGACGAATTTTGCAGTGTTATCCATCTTGTAGGAATGCCTTAACGTCGTCTGCTTGATGACGAAATTCTTCTTTTTTTTGTTCCTCTGGTGTTTCATTTTCACGCTTACGTTTTTCTTTTAGTCGTTCTTCCATTAATGCTTTCTGTTGTTCATCTGCCGTTTCTCTTTCCTGTCTGCGTTTCTCATCATATAGTTTTTGTGCTTCTGCCGCCTCTTGTCTGTGTTTCTCATCCTGCCGTTTCTCCGTCTGTAGTAGAATTGCTTGGAATGATTCTATCATCTGACTGGTATCCATTGTTTTCCGATTAATTACGAATTACACTCATCTTGTACAAAGTGTCCACTGTTAACCGTTCTATCCCAGTTCTGACACCACTGTTACGACGGTCTATTTGATTGTCGTAGGTACAGTGGAAAACAAAATAAGTACAAGACACCAATTAAGTCACTAATCACCAGCTTTAATTTTTACAGTTAAAGAGTTCGTAATTAACAACACAGTCTCCTACAACAAATGAAATAAAAAATTCATCAACAAATACAGAAACGCCAAAAAACAAGTAACAAAAACTTCCTTACACATCGCCTTCAATAAAACATGCCGAAAACACAACATCATACCAACACACGCACAAATTACAATAAAACAAAACACACATGCTGCACTTCAAACCAAACGTAAAGCTGAAAAAATAGACCTAAATAACATAATCAATCATTTATACCATAAAAAAGACACACTTAACAGACAGGCATGCAACTTACACATAAAACTTACACAAATATTACACCACATAGAACTTGAAAATGTAATACAATACACACAAGACAACATAGAAAAACTCAAATTGATAATACAAGATCGACACAATAAAAAAATAACAAACCTCACAACACGCACAATAGAAACAATTCCCGAACCACACACAAATTCCACACACGCACAGTAAACACAACTGACGTTAATTTCACAACTGATGAAATGGATTTATTAAACAAAGGACTAAAACATAATTCGAAAAACAATACAACCAACAACAACAACCACAATAGACATATACGCAACATAATCATAGACACAGAAACAGCTGTACAAAACACGCACATTAACGATCAAGACTCCATACGACACGACATAAAACGAAAACTACAACACACACATATACAACCAAAAAGACACAACAATGAAATAAAAATGCTTAATAATGTAAAACAAAAGTTACTTGAACACAACATAACAATATTAAAAGCTGATAAAGGGAACATAAACGTCTTAATGGACAAACTTGAACTAAACACTAAAGTTGAGAAATTCTTCAATGAAAATAATATAACGAAAATAAATAAAGACCCCATACTAAAATTGCAAAAACAAATTAACAAATTTATAAATATCACAAAACACATAATCCAACCAGAAAGCACCAAATACCTTAAACAAATCAAACCTAACCCCCCAAAACTAAATGCTTTACTGAAAATACACAAACCTAACATTCCCATCAGACCATTAATAAACAACACACAAGCTCCCTCCCACAAAATCGCAAAACACTTAGACAAAATAATCAGAAAAAACATTAATCTCAGTAACAATACTTCTGTCAAAAACAACATAGAACTAGTCAAGAAAACCGAACACATCCACATCCCACACAATTCAACATTAGCACCATTTGACATAACCAATTTATACACCAATGTACCCATTAAAGAAACCATACAAACACTAGAACATTTACTCAGACAAAACAACATGCCCGAAACACACATACATGAGATCATCACACTCACCAAAAAATTACAGAGCAAAATTACTTCACATACAACAACAAAATATACACACAAACAGACAGTCTCCCGATGGGATCCCCCATATCAGGAATACTGGCTGAAATATTCATACACAACATAGAACAGAACCACATAATAAACAACAACAAATACACCAACAAAATCATTTATTGGCACAGGTATGTGGATGATATGTTCCTTTTATTCAATGGCAATACAAGGCAGGTCGAAAACTTCCACAAATACATAAACACAATACACCACAAACTAAAATTTACACTGGAAATAGAACAAAACAATAGTATAAATTTTCTGGACCTAACAATTAACAAAACAAACAATACATACACGTATAAAATATACAGAAAACCAACCACAAGTGACATGGTTATACACAACACATCAAACCATCCAACACAACATAAACATGCGGCCTTCAACCATATGCTCCATAGACTAACTAAAATACCATTAAGTAAACAGGACTATAATGATGAACTCAACACAATCAAATATATAGCAATAAAAAACGGATACAACCCTAATTGAATAAACAAACTACACAAACACATCATAAACAAAAACAACAAAACACTAAATACCAACAACACACAACAAACTAAATACATCACACTCACATACCATAACTCCAACACACACAAAATCGCCAACACATTCAAGAAACACAAGTACAAAATAGCATACAGAACAAACAATACCATCAAAAAACACATCAATGATACAAACACGGACATAGACAAATACAACAAAACAGGTGTTTACAAATTAAATTGTAATGATTGCAATAGTTTCTATATAAGCCAGACGGGAAGATCTTTTTCATCTCGTTACTCTGAACACCTAAAAGCTTTATCCAACAACAATATACATTCCGCGTTTGCCACACACATACACACAAAAAACCACAGCTACACCAACATAGATACTAATCTTGAGATATTACACTACTTACCCAAAAGTCGAAAACTTAACACAGCAGAACAATATGAAATATACAAACACTACACAACACAACCAAACAACATACGTAACGACCAATTACACTATAAATCACACATACTTTTTGACACAATTATACATAAAACTAACAATAATTTGGATCCCCGCGCCAATCCCCATCCTCCACACACCACCCCCACTAAAAAACCTTCCAAATAAAAACCGTTACGAGTTACTGGCCAGTCTGTCTCAAACAGCTGACGAAGGCGCACATCACCCCGAAACGTGTACGGGAAGAAAAAACAAATAAGTTTCACAAGTGAAAGTTCTATATTCTATATTAATAAATAAAAATTGTTTACACGCAACAATAAAATGTCACTAATATTAAACACAATTGTATTACAATTATACCGCCCGATTATAAAACGCAACACTTCACTAATAACCACTTGAACGCACACAGTAATATATCGCGACTATAACTCGAACCGCAATGTAAATATATCGCAGCTATACTGAACTGAGCATTCCCTGAGTAATTGTATTTATAGCCGCCGAAAATCTAGACGATTCCACATACTACGTATTACCTTTAAACTACGATGTAATTGCTTGCGGGCATGACACAGTGAGAGCGGCCGCGTGAATTCTCGCACCGTCTAGCAAATGCGTCTACAAGCATGTACGCCACACATGTTAGAGCGAGATTCTTGTGGCACATTCGACAAACACATAGACTGTTCTGTAATGTCGTAACAAGATTATAAATTCGTTAGGCTTTTACGGCCAGCATCGTAACTACTAAAACTACTCCGGGCTGTAAGTTTGTGGTGTTCCATTTTCTTCTATGTTGTGAAAGGTGTTGTTTAAGGAGGTCACCTTGTCAGTGCGTTTAAGTCAGCCTTTACCACAGTACTGTGGTGTAACGATGGACACCTTGTCAGTGCGTTCAAGGCCTTTGACACTGAAGATGGCCTCCAGAGGTGAGGCCGTAACCTCTGTACAGTCAGCTGCTTTCGTACCATTGAAGAAAATGAAAGACAACAGCCTTACAGCCCGGATAGCAGCTTTAGTAATTATATTATAAATTATATATAAAAGCATTGATTGATAGAAATTTTCAAAACGTGATCACATTTACAACCATATAATAACATGGACAAATGTGTTCACAACACACAACATCGATAACAGTAAAGCGTACTGATTGTCTTGATAACCCCTTACCTCTCAACAACAAATATTGAGTGGCCTCAACAACATGACAAATATTGAGTTACGCATCGATGACAACCTTTTGCGCCTTTTTCTCTACTACTGATCAATATAATCAGTAAGGATAATTAATTTTTGACAGTTAGAAACTAATTTAAGGTCTGGTTTGTAAAGTAGACTGAAGGTGGCAGTTTGATTTGACTAAATGTATGTATTGAACTAAAGAATCAATAGTTCCTTTATTGTTCCTCCATACTTCCCTCGCCTCCATATGGAGTCTGTCCAGATTCAGAAACTTGCATCTATTGCAATGAATCGGCAGGGTGAGTCCCTCTCATTGAGTGTTCTTTGGACCCGAGTTGTGGCGAACCAATAAGATTTTGCCGATTGGCTAGTGGTGTCAGACAACAACTTCGTGCAGACTCCAGAAGTTTATAAATATGGGTGTCCTACTCACAGCCAGTAGCCTTAACCACAGTTCAATGGTCACTGACTATGAAACCTTTGTCAGTGTTTTGCTGCCTTCTGGACTGGAGATTGCCATCGAAGGCACAGCCGAAATGTTTGCGCCAAACAACCATGGACCACGGCCTTACAGCTCAGCAAGCCGAAGTTCTCATAACAATAAAGAATCAATAGTTTGGATAGACTTAGGGTTCGTTACTGCCATCAGACTGTAGTTTTGTTCACCATATCTAGAAAAGTAATTGTATTAATTGGAAATGCTGTTCAGTCCAGATTCCAATTCCAATTTTTGTATATTCACAGAAGTGTTGGTTGCCTCAGGAATAGAGCCATCAGTGTGTAAGCCACCACAATGCTGTCAGAACATACCTTACTAGTTTAATCCTCCATCATCATCAGTAACTCCACAGCCCACCATGGGCCTCAGCTTCTCTTAGGATTTTCCTCTAGACTTCCCTATCCATAGCTAATGTCCACCAATTTTTCACTCCAAGAACTTTCACATCCTCTAACATTCCATCAATCCATCGTAGCCTGGGTCTTGTATGTCCTCTCTTTCATTCTGGTGTGCAATTTCTTATCTTTTCCTTTAGGCTTCTCAACAATGAAGGGTTTTATAGGATAGAGTCATCGTCAGCACCACCCCCAACCCCCAACCTGGAATACCAGGGACTTATTTTCGGAGTCCCAACTCCTAGGAGGTTGCCTTTAGTTTATTCCTTGCGTATTTATTATGATGATGATGAAAGTATTGATACTTCACTGCCAGTTGATACTAATAATGTGTGTGGAATTAATAACAGAATATGGTAGCATGTTAGTGCAATAAAATATACATAGCTGTATTTAAAAATTAGTTTTCTGTATTTTTTCCTTCTGTGAATATATGTTTTATTGGTTGATCATGTTGTACAATTTTTCCATTTTCAGGTGGTATGTTTCGTTATTCAAGTCTCTATGAAGCGGACGATGATTATTCGTTATCATTTGCACGGAATAATATTACTATAGAGTCTGTAAAAACTTTGAGTGAAGAACCGAGATTCCAGTGCAACAACTGCGACAAATCTTACCGTCGCAAGAAGCACTTGAACAGGCACCAGACTTACGAGTGCGGTAAGGAGCCCCAGTTTGAGTGCAACATTTGCTTTAAGCGATACAAACAAAGCAGCACATTGAAAACACACATGATCATGCATAGATACAAGTTTAAAATTTAAAATAACACATTTCCATCAGTTAAATTTATATGAAATTTGTATAAAAAACTCTCATATTAGGCCTATATACTCAGTCAACTCCTGATTATCCAGAGTAATGGAGGAACAGTAATCCATGTCCACAAATGGTTATATGTGGTAAAATTTGGATTATTCAGTTTAAGAAAACCTTTATTAATGAATACCTGTACATATGTAATGTCATTTTTACTTACATGTTCCGTAAGGGAATGGAAGTACGGTGACGGCAAGAAAAAATCATGTTCGAGATAACGACTGATTCTGATTGTACTACCCTCAAAACATGAAGAAAGGTAATTTTCCGAAAAGTGTGTGTGTTTGTGGAATTTTTTCTATGACAAATGATAACTGCCGCAAATTCAAACAGAATCAAATAAGTTTTTGCATATGTGCTGAGTTGTAGAGGACTCGAGGCCTATTGATTTTGGTGAAGATCAGTTAAGGGGAAGGGATAGTTTATCTGCAACATTTTGTTTTAACAAGAGTAAAGTACTTAATATTGATAAATAAAGTATCCTGGAAAGAATGTCGTAATAATCCACTGTAAAAAGGTAGATAAAATATCTATGAATAAAAAGGGTAATTGAAGAGGGAGGGGGTAATTTTCTATAAATGAAAATGATAGTTGAAAGGGAGGTGATAATTTTTTTATATGTGTACTACTTTATCGGCAGCAAAGAAGTATTTTGTTGTTAAAATTCCTTCCCAGGCTGTTCGGCCGTAGTCCAGTGTTTTCTGCTGTTTCAGGAGTGCCATCGACTTCCATCATCAGTGAAAATCGAGTGCGCTAACGTGAGGTGGTGTATGTTTGTGACCACAGTACTGTGGTTAAGGCTAACAAAAGAAGTAGTTTCTATAGAAATATTTCATTTCGAAAATGATTTTAAATATAAATCTTAGAACATGGAAGTCATATATGGTTCTCCATACCGATGCTTTTAATTTGTGATGAAAATAGTTTGTTACTAATTGTGTTTGTTACCATTCCCCTTTTTTACCATATTAATTTTTCCAGATCTAACTGGTTGTCTTAGACTACCCAAAACTGTACATTGTATTTAGATTTTGTATGAATTTTCTTCTATTTGATAGTCCACATGGTATTTGTGATTTTATCAAACTTTTTCCCCACTTTTTGGGTCACTTGAGATCCCAGAATTTTGAAATTTCCAAAAATGAAGCTAAATTTACATTTTGGTTGAAATTACCTTTAATTTTATTAGCCACATTGACTCTTATAATTTTTCAAACATTACGCTTTACATATTTGCCTCTTGCCCCACCTATTTTTTGGAGATCAGTATCAAAAACAAAGGCTTCTTAGGGTAAAACTATGGACACGCTTGCCAAGTTGTATGGAAATCAATTGATTCTTTCAAACGTTATCATGAGACATACCCCAAATAGACAGACAAATGCCAAACGATTGAGTTAAACCTGAGAACTGAACTTCAGTTATGCAGCAATTATTATTATTATTTTTTTTTTTTTTTATTTAGAGAAAGAAATTTTAGCTCACCATAAGCCAAATATTGTACTCACATAAATTTTTTTTTTAATGTTTACCTTATTCAGATTTCTGCACAGCACATTGCACCATGAGGTTAAAAGGTCCATTCTCAAACCCATCACAGTATCGGTTCCATGACTGGCGGATGGTTGATGTTGGGACTGTACACTTAATACATTCCCTTGTGTTTTACTTCCATGTTCCATAAGGAAATGGAAGTACAGTGATGGCAAAAAAAATTGTGGTCGAGATTATTGCAGATTCTGATTGTACTACCCTCAAAACATGAAAAAAAGTCATTTTTCGAAATGTGTGTGTGTGTGTGTGTGTGTAGATTTTTTTTTTGGCAAACGATAACAGCCGCAAATTCAAACAGAATCAAATAATTTTTTGCATACAGCCCTGAATTGTAGAGTACTCAAGACCTATTGTTTTTGGTGAAGATCGGTTAAGGGAAAGGGGTAGTTTACCTGCAACATTTTTTTTTTATCAAGGGTAATTTTTTTCTATGGCAAATGATAACATCTGCAAACTCAAACAGAATCAAATAATGTTTCACATACAGCCCTGAATTGTAGAGTTCTTAAGGGCCATTATTTTTGGTGAAGATCGGTTAAGGGAAAGGGGTAGTTTTACCTGCTATGTTTTATGTTTTAACAAGGGTAATTTTTGCTATGGCAAACGATAACAGCCGCAAAATCAAACAATCAAATAATGTTTCGCATACAGCCCTGAATTGTAGAGTTCTCAAGATCTATTGTTTTTGGTGAAGATCGGTTAAAGGAAAGGGGTAGTTTACCTGCCACATTTTATGTTTTAACAAGGGTAATTTTTTTTCTATGATGAACAATAACTGCCGTAAATTGTAACATAATCAAATAAATTTTTGCATACATCCCTAAATTGTAGAGATCTCAAGGCCTTTTGATTTTGGTGAAGATCGGTTAAGGGAAAGGGGTAGTTTACCTGCTACATTTTATGTTGTAACAAGAGAAATATTTTCATGACGAACGATAACTGCCGTAAATTCAAACAGAATCAAATAATTGTTTACATATATGCCTGAGTTGTAGAAGACTCAAGGCCTATTGATTTTGGTGAAAATCGGTTACGGGGAAAGGGCAGTTTACCTGAAACATTTTTTATTGTAACAAGAGTAAAGTACTTAATTTTGATAAATAAAGTATCCTGATAAGATCTTAATAATCCACTGTAGAAACGTAGATGAAATATCTATAAATGAAGAGGCTAGTTGAACGGGGTGGGGGTAATTTTCTATAAATGAAAATTATAGTTGAAAGGGGAGGGAATAATTTTTATATGTGTGCTACGTTATCGGCAACAAAGTAGTAGTTTGGCCGTAGTCCAATGTTTTCTGCAAAACCAGACGTTTCGGCAGTGGTGTCGACTTCCATCATCAGTGAAAATCGAGTGCGATAACGTGTGGTGGTATACGTTAGTGACCACAGTACTGTGGTTAAGGCTGAAGCAATAAGTGGAAAGAAGTAGTTTCTATGGAAACATTTCATTTAGTAAATGATTTTAAATATAAATCTTAGAACATGGAAGTCATGTATGGTTCTCCATACCGATATTTTACCTTGTTATGACTTTACACAAATTAGATAATCAACTCATAAATAATAATCAGGAGTTGACTGTATTATAGTTACAAATTAGGTCTTGATAAAAAATGTTAGTTGCGATTCCAATTCCACTAGATGTGTTTAATCTTGATGCCAACTTTTAGTTGATAAACCATTATCAAGCTACCAATGTTAGCTCAGATGTATATTGATACCCCATCCATGTGTGAATGTTAATCAGCTAACAGCTTTGTTCAGATGAGGGTCTGTTGATGTCTCCACTGTTCTCAGGTTCAATTGGTGGAAACACTAAAATGTCTTGTTCAAATCCAAGTGATTATAGCAGACTGACAACTAAAATTGGCAACACATGACGTAACGGTTTAACAATGAAACACTTATTCAATATTGATCATTTGTTGTTGCATAATAGCATTTAGTATTTTTGGACAAGTGATGTAATGTGTGACCGCTGACATAATAAAGAAAGGTGAAAAGTGTTTCTATGATAATATCAGGTAACTATATGTCTGTGAAGGAGCGTATGTCAATTTGTTATAAACTATAAACATAATTACTATTTATCTTAAATTATCTCAATATGTATTCAATCAATAAGTCTCCAAATTAATAATAACAATAAATATATATTTAGTACTGTTCAAGGGTTGTCTTTATAGATTTATAAACTTTAAGAAGTGTTTTTTGTATGTACATTTTTATAATTTTGTGTTTCAGTGTATTTTCTATAATATGTAACTAATGGAATCTAATTGTATTTCTAGTTAGGTTTTTAGTCTAATGAATTCTTGTCAGTAATTTATGTATTATACAAATGTATTACAATTTTTGTTTTAATTATTTTATGCTACATAGTAATGTACACATTCTTGGCCTATTGAATTGTGGTCCTCTGTTTAAAACATCAGGTATTTCACTTATTGCCATAATAGTCAGCCTCGCTGGTTACTGAGACAGGAACCAGTGTGAATCACTAACAAAGTAATAGCCAAAATGTCCGGTGTTTTAAATAGTGGACTGTGACAGAACAATAGCCCATAAGAAAATATTATTGAAATTGACTCCAGTCATGATAGTGTTGTATTTAGTTCAATGCATATGTTACTAGAGGAAAGTACGAGATTTTTTAAATGTTTATAATTAACTTTTTATTTAGTTCATTAAAATTTTTAATTCATAATTTTTATTTACTTTCTTAGAATTAAGTTTCTGAAACTAGATTATATATAAAGTAGTAACAGTTAATAAATTAATAATATTGAAAAAGTTTTGAGCTTGATTACAAAGTTGTAATAGGTGAATCAAAATTACAAACAAAATACAATGTTCTGTAATAAAAACCTAATCAGCTGTTCCAAATATTGTTGTCTTCCCGTGCCTTTTCAAAATTGTCTTAGGTACTATGGGACCCCTGATTATTATAATTTTTAATTTATATTTTATAAGCCACTTTGATAATAACTAAATATTTTAATTGTAGTGTAAACGGTATCTTGTGTTCATGCTGTGTCTTTTTTTAACAATATTTACTTTATATTGCATGTCTGTAAAATTGTGTGAAACTTGGGAGGTAACACGGCACACAACTTATGAATTATTGATCTACAACATCACTGGCTGTATAGTGCAATGCTGTGATAGGAAACACAAGGAGAGTGCTATCATCACCATTATCATTGGTGCGACAACGCATTACCAAGTCTTGACCTCCTCCAGAACTCTTCTCCATAAAAAGTTCAATCTGACACAATGGCTCTCCAGTACCTCAGTCCAAATAGTTGGTCATCATTGCTCACATTATCAATCCATCGCAGCTTTGGCCTGCCTCTTTTTCTTCTTCCATCCAGCCGCATCATCAAGACTTTTCTTGGTATTTCATCCTCCATTATCTTCATCAAATGTCTGACCCACCTCAACCTTGATAATGTTCAGATATTTTATACTCTCTACTTCTCTAAAGAGACGTATATTTCTTGTGCTGTATGCAGTATGAAATTGAAGTTAAACTGAAAATAGATGAAGATCACTTAAAAGTAAGCATATATACAGACCACACAATCGATATTCTTTACAAAAATAGGCTATTCGTTTTAAGAATGTATCAACTACTTGGCTTAGTTAACATTAAATCAGAAAAGAAGTATAACAGTTGTTACGACGGTCTACTGATCGTCGTATGGTACAGTGGAAAACAAAATACGAGACACTAATAAAGACACTAAAAACCAGCTTTAATTATTACAATTAACAGTTTGTAATCAACAAGTTATGCAACAAGATTATTCTCGTACAACAGTTCAAGTTAATCTGTCCACACAAATAATAATGTCAAGTACTATAAAGAATCCCCCGCACTATAATCACTTTTTACTAATACACCACTTGAAACGCACTGTATAAATCGCCTGACAATAACTCGAACCTCACTTGAATAACTTGCCACTTAAACTTAAACTAAGCGTCGCTGAGTTCTTATATTTATAACCCGCTGAGATTGTAGAATAATCCATAATACGCATCAACACTACATTAGAGCATAATTGCTTCTGGCCTTAAACACAGTGCGCACGGACCGATGAGTCGCTGAATTCTTATATTTATAACCCGATTAGATTCCAGAATAATCCATAATATGCGTCAACACTACACTAGAGCATAATTGCTTCTGGCCTTAAACACAGTGCGTGCGGACCGATGAGTCTGGAACAATCTCGGCTACGGACACATAACAGGTGTCACGTAATTGTCCTTCATCTCAAAGTAGCAGCAATACGTACGCACACACACATTATAGCCGGGCTCCCCTGGAATAGCCGACAAACACGTTGAATGTTGTGTAACGGCGTAACAGTGGCAGCATTACTCCCTTATGCTGCATGTCATTGACACAGTCAAGTTAAAAATCCTATGCAACTTGAAAACTGACTCATCCAAAATGTAACACGGTTGGGAAACACTTGTTCAGTTGCTGACCGTTTACAAACTGTCACCCACTTTTGAGCAAGACTAAAGACCACTCAGTGGCACGGACACACGTGCACTTCTGTCTCTGAAATTCCTTATTCATCTTGTTATTTGAATTAGCAGTCTCTGTAATTCCACCTTTGTCGTGTTTACTTGCTGATGAGGCCTTTCAGTGGTGGAAACACTGAAAGGCCTCGTCCAGAACATGACAGTTCAGCAAATAAACACGACAAAGATGAACTCCCTTAGTTGACATTTTTCCTATGTTAATTGTTAACTAAGCCAAACAACAATATATTCGTTGTGCTTAATATATAATACTAGTTTATTCAAGATGTTCTTTCTTATTTGGTACATGTTTTGGGTATCAAGAAGTCTGCCCATCGTCAGCCATATTTGCTGTTTCCAAGATAGCTGATGATGTGCAGACTGCTTGATGCCCGAAACATGTACCTCGGACAATTTATTACTGGGAGCCCATAGTATCTAGGCAATAATTTTGAAAGTGCCTACTGTGTATTCTTTAGTCAAGATAATGAACTTCATCAGTCAGTCACACGTTTTAATCTGTCGATTATGTGTGTGGTGATTAAATGACTACCAAATGCACAGTATTCCTGACACATAGTGTTGTTTTCCAAACTGTGATATAAATACCTACGTGCTGAGATGGAAAGATGTGTCATTCAGTGATATAAGGCTTTCTATTTTTTTCTACTCTACTTGTATATTTAGAATTTATTGAATAATGTTTAATAATGCATGCAGCAATAATAATACTCGACTATATTATGTACACATATTTCAACTAATTATTTTATTTTTTGTATCTATAAATAAAATAAACTCTGCTGGCAGAAAAGAAATAAACAGTTTGTAGTAATATACGCACCTTATGTATCCTTTGAAACAATCTTGCACATATTATATATTATATTGTTACATCAATCTCATTATGTCAGTTTGTGACATACAACACCACCAATCTATCTCCTTCTGTTAGCAATCTTCTGGTTGTCCTTATCAGTTTATTTTTCCTTTCCACCTTTCGTCCAGGCTTCCTCTTCAATTAGTTGTGTAAGAGTCTGTCTCTGGTATCCTCTGTAATTGGCCATGACAGACTGCTTGTGTGGAATTTTGTTGTTGTCATATTGTTGTACAATATTTATAATTTATTTAAAAAAATAAATCCTTAAATTCATAGTGACTGTCAATCAATGAATTTTTCTGGTGAAGGGTTTGTGAGGATCGGTCAAAAAGTATAACACAAATTTTAAATTACTGTATTTGTATCAACGTTTCGACAGTATTTATTGTCATCATCAGGACCTGTGTATGAATACAAAAGAAATGTCAAACACAACAGATCAATTATTTGAGTGAACGTGTTTGTGTATGTGTGTGTGTGTGTGTGTGCGTGCACCATGTGCTTATGTGTGTATCCTTGAATATGTGAAGGAGTTGAAACAGTTTGTTTTACATCATCAAATGTTTTCCTTAAATAAAGCAAGAAAATTATAATATGTCAGAACATAATGTATACAATATTACAATTTACATTACTCATAATGTAATGGTATTTGTAATTAATTATAGAAGCAGTAATCAACAATTATATATTAGTTGTCTAAATTTTATTTAAATGTTCAGTTATATGAAAGAAACATGTCACTAATAATTCCACTGACAATATGAATTATTGTTAACATATGAAATGTTTGTTCATAATTCTGATATTGAAACTTGAAGACAAGGTAAAAAGAACAAATTAGCTGCTGCTGAAATTAGTAATTCTGATCTACAAAAGACAAAATCCAGAATAATTAATTCGTCAGGAATAACCAATACTCTATTCAATAAATACATTGAATATCTGAATCTCAACGGTAGTTGACTATAGTACGGGACTTAGCATTGTAAGCTTCGAGATTATGCAACAGTAACAGCTCTTCCCCGCCCCTCGCCCTCCAGCGTTGTCGCACGTTACACTTGGTTATGCGTAGGCAAAGGCGGGGAGGGCGGGGAGTGAAGCGACTTGGCAATACCGCAGTCGCCTCGAAGCTTATATTAATACGTCTCACATTATAGTAGATAATGTTCAGTAGTACGTTCATTCATAGGCTTATACAATCAGAATGTAACAATAACACCGTTTTTAGTTGAAAATCATATGTTTTATTTACGTCATTGCTAACAACACTTATTACAAAGGAGAGACTGAAGTGTATAGACAGATAACTTAAACAAAGAGAGTGGATATAAACTGTTTGGTACAGTACATGGCAGGGGTAGCAATTGTGGGGGGGGGGCAGCAATTCTTTAATGGTCCAAAGTATAAATGACAGGAATGGGTGAAGCTAAAAATACATTGTGTTATTATCAGCACAATAAGTTTATTAATGTACAAGTATAAAATCATTCTGTTGTTGTTGTTGTTTAAATAATATTTACTCACGGTTTGAAATACATACTACTCTTTTAAGTTATGTACTAACAAAAATTAACATACTGGGAAGGTACAGTTATAATTTTAAGTAATTTTAGAGTAAAACCATGAACCTACATAACGTCATGTGAATTTTGTATCATATTCACAATCACAAAACCATTCTACAATCTAAAGACGACAAAAAAGTTCTGTCTGAATTGACCATTGGGGGGGGTGAGAATCCCTCCTGTGGATCCGCACCTAGTATATGGAAAAGATTAATAAATAAACTTGCCAAAGACATATGGATTGATTACAAACATTAGTATTATTTTGTGACAGTTTTCCTGGCTGTCAGGCCGTGGTCCAGATTGTCTATATGCATTTCCAGATGTTACGTTTGATTGGTGATTATTTGGCGAAAAAGTATAAATAGTAGTGCCTCAACAGTATAGAACAGTCTTTGTTCATGGATGTTGGTGAGCTGTGTTTCCGCACCACTAAAGGTGTCCATCTTGGGAATGAATGAAACATCTGGAAATTCATATAGTTAATCTGAACTATGGCCTAACAATCCAAAAATTATGACAGTGTAAACGCCAGTCATGAAAGCTTACATTGTATTTTTTTTTCATATGAACCACTGTGGACTTGGTTTGGTTCAACTGGTCCCTCCCATCTTCTCTTCTCTCTTCCTTCTCTCCCACATTTCCTTCATTCTTGATCGATGTCTCTCCCTCCTTTCTACAGTCAAGATGGCACCTGTCCTCTTCTTGGATTTCTCCTGAAAACCTAGGGCTTTTTAATTTCTTTTTGAGTGGCAAGCATTCTTCAATGTCTTCTTGAGTAATCTGGAGTTCTTCTATGTCTTTTTCTGTTTCTTTGGACCACGTATTGGACATTTTGAGCTTTCTGAAATAGTTAAAAAGCTTCCCTGTCAGGATTCATTCTTTGAACATGTCCGTAGAAAATAATTCTTCTTTTTCTAATTACATCTGTGATTTCTCAACACATGTGTACAGCTTATTATTGTGGCATCTTCTGTACTATTCTCCATCTTTTATTGATACCAAGATTTTTCTTAATATTTTCCTTTCCGTGACTTCCAGTTCTTGCATCATCATTTTCTTGTTCAGAGTCAAACACTTAGCTGCATAAAGTGCTTCCGGGCCTATTACTGTTGTAATGCCTAAGTTTGGCATTAATGGACAATGGATTATTATTATTATTATTGATATTTATTTGCTGACTGGTTATATTTCTTAATTTTAATAATCATTGATTTTTTGTTAGTAGTATTTTTTTTTCTTTTAATCGGTGTCAAATTCAATCTTTGTGTCCCATCACAAATTTTCTTCGCACAACTATGGGTCAGAGTCACAGTGGTTCAGGAATTATAAGTGACGACAATGTGAAAGACTATTTGTATAGAGCATAATGAAGAAAAAACAAGTAATCATGAATGCTGGATTTGAATATATAACTAACATAGTTTTAACTCTTAAATAAGTTAGTTTTTTGTGAAGTGATATGTAGCTTAAAGTGTAGACATATTTTGTTAATCACTTTTGTTTTGAATTTTTTTTGCAGCCAGCATTGCGTACGGTTATCAATATGACAGAATTGCTGAAGTACCATACAAATCATTTCAGTGTACGTCATGCAGTAAGGCATACAGACGAAAAGAGCATTTGAAACGACATCAGACATTCGAATGTGGAAAAGAACCACAACTTCAGTGTCCTTACTGTCCAAAACGATCAACGTATAAATCTTCTCTCAGAGCGCATATAGTAAACAAACATAAAATCAATTGTGTTTTTGATTGATGAAAATCAAATTTCAACAAAATGGAAACATGGATGATTAATCAAAAGTGTCTAAACCGGCCATTCCATATACTGTTGTGTTTGTAAGATTTTGAATAGTTTTCTGTTAATAAATAAAAAGGTTCAGTATAATCTAGAAGTGTTCATTTTATTAATTAAATGTCGATGACCTGTAACCATCTGTGATAAATAAATATTACTTCGAATATCTATTTAAAGTATCTTTGGTATTTATGTTTTTATATGTCTTTTATAAATTGTAGACGATGATGATATTTATTTTATTTTAATAATTAATGAAGTTGAATCTACTTTTGCTTTTAATGAATGATCTTATTTTTGTGTTATTTGGCTCCATTTTTGTACAATCAACACTGACACAAAGCTAACCCTTTCACATCTGTGTGACAAGATTTTATTAAAAATCAGTACGGTAGTGCATAGATTATCCGAACATCCATTAACCGAATGATCTATTATCCGAACTCAATAAAAAGTACAATTATGTACTGTACTGTACAGTAATGTATTGGACACGTGTAGGCGCATTGGATATTTATTGAACATAAAAATAGTAAACTATAAATTATTTCAGTACTGTACAGTAAAAAATAACTGCTGTAGCTATAAATAAACACTGTAGCTACGCAGCCTTACAATTGATAAACACTTACATCAACAAACTTCGATAAGCACATTTACAATATGGAAGTCTCTGTCACTGAATGTCTGTTTTTAAATTATTTTATAGTACAGTGTTTGTCATTACACTCTAATTTTGTTTAAATTAACTCTTAGTTTTTATTAATTATACTCAGTTTCAATTCAAATTTTTAGCCTTAGTAATACATTACAGTACAGTATACGGGTTGCTGTAGTTATATATTAGTATGATTTTGTAATAAAAACCTTTGTTTCTGTAAAGGGAAATAATGTTTTCAATTTATGATCTATTATCCAAAATATCGATTATCTGAACGGGCCCTCATCCTGAGAGGTTCAGATAATTGATGCTCTACTGTAATTCCATAATTGTTGGCCTCCAGACATGCTTTCAGAAGTTACTGAAGAACTGGGACAACTCTTAATACCAGACTTCTGCTAGCTAATCAATACTTCCTGTGCTTTGTATTTAGTTTACAGATCTACAATGTAGAGTAATATTAATCTAATCAACACTTTATATGTTACTAACAAACAAACAAAATCTGTCTTCCTGTGAGCAAGTCAATTTCAAATATTTATATTTGAATATTGTTAACACTAAAATTTTTGTGCGTACCTGACAACTTGATAGTAGATGGGAATCCTGTAACACAGTGTTTGAGAATCGGTGATTTAATCCATGTGATTTTCAAGTACGGAAGAGCATTTAACATTTTTTGTAGCGTGCTTTTTACTTCTTCAGTTAATGGTGTCACCTACATGCCGCCCCAGAGTCCAGCTGGACTCTGTAAAGTCAGTCTACCATATATGGTCCCAAAGAGAACTATCGTGCAGCAGGAGAACCTACATAAGTTATACAGGCAGCTGCATCAGTTGTTCAGTACATAGTACAACAAAAAATATATATATTCAGTACATAGTCCACATGGCATGAAAATGGTTTTTTATAAGCACTTTTACATTGCTTGGTCGTTTAAATCAATGTACAAGGGTGGTCTGAAAAGTTCTCAGCATAACAATGAAAAAACAAATTTATAATTTCAAAAATATTTTTATTTTTCAACATAATCTCCTGCTACTGTAACACATTTATTCCAACGATGTCTAATGCCACTATCCCATCCCTGAAGTGGTTTTCTGTAAGGTCTGCAAAATATCCCTCTACAGCTGAAATCATCTCTTGATCTGATGAAACACACCTTTCATTTGAACACATCACACAACACAAACATGACAACGATCTTTCAAACAGCAACATTGTCTCCAAAAACATAGCTGATAGTGCTCCTAGGCAGCTGCCTCTGATAAAGCTTGCAGTGAGCAGAACTATAAGGTAAAAATCTTTATCTAAAACACTAGTGTTCTTCACCAGAACAGTGTTACTCAGACAGAGATATCTGGACACATCATGTACAACAAAACCCCAAGAAAAAAGGCACAATAGTTTTTCACTGAGCAGCTACATTGTGTAAAATTTTTCTATACTAAGGATGATCAATATTATTGGGTTTTCAGGTTTTTTTGTAGTTTCTCGACTCATATAGCACAATAATTTTGTATAACCATACACTTATATTCAAACACATGGCAACAGTCTATTATTTATTACATTGTACAGCTTTTAAGGGCAGTAGGTTGAAGGATGTGGAAGCATGATGCACAAGAATTTGATTCACCTGTAGATCTCGTCCAAACCATAGTTGAAACCTACTTATTATTAACAGCTTACGTTATCATTTGTTTTTACCATTCTGTTTTCAGACCAGAATCTAGTAGGAGGTAGACAGGGTTACTATCTGACACTAAAAAAGTTTTTTAGAATATGAATATTTAAAAATGAATACATATGACTTCAGCAGCAAACAGTACATTTATCACATAAATAAACAATAATTATTTTAAAAAACACCATTGATGCTGAGTAATAACCTGTCACAATTGATTTTTCTTCTTCTTTCAGACAGTAAGTCATAGTGGAATATAGCAGATAATTTTAATTTAAAATATCGGTATGGAGAACCATACATGACTTCCATGTTCTAAGATTTATATTTAAAATCATATATTAAATATATATGAAATATTTCCATAGAAACTACGTCTTTCTACTTATTGCTTCAGCATTAACCACAGTACTGTGGTCACTAACGTATACCACCTCACGTTTTCGCACTCAATTTTCACTGATGATGGCAGTCGATGGCACTGCCGAAAAGTCTGGTTTTACAGAAAACATTGGACTACGGCTAAACAGCCCGGAAAGCAATTTTAACAAAAAACTACTTCTTTGTAGCCGATAACGTAGAACACGTATAAAAAATTCTCCCCTCCCCGTTCAACTATAATTTTTAGTAATAGAAAATTACCCCCACCCCGTTCACCTAACCTCTTCATTTATAGATATTTCATCTACGTTTCTACAGTGGATTATTATGAGCTTCTTATCAGGATACTTTATTTATAAAAATTAAGTACTTTACTCTTGTTAAATCCTAAAATGTTTCAGGTAAACTACCCCTTTCTCTTAACCGATCTTCTCCAAAATCAATAGACCTTCAGTCCTCTACAATTCAGGGATGCATCCAAAAAAAATATTTGATTCTGTTTGAATGTGCGGCAGTTATCGTTCGTCATGGAAACATTTCTCTTGTTACAACTTAAAATGTTGCAGGTAAACTACCCCTTTCCCTTAACCGATCTTCACCAAAATCAACAGACATTGAATTCTCTTTAGTTCAAAAAGGTATGCAAAAACGTAGTTGATTCTGTTTGAATTTACGGCAGTTATCGTTCGTCATATAAAAAATAACCCTTGTTAAAACATAAAATGTTGCGGGTAAACTACCCCTTTCCCTTAACCGATCTTCACCAACACCAATAGGTATTGAGAACTCTACAATACATGGCTGTATGCAAAACATCATTTGATTCTGTTTGAATTTGCGGCTGTTATCGTTTGCCATAGAAAAAAATTACCCTTGATAAAAAAACGTTGCAGGTAAACTACCCCTTTCCCTTAACAGATCTTCACCAAAACAACAGACCTTGAGAACTCTACAAATTAGGGCTTTATCCAAATAATCATTTGATTCTGTTTGAATTTGCGGCTGTTATCGTTTGCCATAGAAAATACCCTTGTTACAACATAAAACGTTGCAGGTAAACTACCCCTTTCCCTTAACCGATCTTCAACAAAATCAACAGACCTTGAATTCTGTATAATTCAAAAAGGTATGCAGAAGAGTAGTTGATTCTGTTTTAATGTACGGCAGTTATCGTTCGTCATAATAAAATTTACCCTTGTTAAAACATAAAATGTTGCAGGTGAACTACCCTATTCCCTTAACCGATCTTCACCAAAACCAACAAGTCTTGAGAACTCTACAATTCAGGGCTGTATGCAAAATATTATTTGATTATGTTTGAATTTGCGGCTGTTATCGTTTGCCATAAAAAATACCCTTGTTAAAACAAAAAACGTGGGAGGTAAACTACCCCTTTCCCTTAACCGATCTTCACCAAAATCAATAGGTCTTGAGAACTCTACAATTCAGGGCTGTATGCAAAATATTATTTGATTGTGTTTGAATTTGCGGCTCTTATCGTTTGCGATAGAAAATACCCTTTTCAAACATAAAACGTTGCCGGTAAACTACCCCTTCCCCTTAACCGATCTTCACCAAAAACAATAGGTCTTGAGAACTCTATAATTCAGCGCAGTATGCAAAAAAGTATTTGATTGTGTTTGAATTTGCGGCTGTTATTGTTTGCCATAGAAACAAATTACCCTTGGTTAAAAAAAAATATCGGTATGGAGAACTATACATGACTTCCATATTCTAAGATTTATATTTAAAATCATTTTCGAAGTGAAATATTACCATAGAAACTACTTCTTTCTACTTACTGCTTCAGCCTTAACCACAGTACTGTGGTCACTAACGTATACCACCTCACGTTATAGCACTCGATTTTCACTGATGATGGAAGTCGATGGCATTGCCGAAACGTCTGGTTTTGTAGAAAACATTGGACTACGGCCAAATATCCCGGGAAGGAATTTTAACAAAAACTACTTCTTTGTTGCCGATAACGTTGTACACATATATATAAAAAATATGCATAAAATTAATGGCTTGTATAAGTTAATGATTGATCTCCATTAAGTAGTGCTCAAGTTTCCAAAGTTTTAATATTATGATGTCCGTTATTAAAACATCAGAGCAGGTTTAGTGTGTATGAGGGTACACCGTGGACAAAAACTTTCAACATTTCCTATTGAGGGTTGCTTAGAGTAAAGCTGCGAATCTACAGTGTACGTTTCACAGAACAAACACGCGGAAAAGAAGGAGCGCTCCGAAGTCACTCATGGACCCTCAGCATCTTGCAGAGGGTTCATTCCCTAAAGACGAAAAGTCTGTCTATGAATCGTTCCTCTGTAAACACGTGCAGTTACACTGCCCAGCGATCCACAGGAAGCAAATCACTATCCACGCTGGACACTTTTTCGGCTTGCAGGCGTTATGTTGGTATGGGTTTCGGCACTTTCCATTTAAAAAGCGTGCAAATGTAAGAAAATAAACATGAATGAGGCCAGAAATAACGCGAATTTTGTGTGTGTGTGTGTGTGTGTGTGTGTGTGTGTGTGTGTGTGTGTGTGTGTGTGTGTGTGTGTGTGTGTGTGTCTTCCCTGCCTTTTTATTGCGGTAGTCATAATAATAAAATGGAAACGTAAACATTACATAACTGAGATATGCTTGCCTGCCACGAACGATATATTTTCTCTCATACATGATTTACATTAAAAAGAAAAAATTATAATTTTATTGCCTGGCAACAAAATTATTTTATTTTTAACAATTACCATTGCCTGAAAAAGTTTAAATGAATTTTCAAGTACTTTACTGTTGTTAAAACGTAAAAGGTTGCAGGTAAACTACCACTTCCCCTTAACCGATCTTGACCAAAAACAATAGGTCTTGAGAACTCCATAATTCAGGGCTGTATGCGAAACATTATTTGATTCTGTTTGAATTTGCGGCTGTTATAGTTTGTAAAAAAAAAAAATTACCCTTGATAAAAAAAACCGTTGCAGGTAAACTACCCCTTTCCCTCAACCGATCTTCACCAAAAACAATAGGTCGTGAGTACTCTACAAATCAGGACTGTACGCAAAAAATTATTTGATTCTGTTTGAATTTGCGGCTGTTATCGTTTGCCATAGAAAAAAAGTCTACAGACAGACATACACACATACCACACACACGCAGACACTTTTCGAAAAACGACTTTTTTTCATGTTTTGAGTGTAGTACAATCAGAATCTGCAATAATCTCGAACACGATTTTTTTTTGCCATCACCATACTTCCATTTCCTTAAGGAACATGGAAGTAAATAAACATGAGTGAGGCCAGAAATAACGCGAATTGTGTGTGTGTGTGTGTGTGTGTGTGTGTGTGTGTGTGTGTGTGTGTGTGTGTGTGTGTGTGTGTGTGTGTGTGTGTGTCTTCCCTGCCTTTTTATTGCTGTAGTCATAATAATAAAATGGAAACGTAAACATTACATAATGAGATATGCTTACCTGCCACGAACGATATATTATTTTATACATGTACGAGGTGTGTTCAAAAAAAGACCGAACTATTTGTGTAGCACGTCAAGTAGCGCATAGAGCGAGCTGCAGAATTAAGTGCTGCTAGCGACAGATTTTGACGCCTGAATGCCGTTTTCTCTGTTCCGTCACGATCTTCAGTCTTCGAGCTACACGCGCTGTAGTGGGCACGGGCACACACCGTCCGGCGGATTTATAACGAAGTGAGAATGAAGATCTTAACACAACGTGTGTGTATAAAATTTTTCTGCTGACTTCGTAAAATCTTTACAGAGCTATTTCCGTTGTCTTCCAAAGTTTTCATTACCATTTGCATTGGTACGCAGTTGTTGACCGATTTCAAAACGGGTCTCTTCTGATCGTCGTCAACAAACACAGTAAGAATTTTTCAGTGATACGATACATTTAAATTTTTCTATCAAAATTTAATTTTACGATCTTAAATGGATTCTGTCAGAAAGTATCGGCATTTAAACGATGATTTACAATTACCACATCACGAGCTGTCTTCCCATGATCTTCGATATCGCTTTGATCTGCACTGACCATTGTTTTTCCCTCTTTAAAAATTCTTAAACTAATCGTTCGCCTCACGCAGGCTTCCGCATATGCTTAATTGAAAACCAGAATGTCTCTGAAAAGTTTTAACCTAGTTTTGCTGCAAAATTTCATACGCACACGTTGTTCTCGCGGTATTTCTTAATCGCTTTGTCACTAATCCGCCGGCCAGCGTGTGCACGCCCCACTCAATGTGATATACCTCAAAGACTACTGCTAATAGCGGAACACAATAAGTGGTAGTTTGTTGTCAAAAACTATCGCTAGGTGCGCGCAAAGTCGCGGCGCGTCGTTTGTGCGGATTGATGTGTTACTCAAAAAGTTTGGCCTTTTTATGAACACACCTCGTATATTAACTCATACATAATTTACACTAAAATGAAAAAATGATAATTTTATTGCCTGGCAACAAAATTATTTTATTTTTAACAATTACCATTGTTTGAAAAAGTTTAAATTCATTTTCAAGTACTTTACTGTTGTTAAAACGTAAAAGGTTGCAGGTAAACTACCCCTTCCCCTTAACCGATCTTCACCAAAATCGAAAATCCTTGAGATCTCTACAATTCAGGGACGTATGCAAAAAATTATTTGATTCTGTTTGAATTTGCGGCTGTTATCGTTTGCCATAGAAAATACGCTTGATAAAAAAACGTTGCAGGTAAACTACCCCTTCCCCTTAACCGATCTTCACCAAAAACAATAGGTCTTGAGTACTCTACAAATCATGTCTGTATGCAAAAAAATATTTGATTCTGTTTGAATTTGCGGCTGTTATCGTTTGCCATAGGAAATACCCTTGTTAAAACATAAAACGTTACAGGTCAACTACCCCTTTCCCTTAACCGATCTTCACCAAAAACAATAGGTCTTGAGAACTCTACAATTCAGGGCTGTATGCGAAACATTATTTGATTCTGTTTGAATTTGCGGCTGTTATCGTTTGCCAAAAAAAAAATTTCCCTTGATAAAAAAAACCGTTGCAGGTAAACTACCCCTTTCCCTCAACCGATCTTCACCAAAAACAATAGGTCATGAGTACTCTACAAATCAGAGCTGTATGCAAAAAATTATTTGATTCTGTTTGAATTTGCGGCTGTTATCGTTTGCCATAGGAAAAAAATCTACAGACAGACACACACACTGACACTTTTCGAAAATATCGGTATGGAGAACCATACATGACTTCCATATTCTAAGATTTATATTTAAAATCATTTTCAGCCAAACAGCCAGGCTGTGTCTTACCTGCCTTTTTATTGCTGTATTAAATGAAAAATATTATATTACATTAAAATGAAAAAATTATAATTTTATTGCCTGGCAACAAAATTATTTTATTTTTAACAATTACCATTGTTTCAAAAAGTTTAAATAAATTTTCAAGTACTTTACTCTTGTTAAAACGTAAAAGGTTGCAGGTAAACTACCCCTTCCCCTTAACCGATCTTCACCAAAATCGAAAGTCATTGAGACCTCTACAATTCAGGGACGTATGCAAATATTATTTGATTCTGTTTGAATTTGCGGCTGTTATCGTTTGCCATAGAAAATACCCTTGTTAAAAAAACGTTGCAGGTAAACTAACCCTTTCCCTTAACCGATCTTCACCAAAACCAACAAGTCTTGAGAACTCTACAAATCAGGGCTGTATGCAAAACATTATTTGATTCTGTTTGAATTTGCGGCTGTTATCGTTTGCCATAAAAAATACCCTTGTTAAAACAAAAAACGTGGGAGGTAAACTACCCCTTTCCCTTAACCGATCTTCACCAAAATCAATAGGTCTTGAGAACTCTACAATTCAGGGCTGTATGCAAAATATTATTTGATTGTGTTTGAATTTGCGGCTCTTATCGTTTGCGATAGAAAATACCCTTTTCAAACATAAAACGTTGCCGGTAAACTACCCCTTCCCCTTAACCGATCTTCACCAAAAACAATAGGTCTTGAGAACTCTACAATTCAGGGCTGTATGCAAAATATTATTTGATTGTGTTTGAATTTGCGGCTCTTATCGTTTGCGATAGAAAATACCCTTTTCAAACATAAAACGTTGCCGGTAAACTACCCCTTCCCCTTAACCGATCTTCACCAAAAACAATAGGTCTTGAGAACTCTATAATTCAGGGCAGTATGCAAAAAAGTATTTGATTGTGTTTGAATTTGCGGCTGTTATTGTTTGCCATAGAAACAAATTACCCTTGGTTAAAAAAAAATATCGGTATGGAGAACTATACATGACTTCCATATTCTAAGATTTATATTTAAAATCATTTTCGAAATGAAATATTACCATAGAAACTACTTCTTTCTACTTACTGCTTCAGCCTTAACCACAGTACTGTGGTCACTAACGTATACCACCTCACGTTATAGCACTCGATTTTCACTGATGATGGAAGTCGATGGCATTGCCGAAACGTCTGGTTTTGTAGAAAACATTGGACTACGGCCAAATATCCCGGGAAGGAATTTTAACAAAAACTACTTCTTTGTTGCCGATAACGTTGTACACATATATATAAAAAATATGCATAAAATTAATGGCTTGTATAAGTTAATGATTGATCTCCATTAAGTAGTGCTCAAGTTTCCAAAGTTTTAATATTATGATGTCCGTAATTAAAACATCAGAGCAGGTTTAGTGTGTATGAGGGTACACCGTGGACAAAAACTTTCAACATTTCCTATTGAGGGTTGCTTAGAGTAAAGCTGCGAATCTACAGTGTACGTTTCACAGAACAAACACGCGGAAAAGAAGGAGCGCTCCGAAGTCACTCATGGACCCTCAGCATCTTGCAGAGGGTTCATTCCCTAAAGACGAAAAGTCTGTCTATGAATCGTTCCTCTGTAAACACGTGCAGTTACACTGCCCAGCGATCCACAGGAAGCAAATCACTATCCACGCTGGACACTTTTTCGGCTTGCAGGCGTTATGTTGGTATGGGTTTCGGCACTTTCCATTTAAAAAGCGTGCAAATGTAAGAAAATAAACATGAATGAGGCCAGAAATAACGCGAATTTTGTGTGTGTGTGTGTGTGTGTGTGTGTGTGTGTGTGTCTTCCCTGCCTTTTTATTGCGATAGTCATAATAATAAAATGGAAACGTAAACATTACATAACTGAGATATGCTTGCCTGCCACGAACGATATATTTTCTCTCGTACATGATTTACATTAAAAAGAAAAAATTATAATTTTATTGCCTGGCAACAAAATTATTTTATTTTTAACAATTACCATTGCCTGAAAAAGTTTAAATGAATTTTCAAGTACTTTACTGTTGTTAAAACGTAAAAGGTTGCAGGTAAACTACCACTTCCCCTTAACCGATCTTCACCAAAATCAAAAGGCCTTGAGTTCTCTACAATTCAGGGGTGTATGCAAAAAATTATTTGATTCTGTTTGAATATGCGGCAGTTATCGTTCGTCATAGAAAAAATTAGCCTTGTTAAAACATAAAACGTTGCAGATAAACTACCCCTTTCCCTTAACCGATCTTCACCAAAAACAATAGGTCTTGAGAACTCCATAATTCAGGGCTGTATGCGAAACATTATTTGATTCTGTTTGAATTTGCGGCTGTTATAGTTTGTAAAAAAAAAAATTACCCTTGATAAAAAAAACCGTTGCAGGTAAACTACCCCTTTCCCTCAACCGATCTTCACCAAAAACAATAGGTCGTGAGTACTCTACAAATCAGGACTGTACGCAAAAAATTATTTGATTCTGTTTGAATTTGCGGCTGTTATCGTTTGCCATAGAAAAAAAGTCTACAGACAGACATACACACATACCACACACACGCAGACACTTTTCGAAAATATCGGTATGGAGAACCATACATGACTTCCATATTCTAAGATTTATATTTAAAATCATTTTCAGCCAAACAGCCAGGCTGTCTTACCTGCCTTTTTATTGCTGTATTAAATGAAAAATATTATATTACATTAAAATGAAAAAATCATTTTTGAAATAAAATATTTTCATAGAACCTACTAACGCTGGGGAAATCTGAGGAGCCAATCAGAGTTGGGCCTATCTGCTGAATTTGGGCCTACGTCACTCTGCTGAATTTGGTGGAAAGCCCTGTCACAGTCGTCAAAGTATCAGCCTTGACAGGCGCCTCTTTTTCTGCAAAATGGGAGAGGCTTGAGATGGAGTGAGTGACATGGTCCCCACCTCAATGAAGAACCCATTGTTTTATAAAAATATCGGTATGGAGAACCATACATGACTTCCATATTCTAAGATTTATATTTAAAATCATTTTCAGCCAAACAGCCAGGCTGTGTCTTACCTGCCTTTTTATTGCTGTATTAAATGAAAAATATTATATTACATTAAAATGAAAAAATTATAATTTTATTGCCTGGCAACAAAATTATTTTATTTTTAACAATTACCATTGTTTCAAAAAGTTTAAATAAATTTTCAAGTACTTTACTCTTGTTAAAACGTAAAAGGTTGCAGGTAAACTAGCCCTTCCCCTTAACCGATCTTCACCAAAATCGAAAGTCATTGAGACCTCTACAATTCAGGGACGTATGCAAACAATTATTTGATTCTGTTTGAATTTGCGGCTGTTATCGTTTGCCATAGAAAATACGCTTGAAAAAAAAAACGTTGCCGGTAAACTACCCCTTCCCCTTAACCGATCTTCACCAAAAACAATAGGTCTTGAGTACTCTACAAATCAGGGGTGTATGCAAAACATTATTTGATTCTGTTTGAATTTGCGGCTGTTATCGTTTGCCATAGAAAATACCCTTTTTAAAAAAACGTTGCTGGTAAACTACCCCTTTCCCTCAACCGATCTTCACCAAAAACAATAGGTCTTGAGAACTCTACAATTTAGGGCTGTATGCAAATAATTTTTTGATTCTGTTTGAATTGGCGGCTGTTATCGTTTGCCATAGGAAATACCCTTGTTAAAACATAAAACGTTACAGGTAAACTACCCCTTTCCCTTAACCGATCTTCACCAAAAACAATAGGTCTTGAGTACTCTACAAATCAGGGCTGTATGCAAAACATTATTTGATTCTGTTTGAATTTGCGGCTGTTATCGTTTGCCATAGAAAATACCCTTGTTAAAAAAACGTTGCAGGTAAACTACCCCTTTCCCTCAACCGAACTTCACCAAAAACAATAGGTCTTGAGAACTCTACAATTTAGGGTTGTATGCAAATAATCTTTTGATTCTGTTTGAATTTGCGGCTGTTATCGTTTGCCATAGGAAATACCCTTGTTAAAACATAAAACGTTACAGGTAAACTACCCCTTTCCCTTAACCGATCTTCACCAAAATCAACAGATCTTGAGAACTCTACAATTCAGGGCTGTATGCGAAACATTATTTGATTCTGTTTGAAGTTGCGGCTGTTATCGTTTGCCAAACAAACAAAATTACCCTTGCTAAAAAAAAACCGTTGCAGGTAAACTACCCCTTTCCCTCAACCGATCTTCACCAAAAACAATAGGTCGCGAGTACTCTGCAAATCAGGGCTGCATGCAAAAAATTATTTGATTCTGTTTGAATTTGCGGCAGTTATCGTTTGCCATAGAAAAAAAATCTACAGACAGACAGACAGACAGACAGACAGACACACACACAGACACTTTTCGGAAAACGACTTTTTTTCATGTTTTGAGTGTAGTAGAATCAGAATCTGCAATAATCTCGAACACGATTTTTTTTGCCATCACCATACCATTCCTTAAGGAATATGGAAGTAAATATCGGTATGGAGAACCATACATGACTTCCATATTCTAAGATTTATATTTAAAATCATTTTCAGCCAAACAGCCAGGCTGTGTCTTACCTGCCTTTTTATTGCTGTATTAAATGAAAAATATTATATTACATTAAAATTAAAAAATTATAATTTTATTGCCTGGCAACAAAATTATTTTATTTTTAACAATTACCATTGTTTCAAAAAGTTTAAATAAATTTTCAAGTACTTTACTCTTGTTAAAACGTAAAAGGTTGCAGGTAAACTACCCCTTCCCCTTAACCGATCTTCACCAAAATCGAAAGTCATTGAGACCTCTACAATTCAGGGACGTATGCAAAAAATTATTTGATTCTGTTTGAATTTGCGGCTGTTATCGTTTGCCATAGAAAATACGCTTGATAAAAAAACGTTGCAGGTAAACTACCCCTTCCCCTTAACCGATCTTCACCAAAAACAATAGGTCTTGAGTACTCTACAAATCAGGGCTGTATGCAAAACATTATTTGATTCTGTTTGAATTTGCGGCTGTTATCGTTTGCCATAGAAAATAAAACGTAAAAGGTTGCAGGTAAACTACCCCTTCCCCTTAACCGATCTTCACCAAAAACAATAGGTCTTGAGTACTCTACAAATCAGGGCTGTATGCAAAAAATTATTTGATTCTGTTTGAATTTGCGGCAGTTGTTTGCCATAGAAAATACGCATGATAAAAAACGTTGCTGGTAAACTACCCCTTCCCCTCAACCGATCTTCACCAAAAACAATAGGTCTTGAGTACTCTACAAATCAGGGCTGTATGCAGAAAATTATTTGATTCTGTTTGAATTTGCGGCTGTTATCGTTTGCCATAGAAAATACCCTTGCTAAAAAAACGTTGTAGGTAAACTACCCCTTTCCCTTAACCGATCTTCACCAAAAACAAAAGGTATTGAGAACTCTACAATTTAGGGCTGTATGCAAATAATCTTTTCATTCTGTTTGAATTTGCGGCTGTTATCGTTTGCCATAGGAAATACCCTTGTTAAAACATAAAACGTTACAGGTAAACTACCCCTTTCCCTTAACCGATCTTCACCAAAAACAATAGGTCTTGAGAACTCTACAATTCAGGGCTGTATGCGAAACATTATTTGATTCTGTTTGAATTTGCGGCTGTTATCGTTTGCCAAACAAACAAAATTACCCTTGCTAAAAAAAAACCGTTGCAGGTAAACTACCCCTTTCCCTCAACCGATCTTCACCAAAAACAATAGGTCGCGAGAACTCTGCAAAACCGGGCTGTATGCAAAAAATTATTTGATTCTGTTTGAATTTGCGGCAGTTATCGTTTGCCATAGAAAAAAAATCTACAGACAGACAGACAGACAGACACACAGACAGACACACAGACACTTTTCGGAAAACGACTTTTTTTCATGTTTTGAGTGTAGTAGAATCAGAATCTGCAATAATCTCGAACACGATTTTTTTTGCCATCACCATACTTCCATTCCTTAAGGAATATGGAAGTAATATATTTAAATTTTGAAAACTGAAAATTCTTTTCTTGTTATAAATATTTATATTTTATAATCAAAATGACTTTATTTTTGTTACCTGGCAACAAAATTATTTTATTTTCAACAATTACCATTGTTTCAAAAAGTTTAAATAAATTTTCAAGTACTTTACTCTTGTTAAAACGTAAATGGTTGCAGGTAAACTACCCCTTCCCCTTAACCGATCTTCACCAAAATCGAAAGTCCTTGAGAACTCTACAATTCAGGGATGTATGCAAAACATTATTTGATTCTGTTTGAATTTGCGGCAGTTATCGTTTGCCATAGAAAAAAAAAATGTTGCAGGTAAACTACCCCTTCCCCTCAACCGATCTTCACCAAAAACAATAGGTCTTGAGTACTCTACATATCAGGGCTGTATGCAGAAAATTATTTGATTCTGTTTGAACTTGCGGCTGTTATCGTTTGCCATAGAAAATACCCTTGTTAAAAAAACGTTGTAGGTAAACTACCCCTTCCCCTTAACCGATCTTCACCAAAATCGAAAGTCCTTGAGAACTCTACAATTCAGGGATGTATGCAAAACATTATTTGATTCTGTTTGAATTTGCGGCAGTTATCGTTTGCCATAGAAAAAAAAAATGTTGCAGGTAAACTACCCCTTCCCCTCAACCGATCTTCACCAAAAACAATAGGTCTTGAGTACTCTACATATCAGGGCTGTATGCAGAAAATTATTTGATTCTGTTTGAACTTGCGGCTGTTATCGTTTGCCATAGAAAATACCCTTGTTAAAAAAACGTTGTAGGTAAACTACCCCTTTCCCTTAACCGATCTTCACCAAAAACAATAGGTCTTGAGAAGTCTACAATTTAGGGCTGTATGCAAATAAACTTTTGATTCTGTTTGAATTTGCGGCTGTTATCGTTTGCCATAGGAAATACCCTTGTTAAAACATAAAACGTTACAGGTAAACTACCCCTTTCCCTTAACCGATCTTCACCAAAAACAATAGGTCTTGAGAACTCTACAATTCAGGGCTGTATGCGAAACATTATTTGATTCTGTTTGAATTTGCGGCTGTTATCGTTTGCCAAAAAAAAAATTTCCCTTGATAAAAAAAAACCGTTGCAGGTAAACTACCCCTTTCCCTCAACCGATCTTCACCAAAAACAATAGGTCGTGAGTACTCTACAAATCAGGGCTGTATGCAAAAAATTATTTGATTCTGTTTGAATTTGCGGCAGTTATCGTTTGCCATAGAAAAAAAATCTAAGACAGATAGACACACAGACACTTTTCGGAAAACGACTTTTTTTCATGTTTTGAGTGTAGTAGAATCAGAATCTGCAATAATCTCGAACACGATTTTTTTTTGCCATCACCATACTTCCATTCCTTAAGGAATATGGAAGTAAAACGACTTTTTTTCATGTTTTGAGTGTAGTACAATCAGAATCTGCAATAATCTCGAACACGATTTTTTTTTGCCGTCACCATACTTCCATTTCCTTAAGGAACATGGAAGTAAATAAACATGAGTGAGGCCAGAAATAACGCGAATTTTGTGTGTGTGTGTGTGTGTCTTCCCTGCCTTTTTATTGCTGTAGTCATAATAATAAAATGGAAACGTAAACATTACATAATGAGATATGCTTACCTGCCACGAACGATATATTATTTTATACATGTACGAGGTGTGTTCAAAAAAAGACCGAACTATTTGTGTAGCACGTCAAGTAGCGCATAGAGCGAGCTGCAGAATTAAGTGCTGCTAGCGACAGATTTTGACGCCTGAATGCCGTTTTCTCTGTTCCGTCACGATCTTCAGTCTTCGAGCTACACGCGCTGTAGTGGGCACGGGCACACACCGTCCGGCGGATTTATAACGAAGTGAGAATGAAGATCTTAACACAACGTGTGTGTATAAAATTTTTCTGCTGACTTCGTAAAATCTTTACAGAGCTATTTCCGTTGTCTTCCAAAGTTTTCATTACCATTTGCATTGGTACGCAGTTGTTGACCGATTTCAAAACGGGTCTCTTCTGATCGTCGTCAACAAACACAGTAAGAATTTTTCAGTGATACGATACATTTAAATTTTTCTATCAAAATTTAATTTTACGATCTTAAATGGATTCTGTCAGAAAGTATCGGCATTTAAACGATGATTTACAATTACCACATCACGAGCTGTCTTCCCATGATCTTCGATATCGCTTTGATCTGCACTGACCATTGTTTTTCCCTCTTTAAAAATTCTTAAACTAATCGTTCGCCTCACGCAGGCTTCCGCATATGCTTAATTGAAAACCAGAATGTCTCTGAAAAGTTTTAACCTAGTTTTGCTGCAAAATTTCATACGCACACGTTGTTCTCGCGGTATTTCTTAATCGCTTTGTCACTAATCCGCCGGCCAGCGTGTGCACGCCCCACTCAATGTGATATACCTCAAAGACTACTGCTAATAGCGGAACACAATAAGTGGTAGTTTGTTGTCAAAAACTATCGCTAGGTGCGCGCAAAGTCGCGGCGCGTCGTTTGTGCGGATTGATGTGTTACTCAAAAAGTTTGGCCTTTTTATGAACACACCTCGTATATTAACTCATACATAATTTACACTAAAATGAAAAAATGATAATTTTATTGCCTGGCAACAAAATTATTTTATTTTTAACAATTACCATTGTTTGAAAAAGTTTAAATTCATTTTCAAGTACTTTACTGTTGTTAAAACGTAAAAGGTTGCAGGTAAACTACCCCTTCCCCTTAACCGATCTTCACCAAAATCGAAAATCCTTGAGATCTCTACAATTCAGGGACGTATGCAAAAAATTATTTGATTCTGTTTGAATTTGCGGCTGTTATCGTTTGCCATAGAAAATACGCTTGATAAAAAAACGTTGCAGGTAAACTACCCCTTCCCCTTAACCGATCTTCACCAAAAACAATAGGTCTTGAGTACTCTACAAATCATGTCTGTATGCAAAAAAATATTTGATTCTGTTTGAATTTGCGGCTGTTATCGTTTGCCATAGGAAATACCCTTGTTAAAACATAAAACGTTACAGGTCAACTACCCCTTTCCCTTAACCGATCTTCACCAAAAACAATAGGTCTTGAGAACTCTACAATTCAGGGCTGTATGCGAAACATTATTTGATTCTGTTTGAATTTGCGGCTGTTATCGTTTGCCAAAAAAAAAATTTCCCTTGATAAAAAAAACCGTTGCAGGTAAACTACCCCTTTCCCTCAACCGATCTTCACCAAAAACAATAGGTCATGAGTACTCTACAAATCAGAGCTGTATGCAAAAAATTATTTGATTCTGTTTGAATTTGCGGCTGTTATCGTTTGCCATAGGAAAAAAATCTACAGACAGACACACACACTGACACTTTTCGAAAATATCGGTATGGAGAACCATACATGACTTCCATATTCTAAGATTTATATTTAAAATCATTTTCAGCCAAACAGCCAGGCTGTGTCTTACCTGCCTTTTTATTGCTGTATTAAATGAAAAATATTATATTACATTAAAATGAAAAAATTATAATTTTATTGCCTGGCAACAAAATTATTTTATTTTTAACAATTACCATTGTTTCAAAAAGTTTAAATAAATTTTCAAGTACTTTACTCTTGTTAAAACGTAAAAGGTTGCAGGTAAACTACCCCTTCCCCTTAACCGATCTTCACCAAAATCGAAAGTCATTGAGACCTCTACAATTCAGGGACGTATGCAAATATTATTTGATTCTGTTTGAATTTGCGGCTGTTATCGTTTGCCATAGAAAATACCCTTGTTAAAAAAACGTTGCAGGTAAACTAACCCTTTCCCTTAACCGATCTTCACCAAAACCAACAAGTCTTGAGAACTCTACAAATCAGGGCTGTATGCAAAACATTATTTGATTCTGTTTGAATTTGCGGCTGTTATCGTTTGCCATAAAAAATACCCTTGTTAAAACAAAAAACGTGGGAGGTAAACTACCCCTTTCCCTTAACCGATCTTCACCAAAATCAATAGGTCTTGAGAACTCTACAATTCAGGGCTGTATGCAAAATATTATTTGATTGTGTTTGAATTTGCGGCTCTTATCGTTTGCGATAGAAAATACCCTTTTCAAACATAAAACGTTGCCGGTAAACTACCCCTTCCCCTTAACCGATCTTCACCAAAAACAATAGGTCTTGAGAACTCTACAATTCAGGGCTGTATGCAAAATATTATTTGATTGTGTTTGAATTTGCGGCTCTTATCGTTTGCGATAGAAAATACCCTTTTCAAACATAAAACGTTGCCGGTAAACTACCCCTTCCCCTTAACCGATCTTCACCAAAAACAATAGGTCTTGAGAACTCTATAATTCAGGGCAGTATGCAAAAAAGTATTTGATTGTGTTTGAATTTGCGGCTGTTATTGTTTGCCATAGAAACAAATTACCCTTGGTTAAAAAAAAATATCGGTATGGAGAACTATACATGACTTCCATATTCTAAGATTTATATTTAAAATCATTTTCGAAATGAAATATTACCATAGAAACTACTTCTTTCTACTTACTGCTTCAGCCTTAACCACAGTACTGTGGTCACTAACGTATACCACCTCACGTTATAGCACTCGATTTTCACTGATGATGGAAGTCGATGGCATTGCCGAAACGTCTGGTTTTGTAGAAAACATTGGACTACGGCCAAATATCCCGGGAAGGAATTTTAACAAAAACTACTTCTTTGTTGCCGATAACGTTGTACACATATATATAAAAAATATGCATAAAATTAATGGCTTGTATAAGTTAATGATTGATCTCCATTAAGTAGTGCTCAAGTTTCCAAAGTTTTAATATTATGATGTCCGTAATTAAAACATCAGAGCAGGTTTAGTGTGTATGAGGGTACACCGTGGACAAAAACTTTCAACATTTCCTATTGAGGGTTGCTTAGAGTAAAGCTGCGAATCTACAGTGTACGTTTCACAGAACAAACACGCGGAAAAGAAGGAGCGCTCCGAAGTCACTCATGGACCCTCAGCATCTTGCAGAGGGTTCATTCCCTAAAGACGAAAAGTCTGTCTATGAATCGTTCCTCTGTAAACACGTGCAGTTACACTGCCCAGCGATCCACAGGAAGCAAATCACTATCCACGCTGGACACTTTTTCGGCTTGCAGGCGTTATGTTGGTATGGGTTTCGGCACTTTCCATTTAAAAAGCGTGCAAATGTAAGAAAATAAACATGAATGAGGCCAGAAATAACGCGAATTTTGTGTGTGTGTGTGTGTGTGTGTGTGTCTTCCCTGCCTTTTTATTGCGATAGTCATAATAATAAAATGGAAACGTAAACATTACATAACTGAGATATGCTTGCCTGCCACGAACGATATATTTTCTCTCATACATGATTTACATTAAAAAGAAAAAATTATAATTTTATTGCCTGGCAACAAAATTATTTTATTTTTAACAATTACCATTGCCTGAAAAAGTTTAAATGAATTTTCAAGTACTTTACTGTTGTTAAAACGTAAAAGGTTGCAGGTAAACTACCACTTCCCCTTAACCGATCTTCACCAAAATCAAAAGGCCTTGAGTTCTCTACAATTCAGGGGTGTATGCAAAAAATTATTTGATTCTGTTTGAATATGCGGCAGTTATCGTTCGTCATAGAAAAAATTAGCCTTGTTAAAACATAAAACGTTGCAGATAAACTACCCCTTTCCCTTAACCGATCTTCACCAAAAACAATAGGTCTTGAGAACTCCATAATTCAGGGCTGTATGCGAAACATTATTTGATTCTGTTTGAATTTGCGGCTGTTATAGTTTGTAAAAAAAAAAATTACCCTTGATAAAAAAAACCGTTGCAGGTAAACTACCCCTTTCCCTCAACCGATCTTCACCAAAAACAATAGGTCGTGAGTACTCTACAAATCAGGACTGTACGCAAAAAATTATTTGATTCTGTTTGAATTTGCGGCTGTTATCGTTTGCCATAGAAAAAAAGTCTACAGACAGACATACACACATACCACACACACGCAGACACTTTTCGAAAATATCGGTATGGAGAACCATACATGACTTCCATATTCTAAGATTTATATTTAAAATCATTTTCAGCCAAACAGCCAGGCTGTCTTACCTGCCTTTTTATTGCTGTATTAAATGAAAAATATTATATTACATTAAAATGAAAAAATCATTTTTGAAATAAAATATTTTCATAGAACCTACTAACGCTGGGGAAATCTGAGGAGCCAATCAGAGTTGGGCCTATCTGCTGAATTTGGGCCTACGTCACTCTGCTGAATTTGGTGGAAAGCCCTGTCACAGTCGTCAAAGTATCAGCCTTGACAGGCGCCTCTTTTTCTGCAAAATGGGAGAGGCTTGAGATGGAGTGAGTGACATGGTCCCCACCTCAATGAAGAACCCATTGTTTTATAAAAATATCGGTATGGAGAACCATACATGACTTCCATATTCTAAGATTTATATTTAAAATCATTTTCAGCCAAACAGCCAGGCTGTGTCTTACCTGCCTTTTTATTGCTGTATTAAATGAAAAATATTATATTACATTAAAATGAAAAAATTATAATTTTATTGCCTGGCAACAAAATTATTTTATTTTTAACAATTACCATTGTTTCAAAAAGTTTAAATAAATTTTCAAGTACTTTACTCTTGTTAAAACGTAAAAGGTTGCAGGTAAACTAGCCCTTCCCCTTAACCGATCTTCACCAAAATCGAAAGTCATTGAGACCTCTACAATTCAGGGACGTATGCAAACAATTATTTGATTCTGTTTGAATTTGCGGCTGTTATCGTTTGCCATAGAAAATACGCTTGAAAAAAAAAACGTTGCCGGTAAACTACCCCTTCCCCTTAACCGATCTTCACCAAAAACAATAGGTCTTGAGTACTCTACAAATCAGGGGTGTATGCAAAACATTATTTGATTCTGTTTGAATTTGCGGCTGTTATCGTTTGCCATAGAAAATACCCTTTTTAAAAAAACGTTGCTGGTAAACTACCCCTTTCCCTCAACCGATCTTCACCAAAAACAATAGGTCTTGAGAACTCTACAATTTAGGGCTGTATGCAAATAATTTTTTGATTCTGTTTGAATTGGCGGCTGTTATCGTTTGCCATAGGAAATACCCTTGTTAAAACATAAAACGTTACAGGTAAACTACCCCTTTCCCTTAACCGATCTTCACCAAAAACAATAGGTCTTGAGTACTCTACAAATCAGGGCTGTATGCAAAACATTATTTGATTCTGTTTGAATTTGCGGCTGTTATCGTTTGCCATAGAAAATACCCTTGTTAAAAAAACGTTGCAGGTAAACTACCCCTTTCCCTCAACCGAACTTCACCAAAAACAATAGGTCTTGAGAACTCTACAATTTAGGGTTGTATGCAAATAATCTTTTGATTCTGTTTGAATTTGCGGCTGTTATCGTTTGCCATAGGAAATACCCTTGTTAAAACATAAAACGTTACAGGTAAACTACCCCTTTCCCTTAACCGATCTTCACCAAAATCAACAGATCTTGAGAACTCTACAATTCAGGGCTGTATGCGAAACATTATTTGATTCTGTTTGAAGTTGCGGCTGTTATCGTTTGCCAAACAAACAAAATTACCCTTGCTAAAAAAAAACCGTTGCAGGTAAACTACCCCTTTCCCTCAACCGATCTTCACCAAAAACAATAGGTCGCGAGTACTCTGCAAATCAGGGCTGCATGCAAAAAATTATTTGATTCTGTTTGAATTTGCGGCAGTTATCGTTTGCCATAGAAAAAAAATCTACAGACAGACAGACAGACAGACAGACAGACACACACACAGACACTTTTCGGAAAACGACTTTTTTTCATGTTTTGAGTGTAGTAGAATCAGAATCTGCAATAATCTCGAACACGATTTTTTTTGCCATCACCATACCATTCCTTAAGGAATATGGAAGTAAATATCGGTATGGAGAACCATACATGACTTCCATATTCTAAGATTTATATTTAAAATCATTTTCAGCCAAACAGCCAGGCTGTGTCTTACCTGCCTTTTTATTGCTGTATTAAATGAAAAATATTATATTACATTAAAATTAAAAAATTATAATTTTATTGCCTGGCAACAAAATTATTTTATTTTTAACAATTACCATTGTTTCAAAAAGTTTAAATAAATTTTCAAGTACTTTACTCTTGTTAAAACGTAAAAGGTTGCAGGTAAACTACCCCTTCCCCTTAACCGATCTTCACCAAAATCGAAAGTCATTGAGACCTCTACAATTCAGGGACGTATGCAAAAAATTATTTGATTCTGTTTGAATTTGCGGCTGTTATCGTTTGCCATAGAAAATACGCTTGATAAAAAAACGTTGCAGGTAAACTACCCCTTCCCCTTAACCGATCTTCACCAAAAACAATAGGTCTTGAGTACTCTACAAATCAGGGCTGTATGCAAAACATTATTTGATTCTGTTTGAATTTGCGGCTGTTATCGTTTGCCATAGAAAATAAAACGTAAAAGGTTGCAGGTAAACTACCCCTTCCCCTTAACCGATCTTCACCAAAAACAATAGGTCTTGAGTACTCTACAAATCAGGGCTGTATGCAAAAAATTATTTGATTCTGTTTGAATTTGCGGCAGTTGTTTGCCATAGAAAATACGCATGATAAAAAACGTTGCTGGTAAACTACCCCTTCCCCTCAACCGATCTTCACCAAAAACAATAGGTCTTGAGTACTCTACAAATCAGGGCTGTATGCAGAAAATTATTTGATTCTGTTTGAATTTGCGGCTGTTATCGTTTGCCATAGAAAATACCCTTGCTAAAAAAACGTTGTAGGTAAACTACCCCTTTCCCTTAACCGATCTTCACCAAAAACAAAAGGTATTGAGAACTCTACAATTTAGGGCTGTATGCAAATAATCTTTTCATTCTGTTTGAATTTGCGGCTGTTATCGTTTGCCATAGGAAATACCCTTGTTAAAACATAAAACGTTACAGGTAAACTACCCCTTTCCCTTAACCGATCTTCACCAAAAACAATAGGTCTTGAGAACTCTACAATTCAGGGCTGTATGCGAAACATTATTTGATTCTGTTTGAATTTGCGGCTGTTATCGTTTGCCAAACAAACAAAATTACCCTTGCTAAAAAAAAACCGTTGCAGGTAAACTACCCCTTTCCCTCAACCGATCTTCACCAAAAACAATAGGTCGCGAGAACTCTGCAAAACCGGGCTGTATGCAAAAAATTATTTGATTCTGTTTGAATTTGCGGCAGTTATCGTTTGCCATAGAAAAAAAATCTACAGACAGACACACAGACAGACACACAGACACTTTTCGGAAAACGACTTTTTTTCATGTTTTGAGTGTAGTAGAATCAGAATCTGCAATAATCTCGAACACGATTTTTTTTGCCATCACCATACTTCCATTCCTTAAGGAATATGGAAGTAATATATTTAAATTTTGAAAACTGAAAATTCTTTTCTTGTTATAAATATTTATATTTTATAATCAAAATGACTTTATTTTTGTTACCTGGCAACAAAATTATTTTATTTTCAACAATTACCATTGTTTCAAAAAGTTTAAATAAATTTTCAAGTACTTTACTCTTGTTAAAACGTAAATGGTTGCAGGTAAACTACCCCTTCCCCTTAACCGATCTTCACCAAAATCGAAAGTCCTTGAGAACTCTACAATTCAGGGATGTATGCAAAACATTATTTGATTCTGTTTGAATTTGCGGCAGTTATCGTTTGCCATAGAAAAAAAAAATGTTGCAGGTAAACTACCCCTTCCCCTCAACCGATCTTCACCAAAAACAATAGGTCTTGAGTACTCTACATATCAGGGCTGTATGCAGAAAATTATTTGATTCTGTTTGAACTTGCGGCTGTTATCGTTTGCCATAGAAAATACCCTTGTTAAAAAAACGTTGTAGGTAAACTACCCCTTCCCCTTAACCGATCTTCACCAAAATCGAAAGTCCTTGAGAACTCTACAATTCAGGGATGTATGCAAAACATTATTTGATTCTGTTTGAATTTGCGGCAGTTATCGTTTGCCATAGAAAAAAAAAATGTTGCAGGTAAACTACCCCTTCCCCTCAACCGATCTTCACCAAAAACAATAGGTCTTGAGTACTCTACATATCAGGGCTGTATGCAGAAAATTATTTGATTCTGTTTGAACTTGCGGCTGTTATCGTTTGCCATAGAAAATACCCTTGTTAAAAAAACGTTGTAGGTAAACTACCCCTTTCCCTTAACCGATCTTCACCAAAAACAATAGGTCTTGAGAAGTCTACAATTTAGGGCTGTATGCAAATAAACTTTTGATTCTGTTTGAATTTGCGGCTGTTATCGTTTGCCATAGGAAATACCCTTGTTAAAACATAAAACGTTACAGGTAAACTACCCCTTTCCCTTAACCGATCTTCACCAAAAACAATAGGTCTTGAGAACTCTACAATTCAGGGCTGTATGCGAAACATTATTTGATTCTGTTTGAATTTGCGGCTGTTATCGTTTGCCAAAAAAAAAATTTCCCTTGATAAAAAAAAACCGTTGCAGGTAAACTACCCCTTTCCCTCAACCGATCTTCACCAAAAACAATAGGTCGTGAGTACTCTACAAATCAGGGCTGTATGCAAAAAATTATTTGATTCTGTTTGAATTTGCGGCAGTTATCGTTTGCCATAGAAAAAAAATCTAAGACAGATAGACACACAGACACTTTTCGGAAAACGACTTTTTTTCATGTTTTGAGTGTAGTAGAATCAGAATCTGCAATAATCTCGAACACGATTTTTTTTTGCCATCACCATACTTCCATTCCTTAAGGAATATGGAAGTAAAACGACTTTTTTTCATGTTTTGAGTGTAGTACAATCAGAATCTGCAATAATCTCGAACACGATTTTTTTTTGCCGTCACCATACTTCCATTTCCTTAAGGAACATGGAAGTAAATAAACATGAGTGAGGCCAGAAATAACGCGAATTTTGTGTGTGTGTGTGTGTGTGTCTTCCCTGCCTTTTTATTGCTGTAGTCATAATAATAAAATGGAAACGTAAACATTACATAATGAGATATGCTTACCTGCCACGAACGATATATTATTTTATACATGTACGAGGTGTGTTCAAAAAAAGACCGAACTATTTGTGTAGCACGTCAAGTAGCGCATAGAGCGAGCTGCAGAATTAAGTGCTGCTAGCGACAGATTTTGACGCCTGAATGCCGTTTTCTCTGTTCCGTCACGATCTTCAGTCTTCGAGCTACACGCGCTGTAGTGGGCACGGGCACACACCGTCCGGCGGATTTATAACGAAGTGAGAATGAAGATCTTAACACAACGTGTGTGTATAAAATTTTTCTGCTGACTTCGTAAAATCTTTACAGAGCTATTTCCGTTGTCTTCCAAAGTTTTCATTACCATTTGCATTGGTACGCAGTTGTTGACCGATTTCAAAACGGGTCTCTTCTGATCGTCGTCAACAAACACAGTAAGAATTTTTCAGTGATACGATACATTTAAATTTTTCTATCAAAATTTAATTTTACGATCTTAAATGGATTCTGTCAGAAAGTATCGGCATTTAAACGATGATTTACAATTACCACATCACGAGCTGTCTTCCCATGATCTTCGATATCGCTTTGATCTGCACTGACCATTGTTTTTCCCTCTTTAAAAATTCTTAAACTAATCGTTCGCCTCACGCAGGCTTCCGCATATGCTTAATTGAAAACCAGAATGTCTCTGAAAAGTTTTAACCTAGTTTTGCTGCAAAATTTCATACGCACACGTTGTTCTCGCGGTATTTCTTAATCGCTTTGTCACTAATCCGCCGGCCAGCGTGTGCACGCCCCACTCAATGTGATATACCTCAAAGACTACTGCTAATAGCGGAACACAATAAGTGGTAGTTTGTTGTCAAAAACTATCGCTAGGTGCGCGCAAAGTCGCGGCGCGTCGTTTGTGCGGATTGATGTGTTACTCAAAAAGTTTGGCCTTTTTATGAACACACCTCGTATATTAACTCATACATAATTTACACTAAAATGAAAAAATGATAATTTTATTGCCTGGCAACAAAATTATTTTATTTTTAACAATTACCATTGTTTGAAAAAGTTTAAATGCATTTTCAAGTACTTTACTGTTGTTAAAACGTAAAAGGTTGCAGGTAAACTACCCCTTCCCCTTAACCGATCTTCACCAAAATCGAAAATCCTTGAGATCTCTACAATTCAGGGACGTATGCAAAAAATTATTTGATTCTGTTTGAATTTGCGGCTGTTATCGTTTGCCATAGAAAATACGCTTGATAAAAAAACGTTGCAGGTAAACTACCCCTTCCCCTTAACCGATCTTCACCAAAAACAATAGGTCTTGAGTACTCTACAAATCATGTCTGTATGCAAAAAAATATTTGATTCTGTTTGAATTTGCGGCTGTTATCGTTTGCCATAGGAAATACCCTTGTTAAAACATAAAACGTTACAGGTCAACTACCCCTTTCCCTTAACCGATCTTCACCAAAAACAATAGGTCTTGAGAACTCTACAATTCAGGGCTGTATGCGAAACATTATTTGATTCTGTTTGAATTTGCGGCTGTTATCGTTTGCCAAAAAAAAAATTTCCCTTGATAAAAAAAACCGTTGCAGGTAAACTACCCCTTTCCCTCAACCGATCTTCACCAAAAACAATAGGTCATGAGTACTCTACAAATCAGAGCTGTATGCAAAAAATTATTTGATTCTGTTTGAATTTGCGGCTGTTATCGTTTGCCATAGGAAAAAAATCTACAGACAGACACACACACTGACACTTTTCGAAAATATCGGTATGGAGAACCATACATGACTTCCATATTCTAAGATTTATATTTAAAATCATTTTCAGCCAAACAGCCAGGCTGTGTCTTACCTGCCTTTTTATTGCTGTATTAAATGAAAAATATTATATTACATTAAAATGAAAAAATTATAATTTTATTGCCTGGCAACAAAATTATTTTATTTTTAACAATTACCATTGTTTCAAAAAGTTTAAATAAATTTTCAAGTACTTTACTCTTGTTAAAACGTAAAAGGTTGCAGGTAAACTACCCCTTCCCCTTAACCGATCTTCACCAAAATCGAAAGTCATTGAGACCTCTACAATTCAGGGACGTATGCAAAAAATTATTTGATTCTGTTTGAATTTGCGGCTGTTATCGTTTGCCATAGAAAATACCCTTGTTAAAAAAACGTTGCAGGTAAACTACCCCTTTCCCTCAACCGATCTTCACCAAAAACAATAGGTCTTGAGAACTCTACAATTAAGGCTGTATGCAAATAATCTATTGATTCTGTTTGAATTTGCGGCTGTTATCGTTTGCCATAGGAAATACCCTTGTTAAAACATAAAACGTTACAGGTAAACTACCCCTTTCCCTTAACCGATCTTCACCAAAAACAATAGGTCTTGAGTACTCTACAAATCAGGGCTGTATGCAAAACATTATTTGATTCTGTTTGAATTTGCGGCTTTTATCGTTTGCCATAGAAAATACCCTTGTTAAAAAAACGTTGCTGGTAAACTACCCCTTTCCCTCAACCGAACTTCACCAAAAACAAAAGGTCTTGAGAACTCTACAATTTAGGGCTGTATGCAAATAATCTTTTGATTCTGTTTGAATTTGCGGCTGTTATCGTTTGCCATAGGAAATACCCTTGTTAAAACATAAAACGTTACATGTAAACTACCCCTTTCCCTTAACCGATCTTCACCAAAATCAACAGATCTTGAGAACTCTACAATTCAGGGCTGTATGCGAAACATTATTTGATTCTGTTTGAATTTGCGGCTGTTATCGTTTGCCAAACAAACATAATTACACTTGCTAAAAAAAAACCGTTGCAGGTAAACTACCCCTTTCCCTCAACCGATCTTCACCAAAAACAATAGGTCGCGAGAACTCTGCAAATCAGGGCTGCATGCAAAAAATTATTTGATTCTGTTTGAATTTGCGGCAGTTATCGTTTGCCATAGAAAAAAAATCTACAGACACATAGACAGACAGACAGACACACACACAGACACTTTTCGGAAAACGACTTTTTTGAGTGTAGTACAATCAGAATCTGCAATAATCTCGAACACGATTTTTTTTGCCATCACTATACTTCCATTTCTTTAAGGAATATGGAAGTAAAAACGTTGCTTGTAAACTACCCTTTTCCCTTAACCAATCTTCACCAAAAACAATAGGTCTTGAGTACTCTACAAATCAGGGCTGTATGCAAAAAATTATTTGATTCTGTTTGAATTTGCAGCTGTTATCGTTTACCATAGAAAAAAAATCTACAGACAGACACACACACAGACACTGTTCGAAAAACGACTTTTTTTCGTGTTTTGAGTGTAGTACAATCAGAATCTGCAATAATCTCGAACACGATTTTTTTTTTCATCACCATACTTCCATTTCCTTAACCCTAGAAAGATAACCATTCGTAAATATTACGAATCACTGCGCAAATCGTCGGCGCATTTTTAGTGCGCACGCGCTAGAAGGGTGACACATACAGTAGTTTCATCATTTGCTACGAGCAACCTCGGTTCATAGTGTTGTGTAGTGATATTTACCTCTACTTTTCGCTGTACTGGTACCCTATTCGTAATTTTTACGATAGGTTAGCCTTTGCATAACATTATGTCACAGGTAATATTATAGAAATATTTCATTTTATAAATATCACTATAATGAAGTAACATATATTTATATCACATATATTTAGTTAAGTAACGGACACGTCATGGACAACGAAATCCAAGAATTCATTTTATAGTTACTAAGGTTGACGTTTATTCACAAAATGGCCAACAATCATAATAATAAACCTCTGACTAACAAAGAGCTTGAGGAGATAATAAATGCACCTGATTTTTATGACAGCAAGTGATTGGAGTGAATCTGAAGTAGAGGATAATGTAGAATATGAACCATTCGAAGATTCTGGTAGCGAATATGTCCCATCAGATGATGACAGCAATACAGATGACTCGCTACCGGTTCCTACTAAGAGGTTCAAGAAGACAGAAGAAGAAGACGACGATGTAGGTTCTTCACAAAACCAGGAACCAGGATGTTCACAAGAAAATGGCGATGTAGGTTCTTCACAAATACAACACTCAAGACGTTCTCAATTATCCCTCAGAGGGAAAAATGGACATCGCTGGTCAGCAGTATGTGGAAAAACGTCAAGAATTCCAATGAGAAATAAAACGCACATAATTCAAGGAACAAAAGGTATCGCTCGAGATGCTGCAAATCCCCTTGATGCTTTCTCGTTATTTATAACCGACACAACCATTGATGAGATTGTTATTCATACTAATAGTGAAATACTTTCAAGGTCACAAACTTATACCCAAGAAAAAGCAACAACTTCTTTGACGACTTGTATGGAAATCAAAGCGCTTATCGGAATATTAATTTTCTCAGCAGCACTAAAGAATAATCATCTAAGCACCCAGGAACTGTTTGATGGTAGCTTATGTGGAACAACTTGCAAGGCTACAATGAAAGGTTTAAATTTCTTATAAATTGCCTCCGTTTTGATGACAAAACCACACGGGCAACTAGAAAAGAAACAGATCCCTTGGCTGCAATAAGAAGTATATGGGACCAGCTAATTGACAATTGCAAAAACTCATACAAAGCAGGTTCTTATGTCACTATCGATGAGCAGTTGCTAGCCTTTCGTGGTCGCTGCCCCTTCCGCATGTACATACCCAACAAACCAGCTAAATATGGGGTGGAAATTGTCATGGTTTGCGACGCTGGAACAAAATACATGATCGACGCATCTCCTTACCTGGTTAAAAAAACCAAGAAGGGTGATAATATGCCATTAGCAGAGCACTATGTGAAAACACTCACTACATCACTGCGTGGCGGAAACAGAAACATAACCATGGATAATTGGTTTACATCAGTCAAACTTGCTGATGACCTCTTACAAAATCCTTATAACTTTACCATGGTAGGCACTTTAAGAAAAAATAAACCTGAAATACCCTCACAAATGCTTTCAACAAAGAATCGCGTAGCTGGTGATGCTAAATTTTGCTTTGATAAGGAGAAGACTTTGCTGTCATATATTCCAAAAAAGAATAGAAATGTTATACTTTTGAGTACAATGCATTCAGGAAGTACTCTTATGTCTCAAACAACGGGTAAACCAGATATTATTGACTTTTATAACAGCACAAAAGGTGGGGTTGATACGTTTGCCCAGATGTGTGGGAACATGAGCACTTTACGCAAAACGAGAAGGTGGCCTTTGTGTTTGTTTTATGGAATGCTCAATATTGCATCCATAAATTCCTATATTATTTATGTAAACAACCTGCATAAATCAAGACAAAGGCCCATGAATAGGAAAATGTTTATGCTTGAATTGAGCCGACAACTAACATTTCCTTGGCTGAGATCGCGTCTAAATATACCAACTTTGCAGCGTTCACTCCGATCTGCTATTGAAGATATCATCAAGGAGAAACCTGTTGATGAAAGACCTATTCAAGGACCTTCAAAAAGAACCACCTGCCAAATCTGCCCATCAAAAAAAAGACGTATGACAACCAATTGTTGTGACGTATGCAGACGCCCATTCTGCGCAGAACATCGCTCGTGTATTTGCTCTGAGTGTTCCTCTACTGATTGAAAATTTACAATATTGTTTGTTAAAGTACTTCAATAAAGCTTATTTTGACTGATAATGTAGCTTTTCCTTTAAATTTGAAAAATTCCGAAAAAATAAGCTTTGACATTTAAAATCGTAATATTTACGAATGGTTAGTTTTCATGTAACTTGAAACAAGGTTGTCTCTCTAGGGTTAAGGAACATGGAAGTAAAAATGGAAAACGAACTGAAACTCAGGACAAATTTGTACTTGGTTAAAAACTGATAAAATAGAAAAATAAATGAGTTACGATGAGGAAACGTGGTGTTCCTCACCACGGTGGTGGTGGTGGGTCTCTTCTTTGGGATAAAAAAAAAAAAATGCAAGGAGTACTAAAACAAACTGTATAATTTTGTTTTAAAAGCAATTTTCCTGTGTGGTTATAAAATATAATTAGCTTAAACTATGACAGGAACATTAAACAAAAGAAAATGTTGGCCAAGGTGAAGAAACAGGCCTTCATATTGAGTGGCAAGGTTACAGAAAACTTAAACAGTATTAGATTGCAAAACCTTAAATGGCAAAGGAATTATGATGGATGTCTATATTAAAAGAACTATTCCATTTTGACTCAAAAAATGTTAAAAGTAAATTAAAGAATTTTCTGCAGCTTGTACAACAGAAGCTGCTTGTCTCACTTAGGAAAGATTAGTCACATTTGACTGATGTTATATTAGCCATGTGGTGAATTTATTTTTTTTTTAAGAACAGTGATGTGACTAAATTTTAGTAGTGCGTGATAATATGTAAGCATAAACATTTTTTGCTTTAGATAGATTGCTAAGCGTTATGAAACACATTACACTCCATCTTTACACTTCCAAAAACTTCCGAGAGATGTTTCTAACTTAGGATAGTGTCTTACAAAAAATTATCTTTAATAGAAAAGTACTCACAGTTCACACAATATTACCTACAATTCAGATTGAAGAAAAAACTAAATCGAATAAAAATCAGACTTGAGTTAATCCATTTGGGGGAAAAAAGTATCAATAAACTTCTTCTTTCGTATAAATGATATATTGTCTAGTGAGTCTATAGTCTAGATACAATTTAGACTACTAAAAAGGACTTTACAGATTGCTGTAAAGATATTTACGTTTTGTGCCTAGGAATATGGTTGCTTTTTCTGGTAAGGATTCAAACTTTTAGATTACTATGAAGATCTCCCAGTATTATGACTGAACAACAGGGTGTTGTGTATGACTGCCAAGTAATTTGTCATACTTCACAGCCACCGTAATTTCTAATAAAACTAACGGTTTTGTACAGTCAACATAAACAGAAAACATATTCCAGTACCTGTGTAAAACAAGGTGAAATCAGACACTTTCAAAAACATGATCTTTTTTCAGAATGTCATCCTAAAGTTGAACGACCAGAATCTGAAGATCAATCTGAACGTCGAAACAGTACACCAATACCAATACCTTTGAGGATGTCTGGTCGTCACTTCCCAGAGTATATTCCTGCCACTAACAGGAAAATGAACCCTACAAAACAGTGCGGTGTGTGTAGGCGAGTCCGTGATTGCAACGGGAAGAAGATCCGCCGTGAGTCACGTTACTACTGCCCTGACTGCAATGTCAGTCTTTGCGTTTCACCGTGTTTCAGAGTGTACCACACCGTGGAAAATATATAAACCATTATTTACTTTTAAATAGTTTTTATTTTATGATTTTCTTTCCTTTTATTTTTAAATAGAGTAATTTTAAGCCTTACAACCTTTCTAATTTTTTTTTTTTTAAGTATATCATTATTAGATGGTAACCAAGTCACAGATTTAATTATAAATTTACCTTATTTCCGTCTTGTGACTTATTTTTCTTGTTGTAGGTTACTTTTGATGCGTTTCGGAGCTCTTCAATGCTCCATCTTCAGAAAATCCGTTGCTTAGTCTTCGTCACGTTAATATTAAAATTTGGTATTGAAAACGTATGTACAATACTAAAACATGTATACACTTACACGATGGTCACATATATGAAACTACATAGTTCGGGTGCACCCAACACTGTCACATTTAGACTGTCCGGTATCAATTACACTGTGTCTCTTAGTTTTATTCAAGATTGTATCGTATAGATAGTGCGACTAAAGTCCAGTTGCTCATTGAAAACATTGTCGGGTTCAAACTTGAATGCCTGGTAAATTTCGAATTCTTCAACAGCATTCATGAATAGTCCTTTATCACATATATGTATGGCTTTAAAATTCGATTCAAAATTTTTGTAATTATGGCCTTTAGATATTAGATGTTTCGCGAATTGAGAGCGGTTCGTGTAGATGTTCTCTAAATCTCTGTAAAAAACCCCGACCTGTGTGACCGATATAGAATTTATCGCAATTGGTACAATTTATTTTATATATTCCGGTTTTTTCAGTAGTAGGTTGGCGTGAATTCACGTCACATACGTCACGTCACGGTTTACATGTTTTAGTATTGTACATATGTTTTCAATACCAAATTTTAATATCAACGTGACGAAGACTAAGCAACGGATTTTCTGAAGATGGAGCATTGAAGAGCTCCGAAACGCGTCAAAAGTAACCTACAACAAGAAAAATAAGTCACAAGACGGAAATAAGGTAAATTTATTTCTAAATTTTGTATCAACACCTACCAAAGCCTTGATGAAATTTAAGGTTTAAGGAATGTTTTATAAATATACTTTTTATTCAAAATATTGAGAATGTTAAAACTGTATATTAAAATTAAGTAACAAAAAATAGTAAATTAGGGATAACAAATTTTTGTTCAAAACTCATTATAGACAATTTATTTACTATAACATGATTTACATTTTATATAAATTATAGATTTCATTTAATGTAAATATACTTTGATTGTTCCACACACACACACACACACACACACACACACACACACACACACACACACACACACACACACACACACACACACACACACACACACACACACACACACACACACACACACACACACACACACACACACACACACACACACACACACACACACACACACACACACACATTTCACTATATTTTTTTACTACTCTTGATGTAAATTATGACGCTAATTAAAAAAAATTAAATGCATTTTGCTTTTGTATGGTCACAGTGATAGGAAAGACATGACACATCCTTGAAAATTCTATATGGAAAACGATTTAAATTTTCATAAATTCATTTTTTCAAAATACCGTAGCAAACTACATTAGTTTCATTTGTATTTTTTATATTATATCTGTTATTTGAATTTTATAAACCTTGCAATGCTACATAAAAAGTTATGCATTATTACGTCTTCTTTATAAATTCAATATAACGTTTTAGTTTTATTGAATACTCAATGAAAAATTGTTGCAAGATTCTTAAAAGAAGACAGTTATATTTAAAAACGATTTTTCTGTTTTTAGTTTAAATTTATTTTTAATGGTTATATAACCAAAACACGTATTAAATAAATTGCAGTAACTGAAAGATTTATTTTATTTTTGAAGTATTTTGTCTTCACCCTTTTCTTGTGTTTCTTCCTTATCAAACTATATATTTTTTTTCTTGACCTTATTTCCTCTGTGTAACACTACAATAAAAATACTTGTGTTCTCTGATTAATGTATGTTACTTCCTTTATCATGTGATTGCATTAAATACGGTAGAAACTCTGTAATTCATCACTTGGTAATTTGTCATACTGTATAATCCGTCACCTCAGAAAATTAAGACTGCTACAGCTCAGAGGAGGTAAGAAGAAGCGTACCTCTCTGAACTGATTGTTATGAGACAAGTGCTTTATCGAGCTGCCACAAAAGGAACTGAAAAATTAGTCCAGGATAAAATTACAGAATTTTTTAAAAAAGTGAAATTGTAATTTTCGTGAGTAATTTTTAAGTACAGTTTGTTCTGTAGTCACATGAAACACTCATACAATGACGTTTTTCATTTACAAAAATTTAGTTATGTAGTAACTATGTGTATATATGTGTATTATAAAATAAACATTTCATAATGGAAGTGAAATAAAGTACAATACTGGAACGTTATCCTATAATATTACATTTAACATGCAAATTCCATTACTGCATACTTATACTTTTCAAACTTTGTAAATTACACATGTAAGTTCTTTGTGTACAGTAAAAAATGTATATTGCATTGTACTGTAATTAATCATGCCATTTATTTTTAAGTGGTAAACAGTAAACAAAAGACCAGGAGTAGAAGAGCAAAAATAAAGAAATTATTCAAAAGAAAAAAAAATGTTATGTAACAGAATGAACTTGGATTGGTGAAGTGATTTATACAAACTGTATTACTGTGTGGTTCATAAATATGAACAGAAACAGGGATAGGTATGATGTGCGAAAGAATATGGTTTTGGAAGCAAATGGAAAGAATGTGCTTTGGGCAGGAGGGAGACAAGTAAGCAATGAAGATGTGCTAAAAAAAATCATGGAAGGTAGAACTCTTCTGTAGTTTATAGCAGGGGTGCAGAATATGTCGGAACGCGCAAACGTTGTTAGGGGGAAATTTGGGCTGCCCGGGGAAATTTTTATCAGTGACGAAAAATAAGAATTCCGACGAAAATATCAACTGATGTTGTATTCACATCATTTTTACAATTATTAACTAGAATAATTAATCTTTAAAATAAGTTTTGAAAAGAAACATTCATCCTAATGAGAATGAAGAGCGACACTATTCCTTGCGAGCAATGACTCATAGAATCGAGTTGCGACAGGCAAGGGACGGAGCAATAAGGTGCAATACTTCTGTATGTTCTCAAAATAAAACAGGATAAATTTGTATTTTATTAATTACTGTATTTAGTAAGTAATATTTTTAGCATGTCTCTTAGATTAAGCCTAACACATTTATTTTATTTCAGTGGACTCTTCAATGATAAGCACGTTACACCAATGTTAGCCTATTGTGTTTGTTGAGTTGTGATTATTAATGTATTTCTTGTCCATAAGATAATTTTTTGAGTAAATTAAGTGCCTGCAGCCTGTATTTTTATTACTTCTCTTTTTGTCGTTCATTACATACAATAAATGGGTTGGTAAAATGTAATAAACCCTTGCGTTAGTTTTGGGGAAATTTCCTACCAAGAAAATTGAGTTCGGGGGAAATTTCAGGGGTCTGAACATTTTCTGCACCCCTGATTTATAGTTCGGTACGGGAATGGAGATATTCTAACGATAATTGCAGTGTTAACAATACCATTTTTTTGAAACACGAGAAAAATAGAAGAATAAGCAGGGGAAGATTGAAGTCCAGGGTGACATACAATGTGAGGCATCTCAGACCTGGCCAGTGGCACTGGTGACCTACCAGTAAGGTGTTACTTTTTTTTAAACTGAAGGCACGTAGTTGCATAGCCAACAGCCATGACATAACACACACTAATAGCAAATTTCCTACCTACCTTACCTGCCTGCTGATCATCAATAACCCATCAACATGGAAGTATACTGGCCAGTAACGTCTCCATGGAAAAATCTTGATTAGTAACCTGTCTGTTGCAAAATTCTGCTACACTGTTCGACTTTCTATATATCAACATATTATATGATGAAGATAACGACGATTCATCCAAAGAATGCGAATGATCCAATTAGCTTTTCTTTATACTTTCATTTAGAAGCTTTTCTTTCAGTTACTCCTTGTATACCTCATTCTTTGTCACTCTAAGTAACCATTTTTCTCTTCCTATACCGTGTTACAACACACAATGTAAAGCATTTTTCTCTTCCTATACCGTGTTACAACACACAATGTAAAGCATTTTCCTGTCCCTGTATCCTCCTCTTGTAAAACTACCATTTGGAACTACAGTCGTATACCTTAGTATTGAGAAAGTATCTGACATAAATTACACTTTTATCAGCAGTTATTAGATTATTGTTTCCTTTAAATTTTCAGTTAATTTATAGACACAGATTTCTAATGATAGTTATAATTTTTCTGTATGTCTCACTCTCAGAGGGTGTCGAGGATCATGACTGCACATTGCTCTTCAGCAACAGCTGCTGTAACCAGGTTAATAATTGTTTTTCTGACCTGTCTGAGTTCTCTGTCTACGAGGCATACTTCAGGCCTACCTGAGGTTGGTAGTTACTTTTCTACCAGTATTGTAGTACACTGTATTTCTGATTTCACATGACATGTCTGAAGTAACCAATCTTTCTCTCTATTATTGCTCAAACAGTTCTGTTTCTTTTTGCATACTTTGTAGAACCTCTTGGTTACTTTAACAGGATGTAAAGCATTTTGCAGAGCAAGCACATACTGATCACTGTAATCCAGATGTTCTCAACCTTGTTTTTGTTCACAGCACATTATTCTTTCTAGTGAGTTCCCATGGCACATTAATGTACAAGTTGGTAACAATGTGGAAGGCTCATCGAGCTTTTGTGTAAGAAACTACAATCTTAAGTTTCTTCTTAATAACTCAAATCTTTTATTATAAGATGTAAGCTGATAAATACCTTGGAAACCAAATATGTTTAACCTCTTGAACAACATTATTTTGTTCCTTTCTTAAAATAAATATTGAGTGTAATTATTTTAATTACTTTTACCAGCAATATCATGAAATCCCGGACGTTTTGTGCGGCACACCTGTTGAGAACCACTGCTATAATCTGTTCAGAAGTGTACTTACTATTTCAGACAATGTCATCTTAAGGCAAAATGTTTGTTAATGTGCAAAACTGTGTTTTAACAAAGAATAATTTTCTTTGAAAATGTCATTTCCGACTGACATTCTAATCCTTTGGATTACTAATCCTTTGTGCCATAGTATTACTAGAATTATTCTAGTAATAATTCAAATGAAATGATGTTCAAATGAAATGCTTCAAATAATTATTAGCATACACCAGTATAATGTAAACTGAAATTAAAATTTTAAACTTTACTTTTAAAAGAGTAGTCTTTTTAAATTCCTGCCAGTACAGTCCAATTGCATTTATTACAGTAAAAGCCTTCTATTTCGGAGTTTTAATACTTTAATTTTTATGAACTTATTGCATTTATGTGAATCATATCTTCTTCCTCTTCTCCCCGTCTCTCTTCCTTTTTACCCCATCATCATCATCATCTCTCTCTTCTTCTTCTTCTCCTTCCACGTCCTCCTCCTAATTTTTCTCCCTATTTCTCTTCCTCCTTCTACTCATTTGCATCCTCCTCCATTTCAGGAATGAGACAGTTTGCCAGTCCATCCTGTGTAATGACACCACTTACCAACTGAATATTGATTTATTGATTGTTTTGATTATTATTATTAAATGGTCCCTTGATAAAGTAGGCGTACTATATTCACAGCAGTTTTGTAGATGTGCAAGAAACTCATGTGACTTAATGTCAAGCAGCGACGATAGTCACAGTACTTTCAGTCATTCGATCTTGTTTTCTCAGGTGTCACATGAATAAAAAGCTTTTTGGATTTCATTGTCCATGGTGTGTCCATTGGTTATTAATTAAATATAATTTAACCACTGCTGACTAGGAACACAAAGTTTTTTATTGGTAAAAACATAAGTTTTACCTTATAGCCTGAACCAGTTTTCGCTTGTTATAAGCTTCGTCAGAGGCTTATAATAGCTTATAATAAGCGAAAACTTGTTCAGGCTATAAGTATTATTGATAAACGTAAAATTTTTACGTATTTACCAAAACTTTGTGTTCCGAGTCGGTAGTGGTATAATTATATTTAGTATAAAAAGCTTCTGTGTTTACTGTAACTTATCATGTTGTAGGGTAAGTTACTAAGGACTGACGTCTTAGAGATCTCATATAATGTTTATATTTGAAAATCCATCAAGATCTTTAATTAACGGGATGGCTTATTCATCATACACCATTGACGAATACAGAGTTAGTTCACCTTTAGTGACAGTTTCCCACTTCAGAGAAAGATAGTACCCTGTTCCTCTGTCTATCTGTCTGCCAATACCTTTTGGCATCCAATGAGGTCATGGACACACGATTCAAGGGAGAATTCTTGCTCTGGAAGTTGTTAAGAAAGCAGGGCATGCTGAGTCAAATAATGAGAAGGTGATGTTGACATTTGGGTTGTGTAATAAACGAATCAACAAATATCTACTTTAGTAATTTGTTTTTATTTATTATTATGCTACACATATCATGTAATACATAAACCAAAATAATAATAACTATTTTTATTACAACATATTTTTCTATTATTAAGATGAGTGCTGTTTTATTATTATGTGTGAGCTGAAAGTTGTTATACATAGATCCAACTATTTTGCATTAAGAGTTTAAAATTTAGTATATATGATCTGCAACAGAATTCGGCTGTGTTCATTTCAACTAAACTATGTTATGTTGAGTTTTACTAACAGAGACCGAAATGCTTACAGGTTCACTGTGGGTCGATGCATTGTGGACACCACAAAATTTTGGTCAGTTACTGGATGCAAAAAATTCTAGTGAAACGGAAACACAACAGAAATATAAGTGTAAAACGTGTCCTCGAACGTATAACAGGAAGAACACGTTGCGGAGGCATGAGATGTACGAATGTGGCCAAGAACCAAGATTCCAGTGTACATATTGTGATAGGAAGTGTAAACAGAAATCAAACCTTCAGCAGCATATCAACATATGCCATTACGACAAAGTCGTGCACAAAACGTAATGAGCTCTTCCAGCCAACCAGCTTTCCATACATCACAGCAGCAGAATAGCACAAAAGTATCAAACTATATGATAATTTATCTCAGTACTTAAAGGAACATCAATAAACTTTATGTAATGAAATATACATGTCATGAAAATTGTCTGCTCTTTTATTCTGTTAATCTAGTTTTTCTAATTACTAAATATTTTTATTATGTCAGATTAAATTTACAAACCTGGAGTAGCGATATTTATACTTACTTTACGTTACTTTATCCAACGCCTGTCCTTGGCCTCTCAGCCATGCGACGTCGAGCCTCCCAGTAGCGATGAACAGGATCCAGGAATGTATCAGAGAGATCAATGCACGTCATCAGGTGTTCACTATCCATCATGTCTGAGTGGCATAGGGGGCAGTTGTTGTCTTCTGCTACCCCGATGCGGTGCAGATGGCTTTGTAGGTAGTCATGGCCAGTTGTTAGTCGGAATCTTGCAACCGCTTCCGATCTTTCTAGATTTCTGGAGATTGGACCTTGAGATGCCAGGCGTTCCCATCTCTTGTTTGCACTCAGCTCCTTCATCATCTCTCTGGTGTGGTTGCTTATGGAGTGGCTAATTAAGTTTCATGCAGCTTTCAAGGTCATAGGGGCCACTGGTTGGTCTGCTTCAGCTCCTTTTTTGGCCAAATCGTCTGCTCTTACGTTTCCCAGGATGCCTACGTGGCTAGGAACCCATTGCAGCCACACATGCCATCCACATTTTATCAGTTTCTCAAGCATGGTGTGACATTGGGCCGTGCGCAAGCAGTCAGTTGGGGCAGTGTTGCTTATTGCCAGTATAGCCGCTTGTGAGTCAATTAAGAAAACGACTTTTTGTGGGGGATGGTCAGAGGTCTGTAGGGCATTGGTAGCCTCATAGATTGCACATACTTCCCCGTCATAGTTGCTGGCATTTGTGCCCACTGCAGTAAATCCTTCGAACAAGCTGCAGTGCCACCCCGCTCCTGCTCCTTTTAACTCTGGAATGTAAGAGCCATCGGTGTAAATGTGCAGCCAGTTGTTCGGTGGCTATAAGGTGTTGATGGTTTCTAGAGCACATGCCTTTAGTTCCTGAGGGCTCGATTCGTTCTTTCTGGCGTTAAGGTTTATGAGGTCCATTCGGTATCCTGGTAGGGCTGCTGCAACTGTTGAATAGCTCTGGATAGGCGCTGGATCATTTAGCGGGAGATGGTACTTTTCTCTTAAAGCTTGAGCGCGAGTCATGGGGGTAACTTGCGTTTTGAGGCGCTCCGTTGCAGGCTTGTAGTTAGTAGCGATATTTATACAAATTGTACCAATATTATATGATATTTATAGTTCGTTGTGCAACAAACAAATGGTAACTTATATCATATGATAATTATAGTTTGACATAGTGTGTGCTGCAACAAATAACAGTGGTCTTACATAATTTATATTAATCATTTTATAGTAATTTTTAAAAATAGAATAGTAAAACATGCTATGAAAATGTCAGTGTTCCTTACGCTAGTAATATACTACTGCCAACCAAATTACTACATCTATTTAGGAATTTCATACAATATTTGTTTGTGTAGTTCTGTTTATTCCATGGACCCAGTCCTGATACACCTTTAAGATGTTCCATTAAGTTTCCCATGCCTTGCTACTTTATTCGTTTTGTAACACATATTCTGTACATTGTTTCATAATTTTTTATAAATCTTATATTTATCGTTGTAATATTTTATATAATATTTTATGATTCCTTAATTTTTCCATATTTTATGCAGTTTTGTAGAAATGGCTGCCATGATTTTATTTTGCTGTTTAACAGCCAGTAATTTAGGATTTAATGAAATATGGTTGCCTCCAGTATGAGGGGACATGGGTTCGAGGCAGTGTACTCCCAGTACCCCTTGTTTGGCATCGTATTAGCGTGGCTGAACAGGCAGGAGGCTAGGGCACACTTTCCCCCTGGTAGTAGGAAAGTGCTCCTGAAAGTGGATGAGTCACTAGCAGTAGAGTATGCTGATGATGAAGGGTAACCATTACATTAAAAGACCTGCAGAAACGTGGGTCTGGAGGAGACCTTTGAAGTCTGGTTGGTCAGTGAAACTAATAAGTAAATTGTATTAAAGATAAATGAAAGGATTGATTTACTCAGTACGGTAGGCGAAATGAGCACCAGGTTAATATGGTACACAATAAACGGCGTTCCAGGCAAAATTATAAAATAGAGGCTGAGAGAATTGTCTAGAACTTCACTTTCCCAAAGAGTGAAATATAATGTGGATTGTAGAAACAATAAAAGTAGTCTGATGCAACTTGCAGTAAATAAACAGACTTGGTTGAAGCAACAAGGTGTTGCCTTTAAATAATAATAAAAGAGCAACATATATACCAGTGGTACACAACCTTTCAACATCCGAGGGCCACTAAAAACTTTTAAATGATCATGGCGGGCCACAAGGCGACTTCCCTCCATTTCACCAACCACCTACCAACCTTTCTCCTTATCCTAATATTTCCAGTAGCATTTCCGTGAAAGATAATGCTTCTAATTGAAGAGCGTTTTCTAACATGTCTCATAAGTAAGTAAGTAAACTTTACACAGCTACATTTAAACTAGCTCTATTGAATAATTAAAAACTCACCTGAAAAACGTTTGAGGTCACAAAAATAATACAGCCATCAGATTCCAAAATCGAAATTTTAATTTGTAAAGAAACACTTTTAAAACAATCTTTTAAAAAACAAGTAATTTTAAAAATCAGTTTTTTTTTTTAGTTTACTTTTAAAAGACACACAATTGCAATAAAAGTATTAATTTGAAAGAAAGCACAAAATTATTATTTGTTAAAGAGGAAACTAATTTAGAGCCTAATGAGAGACTTGATACTGTTTGTTTTTCACTAGTCTGTCTATATCGGGTTCAATGTTGGACACAGCAATTCGCAAGTTTTCCTCCAAATGTTCATCAGTCAGGCGGGAACGACCTCTTGATTTGATCTGTTTCATCAAAGAAAAGACTGCTCACATAAGTAGGTACTTCCAAATAATGTTGCCATTTTAGAGCATGATTGTTCAATGCTTTCATTTCCTCAGGTAAGTAATTTTTATAAAAATCCAGTAGAGAAACCTCAGAAAATTTTGTCTTCAATTCAGAGTTCGATTAAAGATCAATTAGCTCCATCTGGAAATCAATGGGCACTATCTCAACATCAGTAGTGAATGGTAGAGCAAACATATCAAACAATTTCTCAAATTTTCTCATATCTTGAAATTGACGTTTTAACTCATTTTGAAGATTCTGTATAAGTGAGGCATATTTAGTGAAGTTAATGGGTTGTTCAGAACTTGCTGCAAAACTGTTCATTGTAGAAAAATGTGTCAGTAGCCCAGACGTCAGCTGTGACTGCCATAAAATCAGTTTAACCTCAAACGATTTTATTAAGTAAAACAGATTTTGTATCATGTTATTTTTTCCTTGAAGTTTGGTATTTAGCTCATTAAGATGTTGGGTTATGTCAATTAAGAAAGATAAATCGCACACCCATTCATTGTTCTCAAAGTCTGCTACCAGATTCTCATCACGGCTTTTCAAAAAGATAATTATCTCTTTACGCAGGTCATACACTCGTTTCAGCATTGTTCCTGCACTAAGCCAACGAACTTGTATAAAATAAAGAACATCGTCGTACTGGGTCCTCTCATTGTAATAGGAATTCTCGGAATTGGCTATGAGTGAGTCCTCTGGAACGAAGAAAATTTATTACTTTGATTACTGCTTTCATCACATGCTCCATATGAATAGTTTGTGCACAAAGGTTCCCTTGGTGTAAAATGCAGTGGAATGCAACTATATCATTGCCCATGTTTTTACAATCTGTTGCTAAATAGTTCACTACTCCTTGCTTCTTTCCCACCATGGCTGGCGCACCATCTGTTGAAATGCCATATAATAGTTTTAGGCCTAAATTGTACTTTTCCAAAATGTTTTTCACCTCACAATAAATATCTGAACCTTTGGTTGTATCTGTCATAGGAACTAACGCCAGTAATTCTTCTGTTATGTCAAAATCTTCATTAATACCACGGATAAAAATTGAAAGTTGTGCTGTGTCAGTGACGTCTGTGCTTTCATCCATGGCCAGTGAAAAAAACTTAAATTCTAATATTTTTTCCTTCAATGTTTTTTCAATGTCTGATTCCATTTCTTCTGCTCTTCTGGATACTGTCATACGATTAAGACTAATTTTTGAAATAATACTTTTTTTCTCCAGGAAAGCTATATTTGCTACTTCTTCCAGACATTCTTTAACTAGCTCTCCATCTTTGTACGGCCTCATTTTTTAACTAAAATTTTAGATACAACAAAACTTGCTTTAACTGCAATTTCTGAGTCATCAGTCACTTTCCGGAAAAGATTTTGTTGACTTACGTTGGAATTCTTTTACCTTATCCTTTCGCAATTGTCCCATCCACTCTTTGCATTTGCCAGCATGTTTTGTATCGTAATGTTTCTTGACATTGTACTCTTTCATTACACCCACGGTTTCTTTGCAAATTAGGCATGTTGCTTTACCATTATACTCTATAAAAAAATACCTCTCGCTCCATGCCTCTTGAAACACACGGCACTCGTCAATCACTTTACGGTTTTTCACAGACATGATCGTAAAATGTTACAAAAAAGGAATCACTTAAAAACACACGAATGCCAAATACAGATCAGTCTTTACTGAAACTGAAGAACTAAACTAACGCTACACGCTACGAGAATTGCTGCTGCCTACTGCCAGCTGCCAGCCTAGTTCACGCATGCGCAGACAGTGAGTGTCCCCCACTACCACCACCACCTGACCTTGGTCAACCTAATTCCCGATCAAACCAACAAATCTGGGTAAATTTCCATACACAATTTTAAACATGTGGACTTATAATATTTTTTCCTCCGGGCCGCAAAAAGTGAGGTTGAGGGCCGTGGGTTGTGCACCGCTGATATATACACAGGCAGATAAGGATTGATAGCTTTCGATGGCAATTTAAGGAGAAGGAAACTCTAAATAAAAACGTGACAGGACGTAAGGCCATAAGATTGCAGTTCCACCATATACATTACTCATATAATAAATTGGACTCTACAATAAGGAAATTCTTATGGTACTCATTGAGCAAGCAGGACTGATCCTAGAAGGAAGTGGTTTCAAAAGAAATGCCAAGGTGGAACAATCCGAATACTGGCTGGTAATACCAAATTTAGGCTGGTAAGTTGATAGTGTGACTAAACGTTTTAAGATGAAATGATTTTTTTTAAGAGAACTGGAAAAACTATCGTGTAATTTGATATTTACTTTATATGTTATCTTCTGGCCAGTTATAGTAGTCAGAGAAAAGACATTTTAGTGATTAGTTGAGTTGTATCTTGAATCGTCCATGCCAAGTTTGATAAGCATTCATTCATTGTGCTTAACTGAAGAATCATTTTCAAACCATATCTGGATTTGATGTTATAGTGGCACTGTATGGTGCTGGCTGCTGATCGTCGTAGTAGAGTAGTTGATACCACATGTTTAATATTCATATTTGAACTACTTGGAGGAATCTGTATTCTTTACATATAACACTCATTGGCCTAATCCCATTAAGTGAAGATTTTAGAAGATAGGAAGCCTTTTATAAAAGCAATTATTTAGAGTATGTGCAACAGTGAAACCTGAACTTTGGGAAAGAACAAGATGACCCAGTAAAGTCACGACTACAGCACTGAGGTGATCTCTGTAGTAGAAGTCATCAGCAGTCTGCAGGGACAAAATCAGTTAAATCTGGCTGTGAAATTTCAATTGTTAATTGAACAAGTTATTTCTTAAAAATATTAATTTTGTGATGCAGTACAAAATACAGTAAAGTCTTGTTACTATGGACTGCTGATTTGAAAGACAATTTAAAAAAATAAAATAAAGCTATTTTAATATAATATAAGAACTGCTGTTTCCTAACAAGGTTGACAAGGTTGGAGGTGGATATGGTTAGTCAGGGACATCAGAACATTGCCCCAACACAAAAACAATAAGCATTTTCTGTACAAAGAAATGGTAAGGAATTTTATTAATGAGAACGTCCTACTGTCTTTACCAATGTTAAGTAATGTTTTATGCACTATAGTATTTTTATTTTTCCGCGAAACTCACTCAATATTATTTATTATAAAATTATACTGTAATTAAGTTTAATAACTCAACTGGGCTTTCTCATTACATTATACAGAGAAATCATGATAAAATAATTATTTTACCTCTGTTTAGAAGGTACAAAAACGCTAAAAATTGAGATTTGAAGTGTACCAACTTAAATTTTGATTTTTATAACTATTTAAAAAAAATTTCAGTAGAATATGAAAAAAGATTAATGCCTTTGGTTGTAATACATCTTTCTATTCTTTAAAGAATTTATCGCATTTCATACTTGACAAACTTGGTAACCTTTTAAACCTTGTTTTTTAAGTAAACTCGAATCTTTCATAATTTTCCAGAAAAACTCGTTACAAAAATATATTAAAAGTATGTGTGACTACTTTCCTGAAACCAAAATTATTCAAAAAGGAAGTAGTAATTACAAACTAGTAAACAGAATACCTTTAATTTAAAATGTTGTTTAAAATATAGGGCGGCATATTATATTGTGGAACTGTCACTGATTTTAACTGCTCGTCTCTTATAATTCCATCTTTTCCTTACTGCCAGTGACTTTTGATTTTGGAAAATATTTATGGAGCCTCCTGAGTAAGTAAACTAAAAACAAAACAAAACTATCTCAATACAAAGCAGCAAGGAGATATTGTTGGATTTATTAAGTACAGTACACTGATACTAAGCACAATATTTGTGTATAAGGTATTGTAAAGTTTGCCAAGAATGAATACTTCAGAATTTCGATAGCAAGTAACTGACGGAATGAGCCGTGTAGAAGGTGGGTGATCAGCCTTCTTCCTGCTGCACCTTGAAAGACAGAAGAAGTAGAAGAATAAGTACTATGTAGAGTGTAACTAAAACTTGCAGATTCGATAATATGTTCATACTGTAACTGATTTGAACCCTTTCCCATAAATTGTGATACTCGAGCATACATAGTTCTCGGGTGTTGTCGAGTACTCTTCAATTTTCAACCCTGTAGTTGCCCTGTGTAATGCATTTATATTCATGTGTAAAATACGTTTTTAGCAGATGATTTAATATGTTAGCAGATGTACAAATAGTATTTTTACTTGCATCTATTAACACAGTTTATAGTTTACTAATTTTGTTGGTTTCTTTTATTTACTTTTCAAGAATGTTTGTTTAACATAGAGTACAGAATTAGAACTCTCAAGGAGGCATTGCATTGTATAACATGCTTATAATGCTTATGGTATTATGTATAGAAGCTTTTTTATACTACTACCTATAAAAAATTAAACGCTTATCCAGCATTTTGGTTTTTGGAAATGATAAAAACATACACGTTAATAACATGTAACCATTTCTTGTTTGCAGCATTAAACCTGGAAGTTTGGACGCCAAGAAAAGAATCGTTACCACAGTTCAAGTGTCTAACGTGCCATCGATCGTACTGTCGGAAAGAAAGTTTACGAAGACATCTGACGTTTGAGTGTGGCAAAGAACCACAGTTTCAGTGCACGATATGTGGCAAAAAGTGCAAACTGAAGAGTAATCTTCAGCAGCACGTTCGGCTGTGTCACAAAAACATATTCGAAATATACAAAGAATTCTTACAGAAATCTATCAAACTGATTACAAAATAACTAGTTAAAGAACAAGAAAAATAAAGTGATGGTTTTAATTTTTGTTATGGTCAATCAAAGTATTTGTATAATCAAAATATGGTATAAGTTAATTTTCAGAATGTACATATTAATTATAATTAGTTTTAGAAAACATTTTACTGAAAAAGAGAAGTAAAAATAAATTTTGTAGTATTTGAAATATCTGGTAGAAGAGGCTATGATTCATACTCTTAGTTTTTATAAACGACTATAGAAACTACATATATAAAATTATTATGGTGAGTTTTATTTTTAAGTCTTATTTGCATGTGATAGCAAAAATATACACTATTACTCTCATCTTACACATATGATTAGTGGAGAAGTAAATTTAATTATTGGTGCCAAGAGTAAGTAAAGCTACTGTAAGACTGCAGATGAAGTGAGCATGAAAATAGCTCAGAAGTGTCGCAGAAGGTTTCTGCATGAAAAGTCAACCAATTTCATTATAACCGAGACCATTCAGAAAATTACTATCACTCTATTTCTATAGAAAGGGATTATAACACACAAGAACCAATGCACTAAATAAACCATTAGTATCAGACATATAACTGAAAAGGGCCTGAGACCGAATCTATAAATGTAGAAGAAGAACATAAGGAATAAATACATTATTGGAATGTAATTGACTTCTCTTCAGGCTATTAGGCCGAGGTTCTCTACTGCCGCAATAAACAGAGGTTGAAACGTCCGTTCATTGGGACAGTAGTGGACCACATGGGCTAATAGCCTAGAAATAAGTCAGTTACATTTCAACACAGCCGACGTCAGCCGTGAAAGCCTTAGGTACCGATTAAAAACATTATTGTTGTTTCTGTGTCAGCTACATTCTGATATTTTCATTTTTATGTAACTGAATAGCACTATTTGATTATAATCAAGGAAGACGTTATGTATATTTGTTTGGTATTCACGTATATACACACCCGCATGCGCGCACACCAAAAATTAAAAAATACAGGTTTCAGGTTGTGTGAATAAAATATATTATTCTTAATTATTCAATGAGATTGTGTTATTAGTAAAAACAGAAGTTGAATATTCAAAAAATATGTTTTAAAACACCTGTTAATTAACGAAACTCTGTTAGTTAATTAAAAATCTGTGGCTGTCCCCACATTCCTGTCTGCTAGTGAGACATGGACTCTTGGTAAAAGGGACGTGCAGGCAGGCGAAATGAAATTTCTAAGGAGGACGCAAGATTGTTCTCTCTTGGATCGGAGAAGGAACGAGTATATTAGACATGATTTAAACATTGTATCATTGCACCAGAAGATTGAAGACCACAGAAGGAGATAGTGTGAACACTTGAATCAAAAGCCCGGTATCCGTCTGCCTGTGGCTGCCTTGGGTTATCACCCTACTGGGAAGAGAGATGTTGGTAGACCGAGGAGGAGATGGGTTCCGGAACAGGTCTAAGGCCTAGTCTTTGGAGTGGTGATGATGTTGATGAGGTATAAATTAAATATATACTTAATAAACTAGTAAGCTCCCTGGACCTGCAGAACTCGCTCAAACTTTTATAATTTTGGCAAAATGTTGACTTACATTTTTAGTTCAAGTTGCCCATAAAGGAAAATTTTCAAAGCAAACAGTACATTCAGATTTGGATTAACATCATTTCATTTATTCTGATTTTGCGGCATGAAGTTTTAAAAATTTTTCAATAATTTAATATAGTTTTCTGTATCCTGAAATTTTTGAATTTTCAAAGCTAAACAGTATATTCACAATGTGAATGTGTAAATTATCTTTAATTTGATATCACACTTGGATTTTTGCAATTTTCTCAAAATTCTGGTACACTTTTTTAATTCCGATGCAGCAAAATTTTGAAATTTTCAAAAACTGAACACTATATTCAGGGTTGTGGTTAAAATTCCATTTAATTTAACACCCACATATTGTGTTTTTCAAAATTTTACCCCCTATATTTTTGCCCACTGTAACCCTATTTTGGAGGGGGCTCAACCTCAAAAACAGTATGGTTCTGGAGGATAAAATTATGGACACTCTTGCCAAGTTTTAGAGATATCAGTATGGAGAACCATACATGACTTCCATGTTCTAAGATTTATATTTAAAATCATTTTTGAAATGAAATATTTCTATAGAAACTACTTCTTTCTTCAGCCTTAACCACAGTACTGTGGTCACTAACGTATACCACCTCACGTTAGCCCACTCAATATTCACTGATGATACCAGCCAATGGCACTGTCGAAATGTCTGGTTTTGCAGAAAACAATGGACCACGGCCAAACAGCCCAGGAAGGAGTTTTAACAACAAACTATTTCTTTGTTGCCGATAACATAGTACACATATAAAAAATTATACCCTCCCCCTTCAACTATCTATTTCATGTATAGAAAATTACCCCCTCCCACTTCAACAACCCTTTTCATTTATAGATATTTCATCTGCCTTTCTACTGCAGATTATTGTGACCTTCTTTTCATGATACTTTATTTATCAAAATTAGGTAGGTACTTTACTCTTGTTAAAACATAAAATGTTGCAGGTAAACTACCCGTTCCTTAACTGATCTTCACCAAAATCAGTAGGCCTTGAGTCCTCTACAACTCAGACACATATGCAAAAAATTATTTGATTCTGTTTGAAATTGGGGGCAGTTATCATTCACCATGGAAAAAATTCTATATATAGACACACACACACACACACACTTTTTGGAAAATGACTTTTCTTCATGTTTTGAGGGTAGTACAATCAGAATCAGGCCTTATCTTGAACACAATTTTTTTTTGCGATCACCATACCTCTATTTCCTTATGGAAGTAAAAATCAGTTGTTACAGTCCAAAGTTTTTGCAAGACATACCCCAAAAAGACAGGCAGACCACACAAATTCCAAATGGTCGAGTTGAAACTGACAACTCGCTTTTAGCTCATTCAGTGAAAGAATAAACACGGACTGTCCTGTATTACTTTATATCCATATATCTATAATAAAGAAACTAGAAAGAATTCCTTGAAGTAGTAGAAGAAACTGTTTCAAAAAGAATTAAATTAAAGTAAAACAAAACATGAAGGAAAGTAGTCATGGGATGCTACGATTGAGAAATGGGACTGAGGTTAGAACAGATAGATAAATCTAACCGTGCTAGGGGAAGAAGAAAATGCATTCAGTGATCAACATCTTGTTGGAGGTGAGAACGTTCCATTGGCAGTATTGTTCTGACCAGTGGCGTGGCATAGGTACATAACACCTGTTTCCGGTTGTGGTAGACGTAAAACTTAACCTAAAAATGAATTCAAATTTTTTCTTGTACCAGTGTTCTTTGTAGAGCATTTTCTATTATTCACTGGGAGAAGAAGAGGGTCATGGTTCAACGGTATCTGACTCTCATTATACTTACACAGAATAAATCAGAACACGAATAATTTAATTAAAAATAATAAAGACAAACAGAGAAACACATGACTAAACAAACAAAACACAAATAGGTACGTAGTATCTGCTGCACATCGGTTCCAAAAACGAACATAGCTGCTGAGTGTTTTGCCGGTTTATACAGCGGCAACACATTGGGTGGTGGACAAATGTGTCCCCCCCACCAGTTTGTTCAGTGACAACTACTATGATGTCAGTGACTGTACACAGTAAAACATTGCCGATGTCTGAGCCGGCAACAGAAGACGATGCCAGTGCCCAGCAGTTCGAAAGCAATTCTATGCTTTTCTTCAAGTTTCCCTACTAATATTGTTTGGATTTTAAATTATTCAACAACTAAAGTATTTATTCTGTGATATAATTATTATTTTCTATTATTTCCAGAACTGTTGCCGCCGGCAACAGCTGTTACGGCCACGCTTCTGGTTCTGACATTTCGTTTCAGTTCTCACTTCCTATAAAATGAAAACTTTCCGTTATTTTTGTTTTTGGTTTTGTTTATAACAAAAATTGTGTATATAAGAAAGAAACAATTATTATTTTCTCCCCCTACATCCCCCCCCCTCTCTCTCTCTCTCTCTCTCTCTCTCTCTCTCTCTCTCTCTCTCTCTCTCTCTCTCTCTCCAAACACACACACACACACATCTGCATACAGAACATCTACACATGGTCATTTCTAATAATAATCATTGAGTTTAAATTTTGTTTATTACAAGGAACAAGTGTGATTGTCACAAATCATGCTGTAAGAGGGACGGAGAACTTTAATGTGTACAGGAGGACAGAGTTTGCTAGTAATGTGATGGTGAGAAAATAGGCTGTGACTGTTGCAAAGTGTGTAGTCATAGCGTAAACATTAATGTGAATTGTTGTTGTTTTATGGTTAGATTAATACTACAGTGAAAATCGAATATGGATTATGCATATAATGTTTGTTATTATTTTTTGTGAATTCAAGGGTTGGCAAACTGTCACATACTGAGGTTGTTGTCATAGCATGTGTGTGTGTGTGTGTGTGTGTGTGTGTGTGTGTGTGTGTGTGTGTGTGTGTGTGTGTGTGTGTGTGTGTGTGTGTGTGTGTGTGTGTGTGTGATCATATCTTTTCTTTGAAATTTTGCCAAATATGATATGATAAATATAGAAATACATTTTAGTATTAAATTACACAAGCCTGCAAAATTTAGGTTCAAAAAACTTTTTTCAAAATTTTATCTGATATTTATAGTTTTTGTATTGCTGAATACAAATATGACTTCAGGTTTTCTCTATCACATACTGTTTTTTTTTGCAGTTGGCATTGTCATTTTCAGTGTGAAGTACATTAAATAAAACATAATTTTTTTGTAAACTATGTTTTTAATTAGATCTGTTTTTTCACAGTAAAATATTTTAAAACTTATTACATCTTTACCTTACTTGGAAGTCGCATAATGCCTCTTTCTTTTGCTTATGAAGCGTCGTCTGTTGCTTTTCCTCTTGTAGGAGAAATCTAGATTTTCACGGTGTAGCATCTAGCAGTATTCTCCCATCATATTAACATTCCACCGACCCTGATATCGTCTCTTCATTTCCTTAATATCCTGATGGAAGCGTTCATCCTGTTCTTCGCTAACCACACCACGATTTTCAGGGAAAAAGTCTTAAGTGAGCATGTAAAAAGTGAATGTTGATGCTCATTGAGCATCCAAAAGCTTTGAATTTTTGTAACAGGTTTTCAGCTATATTATTGTAGTCAGAATCCGTATTCCAATTTTCTATTGTATTGTATTTATTGTTCATAGCCTAAAGGTACCATACATACGATTTGCAATAACATTTTTATTACTCACATTCTTAAAAACGTTCGATTTCGGTCACAGACCATCGTCAGGTCATATACAGCACACTTTGCGGTCACAATATCGTAAAACAGCCACTATTTACAAAAACGAATTCGTAGACATTGATTAATGAACGTTATATGTACGTTGTTGTCCAAAGTTTCCCAAGAACAGACGATAGTCTGTCACCAAAATCGATCGTTTTTAAGAATGTGAGTAATAAAAATTTTATTGCAAATTGTATGTATGGTACCTTTAGGCTATAAACAATAAATACAATACAATAGAAAATTGAGATTATAGGTACCATTAGCAAACAATAAGTGTGTTTATATTATAAATACATCACATTATCATTAGAATCCTTACTGTTTCCTAGGAATTTTTTAATGGCAATTTTTAAACTAATCCAAGCACGAAGTTCCTGTATCTGGCCCAACAAAGACTCCTTTTTTAATTTTGCTTCTGACAAGTTAGGGAACTTGGTCAACAGGTACTTAAACCATCTTCCTTCTTTAGGTAAACCTTTTACAAACTGTTTCATAAGCCGCAGTTTCATATGGAGTAAAGGTAAAAGTATTTTCTTCGAGTCGACAACACTTTTACATAAAATATTCTTGCATCTAGGTTCATGTGATTTCCTTGCAGGTCAGTTTTTCTTTCCCCAGTGCTGATTTCTCGCTTGGCTGTCCCACTCATGGAAACATTGATACTTAGTATAACCATCCTGCTGACCTAGAAGCATAGTTAATACTTTTAAATCTCCATACACCATCCAGCTGTGATCCTCGTATTTTATCTTTTCTAGAAACAGTTTTAAATTCTCATACTCCACATTCTCAACAGTTGGCCATTCTCTTTAAGTGAAATGATTGGCAACTGGTACTGAAGCATACTGGTAGTGAAGCTGTATTTCGTGTGAAATGATAAAAATTCAAAGTTTTGGAATAATTTTAAAAATAAAATCATCACGACAGAGAAATAATGTAACTAATTGTTAACAAACAGCTTACTTGATTTATTTATTAATTTTTATTAGCGACGTATTTAATAATTTAGCCAAAATTTAACAAAAATTGAATGCAAACCCTGAGTAACCTCTTGTTATATGAAAATGGAAAATATGCATTTTTCGAGAAACCCTACATGATAGGAAATATATATAATACAAAACCAAGGTACAAAGACAACAATTTAAGTAGTTAGCTGGTTTAGCACTTGCAAAATGAACTTTTATCTCCCATCCTACATTGTGACTACAGCATTGTTTACAAACAGAAGTACTATTTCTTGGAGTACTATTGAGTTGCCAATTGTGTTACTTATCAATTATGTGCTAATAAGGAAACAAATTCTGTTTATGTTTATCCTTACGGTACTTTGAGCATCAAATTACATAAGTTTTTAATAGTCACAGTGAATATAATCAGATCTTTAGTGTGACACCATACTTATGTGGGCAGAAGCATGAAATACAGTACTAGGAAATGAATGAACAACATTCTGCTTTATACATGAACATCATGCACTTGACTGAATAAATTAAAACATAATGACTCATTAATTTTTCAGTGAAGGGTTAGTGAGGATTGGTCAAAAATATAACACAAATTTTTAACTTATTTGTGTCGACGTTTCGACAATGTTTATTGTCATCATCAGGACCTGTGTATGAATGCAATAGAAATGTCAAACACAACAGAACAATTATTTGCGTGAACGTGTGTGTATGTACATGCGTGTGCGTGCGTATGTATGTATCAATATATATATGTGAAGGAGTTGAGATAGTTTGTTTACATCCTCAAATAATGTTTTCATTAAGAAAACGAGAAAATTATAATATCACAGAACTTAATTTATACACTATTACAATTTAAATACTATATGTAATGATATTTTAAGTAATTTAAATTGTAATAGTGTATAATTAAGTTCTGTGATATTATAATTTTCTCATTTTCTTAAAGGAAACATTTGAAGATGTAAACAAACTATCTCAACTCCTTCACATATACATTGATACATACGTACGCAGCACACACATGTACACACACACTCGCATACACAAACATGTTTACCCAAATAATTGTTCTGTTGTGTTGGACATTTCTTTTGTATTCATACACAGGTGCTGATTATAACAATAAACATTGTCGAAACATTGACACAAATAAGTTAAAAATTTGTGTTATATTTTTGACCGATCCTCACTAACCCTTCACTAAAAAATTCATTGATTGACGGTCACTACGAATTTAAGGATATAATGACTCATTGTTGAGATTATTATTATCAGCAGGGCTGTTAGCCTGTGGTTTCCAGTTGTCACTATTGACAGATGTTTCTGTTGCACCACTGGAGGCCATCATCAGTGTCTAGATTGGCACGGTGTCCGCCAGTTCACCTCAGAGATGAGGTCGAGACTAGGTAGATTAGCAAACACTGTGCCATCTAGTCTCGACCTCATCTCTTACATTGATGATAGCCTCCGACGGTGGGGTCAAAACGTTTGTCAGTAGCAACAACTGCAGATCACGGCCTAACAGTCCAGCTGATAATAATAATCTTAGAATGTTGAAGCCGGCTGTAAAAGCTTATGAAATTGCATAGCATCTCATTCTCTGGCAAAAGTAAATCACATTGAAGTTACACCATCATTTTGGATCACTATGTATGGCTAGTAGAGGTTATTCCCGAAAAAACATTTTTCTCCTCCATATTTAGTTTGGGAATGTGCACGCAAAAATTAAATTCAATCAAGTAAAAAATTGGTATGGAGAACCATACTTGACTTCCATGTCCTAAAATTTATATTTAAAATCATATAAATATTAATTAAATAAGTGGATGCTTGAGTTCTGAAAAAATTATGTATCAGCTAAAATTGTACCACCATGTCAGGTGGATTAAGACTATCCTCAACCTTCGTGAGGAAGGACTGTACTTTTGGATAAAATGTCTATAGGTCAAACGAAGAGCTAGCTAAAGGTAGCTGCGATCTGATTCCTGTAATGAAATTGGACTCTCGCTGCGAGGGGCCGAGGGATGTCTATAGTGTTATCAAACTTTCCTGTCAATACTATACTAGTCATTTTTCTTTTTTAAAATCGAGTCTTGATTTCTTTCTTTCCATTTGTCTTCTGATTTCCTGAACGACTATTCTGTTCACCCGTATAATTATAAATTTCTCAGCAAAACATTTATTCCTTAATTCGTTTGTGTCTCCTGTTTAACACCCACCATTCTGATGCATGTCATAACTCTATATTCCACACAGGGTAGTAAATAACTAGCCATCAGGGAGGTCAAAATATTTTCAAGGAGGGGCAAACAATTTTCCAAAGGAGAAAAATATTTATATATTTTTCATACATACACACATGCACATATTAGTTTATAATTCTCATATCATAATAGAAATAAGTACACAGATTGTATTAATTGCTTTAATACAACAACACTGCCCAGCGATCCACAGGAAGCAAATCGATGTCCACCTTTTCGGCTTGCACGCGTTGTGTTGGTGTGAGTTTCGGCACTTTCCATTTAAAAAGTGTTCAAACATAAGAAAATAAACATGAGTGAGGCTAGAAATAATGTGCGCGCGTGTATGCACGTGCGCGTGTGTGTGTGTCCTGCCAGCCTTTTTATTGCAGTAATCACAATAATAAAACTTTGGAAAAGTAAACATTACATAATTGAGATATGCTTGCCTGCCAGGAACGATATATTTTCACTCATACGTGATTTAAATTAAAATGAAAAATATAGAATTTTGTTAAAGTGAAATGAAATGTTTCCATAGAAACTACTTCTTTGTTGTCAATAACATAGTACACATATAAAACTTATAAAAATTTACCTCCTCCATCAACTACCATTTTAATTTATAAAAAAAGTTACCCCCTCCCCCTTCAACTACCCTTTTCATTTATAGATATTTCGTTCTACCTTTCTACAGTGGATTATTATGACCTTCTTTTCAGGATACTTTATTTATTAAAATTAAGCACTCTACTCTTGTTAAAACGTAAAACGTTGCAGGTAAACTACCCCTTTCCCTTAACCGATCTTCACCAAAAACAATAGGCCTTGAGTCCTCTACAATTCAGGACTGTATGCAAAAAATTATTTGATTCTGTTTGAATTTGCGGCTGTTATCGTTTGCCATAGAAACAATTCTACATACAGACACACACACAGACACTTTTCGAAAAATGTCTTTTTTCATGTTTGATGGTAGTACAATCAGAATCTGCCGTTATCTCGAACACGATTTTTTTCACCATGACTATACTTCCATTTCCTTATGGAACATGGAAGTAAAAATCATTAAAATGTTAAAAATAAATGTTAATAACTTATTTATGAAAAATATTTAATTACATATAAAAATATTTATTTACCTTAAAACCCGTTCTTTACTAATAACTTCATATATGTATAATAAGCAATTTTTTTTTAATAACTGTAGAGCTGACCACATTGTACATGTAGTGATTGTAGAGAAATGGCAAACATATACACACCATGATAATACTTTTCACTGTTCCCTATTGATGACACAACGTGCTGCGTTCAGTTAAAGTCTGCCAACCCCTGAAACAAGTCATTAGTATTATAGTTGCATGTTAAGAAGCATATTAAATAAGCAGAGAAAGGTTATTTTTTTATAACGTTTTTTGTATTGTTAACATAGCGGCTATATATTTTGTGATGGGAATAAAAAGTCGTTTGTACTTGCATCGTTGTATTTAGATTTTAAAAACAGTATCTTAAGAGGCATATGTAGGCACTGTCAAACCTCATTGTAATCTGAGAATTATGTAAAGTATAGCAAATGGATGTATGCGATTTTGTTTCAAGGTGTGCTGCTAAAAGTAAGTTAGAGTTTTGATTACCCAGAGTGTCAATTACACACTCATAGCACATAAATTTGTGGAGAGTAAAAGAATTAAGATTTTCTGGAAGTTGAATCAGTCTAATAACCAGAAGTAAACAAACTCAGTCGTGGTGTCAAGAGAAAATATAATGGCGTTTACTGATCATGCCCTATATTTAATAACTGTTGCGTACCGATTCAGTTTTCTTATGTAGGAAGATAGGATTTGATTATGATTATTATGTAAGAACTGTAACCCTCATAGATACTGCACTCCAGTGTTATTTGTCACTTCTACAACTTGCATGGGGTGGGGAGGCAGTGTTTGTGAGTTTGCACAGCGAATTACAAATCAGATAAAGATATTAGTATCGTGATTAAATATTTAGTAAGGCGCTGTGTTTGTTTGCTAATTTTGTGTACATTTTTTGATTATTTCTTTGCACAAAGATTGTACCTAAACAGTAAAAGATGTTATCTGGTAAACACAGAAATGTTTTATTTGAGAATAAATTATATACAGGGTGTCCCGGGAGGAGAGGGAAATAATTTGAGAAATGGTTCTATAGTGTAAAAGAAGAAAAAAAGTTCATATAAACATATGTCCGGAAACGCTTTGTAAGCAAGTTACGGCTAGCGAAAGATTTCGCGCGGGTTTCTGTTCCCCCGGGTAAATGAAGACTTTCTGAAATTCTGGGAAGGTAAATTAAGGGGCGAATTCTGTTGTTTCTTATGGTTTTTGACCTGAAAAAACGAATAAAACAGGTCGCAGAACTGTATCTCCCATAAGTTTCATGATATCTGACGTAAAACAGAAAAATCTTTGCCTAAAAACTTATTGTATTTTTTTAACCAAAATTGGAATTTTTTGTTGATTTTTATTGACTTTATTTACACCATTTTTCTCAGAATTAAATTCTTTACAAGTTTTGTTTTTAACTTTTATACATTTATTAATCATTTAACAAAGTTATTGTACTTCTAACCTAAAAAAAAAAGTTTTTTTAGGTTAGAAGTACAATAACTTTGTTAAATGATTAATAAATGCATAAAAGTTAAAAACAAAACTTGTAAAGAATTTAATTCTGAGAAAAATGGTATAAATAAAGTCAATAAAAATCAACAAAAAATTCCAATTTTGGTTAAAAACAAATTTTTGTTTTTAGGCGAAGATTTTTCTGTTTTACGTAAGATATCATGAAATTTATGGGAGATACAGTTCTGCGACCTGTTTTATTCGATTTTTCAGGTCAAAAACCATAAGAAACAACAGAATTCGCCCCTTAATTTACCTTCCCAGAATTTCAGAAAGTCTTCATTTACCCGGGGGAACCGAAACCCGCGCGAAATCTTTCGCTAGCCGTAACTCGCTTACAAAGCGTTTCCGGACATATGTTTATATGAACTTTTTTTCTTCTTTTACACTATAGAACCATTTCTCAAATTATTTCCCTCTCCTCCCGGGACACCCTGTATATTAAGTAAATTATGTACTTTTGTATCACTTCTAATATTTTCCAGCGCAAAGTATTTGACTAGCTGTCACAGCTGCATTATTTTAAATTAAGTATAATTAGGGGATGCCCAGTAGATTTGTTCAGACATTACGTCCAATATCAATATCCAATATGCAGTGTTTGAGATAACACTCGGTTCTTACCAGCTGCCATTTGAAGTAGTATAGTATAAATTTTCTTTCTTGGATAAATCACAATCTGGTTCCAGAGAAGATTAGGCCAGTGAGTTGTACATAGACTCATATTCCTTTTTATTCAGTTTCCAATACAAATATTCAGACAGTTTTATACAACTTTTCCTTTCTCCAAGGTCATTCTGCACTTTGACATTTAAGAGATTTATCTGTGAAGCAACCGAAAAACAGTTCCACACTGATACTTATTTTAAATAACTCGTAACTACTGTACTTTTTGAGTTCACCGCGCGCTATTTTAATACAATAATGCACACACACACACACACACACACACACACACACACACACACACACACACACACACACACACACATATATAATTGTGGTTGTAAAAATTGTGTTTCATTAGTATATAACATAGTTCCTTTTTTCAAATTAAATATAAGTATATCACTACCTACTCGGAACACAAAGTTTTTTGTTGGCAAAAACGTAAAAGTTTTACCTTATAGCCTGAATCAGTTTTCGCTTATTGTAAGCTTCGTCAGGTTATAAGCGAAAACTGGTTCAGGCTATAAGGTAAAACGTTTACATTTTTATCAATAAAAAACTTTGTGTTCTGAGTCCGTAGTGATATATTTATATTTACTTCATCAACGGACATCATGTAAATACTTCATGACGGACGTCATGGACAACGAAATCCAAGAACTTTTTTTTTAATATATGGATTCATCATAATGTTCACGTTTTCATGGCTGCTGGTGTCATTTTTAGATTATAAGTGCCAGGCTGTTGAGGTATGGTCCACGTCTTAAAGTTTCAGGTAGTTTAACTGCAGCTATGGGGGTCAGCCTCATTAGCAGTCCTCTTCTGATTGACGTCCTTGGTTCCATTGGTATCTGTATCGGTATACGCCAGAACAGCAGTCAATCAGGATAGGTCCAACTTCGTCGTGCTTATTTGCTAAACTGCTAAATGTCATGTTCTGGACACGGCCTTTCATTGTTTCCACCATTTTCAAGTCCTAAACGATGATCGTGTTTAGGACTTGAAAATGGTGGAAACATTGAAAGGCCTCATCCAGAACATGACATTTAGCAGTTTAGCAAATAAGCACGACAAAGTTGGAGTTACAGAGACTGCTAATTCAAATAACAAGATTAATAATCAGAATAGGATTACCGCTGTGAACGTCTTCCAGAGTTGAAGGTGAACATCTGGTATTTTATGATATAGCCTAGACCAGGGCTTGATAGTCTCCAGCAGTTTATCTAGAATGTGTAGATTATTTCTGAAAATTTCCTCGGTAAATAGCCCTTCTCAATGTGGCTGTTCAATTGACAAGAAAATTTTCCTATGTAGAATAGTGTGGGAAGCAGTAGTTACAGATAAATAATGGTTTAGTGTGTAGAGTGCTTCTGAGAAGTCATCGATTTAAATAGTATTTGCCGACAGTGCATTTCTGAATAGTTATTTTCTGTAGACACCGTTGTAAGTACACCAGTAATTTATAATTTTTACTTGTGTGTGCGAGAATTTTATCATTAAATTCTGTGTGATCAGTACACTACACTTTCGTTTATGCAGAATTGATGGGACCGGACCCTTTCCGGATAAACCAAACTAATGGCCAAAATGCCGGTATTAGCGATGTTTACATACCGCTATACAGAAAAGTTGCGTTTTTTTTATTTTGAAGACTTTATTCAAACTATAATAGCCTACTGTACTGTATTTTACAAGTAAATCTTAAGGAAAAGATACATCTATTTCAGAATATTATACTGTATAAACAAGAAAAACATTTATTTAGCATTTTACAGTATACATACAGTTTAATATAATTATATTTAATATAATTAAAACAGCTTTTAATACATACATGCACTGTATTATTTTTACCCTTCCAGTTTTGATTAATTATGTTCATGTTGATGAGCTCTGAACAGGTATAACGTTGAATTGATAACAAAACAGGTTGTTTTTAGTAGAAATTGTATCTTAAAGTTCACCGGTAAAGTCATTAAAAAAAGTTTTTTTTTCAACTTATTTCGGATAAGCCGGAATTTCGGATAAATGAAGGGCGGATAAACGAGAGTGTAGTGTATATTATTTTGTAAATTCTGTGTTTTATCATCTATATTATGTACAGTATATATTTTTAATGTTGGATGCTGATGAAGTCAAGTATGTGAAATAAAATAAGTGTTATATAAATATCCTTTTTTTTTTGTGTTTCTCGTCAAGTTTTTTATACAAAGGTGACTGTAAATTGGTTCTGTAATTGTTTGCTTGTCTTTTTTATACTCTAGTGTAGATGTTTATATGTAAACCAATAATTTATATGTATAATATGTACATTTTGTATTTTGTTGTTTTGTTTAGTCATGTGATGTTTGGATAATCAAATTGTTAGTTTTGTAAACTTCATGTCTGGTCATGAGTATATATGGAAAAATGTATTTCCAATCATCAGTCTTTAAATGTTAATCAATGTGTGCGTGCGTGCGTGCGTGTGCGTGCGTGCGTGCGTGCGTGCGTGTGTGTGTGTGTGTGTGTGTGTTTTAAAACAAATCAAGTGCAAAACTAAGACACCGATTCTTTTCCTCCTATGTATCGCTTGGCCAGTGGCAGCTTCGCAAGTTTTAAGGACACTAAGTAACATACACACTTTTATGAATACATACGTACAATATTTATACAGCTTTCAGATCTGATGGCATAGGTCGGACTATTACTTTTGTTAGAAGTTTGTCGCACAATGTTTTGACCACTGAGCAATCTGTGGTTGTCTTCAGGTATACGTTAAACTAACATGTTAAACATAAACTTAGGCCTACCTGAGATCCATTCACTAACAAGCATGAACCGTCAAAAGAATAAACAGCCGCCAACCTACAAAGTTATATCTGTAGAACTGTAGAAAAAAAAAGATGCACCATTACTTACACAGTAAGCCCACTGGAGAGAACCAGGAAGCAGTAGCATACTGATGTAAGTTCTTGTAACGAACGTCGGAGACAAGCAATGTTTGTTCTTTTGACATTTGGTGGTGGTTTATTCATTTGACGGTTCGTGCTTGTTAGCGAACGGACCTCTTTTGTATCTAATGTATTAGTTTAACTTACACCTGAAGACGATCACAGATTGTTTAGTTGTCGAAATGTTGTGTGGTAAGTTGTATTTGAAATATCTACCAGGCTGTTTGGCCATTGTCTAAGGTTTACGTTCAAACCAAACGTTTCAGCAGCAACACTGGCTGCCATCTTCAGTGGCTATTCGAGTCAACCTAATGCGGGTTGTCGCACGTGAGGCCCACAGTACTGTGGTGAAGGCTGACGTACGACACCCCGCATTATATTGACTCGAATATCCACTTAAGATGGCAGCCAGTGGTGCTGCTGAAATGTTTTGTTTGAATGTAAACCTTAGACCACGGCCAAACAGCCAGGTAGATATTTCAAATACAACTGACAACGGGCGTGAAAGCCTTAGAACAATATTGTGTGGTAAATTTCTAACGATGGTAAATAGTCCTACTTAACCCATCTAATGATGTTCATGTACCATTGAAAGTTAGGTTCAAAGAAGTTTCAAAATATACACATTACGGTTTTCAGACTAACATACATTCTGTTATACATTAGCACCAAACATTTCGTTTGTCCTGCCCTCTCTCATTTTAAGGCATATAGTCCTTAGTGACATGACTGATCATGTAAAACACCTAGTGCTGAGAAGAAAAAATATGTGACTCTGAAGCTGACTTCCACCTGCTAAATAGTTCCACATCTGCCACTGTTCTGGGTGACACCGTGATACACTTTTATCTCTCTCTCTCTCTCTCTCTCTCATACACACACACACTTGTATTATCATGTTTTACTGTACACAATTTTTCATAATGCATTTTCGAATGATTTATTCTTACAGGAAACATCAGTCATATATTATTTATTTAGCACAAAATCATTACATAATAAAAATAGTAGTAAGGATATTTTATAGTTGTAGTTTTTTTTTTTTTTTAAATAACTAATGCAGAGATAATTCAGTATCAGTAGACAATAAAATATGTAACTTTTCAACTATAAAGTGGTATATAGTCAATCGGAAGTTCGTTACTTCTGTTATTCTGACAATTGGAAGTGCTTGTGTAGAGCTGATAATTGTAAATTATGTATGTAAATAAGTTTTAATGGTGCTCTTACGGTACGGAGAGGATGAGACTCGATGCAAGGAGACTGTTGTTGCAGACAATAGTGATAAGCTGTGACGTAAAATTGTAACCTGCGTACTCAACAAGACAGGACATAGTGTGCGTAATCTGTATACTGGTTTATAGTAAAAACTGATTGTAGAAAAAAAGAATGATTTTTAATAAAGAGAAGTTGCTTATGTAAAAAGAAATGTTATGTATTTTTTTACGATTCTTGTTAATGGACCAGTTATATGTGTATATATATACTGTATTTGTTCATTTAAACATTTTATAATTTATTGATTAGGTAATAATTGATTGTTGATTATAATAATTATTAATAAATCTCTATTAAATAAAGCGCTAATAATTTAAACTTCTAATCTGTTGAATTTGTGTATATAAAAAACCTACATGTTTTTAATGTCATTGTCTTTATTGTTTATTTTTCTTGCTAACATGGCCTGATTATCTGCAAGATATGAAAACTTACGAACAACATTTCCAGAAACTCGGTTTGTACATCCATACGACAAACAGTATTTCTGTCTGCATTTAGTGATAATACGTCTCTGCTGGTAGCCACACTGAGAACATGGGTAAAGTGAGCTCATTACAAATGGTCAGCTTGTGGTAATGTAATAATTGTTTAAACTGTATGCAGTTATTCTAGTTAAGCAATTCCCAGTTTGCCACAGGACCTGGTGTTTCATTAAATATAATACTGTTGTTTGTAGCATTTCAAGTAATTTTTGAAACGTTCCAGGCAACAACCCACTAAACTTTGTTAGGTAAATTTTTTCTCACCATAGCTATTTCGCTGACCACAAGAGCATTGTTGATCTGATATCAGTAATGGAATAAACCAGAAACCTTATGGCATAACAATTTCTAATTGAAACATAGTTGATACTTAAAATCAGATTTGACTGTTTCTAGTTCAGTTCACATTCTATTATGAGTATGATTTTGGATTGTTACTGTGTATCCGTTATAGTTTAGAAGGCATTAGGTGAGTTTTACAATTAAGGAACATAATTGTAAGATGGGATGAACAGTCAACAGAAGTCTGTAAACTGACTGAAAGCTCAGGTTGTTTAAGATCTAAAAGTGTTAACAATCTAGTCTACATTTTTATTGGCATGTGTTTAATCTCTTGGTTACCCGTGTGCTTTTGTTTTGGTTACCTGTATGATGCTGAACAAGACCGAAACAGAGCCTCGTACTGGAAAAACTGTGTTTATCAACATTACAAGTGACTAATTATAAAGTGGTGAATTGTGTGTGTGTGTGCGCGTGCATGCATGCATGTAATTAAGGACTGACCTGCTGCAGAACAAATCAGGAAAATTCACTCCTACCCGCTCCGAGTAAGATGAAAATTTTCATTTCCACTATCCTACTGACAGAATAATTATTATTGTACTTTCTTCTGGAAAGCTTATGCTTATTTTTTTTATTTATTTTTTTGAATATTTCAATGATGAAAGGTCTAGTGAAGATCTGTTTTTACAACATCAAATGTACACAACTTAATGAAGTTGTCCTAATGATGAATAAATAAACATTGATAACAACTAAAATGATATAAAAATTGTGTCTATACTTATTGATTGATCCTCGCTAAACCTTTCATCATTTATTGATTAACACTGACTATCAATTTAAGAAAAATACTTAAAATTGACATTCAAGAAAAGTAAAATCAGTATTTCAAACAGAAACTTATTTTCTTTTAAAATCAATCATGTTCTACTATTGCCTGGCAGGTCTTCACATGACAGTTATCCATGGCCCCGTGTTCTGGTAAGTTTCTTAGTGTCTTCATGTTCTGCTTCAAATTTTATTTGAATCAAAGGTTTAAAGTATTATATATATATTAGATGAGCTAAGACTGTCTGGTTAAGGGAATTTTGAGGGGGGGGGAATAAGGTGAAGAGTGGAAGGGGTATATATATATTATATATTTGAATCTGCCATGTTGTACCCCTTCCACTCTTCACCTTATTCCCCCCTCAAAATTCCATTAACCAGACAGTCTTAGCTCATCTAGTACCCCAGCCAATTCTTTCTTATTACACTATTGAGAGCAGTTGCATAACCGGGGGGGGGGGGATTAGTGGATCAATCGCCCCCCCCAGAACTGTTACAAAGGTCAATCAAAATTCCATTATCACTTAATGTAGAGTTATTTCTGAACTACTTGCATGTGTCAAAATAAGGCTTATAAATATTTATAGAAACAAAAGGAATTACAATATTTGTAAATTATAATTAAAGGTAGAGTTTTCTCAATGTAGATAGTCACTCAACATTTGCTGAATATCGTATGTATTTTCAGCATATTTCACATCAGTTTCAAAACCTTTGAAACACAAACTATGTGTATAATGTTGTAAGGCTTACATGGCCAAAGTCAATGTTGTTAACAATTTGATGCCGGGCTCTTAAAATGTCCTTCGCCCATGCCGGGCCAATTTTGCATATATTTAAAATGTTGTAGGCGGGCCGGCACAGTGGTAGCATCTCTGACTCACAATTAGAGCGTTGCTGTGCTGCCGATGTGGTGAGATCGAGTCAAGGTCATGGCTCGGTTTGCTCGTCTACCCGCACGTACGCGGACAAATAATACGTACGTCTTCTCTGGCATACCCGGGCCAGATAAGTAACAAGGGCACACAATATACTACACACATAAACAACATTCTTCCCCCCACCGCACGGCTTGCCCCCGGGCGTGGGTTAAAGGTTGGCTAATATCTCTCCTCTGGCTGGGATGGGGTGTGAGCTCTATCACGGCCAGAGGGCGCAACAGATCTATGACCTAATGCCTGAAAGTGAAGGTGATGATTTAAAATGAGGTATCTTCTAAACTATATGGTAAAAAAATATGCTACCTATGTTTTTATGAAGATCTAAGTGTCTTCTTTAAAATGGTGTATACTGTATGTCATTGTGTTGGTTATTTTCCCTGAAATCCCTTTCAAAAAAGTGATGTTTTTGGAAGAAAAAAATTGGCCAAAACACATGTTGTTACTAGAAACTCACAATTTTATTTGTACTTGTTAGAAATGGATTAAACAATATATTACATAATGTTTATAATATATATTGGTTTATAAAGGTGTACTTTTATAATTTTTTTACAAGAAATGCTTGTCTGACATTTTCACATGTAAGTAATGTTTAGCCAACTAACATAACAGTTTGGCGCGCGATGTTTCATGTCAACTGTACCTATGAAAGTGAACGCATATGCGGTCTAGCGGATGATTTGGGTACTACAAGGCCTAACATCATTTCAAAACAGCTCCAAGGACGTCTATATACATATGGAATCATGCAAAACACATTGAAACTTCAGGACGTCCATCGGCATTCTCGGAAGTTTTCAAAGGATGTCAGTTGACGTCCATCGGCGTCAAAGTGTTAAGATCTTCAGATTCTGGGCAGTTTGGCCGTGGTCCATTGCTACACAAATTAACAAACATACTGTGGTCTCTAATGTGCGAATCTGCATTAGAGAAAGCTCAATCAGCACTGATGATGGCCGAAATGTTTGCTAATTTGTGTAGCAATGGACCATGGTCAAACAGCTTGGAATGTGAAGATCTTAACAATTTGTAAAATCTATGTATAAAATTATGTAAGAAGAATATTGAATTTCTCATTTGACATGAGGAAAGTGGGGAGGCCAACCTTCAAGCTAGTCCCTCCCCAGGAACATCCGAATTACTGCCACTACTATGGAGTATCTTGTCTTTTTTGTCAGTTCTTTGTAGTACTTACTCATTCGTGCTTTGTGAAAGAATTAATTTGTATAAAAAGAGGCATTTTCTTCTTGATAAATTTGTTCCTCCTTTAATCCACCTCCCAGCCCACATACGAACATAAAAATATTCTAGACTTTATGACTGAAAGCATCACTAATTTATGAACTCAAATATAAAATTTAATATTTTTATATTTTTAAATATATTAATTGCTCATGTACTAATATATTATTATTTCTGTTACTCAGTTATAGAATAATCTGCTGGACTTCATCTGTCATTGTGCTGAATAAAATCTGTATATACATGTATGCCTGTGGAGACTCGTATAGCACTGGGTGGATACATGCTGCTGTTGATGTTGTGATTATAATAATGGTGTGTGTGTGTGTGTGTGTGTGTGTGTGTGTGTGTGTGTGTGTGTGTGTGTGTGTGTGTGTGTAGGGGGGGGGCAACAAATTTAGTATTCTGACTGTTTCCATGAACAGTTTGCATTCGTACCCAGCTGGGATTTCAAGTCTGGTCAAGAGAGAATGAGTAGCTACAACTGACAAAGATCAGTCCAGCTGAAGTCTGTTTTGGCAGGACAGTGTATGAAGGATACCTGGTCACTTGGTCACCAGCATCATCGATGTCTTTAGTCAGGCTTCTGTACACCATTACTAATACACGAAGTAGTCAGGATCAGAATCATGGACAATGGACACCAATCTCCTGCTTATGCAATGATGCTCAAGTTTATCACCCAACTCTTGTCTTTAGAACCATCAGAAGTGTTCTGTGCTCTTGGTTCTTTTGAACACTCCTTTCTCAATTGTTTTACCACCCATCTTGTTCCTTCTGTGTCCCTTCAAATCCTGGTTTCATATATCTGTTCCTTTTTCTTTATGGTTAAGGAACAGAAATTATGAAATTCCTTAACAAACATGGTTAAGCAGCAGTTCAATGGGACATGAAACTGAGACCCACCTTGGTCTTGTTTCCAATACTTAAATAGTACACGTTTACTTATTTCATAGTTCTTGATGCTTAGACAGATTCCTTCAAAACGTTTTAATAGACAATGTAGATAGTCCTTTCATTCAAAAGCAACTGCATTATTTTCCTGTACTGTATATAGTTTAAAAAAATGAAAACTGCTATACAAAAGTACAAACCTTAAAGGAATTATTTAAAACTAATTCTATTGCTTACACATGGTATTTCAGTTAGTTATATATTTACAGGAGTTTTAGTGTTCAAAGCTTAAAATGTCTGTACGTCTATTTTATGTAAGTTTCAACTTAATTTAATGTTTTTTTTTTTTAATTGGAAAAGTAATATGATAAGCCTCCTATCCTAATAAGAATACACTGCATATGTCTTGTGTTATCTGTTATAATTTGGAATATGGATATTAGCTGTCACTAATTTTTGAAGTCTATATTGTCCACATATTAATGAATATTGTTCAGGCTAAAATTAATTCTGAAACATAAATTGTAAAAATATGATACATGCTTATTATCTTTTTAACAGATGGCATGTATCGATTTATTGAAATATAATTTAGAAAGTAAAACATAACGTTTCAATAATAAGTTACCTTATAATATTTCTCGCTATAAAAGTTTATATTTATTTTTTATTGGTAGTCTAAAGATGGGTACCAATTTCTTGTATAGCTGAACTTTGTTTTAACTATTAGACCAGTGATGGCTAATTTTTGTATTTAAAATCGCGTGTATGTGTGTGTGTGTGTGTGTGTCCAGTGATGGATCCTTGGGGTGGAAATCATAAAATTCCTCACCCACCCCTCCAAAAATTTCTAATTCTATATAGATATCTTAGTTTTAAAATATACTAGAATGTCATTACATAAAATGTCAAAAATTTTAATTAAAAGAAAGCATTTATTCATTTTAAAATGAAGAAATTTTAAGAAAAGAAACATTTTCTTTGTATATAGTTGTTTACTCCCCCAAAACCACACACACGCGCGCGCGCGCACGCGTGTGTGTGTGTTCTAAACAGATAAGTTATCTCTCACTCCACCATTTTATGATCATTATTTTGGGCATTCAACAGTTAATAATCTCTTCCTTTCTTCTTCACCTTTCATTCCTCAGGAGACAGTTTCCATTGTGTTAACGCTTTTTCAATCATGTCATTCTGTCCAGCTGATGGCATTCCTTTTTACCATTTTCCAAGTTGTTGCCAGTTTGTTGACATTTTTGGAAGAGCAGCTGTCCTTCATTCTTAGGGCATGTCCATACCACATTAATTCCTTTTCTTTATTTCCTGAATTATGCCGTAATTCGCACCAATTATTTCTATATTTCATTAATTTCTTGCTGTCTACTGTCGAGACATTCCTGCTACTTTTCTTAAGAAATCCAAATCAGCTTAATTTTCTGCCATTGTGGAAATTATTTCACACCCATGGAAAGCAGCACTCACTTTTGTACTTAGCTCAGTTCCAAATTATTAAAATATTGGAGGTAATTTACTAAAAATAAATGCAGTAAAATAAAAAAAAAACTGCATTTTGATTTAATGAAATCAGGTTGTTTTCAAATATACATTGTTTCTTTATTAGCAACTTAATTTTATGCGATAGAAGTAGGTAACTTCATCATTATGTTAATAAAAGTTGTGTAGTCTATAATTATTATATATATTCATTGTAAATTAGATGTATAATTATAAATATTATTATAAAATTGTATTCACTTAAATATATTTTCATGCTTTCTTTTGACTTTTGCATGAGACATTTCTATTCCACTTTTTCCCTTATTTTATTATGGCTTTTCACATCCTTTTTGCTTTTATTATATCTTTTGTGTATAATTTAGATACTATCTCATTTAAAATGTATCGGTCATAAGGTGGCAGATTTAATTAAAAACTATAACTATTTAAATGGGTTTTATGTCATAAGCTTTTTGTAATGTTAGTATTTTGCTGGTAACGTATGCAATCTGTTGCAGGTAAACATTTTAACATGACGTCACGCTTGCAGTACAATTCGAGGAACAGTAGTAGTGGCGGTGGATCGAGTAATTGTTCCAATATATACGTCCAACGTTGGAGGAAAACCAACAAAGAGACGCCGTTTAAGTGCGAAGCTTGTGGACGTTCGTACTGCCGTAAAGAACATTTACGAAGGCATCAGACTTACGAGTGTGGAAAAGAACCTCAGTTTCAGTGCCCGTACTGTAGTAAACGAGCGAAACACAAAGCAAATTTACTACAACATATGCATATTTGTAAGCAGCGAATTGCTTCGTTAAAATATTTATATTATTGAGCGTGTTTTCGTTGATCAATGTAAGAGTTTTAAAATCAATTTATGAACGTGTAAGTGTGTAAATATGTATTAATACTGACGAAAACCATATGCTTTATTCGGTATTAGTAATAATCATCAGAGATTATGTAGCTGATTGTATAGATTTGTAAGAAACATGTGATTACTTTCATCATTATCATGAAAGAATGCACGTTGTGAGGCTAGTGTGTTATGTCTGTGCTCGCTGATTTGTGCATCAATGTTCTTGTTGTATAAGAAATGTGAAATGTTTGTCAGTGAGTAGGAAAAATTACATTTACATATTAAACAAAAATGACAATGCACAGTTTTATCAAGCTGTAGTATTGTGTATCAAGAAGAGGGAGGTGCTACCTTGTTGAAAATACAGTAGAGATTGTCAACGTTAGAGAAGCTCAGTTTGCGCCGGTAGGGAGAAAGGTGGGGGTACACGACAATATTGGTAGGTATACCCACTCCCTCCACTACTCGACTCTCGTGTTTCACTGCGCATACGGTTCTCTATCGTTGACAACCTCTACTGTATTTTCAACAAGGTCCCTCTCTCACACACACACAGATATAGCTTTGGCAGACTATTGCTATTTGTTCCCATATTTTCCTGTTTTTTATGTTACTTGTCCAGCCTGCACAGCAGTATTCTGCCTCTTTTATTCCAGAATTCTCTATGTTGTCTTTGAAATCATCCTTTCCTCTATATGATATATGTACTCAAGTCTTATTAATTTTATCAGCATAACGTATCTTTGATTACAGTTGCAGAACAATTTTAACCAGACAGCATATAATTTTTAACAATACTCTTTTTTTATTACTTAAAATACAAAAATGTGGACAATTGTTTTTTAGTTGGTTATTTTTTTAGCTAATGATTAGCTAACGTGATTCGTATAAATACACAGTAAACTTCATAGGAAACAACTTTAGTGAGGTTATAAACCACTTAGGGTGAATTAATTTGTTTACAAGAGTAACTAGGCTAGAAATAAATGCCAGTTTTTATTTATGTATGTTTAATTATTATGTGCAAACATTCTTTAGAGTTGAAAACTTCTTAGAAGCAATTAGTTATATTAAGAAGGTAGTGGAGTAGTGATTTTATTTTTCTGTACTATTATAAAAGTATATGGTTTGTTACAAAATTGTTGAAATATTATTAATTTATTTTTTAGTTTTATATAAAGGATGTGACTGGTTTTTTGTGTGTTGTAAGTTGTATTTTGGGTCCTTGGATTATAGGGTCCTTATTCCTTCTTTTATCATTACTGTTAGTAATTTTTTCATTTGTTGTGTAACACTTCAGCGAAGCATACAAATTTGTTTGTTTTACTGTAATCGGCAGAATAGTATGCAAATTAATAAAAAAAATTGTTGACAAATTTTTGCTGTATCAGTTATTGTAACTGATATTGTTTGTTAATTTGATTCTTTGTGTATTGTACAGTAGTCAGTTATTGTATTTGAACTTGAAGAGATTACTTTATTACATTATTTAAAATATTAAATATCAACCTATACACGGCGTATGCACTGAATTTTGTTAAGAACTAATATATACTGTTACAATTCTACTGATCATTGTATCGTACAGTGGAAAACAAACACAAGACACCAATTAAGTCACTAATCATGAGCTTAAATTATCACAATTAAACAGTTTGTAATCAACAAGATAGTCTCTTACAACAAATCAAATAAAAATTGTTCACACGCAATAATAATGTCAATTAATAGAGTCTCACACAATTATAAAACACATAACACTTCGCCACAATACTTCGAACCGCACTGGAATAAATCGCCACTAAAACGAAAACTAAGCGTCGCTGAGTGGTTGTATTTATACCCCGCTGAGTTTCCAGAATAATCCATACTACACATTAAGAACACTACTAAAAGACTCTATTATCCCGAGCACGGGAGAGAAGTCCGTTGGCATGCAGCCAACGAGGTGATTGCGCAGCGTGTTCTCAAGTGTACAGTAGTTGTCTTCATAGAAAGCTCCAATAATTTAACTACCGGTAAATAAATAACTATACATCTATTCTATTTTTCGCTCATCTATTATCACAGTGTTATTAAAGACAGTAATGACATTTTTAATTTAAAATAATTAATAAGTAATGTATAAAACGTTTATAAAATTATTGTTTCTTATTGTAATCTAATCTGATGTAAAGATGTTTATACTGAAAAAAATTTAATTTTTAAATTGGTTTTATTAAGTCACAATTATTAACAGAATAGTGATATTTAATTCTACATTAAAGAAATACTTATATTCTAATTTGTAAAAGAGCGGACATAGTATTTTATACTATTGTATTTTTATGCCAAGATATCTTTGAGTTATTCTTATTGTAGTTGTTTATTAACGTGAAAATGTGCTTTGTAACAATTTATTTTGTTATTTTGATTTATTAAATTTAAATGAAAAAATAATTGTCATGTTATTAATGAAATTAAGTTAGACACGTTATATTACACTTTAGCGACACGCCGACAATTTGGTTGTGTGCTTTGCTACAGATTGTAGCGCTGATATAGAATGCAGTGTGCCAAAATTCTCTTATCGACACATTTTATATAATTAATTGAATAAAATATTATAAATTTAAGTTAAATATTAAACATATAAATTATTAGGTTTTGACAGCATGACATTGAATTGAACCTACCTTAAATTGCTGTTAGTGTGTCGGCAATAACTGCATCGTCATCGAGGGGGGTGGCTAGCACTTCTGACGCACTTTTGTCGTTGTCACACTCAGTATCTGAATAATTGCTGTCCATATCACTATCATCTACCAGATTGATCACTATTTTATCAAGGTTATCCGCCCTTGCACATTCTTTCTCAACATCATCTTCTTGTAGTTTTTCGGCATGTTTAATGCGTGATTGCCAGTCCTCTTTGGTCACTCGTCCAAGTGCTTCACGGACAAGCGTTTCGACATCAGACAACTTAAATGTCTTGTTATTTTCAGTAACGTCCCTCTTAACCTTTGCCCAAATCAGCTCGATCGGGTTAGACTGGCAGTGATATGGTGGAAGTCTAACCACAGAATGACCCATTAAACTGGCAGTCACATCCAGTTCGTAAGTTTTTTCTTTGTTCTTAAATGGCTTCACCTTTTCTAAGAGTTCCACCTTAGTTTCATTATGACTAAAAGCAATACACTTTTCGGTAAGCCATTTCTGAATTTCTTCTTTTTTTCCAGTTAGTGGCTGGTATTTTTTCTGCCAGCACCAAGTGATAAGGGGCATTGTCCATTACTATTATGGAACCTTCCTCTAGTAGGTTGAGGAATGAGATGAACCATTCTTTGAAAGATTGAGCATTCATCTCGTCATGATAGTCCTGGCTGTTAGTCTTCGATTGGAAAACCCATTCACAGTCTTTCATAAATCCCTCATTCGAGCTAACGTGGCATATTATAAGCCGTCTTCCCTTACAGAGGGGTACTTTAACGCCAAATGATTCGTTGTTATCTTGCCAACCGTATTTCAGACTATGGTGTTCGTTGACCCATGTTTCGTCCAAATAATAAACAGGACGTTTATCTTCCGACTGCCTTAACTGTTGCATTGTCCTTAAAAATCTTAAGCGTGATGCCAAGATGTCACTTCTCTCCATTAAAAATTTCTTTCCGTCATTCATTTTACGATATTTGAAACCAATTTTTTTTAACAGTCTACGAGTCGACCAAACTGAACCCTTATAGCCTAAACTGTTTCTTAAATCTGTAGTTATTTTTTCTGCTGTTGGAAATTCTCCCTTATCATAATACGAAAATATTGTTCTCCGTACAACGTCCTCATCAAATTTGTTCATTTCAGTCATTTCACATTTTCTTTTTCTTTTTTTTCCAGGGGTTGAAAATGTTTTATCAGATGGATCTTCATTCACTGTTGTATTAGCCTCCTTGCAAACTCTGTTTACAGTCTTTTCACTGATATTGCAGGCTAAACTACACAATTTTGCACATTGATTAAAGTTAATAGTTTCCCTAAACTGCGGATTCAAAAGCTTTTTAAAAAAATTGTATACATTCCAAACAATGTTCCTCTCACCACTATGCAGGGTTTTTCCTTTTTTTCCTGTACTTCTAAAGTATTGGCGTTAACACCTGTAACTTCCATGATTACACAAGGTAAAACACTTTTAAACACTTAAAACTTCACTTCAAAATCGGATAGCACTTGTCACAAACTGAACAGTTTGAACGCTCCCACTCAACTGAATCATAACAAGGAAAAAAACGTTGGTACAGGATGTGTTCAGTCAAGTCACCTTTTCCAGGAATAGTCTAAAAATAGTACGCGATCAGTGTGGCAACACCACTCCACACTGATTTGTTTGTTCAAGGTTGCGCGCTCAGTAGGCTCCGCCCTCAACGGACTTTAGCCGTGCTCTTTAGTATAGAGCGTAATTGCTTGCTGCCTTGAACACAGTGTGCGCGGATTGGTGAAATCTGAATCAGTCTCGGCTACGGACGCGTGACAAGTGTCACGTAATTGCCCTTCATCTCATAGTAGCAGCAATATGTACGCACGCACACACACACACATACACACACACACACACACACACACACACACACACACACACACACATTATAGCCGAGAAACATGCAACATGTTCTGTAGTGTCATAACAGTAGGCTACTATTCTGACGCGGATAAAAACACAAATTTTCATTTAGAATGTTTTCTGAACAGCAACGCTTTAAATCATACATACTATTTGAATACATTACACAACAACTATTTCAATGGCGGTACTGTCAAAAATAGAAACAGATTGGACAGTATTCCTAGCGACAGCGTATGATGAAGCTCGCAGTGCACAATAGTTACTTCAGACATAAGGTAAAGATTTTAAAAAAATTCTAAAATATCTAAATACTTGTGTTCTATGCTGAAATAAATAAACCTCCGCTCAACAGTCCGTTAAGGACCAAGGCGTACCGCACGGATTTTGTGTTAGTGTGACGGTGTATGGCTAGTACTACGCGCCACCAGCCGCTAGTTGCGGTATTCACAGCCAGGAGGCGGCGCTGTTATCTCAGCGCCTACTCAGTTTGCCTCACGACGCTGAGTGCACGCCGTACGGAACCTCCGCCGGGAATTGAACCCGGGACCACGAGCGCATCAATCGCCCGCGTTAGCCACTAGACCACCTGGAGGCTCCTATGCTGAAATAGTATATATTAATTCTTGATAATACTTGGACACAGTCGTGGACAACAATATCCAAGAACTGAATTCTGAGATTGCCAGTAAGTGCTTCTAAGTATCTACTCATGCTCAGATCAGATACTAACTTCTTATGTGCCTTATCTTTTTGACTTCAGTGTCCTCCTTGATGTTAACAATTTGTCTTACCAGTCTGTCGAGCGTTTGATTGTAGAGGAGGACTTTTGGTATATCCGCATGTCTTAACGTCTACTATAGTCTGTTCCTACGGCGCAGCCATATAAACACCTTCGAGCTACAAGGTGCAGTAATGTATATAGATGACATCCATAATACAGTCGCTTCTGAAATCAAGGCAGATAACTGCAGATAGTTTTTATGTTCTTAAGAAGTTTGCGATATAGAATTGTGGCTGGCAGATATTACCAGTTTTGACACAAGGACTTTGTTACGAAGTGTACAGGTGAGCCTGGTGACGGTGCAGAATATTGCAGAATAGGACTGAAAGAATATGGATCCACCACAAACACTTGCTGACAGCATTTAACAGTTAGGAAACTAATGACAACAAAAATTTTATAACATTGAGATAGGGCAAGACAAAATACAACAGGTGGAGTTGTTTAAATATCTTGGAAACTTGATATGTGAAGATATGTCCTGCACTCGTGAAATTAGAGCAAGAATTGCTATAGCGAAAGAGGGATTTAATGGGAAGAAAAGACTGCTGTGTGGCAAAATTAATAAGAATTTAAGAAAAAGGTTGGCCAAATGTTAAGTGTGGAGCTTTGCTTTATATGGTGCAGAGACATGGACACTGAGGAAAGAGGATGAAAAAAGATTAGAAGCATTTGAGATGTAGGTTTGGCGAGCAATGGAAAAAGTGAGATGGGTTGATAAAGTACGGAATGATGAAGTATTAAGAAGAATATGGGAAGAGAGAAGAATCCTGAAGGTAATAGAAAATAGGAAAAGGAATTGGTTATGCCATTGTTTAAGAAGAGACTGCTCGCTTACAACTGCCATGGAGGATGTCATAGAAGGAGGAAAAAGAAGAGGGCGTAGAAGAATGAAGTTAATAGATAGCATTAAAATAAGAGGGTGTTATGATGAAACGAAAAGACTGGCATGCGATGGGACAGCTTGGAGAGCTTTAACATTTGAATACCTGCCTTAGGGCAGAACACCAAATAATAAGATAGTTAAATATCTAGTCTGAGGATGAGCTACCGTATCTTCTATTTAGAACGGGTGGTTGATATTAATATATAGTTTTCTATATAAGCAAATTATGTCATCATTTTTCCATTGCTACTCTCTTTGCCAATAATAATGTCAGTAATAATCTTGAAGATGAGGTAAAATTTTGTCATCTGAGTTCTGTGTAAAATCAGATTAGTACGTACATTTACATGTTTTGATTTGTCTTCACCATACAGAGACGCTAAACCAGTGTTCCTAATCAGGGTGATTCCCTGAAAAATCCAAGTAAATTTTAAACAGAAAATGTTAAAATATTAAATTGGAGTAGTTGTAATAATAAAATATTGTTACAATGGTCTCCTTGATCATCATATGGTACAGTGGAAAACAAAATACAAGACACCAATGAATTCACTAATAACCAGCTTTAATTATCACAAGGACAGTTTATAATCAACAAGTTATTAAACAAGATTATACTCGTACAATTATTCAAATTAATCTGTCCACACGCAATGATAATGTCAACTAGAGTACCCTGCATAGAAGTAGTCCCGTCAAGGTCACTCACTTTCACTGCTTCTCCCTGTCACCTCCACGCCCCTTGCCCAGCGTTGTTGCCGGCTACTACATTGTGTAGCGTTTTAGCAAAATAGTTCACTGTTTTCCGTACAGTGAACTTACATATTTAAAGTTTTACTGTTTTCTTCATGGCGGTTATCCTACATACTGATAGTTGTCTGAGAACACTGACCTTGCCAGCTGTTGTCTCTTTAATTTTTTATACTCACGGTCTTTTCCGTTTTGTAAATGAACCTGTTTTTGTTCTCTGCACGGTCGTTCGTAAGGCATATGGTTCGGAAGTTCTGTTATGTATACACTTTTGGTATTCAAATAGCGTATACCATGTCAGCATGTCTTTTCAGTAAATATTGCTGTCTGGCACTTTTATGAATGCCTTTGTCATTTTTACACTCCCCTCAAAACTGTGTATGTTTACTGGCCGTGCTACTACCTTTCTTCCGTTGCACAAAGATAAATAGCACTGAGCAATTTCTGTAAACAAATTGTCGCTGTTGTGGCAAAAGTCAATCCCATTTCAGTTACAGTACCCAATATATGTGTCCCATATTTATAATATATTAATATATGAATAAGGAATTTATAATTTATTTCATAAGGAATTCGTATTGTTTTTTATAAAATTATTCTTATTTTCTTAAGAAATTCAATTCGTTTTCGCGTTTATACATACTATTATTTTTATACTACTTGTACATGTAACATCTTATACTATAGTGCTGATTTTTTTACATAATTATTAATGACAGCAGCACAGGAAATAGAAATATAATATTTTTCGGAGTCACGAATAGTGAGGTGTTTCTTCAATAATTAAACGGGGCAAGCTTAAGACACAGGATGTGTATGAAAATTCATCCAAAGAAAGTATATCTGACGCGTCACATTGGATGTTGTGCATAAGTTATGGAAATTAATTGTTAATTAATTATTAACAATGTATTAATTGTGATGTAATTATTATTAACAATGTATTCTAATGTATGTATTGGAAACTTTCTCACCATAAAGTGTTACATAAAAAAAATACAGTAAAATGCAAGTTAACCAGTGAAAATATCTTACATTACACTATCTTACAAAATAAGAACAACTGTGTGATACTCGTAAGTTTTAACATGTTTTCTACTTTAAATAACATTAAATTTTATCTATAAAATGTCTGCTGTAGGCATCTATGAACCTTCAAAATGTGTCATTGTTTTTTCAGTCTTCTATTGTCATTGTTTTTAGAATTTTCAACAGTTTAAAGTACAAAAAATTATTTTAATTGTGATTTTAATGGAAGCCTCATTGACAACAACAGTAAATATTTAATTTAAAAATCACTTTGTTATATTCTTTACATTAAGTAGGCCTACTTACTAGTGTAGCATTTTTCGGAAGAAAGGGAAACTGTTGCTTAGTGGCAACGCTGTAAGTAAGCGGTGTGACCGTGACGGTACTACTTCCATGCAGTTAACTATAGTGGAGTCCCGCACAATTATAAAACACATAACACTTCGCCACAATATTTCTAACCTCACTGGAATAAATCACCACCCAAACTGAAACTCAGCATCACGAATGGTTATATTTATACCCCACTGAGATTCCAGAATAATCCATAATACGCGTCAACTACTAGAAAACACTAGAGTGTATTTGTTTGCGGCCTTGAACACAGTGCACCCGAACCGGTATGGTCTGGAATAGTCTTGTTGCGAACACGTGACAAGTGTCACATAATTGTCCTTCATCTCAAAGTAGCAGCAATATGTACACACACATTACAGCTGGGCTCCACTGGAATAGCCGAGAAACACTTAAAATGTTTTGTAATGCATAACAATATGTAACCGAAATGTTTAGTAATAACTGCATCGAGTCATTAGGTTATTCAGTTAAAGTCAAGTTATACACTTACTGCTTGGAGTTCTGATCATTAAAACATTCTGATATCCCAATTTAGTTATATAACATCCCATGAAAGAGTTGTTAAATAATTATATATTCATACTTTAGCTACAAAAAGTCACTGTGTATTAAGATTCAAAGCCTAAAATAAAAATAAAATGTATGTGTAACTGCTTCCTCAAGACACACAAGAAGCTGAGGATTGTTAAATCTAGCAGCAGAATTTTATATACAATGCAAGTTAATTTATTATATTTGTGATACTTATGAATGTTACTTGTATGTTGTAAATTATGTGAATTGTAAATTGTATTAAAAACGGTTCAGAAGTAACTAAATTTAATTCCCAAAGGCAGTGAATCAGTAGCCATGATTTTATTTTCTCTGTCCGTTATTATATTTCCCCATATGCTGCCTCAGTTGAGGCTTTTTTTCTCAATATCCAGTTTGAGCTCCTGCAAAACAAGGTAATTTAAATAAAAGGTTTTACAAAAATCTTCCCAATATGATTACTTGTGAGCAGAGCCCTTTCAATTTGAAGAGCTTACTTAGCAAATGCATCTCTCTGTTTCACTTCTGATGTACCATATTGTCTTTTGCAATTGTACCAAGCAACAAAATTTCTATACTCATATGAATTTCTTGATTATCTAATTACACTTTTGATCTTTGCCTATATAGGAAATAGGGCATATTATGCAATCAGCAGGCTATTGAGAAGCAAACTCGTAACACAAAAATAAAAATATATAAGACATTTATCAGACAAGTTGTTACTTATGGAGGCGAGACATGGATGCTGATAAAAAAGAAAGGTTTGAAAGAAAGATCATAAGACATGTTTATGGCCTGGTTAAAGAAGATGATGAATGGAGAATAAGAAATAACCAGGAGATAGGTCACCTAGAGCGGATGGATGACCAGCATATGCCAAAGAAAATCCTGAGGCCGTAAGTATATAAAAGCAGAAAGAGAGGCCGACGTAGAATAAGATGGTTGGATGATGTGCTAGAAGGTCTTAGAAGAATGGATGTGAAGGGGTTACACTAAGATGGGAATGGACAGGAGATTTTGGAGAAGACTGATGTTGGAAGCCAGGGTTCATGTTGGGGTGTAGTCCTGAAGAAGAAGATCTTTGCCTATAATCGTAGTCTTCTTATGACCTTCTTAGTCTTTCTTGCCTGTCTTTAGTTATTATCTCTACTTTTCTATTAACTTAATGTTCCAGATAACAGGTTCAGCATCTTGTACATTACTTTTACTCAACCATTTAATTTTACAGTGTCATCTGATACAGGCTATGAAAGTTGTTTTAAATACAATACACAGACACTGATTTGGTTGACAGTACCAAGGTACAGGACACCCCAGAAGGTTTTTGAGATTTTTATATTACAAAAAATTATACAAATAATTATTGTGTCTACTTATTTTTATTTAAAGTTGTTTATGGTTTCTAGTTAACCTTTCTAAAGGCTGGAGTCATGGCTAAAGATATATGAATGTGTAACTACACTTTTCTTTACTATAATTATACTTTCATTTGTTGTGTCTTACCTTGTAACTCAATACACACTTGTTCTGTTTACATCGGGTATACACACGTTGTTGCCAACATAACGTTTTCCTACTCGGGTCCAGGGTCGTATTAAGCGAACATAGCAAAAACAGTTTGGGTGCTTGAAATAATGAGTCAAACAACATTTGGCTTAAACAAAACTTGTGGTTTAATATTCTGAATTTCAATTATTAAAATTTACAAAACAAAATGGAGTCGTAATCACCCAAAAACAAAATGGCGGCTATGTGTTTCCACCATTTAACTATACATCAATCTCAATTATTAATAACTTTTATCTCCTGTATTTAATTTATAAACAAGAGCATTTCTACTAAACTGCAGTTATCATTGATTTTACTTATTACGTTTCTAATTATTATATAACACAAACCAATGCTTCATGGCTTTGCTTGTAGATGCCGGCACTCATTCGCATGCACACACTCTCTCTCTCCCCATACATTAATTTACTGGTACATTTTGATTTGGAATTTTGAGCTCAATTGAATAAAGATATGGATTTAAATTTGGACTTTCCTGAATTTGAAGTCTTGCAGTTCCTCGTCAGACGTTCTCCATTTGCCAGCAGTTGTTCGCCGAACTTCACTGTTTCATGTCTGTTCTTTTTACTGCACTGAAGTTACTTTACATTTTTATTCTAGCTGTTCACTGATTATACTGGTTACATTTGTAATTACATTTTGATACTTTTAAAGCACTTTTGCTGGCAATAATTTGCCAGCGAATTTTATAACGTGCTGCTGCATTGACTGTAGTTTGATGACTGGGCAGACATATTGGTGTAAATTTGCCAGGTGGAAGGGATAATTCGTCATCAACCTATTGTTCACAGCTGATGACGGCATTGTTTTACATCACAGTTGTTACGTCTGTCGTATTATTTATGACGTTTTAGCATTGTCCGTTCACCGTTTCGTCTGAATATCTGCCATATGTCACGTACACCAATGACCTTGGCGTCAACTCGTCGTAGCGAACTGCGTTGTAAGATATATTGGGAAACTTTTGCTTTCACATATTTGCTTACATTTGAATAAAAATAAAATTATATTTCCCTGTACCCACAAATTCCTATATTGATTTAATGTACCATTACAAAACCCCCTCAATGAGAGGTTTTATGTCGAAACATACAAATTCTCATTGACTCATTCATACTTTCTAAAGGGATCAGCCCGGATATGTCGCCACAACCCCCTGTAGTGTTTATATAAAAAGAGTATCAATAACTTACCCTTGGTCTAATGATGGTGACAGTACCTGCCTGACCTTACTGGACTTCTTTCTCGAGATCCCAACACCGCAAGGCCATCCAGGCACTTGACGTTCCTGCTCTCACGCGCTGGCCAGCTCAGGACCGCCGTCACAGCATCACCAAACTCTGAAACATCGAATACAAAAATTACATAGTGGCCTTGTATAATCCCATATCCACAACTGATATGTCTCCCCTTAGCTGCATTGGTTTATGTTAAGAGGCATTGGTTTTCTTAATTCCTAATTTTCTAATACCAAATAACAAGATTTACTATAGAATATCTCTTTCTCCCTTTTTGCATTCCTACGTTTATCAAAATCTTGACTTCAGTCAATAATATTTTAACTCTTTTCACCACAAGAAAATATACTCTTACACTAAGATAATAACACGTAAAATAATTCATTAAGTTTAAAGAACCAACAGCAACTCATCTATACATCTTTCACATAGAATTCAAAACACAAATTCATTATGGCAAACAATCTAACTTTAAAATTCATTGACCAGTTTTCCTGATCCTAATACTTCTTTAAAGCAGACTCATAATTATCTTTTATGTTCAACACCAGTATCAACATCATATACTTAATACTTAATATTGGTTACCGTTGCTACCCCTGTAGCAACCTCCTCGCCACACACACTATGACCCCCCTGGACGCCTGGACTGTGGCGTCCAGTTGCTTCCACAAGGACTGAATTGGTGGAGGAATTTTGTCATCTCCTGTCCTTGCTTCGGCTTTACATTTTTTAAATTGCCAGATATCATATCTGAATGTTCCATAATTATATCCTTAAAACGGGTCTATCACTTGTTTTGCTGTTCCTACTCGAACAAGGTGATAGCCGCTGTTCCATAGTTCCAGGGATTTCCCCTAAGTGGCCCGCCGTTAATTTCAACTTTCACCAATTTTCAGGACAACCAACCGTGGTCAGTGTTACAATTTCTGCCCACAGCTGGCTGTCGTCCAAACCCACGATTAGTGCTGGTAAGACAGTAATCGCCTGAAAAGGCGCGGAAATCATCTTCATTAGCATGTTTACACTCTAACATCATTTATACACTGTATGGTTAAGAATCATATATAATATAAAATTATATCAAAGTTGTACAGTGTACGTACGCCGATTTCGGCCTCCGATGATGGTAACGTATTTGTGCGTTACTCATCAACTCATAACGCTATCTACAGTGGGACATGCCACCATTGCAATAGCCTACCTATATCTAAACTTAACTCCTGCTACATTCGCTGTCTCTGCAGTCCACAATTGATTTACACTTCTAATAACACCAAACAACCCCCCAAAATCACCCTTTAATCTTGCATAATAACATAATATACATGAACAATATCATTGCTATATTTAACCAAACAATTCACATTTAAATAATTTGTATACAAATTATAAACACTATTATTATCATTTCCATCATTATCAACTGTTTTGTACAACATTTTAATTAATTAATCTCTGATTATTTAATTCAATCATTTAAAATTTCACCATTACTTTCATCACTTATTTAGTTTGAAACATTTTATAATTATTATTAAATCAATTCAACTATAAATTCCTATTACATACATGGTTTACATACGAATACATATAATACACAACATAATGTAATACACAAATACATTTAACATTAACATACAAAAGAATATGTTTTTTTTTCAAATTTCTCTTGTAAGTTGTACCATGTCTGTCAGCATGATTGATTTGAATTAAGATTATCATTCCACTCATTAATAACACCAGAAGTATCATTACAGAAATTAAGTTTATATTCTTTCTTATTTGATTAACGTCATGCGAGATGAATGACATTTTGAACAGTTTAAATGCAGCTCATTAAAATGATTTACATTTCCACTAAAACGATGAACAAAGTATCAGTCTGTCAAGACAAAATTATTGCTTTTGTGATATCAGCCTTACAAGTAAAAATTACCATACCGTATTCAAACTAAGCTAATTTATTTATTTTCATACAATTTAAATAGGTTTATTAGTCATCTTTGTCAAGTTACTTGTGCATCCTGTATATTGAAAATAAGCCAAATGGGTGGAGGCTTCAATTTCCAAATTGAGAATATACATGTTTTTTGTTACATAATATGTATTACTATAATCCATGACTGATGACCTGTCTGAAGCAGATACAGTTTCCATACCAAGACAACATGGAAATCTAGGTGGCTGTGCAAAAACAGTTCACTAGATTTAACAATCCACTGCCTGCATGCTAATTAGCCATTATTGTTATTTATTTTTTACAACAATTACTGTACTGTGTTTTGTAAATAAGTGTTGTAAATAATTTTTTCTTTAGTTAATAACTGTAAATTAATGATATTAAATTAATTATTTCATTTATAAAATAATGATAATAGTACACGTTGATAAGCAAAAGATAAATGGTTCCTACAAAGTGAGTATATTAATGTTATATCAACAACTGTATATGTAATAAAAAATATGCCTTATGATGTGAATGTTTTTGTTATTTAATGTATTACATAAATATATATATAGCTAGGACACATAGGACATTAGTTATCTAGCTTTGTGTGTGTGTGTGTGTGTGTGTGTGTGTGTGTGTGTGTGTGTGTGTTATAATTGTATTATTATAATGTGTATATGCTACAAAAAACTGTGTTTGTATTACATTAGGAAGTAAAATCATAAGTACACAGGCCAGCCAATAGAATAGAGTTGAAATTTTCTTGTTTTGTTTGTATTCGAGTAGGGTTTCAAGTTTAATTATGTTAATTTCTGTAAAAGTTATGTGAAGTTGCTAACATTCATAAGGTTTAATCTTTGTTACTATATAAATTTTGTTTCCAATTTGGCTCAGTGCTGTGTGCTGAAATATATTTATATATATATGTGTAACACTTTGTACTATACTTTACTGATTAACACTGGTTTGTAGGAAACATGTTATTCGAAAGGAATATTAAAAAATAATTACATAAAACTAGTGCGTGTAATATTATTTCTTACATGTAAGTAAGACTGATGTCACACGTAATCCTTACTAAACAAAATTTATATATATGAAGATTTGTATTGTGTATAAATAATTTGTATCATATGTATCTGATACATGAAGAAATGTATCTGATACATAAAGACGAAAAGTCTATCTATGAACCGTTCCTCTATAAACACGTGTAGTTACACTGCCCAGCGATCCACAGAAAGCAAATCGATAACAAAAGCGTGCAAATGTAAGAAAATAAACATGAGTGAGGCCAGAAATAACGCGAATTGTGTGTGTGTGTGTGTGTGTCTTGCCTGCCTTTTTATTGCGGTAATCATAATAATAAAATGGAAACGTAAACAACATTACATAATTGAGATGTGCTTGCCTGCCACGAACAATATATTTTCTCTCATACATGATTTAAATTAAAATGAAAAAATATAGAATTTTGTTAAAGTGAAATGAAATGTTTCCATAGAAACTACTTCTTTGTTGTCTATAACGTATTACACATATAAAACTTAATATCAGGGTGACCGAGCTTTGCTCGGTTTTCACATTTATTTATAAATATACAGATTTTAAAAAGAAAACATTATTTTTTATTATTTATTTATTTTTATTAATTATTTATTTTTTGATATTTATTTTCATATATAAACGTATCGATACTACGCCGTTTGCGTTTATCGACGGTTTCTGTTATTGGAATCACAATTATTTAATACTTCTTTCCATATAACGATTCTTGTATGGCGAGGATTTTCTGGTGGTAAAAGAACTTTTAAGCCACTTGGCCTTTTGACTCTGGAAAATGCTACATACAACATGCCGTGCATAAACACAGGAATTGATAAGTGAATTCCCACCACTTCAAATGTTTGACCTTGAGCCTTGTGAATATTAATAGCAAAAGCTGCTCTGACGGGAAATTGATGCCTTTGCATAGTGCACCCAAGCTGACTTTTGCTGGAATCTATTGTAATCCTTGGAATATGAACTTCTCGGCCTGAATATTCACCCGTGATAATCTTGGCTTTAATAATGTTATTACATAATTCAGTCACGACCAATCTAGTTCCATTGCACAGCCCTTCAGAGACATCCAAGTTTCGTAAGCATTATTATTGTATTTTTTTTAAGCTTTAATTCGTGTGGTGGTAAGTCAGCCATCTCAACAGAATTTAGAAATTCAGAAGTGAATTGAAGAGCTCCTTCTGGTTGATCTTTAACAGAATCGTAGCTTTTATATACTTTATAATATTCTCCAGGAAGCTTTTTAATAATTTCGTCGTTAATTTTATTTACGTCTTTATTCAAAGGCGCTAATATAGCTCTGTCTTTCATATCTTCGTATCTGTTGTTTGCGAAACAATCACCAAATACTTCATCAATAAGATTCCCGTTAGACAGAATATGACTACCACTTACCTCAGAGAATGCAAAAAACACAATAGCATATAGAGAACACTTAATAGTTTAGATTATGTATATACCTCAGAGAATGCAAAAAACACAACAGCGTATACAGAACACTTAATAGTTTAGATTATGTATATCAGATAGATTGTACAAAAATCATTGCGCAGAAACCCACAATTGTATGTCTCAACTCTTAGTTTGTTTATTTACAGTCATAGCAACATCTGTTTATATTATTTATAAACATCGATACTGCGCCGTTTAGGCCGCAGGTTAAAGACCTATAAAGACCCTATGGTATCGTTAGAGCCGTTTCAAGGACATACATAGATTAGATTGTATGTCTCAACTCTTAGTTTGTTTATTTACATTCATAACAACAGCTATTTATATTTATTTATAAACATCGATACTGGGATTGTATGTCTCAACTCTTAGTTTGTTTATTTACATTCATTGCAACAGCTATTTTATATTATTTATAAACATCGATAAGATCTATTCTTTATGAACAGAATTAAAATTAACGTTTTAATTTCAAATAAAAAATATTTTTTTTAAATATCTGTTGCTGGGTGACAGAGTTATAACAATAGCAATTGTTGTGTGAATATTTAAACCTACATGAATTAAAATGTATACTTAAAAGACCCTACGGTTTAGGCCTTAGGCGATTTTTGTGGAAAATGAGACCTAGCCCAATCGATTTTTAGTGTCCAAATACGCTTAAGTACCAAATTTCGAGAAAATCGTTAGAGCCGTTTCCGAGAAAATAAGGACATACATACAAAGATTGCTCGCTTAATAGTATAAGATAAAATTTACTTTCTCCATCATCAACTACCATTTTAATTTATAGAAAATTACCCCCTTCCCCTTCAACTACCCTTTTCATTTGTAGATATTTCATCTACCTTTCTACAGTGGATTATTATGACCTTCTTTTAAGGATACTTTATTTATCAAAATTAAGCACTTTACTCTTGTTAAAACATAAAATGTTGCAGGTAAACTACCCCTTCCGCTTAACCGATCTTCACCAAAATCAATAGGCCTCGAGGCCTCTACAATTCAGAACTGTATGCAAAAAATTATTTGATTCTGTTTGAATTTGCGACAGTTATCGTTTGACATAGAAAAATTCTGCACGCAGACAGTTTTCGAAAAATGACTTTTTTCATGTTTTGAGGGTAGTATAATCAGAATCTGCCATTATCTCGAACACGATTTTTTTTGCCATGACCATACTTCCATTTCCTTATGGAACATGGAAGTAAAACACAACTGACGAACATCAGTCTGTCAGTTTAGGTTGTCAAACATTTGCAACCAGATAGCATCAGTAGATTTAAAGTATGGTGTGTGTGTGTGTGTGTGTGTGTGTGTGTGTGTGTGTGTGTGTGTGTGTGTGTGTGTGTGTGTGTGTGTGTGTGTGTGTGTGTGTGTGTGTGTGTGTGTGTGTGTGTGTGTGTGTGTGTGTGTGTGTGTGTGTGTGGAAAATGGTGCAGGTGTTTCCAAAAAATGGTGCTAGACATCGGGAAATGATTCTACTCATCAAACTGAAAGAAAATAGTTCAATAATCAGAAATAGGATATTGTTTCGCTTTCTGACTGTATGTGTAGTTTGAATTACCAAAAAAAATTATTATTGCTGAATAGAATGAGATGTGAAGTTAACATTTGGTATACAAAGTAAATATACTATTTCTTATAAGGCCAAAACAAACCAAAATGTTATCATAAAATTTTCAATGTAACAGCTGATTGAGTTATTTGATTTTTAATTACACAAGTAGTTATAACAAAAAAAGTCTTCTTATTACATTAAAATTAGCCTTTATATTCGTAATCCAATGGTACCTTGTTTATCGAATTCAGATAAAAAAGTGACAGAAATATTACATTTATTTTAAAAGGAAACATTGGCCTATTTTTTTATAAAAGAAATGTCATGTCATCGTTATTTTGTATCAAAATTCTGTAAACAACATATTATAAACAGAATTATCACTGTTGCACACCACTATAGAAAAAATATTCCGATTAGCGCTTTCAAGCTTCTCAGCTCATTGTCAGATTGAAACTTTACAAACATTTAAAAGACTATAAGTTGAAAATTGTTAACGATAAAAATATGCTGTTTGACATACAAGTATGGGGATTTGATGCCTAACACAACTGTTAATCACACGTTAGTGATTCTGCACAGAGTATGAGTGGGCATTGTTGTAAATACTTACACACTTCAGATTGGTTAGTGCTCAGTACACACTAACACCATAGTTCAGTTCAATTCTTGGATTTCGTTGTCCATGACGTGTCTGTTACTTAACTACATATAATTGTTACTTTACTACCAACTCGGAACACAAAGTTTTACCTTATAGCGTGAACCGGTTTTCCCTTTTAAAAAGCTTCTTCAGAGGCTGCTGCTGGGTGCACTGTCCGTCTTGTTGGCGACGGTATCGACTTTTGAAAGATTGATATTGTGTGTGTGGGGTGTGATATGTTTGAATAATGCGTGCGATTTGAATTGCGTCTGTTCGTTTAGGATATCATTTGTATGTGTTTTCGTGTGTTTGTGTATTTCCAATTGTTCTAGAGTGTCTAGTTTTGGGCCTTTTGTGTGTATGTGTAGAATGTCCATGTTATTGTCGATGTTTTTGTATGTGTGGTTTGCTTCAATGAGGTGGTTTGTAAAGGTGGATTCTGTAGTGGAGTGTAGTGCCTTTGTGTGTTCAATGTATCTTTTTTTGAAGCTACGTCCTGTCTGGCCTGTGTAGAATTTGTTGCAATCTGAGCAATTTAGTTTGTAAACACCAGGTAGATCGAATTTGTTTTGTGCTTTGTGTGTGTGTGTTCTGTTTTGTTAGTAGTTTTGTATGCAATTCTGTATCCTGCTTTTTTTTAATTTGTGGGCTATTTTTTAAGATTGGTTGTTGATGTATGTTAGTGTTATGAATTTGTTGTTTTCTGTCTTTGTCTGCCATTTGTTTTGTGTTTCAATTTATTGACTATTGTTCTGTCATATGCGTTTGATTCTACTAGATATTTTATCGTGGATAGGGCAGAATAGTAGTCAATAAACTCCTACACAAAACACAAAACAAATAACAGACAACTTCATAACACTAACATATATTAACAACCAAACTTAAAAAATAGCCCACAAATTCAAAAAAGCAGGATACAGAATCGCATATAAAACTACTAACAAAACACAACACACACAATCAAAACACACACACAAAGCACAAAACAAATTCGATCTACCTGATGTTTACAAACTAAATTTGTCAGATTGCAACAGATTCTACATAGGCCAGACATCCACGTAGCTTCAAACAAAGATACATTGAACACACAAAGGCACTACACTCCACTACAGAATCCACCTTTACAAACCACCTCATTGAAGCAAACCACACATACAAAAACATCGACAATAACATGGACATTCTACACGTACACACAAAAGGCCCAAAACTAGACACTCTAGAACAATTGGAAATATACAAACACACGGAAACATATAAAAATGATATCCTAAACGAACAGATGCAATTCAAATCACACGCATTGTTCGAACATATCACACCCCACACACATAATATCGATCTTTCAAAAGTCAATACCGTCGCCAACAAGACGGACAGTGCACCCAGCGGCAGCTTCTGAAGAAGCTTTTTAAAAGGGAAAACCGGTTCACGCTATAAGGTAAAACTTTGTGTTCCGAGTTGGTAGTAAAATAATTATATTTACCATAGTTCACTCGTGTGAAATGAAATTTGGCCACGTAGCACCTGTAATAACTCATCCTCCAAGACAGTTCCCAAATCTACACAGATGAAACAGAATTATTCATTTTGAATTTAGTCCGTTCCTTCCAATTTCAACTACATTTGTATCCAATAGTTACTCATCTAAATCAAGGAATAACTACTGTCTTGCAACTGGATGCTGTGAATTTATATGAAAATCGTCAATAATTAGTTGACAAAATTACAATCCAAACTGAAAAAAAGTGGACAGTATTCAAGTTGTTATGAGAGCCTAGACTAAAATGTAAAAATAGTTAGTGTGCAAGTGAAAGTAGAGTATTTCTGTCCAAGTAAAGTCGCACTGTTATAAACTTTTGAGAAAAAATTATTTTTGTTTTCATCATCATTTACTAGGTCATTTGATATGTTTTGCTTCACCAACATTTTAAATGGATGGCCCACATGCCAATGTCCCTCAGGCTCAGTATTCTCAACGTGTCATCCTGTCTGTGTTCTCCCAATTTTCCGTGTATCTCTTCTCTTCGAGTGGCTCCATGTCAAGTCATTCCATATGGGAAAGGTGGGACTGTAAATACTAAGGAACAACCAGCTTAAGAATAAAGACTGTAAGGTCCTTCTGAGAAGGAGAAGTGTAAAGGTGAGTGTCTGGCGTCTTGAAACTTGCGTCCCTCAGCTAAGGAGTCCCTGACCTTCATAACCTATGCATATTAAGAAATTTCCCAGTGGCCTCAGTATGGAAGGTTTACAGGGTACGCATTACTGTTATGACTTAAATAATTGCCATTTTTAACTTCTGATTTAGTTACTGAGAAAATTATGTTTTCCAGACTGACAGTTGTATCATCATTTTAAAATCTGACACATTATGACTTTGCTAATAAAGTGAAACTAGTACAACTTTGAAATTTGAAATAATATACAACGCACACATCACGAGAGAAAACAGTATATCCATATGCTTCAGTATTGAATTAAATATTGATTAGCAAATTCAAACATAATTGTGGTAATCTTCTTGTTTGTGTTGTTTAGGATATCACTATAATAACAAGTATATCAAAGGTTGCAATAGGGACCGTTAGACAGGTATATATTTATTATGTATAGTTTGTTTATATTTATTTTGTATGCAACTTGAAGACTTAATGAAAAAATTATATTTTCGTGTTGTAAACAAATCAATTATACATGTTAAAATTCCACACTACTGAAATAAAAATTTGTTTCATTTTATTATATTTCGTTGTTGAAATCTATTGTATATTGTCTGATCGTGTATTGGAATTACATTGTCTGATTACAGAATGGAATTGGTTGAACAGTCCAGATATTGTGTTGTATCCTGCAGATAATTCTCTAATAAGTCCTTTTATAACAACTTCAACAAACAATTCGTTGAGAAAACAAAGAGCCGCTCCATTCATTTGCGACCGATGCAACAGGTCGTACTGTCAAAAGCAACACCTCAACAGACACCAGAAGTACGAGTGCGGCGCGGAACGGCAGTTTCACTGTGACATTTGCTCAAGGAAGTTCATACACAAGTCGCATTTACAAAGTCACATGATTTGCTTTCATAAAACTGTAATGTCTTAACAGTGGCTAAATGTCAAAGAATTGAAATGAATGAATTTTGTTTATAAGAAAAATATTGATTTTTATTGTATCGACGGTAACTTCCTTTTCTCGCAGAATTCCGAGTATAGTTTCAATAAAAGAGCTTCTTTTTCTTCAGTTTCTGAATTGTGTTAATTTATGGATTTTAAGAAATGTTAAAATTTACCAATTTTTAAAATTTTATTGTATAATTTAAGAACATAATATAAAATTGGTAAGTAAATGTTAGTATTTTCAAATACACTAGAGTCCCGATTAACCGAATCCCAATTAGGCCTAACCGAATTTCCGGATTAACCGAATGATGATGCAGTAATTTTCATTTTTCAAGAAGTTTGCATATTTTAAATTTTACAGCGTTTATGACTTGAGTATGTACTACTATATTTGAAAATTTCGTCTGAAAAATAGTTTTTAGTTTGATTAAAATAAAGTTTTTTTTTTTTAATTTGTATACAGTAATATTGTATGATTTAATTACAGTATTTAAAGCCCGTTGATTTTAAAGACGTCTGCATTTTAATAGAAGTATGTAATAACGACGCATGAGTACTGCTAGTTTCCCTAAAAAACTGTTAAAGGTGCTTGTTGTTCTTTAGCGTTTTTTTCTCACTAAAAAAAATGTAAATTACACAACAGAACTATGTTTCCTGTTTAACAGAATTTTCGTTTGTAACTGAATCACCCTTGGTCCCATCAAATTCGGTTAAACGAGACTAGTGTATATACAAAATTGTACTATTAATCCAGTTGTTCAACTGTGTAAGTGACTCTTGTGTAGTCCAGTGATATAACTATGGGGGGGGTCATCAGGTGAGCAATAGTTACCCCCCCCAAGACCTATTAAAAATTTCATTGAAATTCCATAAAGACTCAATAAGGGTCTACTTCTAAGCCAGTTGTGTGTGTGAAATAAGACATACAAATAACTATAGAAATAAAAGAAATTACAATATTTTTAAGTTAAGAAAACAAAATTAAAGTTTTCTTAATCACTCAACATTTGGTAAACAACAATGTATTCACAGCATACTTCATATTGGTCTACTCAAACACTTTGAGTCGCACAGAATTTATAAAGTGTATTTACAAAATTACATGGGAAGAGTCCTGAATTTCTCATTTGTCTTGATTAAAATAGGGATTCCAAATGGCTAGTCTTATCAACCCCCCCCCCCCCCCCAGGGACAGGTCCTAGTTATGCCACTGGTGTAGTCAGTAGTGTTTTGACTTGCTGTGTTATATGGCTGAAATTTTTTCATGCTGCGGGCAGAATATTATCTAATTAATTGTATCCAAGAATCTATAAACACAGCTCAGGAAAGTTGTGTATTCAAACAGGTGTAAAACAGTCCCATGACAACCAGTCTCATAAAAGGTGAAATTAATAACTACAGTAGAGTCTCGGTTATCCGCCCTTCGATTATCCGCCGTTCCGTGTTATCCGCCGCCCAAGCGGCGTAAAAAAACGTAAACGTAAAAAATATTTTCTTTAATTACTGCAACGAAAATAGTGTGCCAATAGATTGTGGGCATGAGTGTACGTGCTCTCTTTGTGTTTGCTCCTGACTGTACCGCAGGAATTTGGCCTACTGCCCATCGCCTATTATAGCCTAACTGTGACTCATGTGTCATTCACCCCAGCCCACCCCCAACATCCAACGCTATCGCTCACATGCTCATCGCTTAGTAGACTGCAGTTTCTTGTTGTGTGCTGTAGTGAGCAGTGAGGCTATTTTTACGCGGTGTGTCCGTGAGTGACTAGTGCAGTTTTGGTGAAAGTGTCGTATTGTAGTCTTGTTAATAGTGTTGCGGTTATGGCTACGAAAAGAAAGAAAATTGTTTTATCAATAAAAGACAAGCTTGAGGCATTAAAAAGACTGGATAAAGGGGAAACGCTGCAGAAGGTGGCTGACCACTACGGCGTCGGTCATCGCACAGTTGGAGATTGGAAGAAGAGACGATTAGAATTAGACAAATGGCGTTCCTCACGAGTTACTGAGACTGCTTTTAAAGATAGAAAAACTATGAAAAATAGGGATTATGAAAAAGTTAGCGAAGCGTTGTACATTTGGTTTACACAGTTCAGGGAGAAAGGGGTGCCTATTTCAGGACCTATCTTAAAAGAAAAGGCGTTGCAGTTTCAAAAAGAATTTAACGAAGGTGATGCAGATTTTACAGCAAGCGTTGGCTGGCTTGATATATGGAAGAAGCGTTATGGAATCCGTCAGTTGAATATTTGCGGCGAGAAACTGTCATCAAACTTTCAAGAAATGGAGCAGTTTAAGAAAAAATTTCAAGACTTTGTTGAAACTGAAAGCTTAACAGGAGATCAAGTATTTAATTGTGATGAAACAGGCCTTAATTTCAAAATGTTACCGAGTAAGAGCCTTGCAGCTAGAACTGAAGCTGCAGCCCCTGGCTATAAACGTAGTAAAGAGAGAGTGACTATTTTAGCATGCAGTAATGCCACAGCAAACCATAAAATGGACCCTGGCAATGATTGGAAAGTCCAAAAACCCTAGGGCTTTTAAAACCATTTCAAAACATGCTCTTCCAGTAAAATATTTCAATCAAAAAAGTGCATGGATGACTAGTGAAATTTTTAAGGAATGGTTTTTTAAAGAGTTTGTTCCTTCTATAGAGAAGGTTTTAAAAGACAACAACCTACCCAGAAAAGCAGTTTTGCTGCTAGACAATGCCCCAACTCACCCTGATCCAGACGAACTTAGAGATGGGGACATAAAGGCTACGTTTTTGCCACCAAATGTGACTGCCATTTGTCAGCCTATGGACCAGGGTGTTTTGGAAACACTTAAACGAAACTATCGAAGAAAGCTTCTGTCAACAGTCATACAAGAAATTGAAGATGGGCAAAACTTGGTTACGAAGTTGAAAAGTATAAATTTGAAGGATGTCGCTTATTGGGTCGCAAGGGCCTGGGCCGACGTCGGGGCACAAACAATTGCGAAGTCGTGGCATAAGCTGTTGGGCGAGGATGAAAATATGGCTGAAAGCATGCTGGATGAACTTCATGAAAGTATTTTGCCCTTGGTGCAACGTATCCCTGGATGTGAGGATGCATCGTTGGATGAAATAAGGAATTGGCTTTCAGGAGACGACCAATATGAAATAACTGACGAAGAAATTGTAACACTTGTTAATAGCGATGATGTTGTTGAAGATCAAGACTCTGAAACTGTTGAGCCCCAAAAGATCACACACAAAGAAGCGGTTAAAGCTCTTGAAGCAGCCATTCAGTACGTTGAGCAGCAAGAGGAAACCAGGGTTGTTGACATAATGATGCTCCAAAGATGGCGAGACTTGGCAGCAAAGAAGTGGGAATCATCAGGGAGGCAGTCGAAGATCACTAATTTTTTTTACTCATCATGAACTGAACTCTCACTTCCAACATTTCTGACAGTGTAAGTCAATTTTATTACATACACATTAGTCTGATTCTATATTTATTTTTAGTAAATTTTTCTTGTTAAAATTTACTGAATTCTTAAACTTAAAGCGTGAAGTACTAAAGTAGGCATAATTGTTTTCTCTTTTTTTGTAAGTGTATAACTTTAATATTGTTGCTTGTTCTCTAAAATGTTTTACTATAATTTTGTAATATAATTGTACAGTACCGTATTGTTTTCTCTATTGATTTGTTGTAAAACGTGATGTTTATTAATTACATTTACAAAATTACAACGTAATTTATGATAAATTTGCGTTTTATTTAACTCTCCCTATTATCCACCATTCCAGCTTATCCGCCCTTCCGCCAGCCCATTTATGGCGGATAACCGGGACTCTACTGTATTGTGTTTGAATAACATCAAAATAGTATATAGAGCTGCCATCTATTAGAGAAAATATGAACTACTTGAGTCAGTGAATGTTTCTGTTACATGACACAAGTGTGAGTGAAGCAATATTTTGAAATAATTACAAACTTCACATCACAATATGCCTCCTCAAAATGAGTAATATTTAGTTATATAGCGTTAGTTTTATATCATATTTTTGTTAACATGTAAAAACTGTTATCAGAACACCAAGTTACAAATTTTGTATGTTTTTTTTTATAGAAAACCAGGACATAATATATTTTTCTTCTAGTTGTTTTGATAGTTCTTCTTTTTTCACAGCACTAATTAATATTAGTTAAAACTTTCACTTGTGAACTTACTTTGTTTCCTCCCGTACGCATTTCGGTGTGATGTGCGCCTTCGTCAGCGGTGTGAGACAGACTGTCAGTAACTTGTAACGGTTTTTTTGTTGGTAGGTTGGGGGGGGGGGGTGGAAGGGAATTGGTGCGGGAATCCTCATTATTGTTTCTTTTATGTATAATTGTGTCAAAGAGTGTGTGCGATTTATAGTGTAATTTGTCGTTAAGTATGTTGTTTGGTTGTGTTGTGTAGTGTTTGTATATTTCATATTGTTCTGCTGTGTTAAGTTTTTGACTTTTAGGTAAATAGTGTAATATCTCAAGATTATTATCCAATTTTTCTTACACTAGAGTATAGTCCTTAGAGTATAATCATTCCTCTTTACTTTGTGATGGTTATCATTTGTTATGCAAAACTTTTCATCTGTTGTTAATAAATTCTAGGTGCCAATTAACTGTTTCAGCTTTTGTGAATACAGATTTTTGAAAATATTCTATATACAAGATGCCATAAATTCTTCCTAGACATGCCAGAGAATAGTTTCAGGTAATGGTTGTCTGCCAGTGAAGGGTTCAGCTTTTTTGACATATTGTTTATCGTCATTGGTGATGACATACTTGTTCTTTTAAAGCAACACTAGTAAGATAGTGTTGAACCACTTTGTATTTCATGTTTATGGTTATGAATCATATCTGTGAGTGGTTTAAGCTTCAATTTTCAGCATACTGATTGGTTATATTCCTATAAGCAAAATAACATGACAAGGATGGTGGTTTAAAACACTAAACCATAAGTTCTGTAATCAAGAAATAGAAAGTAGGGGTCAACATTATCTACCTGTTTTTCTGGAACTTTTTACGAGAGGGGTGTAATTTAATTAACGACAGTTCCAAGTTATCCCCGTGTGATCTGCGATTTCATCTTCCCACCTAACAGGCTGTCTGCACCTCATTCTCTTGTAGGTTGTAGAGCATTGTTTGGTAACTGAGAATATGGTGTGCTCAATTAATTTTAATATCGTAGCCAATACAACAATCTGTGACTCTTTGAGTCAGTCTTAGTGTTGTTATTTTGTTTTGGTTACCACCAATGTTTGAGCACTGTATATAAGGCAAGATAAGACTCCTGAATTAACAATTACATCCCTCAGATCATTTTTTGTAAACATCAGGTTTACCCATGAAGTATATGTACAACTCTATGTTTACTGATGCCACGCCTTGTACATTATCTAATTGTACTCTGCAGTTTTTGTACAGGTAATATAAAAATTGATTTGTTTGTAAGAATATTTTTACCCTAAACATCTGACTGAATATGTTTGTCAGTGGACCACAGCCTTCAACACACAGAAAACCCAGAACAAAAAGAGAAAATTAAGAATGTTTCAACTGAGCTTCATACACGCAAATGTATATAATGCCGCAGCAGTACATAGTTAAAATAATATGCTGACACACCTTTAGTCCCCATCATAATAATCTTTTCTATATCAGGCATTGACCTGTTCCGTCTTCAAGTAACTGGCCACTTTCCTTTGGACAACCTATATTCTTTTTCCTTGTGCATTGTTTGTAAGAACTTGTTTAGGTATCTTGTTTATCTAACCTTTCCAATTACTAATTCAATTTTTAGCTGGAATCACTTATTTTCCATTGATATTTGTATCAAATAAATAAACAGTTAAAATTTATTAAATGAACATGGCGAGTTCATAGTTTGAACTTGACCATTTGGCATTTGGCTATCTATGTATTTATTAGGGTATGTCACACAATAACCTTTCAACATATCAACCAATTTTCATAAAACTTGGCACCCGTGCCCATAAGTTTGCCCTACAGAATGCTGTTGATTTTTAGGTTGACCCCCCCCCCTCCCAATTGTAGGGGTCAAAATTATGAAAACTCTCAAAACCCCATGTGGGGTATCAGATTAAAGAGAATGTTAACAACAATCTAAATACATGTTGTTGTTTACTGACTATGGTGGTATGTATATAATAATATTATAACAAGTCAGTGGCATAATGTTTGGCAAAATAATAATGGAACCTGACCAGGTAAAATTATATTATAAATACTTAAAACTACACATGAAATTACAAAGAATAATAAACAATATTAAATTTAATAAACAATGTATTAACCTAGAAATTATTCCTAACTATGCAGTAATAAGGAACAAGAATACAAATCCCACAGCAATGAAGACCATTATATATGCACAAAAATACAGGATACAACAAGAAATCAGAGAAGCATATAAAAATAAAAATAAAATAAATTTAGAAATATATAGCACACATTTGGAGATACTACAAATTTTAGGTTATGTTATACATGAGAGAATAAAAGAAATAATTTTCCATAAGATTTACAACATACATCACAGAATTAAAGAAAAACATAATAAGAAATTACATAATCTTTTATATGCAAAGAAAGAAGATAAAAGAACAGTAAATACATATAATAAAATAAGGAACAATATTATATGTGACAACAACAAAATAAAAAACCTTACTGACATAAATTTCAATAATACCGAAAAAGAAATCATAACACATATTTTTAAATATAATTTTTCCAATAACAATAAATTTGGACTTATAAAGAACATTATAACGGATACTGAAAACAATATTTATAAAATAGATAATGAGGATGACAAAACTAACATAAGGAACACGATTAAAGATAATATTCAAAGAAAATTAGAAAATAAGGATATAAAATGCAAAGGTAAAAAAATTAAACATTTAATATCAAAAACATATTGGAATTAAAAAACAAATTAAATAATAATAATGCAACAATTTTGGAATCAGATAAAACATATACACCAGTTATAATGTTCATAGATGATTACAACAGGAAAGTACAAGAATATATAACTCAGAATGGATATATAGAAATAAAAGACCCAACAAATAAATATAAAAAATCATGGAAAATATGATAAAAGAAAATTTAGTTAAAATTAATATAAGGAAAAAAATACACAAAACTTATATCGCACAATACAGGTGCTCCACAACTTAATGGTTTACCTAAAATTCATAAAGTAGATATACCAAGAAGACCATTAATAAATTTCAGGACTGCACCGGCATATATAATAGCAAAAACAATAGATAAAATACTCAGAGAGAAAATAATATTGGAAAATAGGTACAATGTAAAGAATGGATATACAGTTATAGAAAACCTAAAGAAAATACACGCTACAGAAGAAACAAAATTAATATCATTTGATATATCAAATATGTATAATAACATACCAATAAATGAAACACTTGAAATCATAAAGAAAAAATTAAAAAACAATAATGAAAACAACAGTTTCATAAATAACTTGATTATTATAATAAGAAACATATGTAACCAGAATTATTTTACTTTCAATGGCAAATATTATGCACAAACCAAGGGATTGGCAATGGGTTCACCCATTTCATCAATTATGTCAGAAATTTATATACAGGATTTGGAAAACAAAATTATTTTAGGTATCATAAATGTGCATAAAGTGTTATTATGGAACAGATATGTAGATGATATATTGGTCATATATAATCCTAGCATAAAAAATGAACATTTAATAATACTAAATAAATTAAATACATACAATGATAATATGAAGTTTACATTTGAAGAAGAAGTAAATAGAAGAATCAATTTTTTGGACATTGATATTCAAATTGGAAAAGATAACGAAATAACTACTAATGTATACAGAAAGGAAACAAATAATAATACAACAATACACAAAGATTCATCACATCCTTGGATACACAAGGTTAATACATATAACAATATGATTAATAGAGCATACAAATACATAAATAACGAAGAGATATTACATCAGGAACTGAATATCATAAAAGAAATAGCAATTGAAAATGGATATGACAGCAAATTTATAAACAAATTAAATAAAAAATATAAAGAAAAACAATATTAAACAATAGAACAACATTAGGCAGTATAAATACATGTAAAAAAGAAGAAAATGTAACATACCTAACTTACAAATACACATATCAAGATCTCCAATACGTTATAAAGAATACAAAATTGGATAAACATATATATAAATATGCATACAAACCAAATAAAAGGTATATATAATATAATAATAAATAAAAAAAACTGTGATATATACAAATTAAGTGGAATATACAAGATAAAATGTAATAACTGTGACTACATATACATCGGAAGAACACATAGAAATTTCAAACAGAGATTTATGGAACATTTCAGAGCTTTTAATAATAAAAAAACGGGAATCTCCAACATAGCAGATCACCTTATTAATATGAATTATAGTATAACAAATATATCCAACAATATGGAAATAGTGGAAATAAACAATAATAAAAATGACATTATACAGTTGGAAAAATTATATATATACCTTCATAAAAAATATGACAAATTGATGAATCAACAGACAATATTTGAAAATGATCAATTGTTTCAATACATATCTGGCTTGGTTTCACCCAATAGTGATGGCAGTGGAAAGTTCAAAATGAAGAACAGTAAGGAGTAATACACGCAGTTAACAACAGTTATACATTTAAAGGAAAACATCACAACAGGAACATTACAGTGTATGAACTGATGATGAAATTTTAATATTTCGAAAAGGCCTTATTCATTGTTTTAAAAAATGGAATTTTACTGACTATGGTAGTATGTATATAATAATAATCTAAATACAGTATAAATTTTTGAAAATTTCAAAATTTTTTGGCATCAGGGGCTAAACTGTGGGTGAAAATTTGGAAGAAATTATAAAAATTCAAAAGAATTTTAACTAACACATGAATGTGGTGTCAAGTTTCGGAAATTTCATAATTTTGGGATCCCAAGGCCCAAATAAAGATTAACAATTTCAAAAAAATGTGAAAATCCAGCAGGGTGTAAGACTAAAGGAAATTGTATCCCTAATTCAATTGTTTTGAATTTTTGGTGTTTATTGTATAATCGTGTGCTCTATAATTGTTATATTACTAAGTACAGTGGAGTCACGATTAACTGAGGTAATGTGGACCGAGACCTCCTCGGATAATCAAAAACTCGGAAAAAACGGAAGGTTCAAAGAAAAATTGCATTAGCATAAGCTCTTTTCTTCTATTGCACCTATTTGCTGTAATACACGTAATTGCTTCATATTGTAAGTGATACTTAGCCGCTACTTTGCCACAAAAACATTTAATAATTGAAAAAAAGGTAAAATAAGAAACTGAGCTGATAGTATGACTCATGTAATCCTTTATTAATTACACTAAGCGGCAAAAACAGTAACAGTACATCTCTCATCAGATTAATACCTTAAACAATTAAAACTCATAATTTCTTAAAAAAGTCTTAAACAGTTTTTTGCTTGATAGCACTGCCTCTCTTCTTTGCTGCCATATTGCGCAAATGCCGCAGGACCAGAATGTCAGCTGGTGACGTGTCTTCTTGTTGCTCGGCGTACAACAAAGCCCTCTCAATTGCACTTAAGCCGTCAGTGTGGCTTATCTTATTGTCCACAGTAGGAGTGTCATCTTCTTCGTCGTCGCTGTTTTTATTTTAAGTAATCGAATTTACAATGGCCTCTTCAGATAGTTCACATTGTTCATCGTCATTCACCCAGTTGTTTACATCTTGATTCGTCACTGCCTCAGTAACTGGTAGCTGATTTAAAAGTTCCACTAGTTCTACCTTATCTTCATTCTCTTCATCGTCGTTTGTGTTATCACTTTTTGGTGAAATGTTTTTCCAGCTTTTCAGGACAGTAGATTCTTTCACATTGTTCCATGATTCTGCCAGCCAATAAATCACATCTTTTAGGTTAATTTGTTTCAGACTTTCAGCACCTGTTTTACCATCTTCTAAATCATCAAGCAAATGCCTCAGTAGTCTTTTTCGATAGTTTCTTTTCAAGTTTTCCAAAACCCCTTGATCTAGGGGCTGAATAAGGGACGTTACATTGGGAGGTAAAAAGAGGGCCCAGATGTCATCTCCACTGACCAATTCACACTCGTCAGGATGAGTGGGAGCGTTGTCCAAAATTAAAAGTGCCTTACGGGGCAGATTATTTTGATCACAAAATCTTTTTACACTCGGCACAAACTGTTCATGAAACCATGACATTTGAAATTGAGGAATCCATCCATGCACTTTTTTGGATAGTGTACTTAACAGGAAGATTGTCGACATTCACATTTTGGAACGCTCTTGGTTTTTTGATTTGCCTATTAGCAAGAGTTTAAGCTTGTGGTTACCAGATTTATTTGCACATGTCAAAACTGTCACTCTTTCTTTGCTTCGTTTGTAGCCAGGAGCTGACTGTTCTTGCTGCGCTGCAAGAGTCTTGGTGGGCAACGTTTTAAAATTTAAGCCCGTTTCATCACAGTTATAAATTTTCTGTGGACCAAGATGGTTTTTTTTAATGATGTTGTCTAGCTTGTCAACAAAGGAATCTACTGGACCGCTGTCAGCTGACAATATTTCACCTGTATATTTAACTGCCTCACGCCATACCACTTTTTCCATCGATCAAGCCAACCCATGCTTGCTGTAAATTCCTCTTCTCCATCTTGGAAGTGATTGAAGAATTGCAATGCCTTGGATTGTAACATTGGACCAGACAAGGGACTTCCCTTCTCTCTCATCTGTTGAAACCACAAAAACAACGCCTTCGATGTCTGTTCATGTTCACTGTTTTTCATTGTTTTTCTCTTCTTTGAGACAGTTTTTATTTCTTTGTTCCCAGTCATTTGTGCACGTTGAGACACCCACTCTTCAATTTGCACCCTTTTTCTTCTCCAGTCTCCGACAGTCACTTCACCAACGCCTAAATCACTTGCCACTTTTTTAATGGTTTCACCACGATCTAATCGTTCAATAGCATTGAACTTATCTTGTAGTGATAAAACTACATGTTTTCTTTTTTCGCTCATTGCCAAACGAAACTGTAAAACCAAATCACGAGAAACCTTAATACAAAGCACAGCTACTCATACTTCACAGTCGATTATATTTTAACAGCGCGACGATTGACAGCAAACTAACTCAGGTCAGGGAGCTCGAGCAGAGGACGGTAGGAAGTGTGAGTCACGCAGTCAAGGTCGCTGTGTACAGTCTGGTGTCAATTAAAATATGTCGCGTAGCGTCTGGTGCCGATATAGGAAATACAGTTACAATAATAGAGATTTCATTAATTCTTGGTTTAGGCTCGGATGACACTGAAGCTCGGTAAATCGAGACTCCACTGTAAGTAGTAAAGTAATGGTGTTTTTTGTAATTTTTCCATAATTGAAAAACTAACTAATATCTAAATTTATGGAAGAACAACGTACTTTGTTCAAAATAGTGAGAAAAAAAAGAAGAAAATACATATTGTTATGAAGGTCTACTGATCGTCGTATGGTACAGTGGAAAACAAAATACAAGACACCAAAGAAACCACTGATCACCAGCTTTAATTATTACAATTAAACAGTCTGTAATCAACAAGATAACAATAAATCAAATAAAAATTGTTCACACCCAATAATAATGTCAATTAATAAGTCTAGCACAATTATAAAACACATAACACTTCACCACAATACTTCGAACCGCACTGGAATAAATCGCCACTTAAACTGACTGCTAAGCGCAGCTGTTCTTGTTTAAATAGATAGCACAAGTGTTCCAGAATAATCCATTCTATGCTACAAACACTAATAATAATCAACAATGCTACTAGAAAACACTAGAGCTTAATTGCTTGCCTTGAACACAGTGTGCGCGGACTGGTGAAATCTGGATCAGTCTCTGCTACGGATGCATGACAAGTGTCACGTAATTGTCCTTCATCTCAAAGTAGCAGCAATATGTATGCACGCACACATTATAGCCGGCTTCCTCTGGAATAGCCGAGAAGCACGTAGAATGTTCTGTAATGACGTGACAATATATATAGAGGGAGAACTCCAAAATAAGTTTGGCAAAAATGGTTAAAGTGAAGTGTACTGACTGAGTGAGAAACGATGAAGTATTGACAAGAACGGGAGAAGAAAGAAAATTTCTGACATAATTAGAGAGAGAAAAACATCGTGGTTGGGGTATACGAGGTATGACAATAAAGTTCGCGGACTAATGCTGTAAAAATCATTTATATAATACACAAAAATATAATTACACATTGCACCCTTCAAAGTAGTCCCCCTGAGCTGTAGTAATGCACTTCTCCATTCGCCTTTTCCAGGCTTCGAAGCACTCGCGAAATTGTTCCTCTGTTACCCCTGACAGCGCCTCTGACGATGACTCTTTAATGGCCTCCAGAGTCTGAAAATGGTGCCCTTTCAATTTTTGGAAAAAAAATTACAGGGGGCCAAATCCGGTGAGTAGGGGGGGGGGTCCAAGGACCGTGGTGGCCGTTTTGGTTAAAAATTGCATGATAATGATGGCTGTGTGAGAGGGTGCGTTATCGTGGTGAAGCACCCACGACTGGTCTTGCCACAAATCGGGTCTCTTTCTGCGAACTCTTTCACGCAGACGTTTCATTACTTCCAGGTAGTAACCAGAATTAACTGTCTGACCCTGGGGAACCCATTCTTAGAGCACAGTTCCACACGAGTCAAAAAAAAGGCATCAGCATTGCCTTGATTTTTGATTTTGACATCCTGGCTTTTGATTTCGTCCGTGGCTCATCTGGTTTTTTTCCATTCCATGCTCTGTTTCTTTGTCTCAGGATCGTACTCGTAAATCCAAGTTTTGTCTCCTGTAATCACGTTTTGAAAGATGTCTGCATTCTCCAACCAATCTTGACAAACATGCAAACAATTTTCCTTTTGTTCACCTGACAATTTGTTTGGAAGGATATTTGCACAACATTTTGACATCCCCAACTCTTGTGTGAGGATGAGGCGCACGGTTTCTCGGTTGACTCCATTGACCTCAGCGACATCTCTGACTGTCAGGCGACGGTTTGAGTTGATGGATTGTTCAATTTTCTGCACAGAAACATCATTTTGAACAGTGGAGGGGCGCCCCGAACATTCATGTCCTCTGTTGAGGTTCTCCCCTCTCTGAACCTCGCCACCCACTTGAAGAACGAACTTCTTTTCACAAGATGGTCTCCGTAAACAGGGTTCATCATTTCAAGAATTTCCGAGTTTGTTTTCCCTGCTTTCACAAGGAATTTCATCACAACTCGCTGCTCTTCAAAATTACGATTGATTTCCATAGTCGCAATAGCAAAACACACGTGTACAAAAAACAGAGCTACACTCAACACGATGTTGTCGAGAGAACTGAAAACAACTGCATGACTGCGTGAAATGTCAACAATCGCTGTACCATTGCTGCCAACCTCCCAGTGTTGCCATCACGCTCACAATAAAATGAGTCCGCGAACTTTATTGTCACCCCTCATATATTGTGTAGAAAGTGTCTGCAGCTAAGGATATTATAGAGGGAAAGGTGGAAGAGAAGAGAGGATGAGGAAGAAGAAAGGTTGAAATGCTTGGTGACATGAGAAATGTGCTAAGTGAGTACAAGAATGTTACTGGCTGTTGTTAATTGACAGTCAAGTGTCACAGAACAGATATATGTCTGGAGGTGGATGTTGGAAGAGGCTCATTAAATGATTGTCATACAACTAGGTGGAGACAAAGAAGTAACCAGTACTATTCTTCACAAAGACACATACCTCGTTATCGAACATTTAATTAACACTGTACAGTAAATCTGTCAGGGCTGTTAGGCTATGACCACTACAGCATCATAATATGGAACATGCAACACGATTGAACGCTACACATGGCTGTCATCTTTTACTGGCATCGCAGGCGAGAGTCCTCAAGGTCCTCAAAGTCTCTCATGCAGAATAGTCAAAAGAAATGTCTGGCCACATTATCATGATATGCTTCACAGCCTGAATGTCCACAGCATTTTACTACAGTTTGAAAATCAGTCATTAAAGCTTATTTTCATTAATGTGTCCAAATATTTTTGACAGTATTTATAAAATAACTATTTCTTCCCCTGCAGTGAAGATATTAACAGTATTACTCAGCGATATGAGGCAGTTCTTCAGAATCAGTAAAGATGATTTGAATACTTTTGTGGTAAGTTGTGCTTTAATAAGATAAATCACTAAATCTAATTGTATTTAATAAAATCTACAATTACAGCAACCCTTTATCAATGTTACAGGAATGTGGATACGGTGGATATCTGCAAGAGCTAATATAATAGAACTGACAGTAAAATAAATTTAGACATTTTAAGGGAAGCAAAAAAAACGTTAATAATGAAAGTAGATATAGAAAGATTTTTATTTGAGATAAGATGTAATGACTCTATTGTGAACATTTAGAAAGGGGAGATCTAGGAAAATATAATGCAAAAAAAAAATGGGATGTAAGAGATATCTAGACTGAAATCTAAATCTACTGGTTGCTAAGCGACGAGGCAGTAAATCTTTAGGTTATGATGATGATAAATTAAAACAAAGCTAAATTGTGGTTTGTCTTCAATGAAAGTAATGTATGACTATATATATTTGGTGCAGCACATATATTTTATTGGCTCAAATTGGCATATATAGCTTGACTGGAATTAAACTCTAGCTCAAAGCAGAGATGTCAAAACTTTTTACTAACTTTAACATTAGATAGTATTATAAATTACACGTACAGACTGTTTTCTGTATTAATTTTGTTTTAAGTTTATTTTTGTTAACACGTGCAATGGTTCAGTTTTTTAAAGTGCATTTTTTTTACAATATTATAAATTGCTGGACTTTTTGTAATGATATCCCCTTGAAACAACACTTTTTCCTCAAGTCACAACTGGTTTTAATTGCAATATTATTGATACTGGTGGATCTGGAGACCAGTTTTGGAAAAATCCCTGGATGATGTAGTTAAAACTATTAAAACATTCTACATAGGCCAGACAGGACGTATCTTCAAACAAACATACATTGAACACACAAAGGCACTACACTCCACTACAGAATCCACCTTTGCAAACCACCTCATTGAAGCAAACCACACATACAAACACATCGACAATAACATGGAGATTCTACACGTACACACAAAAGGCCGAAAACTAGACACTCTAGAACAATTGGAAATACACAAACACACGAAAACACATAAAAACGACATCCTAAATGAACAGACACAATTCAAATCACACGCATTATTCGAACATATCACACCCCACACACACAACATCAGTCTTTCAAAAGTCGATATAGTCGCCAACAACAAGACGCAACTATGCTGTTTGCCACCATATTGTGCAAACGCCATATGTAGCTTGACTGGATTGGGAGTAATCCTAGTCTTTTTGTCTACCAAGTATTATTTTCTTATGAGTCATAAGATGTCAGATTAGTTAAGGAATTGTGATTTTCGTTTTAACAATCTTCAGGTATACAATGTCACTTCTGTAACATGACAATCAGCACGTGTGCCCAACGGCAGCCTCCGAAGAAGCTTTTTAAAAGGGAAAACCGGTCAAGGCTATAAGGTAAAACTTTTATGTTTTCACCTATAAAAATCTTTGTGTTCTGGGTCGGTAGTGAAGTAATTATATTTAAAACTATTTAAAATTATTGTATCTCTTAATGTAGAAAATATTTAATCATGAAAGCTTACTACAAATGCAGAACAAAGAAAATGTATCTTTCATCAAATTTGTACTCAAAAAAAGTTTAAATAATAACTTATGAGTATTCTTAATTTTTCAAATACTTCAAAAATAAAACTAACCTTGCCACAAACGAAATACAACAATGTTTTCCAATAAAGTTACAGACTTTTTTTAAATTTGGGGGGGGATTCTGTGTTGTCTTACTCCTGTGGATATACCTTTGTTGTAATAATACCAAACATATTATAATTATAAAAAACAATATACGGCACTTTGTGGAGTGTTTCACAATAAAAATACGAGTGATTAGTAAGTTATGTACTGCCATTGGAAGTGTGGAAGCAGTGTTATTACCATTCATCGTACAAAATATTTCAACAATCATGTGATGCGACATCCTGAGCTGAGACAGGAGAACAAACGACTGAGAGTCCCACACAATAGAATGGGTGAAACACTTATCAGTGAAATGTCAGTGAAACAGGTTTGTATCAAAAAAATTCTGACAAGTCTATAAATGAAAATATTCCCATATCTTTAAAACAAAATGTTGCAAAGTGTGTGAGAGGAGTAATGCGTTATGTCCTTTAAAAGGTATTGAGTAGTAATAGTAGCAGTAGGAACAGTAGACAGATTTACTAACATAGTACTTATATGTATTAGTATTACTTGTTTTGTGTATTAGGTAATTGTTGTATATGAGTACCAGAAGATGACATAGACATCAATTCCGATTATCACTTTGAATGACCTTTGTCCTGTTTTACATGTTCCAGATATTTTCAACGGTAATAACGAAGGCAATGTGGTGGACTTCAGGATTATTTCCGTCAGGAGTAAAAACATTCTTAAGGCATACCGTTGCGAGAACTGTGGAAAATCGTACAGACAAAAGGGCAACCTACAGCGTCATCATAATTACGAGTGCGGTTTGGAACCTCGGTTTGAGTGTGCAGTCTGCACTAGGAAGTTCAGATACAAATTCCATCTTGACGTGCACATGAAGTTTGTGCACAGAGTGGAGCCACGTTGACCAATTACATTTACATAAATTTTAACAACAGGAGGTAATAAGAGTTTAGAGAAGGATATTTTCAGATATGTGATTCCAGTATTGTTTATGACATTGGTTTACTTTGAAGTCTATTTTATGTGCCATATACTTTTTGTTTGTTTTATTACTTGATTATGCAATGCATTTCATTCAAGATGTAATATTAATGCAATGAGTTAATGCTTTAGTCAGTTATTGTTCTATTCTGTGTCCTTACTTTGTATGTGTGCGTTGTGTTGTTTGTTTTGTCAATTTCATACATATAATTGTATGTATATAAATTACTGTTTCTGAATGCGTGTATAATCTCTGCTAAAAGCAAAATATATTTTTCATTTGTTATAACTTCCATTATTTGTTTTGTTTTTTTTCATGCAAAAAATTTGTTATCTCATAATATATTTTTACTTATTTATCCCATTTTTATACAGGGATATTTCAAAAGGGAGGTTTTAAGGAAAATTTATGGGGCTTGTTATGAGATTGGATATTGGAGGCAAAGGTATGACTTGGCTGTTATGAGGGTCAGATATTATGAAAACAATTACAGTAAGTAGACTAAGATGGGTTGGCAATCTTATGAGAATGCACGAAGATGACCCTGCCAGCACAAGCGAGGAAGACCAAGAACAAGATTGTTAGATTATATAGAAATGGATCTATGACCCTGTTTGTGTCAGAGTATGGTAATGGTGAGCAATGGATGGAGATGACTGGACGCCATAATGATGATAAATATATTGTTACAACAGTCTCCTTGATTGTTATATGGTACAGTGGAAAACAAAATATAAGACACCAATTAAGTCACTAATCACCAGCTTTAATTTTCGCAATTAAACAATTTGTAACCAACAAGATAGTCTCTTACAACAAATAAAATAAAAATTGTTCACGTGCAATAAAAATGACAACTAACAGAGTCCTGCACAATTATAAAACACATAACACAGTAACAATACTTTGAACCGCATTGGAATAAATCACCACTTAAAACTGAACTGACCATTGCTGAATGCCTATATTTATACCCCGCTGATATTCCAGAATAATCTGTCACTTTGGATGACATTTTAAACAAACAGGCACTCTCGAGAATCCACTAGAAACAGTGTCCTTGAACACACTGCACTGACCGGTACGTCTGGATCATTCTTGGCTACCGGTGACAAGTGTCACATAATTGTCCTTTATCTCAAAGTAGTAGCAACATTTACGCACACACACATTACAGCCGGGCTCTGCTGGAATAACCGAGAAACACGTGGCATGTTGTGCGATGGCGTAACAATATTTTTATAACTGCAGCATATAAACTAATTCCCTTGTTTACCATATTTTATATTTGTATTTTTGAAAATTGGGAAAACAATCATAATATTCATTATTCATTTAATCATGTGCAATCGTGATTATCATAAAAGTTCAGTGATCATATAAGAAAAAATAAACACACCTTTAAACTCTATCAAAAACCTTGATTTCATTTTATTTGTAATTAACAAAATGTTTTGTGAGGAGGAGCAGCGGTCAATAAGTAGACACAGTTTTTACACCATTTGTGTCAACATTTCGACAATTTGTGTTGCCATCATTGGGACTATCGTTGATGAGTTATTACGACACCAAACACACAACTTTTTTTATTGTCATATATAATCATCATTTATTGATTGATGGTCACTAGTAATTTAATGATTCTATTTGTAATGTGTTTTTTTGTAGTTAAAAATAAAAAATTTAACATTTACATTTTCATTTGTTCTAGAATGAAGTTTGAATCAGATTTTGTATAGTTGTGTATACACCAAAATACTATTTTAAAATTGTATGTTTCCAGTTTTAATCAAAATATATTTTCATTTTCAAACATGTTGATTGATAGCCATGTTTAATCTACCCATTAATGCATATTGTTGTGTGTGTGATTTTGTAATGACTACTCCTTAAACCAGATTGCATTTCATATTTTTTTGTAGACAGGAAGGGAATCAGCACTTGTGTTTTTCACAAATGAGTCAGTGGTACCATGACTATTTTGATCATAGAGAATTATCTTCTGTGTCAGGTATAAAACTGTTGTGAAACAAATGGTTTTGAACATTCATATACAAAACTATTTGTTTTACATAATTATAAACACAAACACATACAAGGCTTTTGAAGTATACCAGGAAATAAATATTTTGAGAACACTGCATGTACACATACAATAACTTTATAAACGTTTTTAATGAAATATAAGTATGTCACTACCGACTATAAGGTATGTAAAAGTTTTACCTTATAGCCTGAACCAGTTTTTGCTTATTTTAAGCTTTGTCAGAGGCTGCCACTGGGAGCGCTGTCCGTCTTGTTCTTGGCGATGGCACTGACTTTTCAAGGATCGATGTGTGTGTGGGGTGTGATATGTTCGAATAATATGTGTGATTTGAATTGTTTGCTATAAGGTAAAACTTTTATATTTTTACCAATAAAGAACTTTGTGTTCCAAGTCAGTAGTGATATGCTTATATTTAGTTAAACAACGGACACATCATGGACAACAAAATCCAAAAATAGTTTTTACTTTATTTCTATAGAAAAGGGAAAATAAAATCATGTCAGATGTTACACTTATTCAGATTCTTTCAGATACATATATGTTACTTTATTTCTGTAGAAAAGGGAAAATAAAATCATGTCAGATGTTACACTTATTCAGATTCATTCAGATACATATATGACAAACATTATTAAATCAAAATTTATATTTTTAAACCCTTTTCTCATGAGTTAAGTAAACATGCTTTAAAATCAGTATGCTCATTGTCAGTTTCTATGATACTACGCGAGTCACACTGCTAATCCAATATGCGTTGTGTTAGATACCGTCTTTTTTGTGAGTGTAAACCAATTTTCCACATCATTCTGTTGATTCATAAGATAAATTAGAGATGTGAACATTATGATTATGCATCTCGAACAGTTTAAAGCAAAAATATAAAATTAATAATTAAACTAACAAGAAAAAGAGTATAAAGTAATTGTTTAATCACTTTTATTATTTCTTACTAATGTTGTCGGCGGCAACAGTACTGGAAATAAGAAAAGATAATATTAATTATTTCACAGAATAAATACTTTAGTTATTGAATAATTTGAAATTCAAGCAATATTAGTTGGGAAACTTGAAGAAAAGCGTAGCACTGCTTTCGAACTGCTGGGCACTTGCACCGCCTTGTGTTGCCGGCTCGGACAACGGCAGTGTTTTACTGTGTCTGGTCATTAACCTCGTAGTAGTTGTCACTGTACTGATTGTGGTAGGGGGAGACATTCGTCCACCCAACGTGTTGCCGCTGTATAAACCAGCAAAACGATCAGTTAGCAGCTGTGTTCATTTTCTGAACTGATGTGTAGCAGATACTACATACCTTTTTGTGTTTTGTTAGCTTATTCATGTGTTTCTCTGTTTATCTTTACTATTTTTAATTCAATTATTTGTGTTCTGATTTATTCTGTGTAAGTATAATGAGATTCAGATCCCGTTGAACCGTGACCCTCTTCCACTCCCAGCAAATGATAGAAAATGCTCTAAAAAGAACACTTGGTACAAGAAAAAATTCAAATTAATTTTTAGGTTAAGTTTTAGGCCTATCACAACTGGCAACAGGTGTTGTGTACCAATGCCACTCCACTGTGTAGGTTATATTAAAATCATGTGTTTTGAAGATGTCATCATCAGTTTTTATAACACATCAAATATCACGTGAGAAAGTTTCATGAATATATGTCAAAACCTTCTTGAGCAATAACTGATGTTTTATAAAAGTTGATGAACATTTGTATTCAATCAGAACATGAAGTTACAAGTCAGGAAGTAACCGATGATTACATGTATTAATTAATATACTGTTGTACATATATATGTGGCATAAAGATTAATCATAATAGATAACAAAAGCACTCAGGATTAAGGTTACAGATTATATATTAAGTATCGGCATATGTATCCTAGAATTAAACATTTTACATGGTTATGTGAAGACATATTGTTTAATTTCAAACATGTATTTTAATTTCTTACATGTATAATTTACTAGAACTTAAATTTTATAGTAAGAAATAAAGTTTAAATCAAGTTTAGTTAAACAGGTTAACCAAATCAAATCAAGGTTAGATAGGTTAGGTTAATTAAAGCATAATTAGTTTAGTTATATATTTGAAATAAAATAAAATTATAACACTTAATAAAAGTCTATTTCTGTACAGTGCTTTTTTGAGTAACAATTTGTCACATAAAACAATCCATTTTTCATTAATACTTATTTGTGTAGCAAACAAATGTTACTATTTGACCTTTCAACTTGATGTATTTAATCTTTATGTGTATTGAATTGATCGTATCGTAAACTTGACAAACACTCCATTTACACCTAAAGTTTAACACGTTTGTAAATTTATAATTTTTTTCAAGTATGTGAAAAGAAAAAAAATTGTATATAAAGCTCTTTTATTTTATAATTATGTTGTTGTATAGTAAAAGGATCTGATTGCTGATGTGCTGTACCATGTTTCTATAGCAACTAGTTGGTGTACATCAGCCAACTGAAGGTTAATTTTTGAGTACTCATCTTTTTATAACCTTTTGGCTCAGAGATATAAAAGACAAACGGTAAAACTCTACTAAGTATTATTTTCTTATGAGTTATAAGATCTCAGATTAGTTAAGAAATTGTGCAAGATTGTGGTGGTGCAGAAACACACACCGGCAGGGCTAGTCGAGAAGCTTGTAGAACAACACCGTCGAACGCACGAGAACGTTCCGCATTACGTAACAATATTTAGTTTACTTTTAAAGTGTCACTGAACGAGTTCTCAGTTTTAACTCGACTGTTTGACATTTGTCTGTCTAGCTGTCTACTTTCTGTCTGTCTAGCTGTCTAGTTTCTGTCTGTCTCCCTATACGCTTGGGGTATGTCTCACAGTAATGTTTGAACGCATCAACCGATTTTTGTAAATCTCAAGTGTCAGACTTTTATGCTACTGAAGCCTATTATTTTCAAGATTGATCACCTAAAAAATAGGGGGGCATGAGGCAAAAATGTGATGGGTTCAATTTTGTGAACAAAATACAAAAACCAATATAGAGTATCAAATTAAAACTAAGTTTAACCACTTTCTTAATAAAGTATACTGTCCACTTTCAAAATTTTTTTAAACTTTTGAACGCTGGAGCCCAAAAGGTCAGTGAAAATGTTGATAAAATTTCAAAAATTCATGTTCCATATCAAATTAAAGAAAATCTTAACTAACACGGGTAGTGTTATGTTTTAGATGTCTTGGAACTCCAGCCTCCTGAAAAATATCAACATTTTTATAATTTTCATCATCTTTTTATAACCTTTTGGCTCAGAGATATAAATGACAAACTGTAAACTCTACCAAGTATTATTTTCTTATGAGCCGTAAGATCTCAGATTAGTTAAGAAATTGTGATTTTTGTTTTAACAATCTTCAGGTATATAATGTCACTTCTGCAACATGAAAAATAAATTTTATATTATCAACAGGACCACCCTTTGACCAACTCCAAAAATTCATAATCAATTATGTACCTCACTTAGGTGCCTGGCAGATACCTTTTGGTAGATTTGATGTAAAGAGATTTTGACACCACTAGGCAATGGTAAAATGTTTGTTTTGACAAACAGGCATTTCTGGTCATAGTAAGACATTTATGGCAGTATCCCACCAGTAAATGATTTGCCTCCTTAGGAAGGCAGGAAAAATTTGATTTTCGAGATATGACAATGTGGAATGTACAAGAACCCGTATTTTTTACAAAAAATTTTATATGGTCCTTTGTATATATACAAATTTTGTACAGCATTTGTATTTTTCTAATCAGCCTTAAACACTGCAACATATTGTTTACATATTTTAACTGATTTATGATCTTACAATCTGTTTCAGGCTGGTACTCAAAAACTCAATGGGAATCAGTGTATGTCAGCTTATTCAAACAGAAATCAAAACCAGAAGACGGGATGTTTGGTTGTGACAAATGCGGAAAGTCATATTGTCAAAAGAGAAATTTACGTCGGCATCAGATTTATGAGTGCGGCAAACAGCCAACATTTCAGTGCCCCTACTGTGATTTGAAATCAAAACACAAATGTAATCTGAACAGCCATATAAAAAATTTTCATAAATTAAGCCCATGCTGATATTTAAACCCAGTTGACACTAAATAAATGTCATTTCTGGTTTGTTTGTTTTTTAATTCTTTTTTTCTGCCTGAAAAGATTCTTGATACATTTACATTTTCAATTTTCCACTAATTTTAACGTACCCTGATGTCTGTAAATTTACTTAAATAACATTTTTTGGCCTAGTGTTGTGGCTGTATTATATTAATGAGGGCCATGTCCCTTTCTGCTAGTGATATTAAAGACCCAGAAGAGCTTGAAATGACAGCTACAACTCTGCTAAGGAATGGATAACGTTGACGACAATGATGATGGTGATTGTGTTTGGAATATATATTATAAACAGTAGGTTGGTTGAAAGTGATAGGTATAAAACTACCAAAACATACGTACCATAACCCACGAATAAAAATTATATTTCGGCAATATGTACCAGGTTTTTAATTAAACATTTCATCATCATCTTCATAGATTAAACCAAGGATGGTTTATTGCAGTCTCAAATAGGCAAAGATTAGAGGTGGTCACTCCAGCGCTTCCTCAGATGTCCCAGAACTCTCCATCCCCTCGGCTTATAGTTCCTGAGTTGTTTGGGGATGCGGCAGTCATCCATTCGGCAAAGATGTTCCCACCAATTCATAAGGTTGAACTTATGCAACTTATTCAAAACATTGTTGCTTGCAATATAAGACACACTGTAGCCCACGTATTCAAAATTGCTAACTTGTTCCAGGACAGTACCATCTATAACAATTTTTGGCCATACAGGATCAGTTCCACGACAAGCCATCACCTTGGTTTTACATGTGGATATCTGCAATCCAGAGTCTCTGCAGATTCGATTTAACAAATGTATCCCCATCTGCAATCTGTTTTCAGAGTCTGATAGAATAATTAGACATTCAACACTGAAAAGAGATTCAACAATATGATTGGATAAAACTTCCGGGCTGAAAGGCCGTGGTCGATTGCTTGATGCATTGGCGCTATACGTTTCGGCCGCACCACCGGTGGCCATCTTCAGTAGCAAAACTTGTTCGAATAGATGTACGCCGAACACGTCCCCAATGTACTGGGAACAAGCAACAGTGAGTTACGGCTACGAATCCTCTATTTATAGCTTTTTGGCCGCTTCAGGTGTATCGCGCGGACCAATGAGAAGCCAGCTCATCATTCTTGATTCTGATTGGCCATGGAAAATAGACCATGCCAGACACTATTTAAGGAGATGCTTTCTCCTCGGCGGTTCATAGCGACAGACGCATTCTTATGAATATGGATGGACTCCAGATGTAGGCGAGTGAAGTAACCCCGGACAGAAGACAACACGCGGGCTTCATCAAACATCACCCGGTGATCGTCGTGGGAAAGAGCGTGTTCAGCAACTGCGGACTTTTCCGGCTGGCCCAGACGGCAATATCTCCGGTGTTCAGAGAGGCGCGTCCGGACACTACGCTTCGTGGTGCCTATGTAGACCTGGCCACACGTACAAGGAATACTGTACACCCCGCACGACGAGAGTGGATCCCTGGCGTCTTTCACCGGTCGCAGGAACTGTTGGATCTTTTTGGTTGGCTTGAAGATCGTCCTGACGCCCCGCTTACTCAGCAACTTCCCGATGCGGTCAGTCACGCCACGGATGTAGGGCAAGACAGCAGAGCCAACAACCTCAGGCGACACCGACTCGTCCAGCCTACCAGATCTTCTCGGCCGGGCAGCTCTCCTAACCTCCGCAGCAGAATAGCCGTTGGACTGCAGTGCTTCCTCGAGATGCCGAAACTCATCTTCGAGATACTGGGGCTCACAGATTCTTTTTGCCCGGTCTACCAGAGTCTTCAGCACCGCCCTCTTCTGCCTAGGATGATGATTGGAGGCTTTATGCAGATATCTGTCGGTGTGCGTTGGCTTCCTATAAACTTTATGTCCCAAGCTGCCATCGGTCCTTTTTAGGACCAGCACATCCAGAAAAGCCAATTGTTCATCCCTCTCACGCTCCATCGTAAACTGTATGCGCGGGTGCACAGCATTCAGATGTCCAAGGAATCGCTCCAACTCTTCGTCCCCATGGCTCCAGACCACGAAAGTGTCGTCCACATACCGTAACCAACACTTCGGCTTGAGAGGCGCAGATGAAATTGCCAACTCTTCAAATTTCTCCATATAGAAATTTGCAACCACAGGGCTGAGAGGACTTCCCATCGCGACGCCATCCAACTGTTCATAGAAGCCGTCATTCCACTGGAAGTAGGTCGTTGTTAGGACCTGCCGGAACAAAGCAGTGATGTCCGCCGAGAACAGGTCACCCAAATACCCCAAGACCTCCTGAACAGGAACCATGGTGAAAAGAGAGACCACATCAAAACTGACGAGAACATCGCCAGGCTCCAGCACCAACTCCCGGATCCTCCGGATGAAATCAGAAGAGTCCCGGACGAACGAATCCCTCTGCCCGATGTGCGGCTTGAGCAATCCCGTGAGGTGCTTTGCCAAGCTGTAAGTAGGCGAGCCAATAGCACTGACGATGGGCCGCAGCGGAACGTCTTCCTTATGGATCTTCGGTAAACCATAGAGACGAGGGGGAAGGGCCTCCGAACACCGGACGGCCGTCTTCACATCAGGCGCCAGAGAAGATTGCTTAATCAAAGAATCCGTTTTTCTTAGAACTGTAGTAGTCGGATCTTTGTTCAGCCTCCGATACGTGGCTGGATCTAATATACCTTCAATCTTCCGCTGGTAGTCTTCGGTGTTCAAGACCACAGTGGCGCTCCCCTTATCCGCAGGCACAATAACAATGGAGTCATCCCTCCTCAATTCTCTCAAGGCTCGCAACTCCGCCGACAGAAGATTGCATTTTGGCGGAGCGGCCCTTCTAAGGGCCCTAGAAGCTTCCAATCGGATTTCATCTGCTTGGTCTCGGGGTAGTCCTCGGATGCCTGCCTCCACGCTCGCAACTATTTCCTCCACCGGTACTGTCTTCGGGGTAACTGCAAACTTCTCACCTTTGGCTAACACCGAGGTCTCATGTGGTGTTAGCTGGCGGCTCGATAGATTTACAACCATCCTGTCCATCCTGTCACGATCAAATCCTCTTCCCCCGATGTTCTGGAAACCAAACCGCTCGAATTTGTCACGCTGTCTCTGGCTGGTACTGGCATAACACGACTCGAAGGCATTGTAAGTAAGCCCATCCAACATCTCCCAATCATGTTGTTGGAGGGAACTGCTAAGATGTAAATGCAGTTTTAACAGTTCTTGGTCATTAAGTGCCAACTCTTTCCTCGTATGGTGTATGCGCTCACGCAGCATGGCATTTTCAGTTCTTCTATAAATCCTATTGGCCTGTGGCGTGTTAAAAATATGTCTTTGTCGTAGGAACCTGGGCACGGTTCCCGTGTCTCTACATCTAAGTAAAAAGGCCAAGGAACACAGCAGACTGGCTTTCTTCTTCCGTAACGTCTCCAACTTTTTAATTTTCTTCAAAACCTCCACCCCGTAGAGGTTCTTAATTTTAGTACGTAGGCTTTCACGGCCGGTGTCAATATGATTGGATAAAACTTCCGGGCTGAAAGGCCGTGGTCGATTGCTTGATGCATTGGCGCTATACGTTTCGGCCGCACCACCGGTGGCCATCTTCAGTAGCAAAACTTGTTCGAATAGATGTACGCCGAACACGTCCCCAATGTACTGGGAACAAGCAACAGTGAGTTACGGCTACGAATCCTCTATTTATAGCTTTTTGGCCGCTTCAGGTGTATCGCGCGGACCAATGAGAAGCCAGCTCATCATTCTTGATTCTGATTGGCCATGGAAAATAGACCATGCCAGACACTATTTAAGGAGATGCTTTCTCCTCGGCGGTTCATAGCGACAGACGCATTCTTATGAATATGGATGGACTCCAGATGTAGGCGAGTGAAGTAACCCCGGACAGAAGACAACACGCGGGCTTCATCAAACATCACCCGGTGATCGTCGTGGGAAAGAGCGTGTTCAGCAACTGCGGACTTTTCCGGCTGGCCCAGACGGCAATATCTCCGGTGTTCAGAGAGGCGCGTCCGGACACTACGCTTCGTGGTGCCTATGTAGACCTGGCCACACGTACAAGGAATACTGTACACCCCGCACGACGAGAGTGGATCCCTGGCGTCTTTCACCGGTCGCAGGAACTGTTGGATCTTTTTGGTTGGCTTGAAGATCGTCCTGACGCCCCACTTACTCAGCAACTTCCCGATGCGGTCAGTCACGCCACGGATGTAGGGCAAGACAGCAGAGCCAACAACCTCAGGCGACACCGACTCGTCCAGCCTACCAGATCTTCTCGGCCGGGCAGCTCTCCTAACCTCCGCAGCAGAATAGCCGTTGGACTGCAGTGCTTCCTCGAGATGCCGAAACTCATCTTCGAGATACTGGGGCTCACAGATTCTTTTTGCCCGGTCTACCAGAGTCTTCAGCACCGCCCTCTTCTGCCTAGGATGATGATTGGAGGCTTTATGCAGATATCTGTCGGTGTGCGTTGGCTTCCTATAAACTTTATGTCCCAAGCTGCCATCGGTCCTTTTTAGGACCAGCACATCCAGAAAAGCCAATTGTTCATCCCTCTCACGCTCCATCGTAAACTGTATGCGCGGGTGCACAGCATTCAGATGTCCAAGGAATCGCTCCAACTCTTCGTCCCCATGGCTCCAGACCACGAAAGTGTCGTCCACATACCGTAACCAACACTTCGGCTTGAGAGGCGCAGATGAAATTGCCAACTCTTCAAATTTCTCCATATAGAAATTTGCAACCACAGGGCTGAGAGGACTTCCCATCGCGACGCCATCCAACTGTTCATAGAAGCCGTCATTCCACTGGAAGTAGGTCGTTGTTAGGACCTGCCGGAACAAAGCAGTGATGTCCGCCGAGAACAGGTCACCCAAATCTGAATGCTGTGCACCCGCGCATACAGTTTACGATGGAGCGTGAGAGGGATGAACAATTGGCTTTTCTGGATGTGCTGGTCCTAAAAAGGACCGATGGCAGCTTGGGACATAAAGTTTATAGGAAGCCAACGCACACCGACAGATATCTGCATAAAGCCTCCAATCATCATCCTAGGCAGAAGAGGGCGGTGCTGAAGACTCTGGTAGACCGGGCAAAAAGAATCTGTGAGCCCCAGTATCTCGAAGATGAGTTTCGGCATCTCGAGGAAGCACTGCAGTCCAACGGCTATTCTGCTGCGGAGGTTAGGAGAGCTGCCCGGCCGAGAAGATCTGGTAGGCTGGACGAGTCGGTGTCGCCTGAGGTTGTTGGCTCTGCTGTCTTGCCCTACATCCGTGGCGTGACTGACCGCATCGGGAAGTTGCTGAGTAAGCGGGGCGTCAGGACGATCTTCAAGCCAACCAAAAAGATCCAACAGTTCCTGCGACCGGTGAAAGACGCCAGGGATCCACTCTCGTCGTGCGGGGTGTACAGTATTCCTTGTACGTGTGGCCAGGTCTACATAGGCACCACGAAGCGTAGTGTCCGGACGCGCCTCTCTGAACACCGGAGATATTGCCGTCTGGGCCAGCCGGAAAAGTCCGCAGTTGCTGAACACGCTCTTTCCCACGACGATCACCGGGTGATGTTTGATGAAGCCCGCGTGTTGTCTTCTGTCCGGGGTTACTTCACTCGCCTACATCTGGAGTCCATCCATATTCATAAGAATGCGTCTGTCGCTATGAACCGCCGAGGAGAAAGCATCTCCTTAAATAGTGTCTGGCATGGTCTATTTTCCATGGCCAATCAGAATCAAGAATGATGAGCTGGCTTCTCATTGGTCCGCGCGATACACCTGAAGCGGCCAAAAAGCTATAAATAGAGGATTCGTAGCCGTAACTCACTGTTGCTTGTTCCCAGTACATTGGGGACGTGTTCGGCGTACATCTATTCGAACAAGTTTTGCTACTGAAGATGGCCACCGGTGGTGCGGCCGAAACGTATAGCGCCAATGCATCAAGCAATCGACCACGGCCTTTCAGCCCGGAAGTTTTATCCAATCATATTGACACCGGCCGTGAAAGCCTACGTACTAAAATTAAGAACCTCTACGGGGAGGAGGTTTTGAAGAAAATTAAAAAGTTGGAGACGTTACGGAAGAAGAAAGCCAGTCTGCTGTGTTCCTTGGCCTTTTTACTTAGATGTAGAGACACGGGAACCGTGCCCAGGTTCCTACGACAAAGACATATTTTTAACACGCCACAGGCCAATAGGATTTATAGAAGAACTGAAAATGCCATGCTGCGTGAGCGCATACACCATACGAGGAAAGAGTTGGCACTTAATGACCAAGAACTGTTAAAACTGCATTTACATCTTAGCAGTTCCCTCCAACAACATGATTGGGAGATGTTGGATGGGCTTACTTACAATGCCTTCGAGTCGTGTTATGCCAGTACCAGCCAGAGACAGCGTGACAAATTCGAGCGGTTTGGTTTCCAGAACATCGGGGGAAGAGGATTTGATCGTGACAGGATGGACAGGATGGTTGTAAATCTATCGAGCCGCCAGCTAACACCACATGAGACCTCGGTGTTAGCCAAAGGTGAGAAGTTTGCAGTTACCCCGAAGACAGTACCGGTGGAGGAAATAGTTGCGAGCGTGGAGGCAGGCATCCGAGGACTACCCCGAGACCAAGCAGATGAAATCCGATTGGAAGCTTCTAGGGCCCTTAGAAGGGCCGCTCCGCCAAAATGCAATCTTCTGTCGGCGGAGTTGCGAGCCTTGAGAGAATTGAGGAGGGATGACTCCATTGTTATTGTGCCTGCGGATAAGGGGAGCGCCACTGTGGTCTTGAACACCGAAGACTACCAGCGGAAGATTGAAGGTATATTAGATCCAGCCACGTATCGGAGGCTGAACAAAGATCCGACTACTACAGTTCTAAGAAAAACGGATTCTTTGATTAAGCAATCTTCTCTGGCGCCTGATGTGAAGACGGCCGTCCGGTGTTCGGAGGCCCTTCCCCCTCGTCTCTATGGTTTACCGAAGATCCATAAGGAAGACGTTCCGCTGCGGCCCATCGTCAGTGCTATTGGCTCGCCTACTTACAGCTTGGCAAAGCACCTCACGGGATTGCTCAAGCCGCACATCGGGCAGAGGGATTCGTTCGTCCGGGACTCTTCTGATTTCATCCGGAGGATCCGGGAGTTGGTGCTGGAGCCTGGCGATGTTCTCGTCAGTTTTGATGTGGTCTCTCTTTTCACCATGGTTCCTGTTCAGGAGGTCTTGGGGTATTTGGGTGACCTGTTCTCGGCGGACATCACTGCTTTGTTCCGGCAGGTCCTAACAACGACCTACTTCCAGTGGAATGACGGCTTCTATGAACAGTTGGATGGCGTCGCGATGGGAAGTCCTCTCAGCCCTGTGGTTGCAAATTTCTATATGGAGAAATTTGAAGAGTTGGCAATTTCATCTGCGCCTCTCAAGCCGAAGTGTTGGTTACGGTATGTGGACGACACTTTCGTGGTCTGGAGCCATGGGGACGAAGAGTTGGAGCGATTCCTTGGACATCTGAATGCTGTGCACCCGCGCATACAGTTTACGATGGAGCGTGAGAGGGATGAACAATTGGCTTTTCTGGATGTGCTGGTCCTAAAAAGGACCGATGGCAGCTTGGGACATAAAGTTTATAGGAAGCCAACGCACACCGACAGATATCTGCATAAAGCCTCCAATCATCATCCTAGGCAGAAGAGGGCGGTGCTGAAGACTCTGGTAGACCGGGCAAAAAGAATCTGTGAGCCCCAGTATCTCGAAGATGAGTTTCGGCATCTCGAGGAAGCACTGCAGTCCAACGGCTATTCTGCTGCGGAGGTTAGGAGAGCTGCCCGGCCGAGAAGATCTGGTAGGCTGGACGAGTCGGTGTCGCCTGAGGTTGTTGGCTCTGCTGTCTTGCCCTACATCCGTGGCGTGACTGACCGCATCGGGAAGTTGCTGAGTAAGCGGGGCGTCAGGACGATCTTCAAGCCAACCAAAAAGATCCAACAGTTCCTGCGACCGGTGAAAGACGCCAGGGATCCACTCTCGTCGTGCGGGGTGTACAGTATTCCTTGTACGTGTGGCCAGGTCTACATAGGCACCACGAAGCGTAGTGTCCGGACGCGCCTCTCTGAACACCGGAGATATTGCCGTCTGGGCCAGCCGGAAAAGTCCGCAGTTGCTGAACACGCTCTTTCCCACGACGATCACCGGGTGATGTTTGATGAAGCCCGCGTGTTGTCTTCTGTCCGGGGTTACTTCATTCGCCTACATCTGGAGTCCATCCATATTCATAAGAATGCGTCTGTCGCTATGAACCGCCGAGGAGAAAGCATCTCCTTAAATAGTGTCTGGCATGGTCTATTTTCCATGGCCAATCAGAATCAAGAATGATGAGCTGGCTTCTCATTGGTCCGCGCGATACACCTGAAGCGGCCAAAAAGCTATAAATAGAGGATTCGTAGCCGTAACTCACTGTTGCTTGTTCCCAGTACATTGGGGACGTGTTCGGCGTACATCTATTCGAACAAGTTTTGCTACTGAAGATGGCCACCGGTGGTGCGGCCGAAACGTATAGCGCCAATGCATCAAGCAATCGACCACGGCCTTTCAGCCCGGAAGTTTTATCCAATCATATTGACACCGGCCGTGAAAGCCTACGTACTAAAATTAGAGATTCAACAACTTCACAAAATTTGTTGTGAAAAAGTCAGTCAGGAACTTGTAGCATCAAATTGTGTAAACGATTACTCCGTCTTTGAGAAATGCTCACTTCTCAGTCTGTATGTAATGTTAAATAAAATTGTTATAAACAGAACTGTGCTGCACTTGTCAGATGCACTTTGTTATATACAGAAAATAGGACAAGATAAAACATTTTATGAGAACGAATTTTAAACTTTTGATTGACATGAGTTTAGAAAAAAAACAGTTTTGTTAAAATTAGGAACTACCGCAGTGTTGGGCTTACAACTTGGTTCATTTTCTAAATGTTTCAGTCATCCACTGAAGGCCTTCTTCAGTAGAGACATATTCAACAAAGAATGGCAGACTTAACACATCTCACGCACAGGTATAACCAATAAGATACTGTGAAAACGAGTTTCCCCTATACAACTTTGCAATCAACGTAGTGAGCCAATCAGAAAGTAGCAAACTGTTTAGCGTTTAGAACAAGCCAATCACAAAGCAGATTCACTCTGATAGGCTCCATAAAGCAGTGTACCAAATCCTGTGTAGATTCATGCTTTCTCCACATTGGTTCATTGCAATCGGGGCATACTTCTGGATTTGAATGGAATTCAAGAAGATTTTGGTCTCAGACAGTTACGTGAAACGTAGTATAGGCTTTTAATAGTTATGATTTTTGTTTACAATCAATACTGATACAACTCTGATACTGTGTGTCTTAATTTGTTATTTCCAAAGTATATGTATGATCTATAATTACTCTTTAACAGTAGATGAGAATGTCAGAACTGGAAACAATCTTCTTCAGTCATTCAGTCATGGCCAAGCCTTTGTGGCCACATGAACCACGTCTTGCCAAGCTCTTCTATCTTGCATTTTTTGTCATTTGTAATGTGTGGTTGTAAGAGGTGGTCATAAGGAAGGTTGATCGTTGAAGAATTGAACTATGGTTCTGGAGAAGAATTCTAAAAGTCCCATCTACTATGAAGAGGACAAACCAGTTGATTCTGGAACAAATCAATTCCACCTTATTGATCTTCTAAATATTTGAGAGTCAAATATTACAGCAGAAACTCCGATAGTTTCATAAGGAGACAAGACTCACTAGAAAAAAACCTCATGCTGGGAAAAGTGGAAGGGAAAAGAAGAGGAGACCAGAGGACTAGGCAGATCGATGGCACCATTGAAGCAACAAATTAGATTGCATGAGGGCAGCAACTAGTGCATTATAGAAGACCTGGGACTAAACCATATAATAATTTGTACATAAGAAAGAGAGTTTAATTGACATTTATATTCTTGCTGTGATGACCAAAGTCCATCATGTAGACAGGGGTGCCCACCTCCCATAAGCTTGATGTATAACCCCAAGGAGAGGTATTTAATATTAAAAGAAAATGTCATTGTAATAAGTGCTTTATTACAAATAAGCTAAAGCCAAAAGTGGTACAGTTTGCAAATAAATTCTCATTTAAAATTAAACAAACAATTAAACAAAAATTCTAATAAAATTAATACGTGTAAGACAATATTTCAAAGCAAAGAAACAAAATGTCAACAAAGCGTATTGTAAAGAAGAAAAAGTGAAAAAAACAATGGGTTGATGAAGTCCTAGTTGCTTTGGCATATATTCGGCACAGTAATGTCTTCCTCTGCGATTATGATACGGAAAAGGCGTTAATCGGGCCACCGTGGCATCTGTCAGCAACTATGATTTGTCCTCTGAATATATTTGAATTCCTAAAACTAATTGGTACATTAAAATGCTATGATTGCTTCCATTTTTCACTAACAAACCATGAACTTTTATAAACATTCAATTTTTTATTGCAATGTAGTTACAATATTTTATACTTTCCCAAAGTTTTTTGTCAACCTCCCCCCAAATTTCAATGACGCAGTCTGTGACCCCCCTCTGTGAACACTGCTGATTTAGATTCAGACTCAAATATAATAATATTTCCTGATTTTTCTCTTGATATCACCTTTCTTTCCCAGAAGGAATATTAAGATCTCTGTTAATATTTTCATATATTGTACAAACCATAAAGCTTCAGCCATGCATCTCAATATTTTACTCTGAAATATGTGAGTTTGCCCGGTGTTAGAATCAACTGTACAGCACAAAAGCTGCATCGTGTAGAGTAGAGAGGGTAAACATATTAAACTGAGGAAAGAATTCTGTACTGACAAGTAAATTTGATTTATTTATTTATAGGTAAAAAAACATTCCAACATTGGATAAAGGTCTTGTAAGGTTGAGAGAACTAAAAATCCAATCATACCTTCTAGCTGCCATCATTTTCTGCACATCGTCTGCTTGTTTTCTCTTTGGCCAAGCCATGGCTGGTAGCGGACCACACCTAGGATTTCCCCTACATATCATTGTCCCTGCGGCGTGAGCTTAATTGAAGCTCAGAATGCAGCTCAATGGCAGGCAGTGGGCTTGCACGTCGTTGCTTGCACAGCCCTGAATTGTCTTGACCCGCCTTTCTCGGTCTTCCAAACAGTTCTCCTCCAAAAATGTTCAGCATAAATTTATTGTCTGAACACAGCCTAAAAAGTTGTCTTTCTTAAGTTGTTATTTTAAGTTTTAAGTTTTCTTTCTACTTTTACTTTCTTCAATAGTTCCTCTCTATACAACTTTTCTTTACCATCCTTCTCCATACCGGTACTACCTCCTCTGTTTCCATTTAGTCCTCCATCTTTTCCAAGGTCCAGATTTGACTTCAGTAACAACTCAAAGTATTCTGCACAATAGCTTTTGTAAAACCTTTCCTAACAAAGTACATACAGACTAGTTTTTTTGCTGGATAGACAGGAAATTCATTAAGAGTAATATGTTAACTCTATAAATTCGTACTGATTACTTAAACTTTCTTTATACTTATTCATAAACACAACAGTTGGTAAAGATCTCCCAATCCTGGGAGGATTAAAACACAATTCATATGTTGACTAACTATGATAAGTACCATAGAGTACTGATACTTGAGCAATCGGTTGGTAAAATGTCCTTCTACTGACTACCTGCAGTGTAGTCATCTTGTCATCTTTTCCTTAATGTTTTGACCCCCCCCCCCTCAAAAAAAAAGTGTGTGGTCATTTCTCTAACCTGAGAGTAGTGAGTGAAGAACCTTATTGAAATACAGTACCTAACAAGATTCTTCAACTAATGTGCTCAACTTGTGAGGACGTGTACATATTTTAGGTGTCAAGTTATTAAAGAAAAAGTCACTTTAATGGTGCTTGTCCAACAGAAATTTTTACCAGATGAAGTTTAAATGATGTGTAGAATTTTAAATGATGTGTGTGTGTGTGCCTTAAGATTGCTAAATATGCTCAAAGACAGTAACAGTTTACAGAGACAGTGAGCAGCTACAGGTTCGCACGCCAGCTGATTTCAAAACATGACCCTCAAAAAATCCCCATGTACCGTGTCACCTTCATAGTTTTCATTTATATTTGTGTGTGTATGTCTGATAGCAGTGTGCTTATTTGCAGATTATAATTGGGAAAATGGCGGTGGTCGCAGTTCGACATATCACCAAATGACAAACACAGACGGAACACCTACCGCCGCCGCCTCCTCCTCAGGGACATTCTCCTGCAACATGTGTCGGAAAACATACTATTACAAAAGAAATTTATTGCGTCACCAAAAGTATGAATGCGGTTTGGAACCGCAGTTTCAGTGTCCGTACTGTAGCAAACGGACCAAATTAAAAAGCAATCTAGTGAAACATATCAAGAATTGCAGAATTTTCTTAAATCTAATCACATCTGCTGACACAGCAGTAGTAAAAAATTGACAAAACTGTAATTACAGTTTATAGTAAAAATTATAAATTATTGTGAATTTTATTTAATGATAGGCTTGATTGATATGACCTTATTCATAAGGATAACTCAGTTCTGTAGTCATGTTATTATTGGTTTGCAAATTGTGTCTTATGGCAATATAAAATACTGGACTATTCCAACCAAAAACTATTCCACGTCAAGGAGTAGTCAACAGCCTGATGATGACAGATGGATCTGTTGAAATGTTAAAAAAAACACTCTTTTTTGAAACAACAAACGGAATTCAACCTGAAACAACGTAAATATATAGTATATATTTTAATAAAGTACGATAAAATATTTATTGTACTCACACTTTTCTTACAAATACAAATTTTATTTCATTAAATATAATAACATATATTGTGCAGCAAGAAAGTATTTTAATTTTATAGTGAAATTGTTTTTTGTGTATTACTTAATGGACTTTTTCGACTTTGGAACCGTATGTTTTTATATAAGAGTTGTATTTAATTTTGCCCAAGGTTTAGCCAACTTTCACTTGAGAATCTTGCTGTGCACAACAAAATCCAAGAATTTGTTTTTTTCTTACGGTTAGTTACTATCAGAAACACAACATTGAAAGTGTTTTTCAGTTTTTGGTATCTTTATTTAGAAATAATTAAAAAACTGCATCTAATTATAACATACAATAAAAGAGACAGAAATAATAACACTTTTTTCTGTTGTCTGTAGAAAGTTCTAGGATATATAATCAAATTTAGATTAAAACTAACTCCTGGGCTGTTTGACCATGGTCCAAGGTTTCCAACAAAACCAGACGTTTTTGCAGTACCACTGGCTGCCATCTTCAGTGGATACCAACCATAGTACTGTGGTCCTAACATACTACATCCACGTTAGCAGTGACTTGTTTCTTCCACTGAAGATGGCAGCCAGTGGTGCTTGTGACGGTCTATTTTCTTAACCCCCTTATATTAAACGTTTACTTAACCTTTTCTTTCACTCACCCTGACTTACGAAAAAAACGGAAGATTCCCAACTTAAAGGTCGCCACCAATATTTTTAAAAAGGACAAATATGGAAACCTTAATACATTTTCCCATTATTTACTTTAAATTACTTACCAGGTCCGTTTAGGCGAAATTTTCCATACAGGACAGGTTATGTTAAACAGGCGTAATAACTTACTCTCTACACATGGTTTATATGAAATAAAGTCTGAATTTTATTGAAATTTGCATTTGCGAATTAACAACTAATAAACAGTGAATGATCAACTAGACTATGCCAAGTTATTATGAACCAGTGTGTATATTTTAATCCCCTCGCTATTTACTTTTACAAAATTCCTTTCCCTTAGAGATCTTGATTATTTATATTATATTAAACTAGCAAAATACCCGTGCTTCGCTACGGAGTTTCACGTTGTACGTAATTGTACAATTATTGCTCGCTTAATAGTATAGGATTAGATAGATTGTACAAATTCTCAACTCTTAGTTTGTCTATTTACATTCATAGCAACAGCTATTTATTATTTATTTCGAGAAAATCGTTAGAGCCGTTTTCGAGAACAAAAAGAACATACATTTATTAATTAATTGAACTTCGAAATTTTCTCAACTATAAGAACCTGCAAACAACGAAGTTTTTTCAATTTAAAACAATGATTAAAAACTCAGAACTAAATGTATTCGGGGTTTCCAGTAAACTGAGATGTCAACCACTTCATTTACCAAGTATGCATTTCCCGCTATAAATTTCAGTATTTGGTTTTTTGCCCCTTGGGAGTGAAAGTTTTTAAAACCGTTTCTTAGTGAGCACCTAAGACCTATGATGAAGCTATGTTCAAAGTTTCACTGATATCCATTCAGTGGTTTCAGAGATATCGTGATCAGTGAGTCAGTCAGTGGTATTTGGCTTATATAGATATCTATATCTAGCCGATTTACCCAGCGTTGCTCGGGTTCATAATTTATTCATAGGCTCATAGGCACCTATTCTTGTTCTAACGTTATATTACTTGTATACTGTATAATCTTCCTTATATTGTTACGTTCGCATTCTCACTGGAGGAATACTCTGTAGCGCACCTGTTTAAACCTGTACTCTGTAGCGCACCTGTTGTCATAAACTGTATTCTTATATCTGGAGAAGAATTCTGTTGCGCGTGATGCTCCTGCTCGATTTCTAACTCTGGGAGAGGGCGAACAGCTAAATTAGTTTTCAATAAAATGTCTACAGTACTTGCACGCGCTGCATATTTAACTGTCGTTTTATAATTCATTGTGTTAATGTTGAAATAAGGCATTTGTTAAATTAGTGTCTCCTAAACTTATTCTAACAATACAATACCTCTATAGATTTCAGCTTATCAATTTTTAAATTCAAACTGAAGCAAGTGCATTTATATTGTCTGAGCTCTATGGTCTAAATACATTCGCTATCAAAACTTTGTTTTTTGTACTCGCTTATAACTTACTTCGATCTTAACTCTTAAACACTTTACACACTTTTTAACACTTTTAAATTCAAACTGAAACAACTCTGAATTCACACACTATTAAGACGTTTCTTAAGATGCATACACCACCTTTGATATCATAACCTATATCTTTATTTATAAGAACCGTGGACTCTGGCCCCGCCGTCTTTCGCGGGATCCGACCTAAGACTCCCCGGGTTCCGTGGATGAACTTCGGGGAAGGCCCGTCGGACGACTCCCGCGCTATTTCCTACGCGGGAGACTTCCACCGATGCTATGGTAACAAGAATCTATTCTATTGGGTTGCCATAGTAACCAGATCTAATAGTTGTTTAAGACCCAAAGGACCCCCCAGAGGATCGTATCGAAAAAAAAACACCTGTTCTGTGTTGGTTCTCCCGTTGCGTAAAATATTTGTGCCAAGTTTGGTTGAAATAGGTCCAGTGGTTTAGGAGGAGATGTGGAAGACCCCAAAGGACCCCCCGAAGGATCGTATCGAAAAAACACCTATCTTATGTTGGTTCTTCCGTTGCGTAAAATATTTGTGCCAAGTTTGGTTGAAGTCAGTCCAGTGGTTTAGGAGGAGATGTGGAAGACCCCAAAGAACCCCCAAAGGACCCCATCGAAGAAAACACATATCCTATGTTGATTCTCCCGCTGCGTAAAATATTTGTCCCAAGTTTTGTTGAAATTGGTCCAGTGGTTTAGGAGGAGATGTGAAAAACCCCAAAGAACCCCCCAAAGGACCCCATCGAAAAAACACCTATCCTATGTTGGTTCTCCCGTCGCGTAAAATATTTGTGCCAAGTTTGGTTGAAATCGGTCCAGTGGTTTAGGAGGAGATGTGGAACATACATACATAGATACAATGGGGGGGGGGGGTTTGCCCCTTAGGAGTGAAAGTTTTTAAAACTGTTTCTTAGTGAGCACCTAAGACCTATGATGAAGCTATGTTCAAAGTTTCATTGATATCCATTCAGTAGTTTTGCTCTACGTTGATTCTATGTCAGTCAGTCAGGCAAACTTCCCCCCCCCTTTTCCCCCTTTAAAGGTCGAATTTCCAAAAATCCCTTCTTAGCGGATACCTACATCACATAAGGAACCTACATGCCAAATTTCAAGTTTCTAAGTGTTATAGTTTCGGAGATTTCGTGATGAGTCAGTGAGTGAGTCAGTGGTATTTCTCTTTTATATATATAGATAAGTTATCATTTGTTTTGAACTGATTTAAATAGGTATATTTAGGGTTGTTAGTTACCCATTCACCGTATATGTCCGTATAGTTTGTTGCCCTGTCTCGTTGACCACTTTCTTGTTTCTGGTGCACTCACGCCCCTAGTTGCACTGAGTTTACTGTGTTGTATTATATTTTCACTGATTTGAATTCACTGATTTCCCCATGTTAATATTAAGTCACACACTTAAATCCGCTGCATTGTTTGCACTTTTAATAGTTATTAAAAGATGTTTTAATTAGTTATTTGATTGGATAGGCCGATTATAATGATTTCGGCCTATCTTACACACCTGAGGCCACTGTTTTAGATTAGCGAACTTGTAACTGCTCTTTACTATTGTCTGATGTTCATGCAGTGGTGACAATCTGCCTACTGTGATTCACAAGGACTGCTGCTGGGGCGGTTACGTAATATGTTTAGACAGTTGTTTAGGCTAACAGTGTGTTGCTTGTTAAACTGGGGCACCTCACAGGTTGATACTGACAATTGAAACTGATTTAAATTAAAACTATAGGATCACACAATTCTGTACCGTTACATGCTGCTGAAATGTCTGGTTTTGTCGGAAACCTTACACCACGGGCAAATAGCCTGGGAGTTAGTTTTAATCTAAATGACATCGGCTGTGTAAGCCTTCATTAGAGGATAAATTAGAGGATACTTAGACCTGAGAATACTCATTGTAATATGAGTGAAATGCTGTCATACAAGACATTTTTGACACGGTCCATACCGGAAGAATTCAAGAACATAATGGACACCGGCTGCAGAAGCCTATGTGAGAATATGCATACATGATTGCAGCGTCACTGAATGAACTCATTTTTAAATTCGATAAAGTAATAAAAATATTCAACATGTCACCAGACTTTCCAAGTTGAAGAACTGGTAATGTTTCCATTGTTTTCTTGTTCTGAATTTTCTCTTTTTAGTCAGACTGATGTGAATACTGATAGACAGGCATTCCAGATTATTGGGCGTTCTAAAGTATCAGATGTCAAAGCATTAGTGGAAGTTTACTTTTTGATTTTATGGTGTTCGTACAGCATCTCTGCGTTACACCCCTCTGCCCAGTGGTCTATTAAGCCCATACACACCAAATAAATACAATGAAAATATGGTATGTTTGAAACGGATTCCAAATTAGTAGAGGAATCATAATGGGGAAACAGAATATCTTCAAAATTCTAAATAAATGTACCAAAAATTGTCAGTCAATTTTAATTCTGTATTTCTGTTATGAATATATGTGGTAACCTTATAAAAAAAAAAATAATGTTGTTACTGTATATTATTGAAATAAATGTACTTTATTAAATACATTTAGATTATAAGTAAGATCATTTGAATTAAATGATCAGAATAGTAGTGATATTAGAAAATTTTTAATTTTTTAACCACTTGTTTGTATGTGTTTGTGTAAAAGAATCACCTGACATGTTATTATTTATCTAGTATTATTCTGTGTGTTCGTGTGCAGTGTGAGACTATATATATTATGTTTAGATCCAATGTGGCAATATATTTTTATGTCTTAGTTTCACGTCTCTTCACGTAAGACCCAGACTATGGCTGTTGCTTGTTTATGTTCGTATTGTGATACTGTTGAACTATCCGTTGCCTTTGGTCCTTTGATTTAAATGTAGTTTACGTCATAGTTAAGGAGATGGTGGAGAGAAATCTTGTTTGTAAACTTTCTTTGTTCTCCATTATTAAGGAAAATTCTGTTTTGGGGTTTAAAACAGTTTATTTTATTATAAATCTGATGGCCATTTTTTTTTTTTTTTTTTTTACTTGAGATGCACAGCAAAGAGAAACTTTGTTGCGATACCAGGCCTGGCTCCAGACAGGGGCGAACCGTGCCACTGCCCAGGGCGGCAGATTCTGGGATATGTTAAGTTTTGAAATTTAGGGAAAAAATAAAATTACGCCTGTTGAGACTTTAAAATTTATTCAAGTGTATGGGTTTGCGCCAAATATTGGTGTCACTCTAGGAATTTTGCTAACATTACCTGTGACAGTGGCAAGCAGAGAAAGGACCTTTTCGAAGCTCAAACTTATTAATACTAACTCAGATCGAGTATGTCCGAGACTTGCCTGAGTGGTCTGGCGACTATATCTGTAGAACGTCAGCTGAAACACTCACTTGATTATAACGAAGTCATAAAAGAGTTTGCCACTGCAAAAGCTATACGTGTATTTTTTAACTAAGGTGTATGGTACATTACTTCTGTTATATTTCAATCATAATGAATTTTAGTTAGTATTTTAATTTTAAGTCATCACATAGGCATACATTTTTATTATCTCACGATTCCTTGTATTGTCTCTACAATTTTTATTGTAGCCATTCGCCGCATCATAAACGCGAAAAAGTTCTAGTTATTTGATAAACACAACAATGCAAACATTCCTAGTCGTCATTTGAAGACAATTGCGGTATCTTTAGAGTAGGTCTAGTGTGCGTGAATGTGTTCAGAGTTAAAATAGGGACGGGGCGGCACTCATAAATACTGCCCAGGGCGGCAGAAGCACTGGGGCCGGTCCTGTGCGATACTAACAGAATTTTCATTCCTTTTAGAACAGTCTTGTACAATTTTTGAAGAGTGTGAACATCAGTTGCAACTGTGCTAGTGTTGCAAGCATAGTATGCTACTATACTAGTGTTGCTAGTATCTAAAGCATATTTTGATGACAAAAATATTTGTACTACTTGCTGACATTATTTACGTTTATTATATTAAACAGTTTTATAAGTCTGCGGGATATTTGGTAATTGAGTGCTATTTAAACATTTCATTACAACAGTAATAAGTTGCTGAAAACAATGTATGTCTAATTTAAATAAATGAAGATATAAATTAAAAATTTAATACAAGTACCGGTAGCAAGAATATTAGAAGCGAGATTTTTTTTAACATAAAAGGAATGTGTTTAGTGATAACATAATTGATAAATCCTTAAATTTTTAGTGACCGTCAATCAATGAATTTTTTAGTGGATGCTTAGTGAGGATCGGTCAAAAATAACACAAATTTTAACTATTTTGCGTCGACGTTTCGACAGTATTTATTGTCATCTTCAGGAATTTTGATATGGAATTTTGAACAAGGTTAATTCAAATATTGAATATTGTCCTGAAGATGACAATAAATATTGTCGAAACGTCGAATAATTGATAAAGTTAAAATGTAAAACTGGATTTCCAAGGAAAACATAAAGGCGACTAAGTTGTGTTATGAAGTAACTATATGTGAGAGACAAAGATGGTAGTACATGAATGAGAAAGTAAGCAATTACAGCAAATAAGTAGGGGGGGGATGATTCTTTCAATTAGCGCTATCCATCTCAAGCTTTAAAAACGATCTTCAGGTTTATAACGATTATCACGCACCCATAAATATAAAGATCTGAACATTTATAGTCATTTCACCAATTCTGTAACAAGGCTTGACTGAGCTACTGAGGATGTGCTGTCACAGGTTGGATGAAACATTTGGTATTCATAAGAATAAACATTCAGGTATTTTCTTAGTTGCAAGACTTGTTGCCTGAAACATTGTGATTAATTTAGTCATATAATATTGTTAACTGTTTGCCTCCACACAATGTGCACTTGAGCTGTGAGTAGGCAGTTGGGTGTTCTGGATTCCCTATTAGACATTTACTTGATCCAGCCATCCACTGAAACCAAGAGAATCATAATATTAAACCCCAAAACACTGATTTTATTAATAGTGGACAGAAACCATTTGTAAGTGGAGCTCAAACCTCCATTTTCTGTTGTATGTTGGTAACAAAGAGGCTGACATATAGGATCTTGTGTGTAGCTTTACCCACCTCAATCCATGTAGTAGTACCGGTATCTAGTTGTATAGAAGTGATATTTGATCTGTGATAATTTTAAACAGTTTGACTGATTTTGAAGCTTTGCATGATATTACTACTAATAAGGTTGTTTACTGTAATTCTTCAAAAATTAAAGTTGTGCTTTGTAATTTGTAAGAAATAAGTATTTTAACATTGTATGCTTATAGAAATTTCTTGTGATAAAAGTTATCATAGCCGAGTAAGACTCGAAAAAAAGGCAAATTTCCAGAAACAGCATCTTTTGAGCTGATTTTTTTTTTAATCAATAGGTTTATTGTTTATCTAAAAGTTTATCCAAGTTCCAGACTTCGGACTGCCCATTTTCCCCGATTTTCCCTGACTTTTCACTTCCAGCAAACAGCGGAGCGCGAGTCACTGAAGTTTTCCTCGATTTTCTGATGATATCTTCACCAAATCAGAAAAATAAAAATACCAGCATTCCTCGGAAAATTTCCTATCGATCTGTGTTAGTCGTGCATTTTTGAAAAGCAACATAACCTACAAACAAGTAAAAATTGAAACTTACAAAAATGTGCATTTTCAGATTTCCGTTAATAATGAGTTGAATAATCATTTTTTCTTCATAAAGAAATTGTAGAATATAGTATTCTAGTAGACAAATTTCCATATTAATTTTTATCCCGAAATATTTTGTCATTAAGTCACAATAAATTTTTCAAGTTAAAATTTTTCAAAATTTGGTCCAGTCATCACCCTGACATCACAGGACAAAGTTTTTTTTAAAAATATACTCGTATTTTCATGCTCTTATCAGCTAGTGAAAAAAGTGTGTTCTTTTATAGCTTCCCAAATAATAATTTTTAACTTTTTTATAGTGCGCGCATGTGCACTTTTAAACAGCGAATGGCCGCGCAGACTGAATCGAGCATACATATGTGTCGCCAAGCGGCAGTACTCGTACTTGCCAGAGCATCAGCTGCTCTTAACGACGATTAGGCTCCTGTAGGTAGTTTCAAAAAATATATAAATATCACAATTAACAAAAACGCTTCATCACATCACTATATTTACAATTAGTGTGCAAATGTGCAGTACGTAGTGCTGCCGCTTGGCGCCGTATATGTATGCTCGATTCAGCCCGCACGGCCATTCGCTGTATAAAAGCGCACATGTGCGCACAATAAAAAAGTTAAAAATTATTATTTGGGAAGCTATGAAAGAATAAACTTTTTTCACTAGCTGATAGAGCATGAAAATACAAGTATTTAAAAAAAAAACGTCCTCTGATGTCAGGATGATGACTGGACCAAATTTTGAAAAATTTCCGTTTTCAAATTGAAAAATTTATTGTGGCTTAATGACAAAATATTTCGGGATAAAAATTAATATGAAAATTCGTCTAGTGGAATACTATATTCTACAATTTTTTATGAAGTAAAAATGAGTTTTTCACTCATTATTAACGGACATCTGAAACTGCATATTTTTGCAAGTTTCAGTTTTTTTGTAGCTTATGTTGCCTTTAAAAAAATGCACGACTAACACAGATCAATAGGAAATTTTCTGGGGAACACGCTGGTATTTTTATTTTACTGATTTGGTGAAGTTATCGGAAAAATCGAGGAAAACTTCAGTGACTCGCGCTCCGCTGTTTGCCGGAAGTGAAAAGTCAGGGAAAATCGGGGAAAATGGGCAGTCCGAAGTCTGGAACTTGGATAAACTTTTAGGTAAACACTAAACCTATCGTTTAAAAAAAAATCAGCTCAGAAGAGGCTGTTTCTGGAAATTTGCTATTTTTGAATTAGTCTTACTCGGCTATCAGCAGTTTTAGAATGATTAAAATTATGTATTTTATTGATTCAGTTTTTTTTTAATTCCTACCAGTGTTTCTTTTATTGTGTTGACAAAAATATAATCTTCATATGGTTGGTTGCAGTTTTCTAGTACTGAATTGAAAGTATTATAAAATAAAATATTCACCTCCCCGTGGTAACGAGTGGGCAGTAGTTGCTTATACATGTTGTATAAGAGAGCAGCAAACAATGCAGGGACCGAGCATCTCCCAACATAAGGATATTCTCTTTTACGAAGTGCTAATGGCCTCCAAGGAGGGTGGATGAACTGTCAAATCAATGGCATAGGATGGAGAAGGCAACAGGAAACAACTCCATTGAAAATCCGATAGGATATTCGTTATTTCAGATTGTTGAGAATGGTAGGGTAGACCGTAGTTATGTGATTATTAAGAGACTGTACGTATATGAAAAGGAAGTAATTCCTTCCAACCTCAGGGTTGAGGAGAAGAAAAACAAAATAAATACAATTGGCACTAAATGGCCAAATAGGGATATGTGTAAACTGCACATAGGTTTCCAAATTCCAGCAACCAGCATCGACCTTTGCGAGAAATAATTCTGTGTAACTGCAGTGACCAGTAAACATTCATTGGTAATCTGACTCAGACAGTTGACTGGAATTAAAATATTCATTCTGGTTTCTGAAATGACTGTGAGTCGGAGCACTCTGCATGTGCTTCTTATTCGTTTGAGCTATATTTATTATAGATCTTGTACTTCCCTGTGTAACCGTTATTTACGTTATATTATTTTATGGAACTTTTGTGCAACTGTAATGGATATGTAAACACTAATACTCAAACTTTTAATCAAATCTGAAATTTGGGACAAGAAATTTTCTCTCTTTGAAAGACAGAAGAGGGACACATTCTTAGTTGCAATGCTATTTTCAATTAAGTTATAACTGATTTTTCTTGTCATAATTTATGATTCTGTATGGTTCCCGCTAATCTTATTCACAATTAAGTTTGGCATATCAGAAATATTGTGTGTGTGTGTGTGTGTGTGTGTGTGTGTGCACTCACTTCCCAATAAATAGATTATAATATGTTTAGGGACGTTCTCTGTTATATAATGTGCAGTAAGTTGTTCACAGCACAAGCAGTTAGGACGTGGATCCCCTTTGTACAATTTATTGTTCAAGTAGGATTTTCGTTTATTGCTCTGGCTTGGTGCCACACCTGTGACTCCCTTAAGTACTCATGTGCAGGAGCTCAGAGCCTCGCTGGCATGGATAATAGGCGTAGCTGGTAGCTGGTATATGGTACCAACCAGATAAATGAGGTGCCATACCTAGGATGACAGGATAGCCGAAGTAGGTAGTTTGAGCTGATTTTGTTATGTTTGGATCTGCATTTTATGGCAGATGCAGATAAGCATTTTAGAATAGAAACATTTCGGGGAAAAATCTTATATTTTTGTAACATGTAAATTTTATTAATGAATTTAATTCCAATTCATTACGATCGCTGCATATTATTTATAGTCTAGGTTAGTGCTATAATAATTTTTACATAATACAGGGTGATTCAGAAAGGACTTTGGAACATTGAAAGCATATAGAAATTTATTCAGATGACTTACAGAGTCGGTTGAGGTGTCATTTTAAAGGAAAACCCAACAAGCTTGACTCACATACTACCATAGTTTCTGATACAGTCACCAGAAGCGCTTCCACCATTGTTGTTCAGAAATTTGTTACTCTCTATTGTTTCAGGAAAAATAAACTTTAAAATTCTGTCAAATTTTGTTATATAAGGAGTCACTGTTGACAGAATTTTATGTTTTTTTTCTGATCATATAGCTTAGGTCACAGCATTTCATATTCATTAAAAACAGTTATTTTAAACTGTTGTATACCACTACATAGACAACTCCTGATTAGTACAAAGATTTTAAAAAACACACAAACACTTGGTAGTTTCGCAATTTTTTCTTAAACTCTGACAATTTTTTCAGCCTATTAGGCTATTCTCAAAGAGCCGCTAAGAACAACTAGACACAAAGAATGTGTAGGGTAGTGAATAAGTGTTAAGGATGTGTATGTGGACTCCCGATTAGCATTTCGAGCCTTTAAGGTCATAGTCAGATCAGAACTATATTTCCGATCTGATGATAAGCTGAAAGTCTCAAAAGTTCTTATCGGGAATTGTCTATATATAGTCATGGGCAACAGTTTATTTTCTGGCGCATTTAGTTTGTTTGTGAATATAGCCACTAAGAGAAATTTATTATTTCAAATGTAGTTGTCATTTTATAAAACAAATTTTTGTTTTGCTACAGGTAATTTATTTAAAATCTAACTTGATAGCATTTTAATTGTCTTAATTTCTGTATTTATGCCAGACTGTTTTTAAAAATTATAAAGATGTAAAGGTTTTTAAAAATATATAAACACTTGGTACGTTTTACAGTTTTTATTTAACTCTGACAGCTGTTCAACTTCTTAAGGCATTGTCAAAGAGATGAGTGACAGATGTATACATTTGATATTGATGTCTTATTTGTTAGTAAAATGGCCTAGTAGTGGTCCTGATATATTCAGATAATGAATGATAAGCCACTGTCTTTATTGTCCAATTCATAAGCTTTGCGAATCTGTGATTGTGCGTTTTTTCTTTCTGTAATTAAAAACTGATTCGATGGACAGTATGAGTCTGTTTATTTTGTTATGTGTTTCTTTACAGACAACTGGATTGGGGGCGGTGTTATAACAATTGTTGACAGTAATTTTTCCAGTGTGCATAATAACAAGATATATTACAAACAGAGACGAGACGCACCATTCAGGTGTAGTAAATGTGACAGGACGTACGTTCAAAAGCAACATTTAACCAGGCATTTGAAGTTTGAGTGTGGCCAACCGCCCCAGTTCCAGTGCTCATATTGCTCGAAATGGTTTCACCACAAGTCTTCGTTGAAGAAGCACTACAGTATCTGCGCCAATTCTCCTCAGATTACAGGACTACCTGACAACTGTATATATTGAGTCATAAATAGTTAAATGATTTCTTGTTCTTTATTGTTATGTTACTTAACATGGTATGTTTGCCTACATACTGAGTGGAAATATTTATTTTTGTATTTTAAATTAATATAATATTCAAGGTTGAATAAAATTAAAGTTAGAAAATAAAATGTTAGTTTCTAATTCTGTCTCTTTACACTGTTTTCAGATTATTATTTGGCTTGACTTTCAGTGTCTAATAAACCTCTTCAAATCTTGCTTCTCCCTCTGTCCGTCCCTCTGGATCCAGTCTTCACAGTGTTCATGTTTTTTTTTTTCAGTTTATTAAATTGAAAGAAACCAGGCTGTTACGCTGTGGTCAGTTGCTGGTAACTAGCGAAGTAGTTGGCTACATTTCAGTCCCACCCTTGGGGGATCTTCTTCAGGCTGCAAAGCAACAGAGTGTAGAACAAACAAGTATGGCAGATCTTAGCCTAACAGTACCCGAGTACTTTTACTGGGTGGTATAAGAAGATCCCTGAGGGTGGGATTGAAACGTAGCCGACTATGTCACTAGTTACCAGGAACCGGGCATAACCTAACAGCCTGGTTTCTTTTCAGTTTTATAATGTTGACACTGGTCATTTGAGCTTTTTCCATTTGTTAGAGAAACAACTGAAGTAAGTTCTCAGTTTCAACTTGACCATTTGGCATTTGTCTGTCTATTTATTTGGGGTATTTATAAATATAATATAACAATATATATTACATTTAATATTTATAATGAATTTACATCAAGATAGTTTTTTCCTTATTAGGAACATGTTTCGGGTACCATCTTGTACCCATCCTCAGCCTTCCGGTTTTTGTGTCTGGTGAAGTACATATGTGTTGATTGACTATTATTATTGTGGCTTCCTGTTGGCTTCTGGTAATTCAAATTGGTTTTATTGTGTGTGTATTGTATTGTTAGTTTTTTGTGTATTTTCGATGTTGAGTGCTTTGAATATTGTGTCATGTTTTGTATTGATTTGTATTTGTTCAAATGCAGAGAACATACTGAAACAAATCAATAACATACATCCTAAAATACAATTCACAGAAGAAAAATAAAAACAACAAAATCAACTATTTAGATATAACCATCACAAGAAACAACAACCATATACAATATGCAGTATATAGAAAACCAACTTCTACCCACATCATTATACCTAACCATTCTGACCACCCACCACAACATAAAATGGCAGCGTTCTATTCACTATTTAACAGAATGTACAAAATTCCCCTAAACAAACAAGAAACTGACAAAGAAAGAAATATAATATACCAAATTGGTTATGAAAATGGATACAATAAAAATACTGTAAACAAAATAGAAAATAAAATCAAATATAAAATAAAAACTGAACAATTAAGAATTAATCAAAATGAACAACACATAAATAATAACAACAGCAACAAATGGCCCACAGTCACATACATAAATAATAAAATGACAAAACTAACAAAACTATTTAAAAACACAGATATAAAAATAGCATACAAATCTAATAAAAATAATTTACAAAAACTAAATAGCCCACACAACAAAGATAATACAACAACTAACGGTATATACAAAATTGAATGCCAAGATTGCAATAAATGTTACATAGGACAAACAAAAAAACAGCTGAAAAACGTTATTTTGAACACCTAAACGCATACAAAAAACCAGAAATATATAAATCCAATTTAGCCACGCATGCAATAAATACAGGACATGAATTCCCAGACATAACCAATGTGACACTAATAAAACATATAACACAAAGGCACCATAATGAACATTTGGGAAAATTTACAAATATACAAACATAAAACACAAAACAAACTAATACCTGAACAAATACAAATAAATACAAAACATGACACAATATTCAAAGCACTCAACACCGAAAATACACAAAAAACTAACACATACACCACAATCACACACAATAAAACCAATTTGAAGTACCAGAAGCCACAATAATAATAGTCAACCAACACATATGTACTTCACCAGACACAAAAACCGGAAGGCTGAGGATGGGTACAAGATGGTACCCGAAACATGTTCCTAATAAGGGAAAAAATATCTTGAGGTAAATTCATTATAAATATTAAATGTATTATATACATCAAGAAACGGACTGTAGCAGAAAGTGATTGAACAATATATGGTTATATAAATATAAATAAATATCTCATGATAACTTTTGAACACATCAACCAGTTGTTATAAAACTTGCCAAGAGTGTCCATACTTTTACCTACAAACCCCTATTGTTTTTTAAATTATCCCCCCCCCCAAATAGAGAGATCAGGAGGTAAAAATTTGAGAGGCAAAATTGTGAAAGAATCGCAAAAGACCTTGTGATTTATCAGATTACAGAAAATTTTAACCACAATCTCAGTATAGTGTTCGTTTTTTAAAACTTCCAAATTCTTGGACAACAGGGCCCAAAAAGTGGGTAAAAAGGTTAACAAAATCGTGAGAATTCATGTGTGGTATCAAACTGATGAGACTTTTAAACTAACATCTGGGTGTACTGTTATGTTTTGGAAATTTAATAGATTTTTGGACCCCAAAGCCCCCCCCAAAAAAAGATCAAATAATTCAAAAAAATGTGAAAATCCAGCATGGTGTCAGACTAAACAAATTGTAACTGAAATCCAAATTTTTTGAATTTTTGGTGTTTACTGTATGGTACTGTGCTCTAAAATTGTTACGTTACTAAAGAAATTTAAGATTTTTATAATTTTTACATAATTGAAAAATTATCTAATATCAAAATTTATGTAGTAATGAATGTACTTTGTTCAAAATAGTGAGCAAGTTCTGCAGCTCAGGGAGCATAATAGTTATCCTTAGGAGTCGTCTGTCATTATCTCTTGCTTTTTCCTTGTGGTTTCCTTGGAAAGTGGCAAGTCTTCATAAGACAGTCCTCCATGCGTCCAGGTTTAACACTCAGCCACTTGATTCTTGGTCCTCCTCCATTCTTGATTGGATCCACAGTCCTGTCTTTTATTAACTCTCTTGTAGGTGACAGCAGTTTGTGAGTAGTTGAAATGTATTGTGTTTTGTTGTCACACGGAGGTTGTGTGAAATGATATACATTTATAGTAATAATAGTAGCAACAGTATCACACTAAGGACTATTAATATTAAGCATCATATGAATAATAAACACCATATTTTTATGAAAAGAGATAAGTTGTTAATTGGACATTACTTTTTTTATTAAAAATACTTTGTAATGTGCCTGAATGAGTTTTGTTTGTATACCACATTTTTGCTGCTGTAAATGTGGTTTTTCTTTTATTTGTTTATATTTTTCCAGGATTGAATTTGACATCATTAGAAAATGGAGATTTAAATTTTCAGTTGTATGAAATGCGCGTAAAACATAAAAGGCAAAGAGAAGCCCAGTATCAGTGCAATCAATGTGGCAGGTCATACTGCCAGAAACAGCATCTTGGACGGCACCAGACTTACGAGTGCGGCAAAGAACCATTGTTTCAGTGTCCATATTGCGAGCACCGAACTAAACAGAAAGGAAATTTATATCAGCACATTAAAAAAAAGCATGAAACCGATTCAGTAGCTGTTAGCATCCAATAAAATTGTTCACTATCTATAATTAACAACTGTAAGTTTGTAGGCAAGTATTTATAAATAAAATGAGTTTTTCTGATAAAATACTTTTTGTATTATAGTTACTCAAGAAATGTTCCATGGCAGTTGGCCTTATAGGTAAAAAATAATTTTCTATAGAGAGTTTGTATTTTAGAGTCACTACACTTTATACATTTCAGAATATACATAAAAATTTAATGTTTTCATTTTTAAGTTCAATTATATTTTCAGACAGCTGGAGAAAACAGTAGTAAAATAATTTAAAGTTTAAAAATTGAAAGATGCTTAAAATTGTTAACAACGTAAGCATCCAACATATATTAACATTTTGTACTTTTGATTAGTTGGAGGCAAAATTTATTTTTTAAATAGACCGTCTTATTTCAGTAAAATTTGAGGAACTATACAAGCTGTATAAAGACAATGATCTGGCCACCACCATCCGACTGCATAGATTGCAATGGGCAGGACACATCATTAAGATGGAAGAAAACCGAATACCTAGAAGGTACTGTTTAGTCAAATCGAGGGTAGAAGGCGTGTCAGAAGACCCAAGAAACAATGGTCATCGATCACCAAGGACAGGGACAAATGGGGGCTAAGATTCGACTCCGATCTGTGTCCCCATGGAAGACGATTTCAGGAAAATTATTTTTCAGGCTGTTGGGGCCATGGTTCTCTTGTTATAAATCCAGACGTTTTCAACTGCAGTTGTGTCAGTGAATCTTCTGATCTGCTCATCTGGCGACTGATGACGTCACCTCAGTCACCAGTGGAGCAGAACAGAAGACATACTGAAGATGACTGTTGCAGCTGCAGTTTGAAATGTCTGGATTTATAACAAAAGGACAATGGGCCAACACCCCGGACAATAATTTTACTGACGACTCTAGCCATAAAAGAAAGCTTATACTAAGACAGTATTATACTAAAAATATGTAGAAACTGGAAAGAAATATCATATCATTTCACACCTAAAGTATTTCATAAGTAACATATGAGAAGATGATTCTCTCAACATCTAAGTAGACAGACAAAACTCTTGGCATATAGAGGTCTGATTAGACCAGCATTAACTTATGGCAGTCAACTATGGTAATGACCAAGAGGTACACTAGGCATGCTTTCAAGGTTTTTAAAAACAGTAAAGAAAATGTATGACTCACTTAGAAGTGATGGTGGAACTTACAGCATCTGAACAGCCAGTGAAGGGAGGAGAATATAGTGTAAGACTGATAAAGGATCTACGGTTAAGGTGCTTATAGACAGGGACAGTAGAGGCGGCCAGGTACTGGCCAGTAAAATTTCTCACACACAAGGCAAGTACTGACTGCCACTTTCACATCTCTTCTGGCCGTCAGTAGGTCTATATGAGTGACTGTATTCATCTGTGCTCATACTTTTTTTAGTTTCGTCAGGTTTTGACTATGTCAGATTTTAATAAAGAGTTTGATGAGGCTTTTGATCATCATGGCGGACATATTCCATAGTATAATGAAGAAAGTTGTGTTAGTGGTTGAAATCACAAGCAGAATGAAATTCCATAGTAATTCAAAGTTTTGTAATTCACAAAAAATATTCTTATATCATCTGCACTCCCTTTTATCAATTTTTTTTTTATTACATTGATGTTATCACTGTTAACACTAGCACTTATCTTGAACACTACCACAACAGTGACTAACAACAGAGTAATACAAAGCAAATCCCACCAGGCTCTACTGGCGGCCATTGCTTGTTGTGACGGAAAGTTCTGGCGGCCAGTAGGTCACGTGACTGCTACTGGCCGTCTTTTGAGCCAGTAAAATCAAACATGTTTTTGAGTTTTGTGGCTGCCAGTCTCAACTGGCCACTGAAGAGGAAAGTACCCCTATAGACAGGGTAAATAGAGGGAAAGTTGCTGGCCGCTAGTACTGCCCACCTCTACTTTCCCCGTCTATAAGCACCTGTAGAATGGTTTGGACACATCCATAAATATTGGCATGAATGATATTGCATGGAAGGGAGGAGGGGAGACCACATAAGAAATAGTACAATAGGAAACCTTAAATTTGAGAGAGAGAGAGAGAGAGAGAGAGAGAGAGAGAGAGAGAGAGAGAGAGAGAGAGAGAGAGAGCAGAATGGAAAATAATTTATAAGAAGTCTGAAATCCACAGAGATTTGTAGGGCCAAGAAAGATTTTCAGCTCCCAGGTCGATTCAACCTGGGAAATTGTCCTGAGGTAATAGTGGACAGCTGAAACATAGTGCTGGCTACTCTATCTTCCCAGCACTTAACACATTAATTATTTTTAAAGTAACTGTATAAAAACTGCAAGATAGTCAAAGTCAAGATGTACATTGCATCATGTATGTATGTACGTGTATTATTCACAAGAGGTTACATCTGGCTAACGGTAAAGTAGGTGCTTAACTACTCCCACTAACTAATGGCTAACTGCCAAATATTATCCTAATGTTGTTAACACATGGAACAGTACACCCTCATTGCTCGACACATGTCTTTGGTTTAGGAACAGCAGTTAATGCATGCACAGAATGGGTACTGCCAATATGCTATGTAACCTCTTGTGAATCAGTTACACTAAATATTATGAGATTAACATTTTTTAGGCTTATTGTCTGGTTCTATGCTCCCCTCTCTAAAATAAATTAATTGGGTAAAACTACACAAGTAGTGTTAAGTTAGTATAGTGGTATAATTACGGGAGGGCATTAATCCCCCCCCCCCAAGAGCTATTAAAATTTTCAGCGAAATTTGATAGTCGCGTAATGTTGGCCTAGTTTTAAATCAGTTGTGAATGTTAAAATAAGTCTTAAAATTAATCTTATAAATTATTATGTGGAAAGAATCTTGACTATCTCGTTTCTCATGAGACGAATGGGAGGTTCAACACTTAAGCTAGTCTTATACCCCCAGAAATTAGTCTCATCCCCCTAGAAAGTAGTCTCACCCCAGGAGCTGCTCCTAGTTACGCACTGAGTTAGTACATCTACAAAAGCAGTGTGTATTTAAAACATTTTAACTTACAAATGTGCATAGATTAGCATTTCCTTAAATATTTGTTTAAAAACATTAACTAGATGCATTATAATAGCATTGGTGAATAAATATACAGTGACGCAAGTAGTTGTTTTGAGTACTGGAGCTTGTAAACATGGAAATCATACCTGACTTATAAAGGGATCACATTTGTAAGTACTTTCAGTGAAAACAGTCTGCACCTTGTCCTCTGTTCATTCAGTTACTCAACCCCGCCTACTCAGCTGTAAGATAGCTTTCATACTTCACTTGTGCAATTGTTTACGGAGAGTGGGAGTGCTCTTACATGCACAAGTGCGCTGCACAGCAGATGTGTTTCAGTGTAGGTTCTTATAACTGTGGTGTCTTTATACAAAATATCCTTGGGTATGTATGGTCCGAGACGAAACAAATCAGATGCTAGTACAAAGTACCAAATGAATATAGAAACAGAGCCTCAATGAGTAGGATCATCGTTGTTGGTGCCTGCTGCAAGAATTTGATCAGATACCCATACGACAATTGCAGTGCCTCTAGGATCAACCTGAATGAAGAGAAACTACCAAGGTAGGAGGAAATAAAAGAAAATTAAAGAAAAAGAAAAAATTTGGAAACAAATTTAAATATAACATCAAAGAAGAAAATATCCATTTCAAATGAAATGTGTATGCTTATTACAAATTTTTGTATTTGGGTTAGTGGATACTTAATGCTGGATATCAATAATTTTAGGTACATTTAACAGAATAAATCTATACAATAGAATAGATTAACCTTTATAAATTTAAATAAATGTACATATTAACATAACATAAATATTTTTAGTGAATAGTTGCTTTATTAACGTCTTGTATACGTAACAATTTTTAAGAGTATACACTTTCTGTATATGCAGAGAACTGTTTAATTTTTATTTTTGTTGTTTTCAAAAAGGATCTGATCTTCATGTTTATTTGTTTATTTTCAGCGTGGCCATTGTTTAATGGACCCAATATACTGGTCGAAGACATGTCTCCCATGAAGGAAACGAGGAAACGACTGGCTTTGTTCAGTTGTGATAAATGTGGTAGATCGTACTGCCATAAACAGCATTTACGGAGGCACCAGAACTACGAGTGCGGACAGGAGCCACGCTTTCAGTGTCAGATCTGTTACAAACGGTTCAGACAGAAAATACACCTGCAGAGACATGAAAACACCAGACACAGGGATTTAATGATGGCGACGATATAAAACCAGTTTATCGTTTGTGATCAAAAAGTTTGAAGTGAATTTATGGATATGAAACACTTTATCCAACAATCGGAAGTCCACTAAAGAATTAGTTTTTAAACTCAAAATACCTGCTAGTACAATGTTAAATATTTTTTTTGTAGATTTTGTAATTATTAACAGCAGTTTCTTCCTTATTTTTATCATATTTTATTTGTTAATTTTTACTGTTTTAAGTTTGTTACCTGATCATATTCACTATTATTGAATGACTATTTTGTTTATTCAGTAATATTTAAAATCTTTGTGCAGAATTCATGTGCTGCAGTATCCAAAACTCAAAACTATTTTGTGTGTGTGTGTGTGTGTGTGTGTGTGTGTGTGTGTGTGTGTGTGTGTGGTTTTGAGGTTACCAATTCCTGTATTACTTCAGGTGGTTAAAAGTGCAGTGTGTTTTTTAAACTCTTGCTGTTGTGTGAATTATTCATCAAAACCTTCTCTTAATGACTTTTAAAAACTTTTAGAAATGACTGTGAACAAAGTGATTAATAAAGTGGACAACAGACAACTTAGCAACTAAGTTATGTGCCTCTTACAAATCAAACACTGTGTCTGTGATTTTTCTATAAGAAATTTTTTTGAAATTACATGGTTTAAATATGTAGTAAAGTTTTTGGTTACTTTTTAACATTTTTTTAACACAATAGAGTGTTGGTTAACCAAAAGACAACTGAAATATAAATTGTTATAAGAGTGCTAAAAAAATAAGTTAGTTTGAGATTAGTTTCATTCTATATTTTGTCCGATTATGTTGATTGCAAGTACAGAGATCAACTAAACAGATTGTCGTTACCATGGAATAAACTGAGACGACTCTGGCTTACAGTTATTCACAATAGAGTGCCACTGTTGTTATTAAAGTAAGAACTTCATATACAGCACTATGGTGACTGGCTCTCTCCCAGCACTCATGCTCCTAGGGCTGTAAACTGATTCAACATTTAACAAAAATGAAAAAGCCGTCAGGTCGAGTTGACCTGGTGGCAAAAAACGAATTGTGATTATATTGTTTAGCACACCAAAAAAAATTGAAATCAAACCCAGTACATGTAGATTAGTTGCAAGGCGCCATACTCACTGGCCTGCTAAATATGAGATGTACTTTATAGTCATAGGAATGTATACAGTGTAGTCAAAGAAAAGTGATCGTTGATGTAGTTCCCAAAAAAATAAAATAATCAGTTACTTATAAACATAGTTAAAAGTATGAGAACTTTGGCTCACCCGGCTGTAAGACCGTGCTCCAATGTTGTTTTGTGCAAACGTTTCAGCCATACCTTCGACGGCCATCTTCAGTGCAGAAGGCTGCAACACACTGACAAAGGTTCCGTTGTCAGTGACCACTGAACTGTGGTTAAGGCTAGTGGCTGTTGTGAGTAGGACACTCATATTTATAATGTTTTAACGATATTTATAGACACCCCAATACTTAACAACATTGGACCATGACCTTACAGCCTGGCAAGCCAAAGTTGTCATAACATTGAGGCCGGCCATGAAAGCCTCAGATAGTTAAAAGTAGTTTACAAAATTCTAATGTTATCTGTACAAGTTTTCATTCAGTTTTCCCACAGACATTTTCATTCTTCTGTAGCCTCATACAAACTCCTCATGTGGTTAGATATTTAATGTACTGGGTGCAAAAAGCACACCAAACTATCTAAGCAAATTGAATTCCATATTGATACATAGGTTCAAATAATTATTTGTACTGTGCCACCAGCTGTACATTTTAAAATATAAACTGATTATTTTTATTTATTTTTTGTACAAAATAATAAGCATGTTTTAACTTTAATTTTCATCTAAGTGAAAGTAACGTCACTTGTTATTATTACTTTTAGATTGATAGTTGTTAATGTTATAATTTGTCATAAATTTGTTTAGTTTATTTATTGGTGTACTTTTAACTGGCTTTCATTTTATTAAAACACAATCTCCTTATTGTTGTAGGATTTGTTTCACAAAAGCATAAAAAGAAATATGACCAGCCAGCTGTGTACATGTGTATGACGTGCGGCAGAAGTTACCGTTCGAAACAGGCACTGAAACGACACATTACATACGACTGCGAACAAGAACCGCAGTTCCAGTGCAGTGCCTGCCAGAAAAGATTCAGACAGAAAATACATTTGCAGTCTCATATGATGCGAGTGCATGATTCCATTTTGCCTTCGTCGCTTTAAAACACAAATGAATATTGCATGGAAAATGAAACAGCATTAAATGCCAGAGAAAACAGTATAATTGTGTGCTAAAATCTCAATAAAATAATCACACTTATACAACAGTGTTCCCATATGCTCGTCCAGTATACACTGTGCACAATAAATAAAATGTTACAAAGTTAATTAACTTTTCCAGCCACACTGATAACAATCATTGTAAACGCTTATATAAACAGTTCACAGACAGGGTCGCCACTAGGGGCTTGCCGCCCGTGTGTAGTTTTACCTTTGCCACCCTTGAATATACTTTTCATATCCCTACTTTGCCACACTATTTAATATTATTTTAATTACAAATTGATACAGACATAAAAAGAAAAATTTACAAAAAATAAATATATTTTTCAAAAACTTATTTAGCTGATTACTTACATGATATAACTGGAACATGATATACGAGTTGAATACATGTTGAATACATTTTCAAAAATATAATCGTTTATTTGCGCGGTTGTCTTTTCAGAGTATTTATAACACTATAGTTTATTAAAAGAGCACTTTTCACCCTTTGGTTTCAGAAAGTTTTTTAATAACATTGCTCAAATTGATTGCCTCACACATTTCATGTTCTATGGATAGAGTAGCTAGGGCTGATAATCTTTCTTGACTCATGGAAGACCGTAAATAGATTTTTATAGTTTTTAGTTTAGCTGATGCCAATACACTGCAGCAATGCTAACAAAACAAATATCAAGAAAAACCAAATAAACATTAATGTCATATACCTAGACCTAGTCAGTATTAATTGTTTTAATTTATTTTGCAATATCTGCTGATGAATTTGGCAGTTTACGGCCGCCCTTTTGGTATGGTCGCCAGTGTGCGGTGCACATTCAACACATATGGTAGTGGCAGCCCTGTTCACAGAACTTAACTTAAATCCAGCTGTGCTGTGTTTATATAGCCCAGCAGGACTCTGCCTGTGGTGTAGTCAGAAGCTCATATGATGCTGCTGGATGTTGTTCGTTCTTTATTGGGTAACATCAGAATTTGCGAGTGTCTACTACTTTTCACTAGACGCTACTACAACATTGTGTCGACATGATACACTTCAAATAGGCTACGCATATATTATTTACATTCCCATAACACTATTATTACATAACCCAGTACATTAAGTTATATAACTTGATATAAAATCTGAAGACTTTAAGTTTAGTTTAAAGTAAACATTATTTTGTACTACAGTAGCGTGGTGTCCATGTAACTACTGTTGCCAGTGGCAACTTTGCTGGAAATAAGAGAAAATAATTATATCACAGAATAAATACTTTAGTTATTGAATAATTTGAAATCAGAACAATATTAGTAGGGAAATTTGAAGAAAAGCGTAGCATTGCTTTCGAACTGCTGGGCTCAGACATGGGCAATGTTCAACTGTGTACGTTCATTGACCTTGTGGTAGTCTCTGAATATTCATCCACCCAATGTGTTGCCGCTATATAACCAGCAAAACGCTCAGTTTAGCAGCTATGTTCGTTTTTGGAACTGACGTGCAGTAGATACTACATACCTGTTTATGTTTTGTTCGTTTAGCCATGTGTTTCTCTGTTTGTCTGTATTATTTTTAATTTGATTATTTGTGTTCTGATTTATTCTGTGTAAGTATAATGAGAGTCAGATCCTGTTGAACCGGGATTCTCTTCTTCTCCCACCAAATGACAGAACATGCTCTAAAAAGAACACTTGGTATAAGAAAATATTCGAATTAATTTTTAGTCCTATCACAACCAGCAACAGGTGTTATGTACCCACGCCACACCACTGTAACCTAGTGTATTAAGTTATGTAACTTAATATAAAATCTGAAAATATTTAAGTTTAGTTTTAAGTAAAAATTATTTTGTACTATTTCCACTGGATCAAGTGAATTTACTAAAACGACAAACATAATAATCATATCATCAATCATTATCAGGCTATATGGTTGTAGTGTAAGGTCTCAATGTGGGATTTCGGATGTTTGCAGTCTACATAGGACTCAAAGTGAACAGACAGTCCTATATGTGGAGTCATTTCTATTTACAAAATTTCACCCAACACTTCCTGCTGATTGGTTGATACACTGGATGTATCATTGTCTCTTCTGGTAGAGCTGGCTACTTTAGCATTTCTTTAAAGCCAGCAGCCATTAAGATAGGACCTTAATCTCATATCTCACAATGACCAGATCCGATAACTTTTAAACAGAATTAACACTGTTGCACACCACTACAGAAAAATTTCTGATTAGCACTTTCAAGCTTCACAGCTCGTCAGATCGGAAGTAACAATAATAGGACTATACAACTTCTTTATACCCCACTTGCCCTACTGCCCATACACATTTTTGTAAACAAGCTGTAAGTTAAATGTCCTTTCTGGCTATCATTAACTAGCACGTTCATTCACTCATGTCGGTACTTTTACCTATCTTTCTAGTACATTATGTGTGTTGTGTGTGTGTTTTGTGTGTACATTCTTTTCAATACCTAACGTTTTAAAACCTTCCTCATTCACACTTGTAACTGCAAGTTCCTATCCGGCACAGTTTTGGAATGTGACATATTGTCAAAACCTTCCCTCTTTCTTTCTATATTCAATGCAAAGAACAACTTAGGTAAACACCCTTTTTGTTTGGGTGACTGAACTCGCTAGTTAATAATAGCCAGAAAAGACATTTAACTTATAGCTTGATTACGAAAATGTGTACAGGCAAGTGGGGGTATAAAGAAGTTGTCTAGTCCTATTGTTGTTATTTCCGATCTGACGATGAGCTGTGAAGATTGAAAGTGCTAATCGGAATAACTTTTCTATAATGGTCTGCAACAGTGTTAATTCTGTTTGTGATTATAACCACTAACACAACTTTCTTAATTAAATTTCCAATAACTTTTAACCATTGATATGAATTTATTGTATTTTATGAATTGTATTTTATTGATATGAATAATATTTCGAAGTTTGTGGATGAATTCCTATTGTTTAGTTTGTCTTTTAGTAGTCAAATGAATGATGGATATGTATATTTTGTAACTATTTGTGTGTTGTAAACCATGAGTTAAGAGAGATTTTAGCCGAACTTAGGCCTATACTGTGTGAAGTGTGGTCAACTTGTAGTTTTCCATAATGTATTCAGTAAATGCAACTTATTGGAGTTTGCAATGACAATTCATCAATTTGAATATTGACTCTGGCAAAATGTACTCGAGATATTATTGCAAGTTATTCGGTGTTCAAGCAGTGTGATTATTATAAGAAAGTGTATTACTGAAAGAGTATGTTTGCAGACCGTAAATATTTAACTTAGAGGTTCATATTATTGTTTGTGTAGTATGTATTGGACAATTGTGCCACTAAAATATTTTATTGTTATAAACATCTGTCGCCAAATTGTATATTGTCAATACACTATATACGCAGCAGCGGTTCTGTTTTGTTAATTTTTTCTGCATCCTTTGGTTATTCATTTGTCAGCAGTAAAAGATGTTACACAGCAAAGAGAAATAAATTGAATCTAAACAGACTGTTGAAGGATCTTTTTGTTGGAGTGTTATGTGTTTGCTGTTAACACTCGGCCACCATAAAATGACTAGCTGTCAAGGCTGTGTATATGAGGGTCATCTCAAAAGTAAATTTCCCTATTTTTTCTTTCAAAGGGAAATGGTGCAAGCAGGCTGACAAAAGTTGGAGAACTTTTATTTGTGTGTAGTGGCAGCAGTGCCAAAACCTCATCCTTAGCAACGTAACAACAACACGAAATTTAAAATCATGGACGTTCCATTTACCAGTTTGTCCAATTCGGGTTTTTTGCTACAAAAAATGAATCAGTGGCTGAAATTCATCGTTACTTAGTTTTTGTGTAGGGACCTGAGTGCATGAGCATTCAAATGGTCCACTGGTGGCATACATTGTTCTTGAAAGAAAAAGGTTTGTTGACCAACAAAGTTCTTCTGCTCCATGACAACGCATGTCCTCATCCCTCGCGAGTCACGGAGAATTTGTTGTAGTCCTTTCGAAGGGAGATTTTCGACCATCTCTCACATTCAGCCAATTTGGCTCCGAGTGGGCAATTTGGCTTCCATATTTTTCCCAATCTCAAAGAACACCTGGAAGGACAATGTTTCAAAACCGATAAGGAAATGAAACAGGCGGTTGACGCCTGGCTCCGAAATCCGGGCACGCAGTGGTTCAAAGAAGGAATTGAAAATCTGTTTTTACGCTACAGAAAATATATTGACAAGGCTGGAGATTATATTGGAAAATAAGTACACGTTTTTGAATAAAAGTATAGTTTTCTTTTTAATTTTTACATGTGTTTTTATTTTTCCTAAATCATGGAACTTACTTTTCAGATAACCCTTGTATACTAACTGAGTATTTCTGTTTTTACATTTATTGAAATCTAAGGAAACTTGTAATTGTAGGACGGTATCTCTGGATTTTTATAACATTTGTTTTATTACACATACTGCAACAAGGCAGATGTCTGCATGGAAACTGATAAACAGCCCTTAGCATGGACAAAGCCAGAGAGAGAAGGGGTTCAACCCTCCTGAAATTTCCCCACTCAGTTAAAAAACCGTAATATAATATATCGTTTTATTTTCCTATTGAGACAGGCCTAAATATTATTTTTAATAAGAAAAAATTATAATAATTCTCTCACTACGGTAATGTTGTTAGAACTCCATCACTTTTTGATGAATCCCCTACCCAATAAAATTCTGTATGCTGTATCTCCATGGTGTGTACTAATTATATACATTGCAACGACAGCCTACTTGCACCATTATAATTAGGGCTTGATTTCTGGGGGGAACGCGCCGGAATGGTGTTCCCCAACCTCTTGGATCTAAAAATAAATTACTGAAAAAATACATGAAAAGGAAAAACCTAATTATTACAAACATTTACTAATACTTTTTAAATTGTGCCTCTCATCAGCCCCACTACAAAACTAAACATTTGTCAGAATCAAACACCAGCACTAATCTTTATCTCAACTACTATTGTTCTTTTTTTTTGCTGAATCGCAATATTGGTTTTACAATGAAGAACTTAAATTAACAGCTTCTTTATTTTAACGCAGAAAATCAGTACCAGGGCCCACATTATTCTATGGGCCTGAAAGCAGTACAAAACTTAACTTATTTCAGAGTCCCGGTTCAAAAAATAGGAAAGTAGGAAAAATAATAATCCCGTAGACCTCGAGAAATTTTATGAGGCACTGAAAAATTCTATTGAAAACAGACTGCTTAGTGAACAAGATCTTGAGCTAATATAAAATATAAGTAATTGATGCGTTCCGGCACCTATAATTTTAGATATCAACCACTGATTATAATTATAGTTTACATATGTTCAGTCACTACAGCAGTTTATATGTTTTTAACATCGCCCTTTAGCACGCATAAACAAATAAACAATACGCATTGGTGAAACTTATTTTTGTGTGTGTTGTAGCATCACGAAATAATACAAAAAACGAAACTCTATTTAATCATCAAAATTTATAGTAAAACTAATCAAATAGATAAATACTATGTAACTGAATGAGGAATGCAATAAAGAATGAGTAATCAAATGAGAACAACCAAAAATAATTATATAAAGAAGAATTATAATAACTAAAACAATAAACCATGAATAAAAAATAAGTATTTTACAGATGCTTGAATAAATTAAAAACAGGAATTAGCCTTGTAAACAAACATAGTAAATGACTTTACAGACAGACATAATAAAGGACTAGATTGGACTGTGTCTTTGACATACTAATTACCCAATAGATTAGGGAAGTGATTTTGTATATTTTATTATAATATTGTAAATAATAATGTTGTAGTATGTAAGTAAAAAAAGTATTTAGAGTTAAGCAAAATCATTTGTATAACACAAGCCTAAAAGTCTTTAACCTAATACTGTATTTGTAATTAGCTCATATATAGTGTTATGGTAAAGACAAGGTAATTATTTTCATAATTGTGTTTATTCGAAAAACATACAAGGTGAGATAAGTGAATAGAAAAGTGATAAATAATAATAATGAAACTGTGCAAATGACACAGTGTAAACAATGATAAAAATATAAAGGGTTGTGAACCTAGTATGGCCAAAAGGTGAGAATGGCATGTATTTTATATGAAGTGACCATATAACAATAAAATCAACTTCATTAGTGTGAGTGACAATAAAATTAAGTGAAATAAAAACATAAACGGGATTATGTAAAATTAATCAGGAAAAGTAAGGTTATATTAAAAATTTATATTTACTGGAGGCGGATAAAACAGCCCTGAGACCGAAAAATACACCAAACAAACCAAGGCCTCTTATAGATGAATCTAAAGCTGGTTTTACAAGGAAGAAAGGTTTTTCTTGTCTAGTGTGGGCGTTGAATGCAGAAGGAACAGACTAAATCAGTTGCTAATCCAACCAATATTAGAGAAGAAAATTATAGTAAAAGGACAAGTAAAGTTATAAGAGATATCAGTAAACTAACGAACAATATATATTCGACCAACCTGAAGAAGGAAAGCTGAAAATAATATCCTAAAATGGAGTATTACATCTTGAATTTGGTGAGATTGTTTTAATACTAGAGCCATTTTGACAACTATCCACGTTTTACACTACGCTTCAATACAAACTAAATAACGAACACATTTAGTGCGACTACATTTATAAATATAATCTATGATATTTAAAGTGAGTGACACAAACTTATTTTGAATGGACAAAGGTGTAGAACTCATATAATTTTTATTAAACATTCAGTAGTGTGTATACAGATCAAAGAATATGGCATCTCTGGCTTTGTTTCCAGGTTGTTGAAGGGGACAACAGCGCGCCATGTTGAGAATTCATGAACTATGAGCTATATAATAAACAATTAGTTTTTTTTTTCTCTTGTCAATTTTATTACTAATGTCTAATTATTAATTACCGGTATTTTAATTGTTTTATTAGTTTTATATTTGTAATGTGTAATATTAAGTTTGTAAAATTATCTGAATTGATTTCTTTTGTATAATCAAAAGAACTCACATCCAAACAATCATACATAAACAACAATTAATTACTACACATTACAATTTTTTCTTCATGTAGGCTATGTTATTAGCATAAAACTTGTATGTATTTATAATTTTACTGTAGACGATTGTTAATTTGGTTATAACACTGAGTAAACAATTTTTTCATACATCTGAGAGCTAGATGGAGCAGGAACCTTAAAAAAGGAAAATGTGTTATTAATTAATAGAAAAAAAGAAAATTATTATAATAAGAGAATTAAGGAATAAACATTGAATGATTCAGAGCAGCAAAAGAAGTGTGTTCTCATTTATAAATAAAATATCATTAAACATACAACTCAGAATATTGCTGAGACTAATTGAGCATTTATACTCATTAACAATTAACAACCAGTAAACAAACAAACATAACACATTTGGCACTTACAACGTGAGGCCTAAGTAAGTAATTTTTATTAGTGAGCTATATATTGAACTTAACATAATTGGCACCAACAACTTGGGGCTCTACAAAATACCACTGACATTTGACAATTAATTAAATATTTTTTTTATATTACAATATGTATACTTTTCCTGTATGCTAGACAGTCAGAAGTCAACCAATATGCATATATGTAGTAGCAAAAATTGACACAATTTAAGGTTAGTAGTGAAACTGCAGTTATAGTTTTAAATTGTAGTTTAATTCTGAAGTAAATTAATTTTACAAGTGTACAAGATAATTTTATGTGTTTATTAATTATATGACTCAGAGACAAACTGAATGTGTTTAACACTGTTGCAGGTCGTGCATGGTTGTACAACGATCAGAACTCTGACGAAGGGCTGATCGCTGATATTATTATGTTACAAGTGGGCCCGTTGTATAAGTTCCAGTGTAGGAAGTGCCAGAAAATTTACAATCTGAAAAAAACGTTGAAACGACATTTAATGTACGAATGTGGAAAGGAACCGAGGTTTCTGTGTCCGTACTGTAACCTTAGGTCGAAACACAAAAGCAACTTACTGAATCACATTAGGGCCATTCACAAAGTTCGTGCAGATGAAGCTTTAAAATTCATAGCGATATGATTTGGTGTACTAAGTTATGGTAGAATTTATAGTATACTCTCTTTTTCAACATGTAGTTTAAAATTATTTCCTCAAATTGATTATTATAATTTAATAATAATATTATTAACAGTATTATATATGTAAGTTTTGTCATTAGTATTTATTGTTTTATTGACTTCTCTTTTTTAAGAAACGAAATAACTGAAAGAATTTTAATGTTTTACATGTTACAAGCTTATCACTATGTTATGTTACATTTCACAAATTTAGCAGATACGTTTATAATATTTTTATGGTTGAATACCCATAAAAATACTCTTTTGTTTTGTACATTGTAGGGGCGTGTGTGTGTGTTTTGTATTCTTCTTGATTGCAATAAGAGTTTCTTCTGAACCACTCTTTCCATAACCTCATCAGTATTGACCAAGGCGTCCAACGCATCCAGCTGATATTCAGTCCACTTCTTGGATGACATGAAGTTTTGCAATTTTTGGCTGTTGTTCACTCTCAATAATTTCATCACAATAGACTGTATTGTGGTTTTGCTTTCATTGCCTTTGTTTCAGTATCATAAAACACAACAGGGTGCAGCAACTATTTTTGTAAAACTTATTTTTTGTTTTTTTAGCATTCTATTTGTGATTTCAAAAATCGTCTGCTATTTTTATCCCTTACTTCCATGTCATAGTATATCTATAAATTTGTCATATGCTGTCGACTGTTTTATTTAATTTTTGTTTACACTACAGTAAGAACATCATGTATTTTATACTGTGTATATGATAACAATGCACCACCGCCATGTTAATGTAATCATATTTTGAATCAATTTTTCCCTCACAGAAAAAATGATTGTTTATGATTGTCTTTCTGCTTTAAATTATCTGTGGTTAATGTTTCTCTACCATTAACCTTTTTTTTTTTATAAAAGTAAATATCTTGTTTGCAAAACTCAGGTTGTTTTTAAGAAATAAAAAATATATAAAGGGTCGCAGGGAAGAACGATCAAAGTCACATTTCTCTAAAGTTTCAGAATTAAGTTTTTAAAATTTCAAGTCGATTATGTAACTTAAAAATATGGGTAAAAATAAATTACTTGAACTCTTTACATTGTATTACTTCGTTTATGACAGATTGTGTTATAAAACAAATACATTTACAAAATAAAAGTTGAAAACGAACCTTAAAAAAAACAGTCAGGACATTGATCGTTTTTGCCAGTCACGGAGCATCATCAATAGGTGGGTCGTCTGCATACTCGATGTCGTTGTCATCTCCTTCATGCAATTCATGGTCAGGAATCAGCGCTTCGTAGAAAGCTTGAGAATTAGGATTGATCAAGAACTGTTACAGGTGTAATAGATCCTTCAATTTTGCAGGTTTGAGAGGCAATTTTCCATTGTAGAGTTTTTTTAATTCTTTGGTTTCACTTTTCTTCTTAGGCCTATTTGTTTTTGTTCTGGTTTTCTTTGATTCCTCGCCTTCTTTATCTTGATTTTTGACAAAAACAGCTTTTAAGTAACTTCCAAAGTAGTTAGCCTTGTGTAAAATGAACCTTGGCTCCTTCTTATCAATTTTTAAAATTCTAACAGGTCGTGTTGGCATTGGGCACTTTCTTATGTGTAACCCTGACAAAAAATCTGTCCACGTTTGAAAGTTGACCTCAGTAGCACAATTTACTACTGTCAAAGGTGAAGGTTTGATTCGCTATTCCTAAGTACATCCCTCCAATCATCTGGTGTCTCAGTGTAAGATTTTGAATTTACAAGGCTCATATCTTTATCTCCCTCCATATAAGAGTGATCCCTTATTGGGAAAACCACTTTCACGCTATCAAAGCATTTCAGGTTGTGAACCATGTAATGCAAAAAGCGCATTACCGGGAAATTCTTATTTAGGCCAGCACATGAGTCGCAGAAAATAATGATATGTCTTACTGTTGAGCTGAGTACTTTATCAAAAAAGTGTTTAAGCATTGAGCATACGTCGTCAGCCCCCTTTCGAGCAACACTTTCACCATATGTGTAAAACACTGAGGTTGAGTCTGACAAAAACATGAACATTGAAAGAAATGAAATTCAGTTGGCGACGGTAGTACACGTCAGATGTAGTTATATTGGGAGTGGGTAGATTCTTTTGAAAATCCACAGTTACGGCCTCAATTTCTTCCTTCTTTCTGGATTCTGTTCTGGACTTTCTTTTTATTGAATAAAACTTTGTGCTTCTCGCTAAGTGAACTTTCTTTTCCTTCTCCTTCTTCAACAGTGCTTGCTTTAATAATTCTTTAGTTTCTTCATCTGTAGCCCTTGCAATTTTTTCTTCTAAAACTGTTATATCTGCTTTCAAGAAGTCACAACTGCTGCAAGTGTCTTCCCTAGGGTAACCAAACGAAATATTAAAGTTACTATCAAAAATGTTACGGAAAGTTGTCAAACCAACAGGGTTCTCTTTGTTAGACTCACTATACTTTCGGTGAAGTTTAGATTTATCTAGCTCTTCAGGTAAGTACACTTTGGATGTGTCTTTTAAAGAATAGTGAGATTTCCTTCCTTTAAGAAATTTTATGAAACTTAAAACTTTTGATTTAGTTTCTTCAGAAAGTTTATTTGGTCTGTTGGCGTGTTTACCTCGGCCATGTGCCCGAGATTCACCAAAATCAGTCAAACATTTCTTTAAAGTTTGTACACGACTATTGGAAATGCCGTGTAAAGATACGAAGGCTTTGTGACAAACATTAATGTCCTGCAATATGCCACCTACATGGGCACGAACACGATAGCAATAGGAAGAACAATGGAAACTTGCCTCAGAATCGTCCTTTCAGTTGCGCTGCCGCTGAACAGGTACAACACTGATGAGCCCACTCAAATACTGGTTCTGTGCATTATATTCAGCCAGTTTATTGAAATTGGAGATAATTCGTTATTGTTCTTCGGGTGAAACTACTTCAGAACACTTAAAGCGGAAGCACTTACAATCCTCGCCGATCTCATGAGTTGTAGCACGCAGTTTCTTCATCACGTCACTCATCCTACCTATATTCTTTCTCTTTTTTATATTACTTTGCACGCTAGTTCCTTCTACACTGTCTGTGTCACTAAAATCACTCGACATGACGACTTTTAAACGTAAAATAGTTTAAAAACAGCAAAAGAAAGTCACATGCACGACGATTGAGGTTATGTTTGTGGTCAATACATCAACAAAACAGAACAACAATCTGATTGTAATAGAGTAAGGCATGAGTGGAGGGGAACCAACTTGGACCTTGATCTCCCTTCCCCGTCTGCGCTTGGACTCTGATCGTTCTTGACCGTTACCCTATATCTTTTCCCTTTATTAACTTGGTGACTATGATTTTTCTTGCCCCAATGGTATCACAGATGCATTCTGTCCGTAATAAGCTACCTGTTCACACTGCAAACTCAGTTTGGCAAAAAAGTGGACTTTGATCGTTCTTCCCGCGACCCTTCATATCCATCCATCTTTTCTGTGGTCGACCCCTCCTTCTTCTTCCATTTAATCTCCCATTCCAGACACTCTTAACCATTCTTGTACCCTCCATTCTTTCAACATGTCGCAGCCAACTGATTCTTTGTGCTCTGATGAACTTTACTATTTCTTTCCCTTCAATAAGTGCATTCAGTTCTTCATTTTTTGCTTATTCTCCGAGTATCTCCTTCTTTAGTTGCACCAAATATCGGTCTCAAGATTTTTCTTTCAAACCTTCTCAATTGGTTCTCATCACTTTCTGACAAAGTCCACATTTCACAGCTGTATGTCGCAACAGGGCGGCGCACCATGCTTATGTAAATCTTATTTATACCATGCTTTCAATCAACTTAATTGTAAACATTTTAAAAGAGAGATATGATATTCAGAAATAGACAAAATATTTACATATTATTTTGTTTAGTTGGCCTTGATCTTGAAACTAATATTTCTCAAAGTTTGGGCACTAAAATTACTCCCCAAACAGCAATACATATGGACTCACTGATGTGATATTACTGTTGAAGTAAACACTTTGTTTGCAAGACTCAGGTTATTTTAATAAATAAAAATATAACTGATAGATTTTTAGAAAATAACCTCAGAACACAAAAATGAACATTGTGATAACTTTAACTATATCTGTAAACAGTTTACTTGTTTTAGTGTATATTTAACTGTCCAATTTGTAAGTTTCATTTGTGCGACGTAATCATTTTCTTGTGATAGTATTCATATGATTGTCTGATATTTTGATTTGTGAACACAACAGTATTACATTTATTTATGTTAGTGTATTGTATTTATTACTTGTAAAATTCTATTTATAGCTAGTACTGTCATTGTACAGATCAATTAATCATCACCACTGTTAAGCAGTAGTGTAGCATAACTGGAAGTGTTGGGAGCACTGCTTCCTTTTTTAGAAATCCTCTACTAAAAATAATTAAATAATGATTTGTCTGAGTATTTGATGGTGCAATGAGAAAGCACAGGAAACCAATTGAAATACAAGTTACATGAAAGATTGGTTGGGTGAGAAGCTGCACCCAGGCCACCACATGTGTAAGTGACTGTTGGCAGCACTGGCATTCTGTTTATGCTTCCACCAATGGCATTCTTCTTCTTCTTCTTCTTCTTCAGCAGCGCGACAACCCATTACTGAGTCAAGGCTTCCTTTAACAGCCTCCGCCAGTTGTCCTGGTCAAATGCAGACAACTGATTGGCTGAGAAACTGATAGGTTTCTGCACATAAAAAGAGTTTCACAGATGGGATCTGTGAATTCTCCGATCTAATCCCCTAACCTGGAGGACTACGAACTTTGATTTCGAGGTGCTCTTCCCCTAGAGAGTTGCTTTCACCTCAGCTGATGAACTCTCTCTGTCCGATCACAGTAAGCTAACGGACTCAGCCCATGTGTGCGGCCATTGGGCTACTATAGCCACCTCCACTTTCACACTAGATGCACATTCTGCTGCGGATGTGCACCATCCTGCCAGGCCAGGGCCCAGGATACCCCCAGACTGGCCTGACAGAACCCCCATCTCTTGTTTGCTTACCGATCCACACCACCGAAGGGATTGGTTACCACAACCTTGAAGTGGATTGCTTGGTGTAACAGGGTCTACCGATGTGTAGGTGAGAGTGGAGTTAGGATGGAAAGGCTGGTGCATATATGTTTGCATCACACCCCCTTTGGACCCCTCCACCATTGGCATTCTGCTCAACTTAGCTTTACTCTTTGAGGTTTTATTAAATGTTTAAAATTTCTGTTGGCAAATTTGTGGGCATTAAGCATTTTTAGTGTGGAAATTACACAGTGGAGCTTTTAAATTTTTAGTTAAAGCCAGCAGATATGACAGAAACTGATTCACTGACACTACACAAAATCCAAAACAAACAATAAATAAAGACATAAAACAACAACAAATTCTTAACGCTCATCTATATTAATACACTAAACAAATTTTGTGAAAATTTAAAAATGTGTAGTTTTGTGTAGTTTCTGTGTAGTTTACAGAACTGCAAACAAAACAAAGTACAAAAACAGTTAGATAAACCTGATTTACCTGGAATTTACAAACTAAACTGCTTATAATGCAATCAGTTCTACCAAAGTTGCACCGTCAATGATACCATGAAAGCAATAGACACTCCTCTACTGAACCCATTTTTATAAACCACCTCGTTGAAACAGATTAAACTTGTACAGATGTCAACAACAACATGAAAATGCTACATATAAGCACTACAGATCGAAAAGTAGACTCACTGGAATAACTTGAAATACACAAACACACAAAAACATATTGAAACAACATTCTACTTAACAGACACAATTTATATTACATGTATACTCCTTGAACACACTTCTTCTTCTTCTTCAGCGGCATGACAACCCATTTCTGAGTCACGGCCTCCTTTAACAGCCTACACCAGTTGTCCCGGTCAAGTGCAGCTGCTCTCCAGTTCTGGGTCCCAAGGATATGGTGCGCATCATAGTTCACACTTCTTCCCAAGTAGTTTGGGTCTACCAACTCTCCTGATGCCATAGATCTGTTTTCTGGGTCCCTTTCTGGGTATTTCATTCTCCCCCATTCTGATCACATGTCCTGCCCAGCTGAGTCTATCAAGTTTTATAATTTTCATAATATCTGGTTCATTCAGAAGAGTGTTCAGTTCTTGATTGGACCTTTTTCTCCATTCACCTCCCACACATATTGGACCAAAAATACTGCAGAGGATTCGTGAACCAGCAGGCTTGAGTCAGACTTTCTAGAAATGGTCCAGGTCTCAGAACCGTAGGTGAGAACTGGGTGGATCAGTGTTTTATACAGAAGCAGCTTGATGCTCTTGGCATTTGTTCTATTCTGGAGACAGGGGTCTGAGACCAAAGAAGCACCTATTAGCTGAGGTGATTCTTCGCTTTATTTCTTCTGTTGTTTCCCCACCGCAGTTAACTTAGCATCCTAAATAAACAAAGTTGTTGACTTTTTCGAAAGAATAGATGCCAATTTGGACGCACTCTCCTTCTCTAGCGTCCTGTCCTGTGACCATGTATTTTGTCTTGCTTTCTCCTTGAACACACATACACAACAATATGTTAACCATTTCACACTGCAGTGCTATCTCCAAAATTAGGACTGACAACTGTGCTCCTAGCGGCTGCCTGTGATGAGTGAAAGCTGGCTTAAGCAAATGTACAGAGTTGTTTTAATTTTTATAAAACATTTTAACATTCATTTTTAAAGTATCCAAGTCACTGTATTAAATAAATAATTGCTTATCTAATCTGTCGAGTGACTTACTTGTAATTCCGCTTGACGCGTTTCAGGGCATTAGCCCCATCTTCAGAATAATTCCTCTTCACAGAACGTCAGACATTAAGATTAAAATGTAATAAATTAAAATTAAAATCCATGGTTAAAACATTAACTCGTCAAAATATTAAAATATACTAAATGCACAGAGGAGCACGCAATATCACAACATGAGTTCACTTCGCATTATAGCCGGTGTACACCACCGCGATGTTACTCGTGCACTGACTGTCCGAGTAAACTGTTATCTGTGCAACGCATCTTGTATCCCAATGGCCGTGTCGTATAAGGGATTTGACTTGAAGTTGAGTTGGTCGTTTAATATGAATCCACCGTCTTGTGAGTTGTTCATCTTTTTAAATTGTTTAAAGGCCTTGTAAATTTCAAATTCTTCTAATGTGTCCATATATCTGCCTTTTTTGCAAATGTGTAATGGTTTAAAGTTGGTGTCAAAATCGGTGTAGTTATGATTATTATTTACGAGGTGACGTGCAAAGTTGGATTTGAGAATGTGGGTGTCGTTTTTTGGTAAATGTTCTTGGAAGTGTTTTTTGAACGCTCTGCCGGTTTGTCCGATATAGAAGCTGTTGCAATCGTCACATTGGATTTTATAGACACCTGTTCTCTGTTTTATTGGTTTGGCAGATTTATGGTGAACAATTTTCTTAATGTTGTTATCAGTCCGGAAAGTTAAAGTTATATTCAATTTTCTAAAAATGTTGGTTAATGTTGGTTACCAAAAAATGACACCCACATTCTCAAATCCAACTTTGCACGTCACCTCGTAAATAATAATCATAACTACACCGATTTTGACACCAACCTTAAACCATTACACATTTGCAAAAAAGGCAGATATATGGACACATTAGAAGAATTTGAAATTTACAAGGCCTTTAAACAATTTAAAAAGACGAACAACTCACAAGACGGCGGATTCATATTAAACGACCAACTCAACTTCAAGTCAAATCCCTTGTACGACACGGCCATTGGGATACAAGATGCGTTGCACAGATAACAGTTTACTCGGACAGTCAGTGTGCGAGTAACATCGCGGCGGTGTACACCGGCTATAACGCGAAGTGAACTCATGTTGTGATAGTGCGTGCTCCTCTGTGCATTTAGTATATTTTAATATTTTGACGAGTTAATGTTTTAACCATGGATTTTAATTTTAATTTATTACATTTTAATCTTAATGTCTGACGTTCTGTGAAGAGGAATTATTCTGAAGATGGGGCATATACCCTGAAACGCGTCAACCGGAATTACAATTAAGTCACTCGACGGATTAGATAAGCAATTATTTTATAAAACATTATTGTTTAATGTCAGAAATGGTGTAGACATTACTATTGACAAAAATGTAGATATTAGAAGAAATTAAAATATATTACATAACACACATGTGACAATGATTATTCAAATGACAGAACATACAACAATCCTTGCAGTAGCCTCTGATAAAGGTTGCAATAAGTGAAAAATAGCTCAGGCAGTAAGGTAAAAAATTTTATCTACAATACAGTGCTTGTGTTCCATGTCGGAATAGTGTTTACAGGTTCTTAACAAAATACACTGACAAGAATCAGCATATACAGTAATATGGAACCAAGAGGTCACTGTGACCAGTAGTAAGCAGAGACACGAAAGGAACACAGCAGTGAACTCCAAGCCAATGTTAGTGGAGTCACCAGCTGAAACTCTCTTTTGTCTAGGCAGTCATTCCTTCCTTCCTTATCTATGAACCATCAGTACATGTGACCTTCCACCCCCACTCAGGGTCAGATGCCCTCGGGCGATTCTTGATGGCCCCTCCATAATGTCAGCCTCCCTAAGCTATTTCTAATTAGCTCCAAGCAACATTACTCTCTGCTTACCGCTGTCTGCTCAGGGAACTCCTTCTTCAAGGACGTGTCTAGCATGCTGTTTGGTACTGTCTACCCTTATCACTGACACGGAGGCTCTCTGCCTTATGGAGAGCGATCGACGCCTCTGGATGTCTGTCTACTGTGTCTCGCTACGTTCAGCATCTGCTGTCCAAATTGCCACCAGAGGCAGTTCTATCTACAAAAGTACAATTTGATCAGAATTCCAGAGCTATCTAGGAAATAAGAGCGTTGGCATGTCCCTTCCCATTTTGGGCACTCTCTCAGAAAGGCCAGCACTGTTTTCATTGGGCAGTCATCAGGCATGTCCCTGCACACTGCAGTCAAGCCACGGGTACAAAGACGCCACACTACCTGAAGCAAAGTGAAGACAATAAATGTTTTATGTGTTTTATGATTATGTTAATAGTGTAATAAAGTTACGTGTGATTTCCTTACAGGGAGTGATGATTGATTGATTTAAATGAATAAATGTAGAAACATAGACTTATTCAAAGTATTATTTTTATTACTTGTGTGTACTCGAAAAGAGATTAAGTTGTATATATTCATCTATTAATTTTATGTATCGACCATGAAAATAAAAGGATATTGTCTTGTAAACGATAGAATATAAAAAATAATTCAAGTAACAGACAAAAGATCTCAGTAGTACATTAGTATAGTGTAATAACATTTAAGGAACGTTTAAAAAGGCCCGTAAAAACACTGATAATTAAAATTAAAGCTTCAGTAAAATTATTCTGCTTATTAAAAGCAGTTTTGATATGTAGTATTATTAAATTAGCTGGACAAATCAGAGTGGTTATCGGATCTGATGTTAGGTATAATAAATTTTTGTGTAGTTTGATTTGACCTTCAAATAATGCTATGTTTGCCATTCCTGGTATATACTACCTGGATACAGTGGTTTTACAATTAATTATACTTATAATAATGATATTATATTAACGATATTTCATGCAGTTAAGGTTAGTTGAGTCAAGAACAAAGCTGTTTGTTTTGTACAAGTATTTAGATATAATGTTACTGTTAATATGTGTGCATGTGAGACACGTGTTTTATATTTTATATACATGTTTTTTACAAATACAATATTATTTTGTGTAGTTTTATAATAACAACTCGGTATGTTTCTTACTATCCCATTTCCAATTCAAATTGTAGAAATTAATTTTAATACTATAATTTCAGTACAAAGAAAACAGTATATTGCAACCATATCTCTGGGGACATAATACAGTACAGTGTTGTCTGTAATGCCTGAACTAAATAAGTAACAATGGACACATACACACCTCTGGCTGCATTGTGTGTAGCTTGCCACTACATGTAGTTACTAGATATGACTGATTTCTCTCTCCACTGGTGGTGGAATGTGAGATGTACCACAGCCACAAACCTAAGGCTTGAAGAGAAGAAGAAGAAGAAAAAAACAGAATTGTAGTGTTTGTAGAGAAAATGTGTTAGACAAGAATTGTCATTAATCTTATACTATTAAGCGAGCAATCTTTGTATGTATGTACGTCCTTATTTTCTCGGAAACGGCTCTAACGATTTTCTCGAAATTTGGTACTTAAGCGTATTTGGACACTAAAAATCGATTGGGCTAGGTCTCATTTTCCGCAAAAATCGCCTAAGGCCTAAACCGTATGGTCTTTTAAGTATACATTTTAATTCATGTAGGTTTAAATATTCACACAACAATTCCTATTGTTATAACTCTGTCACCCAGCAACAAATATTTTTAAAAAATATTTTTTATTTGAAATTAAAACGTTAATTTTAATTCTGTTCATAAAGAATAGATCTTATCGATGTTTATAAATAATATAAAATAGCTGTTGTTATGAATGTAAATAAACAAACTAAGAGTTGAGACATACAATCTAATCTATGTATGTCCTTGAAACGGCTCTAACGATACCGTAGGGTCTTTATAGTCTTTAACCTGCGGCCTAAACGGCGCAGTATCGATGTTTATAAATAATATAAACAGATGTTGCTATGACTGTAAATAAACAAACTAAGAGTTGAGACATACAATTGTGGCTTTCTGCGCAACGATTTTTGTACAATCTATCTGGTATACATAATCTAAACTATTAAGTGTTCTCTATACGCTGTTGTGTTTTTTGCATTCTCTGAGGTATATACATAATCTAAACTATTAAGTGTTCTCTATACGCTGTTGTGTTTTTTGCATTCTCTGAGATAAGTGGTATGCCTACCAAGGGACGTCCTCCAAAAAAACGAACTTTTAACTTTAACCAGCGACCACAGGAACAGCCAGAAGATGAACGTCAGGAGCAAATAGAACATGTGACCAGTTCGGCTGATAACCCTGTTCCTGGTACCTCAAGGGACTTTGGACCTTCGAACGAAGAAAATTTTCCCACTTCTGTAAGACCGGGCCGGAAAGCATAGACGACATGTATCAATAGATTAGTTGGGATCATTAATGATCTCATCGATTCTCAATCTCACGAGACTAACGATCTTAAAAGAAGAAAATGAAATGTTGAACCTGCTGAGGATCATCAACGACGCTTAGATCAGATGCGCGAACGTACACTTCAAAGACGAGCAGGAGTACCAGAACAACAAAGAACTCAGCGGCTCCAAGACATGCGCGAACTAGCAGCTCAAAGACGAGCAGGAGAACCAGAACAACAAAGAACTCAGCGGCTCCAAGATATGTGCGAACTAGCAGCTCAAAGACGAGGAAATGAAACTGATGATCGCCGGCAGCAGCGATTGGAAGAAGAACGCCATAGAAATTCTAGACGTCAACAAGGCCACATCTGAGGGCCTTTATTTTAAAATATTGCGGGACCGATACCGCGCGACAATTAATTATTGCTAAGGAACTGTTATTTCTAACCAGCTTTCTTCCCGTACACATAAATAAATTACAGAAACCGTCGATAAATGCAAACGGCGAAGTATCGGTATGTTTATATATGAAGAAGAATAAATAGCTGTTGCAATCAATGTAAATAAACAAAATAAGAGTTGAGATGAGCAATAACCTATTTAATTTATAACGTGTTCCCTGTACGCTGTTGTGTTTTCTGTTTTCTCTGAGGTAAGTATTAATACATGGACACGTCATGGACAACAAAATTCAAGGGTTGTATTGAAACATTCGAAAAAGGTTTTTAGTAAGCTGAAGTTAACAATAATTTATAAATTTTTTGAAACTGTTGCTTTTGCTTCATTATGACTTAGAACAAAAAGTTACGTTTTATTATAGAGTAATGGAGAGCAATGGAGATTTGCCAGTAAATGCTATGGATGATATTGAACTACCAGAGGATATTCTTTCCAATGGCAATCTTATTGAAGAAGTATTCAGAGGCTGTCTGGCTAATAACAGATATGAAGGTATGAAGGATAGGGCTATACTAGCACCATTAAATAAAGTTGTTAATAAAATGAATGCAGAAATTATTGAAAAGCTTCCTGGATAGTACAAGGTTTACAAAAGTTATGATTCTGTCAAAGATCAACCAGAAGGAGGTCTCGAATTGACTTCTAAATTCCTGAGTTCCGTTGAAATGGCTGATCTACCACCACATGAACTGAAACTTAAAAAAAATACAATAATAATGTTCTTGCGAAACTTGGATGTCTCCAAAGGACTATGCAATGGAACAAGGTTAATAGTTACTGAGTTGTGTAACAATATTATTTTATCAAAGATTATCACTGCAGGGAATGCAGGCCGAGAAGTCCATATCCCAAGAATCACATTAGATTCTAGCAAAAGTCAACTTGTATGTACTATACAACGGCATCAATTCCCCGTAAGACCTGCTTTTGCTATGACCATCCACAAAGCTCAAGGACAAACATTTGAATTTGTTGGTATCTACTTATTTATATCAGTTGTTATGCATGGAATATTGTACGTAGCATTTTATATAGTAAAAAGACGAAGCAGCTTAAAAGTTCTTTTGCCACGAGAAAATCCTCACCATACACTCAATGTTATATGGAAAGAAAAACTAAATACTAGAAGACTAGAAATACTAGAAGACTTTACTATAACTTTCCAATAATTTTGTATTATTTTTGTATTATACTGTATTTTGTGTTATTCTATTTACTTGTATTTTTTTATAAATGTATATTGCAGTTGCTATATTATTTTAAATGGAGTTTCTGTTCAGGTTTGCAAATTCTAGACAATTTAATGTAAAAAAAAATCTGTGTGTGTGTGTGTGTGTGTGTCAAAACCGAGCAAAGCTCGGTCCCCTGATATTGAAATGATTAAGCAGGTAGCACAGTTCAAGTATCTTCAGTGAAATAAGCTGTATTGAGGACAAAGGTATTCTCAGTAGTAACATTGACAGCCATCAGAGAATATGTAGCAGTGTATGATTGGCTAAAAAAATGAAAACAATAAAAGACACTCTTATAAAAGTTTCCCAAGTGATTACAGTTCCCAGTTCACTGTATGGATGTGAATAACAGTAAATAAATGAATAACACCCAAGGATGTTATGAAGGGTTACGACACCCCCCTCAATGAGGTCTTGTAAATAAACCTGCAAACAGGCAGTTCCAGGTTGCTGAAAGCTGTGACTAAAGGTGTACTAAACTACTGTTTGAAAATAACAAGTACGAACAATACCGTTCCAAAAAATAACACGCACAAATACCTGTTATTATACAGTACAACTTATTATACATATACCTATATTACATAATTTGTTATAAAAAATAAATTGAAACTTAAAGTATTAACAGTGTTACTTTACACTGTGACATTTTAAGCTGTTACTGTGTAACCAGACGCTGTTCCATGCTGTTACAAATAATTTCTTCGTATTGTACAAAGAAAAAAAAAATTTTTATTTAAAAAAAAATTTTGTTCAAAAGAAAATTTTATGTTTGTTTGTTTATCCACAGTTACTGTAATTATTCCCCCACATACTTTCTTTATTATTGGCATTACTATGAATGTTTTGAGATAAAAAAGTGACCTCAGTTATGAAACATTAGAAATATTTTTCATTTCAATATTTCATCACTTGTTAATTATAAAATATATGAAAGTTATTTAATAGCACCTTGTTTAAGTAATAGTTACACATTAACTTGAAGTTTATTATTTTTAAAACCACTTCCACTGGTACACATTCACTGTTGGTTCTGATTTATATTTGAGTTTTATTATATTCTCAGACCAAACCTTTAGTCATAATGGACTGTGAAGATTTGTTTATTTTACTATATAATAACTTTAGTTGGTGCACTTCTTATCACACTACAAATACCTTTGTCTATAATTAAGTTACAATTTTTATGAGGTTTTGGGGTGTTATACTTTCTTTGGTGGTATTAATATTTGGTTTGGGGTTCATTATCATTAATAATAGGTTTATTAATAGGTATTTATTGTGGTTCTTCCATCCTATATCTTCTTTTCTTCTCTTCTTCCTTCTTGGGTAAACCAAGGTACTTAGTTTTATCTGGTCCGTTGGTTGGTTCGGGGTATCTTCTTTATCACCTGCTTCTAAACTTACTCTTCTTTCTTGGGTTTGGAGTATCTTCTTTATTACATGCTCCTAATCTCCTTCTTCCTTCTTGGGTTCGGGGTATCTTCTTTATTATCTGCTCCTAATCTCCTGGGTAATCTCCTGATTTTTTATATGAGTTTCTTTTAATTTATTTTCTTGAGTTTTAATGTTGCATTTTTATTATGTAATTACTTTTTTCCTTTTATTGTGGTGTTTTTCTTTGAAGTTTAATTTATTTTCATTTGAAATTCTTTGAGTTATATTGTAATTTAATTGTTTTTATGATCTAATGGAATTAATTTTTAGTGGATTATCTGTCATGCTACAACTGTTTAAAAGAAAATAAGAAACAATAGAATTTATAGGCCTATCTCGCTTTGGGAATACTAATTTAAGTAAATCATTATTACTAATTTAAGTTTTCACTAGGAGTAAACAAACTGACATAGATTTAATATTAAATTATTGATTCCATTTTGGTTAGACAAATCAGTTGAAAAACTTGGGCAATGAAATTTAGAGTCAATGTAATAGCACAACTATGAATCCCAAAAAAATTTACATGAGATGTGCAGTGAAGTTAAAATCATCTCCGAAAACATCTGCGACACAGTCAGCTTACATTTGAATCTCAGCCATCGGCGATATTCTTCAGAGCCGCAGAGAAGTCACAGAGAATGCGGCACACCTTGGCTGAAGAATACCCAAGTACTTCTAGCGGGTATAAGCAATGAACTGGTAAAAGTACTTGGGTATTCTTCGGCAAAGATCTGTTGTACATGTGTTCTCTGCCGCTTTGCTGCTCTGAAGAAGATCCCCAGTGGCTGGGATTGAAACCTAAGCCAACTATGTCAGCAACCGACCACAACCTAACAGCCTGGTTTTATTTCAACATAATAACGTTGACACCAGCCATGTAAGCCTACGTTATAAAATATTAATTACTGTTATGTTGCAGTCGCAAATCTTGCATTCGTTTTGTCATTCCATTAATAATTATATGTTCACAGCAATTTCAATTAGATTTTCTACAAAAGTAACATAAAGGCCTATTTATGCTAGAATGGGAACGGGCACGATACGGCACGTGACGGGAGTGTGTCCCGTATGGGGTTTGTGTTTATGCTATAGCGGGCAGCTCATGTAGTAACTAGCAATCATGATGCAGTGAAGACACAGTATCATATAATTTATATAGTGAAATAACAGTAGTAATGACAAATTTTATGTTGCTTGAATTAACGGTTGAATTAATCACTGTAGCACTTGATGAAGAAAATATAAACAGAAGAAACAGGAGGTGGGGTGTACAACTGACGTGGTCTAACAGAGAATCTGAAGGTGAATACACCACTCTCTACAAGGGTCTCAATTAATTTCTCATCGCCCACTGTGAATATCTTGTAATCCAAAACACTACGCACACCACTCACCAAGTCTAGCAATAAACTGTGAACTGCACGTTGGTTTGTTTATTTTTAGATCCATGTTTTTCGGTATCCAAGCCACGTATAGTATATAATCAGTAAAAAAGTTTACCTTTTTCTTGTCCGTCTGGTGGCCTTTTCTCTATATTTCAATCGACACGTTTCAGGGCATATGCCCCATCATCAGGATATCCCTTGTTAATTGAAATATAGAGAAAAGGCCACCAGACGGTTTGTTTATGTTACAACGGGATGTGGAGACGTGACAGCGAGGTGACAGGGACAGAAAAATATCGTTAGCGATGGGCGGCCTACGTGTACTGTGCGGCACACGTCCCTTTTTAACATAAATGTCCTCTATGAAATCAGTGTGATTAAACACCGACGTTTCTCATACGACACTCTTGCCGCATCCGGCCCGTTGTAGCATAAATAGGCCTTAATACTATTTAATACAACAGGGGCATTACATGTGCACACACTGATGTATCCATACTGTATTAACTAGCCCTTGAGGAGAACAGTAAATTTTGTAAATACCAGCATTTATGTATTTAACTATGATATACTGTGACGGCAGCGGTATGGGAACATCTGCTCTCCGGTATCAGCGGTGGACACAGCGAGCCAATCCAACAACGAGTTCGGAGCGAGCCAACCAGCGATCCCGGTTAGTGCATAAAACCCGGGCCGGCAGAAAATTTTGCGCACTCTTCATCGCCACGCCATCGGACGCACTTCATCTCCTCTCCTCTCTCGGACGACATCGGTGCGGAGTCAGCCGGAAGGAACGGCCGAAGAATAGAACCGGCGTTCTTGCGTCTTCGCCCTCCTGTTCCGTGCCTGCGATGGATTTCGCTGGGCCGGCAGCCGACTCTATAACCGGTGCCGAAAGAAAAGGAGGACTGCAGTACGCCATGAACAGCGGGCGCAGCCGCTGAACATCTCAGTGCGGCACTACCAACATCACCGTTCTCGCCACTCGGTCCTTTTTAGGGCCACCAAAATAACTAGAGTGTACGATTGGCGCCAATTGTTATGCCTTTTGTCCGGTGACAATACATATATTGAAGGTTCCTTTTTGTTTCACAAAAGTATCACAGTTATATATGGCATACAAATTCATTATCCTTTTGCTTAGACAAGGATACCATCTGTCCTTTATTTTTGCAGGATAGTTCTTTATTCCATTTCTCCATATTTGTTTTCTAAAACAGCTGTTGTTTCTGTCAGCTGTTATTTTGTAGAGCCTATACATACACTAAATAATTATTAACAGTGGACATGCATGAACTATGTGGGTGAAGGCTGAGAAAAGTGTTTTTTTAAGTATATGTTTTGTTTATTTTAAGTGTAAGGAACTAAATTATTGAAGACAGTCAGTGATTTGCTGAAATTTCTTATATTTTACCAACTGTGTGAAAAGCATGAAGAATAACCATGGTAAAAGGCGAAAATATACTACAAGCAAAAGATGGGTTAAAATTGTTACACATTTTATGGAAATGTAACACTGTTACAAATTTTGAAAAAAAAAACTGAGTCAGACTTATGTCTGTCTTTCTAGATCTGTTACTCAGTGAATTTTTTTCAACAATTTATAATATGCACATGAAAACTAAACAAAAAAAAAACTCAACTAGAAACCTGAAACGTGGATTCATGGATTTATACCAAACTTAATTTCAACATGGGTTGTATCGAGTTACTTATTTTATTTTGTTGAAATATAAATGAAGATATTAAAAAAACAATAATTCAAATGAAAAATACGCAAATTAAAGAATGTCATTTAAAATTTTTATTTTCATGTTTTTTAAAGACATTAAAGGTTTTGTAATTTGTTTTACGTTACACTGTTCAGTTTTTATATTGCAATACTTTTTTTAAATTATTAATAAAAATTCCATTGTTAGTAATTGATGTACTCATTTGTGAAATATCTCTGACCTTTCCTTCTCTGTCTTCAAAAAAATATGGTCACCATACATACAAAAAAGGTAGAGTGACCAACACACCACAACACTTTGGTCATTGGACATTATTACCCATGAACGTAAAGTTAAGTATTATTTTCATAGGCTAAACAGGCTTGAGAGCTACTAAAGACACTTAAGGGGAGCTCTGCGCGAAAAATCAAAAAATTTACAATTTGTTTTATTGCACTAATATAAAGTATACACCTTCCCCTTTCCAACGGTATATTTGAAAAGTGTCTGCGATGTTGGTAACTATTTTTAATTATTTTTTGAAACAATCATGTTCACGCGCTTTTGCCTAGCGATGATGGTTTTCACACGCGGTGCAAGCCAAAGAAAGTTTTAGATGGTGACAGTAAGGCCTAGATGGAAGTTTGTAATTGAAAACAAATTGGTGTGGATGTACAAATAGTAAAGGATGAATGTATAGGCCATGTTCAAAAAAGAATGGAAAGTAGGCTAAAGGCTGTGTTTTAGCCTATTCTTTGGTTTATTCATAAGTTTTTCCGCGTTTTCCAAAACTTATGTTTTTTTCAGGTTTAGGTACACTTTTCTCAAGAACTATTTGAGGTAAAGAGCTGACATTTTTTTGTGTGTTTTAGACACTACAGTAAGCATTTGGAACCTTTAAAAAACAAATAATTGTCTATAGTTTTGTTGGAAAAAAATTAAAAGCTTTTTGGTCAATAACTTATTTGGTAAACCTAATATTGTTGGTTCAGTAAAGCCACCAAAAGACACAGTTTTAAATAAAAAAATTATGATGATAGCTGGTATGGTTACTGAGAAAAGTGTACCTACATTAACATGGCGGAAGACAGGGCGCAGAGCTCCCCTTAAATGTTAAGGCTATGCCAAGAATTGAGTTGGTACCTATGCGTTGGTAACCAAACACCATTATTAAATGAAGAATCTTCTTCTTCTTTCGGGGACTAGGTGAATCACCTGTTCTGCTCCAAAGGAATGTATCCACTTCACCAATGCTTCCTAGGTTTTCTTGTACTTCTTTGTTGTAAGGCATCCTGCCCTCTCTTTGTTCTCTGCAATATGATTTTGAATATTGAAAATGTTCAGCTGTTTACAAATGTCTTCACTATAGAGTGTATCTCTTTGTGTGCAGCCGTTAACAGATCAAGAATCTCGTCTCTGATGCCTGTATTCTACTCGGATGGTTTCTTTTTGCCAGAATTCAAGTTTCAGAACCACACAATACCACTAGCACCTCCGTTACCTTATAAAATTTTAGTTAAGTCTCTTTCCTTGTTTCTATGTGACGTTTGAGTAGGATAAATGTTGTCTAAGGATGTTAACCAGCGTCCTGTAGAGTAAGACCCGTGGTAGGAGTGCTACCTTTGAGCCTCAGGTCCTGCTCTGAGTTTCATTCGGAGACCACCTTGTAGGTTCTTCCGCACCTAGGGCCATTGACCATTTGACAACCTGGCCGGGCCCTTACTGGGTAGTATGAATATTATGTTAGGTAGTAAATAAATAATATTTTAGGTAATTCAGTCCAAAATGTTAACTAACTTATATGTACATGTTATATTAAAACTGTAATTTGTGTTTACATTATTTATAAGCAAAAGTAAACATTTTCCAACAAAGATTACAGACGGTTTTTGTTTAAAAAAAGATTACTCGGAAAAGTGAACCTACATAATTTACCACTTGAAGGATAAAACATACTAAAAACAACAGTTTTTTAGTATATTTTAATATTTTGTTATGACAAACAGCTGATCTGTCACTAATACAGAAGAAGAAAAGGAAACCATCACAGCAGTGGTACCACCTTAAAAAGCGGGGCTTTATTGGTATTAAAGTTGTAAGTTAGTACTGCTGTTCTCAGTACTGTATCTACACTTTGGCTTGGTGGAAGGGGGTTGGTCCAGTTGGGTCACCTTCACACACAAGAATAAAATAAAGACTAATCAATATTATGATCCTCAAAGTGGCTGAAAAACGTGTGATAACATCCTGAAATCAATCTTATTAAAGTAAATGGTAATGACACAATACAAATACGTGCTATTGGAGCATTGATTATAAGATATTTATTGACATTTTACATTTAATAGTGATAACTACAGTTTTAATAAAAAAAAAGGGTAAAAATAAAAATTGTATGCGTCAAAAAAGATACACTGTTTGAATATGTTTTACAGTTTTATTGTCTATCTGCCTTGATTTTTTTGGCCATTTCATTAACAACTTTTCCGGAGTCACTAAAATTTTCCAATTTTCATATTTCAACTGTATACACAGCACTGTGTAATAAACCTATTTGTTTATTTAAAAAGGAGTTACTACTATATTAGCATACGTAGCTGAAAACATAATGAAACGGCATAAAGAATTAAGAGATTAGCAAAGCAAAATTCTTATTAACTTTTTTTAACCCTCTTGGGGAAGGGAGTCCAGTCCTGTTTATCCTTGGCTGTTCTGGGTATTTTCTCTTGCTGAGCACCCTTCACAACTGATGAAGCTGTTTGTGATAGTGAAATATATCAAACTAATGTTGTTTCATTATATTATAGTCTCCAAGTCACGTGTATAAGTATTTAATTGTAATATTTGTAAACACTTGATTACTCACCATCTTGTGACTTCTTTAAATGTTCAATAACTACGGGTTTCAAGGATAAATGCTTATCATCAGGTTATATAAAAACACCAATCATTCTGGAGAAGTCATCAAAAAATCCAAAATTTGATATAACAAGGTACTTAATGATAAACTCTCTTTTAAATCCAACCGCCTACATTATACTGCCATAGATGTCGAAATATGTACGGGCAATCGCAGTGCAGCAATAATCTCTGGCGATAACAGTGCTTAGCAGTCGATCGTGTGTAGTGGTGTGCACCAGGTCGCGACGCGGCGTGCAGTGCTACAATAACGTGTTCTTAGATGACATACATACTGTGATGTTTGGTAAACATTTTTGATTTTTTCATGACTTCTCCAGAAGGACTGGTGTTTTTATATAACCTGATGATGAGGATTTATCCTTGAAACGCGTAGTTACTGAAAGTTTTAAAGAAGTCACAAGATGGTGAATAACCAAGTGTTTACAAACATTACAATTAAATACTAATGTTGTTTCCTTGTATGTTTGTGTATTCTGAAAAGAGTTAATCTGTTATTATTATTCACTGCCCAAAACTGGTAATGCCAATAGTGATTAGTATTGGTTTCCTGGTTTTGCGCAGACTAATTTTTAATTATAATAGGTCCAGCACCCTCTTCTGACCTATAAAATTATCTTTAAAAAAGAATTTCTAATCCATTGTAGTAGATTTTACTTTTAAACTTTATAATTTCTCTGACTGTAACAAAGAAACTTGTATATTATTTGTATTGAATATAAAACATTTTTATGATAGTTACTAACATATATCTTGTTACAGATTGTGTTTTGTCGAACAGTGAAGCTGAAAATTTACTCAACGCTAGTAACACTCAGGGTTCGTTTGGTCAGAGACAAGAAAAGACTTCCCAGCGTTCATTCCAGTGCAACAGATGTGGAAAATTTTACTCAAGCAAAGATAACTTACACAGACATGAGAAACGTTATTGTGACCAAGGAAAACAATTTAGATGCGCGAAATGCAAAAACCCATGTAAGAACAGACAGTCGCTGCTTCAACATCAGAAGGATGATTGTGAACATGAACCACGCTACAAGTGTCCATTTTGTAGCAAATATTCAAAGCAAAAGTGCCAGATTCAGATGCACCTAAGATTGTTCCATAAAACAGATCCAAGCGGAATTATATAGTTTACAATATCAACGTTAGCGTTTAGCATTGTTCCTGTAACTGTAATGTTCAGCACTTGCAGCACTTTAACTCTGTAAAGATATGGTACAGATACATTTAACTATTCATAACTGAATAAAAATTGCAAGTTTGTACTGATTTTTTATAAAAGTTTGTTCTAAAGTTTATCAATAAATTTGTATTTTTGCTGATGTGTTGCTTTAATACAGGGGTCTCCAAACTATGGCCCATGGGCCGGATCCGGCCCGCGAAGGGTCACTGTCCAGCCCGCGGCAACCCGGCCAATGCTGCGTGCAGTTTTTAAATAGGTCATCAAAATATTCAAATATTATAATATTTTACTACATAAATAAACAAGAAATAAGTTCAGTAATATGTTATAATATTTTGTACAAGTTTAAAACATTTATGTGGTTAATGTGCTTGTTTGTCTGGCTGCCTTGAATGAATCACGCTTTTCACTCGCATCAACTTAAGCGAAGATTCCTATTCCCCCCGTCCGCTCAGCAAGAGCAACGCTTTAAATGTTTGGATAGACCTATATCTGTGAACAAACGTTTTCAAAAATGAACTTTGTAAAATCAAGATGCAGGGCTAACTTGTCAGACGAACACTTGAAATCCATTCTAGTGATAGCAGCATCAAAATTTGATCCAAAATGGACAGACATTACATGTCAGAAGCAACTCCACATATCCCATACATACAAAAGTAAGCAAAAAAAAAAATAGTTAAGAAATATCTTTGAATGTTATTTTTTCCTTACTTTTATTTACATTATTTTGAATAGATCAATTTATTTTCTTTGGATAAGTCTGCTTAATTTTTATTTAAATACCTATTTTATTGACTTGATTATTTTGTAAACTTAAAAAAAAATAAGTTTACAGTGTGTGTGTGTGTGTGTGTGTGTGTGTTGGCTAGCGTGACTTCCTAGATTTTTTTATTTGGCCCTCAAGTGAAAAAGTTTGGAGACCCCTGCTTTAATGTATAACAGTCACTGGTTAACATTAAGGTTGAAGTTATAGTCTGTATTTCACCTTTCTTCATCATCATCACCATTATGAACAACTTCAAGGACTGAACAACTTCTGATATCTTTCACCTTCACTACAGCTGATCACTCAGTCTTTTCCGTCGATAGCTCAGCATCTCATGCTGCACAGCAGCTTATTATTCCTAATTACCTCTGAAGCTTAATCTGGCATACGATCAATGCGGCTCCTCCATTTGTTGCTATATTTTTCTATCTCAGAATTTATATTAAATACGTCAAGTCTTTCTCTTACTCCTGGTGTCTGCTAAGGAATATCCTGTAATAGCTCTCAAAAGTCTCGTTACAATGGCGTCTGTTCTTTTTTGTTGTTCTTTTGTTAACATTCAGTTTTCACAGCCATAGAGGAAAACTGGGCCAGTCATTAATTTCCTCATAAGGCTTTAACTGCATGCCCAAACTACTGTTTTTAAAATGTCTTCTTATAATGCCACATAAATATTGTCACAGTAACAGCTTATTCTCGACATCAGTGCTGTTAAGTTGAAGTGGACTGATATCCCAGATATTTCTATTATTAACCTGTTCAATTTTATAACTTAAAATGGAAACACCATCATGTCATATTATATATTTAATGACAGGCTTTCACCACACCGATTCATTGACTGGCTGTAATGCCAATATATCTCCACCGAACCTCTGTGAAGGCGAGGATAATTTTCCCCTGGTCCTATATACTAAATTTACAGTGTGTTCAGAATGTTTATGTATACTGTATATACAGGGTGATTCACGAAGAAACGGAAATACTTCGGGAGATGAATCTACATCGAAAAATAAGAAAAAAAGTTCATATAACATAGGTCCGGAAATGCTTCGTTAGCGAGTTACAGCTAGCGAAATATTTCGCCTAGGTTTCGGTTCCCCCGAGTAAATGAAGACTTTCTGAAATTCTGGGAAGGGGCGAATTCTGCTGTTTCTTATGGTTTTTGACCTGAAAAATCGAATAAAACAGGCCGCAGAACTGTATCTCCCATAAGTTTCATGATATTCGACGTAAAACAGAAAAATCTTTGCCCAAAAACAAATTTTGGAAAATTGGAAACAATTGGAATTTTTTGTTGATTATTATTGACTTTATTTACACAATTTTTCTCAGAATTAAATTCTTTACGTGAGAATTAAATTCTTTACAAGTTTTGTTTTTAACTTTTATGCATTTATTTAGTCATTTAACAAAGTTATTGTACTTCTAACCTAAGGTTAGGTTCGAAGTACAATAACTTTGATAAATGACAAATTTACAAAAAACATTATGTTTTTGTTTGCAAGATAAGTTTGTTAGGGTAGGCTTATAATATAATTCCATAATGTCCATTATGAACAACATTTTAAGTGTAGGCTCAACATGTTTATAAATAAAGAAGATGTTGAAATGTCATAATAATGATTAGTTCAGTTACTTTTAGTTAATTTTTTTTGTAATGTGTGGTGAGATAGCACCCAATGTCAAATCTGTAACCATCATTTTACTTGTTTATTAAATGTTATATTTTGACAATCACGACTTTTGTTTTATTTAAACAATAAACTGAAACATTCTTACATAACCCCGTGGATTAACACATTATGTATTGTTGCATTATCTTCAGCGTTGTAAAAACATTTACAATTGCTATACTTCTTCTTTGTCTTCTTCATTACTCACTACGTGGTGTATCAATACTATCATATACTCAAAATGTTGAAAATGTATTGCAGGTGTAGTTATTGGGAAAGTACCAAATTTTCAACTTAACCCTCCCAGATTTAACTATTTGTGCCACAGGCTTCATTTTGTCTTACATCACAAAAGTAGAGCTGAGTAATAGCTGTCTGGCAGGACTAGGCAATGAATTTTGTGTGAAAAAAATTCAAGCCAGTGCGACAGAAATACTTAACAAGTTAAAACATCCCTACAAGGATGAAGTCGTGTTCTGGAGCTAGGGTGGCACAAAACATTTTTGGATGACCATGCACACCACAAACTGATGAAAATATGTCAATAGCGAGAGATCTTGATAATTATTTTATAGTAGCAGTGAATCATTTAATAAATTAGATGTAAACACCAGCCTCTTCATGAAATTTTGGTGTCTGATTTGAATCCAGCCAGAGAACTCTTGACTCTTGGATGTTACTCCATGTTACACTACACTCTCTATAAACAAGTCTTAAAAAGAAAGCCCCTTTCCACCTCTGAAGTTAGCGCATGTGATCATTTACTTTTACAACATCCAATGCTGGAACTGTTATTTTCAAAGTGTGTAGAACATACAGAAGAGATTGATTGCCAGCTAAAAGTATTGACAGTTAAAGACACTTAACATTATTTCAATTTATAGAACAATATCTCACCAAAAGAATTTACTTTGGTGAAAAGTAAAGAATTTGCATAAGGTAAAATTGTTTTACAAGTAATTGTTTAATAGTAATTCTATACTGTTACTTTTGTTATATCTTAGACAGGCCTTGTATGTCCGTCTTTCCAATCAGTTTATGAAAAAACAAAAATAGTATTTTAAAAGTATAGACCTAATGATAGAAATTGAACAGTTGCTCACAAACACCTCATTGTGAGGCTGACAATATTTTCATTTATTTCGCACATGCGCATAGTCTTTTAAAGTGTTTCATAGTGTGAACATCGGCTGCAACAAGGCTGGTGAAAACAATGGAAGCATGAGTGTGACAGAGATAGAGTTAGTGTGGAAGTGAGACAGAAAACTATTATTCCGTTGTCACCTCTCACTCCTCTATAGACACCTTACACAATACTTTTAAGTGAGGGTAATTCACTCACTGGGTCGGTGCAGCTCAGCAACCAAGATAAGCTGTCACGTTTCTACCTGTTCATAAGAATTCGATGTAACAGTTTAAATTTTCTATTAACATACTTTCATAAACTTGCTTGAAGCAGCAAACTGATATAAGAAAATTAATTCACTTAAGTGTCATTCAATTGACTAATATTTGATAATTATCAGTGTACATGAAAAAATACATGTACACACCAAAAGGCCAAAAACTGGACACACTCGAACAAGTGGCAATATACAGACACACGAGAATGTATGGAAATGCCATCCTAAACGAACAGACACAATTTAAACCACACATACTGTTTGAACACATTACACAACAGTAACCGTTCAAACAATACTGCCATCTATAAAAACAAAAAGGACAGCGCTCCTAGTGGCCCAGCCTCTGATGAAGCCTACAATAAGAAAAAGCTATCTCAGGCACCAAGGTAAAACTTTTTATCTAGAATCATGTGTTCCACATCAGAATAGTGTTTATTAGTTCTTGAAACTCATCAATTTTGAGAAAGGATTTCTTTATTTCACTGAAAATTCATGAGCAGTGTGAATAGACTTCTGATCTTAACGTACATTTTTCCATTTTGTTGTTTTGTTTTTTTAAGTGGAAGTATATTGTTACGGCGGTTAGTAATCAACAAAATAGTCTCTTACAACAAATCAAATAAAAATTGTTCACACGCAATAATAAGGTCAATGAGTATAAAACACAATTGTATTACAATTATCCTGCACAATTATAAAACACATAACACTCCCCCACAATACTTCGAACCGTACTGGAATATATCGCAACTCAACTGAAACTGAGTGTCGCTGAGTACTTGTATTTATACCCTGCTTAAATACCAGAATATTCCATACTACGCATTAACAATAAAGGAAAACATTAGAGCACAATTCATTGCGGCCTTGACACAGTGCGTACGGCTTCTGGCATAGTCTAGATAACAGATTGAGAATCACGTACGCACACACATTACAGCTGGATTCCACTGGAACATTCGATAAACACGTAGACTGTTCTGTAATGTTGTAACAATATGAATGATATCAGTTAGTGTTGCTTACTTCAAATCAAAGTACATATCAAAAAGCATCTTGTGCTGGCCACACAAACCCCTTTCTTGTATGCCAAACACCACACATGAGGCAGCCTATTCCTGAACTAATTCAGTGGTACAAAAAGGAGCACCACTTGCATTATACTTATCTTGTAATTTAGAATAAATTTTTATAGTTATTTCTTTTTTTCAATCCTTTGTCTAATTGTTGTAAATAACTCTGTTTATTTGTATGATACTGCTGTGGCTGTTAAAGGTACATTTATCATTTAGAAGTAATGAAAGGTAACAAGAAAATTTACACAATGACAGTGTGTGTGTGTGTGTGTGTGTGTGTGTGTGTGTGTGTGTGTGTGTGTGTGTGTGTGTGTGTGTGTGTGTGTGTGTGTGTGTGTGTGTGTGTGTGTGTGTGTGTGTGTGTGTGTGTGTGTGTGCGTGCGTGCAGAGATTATACTTTGCTATAAAGTTGTGTCCTAGTGTGTTGTCAAATAAATTGCTTGACCCTAGACATTATCCTTAGTTTTAGTAGTGCTACGAATTAATAAGTGATTTTGTGAAGTCTGGTGATCATTGACTAGCCTCAACTTTCAACATCTGTGTCGACATTTCAAGGAACTTTGTTGTCATAATCAAGATCTGCATGTGGGCAATACAGAAACAATTGATATGGGCCTATACTTATAATGAGTGTGTGTGTGTGTGAGAGAGAGAGAATAATAAAAAATAATAACTATTATTATGATAACTATTTTACTAAATATAATTACTTCACTACCAACTCGGAACACAAAGTTTTTTATAGGTAAAAACACAAAAGTTTTACCTTATAGCCTTAACTGTTTTTTGCTTTTATAAAGCTTCTTCAGAGGCTGCCATTGGGCGCACTGTCCGTCTTGTTGTTGGTGACTGTATTGACTTTAGAAAGATCAATGTTGTGTATGTGGGGTGTGATATGTTCGAATAATGCGTGTGATTTGAACTGTGTCTGTTCGTTTATAAAAGCGACATCCTAAACGAACAGACACAATTCAAATCACACGCATTATTCGAACATATCACATCACACACACGCAACATCGATCTTTCTTAAGTCGATACAGTCACCAACAACAAGACGGACAGTGCGCCCAACGGCAGCCTATGAAGAAGCTTTTTAAAACCAAAAACCAGTTAAGGCTATAAGGTAAAACTTTTGCGTTTTTACCTATAAAAAACTTTGTGTTCCGAGTCGGAAGTGAAGTAATTATATTTAGTTAAGTAATGGACACATCATGGACAACGAAATCCAAATATTTTACATTAATAAGACATAACATTCCAGATACAGACAGGGGCATATTTATGGGGTGGACGAATGGGATCGGACCCCCTTCAGAGGGTTGAAACTTGCCAAACAAGTTTTTTAATCTCTTAATTTTTAAACTGTTTTATTAATTTCTAAACTGTGTACACTAATGCAGTAGTGACCCTTTTTCAGTGGCGTGGCATGATTACATAACACCTGTTGCCAGTTGTGATAGGCTTAAAATTTAACCTAAAAATTAATTCGAATTTCTTCTAGTACCAAATGTTCTTTTTAAGGCCAAAATATTCTTTTAGAGTATTTTCTATCATTTGCTGGGAGAAGAAGAGGGTCCCGGTTCAATATGATCTGACTCCCATTATACCTACACAGAATAAAGCAGAACACAAATAATAAAATTAAAAATAATAAAGACAAACAGAGATACACATAACTAAATGAACAAAACAGAAATAGGCAGGTAGTAACTGCTGCACGTTGGTTCCGAAACAAACATAGCTGCTAACTGAGCGTTTTGCCGGTTTATACAGTGGCGGCAACACATTGGGTGTAAGAATGTGTCCCCCCCCCCTGGGGAGTTTGTACAGTGACAACTACTATGAGGTCAATGACCGTACGCAGTAAAACATTGCTGATGGCTGAGCCAGCAACACAAGACGGTGCAAGTGCCCAGTAGTTCGAAAGCAATACTATGCTTTTTTCAAGTTTCCCTACTAATATTGTTCGCATTTCAAATTATTCAATAACTAAAGTATTTATTTTGTGATATAATTAATTTTATTTTCTCTTATTTGGATACCACACTAATACCGTTTTGTAAATATAGGTCTACAAACAAGTTTATTGCATAGCAATTGCATGTACATTTGAAATATGAAATATAGGAAAATCGATTAAGTTAATAAGTATGTTATGAACAATGTTTCAGTACCACTTATTTTTATTGTGTTATTGCTTTAATGAGAACTGATTTCAGTATGTGTTACACGTTTTTCAGTCACTTTAAATATTGTAATATTGATTAGTCTTAACTTGTTTCTATTTGTATGAAGCTGTCGTGACCAGATCCCCCCCCCCAGACCAAATTCTAGATTCGCTACTGATACAGGGATACGCAGGATAAGTGTATTAATTATTTCTCAGTTCCCCCATTTTCTGGTTGATATTCACAGAAGGGTTAGGTTGAACAATTATCATTGTTATAATTTATCGCACAACGTTTCAGCCACTCAACTGTCTGTGGTCATCTTCAGATGTGAGTTAACCTAGTAAATTAAATACAAACTCAGGCCAACCCGAGATTCGTTCATTAACAAGTACAAACCTTGGATTTTGTTGTCCATGACGTGTCCATTGATTAACTAATTATAAGTACAATAATACTGACTCCGAACACTAAGTTTTTTATTGGTAAAAATGTAAAATTTGTACCTTAAATCCTGAACCAGTTTTTGCTTCTTAAAAGCTTCGTCAGAGTCCTCTCTTTGTAAAAAGACTAGAAAGATGAACTACCGTAACACGATAAAATATCTAGCAGAAACCAACGGATACAACAGAACAATACTCAATAAACTCCTACACAAAATAAACAACAGACAAAGACAGAAAACAACAAGTTCATAACACTAACATACATCAATAGCTAAACTGAAAAAATAGCCCACAAATTAAAAAAAAAGCAGGGTACAGAATCGGATACAGAACTACAAACAAAACAGAACACAAAACACACACAAAGAACAAAACAAATTTGATTTACCTGGTGTTTACAAACTAAACTGTTCAGACTGTAAAAAATTATCAATATGTAAAAAAGACTGATATGTAAAATATTACAAGTCTAAAACCACGACCTAGGTTTGGACTTAGGTTTGGACCACTGAAAGGCCTCGTCTGAAGCATGACAGGTAGCAGTTCAGCAAGTAAGCTCGAGAAAATTGGAATCATAGAGGCTGCTAATTCAAATAACAAGATGAACAACATTTTGTTTTTAAACACAAACGTTTCAACTATTACAGTTTTACTTCCATGTTCCTTAAGGAAATGGAAGTATGGTGATGGCAAAAAAAATCGTGTTCGAGATTATTGCAGATTCTGATTGTACTACACTCAAAACATGAAAAAAGTCATTTTTCGAAAAGTGTCTGTGTGTCTATCTGTCTGTGTGTCTGTTTGGTTTTTTTTTTCTATGGCAAACGATAACAGCCACAAATTCAAACTGAATCAAATCATTTTTTGCATACAGCTTTGATTTGTAGAGTACTCACGACCTATTGTTTTTGGTGAAGATTGGTTGAGGGAAAGGGGTAGTTTACCTGCAACGGTTTTTTTTAATCAAGGGTAATTGTTTTCTATGGCAAACGATAACAGCCGCAAATTCAAACAGAATCAACTACTCTTTTGCATACAGCCCTGAATTGTAGAGTTCTCAAGACCTATTGTTTTTGGTGAAGATCGGTTAAGGGAAAGGGGTAGATTCAGTGGCGGCTTCAGACCATCTTTTCGGGGGGGGGGGCATACGGGGAAGCCTGAGGGTATGGAATACCCCCAGCAGAGGAGGGGTAGGGGCCCTCCCTCAAAATTTTTGCAAATTTAGACTTTAGAAGTTTTAAGGTCATTTAACTCCTGCAAATATGATTTAAATGAGTTACTTTTTGAAAATATTTCCTGATTCGATGGTGTTTTTAAATTATTAATTCAGTGAAATATATCGTCATTTTGTTATGTAATGAAACATATGTATAAGCAAATTTGGTACTTTTTATATACAACTTCGCCTAATTCTTTCTCCTATAAATACATAGGATGTGCTATAATCAGTAAAAAAGTCTGGATCAGTTTTGTAATTCGTCCAGGCGTTTTTTTCATTTAAAACATATTTTAATTTTAAGGGCAGTTTACCCCTAAAACCCTCAAAATTAAATAAGCTAATAAACGGTCAAACCCAAAGCTTGGATATAGGAATTAAACTTGAAATACATGTTTATAATACTATTTATTTATTTCAAACACGAGAATAACAATACATAGTAACACCTTAATAAAAGTTTGTTAAAAGCTTAAACCTAAACAACAAAATCTATTCTCCTCCTATTTCCACTGTTTGCAAATCGTTCAATCACTGAGTCTACGTCAATTTCAATGTCTCTGTGTGTGTGTAACAAGCATAGTCCGGACAATCTTTCTTCACCCATCCTTGCCCTCTGCCACGTCTTCAAACGACACAAGGTGGAGAAAGTTCTCTCAGCAGACGCCACGCTAAGGGGAAGAGTTGCCAGGATTTTTAACAAGGAGTAAATCGATGGAAACATGTCCTTATCACAAGCGTCCATCGCTTCAATAGCGGCTGCAGGAAGTTTACCCTTACATCTGTTTTCCCTTTCCCATTTTTCCCGCCAAAGTTCGAATTCACTATTTACCAGATACCCATCGCTTTTCCTTAGCCCAAGTATGGGTGCGAATTTGTCGATCAAGTTTTGGAGCTGCATATTTTCTTCGTCCAGGTCTTTGTGTACATCACTGGCACCGTCCTTGGGATTGTCCTTAACAACAGTTGGAATCAATACACGAAGTCCAAAACAATCCAATGAGTCTTTGGGAAATCTTGAAATGAGATCTGCAATCACATTGTCAAGTAGGGGAATGTATGTAGATTTCTTGTAATATTCTTCTGGCGTGTTTGATGTATAATTTGGTCTATGTTGTTGCCGTGCTGTTACGCGAGGAAGTTTTATTTCAACTCCGAGTTGAGAGCACAATTCCTTGACTTCACAAAACACCTCAGAAAATGTCACACTTTTGCCTTTTCTTTTTCAGTACAGAAAGTGTATCCTGAATAGCGTCAGAAGCTTTTCTTAAATCAAGGGACGGAGTCTGGAGCCTTCTGCTCAGTGGAAGTGTATGTTTCAATACATCGATCAAAGAAATCATTGCCGAAATGAACTGTACATCACACAGGGAGGTGATCAGTGCAGTTGCGTTGGAGGAAGTAGTCAAATCCGTCCAGCCAGAAATTGATTCCAGAGCTTCAATCAGATAAGGAAGAGCTTCACGAAACTGGAGCACAGTATCATGCCTCTCCACCCAACGTGTTTCACAAAGCCCCGGTAGCTGTTTCCCCAAAAACATACCTAAATCATCGTTTCTCTTTTCCAAAAACTTATGTAAAACGCCATTTGTCTTTGCAGACATATTGAAAAATGATGTTACTGATTTCATTATGCCGATCGAGTTTCGGACACTTGCTGCGTTGTTTGATTTAGACAGCGAGTTATTTAATGCGTGATTTAAGCAACGACACCAGCATGCATGCGTTGCTTCACGACGTATTTCACAGACAGCGCCAACAAGCTCAGATGACATTACACTGCAACTATCTGTCCCAATGCCTACACAGTTGTTGACATCAAGGAGCAACTCTTTGATGATATTTACAACAATTTTTCCAAGTACCTCTCCTGTTAGTTTGCGTTCAAGTTGTACGCCATTTTCATTTCCCTCCTTATCTTGGATGGCATCATATGCATCAATAAATGTGATGAAGTCTTCACGAATACAACCATTATAAACATACCTCAAAGTAAGACAGTTGTTCAGTGTGGGATATGTCTGTGGTTTCATCAAATAGTATGCTAAAACAGCCAGACTGTCGCACTCTATTTAATATGAAGCGTGTGATTTCCTTTCCACAACATTCAATCAGGCAATTTTGGGTGTTTTTCCCAATGTATGTTGCCCGTGCAGATGAGTTATCAAGGTGTTTTTTCAGTATGTGGTCACCTGATGAAATACAAAACCTTAAGAGCTCCCTGAAGTTTCCCTCATTTACGGGACTTGGATCTTCTTGGAGGTGGAGGTTACCATCGTCTCGATGTCCATGAAGGGGGATATTTTGTCGTCCCAAAAAGATAATACTTTCAATTATGGGACGCAACCGCTCACGGTTTTCTTGAACTTGCTGTAAGCGCTGAGTAATCACTTTATTAACAACAGCTTCTTCTGGAGATGTATAAGTTTTAATGAAGTTTTTCCCAGCTTCCACACTCTCTCTGTGGTATGCATTTTTCTCGTGTGTCTCCAGGCAGCCATCTTTACCAAGTAATTTCGCAAATGAGGTCACAGACTTAGTCACAAGAGATTGCAAGTGCGCTCCTTTATTATGGCCACAATACTCATGTGCAAAAAGTACGCAGTATTTACAGTAGAGACCCTTCTGTATATCAGAAAACACAAGCCAATGTTTGCTTTCTAAATGATTTCTCCCTAAAAAACGCTTGACAAATTTCCCATTTTTATTGTGGACTGAAAAAGGAAAACTGTAGTCTTTGGGGGGCTCCCAATGGTGCTGTAAAAGACCAAATTTCGTAAACTTATCCACAGATTTTCCAACGTAGAGTCCTATGTCGTAATCGTGAGTTACTAATTCACCTGCTAGGTTAGAAGTAATATCTTTGATTTTGGTATGAGCTACTCCTTTCAGAACAGGATAGCTACTACCAGCTTCAGTTCCAACTGTCGAGACACTTTTGGTAGTCAAATAGTTTTCACTATTGCTGAAGACGTCCATAGCTGAAGACGTACTAGGCATCGGTGGAGCACCAACCACACCAGTCTGAGTTGATTGCTTTGACATGTATCCTTCCTAATTAAAAAAAAAAAACAAATAAAAAATTTAAAAATGAAATGATAGCAATAAAAAATAAGACGGATTGATTAATGGAAATAAGACTGACAGTGTGTGGAACTGTGAACGCACAGTGTAGGCGGCTTAACTACAGTACACTTTCGTAAATCCGAATGTCGGTAGGGTAGAGACCACAGTGTATGCCACCTCTATAGTGAATGCCACCTGGGAGTATTTCGTTACTTAAAAAAATATCGAATAGTGTTAGAAACTCGAAAGTTTCATAAGTATGTTCTGTTATCTATTTGCTTGTATTTCGCAGAAATTTTGTAACATATTCTTATTTTAAAAGAAATAAAATTTTATTAGTAACAAACAGCTCTGAAACCTGCATTTTCTTATTTTGGATACTAAGGAAACCTGGTAAGTAATTTGTGAAATTTATTGAAATAAGCAGTGCTATGATAGTAAAAAGATTTTCATTTTAGAGCAAAAATATTTTTTTTTTAGAGCAAAAACTAAAAAACAATTTTAAAATAGATGTTAAAGTTAAAAAGTCGATTTTCCACGGTTATTGACACCATTACCCCCAGTCATCGCCATCAAAGAACACAGTTCTCGCCATATGTTTCATGTGTTAAGAAATACATATGTAATATGTAATTAGTATTATTTTATATAAAAATGTTAAATAACGACATTAACATGTTCAATTCTTATACAACAAACTTTAATTAAAAAACCACCTAAAAAGTAAGGTTAAGTTTTTCCTATTGCCGTACATATGGCGAGGACTGATACATTAGTCTATTCGATGACACAGTTACGGCCACCAATTTTTACAAAAATATAAAGGAATAGTACATGCAGAATTATTATTAACTTAAAGTTTATTTTATGTTGAACACGGTGAAAATCTTTTTACTATCATAGCACTGCTTATTCCAATAAATTTCACAAATTACTTACCACACTTACCAGGTTTCCTTAGTATCCAAAATAAGAAAATGCAGGTTTCAGAGCTGTTTGTTACTAAAAAAAATTTTATTTCTTTTAAAATAAGAATATCTCAAAAAACTTTTTCGCGTAATGCAAGCAAATAGGTAGCAGAATAAGCTTCTGAAATTTTCAAGTCTCTAGCGTTATTCGATATTTTTTTAATTAACGAAATACTCACAGGTGGCATTCACTATAGAGGTGGCCTTCACTGTGGTCTCTACCCTACGTATTAGAAATATTACGCATACCAATACCACGCCCACTACGGACGTATAGTTTTAACCGTAATAACTTTTGTCATATCCACTAATATTTTCACCCATTTGGATCGTCTAAATAATGAGTTAGGAAAAGTGTCTCAGGTTCTTGGGGGGGGGGGGCATGGCCCCCCCGGAAGCCGCCACTGGGTAGATTACCTGCAACGTTTTACGTTTTAAAAGGGTATTTTCTATGGCAAACGATAAGAGCCGCAAATTCAAACAGAATCAAATAATGTTTTGCATACAGCCCTGATCTGTAGAGTACTCAAGACCTATTGTTTTAGGTGAAGATCGGTTAAGGGAAAGGGGTAGTTTACCTACAACGTTTTATGTTTTAAAAGGGTATTTTGTATGGCAAACGATAAGAGCCGCAAATTCAAACAGAATCAAATAATGTTTTGCATACAGCCCTGATCTGTAGAGTACTCAAGACCTATTGTTTTAGGTGAAGATCGGTTAAGGGAAAGGGGTAGTTTACCTGCAACGTTTTATGTTTTAAAAGGGTATTTTGTATGGCAAATGATAAGAGCCGCAAATTCAAACAGAATCAAATAATGTTTTGCATACAGCCCTGATCTGTAGAGTACTCAAGACCTATTGTTTTAGGTGAAGATCGGTTAAGGGAAAGGGGTAGTTTACCTGCAACATTTTATGTTTTAACAAGGGTAATTTTTTATATGACGAACAATAACTGCCGCAAATTCAAACAGAATCGACTACGTTTTTGCATACCTTTTTGAATTAAAGAGAACTCAAGGTCTGTTGATTTTGTTGAAGATCGGTTAAGGGAAAGGGGTAGTTTACCAGCAACATTTTATGTTTTAAGAAGGGTAATTTTTTTGTGAAAGATAACTGCCGCAAATTCAAACAGAATCAAATAATGTTCTGCATACACCCCTGAATTGTAGAGTTAGCAAGATCTGTTGTTTTTGGTGAAGATCGGTTAAGGGAGAGGGGTAGTTTACCTCCAACGTTTTATGTTTTAACAAGGGTAATTGTTTATATGATGAACGATAACTGTCGCACATTCAAACACAATCAAATATTTTTTTTCATGCATCCCTGAATTGTAAAGGACTGAAGGTCTATTGATTTTGGTGAAGATCGGTTAAGAGAAAGGGGTAGTTTACCTGCAACGTTTTATGTTTTAACAAGAGTAAAGTACTTAATTTTGATTAATAATGTATCCTAATAAGAAGCTCATAATAATCCACTGTAGAAACGTAGATGAAATATCTATAAATGAAGAGGTTAGGTGAACGGGGTGGGTGTAATTTTCTGTTAATGAAAATTATAGTTGATTGGGGAGGGGAGAATTTGTTATATGTGTACTACGTTATCGGCACCAAAGAAGAAGTTCTTTGTTAAAATTCCTTCCCGGGCTGTTTAGCCGTAGTCCAATGTTTTCTGCAAAACCAGACTTTTCGGCAGTCCATCGACTGCCATCATCAGTGAAAATCGAATGCGAAAACGTCAGGTGGTATACGTTAGTGACCACAGTACCGTGGTTAAGGCTGAAGCAGTAGTAGAAAGAAGTAGTTTCTATGGTAATATTTCATTTCGAATATGATTTTAAATATAAATCTTAGAACATGGAAGTCATGTATGGTTCTCCATACTGATATTTTTCTGCTGCCGTCAGTCTTATCTAATTTTTGTAATCTTTCTTCTTCCGGAATTACCAGCTACTCTTGCAGCAGTTAATCTGTCCCATATTGATTGTATATTGGTCACACCTCTGCTCCATATGGTACTATACTTGCTTGCAAAACTTTATAACTGGTAAAAGAAAATTCTTGTATATTGCATCATGTGATAGGTAAGTGATATGCTTTCAATTTATTAATTAGTTTACTTTTAAAAACGTTGTGTCTATAGTTATGCTAATGTTAATGTATGAATTTCTGTAATTATATCTGTATAGTCATAAATTGCATTTGATTTTATTACTGTAACTAATTGCTACATAACATAACATAATTATTATAACAATAATAATTATTATTATAACAACTAATAATTATAACATAACAATCATCTTGTATTTTACTGAACATGATAGTGAAGGGTGTAACTCTTTGTCAGCCTGCTATTAGTTGTTGGTATTAGATTATTAGACAGTGGTCTCAGAAGGATTGATACTGTCCACATTGAAATTCTTCTATATAGTTAGTTACCATTCGTGGATCATCGCTGACCTGAAAGATACATAAGCACAGATTTTCTCTCCTACCAAGGATTTTCAAGTCATTAAGGAAAGCAGAATTTTCCAAATGTGTTCATTAAATAAAATGAATTTATTTAATTTAACTTGAAAAATTTGTATCATTGTGATCACCTCCTACAAGGATTAAACAAAAAAATTGTACATTCTGGTCTCAAACAGAGAGGCTAGAGCTGGGTACTCCAGCGCTTCTTCAGACATCCCACACTTCTCCATCCTTTCGGCTTATAATTCAGTAGTTGTTAGGATATCCAGCAGTAAGCCATTCAGTTGAAATGTTCCAAACATTTTTAGCTGATTTTGTGTAATCCCATCGAGTGTGCGCATAATATTCAGTTCCTCCTATATATCTGCATATCTTTTACAATCTTTGAATGAATACCAGGCTATGTGCCTAGAAATCTCATTTTCGCCAATTGACTGTGACTGGCCTTGAATTTTTTAAAGTAAAATTCTCAGACCCATAAAGAAGTATGGGAAGGGCCATCGCCTTGCGGAACTTCAGGCATGTTTCTTTACACATTGATTTTAGAGTTCTACTAATGGTCCCACACGTGGCTGAACTTATGTAGGTTATTCACCACCTACATAAGTTAATCACTTTACACTTTTATGGCCAGAGTCAATTTCAGTAAAATTATCTTCCAGGGTTTGGGCTTTGATTTAAAATACCATATGTTTTGAATCACAGTTGAAAACCCAAACCTGGCATTTTAAGAAGACCACAACCCAAGAGCCCAGAAAATAATTTTACTGAAAATGCAGGTATCACTGTAAAAAATAGTAAATTATTTTTATCATCATTAATAATTAACTAAAAATTAATCATTATAGTTAAGTATTAATAATAATTATTACTTATTAAGTAATATATTTTGTAACATATTTAAATATGTTATAATATAATAACTACTTATTTATATAATAAATAATACTAATAATCCAATATATTAAGATCTATGCAATGTTACATTGGCTGGGTACATATTATCATGTAACAAAATTAGATATTTGAAACAACTACAAACATTTGTAAGAAAAAAAAAATTTACTTTTGATTATTAGTTTTGTATTGTTTCTAATAATGATAATTTTTAATCATGACAGCACACATAACTCATTACAAAAATAAAAATATCATGCTCACTATAGTCGAAGTGAAATTATTCATTTAAATATTTTTTTACTGTACAACATGCTTTCTATTTATAAATGGCGCATTCAGTTTGTTAGTGGCGTTGTCAGTATAGTGATTCTGTTTGTTCCAAACCATTTGAGAGTAAAACTATTTTGTAAGTAAATAATGTATTTTAGAAACTTACACTTAAACATAAACACTCAGTTCAAAACTGTCAAATTTGATATGTTGTCAGTGCAAATTTTTTCTAACTTGAAAAAATATCTGCGCTTACTGTATAAATGGCAGAAATATGTTAAAATCTTCAAAATAGATTGAGTTTTCTGGCCACAGTATGTTCTGAGAATTTAATGGCCTGAAACATGGTAGGTTCTTTCATAACTGGAATAATGTTTTTAGAAATCAAGTGTTTGTGTACAACAAATTTAATTAAAGGCATCTTACACTAATGACTAATTTCATGATTTATTTGTTAATATTGTACAGCAAATATGTGTATACATTCAACATAAATTCTTATGTATGTAATTAACAATTTGTATATAATTAATTTTATTAAAACCATGAAGAGTACTGATATATAACTTGTAATATGCTTGTAGGCTTCCTGTGGAACTGTACTGACTCATTGGGCTCTGTGATAAACAGTGAGGTTACGTCACCTTCAGACCGTAATTTTAAAGGAAAACCAGGTTGGGCAAGTCGTACAAACAACCACGAACGACCATTCACGTGCACTCAGTGTTTCCGTTCATACTGTTACAAACATCATCTTCAACGCCATATAAAATTTGAATGCGGGAAAGAACCACAGTTTGAGTGTCCCGTTTGTCGAAAGAAATTCAAACAGAAAAGTAACCTCAGAAAGCATATAAAATTCTGTCACCCGTACAATATTGATTTTTTATTAAACAGAATTTAAAGAAATAACAATTATTTTGTTGATTAGAAATCAATTATAAACTAAAAACTTTTGCCAAAGATGGGTGTTGGACAAAATTTGTAATGGGATTTGTACTTTAAGTAAAACTTAATAGTTTTATTAATACAGTTTTTTTATAATAGATTCTGTCGATAGAAGATGATGATTTTTGTTAAAAAAGTTTTTTTATTTTATTTTAACGTTATATTGTGATATTGTTGAGAAGAGTTTGTGTGTTACAAAGGAAATTATATAATTTTATATTTTAAAAATTGGTTTCACTGTGTTTATCATTCTGTTCAATAATAATTTCTGACAGGCTTTATAAAAAAAAAAGTATATAATTCTTTTTGCCCCAATTGGGAGTTGGGGAAACCCTAAGAAAAATATGATTTACTCAGTGGGAAGGGAAAGAAGAAAAAAAATACTGCAGCAGCACCAACACCCACTCAGACATTATGGAGAAGCCAGAAACAGTATATATGTTCTGCAGCAAAAAAAAAGTGTAAGTGGTAATATATTTGGTACTCAATTACTCAAGCTTTCACACACACACACACACACACACACACACACACACACACACACACACACACACACACACACACACACACACACACACACACACACACACACACACACACACACACACACACACACACACAAGCTGGTAGAATGATTAACTAAATAATTAGCCAGCAAGTTGACTACTGATGTGTTGAGATCAGTATACCAAAGCAGGTTCTTATGCATGTGTAGTTGAATTTCCTGGCAGACGAAACATCAATAAAGAATCATACCCTTAACATCTAGTAAACCAAACCAACTTTGGAAGTACTAGGATTCCTGTATGTATGTTGAGAAATTGTGAATGTTATGTTGAGAAAATATAAATTGGAGCTTATGTAAAGATCTTGTTTTTAATAATTTCAAAACTTAACATGTTTATTAACTTCATATTACTGAGTAGCTACTCATTTTTTTCTATATTTTACAGATGTGATGAAATCGGCTAAAAAAGAAGAACAAGATGATGAAGATAAAATACCTGGCAGCAGTGAGGAGCATAACACAAATGAAAATGGTGTTAAGGAAACACACCAGAAGATATCAGTGATATCAGTTGACACAATCAATGGGCGTTTGAACCCGTTATTACTCAACATTAGGAAGAAAATGAAAGAGATATGTGAAAAAAGTGGCAAATAATGGAGCAGATGAGAAAGTTATAATAAGTTTCTGTTTCCTTTTATGTGTTCAGTTATGAAAACTTTATTCATATAACATATTAAGAAGGCCCAAGTCTTTTGAGATTTAAACGTATTTGTTTTAAATGACTTTAATTTCCTTTTATTAATTTTATTTTATATTCTTCTTTCAATTACAAAAGAATTGATGTGTGTACTAGTTTGTTGCAAACTGTATTAAATAAAAATATTAATATTTGTGTTTCAATAATTAATAAAGTTCCTCAAGTGAACGATTAGATTCATTTTTAAATTATTTATATTTAATTAATAAAGTTGTCTTAGTGGTTATGATCACAAACAGAAATATCACCACTATTGAAAAAATGTTTCCATTTAGCGCTTTCAAGCTTCACATCTCATCATCAGATTGGAAAAAAGTGTGAATCTTGAAAGCGCTAATCAGAAACATTTTTTTAATAGTGCTGTGCAACAGTGTTATTTCTGTTCATAAATTGATGTTAATAATTAAAAGTCTTTGGTCTTGAAAGGTAAACATTTGTTTAAACATTTTGGTTTATGTTTTCTGTGTTAATATTGAAAGGATTTTTAAATATTGTATTTGACATAAGGTTTTTTTGAGTTCTGGTGGCAAACACAAAGACTGACATTTATGAAAATAAAAATTCCTGGTTCAATAACTGGTTATGATGTTTAATTATTAGTGTGATTAGTCGTCTTATTATCCTGTTCCTGACATTATTTAAACTAATAATTGTACTACAAGTGTCAAGTTGGTGAGTAAGGTTTCTACTAAGTTATTTCCATTTTAGAATGTACTCAACACTGTGAACAAACCTATTCCGCATATACAAACAAAACAATGATGAAAGTGTGGTTGTACAACCTGAGGACAATGTGAGCTTCATGAACCTGTGTTCATGAGCTTCACAAAGTTTTCTTGTAAGAAAAAAAAAATGAGCATATTAATCTGAGCATACAGGAAAAGACAATTGAAACAAACATCATAATGCATAACATTAATGGTGCCCAGTTGTTTGATTATTTTAATTAATTTATTTTTTATATTAACAAAAATGTTATATTTATTCTCATTAATCTTCTGTCATTATTTATCATTATTTAATAAATAAATAAAAGCTTTTGCTAAGAATATATTTTTTTATTGAAATTGTAATACTTTATTTCAGTATTGTAACTGTCATCAGCTTATGGTCGGTAGTCTGATGTTAGTTATAACTACTGAAGTACAGTATAATTTGAATCAAAGTAAATTCTTGTTGTAAAGATTTTTTATTTATTTATTAAATAATGAAATTTTGTTTATAATTGTTGCTAATCTACACCCATTTTCTGTGGAAAAATATACTATAAATTTAGTGTTTGGACATTAAATGTGGGTAAATATTATAAATATATTATTTTATATAAATGGTTGTTGTTTGCCGTTATTGATAACACTTACGAAGAAATAACTGTCGCCTTATTCTCGTAACTAGAAATGTTAAAATTTAACAACATATTTTGGCTTTGACATCATAATCAAGTCAATGCTGAATGTGTCATGTCTTTCAGTAGTGACTTGATAGTGTTGTCAGTCAAGTCATTGTGCGATGGTACAAAAATTTCTCAATGTCACACTTCAACTGGATGAGTCTAGCTACTGCAAATTGGTGTGTCTGAAAACTGTATAAATTTTAAATGTTGATTGTGTTATTAATGACTTATTGTACAACTGGTATGTGGCTGGCTGTCAGTGGAGTACGCAGAAATCAATCTGGGGGGTGGGGGGCTTGAACCTTAGCAGTCCATATATTAGCCTACTCTTCTACAACTTAAAGTATAATATAGAATACATATGCCAGTTAGTGGTTACAATTTATTAGTTGGCGTATTATTTTCAGTAGTTTCACATTTTCTTTACTAAAAATGTATTATTCGTAATTGGGGGACTTACCAAAAAATTCGTAAAAAAAATTATAAAAAAGTTTCGTATAAATGTAAAGTGTTTTTAAAGTAATTTTTTTCATAATTACAGCAGCATTATTCAAGATATGAAATTAGGAACATTATTAAAATTTTCGTTTTATTTATTGACTGATATCTGCAAAAAAAGTGCTGAATTTAACTTAAGTATTAAATAGTATTTTTATGAAAAAGGTTTATGTACTTATTTAAGTTCCATAAAAATATTATTTAATATTTAAGTAAAAATTCTTAGGGTTCTCTCGTAGTAGTGGCCGGTGGCCGGTGTGGCGTGTGTGTTGCCGCGCCGCCATGCCATCAAATGAGAGCGAGAGAAAGAGAAAACAGGTAGCTTACTGAATGTTACACTCAGGGTAATACACCGCTCATTGAACTATAAATTATGAAGTAATAACTGTTATTATAAACTACTTATTTTGTTAGTATTTATATCCCTGTCCAAATCAGCTGAATATGCAATTTTGTAATTTTAAACGAGAGCCTAAGTAAATTAAAGAAGTGCATATTATATTTTTGCAGTGGGGGGGGGGCTTGAGCCCCTGAGCCCCCCTGCATACGTCATTGCTGGCTCTAACATTTGGTTTAGTCTCTAGGAAAACTACAAGAAGGAAGTACTCATACTAAACATGTCAGCCATTTCTACAAAGCTGATGAAATTATACATGTTCGTGTACATGTTTGAAAAAGTTGAGTCACATTCTGCAGAGTAATTCTGGTAATTATCAACTGTTGTTATATATGAGTTCTTGCTGCATTTAACACCTTATATTTAATATTTCAAAAGTAAATAATAAATGTTGTTATTCATAAAGCAATTGAGAAGAAATGAACAAACAATATATTTTTGCACAGCCTTCTACATCACGTAATACAGTTAAATAATTATGAAACTTATGATGGTTATGTGAACATTCCAGTAATCAGTTGGCTTATATTTTCATTGAATGTCTCTTTTTTCCCCATTAATATAACTAATAGGGAAATGAAAGCATTGGTACTAGTAAATTCTATTTATAATATTATAAATTCTGTTTTAGGTGAAACATGGACAGTTGTGGATGACAATGAAGAAAATTTTCAAGAAGCACAAAATATGTTTAACAATAGTAATGTTTCGTTAGGAAATTATTTTTGTAACAAGTGTCAGAGAACGTATGTTTACAAACGTGATCTTCAACGACACCAAAGATTTTCTTGCGGGAAACAACCTCAGTTTCAATGCACTTCATGTTTACACAAATATGTATATAAACACGATTTAAATGCCCACATTAAACGTAAACATTCAAAACATATACAATGTTGAATCTGTTTAGGAAATATTAGCTTAATTCTGTTAATATGAGTACGGTATTTACTTGAGTACATTCGTATTAGAAAATAAATTGCAAATTATTAAGTGTTAATAGGAGTATTATGATTATGAAATGTAAATGTACAAGGTTTTGTGTCCATGTTATTGATAGTCTGTGATCACTTTAAATTGTAGCTATATTTTAAATTATTGACTGTTACCATCAGAAAACAGAGATTTAATCTATAATTATGTATGTTACATTTATTTATTTCCTCATTTCCAGTCAAAGTCAGTGTTTAGTATACAATGCAGTAATTTTTTTGTTTAACTTCACCATCACCCATTACCCATTCGCATCTTAACTAGTTGTACAAATGTGGGATTATTCCAGGAAATGTAGTGGCTAGCCTATTGTATAGGACAAAGAAGTACGTGTTTATGAAATGTGTTGACAAAACCCTCAGCGATCTGGTAGTGTAAGAAGCTCATACATACCACTTACATCAGACTTCAAACCCATGACCAACTCTGCAGTGAAACCTTTAATTACTAAACAGTCATTATATTGTTAACGGTTAACACAAATCTGGCTATTTACCTAAAAATCTTTAGTCCCTGCTAAACTAACATGTCATAAATAAGTTAATAAAGCTATAGTATCTACCTCTTGGTATATATATGGCAAGAAGTTATATATAACTACACCATATGTTGTTAAATGCAGAGAGATTCTCTCTAGTGGTGTTTTGGTGTGGCCATGGAACTAATGCTTGACGAAAGATGAAAATTATAACTTTTATCCAAAAGAAAGAATGAAAAAACTAAATATGCGGGTATCAGAACTGCTCATGAAAATAATATATTCATTAACTCTTACTTTCAAAATAACAGGATGTTTCTTTTCTGTTTCAACATATTTTTATCATAATATTAAAAATTTCGAACATAATATTCCTTTCACTAACCTCAAACAGAATGTAACACATGTTATGTATGTAACAAATTAGTTTTATACAAAGGTCCAATTCTTTTGTTAACATATTCTAGAGCAATTAAAACCTTAAATGATTATATTTAAAATAACCTATGCAGTTGCAAACTTCCATTTGCTGTAGAATATTTTTAATTGTAATACAATAGAAAAATAGTCTTTAAATAAAAAACAATTTTTAGATACAAGGCAACGTGACAAGGAATGATGTTAATTTAACAGAGGCTTGTACAACAATGTAAAGTTAACACTTTAATCTGGAGTGGTGCTAAAACATTCGGGCTGTCATAATTAGTAGGCCTACCTCTATTACATTTTGGCAAAGGTAAGATAATTTTTGAAAGAAAGAAACATCATAATGAATTTGATAACATAAAGAACTTACAAAACATTATTTTAATTATTTTAAATATTTATTTTAAAATAATCGCATAATTTTTTAACACTATGAAAAGTTTAAAACAATTGGAGAAGTGTGAAAATGATTTGTTAATTAACTAAAGTCATGACTGCCTATGGGCCCTTACACAAATTATCTGATTTTCTGTGTCAAACGTCGTGACCTTCACAAAAATTTTGTCAGGCCATAAAACTGTATTTTACAAATACACTGAGCTTATAGTTGTATGATATGCAAATTAACACAACCATAAATTAAGTGAGTACTAAATGTTGAGAAAGCTTTGTTAATAAAATAGCTATAATTAAAAAAATAAATGTTTTATTATAACATAAATATATGACACGTTCAGAAAAAATGTAATATTAAGGAAAGAATTTTACAACATACCCTGCCCAACATTGATTCACAAAGCCTGGCCCAAGTCATTGGCTGAAAATTTATGAACTACTGTTGCAGTTGATGAAATCACCTAAAGACAAATGTATTCTATGATGATATGTATAAGATAAATAAACATCTTAACATGACAATGATAAGTTTGATAGATAAATGATTCAAAGGTTTTAAAATATACAAACACTTGGTTTAGTTTCACAATTTATTATTTACCTCTGACAGCTGTTTAAGCTTATTAAGCTATTCTCAAAGAGATCTACGGACAACTAAACTAAGAATGTAATGGTGGTGAACATGTGTTTAGGGCGTGGATCCGGACATGTGTGGGGTGTGCATGATGGAGAGGGTGAGGGGATAAGGAAGCTAGAGGAAAGGTCAAGTGTCTGTAAAACTAAGTATAATCTGAAGGCAAAATATAAAAATTAACTAAACTAAATAACTTTTAATAAAGGGCATATAGGCCTACAGAATTCTGTTTGTTCGTTTGTTAAATTTTTGTTACATTTCATAGCTTTTCTAATGTCTAATAAATCCATTTTCTTACCTTTTTGTATGTTATGCAGTAGTGTTATGTTTTTTGTAGCTATACACTTTTTTGTATCTAAACATAACACTACTGCACAACATACAAAAATGTAAGAAAGTTAGTATTATACAGATAGACAAGGTTCACCAAATGCCTTCGAGGTACTCATCGGCAACCATTTTTTGACATAATGTTAATTAATTACCTTATGTAATCCATCTTGTGACTTATTGTCTTTGTTATTACAATATGTTTCGGAACAGCTTCCCATCATCAGGTACTAAAATCCTTATCCTCTCATGAAAACGCACCGGTGAAATTGATACCAGTCATTATTATGGTGATCAAAAAGTTTGTGCAGTTTTGCAATTTCCACCACTACAAGAGTCTGATTAAAAAACTGTTTTTATGTAATGTTGATACACGTGTTGGCGACACTTGTCTAAAATTTTAGCCCTATTTGATGCATAATTTAGATTTCACAGCTAATTGAATAAGTCATCCTTAGATGTATTAGGTGATTTTTTGCCATGCTACAATGCAAGATTGAAGGACATGGATTAAATTGTGTATAAACTGTGGGATAACTGCTCTGTCCTGGTAAACATGTTCACAAGGCTTCTGGCGAGACGGCTCTGCATGAACAAGCGGTTTACAAGCTTCAAAGACTGCCGTAAATGAGATGAAGATCGTGGTTGTCAAATGAAGGTTATGTTTTTGTGTTCCACAAAATTTCATCGCTAGGTGCAGTGGTAAAGAAAGAGTACTATTTGGACATTTTATACCATTTGTGCGAAGCTATTCATAGAAAATGCCAGATTTACTGGAAGAATAACTTATGAAAATTGCAACCCAATAATGCGCCTGGACGCACATCATAGCTTGTTAAGAATTTTACCAGGCTTGGCAAAAAAAAAGTTATAATGATGACACGACAACTGCTGTCATATCTGATCTTTCCTCCTCTGAATAGTGATAATCTCAATGAAAGGACAGCGTTTTGCAACCATTGAAGACATAAAACGAAATCGCTAAGTGAGCTCAAGGCTGTACCAAACACTTCATGCTTGAATTATTTTAAAGACTGCAAAATGGCTGGCTTAATCATCTTACATTCGACTGAGACTAAATTGAAGGGGGCAGTATAAGTATTGATGAATGAAGGCATATTTTTTAAAATAAACAAGTACTGCATACATTTTTTTATCAAATCTCATAAATTATTGTACAAAAACACATAACACAAACATGCAAGACGTAATGAAACAGTGCGCACTGCTTGGCGTAAACACATTGACTCATTTGATATTTGACATAATGGACTGTAATATTTCCTTTCTTGCATACCATTGCATACCAGCATTACTGACCAGGATTACAGATGTCGTTTCCTTGTACAAGTGTTTTCTATATGCCCTTTCACTTGACACAAACACAGTTTTAATGCACTTTTTATGTGACCTGATGTTTGCATGTAATAAATGTCTTTATGATTATTGATATGAACTTTTAAATGTTGAAGCCTTTTAGTACACTAAAGTCTCTGTATGAACAGTGAAAAGCAAAAAAAAAACATGATATTGGTTAATATAATTGGTGAAAAGTTCACTATTTTGTTAATGTCAAACTTTGCATACGGTACTTTGCATGAACATTTTATCATCCTCCGTGATCAGTTTATGGCAATTGTGAATAGTTTAAATGTTTTCAATTGTTATCAAGTTAATTAGCGATTTAATTTTTCTTAACATTGTTTACTAACCTTGAAACAAATTTTTCCAGCATCAAAGTGGCAAGTAAACATGTTAAGGGAAATAAACTCACCAGACCAAGACACGTTTGCACCTTACGATGCTTTTGGACCAAACAGAACAAGGCCATCAAGAATATATGATTGTGTGAACTGCAAGAAGTCGTACTCGTACAAGTGCGATCTGATAAGACACCAGAAACTTGTCTGCGGCAAAGAACCACAGTTCAAGTGTCACTACTGTTCGAAACGTTGTTTTTATAAGTACGCATTGCAGTCACACATTCGACACAGACATCCTGAGATCCTGTCATCGCTATAATTGATGTCATAACCCTCATCACTATGTGTAGTAAACCTATTTAATGTTGATTGAATTAATATGATAACTTGTTTATGTATATTTATAAAAAATTGAACTTATGAAATTATTCCAACTTTGTCACCACTTATTGCAAAACTGTTATTTGCTTTGCTCTTGCCGAGGCCTTTCAGTGTGTCCACCATCTTCACGTATTTGGTGGACCTGAAAGGCCACACACCGAAAGGCCTCGTCAAGAGCAAAGCGACCAGCAGTTTTGCAATAAGTGAAGACTAAGTTGTTGTTAAGATGGCTGCTAATAAAACTAACATGACTAGATGCGAAGTTATTGTTTGAGGAGAGTTAAAACACTATACGATATGTAGGTGGGGCCAAAACTGTTAACCAAAATTATTGTGGTTATGACTGTAACTGTTATGACCAAAATTTATTGTGATCAAAATACTGTACGTATATGTGACTGAAAGATTTAAATATATTCTGTGTATTCTGTTCTTAAAAAAAAAATCATAGTGATTTAGAATCATAAAACTAATGTTGTTGTCAACTACCTTTGTAGTGATTGTAAATTTGTATCAGAACTATATTATATAATTTTTGTATTAAAAATTATATTTTAATAAGATTATCTAAATGTTAATATCAGCTTTCAGATTTCAACGTGACTGTTAATGTTGTGTCATATTTTATTGGTTTTTTACATATATCTCAAGTAAACATATATACAAATATATGTGTGTCTGTGTGAGGACTAAAGCAAAGAGATGGGTTAGCCCCAAAACTATTTAATATTGCATTGGAATATGTAATTAGAGGCTTATCAATAAATAGCTCCAATCTGTTAACAAATAAAACTGTACAGATAGACAGATGACATTAACATCATGTCAAGACGGATCATGGCAGCTAAAGAAATATTTATAGAGCTTAAAAGCAAAGCCAAGGAAGTTGGGCTAGCCATAAATACGGATAAAACAAATGGTTATCCAAACAAGAAGGGACCAGGTTCATAACAACATTGAGATAGAGGAGGACACAATTGAAGTGGTGGAGAATTTCACATATCTCGGAGTGAACCTAGCAAAGACTGAATCAGAGGAGCCTGAGATCCAAAGACGGACCACCATGGCTAACAAGGCATACTTCGCATTACTGCCATCATTTAGGTCTGGGGATGTGCACAGGGAAACAAAAATGAAAATATATAGGACTTTCATCAGACCGGTGCTATGCTATGGGTGTGAGGCATGGACAATCACACAGAAAACAGCCAACATAGTAGACACCTTTGAAAGGAAAATCCTCAGATGCATTATAGGCCCAATACAAGAAAATGGTTCATGGAGACTGAGATACAACAATGAACTGTATCAAATATATAAAGAGATACCAGTCTCAAAATTTATAAGAATACAAAGATTGCGTTGGGCCGGACATGTTATGAGAATGGAGGATGGCAGGAACCCCAAGAGGGCTTTGCTGGGTACATGGGAGGGAACGAGACCTAGAGGCAGACCGAGGAAGAGGTGGGAAGATGGCGTTTCAGAGGATGCGAGGGACATGGGGATAAGAAACTGGAGTAGGGTTGCTGGATAGAGTGGATTGGAGGTGGAGATTGGTGGAGGCCAGGGCCCGACTTGGGCTGTAGCGCCATAGGAGGAGGAGGAGGATGTGTGTGTGTGTGTGTGTGTGTGCACGTGTGTATTTAATATATGTAAAAATTGAGAATGTCCAGGTTGTTTGATATTTGGATATACATTAAAAAACAGCAAACTGTGATAATCAGGTGAGAAAACACAAATCCATGAAGAATTCTATATATTTTATATAAAAGATGAGCAGGCATAAGTAACTTGTCGATACAACTTTATGAAGACTGATATAACCTATGACAGTTTAGGCTATCCAGTATCATGCACAGGGAAAAACATTAAGCCAGTGAAGGAAAATGTGAATACATCTGTGATAAGAGATTTATTATAAGAAACAATTCAGCAACACTAGGTACTCAAAAGAAATGGATGAGGCAAAATAGATCTCGGTATAATATTCATGAGCCATGTTTATAGTCCAAAAACCTACGACTAGACTGAAAGTGGCATTTAAAATGAAGAATTTGGTACCAAACGTATTACTTTTTTTTTAATAGAAACAAACGAAATTTTCGTGTATGCCTTTTTGCTTCAGTTTTATTAGAACTTATTACTTTGTAGAATAACAAGAAGAGAGTAGCCGATTATAAAAAGTAAGACAAGGACGTGTGCTTGGGCGTAAATTACTAATGTTGGAAGCCTTTGATAGATAGGAGCTGAACAAATTTAACACTTGTAGGATCTACTGAAAGTTGAGTTGATATGAACAGAAGAGAGAGAGAGAGAGAGAGAGAGAGAGAGAGAGAGAGAGAGAGAGAGAGAGAGAGAGAGAGAGAGAGAGAGAGCATGAATTAAATACAATAAACTATTTAGCAGAAGCTTATGGGTCCAATAGAACTAATAATTAACAAATTCGTAAGCAAAGCCAAAACAAACAACAGGCGAAGACAGAAAACAACAAATTCATAACACTCACATATATCAATAACCACATTGAAAAAATAGCCGTCAAAATTAAAGAAGCGGGGTACAGGATTGCATTCAAACAAACAAGACACAACACAAAACAAAACAGAACATACTTTGTCAAATAACACACATAATGGCTAAACAAATTTGATTTACATGACATTTACAAACTAAACTGTTAAGAACGTAACAAATTCTGCGTAGGCTAGACAGGATGCTGTTTCAACCAAAGGTACGTTGAACATATAAAAGCATTACACTCCACTATTGAATACAGCTTTCCAAACCAGACTACAAACACACAAACCTTAACAATGACATGGAACTACAGTAAAACCTGTCTTTAGCGGCCATCCGTGGATCTTCGTAAAATGTGGCCACTTAGTAAAGGGGTTGTTGGCTATAGTAACAGTATAGTACAGTAAATATGGATGATCAGGTATATAATTTTATGTACTAGAAGTTGTACTCCTATTTACAGTATGTTTGAAGTAAAAATATTTATATTACAACACATTGGTAAAGAGATTATACTTTTAAAAAATAGTCTTTTAATGAGGTTTGTTTAGTGATAGCGGTTGTCTTGTAAATATCATAATTTTCAACCAAACAGTAAACTTTACTGCACTATTCCACAGCATCCCCCCAACATTACTTACTGAGAGTAACGCAATAGATTTGATCCGCCTAACAGATTGTAACACTTCTTTTTAACTTATCGGCATTTCTTTAATTTCTTCTTCTTATTCACTCTGTACGTCATCATCAACGCCGTAGCTAGACACAATTTTCGGGGGGGGTTGTTTGGTTACCGAGACGTTTGGGGAGTATGGATATTCTTCTAGGAGTAGGAGTCAGACCTTCCACATGCCCAGGAGTTTCCACTGGAAATAGGTATATTATTAAAAAAATACAGCAAACTCTCGATTATCTAGGCTAATCACCGGACAAATGCGCACGGATAGCTGAAAACACGGATAATGCAAGTTTGTGCTTTTTAATGCACAACGAAACTTTTAATAATAGGGAACATACAATACTGTTTGAAAATGCAATAATGTCAAACATTTAACACATTCAATTATCAATAAGGTAAGCCGAAATAAAAATTGTTTACGTCTATTGTTGGTAAAACACTTGAGGTACAAAAACTATACAAGACATCAATCAGCCATGACTGTTATCACAGAACAGCAACAAAGAACTGCTATACAGTACATTGTTTGGTGTTTAATTCTTGAACAAAGCATGCCGCCAGGTCACTTGCAGATGAGAGAGCGCTCGAATTCCAAGTGCGCAGTTCACATTATTCAAAATGCCGTGACGAAAATAAAGGAAATAAAATAATACAATAAACCTCGGTGATGCACAGATAACCAACAAACCGGGTAATCAGCACACGGATAATCGTGTTTGCTGTACGTCTTTTCGTGTTTTTAGCAAAAACATTAATTTTATTTACAGAGTATAGGCTACTGTTCAAAGGTTTATATTAAATTTGTTACAGCAGTGGCATTAATACATTGAAGCAGTCTCAAAATCTTCAAAGAGACAAACTTATAAAACAAAATCCAATCTTCTATCTTTTTTCGATGCAAATTTATTTATGACTTCATCTGTTGAAATGTCCCTGTTTCTGTGCATGGACGTCAACGCTAATCCACTGAGGCGACTCTGTCCACAAGAGTTTCTCAAGTAGGTCTTCAGTCTTCTTAATGTGGAAAAGGTACGTTCAGGTGTACAAGTGGTAACTGGCAAAGTGGAGAATATATTTAACAGAATGAAGATATTCGGGTAAAACTCCTCATTACATTCTCCTAAAGCTTCGATAGCACAGGATGGGCGGTCAGTCTCATCCCTCTTCTCCCAAAAAATTCTCAGTAGGTCAAACTCTGATTGTAACAGATCCAAATTAACTTTGTTTTGGTACAACTTCAAGCTTTCAGTGTCTAAAAAAGTAGTAGGCTTACAGCAAACGGATGGTAAAAGAGAGTTTAAATTTACAAATACTTCTTTGTGATCAAGAAATCTTATTTTTAGCTGATTGTTAAAATCATCGAGAAGTGGAATGGCCATAGAGATGCGAAAATACTTTTCTGGGTCTTCCGTTTGTATGTTACAACGGTTACGTTGTGATGGAGTTAAACGGGGAAGCGTGATTTCTCCGCCAACATCAGCTAGTAAGGATTTTGCAGACTTGTATATAATGGAGAATTCACACTCAATATTCATACGAATATTCTGAAAGAGGTCAACAATATTTTGAACGTGATCAGTCGCTGATTTCAAATCATAGAGAGGTGACTGCAATACCTTACACAAAGTCAAGGTATAAGAAAACACTTTGGCTAAGAAACAGAGACTAAGAACAAACTCTCCATTAAGCAGAGCTGTTACTAAAGATGATGCTTTGGATGAGGTATCCATGTCTGGATCATCGCTTAAATCTTCTAACGTGGTGAGAATGGGTTTGAAAAGGTTCTTGAATTTCAAAAGACTGCTACGATTTTCAACCCATCTAGTCTCGCACATGGATGTTAAAGTTTTCCACTGGGAGTCAGATTTATTTGATTGCAATACACTCATTTTTTTAAGAGAGCTCTTCAAAAAAGTGATCGTAGTCTTAACTGTACCAACACAGTTTCTTACACTTTGTAAATTGCACGAGTGGCATAAAGCTAGATTTAACGAGTGGGAACAGCAATGGACATACAGAGCTTCTGGATAATCTTTTCTGATTAGTGCTTCCACGCCTTTGAATGATCCTTTCATCACAGAGGCACCATCATAGCCTTGCCCGACTATCATTTTGCAATCAAAACCAAGATCTTTCAAATATGAAGTTATATTCCTAGCTATATCTTGTCCGGTAGTATGATGAAGACGAACAAAGCCTAAAAAGTCCTCTTTTGACACATAATAATTATCTTCTTTTTTTGTATATCGTACACAGAGAGATAGCTGTTCATGTCCAGCAATGTCTGCAGTTTCATCTACTAAAATGGAGAACATATTGGCTTCAGTTATAAGTTATATCATTGACAATTTGCTTCTGAATAATTTCTCCACATATCTGAATAAGATCGTTCTGGACTGTTGGACTCATGTAAGAGGCATTTAAAGACATACTCTCTGTGTGATTGATCAATTTTCGGTCACCACATAGTATTCTCATCCTTAATAAAGCCCTAAAATTGCCATCATTATGAAAAAGCTCTTCATCTTTTAGCGATATGGGTCCTGAATCTTTAGTTCCCCTGAGAGCAAGTTCTTGTCGACCACAAAACTTGATAGTTTCAACTATGGAAAATAACTTGTCTCGATTTTCTTTTACCTGTTTCTTCCTTGTTGAATCAATGATGTTTCTTATGTCACGGTTAGGCTCTATGGAGACACTTAAGAAGTTGCTCCCTGAAATCATTGCTTCTTTATGGTATGTATTGGATTCATGACTTTTAAATAATTCTAAAGCATCTTTCCAATTTTTATAGGGTTCTTTGACTAACGATTTCAATTTCTGATGACCACCTTTACCAGCTGTATCTTTTGAAAATAGCACACAATATTTACACAGAGCCCCGTCAGTTTTTGCGTAGGCAAGCCAGGGAAAACGATGTATCCACTGTCTTTGAAATCTTAGATTTCTTTTCTCACTAGGTGGGAATTCAAATTCCATTTTAGGAACCCATGGATTTTTAGAACATTTAGTTTGGTTTCCCAATCAATTTTATCACCGGGAGTGTGCACATAATTTCCTACCTCAACATTATGCCAATCGTCATGCTCAGGATTTGTTTGTGAATTTACAGTAGGATAAAAGTCGAATTCTGATATTACTTTTCATTTACAGTAGAAGTACTTGCAACAGGCTCTGCAGGTTCTTTGGGCTCTATGTCACTGGTTTTCTTAGCCTTGGCGAGAAAGTTCTTTATCGACAGTTGTGAGCATGGACGTTTAGCCATTATAGTTTAACGTCTCCTAAAAATAAATAAAAGAAACTAGAAAAAATAATTTCGCATGGTAGAGAGCATTGTTGAAAATGATTGCATAGTATTTGTATTCCACGAAGGTGTAAAACACAGTCGATATATTTTGCATGTCACAACTCGCCACTGCTTAAGAGTGTAATCAATTAAATGAATTAACTATATTTCCATGATCAAAAATCCTATCAATAAGATTCTTAATTAAATTAAGCATTCAAGAGCGTTTTTTTATATAATTACAAATCTTTATAACCTACGGAGGAAATTCGTAAAGTTAATAGTCATAACCCCAGTTCTAATTAAATATAATACAAAAAATATAATACTAGGCCTATACATTGATATCTCTAGCACAACTGTATGACATGTAGACTAGACATATAATGGAAAGACTCGTAAAAATGCAAACATTTTACTTACTTTGTGTCTCTTTCTTGTACGTCCCTCTACAACTAAAGCAAGCACAATAATTCACTAATTTACTGAAGATGAAGAGCACGTCATTACCAAATGGCAACACACAAACTGTAACCCACGTGGTCAAGATATTCACAGAGTAAGTTCGGCACCTTCACTATCCATTGTTTGAAGGTCGGCGGCCAACAAAGATGAGGGCTGTCAAGTGTTAGCCACGTGGTTTTCCAAGAAACTAGTGGTTTCCTTCCTACAAAGGCAGCTATGTACTCACGGAAGGAAACAAACGCAGTTTGCTTTTTGTAGATGCAGTACCAGAAACACAAAATAACTGAATTATTGCACAGTTCCTTTTTTTATAAGAGCATTTTTCATTATATTTTTATTTACGTTTGTTTTTATCCTAAAAAATTTCTATTTTTACCTCAACATTTTGGGGGGGGTTCTAACCCCCTAACCCCCCCCGCTGGCTACGGCCTTGGTCATCATCACCCGTTTGTGCAAAAAAAAAGAAAAATTACTTTATTGTAAAAGTATACATCCCGGAATAGTACAGATTTTAATCGACAATTTCATAAAGTTTTGATTGTACGTACAGAAATTTTTCTGACCTACCTTTATAATCTTCCTGAAGTTGAGCCTCCCAGTTGCCGTCGAGATTCTCACAGCATTATAGACTCTCTATTCCCTCGTTTTCATCATATGGCAGTCCAGAAACTATAGAAACTACCAGAAGCAATCGTATGAAAGTCTTGTGAAATTCCATGTGATGGTTGGCACCTGTAGATCAGTATTGCTAATTTGAATGTCACATTTCATAAACCACTTCATATTGGTGGTAACGGCAACCTCGTTTCAAGCTGTCTTGACCAAGGATACTGAATCAAAGACGGCGAATTTTGTCGCCAGGCCAAATGCTGAATTCCTGTCACCCATATGAGACACAATGGACCAGAAAACTCTTTCGATGAAAAAGCTTAAATGTGTGAATTATTCCGTGGTTGTGAGGCTGAAAATGATACGTTGTGTTTGGTGGAATACATAAGCGGCTGACATGAACAGGTTTTACTGTACTGCATGTTTGCACAAACGGCCGATACTAGACACAGTCGAACAACTATAAATATGCGAACACGTGGAAACAACATCCAAAACTAACAGTCACAATTTAAGTCGCACATACTGTTTTAACACATTATATAACAACAACACTCTTTCAAACAACGCTGTCATCTCCAAAACATATTTAACAGGACTCCTAGCAGCAATTTTTGACAGTACTTATTGAATCTTGCAATGAGCGAAAGCTAGACAATGAAGAAATATTTTTAAGATTTTTATTCAGATTACTTGTGTTTTGCATCAGAATGGTGTTTATTAGTTCTCAGTAATAACCAGACTCATCACAGACAAGAAATCAAAGTAAAGTTCTTAAAATAAGAGGGAATTTGCTATAAGAATATCCAACAGAATATATATAAGAACATGATATTTAGCATATCAAAAGAAGGAATCATGAAATTAATGAAGTTTTTTGGGGAGGAGAAAACTGAGTATATTTTGTTTAGTGAATGATCCAAACTGAGGAAACATTTACCAAGGGAAAAGGTCAGGTAATAATGCAAGTATGTTTAAAAACAATTCATACTGTATAGTAAAGATATTGTTTGAATAATAATAATAATATAAACAACACATTGTATTTGTTTATTTATAATAAACTTGTTTACTTGAATGTTTAATGGTAAAGAATATTTTCATTTGAAAGAGGCTATTCTTGAAATTACTTCATGTTAAAGCAAAAAAAATATTTAAATGTGTAAGCTCAAAGGATAATGACATTTAAGAATAAAAAATTCTAGCATGGTTACTGGAATCACTAAATGTCCTTTTAATGAATGTTGCTGTTTTTATAACCAATAGTTTACACAACACATATTTGTTATATTAAAAATCAGTGTTATTGTAAAAGTATACTATGTGTTCATCTCTGCATTCAAAGTTATAATGAATGTTGGTATATATGTGATATTTTTATTTAAATAAGTTATACTGTGTGATGTAAAAAAATATTGTTGTTTGTGTCAGACAAAATATATGTAAATTTATTTGATGTAACTTTTTTAGTGAATGGCAAGAAGCTTGTCATTTATCACCCCCAGAAAAAGAGTGTTAATCCTAGGCCTAATATCAGCGTGTTATACTGACTGTTCTTGTTAACTAATTGAGAGATTATTTTATTTTAATTATTGGAATATTTAATTACCCAATTTTATTTTAATTGTTTTAATACTGGTATTTAATTACCACAAGTGCTTAGTAAAAATATTTTGAAGTTTTTTTTTTTTTTTACTAAATATAAGTATATCACTACCGACTTGGAACACAAAGTTTTTTGTTGGTAAAAATGTAAAAAAGTTCAAACTGGTTCAGGCTATAAGGTAAAACTTTTAATTTTTACCAACAAAAAACTTGTTCAGAGTCGGTAGTGATATACTAATATTTAGTTAATCAACGGACATGTCATGGGTAACAAAATCCAAGATTTTTTTTTAATTCACAACTAAATTGTGGAGAAACTTAATTGAGATAATCATTCAACTTTTTCATATGAAACATTAGCAGGTTAGTCAAGGAAGTGTTAAAAAAAGGGATTATAAATTATATTTTAATTATACATTATATAAAAATTATAATGGAAAAATAAACATTTCGTTTGCTGTCCTACAGTAAATAACATTACATTTACTTTAATTGGCAGAGACCGTTTGCTATTGCAGAGTGACTCTAATATTCCTTCTGTGTTACCAATAAGTCAAAATTGTTATCAACAAAATGAAAAAATTTAAATAACTGTTGTACATTTTATAAATTCTGTAGTGCTGGAAGCAGTTTTTTTAATTTTGTCATTAATTTCTATTGGAATCAACAAATCGATAACAATTCAGGTGGCAGCAGACTCATAAAAGTCTAATGTTAATTATCAAAATATTCTTTCATTCTTAAGATAAACTGCTTACTGTATTTTGATATTTATACATAGTAATTTTTTAAACTGGCAATATATGTGATACATTTCCATACTCAACTCTTTTAGGCTATTTACCTATAGAGCTGTTCAGAGAAAAACGTGAATACTGCGACTAAGTGTACATTATCAACCATTAGTCTGCTAGTCACTGTTGTGTGGGGTCCGCTCATAGCCGGAATGGTTTGTGATACTTCCGTGATTAGTCACGAGGGCTGCCAGTTAGTAACTTGTTTCTGATAAACTACATGTCTCCTACATGTAGGAGAAACAATTGCTTAATGTTACATTCAATAAGTGGTTGAAAACTCTTGTGTTTATATAATTTTAAAGCACCAGAACATTAAACAATGATTGTAACAGAAAATTAAAAAAAAAGAAATATCGCTGTATTCTTGTGTCTGTAAAACAACAACAGAGAACCAAAATCCTGACATTATTATTAACAAATATGACTAAGGAATATGGAAACTCTTTGCTAGGCTGTTTGAACAAAAACAGACTGATTTCCATCATTGTGTGTAGTGCCAAATGTGAAATATAAATATAAGCTATCATTCATTTTAGGATTCCAGGTAGTAAACAATTTGATTGTGATTGAAATCGTATTAGATAAAACTTCTGAGCTAATTAGCCATGGTATACAGTTGAAATGTTCCATAGCTGACGTTCAGGCAGCGTGCATGGACCTATCTTCAAAGCAGGGAACTTTGTGGAAATTAATTATAAGTACAATACTACTAACTCAGAACACTAATTCTTTTATTGCTAAAAATGTAAAATTTTTACCTCTTACCCTGAACCAGTTTCGCTTATTACAAGCTTCGTCAGAGGCTGCCACTAGGAGCGCTGTCCGTCTTGTTCTTGGTGACAGTGCCATCATTTGAAAGATCGATGTTGTGTGTGTGAGGTGTGATATGTTCAAATAGTACGTGAGACTTGAATTGTGTCTGTTCGTTTAGGATGTCGTTTTTATGTGTTTTTTGTGTGTTTGTATATTTCTAGTTGTTCAAGAGTGTCTAGTTTGCCCTTTTGTGTGTACGTGAGAATATCTATGTTCCTGTATATGTTTGTGTATGTGTGGTGTGCAAAACACCTCATTGAAGCAAACCACACATACACAAACATAAAAAGCAACATGGATATTCTACATGTACACACAAAAGGCCGAAAACTAGACACTCTTGAACAACTAGAAATATACAAACACACAAAAACGCATGAAAACGACATCCTAAATGAACAGATACAATTCAAATCACACGTACTATTTGAACACATCACACCGTACACACACAACATCGATCTTTCAAATGACGGTGCCATCACCAAGGACAAGTCGGGCAGCGCTCCTAGTGGCAGCCTCTGACGAAGCTTGTAATAAGCGAAAACTGGTTCAGGCTATTAAATGAAAATTTTTAAATTTTTATCGATAAAAAACTTAAGTGTTCCGAGTCAGTAGTATTGTACTTATAATAAGTTAATCAACGGACATGTCATGGACAACAAAATCCAAGAATTTGTAGAAATTGTTCGAATATGAGTAACAAGGTTGGGTCTCTTGTTACCAGTGTTATGACAACTTCTACTCAGTTCCTCGCTCTGAAGATGGCCGTTTCACATGCTGCCTAAATGTCAACTATGGAAAGATTCAATCATAGACTGCGACAGATTAGCCTGAAAGTTTCACGTGATGACCACATTAGCACAGACTGTGAAAGCCTGTGTAATTCAATTGACATCGTAACCATTATTACATTAACTTGACAAGTAGAATCGTTTCAGCTACTACTAGAAAGTTAAAACGTCTCTACTTGTGTAGGTAAATACATAATAGTGGTACTTAAACAGTAGAATCAAAACATGGCAACAACACCTAATTGAAATCACAGTTGAGTAGTTCTATAGGCAAAAGACCTTAGTCATACAGATATGTTTTTTATCCATAATCTAAGTAATACACATATAATGTAAAAACACAAACTCTCTTTTTATTGTTTATAACGAATTTGTAACTATTAAGTTGTTTTTAAATTATGTAATTAACTGTTAACAAGTCGTAATTAATAATAAAAACTATTTTCTTGGTTTTTGTATAGTTTGATTAACATCTGTTGCCCGACAGAAATTTCGTAATTTTATTTTTGTGGTGTTGTGAATGGTTTAATGTTTGGTGTATTTTATTTTGCTACATATTGTCTGTAGTGTGTATGAGATTATTGTGTACAGATGAAATGTTTTTTTTATGTACATAGAAATTCCTTAATGGATGCATTATGTAGGTATTTTTCTATTCATTAGTGTACATTATTTTCATTGATAAAGAGCTTAACAGAACTTGGCTACTTTGTTTTTTTTTTAGGTTGGCAAAATAATGAAGAATACGGTATTGATCACTCGCAGTCATACACTGTTGAAGAAATCTTAATAGAAAGTTCGTTTGAACCTGACAACGATATGCAGAACAAACTCAGTTCACGGCACGTTTGTGCGAAGTGTAATAAATCGTATCGACTGAAACATCACTTGCTGCGACACCAGAACTTTGAGTGTGGAAAAGAACCACAATTCCAGTGCCCATACTGTCCGAGAAGATGTAAACATAAGTACCACTTAAACACGCACATCGCCAATATACACAAAGTGTTACCTAAACTTACCGGTTTATGATAATTATAGAATATTCTCCTCCATAGTGATTCTTTATTTCCCCAGCTGACTGTGTATGAACTTTTCTATAATTAAGGGACACAATTTATTTATTATTTTCTATTTTGTTCACTCTTTAGATTATTTACCTTGTTTTTAAATCTACAGGTTAGAGTACCAAAAATTAGGGCAGCATAGAGTACACTAACTAAAACGAAGTACCTAAATTTTTGTGAGTGATATGTTTTGTTTACGCATTAAAAAGACTGTAACAAAACCATAATGAATAATTTTAATTGTTTACTAAGCATTTTATTTAAAACAGAGACAAACACTGAATGTTTATAAATATTTTTAAAATGGAAAATTAAAAAATAAATTTTATTTGTTTCATTGTTAGTGTTTTTTTAATTTCTAACAAATTATTCACTTGTATAGAAATAGTATTTTGTATATTATTTCTTTGTAAGTAACTCGATTTTTCTGCAGGTCTCCTATGTAATATCTTCAAATAAATACACTGCAAGTAGGTTTATTTTCACCTGACGCACGTTTCACAGAAATTATTCTGTATCTTCAGAGATTTGTTTGAATTGTAATTGAATGTTTGGATTTGTTTCAATTGGTTGTAAGCGAAACATTCAATTACAACAATTCAAACACACCTCTGAAGATACAGAATAATTTCTGTGAAATGTGCGTCAGGTGAAAATAAACCTACTTGCAGTATATTTATTTGAAGATATTATATATATATATATATATATATATATATATATATTCAATGATGGTCATGTGGTATTGGAAAATTAAAAAAAAAAAAGTCACTGATTGGTCAGCTGTAGGAGAATAACCATAATAGGAACTGATAAACAAGAAGAAGAAAATGTGATTTAACACATTCACTGGTGATGCCACGGATCCGTGATGGTATTCGCTCGACTCATTGTGGTGTATTAATACAGATTGAGTGTACAACTTGAGAGGTTTTGTTTTGTTAGTATGTATGAAACCATTACAACATTTTAATGAGTTTTTAGTTTTATGTTTCCACATGTTACAAAAAAAAAATGCATGAGCACCTAGGGTTCATAACATATAAAATCTTATCAGTGAATTTGTTAAGAGATAATTTGGGTGTCATTGTCGGCAGTAAATGTAGTTAAAATAAAATTATCAATTTCTTTGCGTTGTTACTTTGCGTTTGTCGGTTGTATTTATGATTTTTGAGAAATATGTATCAGCTTAAAAATCTTACATTCTGTAAATGTAATCCTCTGAGACTGAAGCTCTCGGAAGACGTATAGTGTGGATATCATACAAAGAGATGAAGGCTTGCCTAGAATTTATGAATGAAGACAGCGGTGATATTCGAGACCTGCAGCAGCTTACTACATCACAATAATAATAAATATACTCACACATTTCCACAGTTTTGGTGAAAATCTGAACACAGTTCTAAATACATAAAAGACTTTTTATTACCCACTGTCAAAAACCACTGACCTCCCTCAACTCCTATCATTGTTTCCTTCCTCCCCTGATCTGTTCATATCCAGTACAGCCTTTTTTGTGTTGGGGGAACTTGAAAAATGTGAAGAGTTACTATACAGAAACATAAAAGTATGTAAGTATTATTGAAGTCAGTCTTAACGAATACGTTAAAAATAATCACTTATTGCATTCATATAATGAATTGGGGTGCTACCAAATTCATCTTCTTCCCATTTCACTGTGTCAGGAACCACTGCTGCCAGTGCCATAACTACGGAGGGGATCAATTTTTCCCTCAGAGCTGTTATAAATTTCATCGAATTTCCACAATCACTTAATGTAGGACTATTTGTAAGCCAGTTGTGTGAGTTAAAATAAGGCGTATAATTGTAGACATATAAGGAATTACAATATTTCTAAAGCAATAAAATAAAACAAAAGTTTTTAAAAATATATAAACACTTGGTACGTTTCACAGTTTTTACTTATCTCTGACAGCTGTTTCAGCTTATTAAGCTATTGTCAAAGAGATCAGTGAACAAACTAAACTAAACAAAGGATGTTAGGGTGGTGAACATATGTTTAGGGCGTGTATCCAGACATGTGTGGGGTGTGATGATGGAGGGGGTTGGAGAAGCTAAGGGATACACATCGGGATACACGCCCTACCCTAAACTTATGTTCACCACCCTAACATCCTTTGTTTAGTTTAGTTTTTTCACTGTTCTCTTTGACAATAGCTTAATAAGCTGAAACAGCTGTCAGAGTTAAATAAAAACTGTGAAACGTACCGACTGTTTATATATTTTTTAAAACCTTTGCATTAATATGTTTCACCAAGTGCCCAACGAGTCATCAATTAATATCATAATAAAATAAAGTTAATTTTAAAAAGTGTGTCTTAATAATATTTTAATCACTGATTGGTAAATAACCAATTATTATTATTATTATTGGTCAATTATTGTTTTTGTAATCTATGTCTCGTTAGTTTACTCAAAAATGTGGAGACACAAAGAATTTATGAAATTATGTGGGAAGAATCGTTAATTTCTTATTTGCCCTGAGAAAAATAGGGAGACAAGCTTCAAGATAGTTTCATCCCCCATCTCTCCTAGTTATGCCACTGAATGCTGTATTTCATGTTACAATTTGTTCAGTACGAAGAATTCACTGCCACACTACAGTATTACTTAATTTACAAATAGAATAAATAACATTGATTCCAGTAAAAATAAAGTAAACGTTTCAATGATTTCATATGTTTTTTGTATGAAATTTGAGAATTTCCACTAACTAAAAGCATACACATACACATTATTCATTTGTGTTTGTAAAATTGTGTACGTTTGTTCTCATATCAATGGTTAAGAAAAGGTAGGTAACATGGTAGTCAGCAGTTGCTTTGCTAAGTGGGTGATTCTTTACAGATTTGCTAAATTTACTGACTTTCAATTCTTATTATTTTTTACATGTTTATAAATATAATTTAGTTTCTTATCCTTTCAGAAATAACGTTGGCACCAAACGTAATGTACACAAATCCTCCAGCTCTGTCAACTACTTATTCTTCTTCCACAAGTTCAATTGATAACACACCGGTTCGATTCCTGTGCATGACGTGTGGAAAATCGTACACATATAAGACAGACCTTCAGCGACATCAAAGGCTTGAGTGTGGAGTCGAACCAAAGTTCCACTGTAATTATTGTCCAAAGAGGTGTAAAAGGAAATACCAACTGTTGATGCACATGAGAAACAGACATTTTAAATTTGCATAATATATAATTTATTTATTGTAGTAATTGTATTAGGTCGATTATACATACTGGTTTTGAAATTTGAAAAGTGGATTTTAATATGTTTTGTGATTTTTATTTATGTCTTTAGAATTTTCAGAGTTCAAATCAATTCTTGTTTGGGAATTTAAAAAATATATTTTTATTGTTGTATACTTTGTTAAATGAGTTTTATTGTTATGAAAAATATACCAGAATCAAATTCTGTTATGTTGGTTGTTTAAATATTTGGAAGTTATGTGTACTCTTTTAATATGTGTGTGTCTGTTTTACACTAAATATTTTGGGACTTGTATATAAAAAACAAACATATTTCTTGTATGTAGTTTAGCACACTGTATGAAGGTTTGGTGATAACATACATATTTTTCTATGAACCACACTTTCACTGTCATTTTGGAAAGTTATTTTTGTTATTAATTCTGTTCATTTTAAGTAGGCATATTTGTGATAAGTGTATACTCAGTGATATATAATTTTTGTTTTGATTACAAAATTAACATCTATATTGAAATACACATTTGTCTTCTGACCAGAAGTCTGGGAAGATAGTGTTGCTCTTTCCAGTTTAATATTCTTCTGCTTAAATGAATTTAACAGTTTTTTCCTCATTCAGTATCATGTGAGTTTCAAACTTTTTTCCAGTTATCCAGCTGACATTATTTGTAGTATATGTTTCATTTTGGTTAAATGCCATTGCCTTTGTTTATCCTCATCCTGATTCCCTTTGTTCTTGCCCCATCCTGATTTTGCTTCTAAAGTAAGTACATTCCTTAGTATCTTGCAGTGTTTCTGCGTTCATTAATTTTTTGATTTTGAGGAAAGTAGGATGTTTGGTGTCAGAAGTGGACTTTCTTTAACAAGAGTAGATAAGGCTTGATGACATTGGTGCAGTGGGGCGTGTAAGCCATGAAGTAACACTGTACTGCAGGAATGGTTAGAATGAATGAGAGAAGTGAGAACATTCTGAATGAGTTATACACAAGATCAAACCGCTATGCAGAAGATCCTTGGGAAGACCGAGAAAAGCTGGCAGAAGGGATACATTGCTTAAACTATGTAACGGAGATGGTGATAATAATGGATTTCAACATCGCCATCTGCAATGAGGATTAAACCAAAAATGGTTTGTTCAAGTCCCAAGAAGATAGACTAGACCTGGTCACTCAATGCTTCTTCAAATGTCTCACACTTCTCCATTCTTTCGGCTTATAATTCCATATTTCTTTGGGGATGCAGCAGTTATCCATTCGGTTAAGATGTTCCAACCATTTTAGCCAATATTGCGCAATCCTATCGAGTATACTCATAACATTCAGTTCCTGCCATACATCTACATTTATTTTGCGACCTTAAAGAGTATATTCTGCCACAGACCTGAGAAATATTATGAATTTAATAATAATAATAACCATCATCATCATCATCACATTTCATTAAACAGCCAATATGTTTAATATTACTAGTGGTTCTGTTTTTGTTTTCAGTGTTGGTTTGAGAATATGTAAATGTGTGTGAGTAATTTATCTTTATTCCTTTTTATGTGTAATGTTATTGATATAAATCGACAATATGTGATTTAAATCAAGTAATTATATTACAGGTTTCATTGATCTGAGTACAAGTAAAAAAATGAAAACCATTTATAAGGTGAAAAATCATATCGAGGCGAAGTACAGACTCGAGTATTACTTTCTGTTATGACAGTCACATTATGACTGAGAATGAACCTTTTCCTAAAAGTCTGTAATCTTTAGATACTGTGTCCCCTTCTCTATATATAACAGGTATGAGGGCATTAAGCTAGACCTAAACCCTGTACACCATTTTTCCCTCAGCAGTGTCTTCATCTGTTCTGCATTTTTTTGTCCATTTCCTCTAATATTTCACATTAGTTTCCAGTCAATGATGTCAACATTCAACATTAGTTTCCATATGACAGCTCGTATCATATTTCTTGTCGAAAGGCCTCGTGTATTTCTTATTATATTTTATTCTGTGTCTCCGATCGTCGTATATTCCAAGGGTGATTAGCCAACATCTACTGTCAGTATTTTGAGTACTGAAAGACAAAAATCATGAAGAACAACTACTCCAGTAGCATCAAGGTTAGAAAAAAATATTATAAGAAATAATAACAGGTGCCATCTGGACTTACGAAAAGAGGAAGAGACATCGATCAAGAATGAAGGAGATGTGGGAGAGGAGGAAGAGAGAGAAGAAGAAGGGAGGAACCAGTTGAAACAATCGTAGTCCACAGTGGCCCACTGGAAAAAAAAACAAGAGATTAGTGAGAAAGGACCTTACTCAAGACAACTTGAAACAAAATTACCAGCACGCCACATCTGAATTCATTAAATGTGAGCCTCTGAAATAGTGTATGCACATTATTATGGTTACTTTCCATGTGGAGTTTCTTAGACTCTGTGTATAGTGAGTGGTTAAACAAACAATTTCAGTTTAAAACTTGGGCTTTGCTCAATGATATGTCTGTCTCTATAGTTTATGCTTTGCACTTGCTCCAAATCAATTGTCATTTTTGTTTATAAATTTGTTTGTAAGACCATTAGCAACCAACAAATCTGTGGTTGTGAAAAATTTAAAGAACTTTGTACTTTCTGGTCAATAGCTATTTAATATCTAGCAAAGATATTAAAATCATGATATAATGTTTCAATAAATTATTTACCTTAAATTATCCGCCGTGTGATTTCTTGTGCTTCGTCTATGACACGTTTCAGAGCTTATGCTCCATCATCAGATATTAAAAAGTTAAAACTATCACTCTTGCGAGATCGTTAAGAAGTTATAATGTCAAAATTTAACTTATATGATAAGTTTTAAGTTTTTAAATATTTTTTTTAAAATGACAAAATTTAAATGATAGTTTTAACTTTTTAATATCTGATGATGGAGCATAAGCTCTGAAACGCGTCATAGACGAAGCACAAGAAATCACACGGCGGATAATTTAAGGTAAATAATTTATTAATTCGTACAAGTGATTTGGTTACCATATTAAACATGAATATATATAATGTTTCGCTTTGTTTAAAAAGTCTTGTTGAAGGAGTCTTTGCAAGCATGTACAAAGGTACTGAATCACAAGCAATGTTTCTTGTCATACTGTTTAGTCTTTTCATACTGTTTTGTAGCAACAAGAAATATACGAGACAATTCTACAAATACAAACATTGTTAGTGATCAGATGACAATTAGTGAACTCATTGAAAATCTCTCTCCCCCCTCCCTCATTCTCTATGTCACTCAGCCTATAGGTTGGTTTGTGGCAGCCCTCTAGTTCACTGTAATTTCAGCTTACCCCTTCACCAGTATAATTAATTTAATTGACACCTTTAATTATTATATATTATCATGACACCACACCCTGGTCTGATCAAAGATCAAACCACAAAAATCAAAGAGTTCACCACTGTTGGTGACAAAGCGAATGTAACCACTGCAGACAAACTACCACCGATGGAACCAAAACAGTTGGCTGAAGAAACAAACCTGTGGGATGAAGAACTACTGTCTGGAAAACAAAAGGTCTAATTTTATCATGAAAGCAGTGACTGTCACAATACTGAACATAGGTTGGCATCACTGGGTAAGATTTGTTGGTTACACACTGTCCTTTGATGTATGTTTTACTTTCAATTGTTTATGTTTTAGTTTCTATCAGTAATTGTAATTTATTGTTATCATATAATTCAAATAAATGTCATAAATTATTTTCAAACATTTTTCACTTTTTAAAACTATAAATCGATGTCATTTGTTAAATGTTTCTTTTACAGGAACAGAAGAACAGATTCAAGCACTCGAGACTTTACACATGTTGTGCGAGATGTCATTTGAGGCTGCCACTGCTGCAGGTCAGCAGGTGACAGAAGAACGGGTTAAAAGTTTCACTTGCACCAATTGCGACAAGTCGTATTACGACAAACGGACACTGAAACGACACATTACGTTTCAGTGTGTCGGCATTGAGCCACAGTTTCAGTGTCCACACTGTCCAAAAAAGTGCAAATTGAAGTCTCATCTGCAGTCCCATATCTTAAATCGCCACTGAACCGATGACCAAATGATTTTGTTTTGAGATTTTACATAAGTGGACTTTTATTTACTGTGAAATTATATGAAAGTGAAAGTGAATTTTTTTACTTTGAAATTTTATAAAGTGAGTTTTGTTAGGTTTGAAGTATCTGAAGTGCAAAATTGAGTTTTAAAAATAAAGCAGGTGGTTTATTTTGGAAAAATGTAGATGAAAACAGAACATAAGAAAAATGTGTTTATGAATGTGTTCAATGTTTTTCTATTTACTACCTTAGTGCCTGTAGAATTTGATCATCACCTTCACAAATTTTGAATTTATGAGTTTGTAGCAGCTGTTGTTTTATTTATTTATTTTTTCTTTTAAAAACAGACATAGTTCCTAGATATGCTGTTCAAATATGACATGGGAAATCATGTAGAAAAACTGAAATGGATTGTTTTGGAGTCAAGCTGCAGTAGTTGAGAAGAGAAAGAGCAAAAAATGGGCAAAGAAAAAATATACGAATTTCACATTTGAGATGACATTAGAAATAAATAATTATTTTGTATAAATGTATGCAACAAATAGCAGAACACAGAATCCCATAAGTTTTGAATTGGCAACCCAGACATGAGACAAGGTGAGAGAAGGCATAGACCACATTATAAAGAGAACGACCTTAGGATGACCTATCAAGAATATAACAAGCAAGAAAGATGGAAATTTGTGATCGGAGAATGTAATATGAGGAATGTTTGAAAAGTTCTTGGTCTAATGCAGAGGTAGCACCTGGACTATCAAAAGGCTATGACTGGTCGCAAGTTTGAGCTGTCAGATGTTGTACCGTAACTTTTAAAATAACTGTATTTACTACTTTGATTGTTGTGATAGAAAAAATGTATGTTTGGGTCGGCTATGACATCCATATTTGAAATGAACTTTTTTTTAGCAAACAGTTTCTTCTGATTGAGGAACAGAGAAAGTCACTGAGGGCTAAAAATCTGGTAAATACAGTCTGTGTGGTAGTAATCCATAGGACAATTTGGCTTTATGGAGGTTCCTTATATATTGTGCAATATTCGATTTTTGTTTACATTTTTTAAGCACAAAAATGAAACAAGTAATAAGCTGTTTTAAAAAATGATGGTTCACCATCTGACAGGCCATCTTTGTGAACAATGATACAGTCATTGTGGTCAAGCCTTTGCCACAGTACTGTGGGCCTGACGTACTACAGCCCACATTAGGTTAACTCGAGTACATCCACTGAAGATGGCAGCCAGTGGTGCTGCTGAAATGTTTGGTTCTAATGAAAACCTTGGACCACAATCAAACAGCCAGGCAGATAGTTTAAGTTCAGCTGACACCGGCCGTGAAAGCCTTCGAACAAAAATAATTATAGTCATTTCATATTCCTGGTGCTACCTCTGCATCAGGCCAAGAACTTTACAAACTACCCTCGTCAACAAGATCTATGGTAATGTTTTCTGGCTGTTAAGATTATGGTAATCAGCTGCTAATTCCATTGTCCATCTTCTCTGCTGTTGATACTGTCACCCTATAGTTCTGGGTAAGGATCAATAGCAATACTGACAGAACTTAGCCAGTGTACATACCTCCATATTCACTACAAACGCCTAAAAGCTGCTTGTAAAGCAGTATCTAGACAGTCATTGAAGTTGTTCCAGTGTCTCTGGAACTGCATTAATAATATTGTAGAGTTTCAAAAGATTTTGTGATTGTCAGGAGTGTGGTAATTCAGGTACACCTATATGGGTATCACACACAAAGAACCTGTCAGGTTGCATCTACTATCATGAAGTGATGTACGAGGGTCATTTGAAAAGTTCGCAGAGCGACGTCTATAGATCAGTGGTAGAACTAAAATCTTTCGTGTGCTGCAAGATGTATATTTCGCTTGAACACCTGTTAATTTTCAGATATATCTGTCAGTTTATTCACTTTTTACCAGCTCTTTGAAATTTTCCTGTCATGCTTGTTTTTAAAATCCACGAAATCAAACATCGTGTTGTGATGAATTCCTCTGTTAAAAATGTTTTAGCACCTTCAGAAATAGCGGTAAGTCGAGTACACTCGAGTTTAAACGTGGCCGTACAAGCACTGAAGACTATCCCAGCAGAGGACGTCCAAAAAGTGCAACAAAAAATGGTATAAAGGTTTTGTAAAATATATAGAAACACTTGGTAAGTTTCACAAATTTTTTAATTAACTCTGACAGCTGTTTTGACTAACTAAGCCATTGTCAAAGAGGTGAATGAATGAAATTACTAAAGAACAGGATGTGAGTGGAGTGTAGGTGGTGAACATGTGTTTAGGGCGTATCTGGAACATCTGTGTTGCGATGGTGAGGGGGGTGCAAGAGACAAGGGAAGGTCAGGTGTCTTTAAAAACTAAATACAATCATGAATGCAAAATATAAAATTAACTAAACTAAATATAATCTGAATGTAAAATATAAAATTAACTGAACTAAATATAAACTGAATGCAAAATTTAAAATAATGATGAACATTCAAAATAATATAAAATAAACTAAACTAAATAACAGATTTTAATAAAGGAGATACACAAAATTCAGTCTGTTGATTGGTTAAATTTTTGTTCTTTTTATTGCTTTTTTAATTTCTAAAATTTCTAACAAATCCATTTGTTTACCTTTTTGTATGTTGTGGAGTAGTGTTGTTTTTTGTGTCTATGAAGTGATTGTGTTGTAAGCAATGATCTGCAAAACCTGTATTAGATGTATTGGTTAAAATCGCCTTCTTATGTTCAGAAATGCGATGTTTCAGAGCACGGCCACATTGTCCGATATAAATAACTTTGCATTCTGCACAGTTTATTTCATAAACTCCATTTTTCTCCAGTGGAGAAAACCTAACAGTGTATTAAAAAAGCAATACTTATGCATTATTTTGGATTAATTATTGATAATGGATTGGCAGTATTACGTATAACAAGTCTGTCTACTTGTTACAGCTCACTACTGTCTGTAGGCGAGCTGTGACACAAAGCTGTCTGACAGTCAAGTTGAGGCAGCTCGCTGGTTGATAAAGGAGAACATGTATGGGCCCTTTTTATTCTTTTGTTTATGGTTCTATTTTAGTGTTATAACATATTCTACAGAAAATCGTGATATTTTAAGTAAATTGTTTCAGGTGATTTATATCAGAGAAAGAATATCGTCAGCTATTAGATTAATTTGGTTATACATTAATGATCATATGGATTTAATAAAAATTATAATTATGAGACACTAACATTTTTAGTATTCAAATGTGCTAATTTTATGGTATTGATTGAAGACTTTGCAGTTGTACTCTGCAATTAATGATTAAAAGTATTTAAATTGTGTTACATTACCTTGTGCGGATGTCAACTGAAGCGTTAAAATAATTTTAAGTCTTGACGTTTATATGAAAATTAACCAAAATGTCGTCTAGTGTACTCGGCAGAGAATGATAGGTCAATGCAAATAAACAAGTACATATTTATAAATTCATATAAAACACTACTTTATTATATTTTCATCTAACATTCTTGTTAAGCTCCCCTTCACATAAAATACTCCTCTTTTCTCTACATTTTGTATTCTTACTCTCAACGCTATTACGGTCCATTATTGAACATTATTAAAACATTAGATGCCACTCAGATATGATAAACTTTAAAACATTGAATGCAACTCAGATATGATAACTTTAAAACGTTGAATGCAACCCAGATATGATCTACTTATATGATTACTTATAACTACTTATTATGATTAAATTATATCTACTGTCTAAGGCAACCCAGTTTTGCTCATTCACACACTCTCATAACTTTTCCCCTTTTAATGTAGCGCTTTTAACTTCTGTTATGATGATAAAACTTCTTTTAACAAAATAACGGTTATGATGAAAGAATGATTGACTCTTTAATTAAAAAAAAAAAACAAAAGAAAATTACTTTACAAGAATTTTATTCCATAGAGCCAGATCAGGGTAACAAAAAATTTCACTTAACAAATTACATTCCGTGTATAACAGATAAGATTAACAATAGGTTAAAAAACCATGGTCTTAACATGATATCAGTAAACAAACGTAATCTTTTTTCACTACTAGTCAATAATAAAGAAAAATCTAACACACTGGAGAAAAATGGAGTTTATGAAATACACTGTGCAGAATGCAAAGTTATTTATATCGGACAATGTGGCCGTGCTCTGAAACATCGCATTTCTGAACATAAGAAGGTGATTTTAACCAATACATCTAATACAGGTTTTGAAGATCATTGCTTACAACACAATCACTTCATAGACACAAAAAACATAACACTACTCCACAACATACAGAAAGGTAAAAAAATGGATTTGTTAAAAATTTTAGAAATTAAAAAAGCAATAAAAAAAGAACAAAAATTTAACCAATGAACAGACTGAATTTTATGTATCCCCTTTATTAAAATCTGTTATTTAGTTTAGTTTATTTTATATTATTTTGACTGTTCATCATTATTTTAAATTTTGCATTCAGTTTATATTTAGTTCAGTTAATTTATATTTCTTTTATGAATTTGCTAACTGCTATAATTTTTTTTTTTCTTTTTTATTGTTCGACTAAGCTTTTCGTCATTGCTGACATCTTCAGGTCAATGACGAAAAGCTTAGTCGAACAATAAAAAAAAAAAAAAAAAAAATTATAGCAGTTAGCAAATTCATAAAAGAAATAGTAAGGATGGCTGCTAATTTAAACAATACGAAGAGTTAATTTATATTTTACATTCAGATTATATTTAGTTTAGTTAATTTTATATTTTGCATTCATGATTATATTTAGTTTTTAAAGACACCTGACCTTCCCTTGTCTCTTGCACTTGCACCCCCCCCCCACCATCACAACACAGATGTTCCAGATACGCCCTAAACAGATGTTCACCACCTACACACTCCACTCACATCCTGTGTTTAATAATTTTCATTCATTCGCCTCTTTGACAATGGCTTAGTTAGTCAAAACAGCTATCAGAGTTAATTAAAAAATTTGTGAAACTTACCAAGTGTTTTTATATATTTTACAAAACCTTTGTAATTCAAAATAATTTCTGTGAAACATACGTCAGGTGGAAATAAACCTACTTGCAGTATATTTATTTGAAGATATTTTCTGGTCAACAATAAAGAACAATCGAACATACTCGAAAAAAATGGAATTTATCAAATACATTGTGCAGAATGTGATGCTATTTATATTGGAGTGTGCCCGTGATCGGAAACATCACATTTGTGAACACAAGTAAGCAGTCTTAAATAATACAGCAAATTCTGGTTTCACAGGTCATTGCTTAAAACACAACCACTTTTTAGATACAAAAAATATAATACTGCACAACAAAAGGGAAAAAATTGATTTATTGGAAATTATAGAAATTAGGAAAGCAATTAAAAATAACAAAAATGTAATAAATCAACAGACAGAAATCTTTGCATCTCCTTTGTTAAAAGCAGTCAGTGAGGTTATTTAATTTTGTAGTTTGCATTTCTGTTATCTTAGTTTTTTCAGTCTCCACCATACACACCCTACATACAAGTCCATATACACACCCTAAACACATGTTCACTCTCTAACACGTTCTTTGTATTTAGTGGTTCTTAGAAGTTCTTTGAGAATAGCCTAATCGGCTGAAACAATTGTCAGAGTTTAAGAATAAACTGTGAAACTGCAATCATTTGTGATTATTCTTGTTAAGTGCTAATTTTATCTTTTCTTAGTTTTTCATGGACGTTGGAATGTAGTCCATTGTTTTTCTGTGTTTTTGTTTTTCTTCTGCGAGACGTGTCTGATACGTCTATAGGTCTATAGTAGTTCATCTTCATTAGTTGTCTCAACCTGATCAGCATGAGTGAACCCAATAGGCTCAAAACAGTCCCTGAAGAAGTGTGTAGCAGAAATGTCTGTTTGAAGGTAAATGGGACACAGCCAATCATTTGGAAAATGGTATGAAGTATTTACACTATATCGAATCTGCTATGTCAGCATTTGTTCCAAATACTTTGACACACAGTTTAGGATGCTGTTAAGGAGTTTTGCAATATGCTGCCAGTATGAATGAGATACTCAAGACATGATTTCTAGTTTGTGCTTAAGAAATCACAAGATTTTAAACTTGGCTAAAGAAATTTGGTGGGTGACACTCTTGTCTTCTTTTTCCGTCTATGTTGACTCAGATTGTTATTGCTTCAATGCCGTCTGTTGAATGACAAACAAAAAAACTTGATATGTTACACCAATAGTAGCCTGTTATTTCAGACCACATTAACAAACATGTCCAGGTGAGTATCATAGCACTTAAGTATTCTAAACTTTATCAGTTGAACTTTAATGTACTAATCAGTCAAATTCATTTTCAGGAGTCTGTCAAGTCGGCGAACGTTTTGAAGTTTTTCCATTGTTTGGAGGAGATTTGCCTATGACCAACAGTAAGAGCTCTAATGTTAAAGGCAGTTTTCCGTGCCCAAACTGCGGCAAAACGTATAACTGGAAGAACAATCTGTGCCGTCACATTTCTGTCGAGTGCGGCAAAGAGCCGCGGCTGCAGTGTAAATATTGTACATACAAAACAAAACACAAGAGCAGCCTTGTCAGTCACATGTACAGCAGACATGGTGTGTTTCACCAGTCGGCAATGCAACAGTAAACGTTAAACCAAAGCCCCAGATACCCACGAATTTTACGGTCTCTTCCAAATTTTATAGATAACTTTGTTAAAATGACGAATAGTTCAGTCTCATTGGCGCATTCGTGTGGTTCTTATCTTGATTTATTTTCAACTGTAAAACATAACATTATGTTTTTTTTAACATAATATTTGTCTGTTAAGCTCATGTACTTTTTTTATTAAGAGGTAATTAATAATTTTAAGAGTTTTCACAAATGAACTGAGAAATACTTTCGTGTTAAATTGGGATTTATATACCACTGGATATAATTTGCTGGCAATGTTATTTGTTTACAAAAATACATTCATGCTTTTTCTTTCTATGATATAACATGACTAAACATTCATATTTCTGTTAAGAACTGTAATTTATTTCGAGACACCAGAACATGCCTGACAGCGTGGAACATTTATACTTTCAATATCCTTATTTTGATGATATTCATTCAATACTACAGGGTATATTTCAAGAGATTTAATTGGTTATGAAAGTTGCTGTACTGCAGAAAAATATCTGAAAAACATCCTGTTGAAAGCAAAGGAATGGGCTGGTTAAATATTATGGTATAGGGAACTGGAGAAACATGCTTTCAAGGGAAATCGCTGGAAAATACTGCGGAGGCACTGCTTGGAAGGGAACAGACAAGCGTTAATTTACACATATACCGCACACACACACACACACACGAACAATAATTCTTGGGTTTTCACTGGTGAAATTTTTTGTGAAACTGGCGAAAAAAATCTTTGAAACTTTTCCCTCAACGTTTCAGCAGAAAAAACATCTTATGTACACCACTATATCTATTATAATTATATACCACTATATTTTTTAGTGGCAACTATACTATATTAGCGGCAGCATAATTTTTGTTCATGATCACAACCACTAACACACATTTATTAATTATAAATATATCACTACTGACTCAGAACACTAATTTTTTATTGGTAAAAATGTAAAACTTTGTACATACATTTTTACCAATACAAAATTAGTGTTCCCAGTCAGTAGTGATATATTTATAATTAGTTAATCAACAGACACATCATGGACAATAAAATCCAGAAACAAATTTATTGTTTAAGATCCACATATACATCGTCTTCAGGCTAATTCTTCCTGGATACCGTCATTTGTTTCGAGGACTTCAGCCTGAAAATCGTAGAGCTGTCTGTGAAACGTTGCAGTAATCCCTTTGCCAAAAAAAACAATTAAACGTACCTCAGGCATGTACCTAACACCAGGATATATGTGTGTGTGTGTGTGTGTCATGTTCACACTCATATGTTCATTTTTGTTAATTTAGTATGATGTAATAATTATTGTACAATATTCATTTATCATGTCTTTCGTGATGCTCACTTTTATTTATTTATGTAAATGCTATTTGTTACCATATAATATCAGTTTCACCTTCCTACACTGATTAGAAAGTGTTTCTTTTGGGTTTTTAATATATATTACTTATTTATCATTATATATTCTGTTTACTGGCACTACAGTTATAAGACTGTATCTGTTGTGCCGTTATATCTGAACTGCAGTTGTTGTTTTTAGCAGTAATGATAAGAGAAGTACTATGATTGCAGTTCCCACCATTGTTCTGTACTGAAATGAAAATTATTTGATTGTTTATAAACTCAGTTTCTTGCACGAAGGCTTACACGGCCGGTGTCATTTTGATTAAAATTAACTCCCAGGCTGTTTGGCCGTGGTCCAAAGTTTCTCACAAAACCAGACATTTCAGCAGTACCACTGGCTGCCATCTTCAGTGAAAATGAGTCAGCGCTAACTTGGGACATAGTACGTTAGGACCACGTTAGCAGTGACTCGTTTTTACTGAAGATGGCAGCCAGTGGTATTGCTGAAACGTCTGGTTTTGTGAGATACTTTGGACCACAGGCAAACAGCCCAGGAGTGAATTTTCATCAGTTTCTTGCATTTATTCATTTGTTTGTTTATTATTTATTCAGAACAAGTTGTTAAAATTCAAATATTGTCTAACAGCAACAGTACTTCTTTGTTGACAAACAAAAAAATGTTTGTGTAATATTGTTATGATGTGTAATGTTGAACAGCTGTTTTACTTTATGGTTTGTATTTGCTTAATTGTTTATTAACATACCATTCTATTGCACGAACGATGGCAGTTCTCAGTTTTAACTTGACTGTTTGGAGTTTGTCTGTCTGCCTAGGGTATGCTCATGATAACTGTTGGACCCAATTACCCAATTTTCATAAAACTTTGCATGTGTGTCCACCACATTTTTACCCTACAGAACCCTACTATTTTTTAGATTGATTCCTTAAAAAATAGGGGTAAGGAGGCAGAAATGTTAGGGTGACAAAATTTTGAGAAAATCGCGAAATTAATCCCATATCAAATTAATGGGAATTTTAAACAAAGGTGGATTTAGTGTTCAGTTTAGGAAATTTCAAAAATTTGTGATGCAAGGGGCCAAAAAGTGGGTGCAAATTTTGATATAATCACAAAAATTCGTGTAGCATATCAAATTAAAAGAAATTTTAACTAACATCCGAATGTACTAAATCTAAACCTCTAAATTCACTCCATGTAATCAGCACAAAACTATTCCTATAATTCATGTCATTTCATTTCAGTAACTGTATTAATCATAAACAGTATTTTTGGCTACTTTAAATTATAAACACTGCTTATCTGGAAATGTTACCACTGATAAATTCTAATAAATTTATCATAATAAATGTAACAGCCAGTTCACATTACACTTAACAAAAAACATACAGAAAATTTTAAATGTGCTGACGTTAAGACGATGGATGTTCTACATTAGCAAACTAATCAAGTGAATGCTTATACATTTAGAATCTATTATGAATAAAATTGTAAAAAAAAAACTGAAAATCTAGTACTGTATTGTTCACTATTGAGCTGATAAATATTTGAAGGTGATATTGTATCAACATTTGACCATAAATTTATGAAGTTACATAAAATTGTGTATCAATAAAGTACAGCGAACGAAGGACCAAGTGACAGTATAGACCTAATGGAATCTGAGAAGTAATAATAATCATGTTCAGTATATATATTTTTTGTAACAAATTTACAATTACTAAATGTAACATAGGCTTGCCATATATTTTCTAAACATTGAGTTTAGATGTTTTTTGTTTTGGAAAGTATGCATATTTATATAATCAATGTTGTTTTTGAAATAAAGGTGCTTAATAAATATTTATTTGTATATTGTTTTATTTGGTGACGTGTGTGTGTGTGTGTGTGTGTGTGTGTGTGTGTGTGTGTGTGTGTGTGTGTGTGTGTGTGTGTGTGTGTGTGTGTGTGTGTGTGTGTGTGTGTGTGTGTGTGTGTGTGTGTGTGTGTGTGTGTGTGTGTGTGTGTGTGTGTGTGTGTGTGCTTCAGCCTCTAAATACTATTGTTTCCTGTGTATTCCTGACCTTCACAGTGGAACATAACTTGATGAATGCTAAAGAAAGACGAAGATTGAGCATTGCTGTGGCACTATAATTTGAGCAGAACACCACAAAATCTTCTTCTCTTCAGGGATTAGGTTATATAAACCTATTCTGGCACCCATCTCATGTTCGGACGACCCACGTCTCCTCCGAGGCTGCTATGAATACTACAAGTATTTCAAAGTTATACGTAAACAGGTTACTGGCCTGTTACACTACCCTCTACCAGGAGGACCAGAGACTCTTCTGGCAGGGTTATCATACCTTAGCCAAAAGGCGCTTGTTTTGGGGCACAGGAGATTTTCGCTCTCACCCTTCTCTTTCTGAGATTGGATTTGTTTTGCTCTGAAAGTTACTTAGTATTTCCAGTGGTCACCTATCGGCATCAGTGAGCACTCTCAGATCCTAAGCCACCCAAAATTAAGAAATTAGAATTGAAAAAGGAAGACACCTTAGCCCTTGATTATTCTAATAGCGTCGGGGTCAGAAAAGAACAAGAGCCAGTCAAGAGAGACTAGACAGAAAAGACTAAAGGAAGGGATCTCACCCAAGACACCACAAAAATATGGTGGGAATTTATAAAACAATGGTGCAATTTGTATGGATCTGAAATTTGGCAACACTCAGAAGGGCAGAAAAATAAGCTAAAGGTAGTGGAAATAGATTTTGTAAGAAATCTATTTCTTACAAAGAGGTTTCTCACCCTCACTGGGAGAGGGTGAGAAACAAATGGATCAGAAAAATTCTGATTACAGAACAGAACATTATTTGTTTATTTATTATCCATAACCGTAGTGCCACACAACAATATAACACACAGCATGTTACATTACTTGCATTCAATAGCACTCAATACATATTAATTTGAACAATACCTCATGTATACAAATTGTAATACAACAAGGGTATGCAAGGTGTGAAGTGCTGTGGCTGACTCTAGTAGAAGCCGGGAACAATAAACGTGGCAACACTGGAACCAGTTGATATTCTGAGGCCAGCTAGACGATCTCTTAATTTATGTATTTAAATAATCAGATCGCGTCATTTTTAATTGCCGGTTAACAGCAGTTTTATAATTCTTCATTTTTTGGAAAGTAAAAGTTTATTATGTAAAATACTGTTATATTATTTAATAAATATAATAATTAACTCATTCATATTGTTACGACGGTCTACTTGATAGGTCAATCTAATCAATCTGTCGATACTTGCTTCAAACTCTTGAAGACTCTCCCTGAAACGTCGTCTTGTTCTGAACTGGGTGGAGTACACATCTCGCAAATGTTTATCACCATACCGTAATTCTAGAGCTTTTATCAATTCGGCATAGGTATTTTGGCTGGCAGGTGGCACTTTCTGTAGTAATTATGCCGCAAGGTCCTTTTAATGCAAGAACGAGTGAAACGGCCTTGTCTTTCTCTGTCCAATTATTTGTGCATGCAGCAGCTTCAAATTGGCGGAGGTACATTGCCCAGTGACTGCTTCCGTCAAAGGTTGGAGCTTTGACATGAACTGTCTCTACTGCAGGCAAAGTTACTTTCTCTATTGACTTATTTTCTGTGTCTTTTTCTGTCTTTATCATTGGTACAGTCTGTTCACAAAGTTGTTTTGGTTGTAACTTCAGGCACTGCTCGACTTCATTTTTAATCTGCTCTTTTATATTTGTAATAGAGTCTTCTATTTTTGTTGACATAGCTTTTTCCATACTCATGACTGATTTTTCTACTTCAGCTATTTTATTAGACATCGATTCTTCAACACTCGAGACAGATTTTTCTACTTCAGCTATTTTTAATGTCATTGATTCGTGTACCTCTGATATTTTAGTAACTTGTTTATTAAGCTCACCTCGTAGGTGACCCAATTCTGCGGTACTATGTTCTTGAATCTGTTTCTGCTCCTGTATTAATGCTTTGATGTCTTCTGTTTCACACTTCCGTTCCTCTGCCTCCTGTCATCGTCGTTCCTCTGTCTCTTCTCTTTCCTGCTTGCGTTTTTCATCCTGTCATTTTTCTGCTTCTTTCGTTTCCTATCTGCGTCTTTCCTCTGCTTCCAGCAGTAGGGTTTTCTGTCTCTCTTCCGCTTTCTCTGCATCCTGTCATAGTCGTTCCTCTGTCTGCAACAACAGCGCCTGGAAATTTTCCATCATCTGACTGGCATCCATTGTTTTCGGATTAATTATGAATTACACTCGTCTTGTACAAAGTGTCCACTGTTAACCGTTCTATCTCACTTCTGACACCACTGTTACTACGGTCTACTTGATCGTCGTAGGTACAGTGGAAACAAAATACGTACAAGACACCAATTAAGTCACTAATCACCAGCTTTAATTTTCACAGTTAACAGTTCGTAATTAACAACACAGTCTCTTATAACTAATCAAATAAAAATTGTTCACACGCAAATAAATGTCAACTAATATTAAAACACAATTGTATTACAATATACTGTCCGATTATAAAACACAACACTTAACTAATAACCACTTGAACGCGCACAGTGATATCGCCCGAAAATAACTCGAACCGCACAGTAAATATATCGCAGTTATACTCAGAACTAAGGCCGCTGCCGCCAAGTATTTATACAACGCTCACAGACCAGAACGTTCCTAATTGCGTCTTAGCGCCGTGTGAACTACGTAATTAACTGCGGCCTTGACACAGTCCACGCGGCTGGCGACTTCGAGAAAACTCTCGCGGATGCGTTGACAGTCATGTATGCCACATACATTAGAGCGAGATTCTTCTGGCACATTCGACAAACACGTAGACTGTTCTGTAATGTCATAACATTATGATACAAATTCAATAATTCAAACAACATTAATTCATTCGGCCTAACACTAATTCACTAATTTCTTCAACTTAAACGTATAGTACTAAGTGCGCACATACCTGTAATTTAGATTTAGCTATTAATATGCATACTCATGATTTTGGTAATGCTATAAAATTAAATCAAAATATAACATGTTCACTTCAGCTATTTTTATTACACTATGCTTATAGGCCTCAGACGCAATGTTGCCACGTTTAATGTTCCGGCCTTCTACTAGAGCCAGCCATGGCACTGCACATGGGGAGCACAATCACATCATCATCGACATTTAGAAATCATATACTTTATCCACCCACACTCAACTTTTTAATGTATTCCAAAGCCTCCAATTGTGTCCATATTACATATTTCTCATACAATACATAAACTTGTATGAACTTCATCGAACGTACCAGAAGAAGATCCCAACTCCCTAGAAGATTCAGTGGATCCAGAAAATAACTCAAAATAGAGTTTTGTTTCATAAATTGCAACATAAGATCTAATCCTCTCTGAAGAGCACATTTGAAAAATTAAAAAATTTGATAGCGTATTTTGATTTTTCAGTAGTAATTTTTGTTAATTCATGCTTCCAGTATCCAAGCCACTTATACATATATGAATAGAATAAAATTTACTTCTTTTGTCTGTCTAGTGGGTTTTCCTTTTTTACATTTCACTACGCGTTTCTGAACATATGTGCCAACTTCAGGTGTAATCCCTCAGTAAAGTTCGTCAGATAAAACAAATTACTTATAATTTACACGCATGTCATAAATAAATATAAAATATATGAACACGGAACACACGCGGTGTTGTTGGTGCGCACCACGGTAACACTATAATCGACTATTATGCTTACGTTGTTATTGACCGTGCACTATGGACCTTATCTTGTAATCTTATCGCTGTGTCGTATAGAGAATTGGACTGAAAGTTCAACTGTTCGTTCAGTAGGACTTCTTTGGTGTTTTTGTTTTTAAAGGCCTTATATATTTCGAACTCCTCGACAGCACTCATATTTCTGCCTTTTTTGTTATCATATTAGTAATTTTTTGTTACCCGAAAGACAAATTAGTTGTACATTGTAGAGATGTAAACTTAAACAATTCTCGAGATGGACCAGATAGTAATGATTCTTGTTGGTTTAAAGAACTGAATCCTTTAAATCCAAATTTTTTACAAAATCTGCTCGATGAGGTGTAGAGCATTTTTCAGTATGTTCTTCAAAATACTTGTTCTAAACATTACCAAATATGGCAGTAACATTAAGAGTATTACTTACATTAACATGTAAGTATGCTGTTACTTACTTACACTAACATGTATTACATTACATTACATCAAATGAAGCTGGCAAAAGACTATTCTGAAAATTAAAACTAATAAAATGTTATGTAAGATCGACCTTGCCTTAGAGACAGTGAGATAACAGGAAGGCAGGGGGCGGCAAATTCAAGATTGCATGCAGGTGAACAAATGGCTAGCAGCTGCATTACATTAAATTTCAAACCTTTACAAACTTCTTCTCATCTTTTTTATCTCTCACTAACCGTTTTTCTCCCCATAGTATCCCTTTCTTTTCTGAAATTTCAGCAATATCTTGAGATTGTGTTAGTCTAGGTCTTCCAGGTTTTTGTTCACAATTGTTTCTTCTCAAATTCTTTTCACATGTCTTAACTCTTCTGTACACTGCAAGTGGCCCAACAAACTCGATTGTCTTTCCTCTATGAAATCCAAGGCTACGTTGTATCTCTAATTCTCTTTGTATGTCAGTACTTCACATTCGGTCCTTTTTAATTATCAACCAGACTCGTCACGTATATGTCATTTCTGCAGCCTATATCTTACTTTTCTGTCTCAGACCCAATATCTGTGTCTCACAGCCAAACATCAGAATAGGTCTATATATTCCCTTAATAATAAACAAGAATATATTTTTTTATTTTGTAAATTACATATGTTTCGATAGTGATATTAGTAGTATAACTATCATCATCAGATATAATTAAAAATTCAAAATGTTTATATCAATTGTTCAAAACAGCTGTTTTATATGTAGACTAAATTTAATGTTTTTATATGTGTATACAAAATATGTTCAATCACTTTCTGCTACAGTTCGTTTCTTGATATATATAAAATATTTAAAATTTATATTTATTTTACCTCAAGATGTTATTTTTCCTCTATTTTGGAACATGTTTCGAGAACTCCTATGTTCTCATCCTCAGCCTTCGTGATCTTCACAATCTCATCCTCACAAGATCAGGGAAAAATAACATCTTGAGGTAAAATAAATATAAATTTTAAATATAAAATATGTTATTTACTTTCTTTATCACTTCCCCAAACGTTTCGAGGTGATGTTCCTCTTCCTCAGCGGGAGTAAATACTGAATGTCATTGTACAGAATAACGGTTATGGACTATAGGTGTGTGTGGTGGGGGTGATGGTGGGAGGGTATTGGCGCTGAGGTTTAAATTGTGTGTTTGGATCAGTGTATCGAATAGTGTATGGGATCTATAATGTAATTGTTCATTTAATATGTTGTTTGGTTGTAGTGTGTGATATCTGTATATTTCAAATTGTTCAGCTGTGTTTAGTTTTCTACTTTTAGGTAAGTAGTGTAATATTTCCATGTTGTGTTCTATGTTTGTGTAACTGTGGTTTTCGTTTTGTAAATGTGTGGCAAATGTGGAATGTATGTAGTTTGTGGTGAGGGCTTTTATATATAATAATATTCAATATTTTATAAAGTGAACGAAGAGGATGAATCAACAAGATAATTATAAAATATGTTATATAATTAATTGTAAAATATAATGTAAATATTTATTATTTTATTAAATTAGTAATTTTGAAAATATTATCATTTTTTGTATTAATCTGAATTTGTTCTGGTATTAATTAATTTATTACGTGTTTTATGTTTAAATTTTCCCATAAGGTCATTTTTGGACCTCTTGAAATGTGTTTTAATAAACTAATATTATTTAAATTTGGAAATGTGTGTTTGTTTTTTATTGAGTGTGTAGCTAATTTGATTTATATCTACACTGCACAATCTTTTGAACTGTGAACATGGAAAACAATCTTTCAAACTGAAAATCTCTCAAGGACAATAATATAATGTTGGAAAACACTCTTTCAAACTGTGAACGTCTCTTGAGGACAATACTATGATGTTGGAAAAGCAATAGTAGTTTAAAATAGTTTCTTAAGCCTGTTCAGTGCTGCCACCTATGGTGAAAATTGTGAAGTACATGTATTTAAACAATTACTGTCCAGTTCTGCTATCTACAGTGAAAGTTGTGAACTACATATTTACACAGTACTGTCGTGTGCTGCTATCTACAGTGAAAGTCATGAACTTTTATTTATAAATTTGGGCATATATGAATATTGCCTTCAACATCTTCATTTTTGTTTTCTTGAAAGTTCACTCTTAGTTATGACATTCTTATTCCTAGTGTAGTGTATTTACTAGTGCTGTCGCACGATCAAAATATTTAATCGGTTAATCAAGAAGGTTTAATCGAGTTTGGGTACTAAAAAATTATCATACTAATGGCTTACAAATTTAATTTTAATAGATGCATCTATTGTTCCTTTTTTTTTAAGTAACTTATAAAATCAGTATATTAGCATGGATTACATTCAAATAATAATAATATTATAATTATAATATGTATGAACAGATTTAATAATATGAACTGTTATCAGGAGACTAAATACAAATATTCACAATTTCAAAGTGGACTCATCCATCCATAAATTCTTAAATTGGTTTCTGCACATATGCCCTTAACTTTCAATTTTACTATACTATAGGTCGCCCATTGTTAGGATGAGAGTACAGGCTCTTGTGGGACTCTTATTTTTAGCATACTCACCCCCTCTCAGACAATTAGTAGTAGGCACCTGACTCAGCCTTCTATTGTATATCTTATCATACACGGACTAAATCTGACATGCAGCTACCTGGCTTTTGAAAACCACTGCAACTACACCACCCTTTCTCTTTCAGTGTTTTCTGGGAACTTCCAGCAGTACTAAATGATTTAAAATAACGGGACTCTCGTTCAAGAGACAAGACATAACTCAGGTATTTGGTGGACAAGCTTCAACTTCTCATAAAAGAAAATTTCAACAACCGATTAATTTTAATCGACTCTATTATTCGATTAAGTAGTTTTGATTGATTAATCGAAGTTCAAATTTTAATCGGTTAATCGGTTCGATTAACTGATTAAATCCGCAACACTAGTATTTACATTGTTTTTTCAGTATTCTTTTATCACCATATCTTGCAATTCTTGTTCATTTATTGCAACATCTAGTGATTGGAATGTTGTCACTTGTTCAATCATAGTTACTTCACTGTTTATTTTTATCTTTTTTTTTATTCCTGTTTACCATCACTTGGGTTTTACTTGTACATTCAAGTTCTCTTGCAGTTCTCTTTTGCTTCCAAGAAATTAACTCTTCAAATTCCAGTGGTCAACTGTTTAATTTATTACTTCTACCCAAGCATGTTCTCAGCATCTCATCCATGAATATTATGAATAAAGACGGGTTTCAACTGATTTTAGTCCTTCCTTCATTGTAAATGACTCTGATTTTTTATTGTTCCTTATTAGACAGTTAATATTGTACCTATTTTTTTTTATCAGCTTTGTACTTACATTTCTTTCCTTTAAAAAATTCCATAATTTTTCTCTATGCACACTGTTTAGTGTGTGTGATGGGTATCCCTACCTGTCGTTAGTGTGTGACAAATATTGTGGTTTATTTGACTAAAAGACTTTAGATTCTGTCAAATTGACAGTTAAAAATCTATAGTATATACTTCTTGATACATTGTTGTTGCCCTTAGTTATGAATTCTGTTTTATTTTCTCACAGATTATGATGATGCTCAGCACTACAGCACTTGTAGAATCTGGGTCTCCAACACTATTCACTTCCACTCGTCTCTGTTCTGCACCAGTGCAGGTCTCCTTCCACACCTTCAGGGTCTCCCTCTTCCACTTCTCCCATCTGAATCCCCATTTAATACTTCCTGCACAGCTCTACTGTCCGTCAACTGCTATACAAGACCTGCCCACCTCATTTGATCTCATTAACAATATCTGCCTCGCCGAAAATTCTCACTGGCTCTTCATTAGTATGTATTCTCCATCTGTCTCCATCCTGCCTGGCACCATAAATCCTTCACAGTATCTTTTTATCCCATCACTTAAGCTAACTCTCTTTCTTAGCTGTCAACATCCATGCCTGACTTCCGTATATATTACAGTGAGTCTTAAGATGGTCTTATAGATCTCAATTTTTAGCTTTCTATTTATATTTCTTGATCTCAGGACACTGCCCAAAAGATAAGTGTTTTATTTTTTGGTGAGAGAGATATGACAAAATTGCTTATAACATCATTATTATTTCCTGTCTCTCAGTTTCTTTTATAACAGGACATTTATTCTCTGAGTGTACAAATGTAATCCATGTACATACATACATGTAACATGGATTCACTACAACTCTCTACATGGACATCACCTCTGTGTGCCCAGCTGTTCTGTCTTTTCAGTTATCCAGTTTAAGTTTGTGGCAACCATAGCGTCATCCATCTCATCATTCCAACTATATTTGGGTCTGCTATCCCTTCTGTTGGTAGTGGAGTCATTGTAAGTTTTGCTTTGTCCATCTCGTAACAGTAATTAAATTACCATGACCAAACCATTCTGGCTGCCTGCCACGGTTCCGTTTCCTAAATTTTGTCCTTTCCTGCCTCCATCTGTCATTTTTTATCTCAGCACTTCTTCTTTGCTCTAGTCAGAAGATTCTTAGACTTCTCTGCCAGAAATCTTATCATACTCTGATTTACTTTATCGACGCTCCAGAGCATATGATTATCTGTTCAAAATTTAACTAAGCCCATGTTTTGCTTTCAACTAAGCCCATACAAACATTATAGTGCATGCTTATATTGTGATGCATTAGTTAAAGTATGAAATTTCAGTCAATTTATCCATATTAAAATATAAATAATTGAAGTTAGAATGAAAAATGCAGTTACAAAGCTTACATGTATCCTGGCAGTGAGTAAATGATAATAAACTACATAGTATTGAAAATCATTTTTGTGGCTGCAGGGACAGTTGAAATGGAATTATACTACATAATTATATTTGGTTTGCTCTAAAGCAAAGCCGTGTTAAATTCTCTACAAAATTTATACTTTTTATGTTCATAAATAACTTACGTGGTTTTCAAATAAAGAAGTCACAACTTTGAAGGACGCCATTGCCAAACATGGTATAAGCTTGCAAGATTATTTATAATGTTCCATTAGTGTTAATTTGTTATTTATTGTTGTTAAACTAAATACATTAACTTATTTTTGTATTTGCTTTAAACATTCAATTACCATTGCACAAGACACAAATGCTTGAAAGTAGGTCTGCAAATGCTTTGATATGCATACATGGATTCATGATGGATTTTAAATTAAACATCAATTAATAAGTTGGTATTGAGAATCGAGTAAATAATAATACTTTGTACTGGTTTACAACTAAGTCACTGCTTAGCTTGAAACTTCTTCTGATATACTACGAGGGTATTCAGAAAATAAGTTCTTTTTTTAAATATTGGTGCCGTATTGATGCTGTTGCGCATGCGTGGCCAGTTTGTTGATTCATTGGCAAGCTAACAACACTATTTGTAAACAACTGTGCACTGAGTAAGCTTCATTGGACATGTTTACGATGTCGAAGAAATTGGAGACGCCCGCTGCATGTGAAAGTAGGTATGTGATTCGGTTCTTGAATGCGAAACGCATTAAAACAATTGAAATTCACCATCAGTTTTTTATATTTATGGAGAAGAAACACTGAGCGATTCAATCGTACAACTTTTTTTGCTTTGTCCGACGTAGAGTAAGAGTAAGCGACGTAGGAAGCTTACCCGGGGAATTGTGGCACTGCACACACTGCTGCTGCAACATAACATCTCCTCACAAAGTTTGGCTGGCAACAATTTGATCATCCGCCTTTCAAACCAGAACTCACACCAAGCAAATATCACCTTTTCAAGCATAAGAAGTCTCATTGGTGACCAACGATGTCAGACAAGCTGTTAATACATGGTTAAAATTACAGGCGGGAAATTTCTATGACATAGGTATACAACGCATGGTTCCCTCGCTATAAAACGTGTTTCAATAATGACGGAAACTATGTAGAAAAGTAGTTTATGGTGTGTACTTCAAATAGTAATACAAATATTTTGTAAATATATTCTTAGTTTCCTTTTATGCGCCACCGGAACTTACTTTCTGAATAGCCCTTATATTTACCCTTTAAATATAAGGTATATTGTTGCATTCAGACGTTTACACACTATAACTTACATCTTTTGAGTGAATTCATGTTATTTCCTATATGCTTCTCTTGTACAGTATCACTCATTACTTGTACAGTCTTCATCTAGCATCACTTTAACCAAACTGTTGTGTATTACCAGTCCAACCTCACAGTGATAGTTATGTTTACAAACTATCATTCAGAATGCTGGAGTAACAGTGTTTGCAGAAAGTCTGCATAATTCCATTTCTCCTGTTATCTGACCCTAAGGTCATGTGAATGGTTCCTGGTTCCTGTGCTTTGTGTAGTCATTACGACATGGCCCAATATAGACCAAACTCTGAGGACGAAAACACCTCTGTCTGCCCTTTTAAGAGCCACAACACAAGCATGTGAGAAACCACATGGAATCGTCAAAGAGACATTGAACCTGTGACAGCATAAACAGTAACACCATTATTGTTTGTGCACACCAGCAACTGTACTAATACTTGTTCTGACTGTGTATGACATTCTGCGTGTGAGGTACAAATACTAAAAATAAGTATAAGACTTTACTCCACTACCACATAGCTGTTTATGTTGACCGTATCATGACTACTAGAAAGTTCTAGATTGATTTTTGTGCATTTTAAGAAATACAAATTTTATGGTGCATCGGCCAGCATTTCACTTCTCTCAAAATCACTCAACCGGGAAAATGGCTTTTCCAACACGGTTCGATACTGCAAAATCACTTTTACTTTCTTCTGCTAAATCCATTTTATCCTCGTGGTAGAGATCACAAAAATACGCACCAAGAACAGTAATAAGACACACGCATAAGGAGCACGAGAAAGTAAAGACCGCGTAAAACTAACACAAACCACATTAAATGGTGCCAAGAGGCTAAATCACTCGTTGCCTCCGCGGCACGGTTACAGATGCACTAGTGTCCCCCCACTACCTGCCGGGCACAGTTCTCACGTAGTTGTACGAGTACTACAGCAGCAACTCAGATCCTTGTCTCTGTCTGCTGTAATTCTGTGCTATTACTGACAAAGTGTGAATAAAACGTTTTGCGTAAGTAATCAGATAATTTAAAATATCACGTTGTGATTACAGATTGATTACAGGTTCAGTTACAATAAAAATCAGAGCCTGTTACTAGTTGTTTATTCTTTAATAATTTTCTAAATTTTACTGGGGAGGTTTTAGCCTCCCCTGATGAGCTGCTGCTGCCCCTCACGTGTATTCACAGTCCATAGTATCCAGTCTATAGTGATTATTGTAATTTTCATGTTGTTTTTATAAAGCTGCGTAACATTCTTTTGAAAACAAAAGATGGTACTGTAGGTATCATATGGGTCATATGATGAATGGATGTGCTAACAATACAAGTCCCATACTAACAGTTCCATGTTTTATCAAAATATTGACATACTAACAGTAATACTTCAAAATACTTTTGTCACCTATGTACACTAAAAACACATGCAAAAGTAAAGACTTTGAACTTTTTTTAATTGTTATTAGTCCTGTTATTTTATTATTACTGTTATTATTATTTCTAGTACTATTACTCGTGTATCATTATTTTATTTATTTAGAAGCAAAGTAGTTAACAAAAGAATAGTAGGCCTATAAAGAACTAAAAATAAATGTCGCAAAAAGAATGTGCTTATACTACTTTCAGCAACCAACAGGTGTAACATCCAACTTTTGTGGTCACTGGAGGACATTATAAACAGTTTGACTGTATTTGTAGTAAAATAATTCGTGTGCAAGAAGATGTGACGGTTGCATTGTCCTCTACTCACATCCAACCCTTGGAAGAGTATGATAACTAAACTAAAACATTATCAACATTTCGTTCAAAGTAAACCTAATTTCAGTCACTCTGTTGTCTTAATTATTAAAAATAAAGTCTATGCTTTATACAATTTTAACATCTAGATATTATTTTTTTTAGTTTGTGTTGAACTATGGTGTACTAATATTCTTGATTTAATTATTTTTTAGGAGATTTTTTAATACAGCCAAATAACCAAAGTATGTATCAAGAATATTACGAAAGTAGACAGCGTGGTAATATAAATCGAGGCCTAAAAAGACAAGAAAAGTACACTTGTTCTACATGCGGTAAAAGTTACAACTGGAAAACAAATCTAACGCGTCACGTCACGTTGGAGTGTGGGAAAGAACCAAAGTTTCACTGTCAATTTTGTCCGTTTAAAACCAAACACAAAAGCACTCTGATATCGCATGTAAACTGCAAGCATTTATAAATGAATCAATAAATAAAATGTACTGATGTTGAGCAAGAAAAAAAAACTAGTAATTTCATTCATTTGTGTTCTGAGACAGTTTTTCTTTTATGGTTAATCAATGAATATGTAACAGTGATAAATAAAATAGATGGTTACCAAAAGGATTTTTATCAATTATAACAGTCACAAGGTAAAGTATAGTCACAGGTCCAATAATAGTTTCACAGAATTTTGTATATGATGCTTAACATGAAGAATGAAATCTGAATTCAGATGTTTGTCCACTTTTGTGCATATAATTTTGAATAGTTATGTGCACTTTATTTCTGTAAATATAGTTTAAAGTATCAAAATTTCTTCTAACACATATGTTATCTGTTTACCTATTTAAAAAAAAAAATTTAGACAGATTTTTAAATAGTTTCAATAAAAAATATATTAAAACGATTTGTTTAAAACTATAAAACAAGGTACCAGTATATTATATAGATGGACCTCAACACATTCTGGAGAAAATAGCCAGGCTTTAATAATTAATCTGACATACAAATACTTGCTGTTATCTCAAGAATGTATTTTTGTTATAGTGTAAAAAAAAAATCTAGTAGTAGTTTCATGTTTACTGCAAATAAATTGTTAGTTTAAAATATTTAATTATGTCAACTCAGTGGTAAAGACAGAGTTACCCAAAATGTTGATTAACTGGTACAATATTGTGTCGTTAAGATAGACTGATTGAACAATGATTATTGGAATCAAAGGCTTTAATGTCCGAGTCAAACACATTTTCAGTAGTTGATGTAGCAAAATGCCTAACAACGCTAGTGATATAATATTTAAACATACTGTTCATATGTCATTTTTAAACAAACACATTTTTTATATAAAATTAACTAATTAAATTAGTTCTGACATAAAAATGGAAATAACTGATATTAAGAAATTACACCAGTAACATAATACTGCTGTACTTCATTGATTCCTTGGCTATGATTCTCACCCTAATTTAAAATGAATATTATTTCACTTATACAGCTACACAAAAAATTATGAATCATTATAATTATAATTATTATATATTAGTAGCTTAAAAGCAATAAGATAGTAATAATATTAATTAACAAATTTTGTTTAACTTTAATTATTTATAAATGTTAATATATTACTATGTACAGTTATAGTGAAATATATCTTCATATCTGATTATACTTATTTGGGATGTCTAAACAATATTAACAGTGTTCTTTATAATTGCTAAACCAAGCACAGTGAATAGATCAACCTAAATTTCTTTAAGAGATTTGTTTGTGTTTGTGTTAATGGTTTGTGTTAAAAAAGAAAAGTTAACATACATGTACCGAGTTTACTGATAAACTTAAAAAGAAATGTTACTGAAAAGCTTAATTTAGAAGACATGTGTTTCTAAAATTAAGTGCATTGAACAATATATATTTCTTATACCGACAAATATTGAAAAGTTTTCACTTTTAATAATGTAATTTTAAAAACAGTTTTTTTTACCTGCATTAAAGGGAAATAATATTGGAAAGATAATTATCACATTTTCCCCATGTACAGTTTTTGTTTTTTGCAGTATGGATTATATAGCTAGTCATGTCAATAATGTTATTATTCATATTTGATTAGAATATATAAAGATTTGTGTTAAGCTGCGAATAAAACATTCACAATAAGACTATCTGTATAAGTCTGTACTGCAAGAGATTTGATACTAAACAAGAGAAAGTTTTCATATTTATATGTATAGGATTACAAGGGAATCTGTGTACGGTTTAAAGCAAATAGTGCATTCTGCTGTAACTGAGATTATGTTTTTCTGTTTGTAGTTTTTCCAGGATCCACAAAGGATTTAGATCCCGTTGTGTACTGTTACGTCTGTCCACAGTGCGGTAACAGATACAAGTGGAAACAGAACTTGATACAACATGTCCGAAGTGTGTGTGGGAAACAACCACAGTTCTTCTGCTCGTTCTGTAATTACAAATCGAAACACAAATTTCATCTCACTCGGCATCTACAAACTGTTCACGCAAACGATTTGAATCGTATAGAAAATGATATAATGGAATTGTTTTAATTTTTGGTGATACTCACTAAATTATATGCTGTTGTTGTTATCGAATTGTTTGTTATAGAATTTTATGTGATCACACCGGAAGAATATTGTTTAAATCAAACTGTGATTCAAGGACATGCATATATACAGTGTCAAATAAAATAATTGTTTTTAATGTACTTTTTGACAGCAATAAATTTTTGTAACAAATTTTGTGTTTATTTTATTGCTGACTGCTAATCTGTTTTCCAATGCAAACTGTTTAGGCAATCTAAACGCAATAGTAGGCCATCTAAAAGCAGTAGTAGGCAATCTAAGGCAAATCTTCAAGGTCCCCACACTTTTCTAAATGTTAGTTACTATACAACTGTGAATGTCAAATCCATTATAGGTCTAATATTTAATAGTTTAATTGCCATTAGATAGGATTAGGATTATATCGCTCCTTAGGAAAGGTTTTAATTATCAAGATACTGCTAAAATTTTTTTTGTACAGAGCCATTTAGCCAAATGGATATTAGCTGGTTGGTTCCTGAACATATTGGTTTTACGGGGAAGGGTTGTTGGTCCTTCGCCCAACCCCCAACCTGGAGGGTCGGGTCATTTTTATTCAGGGTTTCCGTCCCCTAGACCAGCTGCTTTCACTACAGCTTAGACCCTGGTCTACTCTTATTTTCTTTTAGGGTTTACTCCCTTAGCCTTTGAAGATCCCTCTTCATTGCAAGGCAGTGATTCTCTCAATTCACACAAGGGAGAATGGGTTGCCTCTTCCGCCTTTTGCACCATACCATAGGCTCCCTACTCTGCCGCATCCTAGGAAGGTACTGTTTAATCAAATCGAGGGTAGAAAGCCTGTTGGAAGACCCAAGACATGCTGGATTGATGCAGTGGCGAGGGATGTTGATAATTTACATAATATAAAACAATGGACATCGATCGCCAAGGACAGGGAAAAACGGAGGCGGATGATTATGGAGGCTAAGGTTCGACTTCGATCTGTGACGCCATAGAAGAAGAAGATATTACGACCTGCTGGATACTGGCCGTCTACAAGATGGGTAGTCGGACCATCTATTGCTGTTCACATGGGGCATTTACCAAATAGACAATGAGAAGTTCAACTGGACATTATGTGTTTTCCAGTACTTTTAGTTGAAGGAAATGTATGCAAGTCGTAAGGCAAAACAATAATTTCTGTTAGTATTGTTGATGAAGAATAAAAATTTACATAGTGTTACGACGGTCTACTCGATCATCGTAGGTACAATGGAAACAAAATAAGTACAAGACACCAATCAAGTCACTAATCACACCTTTAATTGTTACAGTAAAACAGTTCGTAATTAACAACACAGTGTCTACAACAAATCAAATGAAAATTGTTCATACGCAATAAAATGCCCACTAATATTAAAACTCAACTGTATTACAATTATACCGTCCGAATATAAAACGCAACACTTCACTAATAACTACTTGAACGTACACCGTAATAACTCGAACCGCTCTGTAAATATATCGCACTAATACTCTCGAACCGCACAGTCAAAAATCTCGCATTCAACTGAAAACTAAGGCCGCGACGCGATGTATTTATAGTTACGCTCACACACCAGAAGCTTCCAAACTGCGTCTTATCTCTCGCGAACTACGTAATTGCTACGGCCTTGACACAGTCCGAGCGCCCGAGCGAAGCCCGGCACAGTCGAGAAAATTCTCGCAAAATGCGTCTAGTAGCACGTACACCACACGCTTACATCGAGATCTTTCTGGCGCATTCGATAAACGCGTAGATTGTTCTGTGCTGTCGTAGCACTTCCCCCTCCTTAAGCCTATTCGTCCCGAACTGGCAAAGCGTCTCTAAATTTGTATTTAGCCAGGCGATCTAGGTGGACGACCTTGAACTTTCGCTGTCCTTCCTGTTGAATCCGATAAACAACATCGTTAATCCTTTTTTTTACAGTGTAGGCTCCTTTCCAGTTAGACTGAAGCTTAGGTGAGCGACCACGACGGCGCTTTGGATTAAACAACCAGACCTGATCTCCTTCTTGGAAACCCACACTATTGCTGCGAATGTCATACCGAGTTTTCATTTTATCACTGGCAATCTTGAGCCGTCCTCTTACCAAGCGATTCATTTCTCGCAGTTGGTTTTCTAATTGCGAGGAATAGTTCTTTGGCTCTTGGGACTGAGTCTCAGGTGATCCAAACATCAAGTCCCCAGGAAGACGAATCTCCCGCCCAAACACCAATTTTGCTGGAGTCTTGCCGGTTGTGTCATGTACTGATGATCTATACGCCATAAGGAATAGTGGTATACGTTGGTCCCAGTCTGTTTGGTTCTCGTCAACAACTTTCGAAAGATGCTGCTCAAGTGTCCTGTTGAATCTCTCAACCATCCCGTCCGACTGAGGATGCAGAGGCGTTGTCCTGGTCTTTCGAATTCCGAGTAGACGGCATAATTCTTTAAACACTCCTGATTCGAAATTTCTCCCTTGATCCGTATGGATTTCCATAGGGGCTCCATAACGGCAACAGAAGTTGTGAACTAACTGCTTTGCCACAGTGGTAACCTCCTGATTTGGAATTGCGTAGGCTTCCACCCACTTAGTAAAGTAGTCACCTACAACCATGATGTACCGGTTTCCATCATCAGTAACTGGGAATGGTCCAGCAATGTCTATGGCAATTCTCTCGAAAGGTTGTCCAACGTTATACTGTCTCATTTTTCCCCTGCTTCTGGTTTGTGGGCCCTTGCTTGCAGCACATATTTCACACGTCCGAACCCATTCCTCTACGTCGTGGCGAAGATGAAGCCAATAGAATCGCTTCCGTATTTTGTCAAGGGTTTTGTTAACGCCAAGATGGCCTCCAGATGTTCCATCAGGCATCTCCTTCAAAACAGACTGCACTTTACTTCGGGGAACTACCAACTGCATGACCACGTCTCGTCCATCTGCACTTTCCCAAGCCCTTTTCAGCAATCCGTTTTCTAAGGTGAGAGATTCCCATTGTGCCCAGTAGCCCTTCAGCACTTCGGAACCATGGCAGATATCTTGCCAATCCGGGCGGCGACCTTCCTCTTTTGCTGTCAAGATCGGTCCAATGTCTTCATCAGTCATCTGTTCTTGTCGACAGTCTTGTGTTGTCCAGCCATCAGCCAGGAAATCTACAGTGATGGCTTGAACATGTTCGCTTGAGTTTTGTTCTTCCTTTCTGTGGCAATGTCGGCAGTCTTCCGGGCATGGTCTTCGTGATAAGCCATCTGCATTACCGTGCAGGCGCCCCCGCCGATGTTGTACCTTGAAGTTGTACTCTTGCAGACGTTCGAGCCACCTTGCCAACTGTCCTTCCGGATTTTTAAATCTCAAGAGCCATGCAAGTGCAGCATGGTCGGTACGTAGTGAAAACTCTCTCCCATAGAAGTATTTATGGAAGTGCTCCAAAGCTCTGACAATTGCCAACAACTCTCTTCTTGTAACACAATAATTTCTCTCTAGTTTAGAAAGCGTCTTGCTGTAATACGCTATTACTCGTTCTTCACCGTTCTGCACTTGAGACAAAACTGCTCCTAGACCAGTATTGCTTGCGTCTGTGTCTACGATGTACTTCCCTTCGGAAGCTGGAAAAGCGAGAATTGGCTGCGAACATAATGCAATCTTCAGCGTTCTAAATGCTTGTTCACACTCTCTCGACCATTGGAAGTTTCGTTTATTTTCCGTTAGCTCATGTAGTGGTTTAGCAATAGTAGCGAAGCCTTTCACAAAACGTCGGTAATATGAGCATAACCCCAGGAAACTCCGAACTTCGTGTTTATTCTTCGGAACTGGCCAGTCTCTTACGGTGTCTACTTTATTAGGATCCATGCTAACGCCCGCTGCCGAAACCAGATGGCCCAAATACTGTACTTCCTTCTGGAATAGAGAACACTTCTTCGGGCTCAGCTTCAGTTGTGCACCGTGAATTCTAGTTAGAACTTCCTTAAGGTTTTCCAAATGATCTTCGAAAGTCTTCCCGATCACTATGACATCGTCTAAGTAAACAAGGCAAGTTTTCCACGTCAGGCCTCGGAGTATCAGGTCCATCAATCTCTCAAATGTTGCCGGTGCATTACAGAGTCCAAATGGCATGACGTTAAATTGGAATAAGCCAGTTGGGGTCGAGAAAGCGGTCTTTTCCTTGTCTTCTTGATGAAGACCCACTTGCCAATATCCACTCTTCAGGTCCAATGTGGAAAACCACTGTGCTCCGGACAACGTGTCGAGTGTATCGTCAACGCGAGGTAATGGATAGCAGTCTTTCTTTGTAACGTCATTTAACCTCCGGTAGTCTACGCAGAAACGCAATCCACCATCCTTCTTCGCTACCAGCACTACAGGGGAAGACCGAGCACTTGACGAAGGTTCAATTACTCCCTCTGTCAACATGCCCTGTACTAACCGAGACATCTCCTCTTGTTTAGATAATGGAGGCCTTCGAGGAGGTTGGCGTATCGGTGTTGTGTCCCCGGTATTGATGCGATGTTGCACAAGAGAGGTTCTTCCCAGTGACTGTCCCCGAACTGCAAAACAATCTTTGAATTCGTGTAAAAACTGTCCGAGTTCTTTTACCTCACCACTTGAGAGGTCGTTAGAAGATCTGTTCAATAATTCTTGCAGTTCCTCTGGTAATTTAGAAGTATCCGAAGAACTGGGTCTTCGTTGCGTTATTCCGGCTACCCAGGCCACAGGAGTCAATTTGCCTAGGAGCGTATTGCTTTGTAAAGTGATAGCTTGATCCAAAATATTCGCCACTCTAATAGGTACATTTCCGGTTTCGTCAGGTTTTACTAAACTTCTGGCAATTATGCCCGGTGTGCTGACTACCTGGGGTTCGAATATAGAGCACTGATTGCCCTTAGTATCTACCGCAGTTCTAACCATGATGATCTTTTCGGAGTTTGGCGGAACAGTTACGGCCACTTGGTTTATGACGTCCATCGATTTTTCTGCTGTCGTCATTGTTGACAGCATTACCTCTTCGCCTCCGATTCTCAAGACATTGTTTTTGAAGTCGACTATAAATCCGTATGCGTTCATAACCTCCACACCAAGAATTGGTTCATCCACAATGTCTGCAACAAGTAGGCTACTTGATGATTAAACTCAAGTCTACCGAGGCGTAGGTGTATCTCCACTTTTCCATACACTTTTACAGGTCGTCCAGTAGCTGTTCGCAAGCTGCAAGAGCACCAGATTGGGTTGAGATCTTTCACCACGTCGGGGCGCACAATAGAAACTGTTGCGCCTGTGTCAACTGTAATCGAGGTTGGCCTTTCTTGAACAAATCCGGTAACTACCAAGCTCCCGCTGGTTTTCTGAAGTGTAGAAATTGCGTATTCTCTAGGGGCTTCGTTCCTCCAGTTAGTCAGCACACGCCCCGTTGTACCGACTATTGCTCGTTTCCCTGCTGCTGAATTCTAACCCGACAATCTCGTTGTAGATGTCCAGGTTTCCCACATCGATAACACTTCAGTCTTCCATCCTTTCTTATCTTATTCTGTGGCGCCGACCGTCGAGTCTCTGTTCCTTGTTCTTCTTCCTCATCGTCAGTGCCGTCGCGATCTTTTAGCGCGCGCACTTTATGACTTGTCCAACCAGACGCTGATTTGGCGGCCTCAAATTGCAAAGCATGTACCAGGGCGTCCGCACTGTTCTTCTGTCTTGCCATTCGTAACACTTGCTGTAGTTCGTTATCTCGGACACCGGCAGTAAATGTCTGCATCGCAAAACGCGTTCGAAAATCTTTCTGGCGCATTCGATAAACGCGTAGATTGTTCTGTGCTGTCGTAGCACTGCCCCCTCCTAAAGTCTGTTCGTCCCGAACTGGCAAAGCGTCTCTAAATTTGTATTTAGCCAGGCGATCTAGGTGGACGACCTTGAACTTTCGCAGTCCACTTCTGTGGGCGTGGGTTCGAATCCCACTTCTGACACCACTGTTACGACGGTCTACTCGATCGTCGTAGGTACAGTGGAAACAAAATAAGTACAAGACACCAATTAAGTCACTAATCACACCTTTAATTGTTATAGTAAAACAGTTCGTAATTAACAACACAGTGTCTACAACAAATCAAATGAAATTGTTCATACGCAATAAAATGTCCACTAATATTAAAACTCAACTGTATTACAATTATACCGCCGAATATAAAACGCAACACTTCACTAATAACTACTTGAACGTACACCGTAATAACTCGAACCGCTCTGTAAATATATCGCACTAATACTCTCGAACCGCACAGTCAAAAATCTCGCATTGAACTGAAAACTAAGTTCTTGGATTTCGTTGTCCATGACGTGTCCGTTACTTAACTAAATATCACTATAATATTGACGACTCGGAACACTAAGTTTTTTATAAGTAAAAACGTAAAGTTTTACCTTACAGCCTAAACCGGCTTTCACCTATAGAAGGCTTCATCAGAGGCCTTCTATAGGTGAAAGCCGGTTTAGGCTGTAAGGTAAAACTTTACGTTTTTACTTATAAAAAACTTAGTGTTCCGAGTCGTCAATATTATAGTGACATTTGAAAACTAAGGCCGCGACGGGATGTATTTATAGTTACGCTCACACACCAGAAGCTTCCAAACTGCGTCTTATCTCTCGCGAACTACGTAATTGCTACGGCCTTGACACAGTCCGAGCGAAGCCTGGCACAGTCGAGAAAATTTTCGCAAAATGCGTCTAGTAGCACGTACACCACACGCTTACATCGAGATCTTTCTGGCGCATTCGATAAACGCGTAGATTGTTCTGTGCTGTCGTAGCAATAGGAAGAAGGGAAAAGAAATAAAAATATCATAATTTAAATAAATGCCATTTTTAATGAGGTCTACTTTATCAAATTGTTTGAGGTTCTTTTGTCTCTGATGTTGGACTCCTCTTTCTGTAGTACTTAGCAATTGGCAGTCTAAGTGTTGTATAAACACTGTCAGCCAAAATCCACTAGTCTTAATAATTTTTGCAATCACGTTGAGTGCAATTTCTCTTGTTTTGTTAGACGTATTCTTCATGCCAAAATTAGGTATATTTATTTCTCGTACTAAGTGTTCTATAGATGGTAGTCGGCAGGGCCGGATTAAGGTATCTTGGCCCCCTAGGCTAATTATATTTTATCTCCCCCCTCATCTCCCATAGGCTACTCTTACGTTTATTTAAAAGGGGCTGAAGCTTTAAACACCCTACAATATATTTCTTAGTTAGGAATATTTCAAGTATCTTCCTGTTTTTGGAAATAGTCTCAAGAATTGAAAACTGAGGCTATTTTTCAGAGATTGTTTTAGCGTTACACCTTCAACTAGTTGTAGTTTGCATGGCTTTTATAAGGGAAAAATTAAATAAGTAGTACAGAATTATAACAGTTTTATTAAGAGTACATTTAATATCATTTACACAAAAAGACAAATCAGTTAAATATCTTGTGGATTTGTTAAGACTTGTGTAGAGTTCAAGCTAGATTCTTTTTTCTCGCTTTAGATTGAGCAAACGTTTTTAATCACCTCACTGAAATCAAGTCCTTGCAGAAAGTCACTTTCAATGAACAAGAGGGCTACACCGATGACTCATAACCGGAGAAAACAGTTTGGAAAGCACTTTTATTATTTATGTACAGTTTTACCATAATTTCTCGCAAACAGGCGCCTGTGTTCAAAATGAACTCAAATTTTTTATCCTTGTAATTTATTACCAATTTTAGATTTAGCTGTAAAATTTTATTATTTTTTAGCTAAAATTCTGCGCCCCTAAAGTTCCGCGCCCTAGGCTACAGTCTAGTCAGCCTAATGGTTAATCCGCCCCTGGTAGTCGGGCTTCTCAATTTTCGTACTCGGTACTAAAGACATTTCATGAATTTTCAGGTTGATAGTACATGATTAGAAATTTGCTGTTTGGGAATCAAGCTCAAGCACCAGTAGGGATCGTGAGGTAAAATTACAGACACATATGCTAAGTTTTGTCAAAATCGGTTGACGCATTGAAGACAGACAGACAAATGGTCACATTAAAACTGAGAACTCACTTCATAGGTTCACTAATAATGATAATAATAATCGTAGCACACCGATGCAGTTATTAGTCACACAACTTTATAGCATCAGAAGCAACCCTTTTACCATTGTGAAAGAGGAAGGTTTTGACAATCAGTTTAGTTCCTACCTGTTTCTAACATTTACTGCAAGGATTCATAACCTAATAAATTCATAATTCAACTAAATTTCCTTCAACTAGTTCATAACATAAAAGTGAACTTGTATAATTTGTTCAGTACATTGTTTTTATTTTCAGATAAATAACCATTATATGATTCTATTATATAAAATATAAAACATTACCAGCTAACTTTATAGAGAAGCTTTTAAAAATAACAAACGCTTATCTCTCCAAATTACAATGGCAGAGAATCAGTCACAGCCATATGTTTTGATTAGTTATAAAAATCTGTGCATTTGTTCTTAATCACAGTTTATTCTCACTTAATGACTGTATGAAACATTTTTGTAACATGTATGAGCATTAAAGTTGTGTCAAATCTTGGTAATTAGTCTTTTGAAAATCTAGATGGTTTAATTAGCCAACCAAGTACTGGTATTCACAGAACTATTTAATTTTATTTACCAGCGGCCACTAGTGAATTTTGATTCACAAGGGGTTCAAAACATTGGTCTGCGGAAAGCTTAACTTTCCAAAACAATGCAAAATTCTGTTGCCTAATATATTAAATTTATTTTTTACTAATCTTATAACAATTACGAGTGTATAACAAAAGAAAGCATTTTATTCTTTACAACTGCATATTTAATCAATTTTGAACAAATGGTGATTTAAAATGTTTAGTGAATTTTTAGTAGCAATTTATATTTATAGATTTGTGTATATGTTTGGCTTGGGAAGGCTTTATTATTGTAGCAGTAACTATTTTTCAGAATGTAAAGTTTCTGACAAAACAGAGGTTCATGAATGAGAACACATTGTGGAAATATTTCACTTTTCCTATAATTAATTAACAGTATATATAGCTGACACAAAAGCCCCCAATAGTGAACTTTTTACTCAATTGATAAACATGTTACAATAAATAAATAAATAACCTTAATAATTTGACATTCTTTGACATACTTTAGATGTACTGTGAGTTTGTGCATCAGGTGTACGGACGTAATTAGGGTTACCATATTTTTTTCAGCCAAATTTAGGGCATTTACTTTGAGGACATTGTCAAAGTAAAGAGAGCGTACTAATTTTTGGTACTATTAGTGTTTTCCAAAAAGTAATTTCCTTTTTCTTCAGTATCAATTAACAAAAATGCACAATAACTTTGAGGGGGAAGCTAATAAATATACAAACATGGAAAATCTTTACTTTTAATTAATATAATTTGTCATGTGTGTTTATTCATTTGTAAAAAAATTAATATTATAATTACTATAGTTAAAAAATTGCAAGTAAGTGATTTTAACTATTTAAAATTTATTGATGAATATTTTATATACATATGAATTAATCTTTAATAATAATGATATGTTTAATTAGTCATTTGTAGATTAAGTAATTTCCATTAGTTTTAGAGCCGTTTCTTTGATTTTTGTTTCAAACCATATAATTATTTTTGTCTTGTTCAAATTGTTTTACTTATATTTTGAACTGGAAGGTACTTTTTTCAATAAATAGGTTTATATTTAATCAGATTATAAAAGTCAGCACACTAACTCAATTTTTATTGAACGATGAACAAGATGTGTGTGTAATTGTTTCCATATATTAAATAAAGAGATAGTAGATAAATTCAATGCTAATCTGAGATATTTCCCTTAGTGCAAATTGAAATACTGGTCTGTCCAGAGTAACACAAGATGTGGGGTAATAGAGCCCAGGTCAGTGATTTAGTACGGTTAAATTAAATTTATGAATTTAATTTATGAAAAATTATGAAAAGCCAATTAGAAAAACATAAAACTATTACTTTAGAACGTAATTAATAAATCATAAACATAACTTTATGAATTAAGTATAATAAATTGAAAAGAAAAGAATAAAATACTCTTGTAATATGGACAAGAAAAACATGTAAGTTTGTATTACTCAAAAATAAAATTTTACCATAACATTATTTAGAAAATAAAATGTGTGCATGTGAACTAATCAAGCATTGTCACGTTCACACCATCATCATCGTTATGACGTTACAGTGATTGGTGGGCTACAGTCTCCTTCAGGACATTTCTCCTCCAGTTGTCTCCATCAACACCCTTTCACTCCAGTAGTTGGCAAGTCCTCTTCTATCTTATCCACGAATCTTGTTTTTGGTCTTACATGGTTGTCCTGATCAAAAGACCTGGCCAACAATGTTTTTCGAGTAGGGTCATCTTCATCTCCCCCCCTCTCTCTCTCTCTCTCTCTCTCTCTCTCTCTCTCTCTCTCTCTCTCTCTCACACACACACACATTAATAAATACGAATACACGAATATTCAACTGTCTGTGATTCTGTATTTGAATATGTAAGATTTTGTTACTATCATTGTATTTGCAAATTTAATGTCGACTGGAAGCAAAGATAGAAAAGGCATTAAGTGCCATAAAATGTTTTTCTTTTTCGAGGTGAGCAACTGGAAAGTCTGGAAGAGAAATGAACACAAAAAACAAGGGGATATGAGATATATTGAGGGAATTAACATTCAACTACAGGTGATAGTTTTATATGGTATTTTAGTATAAACATATACAAGAAATGGCTGTACACAGAATCCAGAAGTGTTGACTCCAAAGGCAGAAGATTCAATGATAGAATCTGATGCCCAATTCTGCCGTATAACTGGTGTCTTTACTTTGCACCTTACTCTTGATCCAAGTATATGTCATTTATTTAATACTTGATTCTACGTCATACACAGTAAAAAAAACATTATTTAGAAAAAGGTGTGTTCACCATTTTTCTTTTTATTTATAAGAATTTTTATATTCTGGAATTAGGAAAATTTTATTTGACTGTCTTATAAAGAATATGACTGTCTTTGTTCGTTATACGATGTCCTTTGTTGTTGCTCTTCTTCTACTTCTTCAACTCTTGATAGGTCCTAGATTCTCTCAACATTCTCTGTCCATCACATCTGAGAGATTTACTTAATTTGAAGATGTTTTTTCCATTACCTTCCAATTTGACATTATATCATATTTATTCTCCCTCGTTTACCAGGACTTCTAAACCACAACATAACACTATCATATCATCAAAAGTCAGTTGACAGTTTCGCAAAAATATTGACATAGAATGATCAATTCTCATTTTTAAGAATGTTTGAATGTTGTAGCCATGACTTTATTTGGTACCTAAAAGCATATGTATACAAGATTATTAGTACATAGACTAACATTATCATGGAAATCAGAGGAAGCATTAAGTGTTTTGAGTGAGTGCTGACAACACCGTTGTCTTCTTGCTTTTTACACATTCTTGCTTCTGTACTCTTTAAATCACTAATCATCTTCCTTCTGTGTCCATTCACTCGACTTTTTTCCTTTCGTTGATGACCTTTAAAAACAATGAAAAAAACTTTTTTCTTTTTTCTGTGATCACTCATCATTTTTTCGTCCATTGACATCTTTTCAAAAAGTATTGAGCAAAAAGATTTATATCAAACCTTTATTTTTTAATATATGTAAAATCAAGGTGAATCATCTGAAGATGAAGATTATGACGTGTTGTCAAAATAATTAAATTTAATGGTTTATGGTATAATCTGTATTTTATAGTTACATTAAGTAATTTGTATTCTTTGTTTACTTGTGTTAGTAAATGACATTAAAATTCACTGTTGTTGCCATGTTTTGATCCTACTTTTGTCACTGCCACCATGACAATAACTTGACAAGTAAAGTACAAACAATTAACAACATTATCCTCACTACCAGGACCAGGAGCACAGCGGTCATCAATACCGGTTTCATACTGACATCACGTCAAATATATCATGAAATGTGTCTGATGTTTCTGTTTGTCAAATTATCCTAACAGTGATAATAAAATTAAAATCAAAATAATTAGAGAATGGAAGTGGAAGTCTGTTAAAGTTTAAATTAATTGCCAGTTAATTTCATGAGTTTGCTAGTTTGCTAGTTTGCTAGTTTGCTAGTTTGCTAGTTTGCTAGTTTGCTAGTTTGCTAGTTTGCTAGTTTGCTAATGAGTGCTGTTAATCAAAATTGTTTTATTTTACAGCTTTACTCTTACAGTTAGATCAGGAATTTTGGAATGGTGAATACTTTACGTGCACACCTTGTGGCCGCAAATACAAATGGAAGCGCAGTTTGACTCAACATTTGCGACACGAATGCGGCAAAGAGCCACAACAGATGTGTCACATGTGTAATTACAAGACACATCATAGCTATCAGCTGAACCGACATCTGCGCAGCGTACACAACTTGGTTGTTCCTAACAAACGCTCAAAGTCATTACCAGCTTCTACTGCTGTGTCTGCTGCGACCAGTACCTCGGGTACCAGCACACAATCGGATGAAAATTAATGACCGATGGAAAACTAGGTGTAGAATAAATGTTATAATGATATGATGATCTGGTATTTGAAAACCAAAAAGTATTATTTGATTGAAAATTATTTATGATTTGTGTAGTAATTATAATTTAAAAAAAAAAATCATCTAATTTTTTTTGAATTACTGCAAAAGTTTGTGGGTTATTACATCTTGTATTACAACTAATACCAGCAGAAATGTGATATTTTTCAGTAATTCTTGTTTTGTTTAATACAAGTGAGTGATAATAGTAATAAGTTAGAAATTTGAGAAAAATATCAGGTATCATGTATATACTAAGCAGGTAGCAAAAGTTGTAATCAGTTGTTTCAGTTCCCAGAAATAAAGAAAACAATGCATTTTGATAAGTTCAAAGAGTTTTTCAATGGTTGCTCGAAAAGGTTTGTTTTCTTAATGTTACCAAAGCAATTAGCATAAAGACATCTGCACAAAAGTTAGCTTACACCACTTGGGTGTGATGTGTTAGTGAAGTTGTTGTCCTCATAATGACTATGGATGTCTTTACTGCAACGTTGTCACTTTCCTAATACAAATATAAAAGTAATGGCAAATATCTCTGTACAGCAGTGGTTCTCAGCTTTTTGAAGTCCGGGACCCACCTTGAAGGATATTACACTTCTTGGGGCCCCTTGTTGTAGGGGTGTGCACCCAGTTTATAATCATATTTTTGGTGGAGTGTGAGTAACAGAAATGTAGATTTTAGACTACATACGAAACGAGTTAAATTTAAATTGTTAAATCAACATATCTTATTAATTTAAATGTAGTAGGTTTTTAAGACACAGTAAATAAATTTTTGAGGACGAGTTTGTGACCCACCAAATCTTCCCTCGGGACCCAGCAGTGGGTCACACCCCATACGCTGAGAAATGCTGATTTACCGGCAATAAAATTAATTTCTCAAAAGAGCATATCAGACAACTAGAATGCTTCACCTTGTGTCTTCTTCTTCCTTATCGTCAGTTGTTCTCAAATGTTGTGACTCATTGTATCGATTTAAATTGTACCTATATCCCTAATTTCATTTGCTTTGAACAAACCAGCCTTTCAATTCCATCCTGTCTTAAGATGTGGCTGAAGAACTTTGGGAATTACAAAAACCCATAATTTCGACTAATGGGAAACAAACATTTTTTCCTATATTTAAAAAATCAAAATTTATCCACAGAAACAAAATACAAATAAATTTTTGTTCAATGTGAATAAATCGACTTGGCAACTTGCTTAAAGATTTTGACTGTTCCTATTATTTATGAAGAAACAACTGAGCCCTTGAAAATAATAGTAATATCTTATAACAAAAATAACCAATTATTGATGCAAAGAGTACAGCAGAGATTACTTTCTGGCTACATGAATAGAGAGAGTTAAATTAAAAAATTTAATAAGATTGAAAAGTTTGCATATATTATATTGAGCAGAGCAGATATAATGAAAGAACAGCATAGTAGCATATTTTTTTAAGGTTATCTCTGACCACGTGCCATTTGGCAAGAAAATGGATTGGAAAATTATTCAGAAATTCAAGATATGTTTTTAAACCTTTTTGGCATATAGAATGGAGAATTCCAATCAATATTCCTTGCAGTTACAAAAACCCAGTTTCAAAACTAGATTGATTGTTTAATAGACTTTCCAGGACTTATAACAATTGTTTACGGAAGAACAGTAAAGCTGGTATCAGTTCTCCCTGCTGTAAGATGTCTGGTATTTAGGTTTATATTTGTATCCAACTGAGCCTGTTTGACCAATAAATCAAAAAGTTTGATGAGTTCAGTTAAAATCGTGCTTGGAAATACGTGCGGATTACGTTTGGACAACTAAACACTTTCGTCTAGTGTTAATTTGTTCCTATTACATCTATACAAAAACAGTCTTAGAAACAGTCACATAGTAGAATTTTTATTATTTAGTTGCTGGACCTAACATTAATTCTGAAAACCCTGACTTAGGTTAATGTTCACTTTATATATAGTGTGTCTTAATGTTTCTACTTTAGAATATTATACAGACTACAATATATAAATCTAAACAAGATTGTAGTTTCAGACTAATATTCACGAATTTAGTAAATTATAAGTAGTGTTGTAAACGTATTATGGAACTTTTATTAAGATGGTTGTGTTTTTAGTTTTAATAGTTTACTAGTAAATGTGTTCACATACTTGTGTTGTGTATAAGAATGTGTATAAGTAGATGTATATAGATATATTGAATTACAGATCTCATTTAGTGCATTAAATTGCAATGTATGTTACTCGTCAATGGGTGTAACTGACTTTTAACCGATTACTGCTGTAAAGAATTATACAAGATCTAAAAAAGGTTTACTAGTAAATCTGTTCACACGTTTGCATTGTCTATAGGAATGTGTACGTTTGTGTGTGTGTATGTGTGTGTGCGCTCACGCTTCCTTCCCCATATGCATTTTAATATTTTAACAAATAGTACTATACACAAGATTGAAAACAGTGTGTACGAGGTGTTACAGTAAAGGTCATAAACTTGCTGAAACAAAATTTCTCCATATCTTACTGTTGAAAATGACTGTAAATTCCTTGAACCCAATCTTCTTGGAAACTGTCTGAATGCACCAGTACCTAGTCCGGTGACTTTGCTTCAAAACAAAACCCGTGAAGATAACTTTGCACCTGGTTTTGTACAAAATCACCTTCAGAGCTGATACCATTTTGATCTTTAGGTCATAAAGATGTGGTCCGTTTAGTGTATCTAGTGAAATCTTGATATAACGCTCTTTTGCAGACCGACCAAAAAGTGCTTTATTTTGAGGGTCGCTTTATATAAAGGTTTCAAGTTTAACTTGAGAAATTTAAAGAAATTTCTAAAATAAATTTGTTTATGCCATATGTAGTGTCTTGGTGATACTTGGCAACCTTAACTTCATAATAGAGTTAGTCTGGGATGATTTCTTCTAAGAATTTCTATAAAGCTGAGCTTCTTGCAAACCATGTTATGAAAAAAAAGAAAAAGAAAATAAAAATGTTGTAAATCATAGAGAATCTGTTATTCTAAAACCTTTGAGAACTAAATCTAGGGATGAAAATATGAAAAATGAAGAAAAACTTCAACATTCAGTATTCTTTAATTACAATAAATAAACAGAGTACAGAGAATAACAAAAGTGTCTTGTGCTTTATTCCACAGACTGTAAAGAGGAAGGCTTTGAGATACTTCAAAAAGTTAAGATTGAGTGGGTAAAAAAACATACGTGATATGATGTGAAACATAAAACATATGTTATGATGATGTGATTTGCCGCAACTGATTGTGCCGCCGTGTTGCAGCGCATACCTTGCACCACTGTTTACGACGGCCCTGGACTTTGGAACAAATGAAGGGCATTATGACTTCCGAAAATTCCTTTATGTCTGCTGGCAAAAAGAGCATTACATCAAGGATGGATACTGAAACTGGGGCGCAAAATCAAGTTTTATTTATATTGTTTGTACGGGGAATTTTCCGGGACCGTGAAAAATTAGCGTTACATCAAGGGTCGCTTTATATTGCAGGGGTATTATATCGAGGTTCCACTGTATTTGGAAAAAACCAACGTCACATGGGGTTAGTTCTGGTAAATACGGTGGGAGTTCTAACATAGGGAGTCTTCCTCCCTGCCTACCCAAAAACTCCTTCACAGATGCGCCATATAAGCGGGTACATTATCATGATGCAAAATCTATGTTGCCGAGAATAAGTATGGGTACTTTTCTGTTAATTTTTTTCAAGTAGCTTTTATGGTAATGACAAAATGACAATGTTGGTAAACAGTAAGATATTTCTTTATAATTCTGCCACAGCTGTGACAAGTTTGAAAAACCTTTTTGTCAGACCTCGTGTATCATAACTCTCCAGTACTTGTTTTTAATTGTAGGCTTATTTATTTACAGTAAAAAAAAAACACTTATTGTGTTATGTATACTAGTAATTTGATGATTATTCAGAATACTGATAGACTAAATGGCAGTTCAGAAAGAAGCTGAACATTTCCAGGTTTAGGCTTGTGTACATAAAGTGGGCAAATTGAGTCTTGCCTTCTGAGCTGCTAATTAGTCTGCCACTAATTGAATGTTGGTTTATACCAATAAATAACACTGAATCCATACCATAAATAACATAGAATGTAATTACTTGTATAATATATTTAATATTTATAATAACTTTTCCTCAAGATGTTTTTTCCCTTATTTGGAACATGTTTCAAAAATAAAATAAATTCAAATATAAAATAAAAACTGAACAATTAAGAAATAATCAAAATGAACAAACCATAAATATAACAACAATAAAAATGGGCCACATTCACATACATAAATAATAAAATGACAAAGCTAACAGAACTATTTAAAAACACAGACATTAAAATAGCATACAAAACTAATTAAAATAATTTACAAAACCTAAATAACAAAGATAATACAACAACGAATGGTATATACAAAACTGAATGCCAAGGTTGCAATAAATGTTACATTGGACAAAAAAAAAAAACAACTGGAAAAACAATATTTTGAACATATAAATACATACAAAAAAACAGAAATATATAAATCTAATTTGGCCACACCCAGGACATGAATTCCCAGACATAACCAACATGATGCTAATAAAACACATACCACACAAAGGCATCATAATGAACATTTGGGAAATTTTACAAATATACAAACACAAAACAAACTAATACATGAACAAATACAAATCAATACAAAACATGATACAATTTTCAAAGCACTCAACATCGAAAATACACAAAATACTAATATATACACCACAATCACACACAATAATACCAGTTTAAATACCAAAAACCAGCAGGAAACCATAACAATAACCAGCCAACACACAAGTATTACACAAAATCCAAAATTAAGAAGGCTGAGGATGGGAACAATAAGTTTCTCGAAACATGTTCCAAATAAGGGAAAAACATCTTGAGGTAAAGTTATTATAAATATTAAATATATTATATTATTATGCATCAAGAAATGGACTGTAGCAAGAAGTGTTTGAATTAATTACTTGTGTTTAGTGATCTCATTTCTTCTTTTAGAATCCAAATTTTTACATTTTGTATTTGATGTTTTAACTTGTCCTTTTAATATATTTTTCTAATTTAAATTGAAATCTGAAGAGAAACTGCTTTTTTTACTGAACATTTTTAGTGATATGTGGTATATGTGATAGTCATATATTTCGTGCATTTCATGTCATTAGTTCATACAATTTTTATCTAATTTGAAAATCCACATACATTTAAGTTACTTTCAGAGTATACATTTTTATGAACAAGAAACTAAGTGATTTGAAATAGGTCTTTTTTTGTAAAACTATAAATAATCAATCTAGGCTTTTTATATTGAACGTGTCTTGTTCATACACTTTCAGTGGTTTGTAAAATTAAGAATTACCACTGTTTTATAACAAAGATTAGTTTATTTATTTATTTTATTTTATTTTTTTAATCCCTAATGTTTCATCTATTCTATGATGAGGGACCTACTGAGGCAAAGGTGTCTTCTCATAGAATGGGCAGAACATTTGGCAATAAGTAAAGTAAAACATGCGCTCTTAGCGTCGAGTTATCTTTTAAATGAGTTAGAAAAATCCTATGAAGTGGTTAAAGTGTGTATTAATAAGTGCATGCAACATATGGTTTTGAAACAGATTTCATTTTTTGAGTCGTTCAAATGTGGCCTTAATGTGTTTGGCCAAAAGTGGACTATTTTGCAGAAACTGTTAAATTAACCAACAGAGAACTCATATACAATTAAAATGTATTTTAAAGTTTTAAAATTGTATTTCAGTTGTCAAAATAAAATTGTAACTTGACATGTGATAAAAAGTTGTGTATTATTACGACGTACTGTTCTTTAACTTTTTATAAAGTTTGTTTTAACACACAGTGATACAAATAATACCTAGCCAAGTTTTAAAAATTACAATCATAATATTAATCTGGTGGCTAGTCCCACTTAGTAACCTAATCATCATCATCAGCATCATGTTAACCCATATTTGCCCACTTCAGTATGAACTATCCTCTCTCAAACTGTTCCCTTCTCTGTGTATTTTGTGTCTACTGATTGATGTATTCCCTCTATCCATCTTTCTGGAAGCCATCCTCTGAGATTTATGTCTGTTTTCATTATCGACCATGACATAGTAGAATCTCTGCATTACTCATTATAAACATTGTTTTTTTCTTTAATAGTTCAACACTGAAATATTCTGTAGCTAGAACTATTCATTTTCATTTCTTGATCATCAGTTGTTGTCTCTTGTTTACATTACATGCATAAAGAAATACAGGCAACTCTCATTGAGCTAGTGCAATAAAGGGGATGAATGTACAAATAAACCAAAAACAGTTGAATAAAAATAATCCAGCAATTATTTTATAACAAGGATATATAATAAAAATTATAAATGCTTACCACTCATGATGACATTATTTGCTAAATAAGAACATTCACTTGTATACAAAAGCTTTTAAGCATAGAGAAGTAAAATATGTAAATAATATATAATTCTTGGATTTTGTTGTCCATGACGTGTCCGTTACTTAACTAAATATAATTAATTTACTACCAACTCGGAACACAAAGTTTTTTATGGTAAAACCGTAAAAGTTTTACCTTATAGCCTGAACTGGTTTTTGCTTTTAAAAAGCTTCTTCAGAGGCTGCCGTTGGGAGCACTGCCCGTGTTGTTGTTGACGACGGTATCTACTTTTGAAAGATCGATATTGTGTGTGTGGGGTGTGATATGTTCGAATAATGGCTGTGATTTGAATTGTGTGCGTTCATTTAGGATGTCATTTTTATGTGTTTGTATATTTCCAATTGTTCTAGAGTGTCTAGTAAACAAATTCGATCTACCTGGTGTTTACAAACTAAATTGCTCAGATTGCAACAAATTCTACATAGGCCAGACATAGCTTCAAACAAAGATACATTGAACACACAAAGGTACTACGCTCCACTACAGAATCCACCTTTGCAAACCACCTGATTGAAGCAAACCACACATACAAAAACATTGACAATAACATGGACATTCTACACATACACACAAAAGGCCGAAAACTAGACACTCTAGAACAATTGGAAATATACAAACACATGAAAACAACATCCTAAATAAACAGACACAATTCAAATCACACGCATTATTCGAACATAACACACCCCACACACACAATATCGATCTTTCAAAAGTCGATACCGTCGCCAACAACAAGACAGAGAGTGCTCCCAACGGCAGCCTCTGAAGAAGCTTTTTAAAAGCAAAAACCGGTTCAGGCTATAAGGTAAACTTTTACGTTTTTACCCATAAAAAACTTTGTGTTCCGAGTCGGTAGTAAATTAATTATATTTAATATATAGGCCTAATTATATTGAAATTACTTAATTCAAATTACAGTAGCAGGCATACAGTAAAATATGGTTTTCACAGTTTAATATAAGAAGGTTTTAATCAGAAGTGCGACCAGTATTTTTCCATCGGGACTTTAGTCTTGTGGTTATAATAATCTGAAGACTATCATAATAATCAATTTGACAGAATATCAAACCAAATACTTCAAGCTGTGTCCAGTTAATTGACTGAACCTTGTTAAGCTTTATTATCATTTATCTAATTGATGGTCATACCTCTAAAGTATTTTTACTTCCATATTCCTTAAGGAATGGAAGTATGGTGATGGCAAAAAAAATCGTGTTCGAGATTATTGCAGATTTTTTCTGATTCTACTACACTCAAAACATGAAAAAAAGTCGTTTTCCGAAAAGTGTCTGTGTGTGTGTCTGTCTGTGTGTGTGTGTGTGTGTCTGTGTGTCTGTAGATTTTTTTTCTATGGCAAACGATAACTGCCGCAAATTCAAACAGAATCAAATAATTTTTTGCATACAGCCCTGATTTGTAGAGTACTCATGACCTATTGTTTTTGGTGAAGATCGGTTGAGGAAAAGGGGTAGTTTACCTGCAACGGTTTTTTTTATCAAGGGAAATTTTGTTTTTTTGGCAAACGATAACAGCCGCAAATTCAAACAGAATCAAATAATGTTTCGCATACAGCCCTGAATTGTAGAGTTCTCAAGACCTATTGTTTTTGGTGAAGATCGGTTAAGGGAAAGGGGTAGTTTACCTGTAACGTTTTATGTTTTAACAAGGGTATTTCCTATGGCAAACGATAACAGCCGCAAATTCAAACAGAATCAAAAGATTATTTGCATACAGCCCTAAATTGTAGAGTTCTCAAGACCTATTGTTTTTGGTGAAGATCGGTTAAGGGAAAGGGGTAGTTTACCTACAACGTTTTTTTAACAAGGGTATTTTCTATGGCAAACGATAACAGCCGCAAATTCAAACAGAATCAAATAATTTTCTGCATACAGCCCTGATTTGTAGAGTACTCAAGACCTATTGTTTTTGGTGAAGATCGGTTGAGGGGAAGGGGTAGTTTACCTGCAACGTTTTTTATCAAGCGTATTTTCTATGGCAAACGATAACAGCCGCAAATTCAAACAGAATCAAATAATTTTTTGCATACGTTAGTGAATTGTAGAGGACTCAAGGCCTTTAGATTTTGGTGAAGATCGGTTAAGGGGAAGGGGTAGTTTACCTGCAACCTTTTACGTTTTAACAAGAGTAAAGTACTTGAAAATGTTTTTAAACTTTTTGAAACAATAGTAATTGTTGAAAATAAAATAATTTTATTGCCAGGTAACAAAAATAAAGTCATTTTGATTATAAAATATAAATATTTACAACAAGAAAAGAATTTTCAGTTTTCAAAATTTAAATATATTTTTATAAAACAATGGGTTCTTCATTGAGGTGGGGACCATGTCACTCACTCCATCTCAAGCCTCTCCCATTTTGCAGAAAAAGAGGACCCTGTCAAGGCTGATACTTTGACGACAGTGACAGGGCTTTCCACCAAATTCAGCAGAGTGACAGGTAGGCCCAACTCTGATTGGCTCCTCAGATTTCCCCAGCGTTAGTAGGTTCTATGAAAATATTTTATTTCAAAAATGATTTTAAATATAAATCTTAGATATGTTTTATAAATCTCATGTTGTATGTTTTAACATGGGTAATTTTTTATATGACGAACCATAACTGCCGTAAATTCAAACAGAATCAAATAATTTTTTACATATGTGCCTGAGCTATAGAGAACTCAATGTCTGTTGATTTTGGTGAAGATCGGTTACGGGGAAAGGGCAGTTTACCTGAAACATTTTTTGTTGTAACATGAGTAAAGTACTTAATTTTGATAAAGTATCCTGATAAGATCTTAATAATCCACTGTACAAACGTAGATGAAATATCTATAAATGAAGAGGCTAGTTGAACGGGCTGGGGGTAATTTTCTATAAATCAAAATTATAGTTGAAGGGGGAGGGGATAATTTTTTTTATATGTGTACTACGTTATTGGCAACAAAGAAGTATTTTTTTGTTAAAATTCCTTCCCTGGCTGTTTGGCTGAAAATGATTTTAAATATAAATCTTAGAATATGGAAGTCATGTATGGTTCTCCATACCGATATTTCTATTACATGAACTCATTTAGAAAATCAAATTAATCACTTGTACAAACGGTGTTGTGTAGCTTTTCATAAGATTTCTATCAGCATTTTCTATACTGAGCCCCCAGGTGGTCTAGTGGCTAATGTGGCGATTGGTTTGCTCGTGGTCCCGGGTTGAATTCACAACAGAGGCTCCATGCGTCGTCAACTCAACGTTAGAGGTAGAACTGTGTAGCTGACTGAGTTAACAGTGGCGCCTTCTGGCTGTGGATAGCGCAACTAGTGGCTAGTGGCGAATTGTACTAGCCATACAACCACCACACTAAACACAAAAGCCGCACGGTGTGCCTTGGTCCTTAATGGACTGTTAAGCAGAGGTATTTGGATTTTCTGTACTTCTAAGTGAGAAAACAACAGGACTTTATCTGCTTAAGATCTTTCCTCCAATCTTGCAGTTATCTTTTAGCAGTGGTAGAAGTACTTGTACTATATTCTATAGTCAACAAAGCACAGATTTGAAGAGATTGAAAAACCAGCAGCAGCTACCAAGACAGCGTTTTTTGGACATCAACTAACTGTGTCATGCACCTCCTTTGCCCAGACCTCGTGTGCACAGCTGTTCATCACGAAGTATATACGAGTAATTTTATTAGTTTTAATAGAACTTTCACTTGTAAACTAAACTTACTTTGTTTTTCACTCAGACAGCTGTTTCGGAGTGGTGTCCTCCTTCGTCAGTGAGTCGTGGATACAGAATGTAATTTCTAACGGTTTTTTGTAAACAGGTTGTGTGTGGTTGGAGGTGGAGGGGATTGGCGCAGGAGTTTTGAATTGTTGTTATGTGTTGTTTATTACTGTGTCAAATAGTGTGTTTGATTTAAATTGTAATTGGTCATTTAGTATGTTGTTGGGTTGTGTTTGTATATTTCAAATTGTTCTGTAGTGTTGAGTTTGCAACTTTTGGGTAGGAAGTGTAACATTTTTAGGTTGTTTTGTATATTGGTGTAACTGGTTTTCTGTCTGGATATGTGTGGCAAATGTGGATTGTATGTTAATATTGGTGAGTGCTTTGGTGTGTTCATAAAATCTAGACGAAAAAGATCTTCCTGTCTGGCCTATGTAGAACTTGCTACAATCATTACGTGTTAATTTATAAACTCCTGTTTTGTTGTATATGTCAGTGTTTTTGTTTGTGCCGTTGAGGTACCTTTTGATGGTGTTGTTAGTTCTGTATGCTATTTTGTAGTTGTATTTTCTGAATGTGTTGGCAATTCTGTGTGTGTTAGAGTTATAGTATGTGAGTGTGATGTGTTTGTATTGTTGTGTGTTGTTTTTATTTTGTGGTTTGTTGTTTTTGTTTTGGACAAAAAACCACAAAATAAAAACAAACAAAAACCACAACAAACAACAATACAAACACATCACACTCACATACTATAACTCTAACACACACAGAATTGCCAACACATTCAGAAAATACAACTACAAAATAGCATACAGAACCAACAACACCATCAAAAGATACCTCAATGGCACAAACAAAAACACTCAAACAGGAGTTTATAAATTAACATGTAATGATTGTAGCAAGTTCCACATAGGCCAGACAGGAAGATCTTTTTCATCTAGATTTTATGAACACACCAAAGCACTCACCAATATTAACATACAATCCACATTTGCCACACATATCCAGACAGAAAACCACAGTTACACCAATATACAAAACAACCTAAAAATGTTACACTTCCTACCCAAAAGTCGCAAACACAACACCACAGAACAATTTGAAATATACAAACACAACCCAACAACATACTAAATGACCAATTGCAATTTAAATCAAACACACTATTTGACACAGTAATAAAAAACACATAACAACAATTCAAAACTCCTGCGTCAATCCTCTCCACCTCCAACCACACACAACCTGTTTACAAAAAACCGTTGGAAATTACCGACAGATTGCACATTCTGTATCCACGACTCACTGACGAAGGAGGACACCACTCCGAAACAGCTGTCTGAGTGAAAAACAAAGTAAGTTTAGTTTACAAGTAAAAGTTCTATTAAAACTAATAAAATTATAAGTGCTGTAAACAAAGTAGTGATGAACATACAAAACAATATACAGGGTGATTCGGAACTGCACTCTAATCTCTCGGTAAATTACTCTATAGCTGAAAATAAGGAAAAAAGTTGGTATAAACAAAAGTCCAAAAACGCTTCGTTAGCGAGTTACGACTAGCGAAAGATTTCGCTAATATGCAGCCATATTTAATTTTACCGGTCTGAAAGTTCGATGCAAATTTCTTTGTTCTATACGTTTTTTGACCTGAAAATTTGAATAAAACAGGTCGCAGAACTGTAACTCTAATAGTTTTTAAGTTATCTGACGTAAAACACAAAAAATTGAACTCTAAAAATACACTTTGTTACGTTTGGAGTAAAATAACTTTATTAAATGGCTAATAAATGCATTACAGTTTCAAATAAAACTTATAGAGAATTTAATTTAATTCTTAATTTTTTCTTCGATTTCATAAGTTGGCAATAGCAACAATGAGCTTCTAAATAACAACTGATTGCAATAAACTGTATGTAAACATATCCTCTAGCGGCCTAATCCTTTGTGGTTATTAATGACCAATAATAAAGTGCGCAGTTTACATACTCCCATTTGAAAGTCTTTGTGAAGTATCTCATTAGTTGTGTGTTGCTCTACGAGTTTACAAGTTATCAACGTATTAATAACAGATCGTTATTTAGTTAAACTGTAAATATGGGTGACACTACAAATTTATTTACTTTCGAAGAATTTACAGATATGTTATTAATTTACGGAAAGTAGATTGTAATAGCACAGCTGCTGTTCGAGAATACCGCGAGAAATATCCTCATAGAAGAATACCATGCTGTAAAACTTTTGAAGCAGTTGAAAGACGTCTCAGAGAAACAGGTACGCTAATAACAAGACGTACAGATACTGGCCGACAACGATTTGTTAGAAACGTGAATGTAGAAGAATAAATACTTGCTGCAGTTCACACGTCTCCAACAACAAGTACTAGAAGACTGTCTTGTCGTTTTTTATATTTCTCAAACATCCGTATGGCGAATTTTGTGAGAGCAACAATTGTACTCATTTCATGTACACCAGTGCAAGATTTACTACCGCAAGATTACAATAATCGAAAAGAATTTTGCCAATGGTTAGTAAGACAAAAATCAGTTGATCGCAATTTCCTTAAACGGATTCTAGTTACAGATGAATCATGCTTTACTAGGAATGGAGTTGTAAATTTCCGTAACACCCATATTTGGGCAGAGGAAAACCCACATGAAGTTGCCATAACGCATTTCCAACACACATTTTCATTTAATGTGTGGTGTGGAATTCTTGCTGACAATGTCATTGGGCCGTGTTTCTTACCTCCACGGCTCAATGGAGAAGAGTACCTGAATTTTTTACAAACAAATCTGCAAGAACTTTTGGAAGATGTTCCTCTTCAATACAGAGCAGGGATGTGGTTTATGCATGATGGATCGCCAGTTCACTTCAGTCGTTCTGTAACACGTTACTTAAATAATACCTATGGTAACCACTGGATTGGTCGAGCAGGACCCGTAAAATGCCCTGCACGATCTCCGGATCTCACGCCATTAGATTTTAACCTTTGGGGATCGATGAAGAGTTTGGTTCTTGGATTTCGTTGTCCATGACGTGTCCGTTACTTAACTAAATATCACTATAATATTGACGACTCGGAACACTAAGTTTTTTACGTTTTTACTTATAAAAAAACTTAGTGTTCCGAGTCGTCAATATTATAGTGATATTTAGAAGAGTTTGGTATATTCAACACATATTAACACTCACGAAGAGCTAAGGAATCGAATCATTGAAGCTGGAGCAACTCTAAAAAATAGTCCTGACACACTAAGCAAAGTTAGAAAAGCTTGGATTCGTCGTGCTAAATGCTGCATTCAACAGAATGGTGGCCACATCGAACAATTACTTTGAATGTAAGGTTACCGTACTTTCACATAATTTAATCATTTCTGTTTTGTTTTTCATTCAATAAAATTAAGATTTCTTGGACTTGTATTTATTTTTTATTGGCTTTAATCAAACCAATTAACTCAGAATTAAATTTGAAACTGTAATGCCTTTATTAGTAATGCCATTATTAGTAAAGTAATAAAGTTATTTTACTACAAAAGTAAAAAAGTGTATTTTTAGAGTTAAATTTTTTGTGTTTTACGTCAGATAACTTAAAAACTATTAGAATTACAGTTCTGCGACCTGTTTTATTCAATTTTTCAGGTCAAAAAACGCAGAACAAAGAAATTTGCATCGAAATTTCAGACCGGTAAAATTAAATATGGCTGAATATTAGCGAAATCTTCCGCTAGTCGTAACTCGCTAACGAAGCGTTTTTGGACTTTTGTTTATACCAACTTTTTTCCTTATTTTCAGCTATAGAGTAATTTACCGAGAGATTAGAGTGCAGTTCCGAATCATCCTGTATATACGAGTAGTTTAAAAGTTTTGTGTACATTGTCAGAGATTAATTAAATTTAATCTAAACTTAGTTTAATTTAAACTTGCAATCGTGTGGATTGTATAAAAAAGATTCATAATTAAATGAATAACATAAAACGCAGTGTAAGAGCTACAGAATGTGTTGTAGTCTATTTGAGTTGTAAAACTGTAATGATAAAAATGTGATTACTTTACAGACAGTGGGATTGTACGGAAACAGCGTTGGAGTGGTACGTACCATCACTGTGAACAGTGCGGCAAAGAATACAAGTGGAAGAGCAGTTTGGTTCAACACGTGCGATACGAGTGCGGAAAGGAGCCACAAAACTTTTGTCCTCTGTGTGACTATAAGACGCACCATGGCAGTCCATTTCGCAGACATTTGCGCACTATTCATAAAGTTGACTTGAAAAACAGTGCCCTACATAGAGTGTGAGAATATTTGTGAACATTTGTGAGTGCAACTTGAATTTTAGGAAGTGTAGCTATGCCAGAATTTGTTGAAACTGTTTTGTTAAATTAATCAGTATTTCGTACAACTGTAATAGTATTATTTTCTATGTATTAACATGGTTTTAATTACAGTGTTTTAAATATTTTTTAAATACGGTGTATTGTATGCCAGTTTTAGTACAAATCACCTTTTGAATCTGAATGACATCTAAATTACATCATTAACATGTCCATTTTCAATTTTTTGTCTGTCAATTTATTTGCAGTCATTAATTAATGAAATCTCGGTGGTTTCAGATTGAAATTCATAAAGGTTATTTTTTGTAGCACTCTGAGTTACTGCTGTTGTAGCATTTACTTAAAAGTATAGCTTATATTATAGATAAAGCCAGCAAACTTACCAGATTTACTGTTTTCTAATAAAAGGACACACTGCATATAAGCAAAATCAAAGATTGGTTTGAAACATTTCACTGTCGCAAATAGCTCCATTGTAGCATTTACTTAAAAGTATAGCTTATATTATAGATAAAGCCAGCAAACTTACCAGATTCACTGTTTTCTAATAAAAGGACACACTGCATATAAGCAAAATCACAGATTGGTTTGAAACATTTCACTGTCGCAAATAGCTCCATTAGTCAGTCACAGAGAAGTAGCCACAACGTAGTATTTTGTTATTAAAAGTTTGTATAAATGTGTAATCTTTCAACGTGTCGTAATCTTCTATAAGGTCGCATTTTATGTTTTTGATAAACATGTTAATAATTCATTTATGAACCTCTGAAAATACTGATACAATCAGTGAAACGTGCGTCAACATACAATTAAAACAATAAAAAATATGGTCAACTACTTGGAGAAATAATCATAATTCTATAATATAAAATATTATACATGTTTTGAAGTAGACATAAAAGCTTTAGTTGAATAAAAGCTTTGAAGGTGCTGTGATAAGTGTTTTAAAATTTTATCATCGTATCATCAGTGTGGTTTTCTTGAGCGAAGGAAAGAGAGAGAGAGGAGGGGATCGTCTGGTAATCATATTACCAGACAGGTCCTGAATGTTTATTTCATACATGGAACATGAAAAAACGTTTCTGCAATTACAAGTTAATAACTTAATAAATTTTATTGTTTAAAGCTGTAAGTAAAGTTCTTCACACCGAAATTTCTCATAATTTGCTGCCCTACATAGACTTTTAAATTTTTTTTAAATTTGGACTTATATTTTTGACCTATGATGCCCAAAATATGCAAGAGAAATAAAGAAAAATGTCTACAAATTGATTTAAAAAAAAACAATAATAATGTAAATATTAGCTTTGAGGAAGTGTGGTTAACCACATTAAAATGATCAATATTGATACTGAGTAAGACAGATTACTGACACGTGGTTTAGTAATGCCATATAAACTTTTTACACAACTTCTGAACGGTGTGTATATTTTAAGTGTAAATTAACTTTTAACATAAAATAAAGAAGTATAAAGTTGGCTGTGAAACTTTAAGTGATGTGGTTTACTGTTGGTGCTAGCCTCAATTTTCATTTAAAACTATATTTGTAATGGGTTGTCAGTTCTGTGATCACTGTGAATAAATTTTAGCCAAAGAGAAAGTGCTTTTCATATTCTTACACAGAGGTGTACAGAATAACTGACACCAGTAAAGTCGCTAATTGCTAACTTTAATTAGACACAAACAACAGTTAGAAAGCAACGAAGGCATTCTTATATAACGATTCAAGTTAAATTTGTCTAACACACGACAATAAATGTCATCTTGTTACAGTTTACCACGAATTAACACAATAATCACATTCCACTAATCCACAAATCACAATAACACACACTCTGAACCTCACTGTAATTTTACTAAATTGCCCACTTTGAAATCCAGTGCCCACTTCGCTTTGCAATGTAGTGACGCAGGTGGCCTCGATGCTGGTAAAGTAGTTGAGTATTGTATGGAAGGGGCATCTCGAACAATCCAGAGCAGTATACTTTTCTGGCACAAAAATATACGTGCAAGGCGTGAAAATCATTTAGTGATGCAGTACTATCTATTTACTCAGCATAGCAATACATACAATTTTTAAGAACTAATAAACACTATCCAAATGTGGAAAACAAGTATTTTGGGTAACAATCTTAGCCTTATTGCCTGAGCTACTTTTCATTCATTCCATGTTTCATCAGAAGCTGCCTAAAGGAGTGGTCTCCGTTTTGTTTTTGCAGTTGGCGCCATCATTTTGAAATGTCGTTTTGCGTGCGTGCGTGCGTGCGTGCGTGCGTGTGTGTGTGTGTGTGTGTGTGTGTGTTTAAATAATATACACACAACAACAACAACAACAGCATGATAGCTCAGGCAATAAGGTAAACATGTTTATCCAAAATACTTGTATTCTATGTCAGAATAGTTTTTATTTGGTCTTAGTAACAATCAGACATGTCATGGGCATGAAAATCAATGAATATAATTTTTAGTCATATATTTTGAATTTAAATATCTTTCTAAGTAACCTGGAAAGGCAGCAGTGAATCATGTAGACTGAGCAACATTATCTGTCACTAAGTCATGTAAAGTAACATGACAATTCAGAGGTCAGGGGAAAGACAGCTACTGAACACAAGGTAAGGATAAATATAGCAGAAAACTTTTGGTAACAAAAGTAATTAATAAGTTCTAGAGGGGATTCAATATGTCTCAAGAAGATCAAGTTGGCACAATAACAGTAATATAACTGAAGAACTTATATGAAAGGTGAAAAACACAGTTGATGTTAATTTGCTCCTTGTACTGTCTTAATCTTTCTTCAGCAATAATCAAAACTGTAGTAATACAAAAATCATTAAATAATGTATATTTATGTGTAATACAACTGACTAGTTTTCTAGTTTTAAATCAGAAATGTTTTGATTATTTAACGTCAGTATTTCAGTGTTTCTGCATGGATAACAATATATGCATATAGTTTGTGCTTTGTGCTTGTTAAATTTGTTCCTTCGGGTGTCAACATGAACTGTTATGAATCAGACACGTAGTGGGCCATAAGTTGCTTGACACTTCTTTTCTTCTTCTTCTTGTTCCTCCTCCATCAGACTGGTTTGAAGTAATACACTAGCCTTATTCCTCCTCTGCCAACCTAATCACCTTTGCATAGATTCCACGTCCTTAGCATGTACTTGTTTCATTGTATTCCGGACAGTCTTTGTCTTCCTGTGCAGTTTTCCCCTCCATGGCCCCATGAACTACTGTGTGCATCAGTTCTATATGTCTTATGATATGCTCTTTAAGTCTGTCTGTTTTCTCAACAATGTCTTCCGACAACTTTGGTTCCCCACCTCATTTATCCCTTCTCTTATTCCCTAGGAACTTTCTGTAACATTATGTTTCAATTTCTGTAACTCCAATTTCCTCTTTTCTGGTACCGCATCTCCCATGAGGTGCCGTAATGCTAGCGTACACATTCAAAATATCATTTGTAAAGCATCTCCAAAAACCACTGGACACAAATAGTTACCAAAAAGTGTATGTTTCAAGTTACTTATGCCCCACTTTGTATGTAAAACATGTGGTAAAAAATGGATGAACAATTATTATACAGTTCAAGAACTAATTAATATGTAGAAAATTGGCTTTTTTATACAATGGAGAGTAGAGTAGAGCAATAATGTGCTTTGATTTGTTTAAGCATGTATAATATTTAGAAGCATCCTGAAGCCTTTAGGAGTCTGACGCTAGTGTTTGAAGTGAATATTTAGGCGCAGATTTAACACACTTGAAATGCAATCCCAGAAGACGTCAATCAAATAACAATGTTGGAATGCCTTTTGCAAGATGTCAAACTGAGTTTAATACTATATTTCCTTGTGGTTTAAAGTGAATGTTTTAATCAGTGTGTGCTTTGTGCAATCTGTTATCAGTCATAAGTATGGACAGGGGGCGCAAGGATTGTGCAAAAACTGCAGATTGAACGGAGAAGCTTTGCACACAACCAAACTAGAACTTATTGCAATCTCTCGGCTGTGGAATACAAAACTATTGAATGCCAGACAAACCAAAGCCAAAATACTTATGGCTACTACTAATTGCTATACACCTATTCGAAACACATTACACACAAACAAAAATAAAAGTCACCAAAATTAAATACCTGCGTCAGTAATATACATGCACAATCTACTTTATATGAACGCCCAAAATAATAGCACATCTTATCACATGGATTTGCAAATCTGAATGGCCATAATAGCTCGATTTTGGTTTTATATATAGCCATCAAGTGCACTTATCTAGTGTAATTATGTTTTTGAAACAGTTCCAGTTTCCAGAAGAATAATCAAGTAGCACCTTGAAAGAGGAAAACCCGCCAAAATATTCCAAACTGTTTCGTCCAACCTGGCGGCCGCACAATATGTGACATAAACATACATTGTGTAAGTTCTGTGAACTATGCTTGGTGTAACAGAATGTCCATAACTAAAATGTAATTGGATAATTCGTAAAACTGTGATTGGTATCCTGATTTAGAACTGTGGTACCGTAAAATGAACAGGGATTGCTCTTGAGAGAAAATACTGGTTAGGTGATTCGGACAAGTGGTAATCATGACAATTATGTTAAACAGTTATCACATTACGAAATATTTTTTCTTATTAGTAGATGTATACAATGTATATAATAATACATGTATGTTCCTATGAATACTAAAAAGTGTGTGTGTGTGTGTGTGTGTGTGTGTGTTCCACTGTCAGTTGGTGAGTGTAGTGTACAGTATATTGATCAATTCTCTTGTGACTAGCTCTATTTTGAATCTGTTTAGCTAATGTGTGGTTTTAGTTATATTATTTAATTTTTGCGTTCTGTTCAGCCTATTCTATTTATTAAATCATTACTTTTATTATTTATGCGCATACATAAGATAAGCTTCTTGTACTTGACTTTATTCTTAGAAAGGCTTTATTGTAATATTAGTGCAAGTATGAAAATACATACATGTATTTTGTAAAATAATATAACTAAAGAAACCATTTTTTTTTGTTTTTAGAGTTTGAATCGCAGTCAGAATCATACACTTCCGGTTACTGGCACAGTTTTTACCATAAATGTCCGCAGTGCAATAAGGAGTACAAATGGAAGGGCAGCTTGGTGCAGCACTTGCGGCACGAGTGCGGCAAAGACCCAAAACACTTTTGTACTTTATGTTCCTACAAGACTCACTACAAGAGTCCGCTTCGAAGACACTTGAGAGCTGTGCACAAGATAGACGTTGTTAAGTCACGTATCGTGAAACGAAAGTAAATTGAGTGAAAGCCGATACCTACGCATATGTGATTGTCATCAGTTACCTCATTTTTATGCTTATATAATTGTAGAATTTTGTATGTAGTTTAAAGGTAGATGAAGACTGCAATGAACGAAAAACTAGATTTCACATTATTCACTATGTACATTGTCTAAACCAATGATTCCCAAATGGAATGTCATGGCACCTAGGGATACGGTATGAGGAGCTGTTAAAACATAATGGTGTTGATGATGACCTGACACAGGCCAGGCTGGTGGCCTCGGTGCCTTCTTAACTGGAATCTGTGCTCTATTGTCAAGCTCTGTATAGTTAAACAAATAATTCATACTCTCAAAGTACATCATTGGGCAGTGGCGGCTGGTGGTTCCAAATTTTGGTGGTTGCAGTAGTTGGTTGAGTGGATGGGAGATCGGGTAAAAGACATTAAACTATCATAATCACAGTTATACCAAATTATTACTATAATATTATAACCTCAAACAATGGATAATGTTTACCTTGAACCAATGTAAACACTAAACCTGACATAACTTATAAATCAAGAAGGCTGTGGTGATTTCATGACACAAAATTGTGCTACAGTGCTACTAGTGGAGCGTTGCAGAAACTTTGCAACTGCCTAGATAACATTGGTAACATAGAGCAGTTGTGAAGAGTAGCGCACATCCTCCCATATGTTTGTGTAGTAAGTTCTACCATATACTTTTAATGAATAAATTTGTGTTAGTGGTTGAAATCACAAGCAGAATGATCACTGTTGCACACCACTATATAAAAATTATCCCGATTAGCGCTTTCAAGCTTCACAGCTCATCGTCAGATCGGAACAGATAATTTTTATATAGTGGTGTGCAACAGTGATCATTCTGCTTGTCTACCATATACTGTTCAAGTTGCAAGTGGCCTACAACCACCAGCCTGCGCGCCACATTTGAGTTGTACGCAAACATTACCATGTAGGTTCTAATACTCTCTCCATTGAAATTTATGATACTTTTAGCTGCTTAATGTTTCCGTACATTATTTTGTAGTTTAGTTATTCTATACTGGTGGTTGTGCAACGCTGCAACCATAACACCAGCCGCCACTGTCATTGTGTACTGCTAAAATAACAGTAAAAAAAGTATTTGTCTTTTATGTTAAATACATGGGGGGGGGGAGATTTGATTTTACTTAAGTTCAGTGGTTTATAACCATTTGTAAAAAATTAAGGAAAATGTTTGCCAGCAATTACACACTGAAGCAAGCACCATACCCATTGGTCTATTGGTTTATTACAAAAATATTTTAAACAAACATGTTTTCCAGTAAAAGGCTTTTTTTTTTGTTTAACATGTAAAGTTTAGAATGCATTTCACACATTGAGCTGTAGCCTCCTTCTTGGCAGGCTGCTTACTCTTTGTGGCTGACCATGTTTATATACATAAAAAAAAAATCCCAATGTACGTATACTGTTTGAAAGCTTGAATCGTCCTCTTTTATATGATATGTGTTCAATAACATGTTAGATGTCTTGGATTTCGTTATCCATGACGTGTCCATTTCTCAACTAAATATAACTAATTCACTACCGACTCGGAACATTAGTTTTTTATAGGTAAAAACTATAGACACTCCACTACAGAATCCACCTTTGCAAACCACCTCATTGAAGCAAACCACACATACAAAGACTTCGACAATAACATGAACATTCTACACGTACACACAAAAGGCCAAAAACTAGACACTCTAGAACAATTGGAAATATACAAACACATAAAAACGACATCCTAAACGAACAGACACAATTCAAATCACACGCATTATTCAACATATCATACAACACACACACACACACACACACACACACACACACACACACACACACACACACACACACACACACACACACACACACACACACACACAAAACATCGATCTTTCAAAAGTCGATACCATCGCCAACAACAAGACGGACAGTGCGCCCAACGGCAGCCTCTGAAGAAGCTTTTTAAAAGCAAAAACTGGTTAAGGCTATAAGGTAAAACTTTTACGTTTTTACCTATAAAAAACTTTTGTTTTGAGTCAGTAGTGAATTAATTATATTTATGTTAAATGTATTCCACTATAGTAATCCAGATTACACCACTTTAAAAAGTCTTAACATTTTTTTTTCATATTTCTGCACATCAATATATGTCATCAGTATTGTATTTCATTGTTATTCAAAAACTTCATAAATTTCATCTTCAGTAAGATAGTTGCACGAGTCTATCATAATAAACCATGAAACTAACACAACAAAATACTCTGAGCAGTCACAACTCAGCGTAAACAACACAACACAGCTTTCCTCAAAATGCATGTGGTTTACAAACAGAGTAATCTTAATTGAGAATAGGTAGATACCTGATTATATTTTCCTTCATGCAACTTCAGTCGTTAAGTATGACGCATTTCGGCTTACAGTTCCATCTTCAGGAGAAAATCACTTGAGGTGAGCTCGTCAGTACAAAACAATTAACACCCACATAAAAACACTGAATTCATTACATACTCATTCACGCGAGTGTAACTTTTGAGTACACTTTTATTTTCTCGACGATGTGCATCATGTTCTCATGCGATATAAGTATGTAATGAATTCAGTGTTTTTATGTGCGTGTTAATTATTTTGTACTGACGAGCCTACCTCGAACGATTTTCTCCTGAAGATAGAACTGTGAGCCCGAAACGCTTCATACCTAACAACTGAAGTTGTATGAAAGGAAAATATAATCAGGTATCTACCTATTCTCAATTAATTAATGCAACTTGGAGACCACACGCAATGAAGAGTAATCTTGTTTTCAAGCAATGAAGTTTTGCTGCCCTCTGCAGATGTATACCAGAACTATATATTTCTGTTGACACCAAACAAGCCTATGAGCATATAAGAACTGACCAATTCAATATAAACACTGCTAAATTCGTGGACAAGTTACACTCAGCCTTATGATCTGAAAGTGGAATGATATGGATGAGACACACTTATCATAGGGCTCAATATATTAATTCCTATACTTTATAGTTGCATCTTACAATGTATGGTTACAAGTGTATTCTCTGAAGTCTGGTTTTGACCACTGTGGAGGGTGTGATCTAATATTAAATAGTGGGAACCAATCATAGCAGGATTATATCAGTTGTATGTGACCTTACAGCAGTAGTGATGATATGGGAAGAAAATTCAACTGTTCCCCAGCAGTAACCCGTTTTGAGCAACAAAAACAATGGGCACAAAAATTATCCAGAGAATAAAAGGTTTTTTAATCACCATTTGTAATCCTCTGTCAATGTTTGTAAATAGTCTGTGTTTAACAGTGAATACGTTTGAATGGGATTCCAGCTTATCAGCTGATAGAGAGTGTTCACTGTGTTATGTTTTCATGAGAGGTTGCGAAGGGAAGCTGTGTGTGTGTGTGTGTGTGTGTGTGTGTGTGTGTGTGTGTGTGTGTGTGTGTGTGTGTGTGTGTGTGTGTGTGTGTGTGTGTGTGTGTGTGTGTGTGTGTGTGTGTGTGTGTGTGTGTGTGTGTGTGTGTGTGTGTGTGTGTGTGTGTGTGTGTGTGTGTGTGTGTGTGTGTGTGTGTGTGTGTGTGTGTGTGTGTGTGTGTGTGTGTGTGTGTGTGTGTGTGTGTGTGTGTGTGTGTGTGAATACCAACAGCACGTGTTTGTAATTGCATACTTGAGAACAAGGCAATGTGGAATTATGCTACGCTTGACGAGCTGTCAGAACCATTCTTTAAATAATAGTAGGTATTTATGATTGTACTCAGAGCTGCTGTAGCATTTCAGACAAGTCTGAAGTGATGTTGGGAAGACAAAAAATTTGGGAGTCACTGGTGTAAACAACAATTACAAAAATAATTACAATATCTTTGCTTATATTAGTTGCTCAAAAGACTAACATACATTTCACAGAATCAATCTTTATTTCATTACAAATTAAATGGAAATAAAAACTGATTATTCGTAAATGCATTCTGTCTGTGACAGTGAAATAATTGATTCTATGAAAATGTACATTAGGTTTAACACATTGAGCCCTAGCCATGTTGGAAGGCTAGCTGTAGGCGTGAGCAAAGCATTTTTATGTAAATTTAAACCTAATTTTAAAAAAAAACAACTTTTTACTTATATGCAATGTACATATACTGCCTGAAATCGTAAATCATTATCCTCTTTCATATGATATAATATGTGTCCAATAAAATATTGTTACGACGGTCTATCTGATCATCGTATGGTACAGTGGAAAACAAAATACAAGACACCAATTAAGTCACTAATCACCAGCTGTAATTACCAAAATTAAACAGTTTGCAATTAACAAGACAGTCTCTTATAACAAATAAAAATAAAAATTGTTTACACGCAATAGAAAAATGTCAACTGATATAAAACACAATTGTACTACAATTGTCCCACGCAATTATAAAAACACATAACACTTCACCACAATATTACGAATCGCACTAATAACCACTTGAACGCACAGAGTAATATTGCCCGATAATAACTCAACTAAGGCCACTACCGCCTAGTATTTATACCCCGTTCACAGACCAGAACATTCTACAACTACGTGTTATCTCTATACTACGACGTAATTAATTGCGGTCTTGACACAGTCAGCGAGGCTGGCGGCATCTATAAAAGTCTCGCAAGCGCATGTTAAAATCACGTACGCCACAACAATCATTCGAGAAACACGTAGATTGTTCTGTGATGACGTAACAATATTAAGTTTAAACCACTGTAGGCATCTACATTTTACTGTTTTCTTTGTCTTGCATTTTTTTGTCACTTACACTGTTACTAACTTCAGATTCTGAATCAGACACATCAATATCTGACCCAAGAGTTCATAAATTTTATCTTCAGGAAGGTACATGAATTCATTATCATAAACCATGAAACTTACCCAACAAAATATTCAGTGCATGTCATAACGTACACACAACACAATTGAAATGCATGTGTTTACAAACCATAGAAAGTAATGCTGATTGTTTTTAAGCTGGTGCTGCCCTCTGCAGTTACACTGCAGAAATAAAATATTACTGTTAATACTACACAAACTTATGGACGTATAAGAGCCATCTGTAGTTCAATAGAAAAACTGTTGAAATCGTAGACGAGTTATGCTTGTCCTTAGGATCTGAGAGTGGAATGACATAAACATTTCACACTCATCGTAGGCCTCAATGTGTTAATAAAATTTAATATTTGCATCAAGAAATTAATTATTTTTATAATTATTGTATTAAAAACTGCAAGAAACTCACAAGTTGTAATTTGACAATGTAGTGTCAAAGTATATGCACATTATTATCGCCTGTATCAAAATAACATCCTATCTGTATTTATTTATATTTATATGTGTATACAAGAAATACATACTGTACAAATACTCACTTGCCATTTTGTAAGAAAGTGTAGTCAGTAAGAAACAATTTTTGTACCAAAGTGATAATTTTGTATTAACTTATTACTGTCAGGGTTTTATAGTCTTAGTATTGTAGTTAAAACTTAATACTCATAGTTATGTTGAGTATGTACATACAACAGGGACAGAGTCAGAGGGAAAGAATCAAGGAAATTTCTTTCAAAATATGAACAAAACATTTTTCCCAATCTTGCAGAAGCAGAATTATTTTTATTTTTGTCTGGCAAGCGTAAATGTGCTTTAAAAATATTTTAAAGTTTGCTTCAAGAGTAGTGGAAATATATTTAATCAAAAAACTGATTTATTTTGAAAGAAGATATTATACAGAGAAATATAAATATTTTCCTCTTGCTTTGCTTGCCCCCCCCCCAATCCAAATAATGTCCCTCCCCAAAAGATCTCCCTGAATCTCCCCCTATATATAACGTCTGTTAAAAACTAATTGTTTGGTTGTACGTAAAGCATAAGATTAGCTTTTGTGCATTATCTTTTTTTTTCTGGGTATAAAACGATATCCAAATATTCAGTGTTGGTTCTTCAAACAAATGTTTTTGCCGAGTGCAGTAATTCTCATCAGTGGGAGAGTTCTACAGACAATTGTGCAGCATGCATTGAACCTTGTGTGATTGTTGCACTGTCTGTGAACACCAGCATCATCAATTTCTGTCACTTGATCATGTAATTTATATTGAGAAGAGATGCAAATTCGTCCTCCAACAAGCATTATACAATAAAATGGTTTGTTGCAGTCCCAAGCAGATAGACTAGAGGTGGTCACTCCAACGGTTCTTTGAATGTACCACACCTCTCCGTCCTTTCGGCCTATAATTCAATAGTTGTTTGGAGATGTCGCAGTCATCCACTTGATTAAGATATTGCTTGTGAGAACTTAGTAATTAATGTCTTCTGGATATGTTGCTAGCGTATCACGAGGTAAGACAACCAAAACATCTGGTTGAAGAACCAACATTGAGCAATGGACCTGGACTTCTACTAGAAAATGTCTTTTTTTTTGTTATATACAAGTTAAAACCAATTTTTTTGTTTCACACTTCTATTGCTGAAGCACAAGCATTCTTTAGTCAAACACTTAAGACAAATAGAATTTAATCTGAACAAAAAAAAAACAACAAAAACATATATTTTCCATTTGTATAATTTTTTAAAAATTAAATATTGTATGTACATGTTTTTCATTGTGTACACTTTTTTATATAATGTATAAAATATTTGAAAATATAGACAAATTGCTTTTTTAATTTCAGTGTTTTTTATTTCTTACTGTCATTTGAGTCACATAGTGAACAGTAGGGCAAAAGTTCTCGAAAGAACTACAACAGAACTTTATTGGTATCTCAGTTGTTTCCTGTTTACAAGAGTTCATTAACTTAACTGACCTGTAACAGATACTTGAAGAAACCATCTCACTGGTACTTTTTGTTTAGCATTTGTGTATTATGTATAACTTGTGTGTGTGCACATGCGCGTGTGCGTGTGTCACATATGTTAACTATTCAACCTGACAAAGACAGTTAAATTTTATTTGAGGATCCAAACTAGGTTTTATTATAGAATACAATTATTATTCTGTAGGAAAATATAATATTTTTAGTCTTAATAATGTGTGTTCCACCATTTATCTTTCAGCTAAGTGTATACTTAATACCAGTATCTTTCCAAATATATGAATTTAGAAGAGGAATTTTGCAGGGGAATGCATGGTCAGTGTGTTTTATGAAGGTTAGAAAATGTGTGAATCTTTATTGGAAGATTTTGACATTGAAAATGTTTATAAGGACATGTCGCACATTAGAGGCCGATCGCTGGTGCGTGATCGAAAATGGGAACCAGTGAGTTTTCATAGAAACTACTTCTTTGTTGTCAATAACGTAGTACACATATAAAACTTCGCTTATGAATGCGACTACATTTAACTTATAATCTGTACATTGGTAAATGAAGAATGAATTCATTGATTGGTGAATGAAGAACGAATTCATTGATTGGTGAATGAAGAATGAATTCATTGATTGGTGAATGAACATAAATATATATATTTTTTTAGATTTATTGAAGCATTTTCAATGCCCTTCTCTATGCATTGCATTTGTGCAATGCCTGTAAATTTTATTTTTATAATTTAAATGTGTGTATACGTTTGATATTTACATATACATTACAATTGTTTCCTTCATATCGTTACTTTGGTAAGTATCATAGTATTATATAAATTTGTTTCAGAGTACTGAATAATACATCAACAGTGGCCTTGTAAATATCAGCAATTATGATCGGTGTTTGTTTTCAATAACTGATAACACTATTTTGCTAAATTTCTTTTGTAGTAAATTTCAGTACTGCTAATTAACCAGTATATAAACCAACAGGGAGAAGTGAGTAAAACTGTTAATTTACTTTTATTTTAGAACATAATAATTATTGAACATTACTGTGTGTTTGGATTACTATGAACAGAATACATGTTATAACAACGAAGACCAAAAACTGTTGTATAAAATAACAATATACGCCAATATTTTTTACTTTTTATTGATACTTTGGGTATAATTTAAAAGACATATAGTTTAATCATAACACTAAATTTTAAAATTTCTTATTGTTTTGTTTTGATACCAGCAAATTGCATGAAGGGTAGCACAAAAGAATATCTGTTCCAAAAAAGTTTATATATTTTAGTCAACTAATAAATTAGACATTAAATGAAAATACTTGTTTTTTTTTTTTTTTTGACGACTGCTTTCATTATCCAAAAACTTTTTGGATTAAACCTGTGTTAGCTGACAATTAATGAAGTTGGATTTTTCGTATAACCAATTTAGTTGGCACATTTCAATATTATTGGTCCATGTCATATTGTTAACTATTTAATGAATTTCAGTTCATTTCTAATTCAAGTATAACATTTTGTTTGTAAAATATGTTAGTAAGGTGTGTCTATTGTAATTATGATGTTTTACTAACTTAATTAAGCATCTTTGAGGGGTACAGGTAAATGAATATTCAGTTAAAATTCTGCACTTAAGTATAAAACAAGAAGACAAATTATAATCAGCAAACTTTATTCATTTACGGGCTTAATGAAAACTTAGTATTTTAAGGGTAATGATATGTTAATATTTAAGTACAGGAGACTAATATCAATCAGCAATCATTATTGAATTCTGTTATTGTTTGTTATGTTAAATATACAGTATTATTCAACAACTATTATTGTTGTTGTTATTATTATTATTATAGTTGCGTTTATTTATTTTTTTTATTCTTATAAAGGCATAATATAACTTTATTCACTTAATTTATATCAAAGTTAATCTACATTTCAATTTCTTATTAAAATACAGTATATAATTTTATAAACTTGGGATTATCTTCTTTTTTTAATAAATAAATGTGTAAAAATGAATTCCCAAAACTAGCATGTGACTTCTACAATTTTCACAAGTTCTCATGACTATAATTTAATTTTGGCAACACAGTAAATTAACAGTTGAAACATCAAAATTTCTTAAAACATTAATAAGTTTTAAGCAATTATTTTTGCAATAATTGAATAATACCTTTTTTAAGTTTTGATTAATATTTTTTGGTTTCTTCTTGTTTAATTGGACGTAATATTTTAAAAGTTTATGTAATGTAGTTTATATAATTTGTGTGAGCTCTTTTAGTCTTAAAATTCTTTTCAGTCATAGTTATGTATTGATGAATAAGAGTAAAAACAATAGTTCATAAAAATTTCAAAATTTTTGTTTCAAGTTAATTTCTTTATAATATGTATAGGAATCAATCCTGTTACTTTCTATTACCATCACTTGTCATAATTATTCTTATTAAAAATAATGGGCTCTATTGCAATAGTTAACAAAATTAACAGTTTTTTTTGTCTACTGTATCTATAGTTAAGCATTTAGCTTAATTTCTCAAAGTAAATTATTTGAGAATATTAATAATGATTAATGATTTATTAATAATATTAATTAATGCTTTGGAGATATTAATTATAATATAAAAGTATTTGTAAGTTTTTACTGTAGTTATAAATTTATTACACTGATGAAAGAAAATACATCAGTACTTTTATTCATTCTTCTTTAAGCGTAATTTACAAAAGTAGGAAACAGTAAGTTGCTATGCATTTTATTTTTAGCAAATTTAGACTGAGATTAGTGTGTCTGGTACAAACCTAAGACCTAATGTCTTCAAGAAGTAAGGTGTTAACTTTTCAATAAAATTAACAGTCTACAAATTTTGAAAAATTCACTACTCCATATAATCAGTAAAATTATTTAAGGGAAATTGAATTAATTTTCTATATTTCAGGATTAAAAATTTCATACATTAATCATATTTTATACTTAATTTATTTCTTGGATTTCGTTGTCCATGACGTGTCCGTTACTTAACTAAAGTAATCAGTTAATTACTTAACTGAAACAACTGTTTCATTAATGACTAGGAACACAAAGTTTTTTATGAGTAAAAACAAAGTTTTACCTTACAACCTGAACCAGTTTTCACTTTTAAAAATCTTCTTCAGAGGTTCACCGGAATATTGTCATGAAGAAGCTTTTTAAAAGTGAAAACAACAAATTCATAACACTAACATACATCAACAAACAAACGGAAAAAATTGCCCACAAATTCAAAAAAGCAGGATACAGAATCGGTTACAAAACTACTAACAAAACAGAACACACACTATCAAAACGCATGCCCAAAGCAAAAAACAAATTCGATCTACCCGGTGTATATAAACTAAATTGTTGAAATTGCAATAAATTCTACATAGGCCAGACAGGACGTAGCTTCAAACAGAGATACATTGAACACACAAAAGCACTCCACACCACTACAGAATCTACCTTCGCAAACCACCTCATTGAAGCAAACCACACATATAAAAACATCGACAATAACATGAACATACTACACGTACACACAAAAGGCCGAAAACTAGACACTCTAGAACAATTAGAAATATACAAACACACAAAAACAAATAAAAACGACATCCTAAACGAACAGACACAATTCAAATCGCACGCATTATTCGAACACATCTCACCACACACACACACAGCTTCGATCTTTCGAAACACTATCTCGTCGCCAACAACAAGACGAACAGCGCTACTTACGACAGCCTCTGATGAAGCCTTCTATAGGTGAAAGCCGGTTTAGGCTGTAAGGTAAAACTTTACGTTTTTACTTATAAAAAACTTAGTGTTCCGAGTCATCAATATTATAGTGATATTTAGTTGTATTTACTTAATTTATATTAAAGGAAAATATAAAATTTAAAAAAATATAATTTTATGTTCAGTTCCAGTTTTAAAAAATTTATATTTTATAAACAACACAACACAGAAAATACTTTAGCTTCACTTTTAATTTTGAATATTAAGACTTAAAATCTTTTAATTTTAATAAAATTGTCATAAGATTATCTGTTTCTAAACCGTTTTTATAATGTACAGGACCATTGTCATTTGTTTTGTTTATAATTATCAATAATCAGAGAACACTGTGAATAATTAGATGATTTATATGAAACAGGACTTAAGTTTACAGAACAAAGAGAAAATTTAATTAATTGACCAAGTGTCAACTTAAACTTATATATTTAAATGCACACACACACACACACACACACACACACACACACACACACACACACACACACACGCACGCACGCACGCACGCACACACACACACACACACACACACACACACACACACACACACACACACACACACACACACACACACACACACACACATGTTAAACCACTATTTTTGTATTACCCTATAGAGATATAAGGTGAACTTTAAGAACATATCCAGATGGCAATGATGATACTCAAGGAGATAACAGCTATACCAACCTACAAGGTGAGACATTATTTTGAAAAATCTTTTATAAACTGAGTACTGTCATGACCGTATAACCATCTTAATGTTTCATACACAGGACATGTTTTTTTGTGTTGTGTATATATTAGTAATTCCTCTGTTTTCTAATATTTTGAAAGCTGTCCAAAACAATGCAAAGCTATATTGACACAAAGGAGAAAAGCTACAATGCTCAATTGTTTTTTTGTGTCGTCAATCAAGAGATTGGTTCTAGAGCAACCTTCCATTCTGGTTGTTCTTGTAATTTCATTTTTCATCATTTCATATTTAATGTTACAATAATAGAAGGTTACATTGAAGGGAAAGAAGGAAGGGGAAGACTGACACTCCAATATATGAAACAGATTATTGGTGAAGTAACGTGTAATTCCTATAAAGAGATGAACTGGAAAGCACAGAGAAGATCGGTGTAGAGAACTGCTACAAACCAATCTGTGGATTGCTAACTAAAGATGGTGAAGATATTTTATGTTACCAGTGATATACATGATGACTGAAAATTTAGAAAGATACGAAATATAATGAAAAATCATGTTGACAGAAAATTGTACTGTTCTGTTCTTTTGTGTTGGTCACTAATTAACATAATGTTGCACTAATCAGTCATATAATGTTGCATTAAATAAGTTCATGGAGAATAAACATTTTTGTAGATATAAATATTTATACAACAAATATTATTCTTAATTTTAAAGTAATCACTTAATATTCGTATGATCATGTAGTTTAAGCATTGTGACTCCACTTGTTTGGTCAGTGTCAAGCATATTAACAGAAAATGTGATAGAAAGCGACTGACAGTGGCTGGAGACCTCTCAGAAGGGTAGCCTGATAAAAATACATCAGTAGTTTCACTTATTCTTCTTTAAGCATAATTTACAAGAGTAAGAAAAATTCTTGAAATGTATATACTTAATGTTATGGAACAAACATTTTGTTAGTGGTGTGTGGTATGGCACTAAGCGATAATTGTGGTCGCTTAGTGGCATTACTTCTGAGCCCCTCAAAATACCAATGGAAGGAGGCTTCCTATTACAACCGTAATAATAGCAAAAAGTAACCCCATGGACTAGGTAATCTATAAACACTCGTAACCTCCCTTTCTCACCAAACGTTTCATTAACCGATGGAAAAATTACGTTTCTTTATAAGTAATTTGTGTAGTGAATGTAAAGAGGGAGTCATGTTCACATTAGGTTTCTAATTATTTGTCAAGAATTTAAAACAAAAATATAGTCCAAAAAAAGTTAGTCAATCTTAAAAATCCAAAATTTTAAAAAACTCTGACACAATAACACCATAATGAATAAATCTAACTAACAAATAAAGTGTATCTGCAGGAGAATATGGTAATGTGTTAAGAGTATACATAATATCTGATTATTCAGAAATTACCATTGTTGGAGACGCGTCGTACTGGGAGCATAGAGAAGCTGTTATCATTAGTTGGCGCATGTGCCCTCCTGGAGGATTCACATCTAGAACAAGGCAAACCTTGTATACCAAACATTTTCACTTCTAGTAATTATTCAGTTAATGGAAATATAAACCTAAATGATTAATTTAAGTTATAAATATTATGAAACAGGAAAGTAAATATGATTACCGTCAATTTTGTACTCAAAATGTTTGATTTGTCTGAAATTATCTAGATGCTCTGAATCTGGTTCATATTAACATTCACAATATGCAAGTGTAGTAAAAACTGTAAGATACACAACAAAGTATATAATGTGTGCACACATTATGACATGTAACAAGTGCAGAGAAAGTTGCCTTATTAGTGTGCTGAACACATCAATGGTACCAGATCAACTCCAATTCTGCACCGCTATCTCTACCTGTTGACGACAGTGAAAGCAAAAATTTTGACATATTATATTACTGATCATAACTAGTTGTTAATCAGCTTTGAAAGTGGTTATTCGTGAAGCAAAATGTATGCTAGTCTAGAAAAAATTAGAACATAAAGCCATATAGAGTTTGGAGTCTGAACAGAGAGGAGCCAACAGAATTTGGTGAATGTTAACTGTAGCAAATGCCATCAAATCTATATCATTCTATTCTTTCTGGTACAGCAATGCATTTTCATAGAACATTAGACTTGTTTAGTGTTTGATTTTTGTTTCGGATAGGGTTGTATTTCTGTTTATTTATTTTTGATAAATGATACCAAATTGATAAGTCCCTAGGCCGGCAACTTTTGGCCTATTGTAGGGTCCCCACTGCGTGCATGCATGCGCATGCCCACAAAAGAGTGGGAGATAATGGAGAGAGCAGTGGAGGGGTGGGAAGGAGAGAGAGAGAGAGAGAGAGAGAGAGAGAGAGAGAGAGAGAGAGAGAGAGAGAGAGAGAGAGAGAGAGAGGCAGACAAGCAGAGAGAGAGAGGGAGCATCTCTATAATCAGCCACAAAAATAAAATTTAAAATGATGTATTTTCTATGTTATTCTATATTGTTCTATATTATTAATATATCACAATTTTATTCTCTTTTATAACATTTATAAAAGAGAATATGATGACACATTTCAGTAATAATTTAGACCATTACTAAATTATTATTGACTTGATGCCAACAAACCAAATGAGTATTAACATGAATTATAAAAATTCAGATAAAAGTTTTATAACTTTATTCACATAAAAATTACTACAGTAGAACCTCGTTATAACGGACCCCGTTACTACGACTTCTTTTACAACGGACACGTCATTTACGTCGTACCCCCACCCCCTAATAACTAAGTCAATGCACCAGAATGACTCACGTCTGCCTGCCAGTGCCGGATGACAGTTTCCAGAGATAAACACCCTTGTCAGGTATAAATCGTTGAAAGTTAAAACCCAACCCCAATCCACCATTGAATTAACTGGTTTGAGAATTAACTGTTGAGATATTAACAACAAACACAGGAAACTGTTTGTTTGAATGGTAAGGGAAAGGGAGTTGAAAACAAAGAAAGGTTAACGCCTTAGCCAGGTATACTTTCACTCCCAGTAGTTAATAATACATTTGTTGGCAGTGTCACTGAGAAAGAAGACTCTTTGGAGGACGAGGAGGAAGACTTACAAGAGGAAAACAATACTCAGGCAACAATAAAAGTGAGTGAAGTGAAAGATCATTTAAATTTTGTCATTGAGTATGTTGAACAGTCAAAAAATGAAAATGTGTTTGCTTACTATGAACACTTCCGGCATCTTCGTCAGTTACTGACCAACGAAATAAATAACAAACAAACACAACAAAAAATCAATACTTTTCAAACCAGTTAATGTTAGTAGTAATAACCTAATGAATAATAATGAACCAGGCCCTTCTTGTTCAAGAGAATAAAACAATAGAATGTATATAAAGTTTCAATTCTGCTCTATAATGTAAATATGAACAGTATGATCTCATTGTCATGTATGCTATGTAAAATGATGTCAAGTAAAAATAAACATCTTTTATACTAACTTACCGAGTTTTATTGATGTAAATACGACCTAACAAGACTTATTTGTTATATAACGGACTTTCATTACAACAGACAACCTTTAGCCCCAATTAGTCCATTATAATGAGGTTCTACTGTATGTCAAAAGGCTTAGTAAGTGGATATAAATATTATTATTTCTGTGTTGTAATAAGTGTGTTTTCGCCTTTTCTTTCAGATGGATTGTCACAGCAGTCTTGGAAAGGCGTGTATCATACATGCATGCAGTGTTTTAAAAAGTACAAATGGAAAGGCAGTTTGACTCAGCACTTACGGTATGAGTGCGGCAAGGACGCTCAACAGTTCTGCATGATGTGTGATTACAAATCTCATCACAAGAGTCATTTGTGGAGACATCTTCGCACCGTCCACAAAGTTGATATTTTTGGTAGAAGACCCTTGAAAAGGCCAGCAGCAGACGTCGTTAATTGATTGATTTAGAATTTTTTAAATAAAGACCAATTTATTCATTGTAATTGATGATCTCAGTTGTTACCAAATAAACTTTGTCACTTAAAAATGTTTACTTATAATATTCAGTAAGGAGTTAAGTTGAATAAATACTTGTACAGTGACAGTGTTTGTATAATTAAGCATATTTAGTTTTCTAAACAGTGGCATTTTTTATTTTGTAAACTATATTATTGACGTTGGTTGCTTAAAACACTTGTAATAAACATTTATGGTACACTGTATTATTAAATCACCATTGAACAACAATCCAACAGCAAGTTTGTCTTGTTGGTATGGTACAGGGCCAAGTTTTTAAAATTACCAAAACTGAACACTGCATTGAGATGTTAGTTAAAATTCTCTTTAATTTCATATACCACATGAATTTTTGTGATTTTATCAAAATTTCATCCACTGTTTTGGCACTGACATCAAAAATTTTGAAATTTTAAAAAATGAACACTATATTCAGACAATGGTTAAAATTCAATTTAATTTGATACCCCCACATGGGCTTTTCTGAATTTTTTTAACAATTTTGACTCCTTTCATTTTTGCTTCCCGCCTTCCACTATTTTATGGGGGCATCAATTTAAAATATCGGTATGGAGAACCATACATGACTTCCATGTTCTAAGATTTATATTTAAAATCATTTTTGAAATGAAATATTTCTATAGAAACTACTTCTTTCTTCAACCTTAACCACAGTACTGTGATCACTAACGTATACCACCTCACGTTAGCGCACTCGATTTTCACAGATGATGCCAGTGGATGGTACTGCCAAAATGTCTGGTTTTGCAGAAAACATTGGACCACGGCCAAACAGCCCGGGAAGGAATTTTAATAACAAACTACTTCTTTGGTGCCGTAGTACACATATAAAAAATTATCCCCTCCCCCTTCAACTATCATTTTCATTTATAGATATTTCATCTACCTTTATACAGTAGATTATTATGACCTTCTTTTCAGGATACTTTATTTATCAAAATTAAGTACTTTACTCTTGTTAAAACATAAAACGTTACAGGTTTTAAAGCGTCGCCTTCCCCTAAAGCGATCTTCACCAAAATCAATAGGCCTTGAGTCCTCTACAACTCAGTTACATATGCAAAATATTATTTGATCCTGTTTGCATTTGCGGCAGTTATCATTTGCATAGGAAAAATTCTACACACAGACACTTTTCGGAAAATGTACTTTTCTTCATGTTTTGTGGGTAGTACAATCAGAATCAGCCCTTATCTTGAACACGATTTTTTTTCGGCATCACCATACTTCCAATGACTTATGGAACATGGAAGTAAAAACAATAGGATTCTGTATGGTAATATGCATGCCAAGTTTTACAAAAATTGATTGTTGCATTCAAAAGTTGTCATGAGATATACCCCATACAGACAGACAGGCAGTACACAGATAAACAAATACCAAACGGTCAAGTTAAATCTGAGAACTCATCTCGCTTGTTCTGCAAATCCAAAATATTCATGTTTAGTGCAATTCATGTTTTACATATATTGATAATATAAGAAAATATGAAATATAGTGTAACAGAAATACTTCCTAGGATGACATAACATTATCAGGCACAATAATGGGCAGCTGAAGAGCAGTACTGGTAACTCTACCATCGGTAGGCTCCTCTGGCTAAAGCTGATATCTGATATCTACCCTACGTAACTCCTAAACTTAGAAAAAAGTCATTATTATTTTTATTATTGTTATGGTGTAGAAAAGTATGCAGTGGTTATGGAAGATTCCACAAGAATAGGGAGTGAACGAGTCGTGAGGAGGACTAAACTACATAAGACAGTGTTGTTCAGTTGTGACTTGATGATGGTGTTATAACTGAAATGCAGTATCAGCAGTGAATGGTGCCACAAATTCATTTTTGTGGCTGTTCATAAATTTATTTCGAACCAGATAATGAAATGAAGTTGTTTACGTTATTACAAATAAGAATTATTATCTTTCTAATTACTTTCAATTTCATCATTTTTTGTTTTTAACTTTATTAACACTGAATTGTACTGATTGTACAAAATACACAATTTGTTTCTGAGAAACATATTATTGAGCTGACTCACTTTTATTTCCAAATATATTCTCATTAAAAAAAAAGAAATTGTTGTATCTGGTGTACGATGTATGTACAAACTAAATTAATATTGATAGTAAGAAGACATTTTATACATATTTACTGTGTACTATATTTATCAGTCGTTCCAATTTAGTTTAGGTTTCTTACACTGTACTGACTTTTCTTGGGTGAAAGCTGGTGCACAAAAGTGTACTGCTTTACACTTTTCCCCATATTTATTTCAAGTAGCTATCGTATATATGAACCAGAAATAGACCTACCGCAGTAATATCCATTCATCATAACTTATGAGCAAATAAAGGTGTAACTTATCTGTCAATGCGAACCTTTATAGTCAATTGTGATTACACAGTAATCCAGGGGCATATTTATGGGGGGGGATGAATGGAGCCAGACCCCCCAAAAGGTGAAAAGTTAACAAGTTATAAATTTTGTTAATCTCTTAATTTTTAGGCTGTTTGATTTTTTTCCAGCTGAGTACGCTAATATAGTAGTATAGCTCTTTTTTAAATATAGAAACAGGTTTATCAGACAGCATTAGGATATATGTTTGAAATATGAAATATAGAAAAGTCAATTCAGTCAATAAGTATCTTTTAACAATGTTTCAATAACACCATTTTTATTGTGTTATTTCCATTTACTTTAATGTTTTTCAGCCATTTTAAAAATGGCTGATTTAGATAGTAATATTGATTAGTCATAACTTGTTTTTTCGTTTGTATGATGCCTACCCGGACCCCCCCCCCAAGCCAAATTCTAGACACACCACTGCAGTAATCAGTAAGTAAGATTGATGTAAGGAAGATTCATTCATCATAAAAATATTAGCAACAACAGGAACAGTCAGAGTTCAGAACTGCAGCATATAAAATTGGGTTTATATATTAAACAAAGTACTAGAATATAAATAAAAAAATACTATGTTCCACATCATAGTAGTATATTTTAGTTCATAATAGTACTCAGACATGTCATGGACAACAAAATCCAAGAATTCAAAGTACTAGGTGTAAATTGTTTTACTTTGGTTAATTAGTAACCTAATTTTGAAGTATGATAGTCTCTATATTTCACGAAACAGAAATATGAAAACTTTAATACAGTCAGGAATGTTTGTATGTAGTTTATGTACGATAATATACTATATATCTGTGTGATTGTATATGTGTTTATGCTCAATGCATATATGACTGTGAAGGGGGATTGTAAGAGAGAGAGACAAAATACGTTGAATATAAAATAGAATTCTATTTTACGGTAGGAAGTAATCAATTGAAAAAGTTGTATAAAGAATTCTATACTTATGTCTTTGTGTCAAAATTGTCATGTAATATTTGACACTCATATAGTGTCTGTTACTTCATTGTTGTCAAAATAAACTGCTCATCGCTTCTCACTGGACAAGAACTTTCTGTGTCTTCGCTACTTGTCCAGTTCCAAGCAAATGGCGATTCTGCTGTTAATATGGACAGTATTGACTCGACTATGCTTTTATCACAACCAGTCTTCTGGTCCCTCCAGCTCAATTCATAATCTTAAGGCACTGAGAGTTCTTACTTCACTTCAAAATTCACTTTTGAAAACTAGGTATATTTATCCTTGTTGTGATAGAATATTTCTGTTTCATTTAATAAAGCATTAATGCCTGTCATTGTTTTCAGATTTGCGCAGACCTGTCTACAATACAAACAACTCTGAAATTGCGTATCACTATTGTGTTCAATGTGGGAAACATTATAAATGGAAAAACAATTTACTGCGCCATATCAGGGTCGAATGCGGCAAGGAACCTCGTCATGTCTGTACTTACTGCCAACACAAAACACATTATAAACGAGATTTGCATCTGCATCTGAGAAAAGTTCACAAAGTGTTTGATGATACGGATTTAGAAAAATTTACCAACATAGTATAAAATAAATGTTTAATGGCATTTGCTAAATTTCTGTAGACGTTCAGTTTTTGATTGTTCTAAATTCTCTGAATTCTGTCATGCGTGTGTGCACACCAGCCAAATTTGTATACCACAGTGTATTTTTGTAGGCAATAAAATTATTTTTTTCACTTCTAAGTAAGGAAATTTCAGTTGAATATTTTTATGTGACTGTTATTACTATATAATAATAATTATTATTATTAAAATTATAAAACTTAGTCTTTTGTTATTGTGGATATTTTAAAGAACTGACAACGTTAGATATTGATAAAAGCTTATTAAATCAAAGTTTTTAAAGGTAAGTTACCAATTATTAATTTAGTAAATCATTTTTGTATCTTTAAAACATAATGAAAACAGTATTGATTAACTTTTTGGATGCACTGAATCAAAACTGTGCAGTATTCAAGTGTGGAGTACAAAAGTTTGGTCAATTATAATATAAAACAGATTCTGAAATGTTTTGGCTTCTTGTAATCCTTTGTGACTTGCCCATAATACTATGTTATATTATTTTATTACTGCCATAAACTTACTTAACCATTACTCAATAAATTTATTCAACTTTTGATCTCGGGCGCCATCTCGTGATATCTACGAGAAGATTATATTTAACTTACCTTAAGGGCAGAATTCTGTTAAGCGAAACTCGAAGTAGCGGAATATGTTATTTGAAATAATAACTCTTGCTTGAAATGTTTACCAAATGACATTACCTTTTAATAACATCTTGCTACAAAACATGTGACTCTACCGTGCGAAATAAGCACGCAGCTATACACCCTTAGGTGTTACGTCATGAGACGCAGTTACATTAAGTCAAAAAATTCCCTTAAACATTTCATTTGCCCTCCAAAATACATAATATTAAAATGTTAAACATATATATATATATATATATATATATATATATAAATTTACGTATAACTTTACAGTGTCACAACCCAGCACTTTTTAATATCTTATCATCCACTCTCTCTCTCTCTCTCTCTCTCTCTCTCTCTCTCTCTCTCTCTCTCTGGTACAATTATTATGAGCTCGTTTCAGTTAACGGTATACCAAGTTAGTTTTGTTATTTAATGACTTTTGGTCATATATATTTTTGAATATCAAAATTTTATATAAATTTGTTGTAGCCAATGGTACTTAGCTGCACTTTTGTGTTAAGGACATCGAACACCTCGAATTCTTTGATTGCACATGCTAAAAATCTGGGCTGTCTCATCGTCTTTGGGTACACGCTCTCGAATGTAGCATCCCCCCTGGATCTCACTTTTGCCAGATTTTTTGGCGTCGCATCGTGAATTACACTCTGCCGATGTTTTAACTCAAAACTGGTTAATGTACCACTGTTATTAATACACTTTTGGTGGTGTAATACCACACTTAGTGAATACGCCGGCCGGCACGGTTCACTGTCTGGACGAAAAATGACCACATTTCATCAGGAAGCATTGCAGAGGTGGGGTGTTTGTTCAAACGGCCCAGCCTAGTTAAATACAATGCACCTTGCATTCTTTCGTCTGACGTAATCATGGGCTTGACTTGTTTACTCGCTATTGTGACAAACCGTTTTTTGCTACATTTGTAATTTTCCACTGAATTCGACATAAATCCTGTTAACTTAATATTGCGTTGTTGCCAATTCTCACCAAAACTCTTATAGGGAATAGAAAATAAAATTATCATTATTAAAAATTGTTATAAAATAAAAATACAATAATTATGTTTGGAACCATAGGTTTACAAATTTATTAGGGTACCAGAATTGTACCGTCACAAAACCCCCTCAATGAAAGATTTTATGCCGAAGCATAAAGACTTTCATTGACACACTCGTACTTCCTAAAGGGATCTGCTAGGATATGACGCCACAACCCCCTTACTATTTATATGAAAAGAAATACAATAACTCACCCGTGGTCCGATGATGATGACAGTACCTGCATGACCTTACTGGACTTCTCCTACGAGATCCCAACACCATAAGGCCAATCAGGCGCGTAACGCTCCTGCTCTGACACGCTGGCCAGCTCAGGACCGCCCTCACAACATCACCAAACACTGAAACAATAAATCAAAAATATCAAAATAGTGGCTTGGTATATGCTATATCCCTAACTGATCTGTTTCCCCTTAGCTGTGTTTCTCCTTAGTGTGTTAAGAAGCACTGGGTTTGCTTCAAATCAACAAGAATTATATAGAAGTGCCATTCTCTTACACTAATACAGTACATAATACATATTACATAATACATAATAATACACTCATCATTATATTAATACAGTAATACGGTTAATACATTAAAATAGTCAATTCATATTTAATCTTGATCAAAATTTCTTTAAATTTGCGTATCAAATTATAAACATTACTTTTTAATTAATTAATTAATTAATACTTTTAATTATTAAACTCATTTAATTATCATCAATTATTGATCATTTACTTCTTCACAAAAAGAAAATCCAAATTTATTATTAATATTCATATTATATTATTATTATTTCATCATTCATTTCTTATTCCCTTTCTTTCTACTAACCTTCACATTTTATCCTTGATTAGTCGGGGTGACTCTTGTATTCACTATGATTTGACTTATTCATATAGGCACTAACATTTATAATCGTACTTACCTTTCTTCCTACTAACCACTACTAACAACCAGATTTACATATCATGACACCAATCTCTCAATTATAAACCACTGCACTAATTCCATTTTAAATCCTATGGCACCGCTCGTCTTTGTACTAAGATGGGTGTTCCCTACCTGGCTATATACATTCATAATTTTTTGCCCTTCCAAAATATCGGCAAACACTCCCTTAAACTACGCTATTACCTGCCACAACGCTATACGTTGGCCACTCCTTATCACCTCACCCCCACTACAAAATATCATCATCAACAAATATATGTTTAACCTTTACTTTACTCACCTCTCTATATATAATCACTACTACTGTGTCCCTAAAATATCTAATACTCTCTTTGTATTATTTTCTTTAAAATTCTTATCTATCTAACTCCCGTCAACTTTAATTGACTCACTCACATGCCTCTATTTAATAATTATCACCCAATCTCTATCCCCTTTTAAACACTTTACATTTCTGTGATCATTGACAATTGCATTAGAAAATTTATCTCTCACCTACTAATGACAATACATCTCAATATTCAAATATATATATAAACTTACTCATTTATTATTCATTAGAAATTTTCTTCATTACACATTAATACACAAACTTTCTTTTGTACCACATTAATTGAGTAATTACTCTTCAATTATTTTATTTAATTAATTAAACTTTCACTATTACTTTCACTTGTTTAGTCAAAACAAAAACATGTTAAATGTTAAGTATTAAAACAATTTACTGTTACATACATGGTGTTCATAAAATTTACCTGTAATACTCAACATCAAAATACATAAATACATTGACATTAATACAATTAAAAATATACAATCCAAACTCATTATTTTATCATTGATCAAAATCAGTTCATATGCAGTCCAATTCAAAACCACTGTTCACATATATTAATGTTCATACACAATAAAACAATCTATCCTCCATCATTGAATAACAGTCGAATCTTAGGTCTATACAACTTATTTTTTATGAAAGAAATGATATTATTCTTATTATCAATATAATATTTGTTTACATTTTTATATTTTTCCACTATCTCGTTTCTATTAATAGGTGTATTCCATATTAATCTATCATATACCATTTCACGATCGGGTATGGTTCGGTCTACCTCAGTATTATATGTCATAATCATGTTAGTCATATGGTCATCATAATTATCTACTACAACATCCATTACTACCCAAGGTAAGTAATTGTTATCATTATTATCACCATCTACTATTATTGTTATCTCAATTTTACTATAAGGTAAGTATTCACTATAATCATCCACCATCTCTACTCCTAACTTTCTACAAATTCTCTATACTTTCTATTTATCTTAAAAATCTCTATTACTCTCTTTCTCTCTCTCTCTCAATATATTTCTCACCATAACACCAAGCTATACTCTCTCTTTCCAAATATGCAGGGGTCACTAACTCATAATTACTGCACCACCTATGAGGTACACAAAAACACCAGGGAACTCTGTTTGTAGACCTATCGTCTCCCAAATATAAACCTAAGGAACTCATGTCCTTGCTAAAAATACGTGAAGACATTTCTTCACCCCCTACTACAACATCAAAGGAAAATTTTACCCCCTGCATCCCTTTTACAAATATACTTTCTCTCAGCTCTCTCTCTGACTCAACACACACAAACATCTCATTATCACTCCCAATATTCTCATCATCATTTTCTAATACCCTATTCTTAATTATATCATTGTTACTACTTGTAAACTCATTATTCAAATTATCATTGTTACTCACCTTATTAATTAGCACTTTGTTTTTCGTCATATTTTCACTACTACTTACCTTCTTATTCTTTATTTGAATTAACCTCTCATCTAACCTTTTAATCACTTCGTCACATTGTTTATCAAAATTATCATTACGTTTTTTAATTTCGTTTTTTAATTCATCAAATTTTATATCAAAACTATTTCTGATTTCATTTTTCTGCTCGTTAAATTTTTTATCAAAATTATCAAATTTGTCATTCAAGTTAGTATATTTAACATTAAAATCACTTTTTTGCTCATCTAACTTTATATTAAAATTATCAAATTTTAATAATAATAACTGCATCATTGCAGCTGTATCATCTGTTTTATTTTCATCTCGAGTTGAGATGGGTGTTAATGGAACTGGATTTAATTCAGTGACACTGGTTTCACTGGTCTGACTAATTGGGTTCAATTTAACGTCCATCTCACTCGTAACTGTTTCGTCTACATTATCACCTTTACCAGTATTCATTTTGCTTATTTATAATACACACATGCATATAATCTTATAACATAACCTATCTTCTATGATTATGTTTACGTATTTTAAAATTATATCTATTATTTCAGATAACTGTCCGCTACTTCCCGTAGGCTTACCCCACATAAAATAAAATTTTATGTCGAGTCCCTGGTCGGAAAGCGCCAATGTTATATTATTTTATTACTGCCATGAACTTACTTAACCATTACTCAATAAATTTATTCAACTTTTGATCTCGGGCGCCATCTCGTGATATCTATGAGAAGATTATATTTAACTTACCTTAAGGGCAGAATTCTGTTAAGCGAAACTCGAAGTAGCAGAATGTGTTATTTGAAATAATAACTCTTGCTTGAAATGTTTACCAAATGACATTACCTTTTAATAACATCTTGCTACAAAACATGTGACTCTACCATGCGAAATAAGCACGCAGCTATACACCCTTAGGTGTTACGTCATGAGACGCAGTTACATTAAGTCAAAAAATTCCCTTAAACATTTCATTTGCCCTCCAAAATACATAATATTAAAATGTTAAACATATATATATATATATATATATATATATATATATAAATTTACGTATAACTTTACAGTGTCACAACCCAGCACTTTTTAATATCTTATCATCCACTCTTTCTCTCTCTCTCTCTCTCTCTCTCTCTCTCTGGTACAATTATTATGAGCTCGTTTCAGTTAATGGTATACCAAGTTAGTTTTGTTATTTAATGACTTTTGGTCATATATATTTTTGAATATTAAAATTTTATATAAATTTGTTGTAGCCAATGGTACTTAGCTGCACTTTTGTGTTAAGGACATTGTAAAAATCTGGGCTGTCTCATCGTCTTTGGGTACACGCTCTCGAATGTAGCATCCCCCCTGGATCTCACTTTTGCCAGATTTTTTGGCGTCGCATCGTGAATTACACTCTGCCGATGTTTTAACTCAAAATTGGTTAATGTACCACTGTTATTAATACACTTTTGGTGGTGTAATACCACACTTAGTGAATACGCCGGCCGGCACGGTTCACTGTCTGGACGAAAAATGATCACATTTCATCAGCAAGCATTGCAGAGGTGGGGCAAATCTACGTCACTGGTTCTTTGTTCAAACGGCCCAGCCTAGTTAAATACAATGCGCCTTGCATTCTCTCGTCTGACGTAATCATGGGCTTGACTTGTTTACTCGCTATTGTGACAAACCGTTTTTTGCTACATTTGTAATTTTCCACTGAATTCGACATAAATCCTGTTAACTTAATATTGCGTTGTTGCCAATTCTCACCAAAACTCTTATAGGGAATACAAAATAAAATTATCATTATTAAAAATTGTTATAAAATAAAAATACAATAATTATGTTTGGAACCATAGGTTTACAAATTTATTAGGGTACCAGAATTGTACCGTCAAAACTACAGTAGCTCTCAAGTTTATTAATTTCAACTTATATTGTCATAATAATAAAGTTTGATGATTACTTAGGAAAAAAATTGTTGTTGTATACAAAATTGAAGAGCACAGCCAGCAATATTGCATTTTATTGAGTCTGAACATTAGACTACTCCATAATATTATAATTATAAAACTTTGACAAGCAGGTGCCATGGCAGCTGATTTAAGAGTTGCTGACAAAAAGGTTTGTTACTGTCATCACTTTGTAGATACATTAGGTATATGTTGTGAATGTAGTTGTAATTAGTAGAATTGTGAGACTTTTGATATTGTTGTTTGTAATATAGCTGTTGTGTTCATGTTTTCCTACAGGACCAGTGGTCGAGTCATTCCAGTACACCGATCGATTGACAAACAGACCAGTGTTTGTGTGTGGATGCGGCAAGAGATACAAGTGGAAGAGCACGCTAGTGTCCCACATGCGGTACGAGTGTGGTGGCAAAGAACCGCTGAACTTTTGTGAAATCTGCCACTACAAGACTCACTATAGAAGTCACTTGTTACGTCACACGAGGAACGTCCATAAAATCGATCTCGCCGCAGAACGTTCCAGAAGGAGACAAAAATTTGTTGTCGGTTTTGATAAGAACAAGTATTATTTCAAACCCTGAAATTCACAATATTCATGATAATCTTCTTGTTATTGTTAGTAAATAAAGCTCTCTTATGTAATGGACTTAGGATTGTTATGCATCACATTGTAATATATAACATAAGATGTGTAGCGCTGTGTGTCTGTGAGACATACAGTCAGACTATTGTCGGCTGTATATTTTACATTTTGTAGGTGCAGAATTTTTAATCATTATTTGTACAATTAATTAGTGGTAATTATTGAAGACTTAGAATATTGAAGTCTTAATCGGAAGAGCAGAAACAAGTTGTAACAGAATATGTATTTTATACTCTGAAGTTTTTAGTGGTTAACTTACAACAATGTGTTTTTTGCTATGCCACTAAATTGTTTACTTTTGATAATGTATTTTAATTGTTATATCATTATCAGTTTACTTTTGACAATCACAGTCTTATCCTTCCCCACTAACTCACTAGCTCACTATTCCAGTAGAATTTTCCGTAACCATTTTCCATATTTTATCATGTAATAAAGAGTGTACCAACATATGTAATATTAGTGATAAAAATGTATAATGATACACTGCAGTCAAGAGCAAACAGAGGTGTTAGTATTGGGCTGTTGTTTAGAGTCCTTGTATGATACCATGAGGCGTCTTACACATAAATTTTACGTGCAATAACAAGGACCTTGAACAACATCCTCATATTACCCAGCGTTGGCCGTGTATGTTCAGGTAATATTTGGAAATTACCTCAGAATGTTCAAGTATGCATGTAGTGATTTAGCATAACCAGCCAATATAGGTCTAGTTGAGAAAAGATTCCTTCATGGCTGTGGCCTCGAGGCAGGAGCCTGTGATTGTAGCTCAGTAATTGGTCACAGCAGCAGATAGTCTGTGCACAGGTTTATTAATGACAGGTGTTTCAATACTGGTTTATTAATGACATAATAATTAAAATACATTGTTAAAAGCAAACATGTGAACAACATAATTATTAATAGTGGTTGGACAGGTTAAATATAATTGTTTATGTATGCTGGTGATCTCTGATTTTAAAAGTACAAATTATATTTGTTAGTACCATTTGTAAGCATGTATACTGTTTTTTTGTAACTTATTTATTGTAAGTGTAGCCGAATTTAAAATTAACTCTTAATGTAATTATTTATTTGTTAGTTTTTCAATGGTTAGAAGTACATGATGGTAATTGATTATTTTGATTACTGTACTTAAATATTTATTTAAGTAGTGATAACTTATTCTGTAAATGATTTTCCAATATGTACCGTGTAATAATAATTATAAAGTATTGGATCATAGTGTCAAATAAGTTTAATGTAATAATGTGATTTTATTAAAAGAAACTTATCAGTTTTTTTTTTTAATCGTATACATAGTGTTGGATTATTTTTCCCATACATAGTATATCAGTAACTTTTTTTTTCTGGTGTAAAAAGATATTGTTACACAACTTTTTAATTGTTGGGCAAAAAGTACAACGATGATCACCAATTTTGAGCACCATTTTCTGCCTGAACAGTTGAGTAAACTTCAGGTTAAAGATTGAGTAAACTGTTGAAGAATTATTGTAGATTTAACAAAAAGTGGGGTCACAGCACCATGGCAATGTTTTAGTTCTAGAATAGAGTAGTTTCACATTACATCAGAACTAAAAGTATATTAATTAAAATAATTTGAAGGAGAAAATAGCGACTTATGATTTAAGGTGTACACATTTTATTAAAGTTGTCAATGTATATTATTCTTGAGAATATACTTTTGATAAAATACCAACAACTGAGCAATAATGTAAAGATTTCAGTTAGGTTAATGTAATGCCATTATGTGTGTCTCTAAGTGTATCATGTATTGCACATCCATCATATCTCCACAAATTTCGTCACTATCATCAGAAAATAAGAAATACTCGTTTTACCGTCAGTAGTGAGTACACATTTTTTTCTGTGTTGTTCCAGACATTTACACTGGTAGTTTTTTAATTTATGTAGAAGTTGTAAATTAGTTTGTGTGATAAAAAGGATTTACGATTCCTGTGTTCGTACGATGTACATGTGTGTGTACGATATAATTTGTATTTTTGTATTTATTCTTATTCATGTTGTCTTCAGCCAATCTGAATCATTTTCTTTCTATACATCTACTTTTAATTATCAGTAAATGGAACATAGTCTTGAGTACGTGTGTATGTGTGTGTGTGTGTGTGCACGCATGCACACACACACGTACACACAGCAATTAGTTTTTAGATCTAATATAAACTGACTTTGCAGTTTGACAAGCATATAGAGATTGTAGAGTTTTTTTCCAAAGAGAAAAACATTATCAACTAAACTTTAATATCAAACTTGCCTGGTTATAATTAGTCTATGAACAGAGATAGTTGACAAGGTAAGACCAAACCAGTGCCACTGAAAATGAGTTCAAGTTCAAGAGTTTGGCTGTTCCCACAGTGAACCATGGGCCTGTAGCCTGGTAAGATTGGTGTCAAAAGAAAACTATTTTTATTTTTAATACCTACTAATTTGTATTGTTATTATTCTTAATAATTCACTTTTTATTTTTAAGTAACTCTTTTTTATTCAAATTTCTTGCAGTATTTCTAAGTTATTATTCAATAATACTTCTGCAATAGTATTTTAATTTTTATCAGTACCTATATACAAACATACATGTTGAAACCTCTGATGACACAGGTTTATTCTGTGAAATGTGGATCAGTTCAGTTCAGTTTGTAGTCCTTCAGTCTTTCGACTGGTTAGTACCCTCCCCGCATATACCCGTGGTGCGTGTGTGACTGAGTCTCTCACAGGTATATGGGACCTACAGTTTAACGCCGGATCCGAACGGCAATTTTTTTTTTTGGGGGGGGAGGGTTTCTACTTGGCAGGAAACCACTCGCTGGGTTGCCATTACCTTGCGAGGGGGAACGGTCGTATCTAAATCAGATGGCCCCTGGCGGGAATTGAACCCGCACCGACAGCGTAGCAGTGTCACAGGCTAGCCACTACGCCACGACCGCTCCAAATGTGGATCAGGTTTTTGTATATACTGAGATAAAAATTTTAATACATTAAAATTTATAATAGAAATAGAAGCAATCTATTATTGAATAATAACATTTTTAATAAAAATATTTAAAATGCATTATAATATCAAACTATCTTTAATTTTCAAAAAGTGGTGCTGTAATGTTAGTTTTATTATCCATGCCAATAATAAACTTGGTTATAAATGTAATTAACTGGCTGTCATTGAAATATTTGCTTACATTATTGTCATATACCACTAAGCTTTGCATGTCATACCTAGACAAGTGATGTATATGATATTTACTTCTGACTGTCATATATCTATTTACAAGTTTATGTAAAGTGTCAGTTGAACATGGTAATGAATACCGAATAATGAACAAGGTATGTATGAGAGAAATACATGCTAATGGATGTATTTATTTTAAAATAATTAAAAATTATGAACATCAAAAATAAATTAAAATTATATCTGTAGGCCTATTCAAAAGAGAATTTGGAAAATGAACAGGTATTGACAGGTCTTAGAATAAGGCAACGTATTTAGTCTTTCATGTTTCACTTCATTGTCTATGAGATTAATTATTTATACTGACTGAATGGTTCCTCGGCACTTGGCAGAACATTTTATTAATACTTGAATTTTATTAATACATTGGTGTGCTTCTACAGATACTTTTTATTTTCCTAACAATTGTTTCACCAGTTACGGAAGCTTCAGAGGTAAGATTTGAACTGAGAGATTTGAAATGTATGTTTGTCAGGGGGCGGGTGGAGGTAGTGTATGACCAAGGGGGTAATTGGAAAGGCCCAGGTAAATGGTTTAACAAAGATGTGTGTTCTTCTGTTTGGAACAAAATAAAGTACCTTTACTGGATAATTATTAATTGTCTACAATACATTTTTGTGTGTAGACAATTACAAGTAAAACTATTTACAAGCCACTTAAACTAATGTAAATGTGTGTGTGTGTGATTTATTTAATATTTATAAATTCTTTACCTCAAGATGTTTTATTTCCTTATTTGGTACATGTTTTGGGAAGCGTATTGTTCCCGTCCTCAACCTTCCTGATTTTATATCTTGTGGAGTATTGTGTTTTGGTTGGTTGTTGTTATGGTTTTCTGTTGGTTTTTGGTATTTTATACTGGTGTTATTGTGTGTGATTGTGGTGTATATATTAGCTTTTTAAATATTTTCAATGTTGGATATTTGATTTTTGATATACATCAATCGTCTGTCTGTTTCTCGTCCAAAATTGCCAGAGGTATTTATAGTAGGCGGCAAACTGAAATGTTACATATTGTTTTTTACGTGTACAAGTTTTTTAATTCGTGTGTAGCATCCCTTTTTAACTGATCACTTTTTAGTCTGTTTTCGCGATAACCAAAAATTTGATCTTTAGGTGAGTGGTTGCATTGTCTTCGTAATTTTTCACTCGTCATTTACATATTATAACACACTCATTAATTAGTAGCCAATTGTGGTAGTAATTAACTTTAATTTGTATGATGTCTTTATTATTGAACTTTTCTGCAATAATTTTAGGCATTTAAATGTGCTTATTCTAATGGTGTCTTTAGAACTGTGGTAGTTGTGGCAATTGTGGTAACAGGTAATAATCATATTTATTTATTTTAATCATGTCAATACCTGATTTAATAATGCAAACCAACAATTTCATACGTACACAAAGACATCTCCCCTAATGCAGTACATTGCAAGTTGACGCTGGTTCACACACACAGACATACAACTTCACTGTAACAATTCCGTCAGGCAGGTGTACACTTTCGACAAGCTACCATATATCCACGCCTGTACTCTCACCCACTAAATTTTTAAAACTATTTATCCTACTCTTTTTACACTAATTATTGACAAAATGCTACCCTGGTTAAATACGCAGATATATGTACTGTTACAATACCTTATGTTATATGTGTAATAACAAGAGTTTTGCTATGTTACTTACAAGCTACATCATGAAGCAGTGACATAACCTAAATTTTTCATATGTTACTCAGGTGTAACATCATGCTTTAGTGGAAGTAGACTTATAGTACGGTATACTGTAAACCAATGTACTAGGTTACAGGTTTAGACTGTGAACAGATTTTAAAAGTTTAAAAATTATTATATGTGTAATCATAACTGTTAAAGTAAATAAGAAAAAATACCATTACACTCTTTTTAAGCTGCAATTTTATGCCAATTAGGAGTGAAGGAAACACCCATAAAAGTAAGACTGAGAAATCCACAGCAGATGGATACACCTTTGAAGAGGATCAAGTTATCTGCAGCAGAGAGGAGACCTCCAACACAAGTAATAAAAGACAGAACCGACCATTGGCCAGTGTGAAAAAAGGAATCGCTGCAAAATGATTAACTGCAAAGGATTCACTAGTGTTAAGTGCACCAAATGCAACTTAAACCTCTGTTTCCATTCTACCAAAAACTGTTTTAAGCGATTCCATGACTGAAAATATGAAAGAGATATGTTATTTGTGAAAAAAGAAGATCTTTTATAGTTTTTTAAAATTATGACGAGCTTATAAACCAGTAATTAATATATTTTTATTGTATTTTTTAAGGATTATTTACCTAATGTAACAATAAACATGGTTTTTAAATAACCTGTTGTCATTCCTTTGCCTCATAATGTTACGCATATGATACATGATTTTTTGGTGTTACTTTACCATGAATGCATGGTGTTACTCAGATGTAACATAGGTAAAATTACATTTTTGTTTTTAATAGCTAGTCAACAGTTTGTTTATTATTTTTCTATTAAATAAAACCCAGAAATATAACCATGAGATTATTTTTAAAATTAAAAGGAAAATTCATGTATTAAAGGGTGAAAGACAGGACAGTGGTACAAGTCGTACGATATGTAAGACTTACATGCTACATTTATATCTCTAGAGAATGTTAAGTTTAGTGGTATTTTTTTAAATTGTGAAACCAGTTGGATCCGTGGCAAACACCAATTCAGTAGAGACATGGGCGTAACTTGGGGCCTAACTTTGGGGGGGGGGCAGTCTAAAGCTTCATAAATTCAAGTGTGTAATGAGACCATCTATATAATAAAATATTTTATATACAAAATTAGAAAGTTTAGTAATAATTCTTAGGTAGTAAACAAGGGACAATTTCATTTTTTTATGATCAACAAACCTTTCTTCATAAGTTGTACTTCCAGTTATCTTTACATACAACAAATATAAACTGTAGGCCTATAAACATAAACAATTTCAGTTTTTCCAATTCTTATACCCAGTTTTCGTAAACGCATCCTCTCCCATAGGCACACTGTCACAAAATGCTCGGCAGTAGTAGCAGTAAGCCGAATCAGTCACAACGCAAAGAAATTTTCAAATTGTCAGTCAGGCAATGTTTCAAAGAAATCAAGCAGTGTTACTCCTTTGCATTTCTTATCTCCCATTTCCCAGCACTTATCAACACAAAAAACCAAAACAATCATAACAATAACGAATTAAGAAAGAGACAAGTGCTGTGTAGTTTAACGGACTATGTATACAACCAAGTAACCGACCCCACTTGTATCAGTAATCATTAACAAATAACAGTTCCAAATGACCATATTTTAAGATTCATGAACAAAGCCATCGATGTCTTGCACAGTAAGCCAGGTTTGTTCATACTGCCGAGTCTGTTACCCCTAGCATGCTGCTCTCTTTTACACTGGCCTGTAGTGTTTGCGAAATTCTGCTGAACTGAAAACAGCAATAATCTCGAATCAAACAGTAAATAATCCGAGTACTGAGATAATGACTCAGAAGAATATGTGTGACAAAGTGAGGAAAGTAAAGAGACCAAATTCTTAGAAGTACGGCTGCGCTTATTATTTCATTAAGGTGTTCCAAAACAAGTCTTTGTGTAAAAGGAATGCATTGTATTCCAGTTAATTAGGTCTCTAGCGTTTTTTTTTTTTTTCCGAACAGAAATATTATTTTGACGTACCATTCAAATCTGTCAAACATTCCCCTTACAAGTTTCTTCAAAAGAAATAAGAATAGTAAATTTATGGCAACTAGTCGTCTGATAACAGTACAGACGTTGATAAATAGTGCTTACTGTGGTCGTAAGCATAGAAACTGTCTCCTGTTTGATTATTTGTTAGTTTTTATTTATAACAACTGGAAACAAAATTTTATAATGCTTGGAACATTGGGGGGTGGGAGTCCCCCTTGCCCCTCCCAAGTTACGCCTATGAGTAGAGATATTAAACATTTGCTGAGTGGATCTAACGGCAGCAAGTGCGTTGGCTTCGGTGGATACATGAAGCCGTTAGCCTTACTCAATGTTGGCACATTTCCTTTTCTTACAGATGTCCAGTAGTTTGAGCACAACATAAACTGTTTAACATCTTCGTCTGTGAATTCTTGTTGTAAGAATTGCAACATAGCTGCATTGGGTCATTTTAAATCATTTTGAAACTATATAGGATCACAAACTCCAAAAACAAAACCCAATTTGTTGCCTTAAATGACTTTTCATAGCACTCTGTCGCCAGACACCAATGGGTTATAAACGGACATAGTGTTCCTGGGTGAGACATCTCGGCATCTGTTTCTCATCCAAAATTGCCAGAGGTATTTATAGTAGACGGCAAACTGTCATGTCAGGTATTTGTTAATTCGTGTGGACCGTCCCTTATTAACTGACAACTTTTTAGTCTGTTTTCGCAAAAACCAAAAATTTGATCTTAAGGCGAGTGGTTGCATTGTCTTAATAATTTTTCAGTCCTCATTTATATATAACACACTCATTAATTACTAGCCAATTGTGGTAACTTTAATTTGTGTGGCGTCTTTATTATTGAACTTTTCTGCAATAATTTTAGGCGTTTAAATGTTCTTATTCTAATGGTGTTTTTAGAGTTGTGATATGTTTTTTGTAACAGGTAATAATCATATTTATTTATTTATTTATTTTAATCATGTCAATACCTGATTTAATAATGCAAACTAACAATTCATAAGTACACAAAGACATCTCCCCTAACGCAGTACAGTGCAGGTTGACGCTGGTTCACACACACAGACACACATACATACAACTTCACAGTAACAATTCTGACGGGCATGTGTACACTTTCGACAGGCTACCACATGTCCATGCCTGTACTTTCACCCACTAAATTTTTAAAACTATTTATCCTACTCTTTTTACACTAATTATTGACAAAATACTGCCCTAGGTAAATACGCAAATATATGTATTGTTGCAATACCTTACATTATATGTCTAATAACACGAGTTTTGTATGTTACTTACAAGCAACATTATGAAGTAATGACATAACCTAAATGTTTCATATGTTACTCAGATATAACATTATACATTAATGGAAGCAGAATTACAGCATACTGTAAGCCAATTTACTAGGTTAAAGTTTTAGATTGTGAACAGTTTTCAAAAGTTTAAAAATTATTATGTATGAAATCATAACTGTTAAACTGTTAAAATAAATAAGAATAAATAACATTACACTCTTTTTAAGCTGCAATTTTATGCCAATTAGGAGTGAAGGAAACACCCATAAAAGTAAGACTGAGAAATCCATAGCAGATGGATACACCTTTGAAGAGGATAAAGTTCTCTGCAGCAGTGAGGAGACCTCCAACACAAGTAATAAAAGACAGAACCGACCATTGGCCAGTGTGGGATGAAAAAAGGAACCGCTGCAAAATGATTAACTGCAAAGGAGTCAGTAATGTTAAGTGCACCAAATGCAATTTAAACCTCTGCTTTCATTCTACAAAAAACTGTTTTAAGCTATTTCACAACTAAAAACATGAAAGAGATATGTTATTTGTGAAAAAAGGTCTTTTATGGTTTTTTAAAATGTATGACGAGTTTATGAACCAGAAATTAATGTATTTTTATTATATTTTTTAAGGATTATTTACCTGATGTAACAATAAACATGGTTTTTAAGTAACTTGTTGTCATTCCTTTGCCCCATAATGTTACTCATATGACACATGATTTTTTGGTGTTACTTTACCATCGATGCATGATGTTACTCAGATGTAACATAGTTAAAATTAAATTTTTTTTTTGAAAAATAGCTAGTCAACAATTTTATTATTATTTTTCTATTAAATAAAACCCAGAAATATAACCATGAGATTTTTTTTCAAGTCAAAATGAAAATTCATGTCTTAAAGGGTTAAAGATAGGACAATGGTACAAGTAGTACAATATGTAAGACTTACATGCTACATTTATATCTGTAGAGAACGTTAAGTTTATCGTGGTATTTTTTGAAGTTGTGAAATCAGTTGGATCTGTAGCCAACACCAATTTGGTAGAGATATTAAAAGTTCGCTCAGTGGATCTAATGGCAGAAAGTGTGTTGCCGTTACATGAAGCCGTTACTCTTACTCAATGTTGGCACATTTCCTTGTCTTACAGATGTCCAGCAGTTGTGTTTGAGCACAACATAAACTGTTTAATGTTGTAACGTTACGTGTATCTAAGTTCAGCCCCACTGTTGTGAGCGCCAATTTTGTAACATAACTCTTACAAAATATTAAAGTTATAATTTGAAAATGAATAAAAACTTTTTTAAAATTTTAAAATTTTGTTGTTTCTGAAAAATATTTGTTTCGTGTTTTTTATTACTGGTATTTAAGAAATAATTGTGGTTATTGTTTGGTGTTAAAATTTTAATTGTATTATGGTTGATAGTGTAGTGGTGTCACTTTCTGTAAATCACTTCTAAGTTAATCTGGTTAACTCCGGTACTGGTCGATAGACGGCTCTTATTCTTCTTTGATGTGCTCTTTATTTTCGTATATACCGCCTTTCGGTTAGTCCGTGTCCTTGAGTTAACTTATTCTTTAAGTATATTTAAAGAAAAATTCAACCAAATTGCATAAATAGAAGGTTTATTAACAATTTATTAAAAAATGTCGATAATAATCGATATTTGACAACAGTATCGACTCGTACTCAGGGCCGGTCGACAAAAACTTTACATCAACAGTGTATATAAAATATGTTCTTTTAACGGTTATGTTAGAATAGCCAGAGAAGGGTAGGGCCAAGAAAGTATAATACTTACAATTAGAAATGTCTTAAAACTAACAATTACAACGTTATTAATTACTATAGAAAGTTTATATAGTATATATTTCGAACCAATGCAGTCTAGAAATTCGTTGGTTCCACCTCGAAGAGCATGATGAGAAATCAAAATGGCCGACAGAAGTAGGCGTAGTTCAATGTCTATCACCTCGACGAATATTTCTTATAATAAAGATGTCCTTTCACTGTTTATTCATCTCAGCAATTGTGGATATTGTTTCTGGAGTTTGTTGAGTGTTCCTGGTGTAGTGTTTATTAGTTCACTTGGTGTAAATGTGTGTTATTATGTCTATTTCACTTTGGTTAAATGTGTCGTATTTAACCTTTTTTGTTTCGTCTGTAAAATTTATTTGTAGTGGTGTTATTTCAATTATTTAGGCGTGTGTGGTTCTGTTTATCTGTAATGCACTGTTTATTGTTTGTTTTCACTGCTTCACAAGTTAAAAATTCAAATTAAAAAAATTACACAATTTGTACTGAATTCGGTTTAATTATCGTACGCCATTAGTATAGGTTATACGGAGCAAAACCTCGTTTAAGTGTTTGCTTCAACGGATAATAATTAACTGTTCTCATTTCCTTTGTCTCCTGAAAATCTTAGCCAATTTAATATATATTATACATTGTTCCAAATTATCTTCGCTTCCGATACATTTTATTTGAATACATTATACACGGAAAATATCTTCGCTATTAACTAACTGTATGAAATACTAAATGCATATTCGGCTTCTTCAATTTATTTCGCTTATTTCGGTACTAATTAATATAGTTTTACAAAGTTTTCATTTAAAAAAGTTATATTTCTTTCATGTTGGAATAGAAGGTTCAAATATGTGTCTCCTGTCCTTGACCAGATAATAGCCATTTTCTCCGATATTATTATTATTATACTGAATCTAAGATTGATATAATTGTTTATCTTTACTGAATTTCTTGCAATTTAGTTCATTAGTTATAGTTTTTAAATATAATTCATTTATCTATGACTCCTCCTCTGAAATGTTAGTTAATACATTCCATTTTTATTTATAATTTTACTTATCTTCTGACAATATCTTTATAAAGTATAAGTTACATTGTATTACTATATGGGGGGTTTATCTTACATAAAATTCATCAGTTTAGTTGGTTAATAGGACTAGATTTGTCAATTATAATGTAGTCTAAATTTACTATCTGGCCTAGATTTTATCTGTTGTTACTTACAAAGTTTTTAATAATACAGTTAGTTCATACCCTTTTCTGACCTTCTATTCTAATATAATATTCATTAATAATTTGTTCTTTTACTACTATAACATTTAGTATTGATTTTAAACAATTAAAACATAACAATTATTTAACATTAAATCTGGCATTTAGAATCATACCTTTTTTTGTACTGATTACTTACAGTAACTTATAAAAAACATTTTACTGTATAGGAATGGTATCTACATTCAGATATTGCATTCCTAATTCAAACTACTAAACAAAATAACATTTGATAAATACAAGTATTAATCTCTACTTCTAAATTTTATTTATAGAGTTAATATATGGAAACTGGAACCTAACATTTTATTCCATTAAATGTTTAACACTCCTTTAAAACTATTTAGTTACAGTCTTATCTGTTTTTCTTAATTTTAGGGATGTATTCCCCGTCACCTTATGTCCTAACCCCAAGCTATCTATTTATATTATTTATTCTATTGAATGTTCTCATATAAACAGTGGCATTTTATTAGAAAGAGTATTCATTGCTCCTTCACCATATTAATTGATTAAATATCATTCATGATACTATTTAAAAACACTTAAAGTTATTTAATTGTACAGTAATTCATGTACCTTCTCAAAGTTTATTTATTATAATCTAATAACTTGCACTTGTCCCTGGTTATTTCTTGATATTATCACTAGTCCTTTCATAGTTTTATAATATCAAATTGTTTAACCATGGGGGAACTGTTAAGATTTGTCTATATAAATTATACAATAACTTTCTTGGGTGCACTTCTACTTAGCACTTTAAACACTTTTTGTTTTTATTTGTTTTACATGAGTTTATGGTTTGTTGGGGTGTTATACTTTCTATTGTGACATTTACTTTGTTTTGGGGTTTTTGTTTTCTCCCTATGGGGTTCCTATTGGGTAATGGTCGTGTTCTACTTCCTCTATTCTATGTGATCTTCACTTGTCTCTGTTCATTCAGTATATTTGTTTATTTTAGATATCTTCCTTCTTCATTCTTGTTTCTTCAGTACCATTTCGTTATTATACACTTTTGTTTATACTGGTCTGTTTACTTTGTCGGTTTACTTGGTCTGGGTAGCTTCCTTGCCTACTCCTATCCTACCTGGGTATTATTATTATTTTAATTTTAGTTTTCTGGGGTTTTATTTCGTTGTACTTTCATATTAGTTGCAGATTTTTTCTTTATGTTTACTTTTTCTTGTTATAATGGTAATTTATAGTGCTTTTTATTTGGTTCTCATTTGGATTTTTCTGGATATTCCATATACTAGATTTTTTCTAATGATCATCTGGTAATTGATTTAAGTGGATTATCTGTCACGCTACAATGTCTTTGTCTGTGAATCTTGTTCTAAGAATTGCAATATAGCTGTATTTGATCGTTTTAAATCATTTTGGAACCATATAGGAGTACAAACTCCAGAAACAAAACCCAACTTGTTGCTGTAGAACAACTTTTCATAAAGCTCCATCGCCAGATGCCAGTGGGTTATAAATGCTAAATCTCGATTCTCAAGTGTCACATCTGCTTGTATTTCGTAGCATTCCATCAGTTCTACATCTGTCGAAATTTGCTGTTTGTGAACTGGTGTTAGGCGTTGCAGCGTCTACTTAGCTGGTGCTCGCCTCGACTTTTCGACGCTGCCTCATCCTCTGTATTCGTTCCACTGCTGTCATAAAGGCCTTTTTGGATTCTGCATTCATTCTCCTTTTACTTTTTAAGCGTTTATGACCGGCATTTACCTTCTTGTTGTGAAGATGTTTTGACATTTTTGAAATTTTAAGAAAAATTTGTCCAAGGTCAACATTTTGTTACTGTATTATTTATTAAGTTCTTTCACTATTATCACTATTAGTATTTTATTTTATAGTACTCGTGGACCTTATAAAACGGTACCTCAAATAACGTCCTATGCATACGTGTTCCCGAGCTATACTAATTTATCCACTCATCGAACCGGTGATTTTCCTCTCCACCTTGGCGGCCATCTTGTGATGGCATGTAACATCATGGGCTCAAGGTTAATATCACGTGAAATTCTTTCTTCCTTGCTTTTTTGAATCCTGTATTGCTCATTTAAATATGCGTTATAGTTTTAAAGATATTAAAGTTTGTCTGGTATATACAAAATCGTAACATCGACTTTCCCATAGGTGCCTTCTACATCGGACCGCGGTGTAAGATGTTTTCTGTTAAAAAAAAATCAGGAAAACCCAGTATACATGTACTTTTGTTTGATATTTATTTAATCTAACACTATTAACAATTAGTAACTACTGTTTATTACTAACTCAACCATTGTAATTGAATGGTTTCCAATTCAATTCCTGGTTTTCTGTGATAGCTGTGAAGTTAAACTTGGATTCCCAAACAGGAAATTTGCATACCTGGATTTAACCAAGCCCAAGGTTTGGTTACAAGACTTGAGACATAAGATGTCTTTTTAGGTTATAAAAAAAAATAATGCTGAGTTCATGTTAGTGGCATCAATTCCAGGCACTTTGTATTAACAGATACAAGTTTTTTGTACAGTTTATATATATCTATATTCAATTTTACCCCAAGAAATTGAAATTTGATGCATAAAATAAATAATGGTTAATTAAAATTATCATTTTTATACCTTAGGAAGGTTCTTGGATTTTGTTGTCCATGATGTGTCCATTGATTATAAGAACTAATTATAAGTTCTTGGATTTCGTTGTCCATGACGTGTCCATTACTTAACTTAATATAATTAATTCACTACCGACTCGGAACACAAATTTTTTTATGGGAAAAAAAGTAAAAGTTTTACCTCATACCTTATATGCAACACAAAAATTGTTTATGGGTAAAACTTTTACGTTTTTACCCATAAAAAGCTTGTGTTCCAAGGTGTAGTGAATTAATTATATCTAATTATAAGTGTAATACTACTGACTCGGAACACTTAAGTTTTTTATTGGTAAAAATGTAAAATTTTTACCTTATAGCCTGAACCAGTTTTCACTTATTACAAGCTTCATCAGGAGTTATTCGCTTAGGACAGCGCTCCTAGTGGCGGCCTCTAACGAAGCTTGTAATAAGCAAAAACTGGTTCAGGCTATAAGGTAAAAATTTTACAGTTTTACCAATAAAAAACTTAGTGTTCCGAGTCAGTAGTATTATACTTATACCTTAGGAAGGGTTTATGGTTAACATAGGTCACAATAAAATTTTATATATAACTAGGGCTATATGAATTTTCTTTTAACAGCTGTTCAAAATACTCAGCTGGCAAGGCATCAGCTCTACTTACTGACTGTCCTGTTTTCCCTTTTGATACTCGAGCAAACTGTGTTAGTGCTGTTTTGTGAGAGCTTCTTCTCTTTCAGTGGAATGTAACCTTTCTTCTCTTTCATCATTCTGATATTCTTTCTTTGCATAGTACTTTTAATTCATTCCTGTGCAGTTTTATCTTGTGATGACCTATATTCTAACGTAGGCTTCCGCAGCCAGTGTCCATTATGTTTTTGAAGTCTTCTTCCGGTATGGACCACGTCAAAAATGTCTTGTATGACGTTTCACTCATATTACAATGAGTATCCTCAGGTCTAAGTGACAAAAGTGAACTCAGTTATATAGTATAGAAGTGACAGTGGGTGGTCCGGTAAGTGGACCCTGCCCTGTAAGCGTTACGCTGTGTGTATTATTTGTTCGGTCAGTGAACCCGCATGCAGTCAAACCAGAAAGTAAATAGTAGTAGGTAGTAATAGGTAGTAAGTAATAGGTATTGTGACAGATTGATCCTAGAAGCAATAGAAATTAATAAACACAAGGATAACATCAACAGAGAAACTGCCACACTTAATAAGGCTTGGTACCCTTTACTTTCTGGTTTGATGCATGCGGGTTGACTGACCACACAAATAATGCACACAGCGTAACGCCTACAGGGCAGGGTCCACTTACCTGACCACCCACTGCCACTTCTACACTATATAACTGAGTTCCCTTGCCGGCGGTTTTGTCACTTAAATCTGAGGATAGTTATTGTAATATGAGTGAAACGTTGTCATACAAGACATTTTTGGCGCAGTCCATACCGGAAGAAGACTTCAAAAACATTGTTGTGACCTACTTCAAGTAGTATGCAAACCAGAGAGTCAATCTTCTTTTATAATGTAAATCACTAACCTAATGTAATGTAATGTTTTGATAATTATTAACCTATGTCACACTACCTGCTAAGCTTCATAACCTGATATTTAAGGGATAAGTGGGGTAAGCTATTTTTACACTGTCACAGTTTTCCAGGCCATCAGGCCATGGTCTACATACACTTCCAGACGTTTCGTCCATAACTATGTCAGACACCTCCAGTGGCGTAAGAAGACAGATCACAAACACCCACGAATGAATATGATCAAAGAATGTTGTAGTCTGTTAAGTCACTTCTATTTATATATTTTTTTAAGGTGCTGGTTGGTTATTGTTTGGCCAATCAAATTTTTTATTCACATGTACCAGCATTGAAACATGGTAGGATAGCCAAGCCAATCAGAAAAGGACAGAGTTGGGATTACTGTTATGAATAATAACAGTAGTGGCGGCTGGTGATAAATAAAACATGGTGGGTCAGTCATAATTGTTAAACAGTAAATAGAAAAATAGATCTAAAGGAGGACAGGAGAAATCCCTATCTTTAAAAGTTATCCTCCAATAAAAATATAAAGTTACTGTGTTTTCAGGCTTACGCAAAAGAAAGTACATAAACATGGCTGTCAACTAAAAGTCATTTAGAATAATTTCCTCTCCACATTTGCTCCTGATAATTGTATATGTAGAATGGAATCAAATTTAAATTATAGCTTATTCAGAAGGGACAAATAACATACTGGAGTAGAAATAAAATACAAAATATACGTTTTTTTTTATGAAAACTAAAATATCACATACATGAAATAAAAACGAAAACACCAATAATGTGAGCATCAGAAGACAAAAATTCTTAAATTAGTTGTGACAGGAGGAGAGTGACTAGGCTGTCCTCAAAGCAGCAGTTCTGTCAATGGTTTGCAGTACTCGAGTGCACCATGCACCACCCATCATTTGTTTTATTGCTACCAGTGATTATTTTTTCCGTACCTGTCAGGAATCTCGTGTTTGCTGCTTACAAAACTAAAACAACCACCTGTTCTTAACCAACTAACCTATCTCTATGCATACGCAGTAGTGCTTGGTTTAACCCTCATGTTTTTAACACAGATAGTTTCACATCACATTAGACTTTATGTTTACAATATTATTTCCGGGAGATAGAAGAAATAAGTACAGTAGAGTCTTGTTTATCCGACCTTCGCTTATCCGACATTCCGTATTATCCGACGTACCACCACAAAAAAAAAACAACAAAACTCATTAATCGGCAACAAGAACTGCAAATTGCGAGCGTGAGCATAATCTATTTTTTGTTGCTCCCGACTCTACCGCAGCTAATTAGTTACCTACCCTGACTGTACAGTCTACACTATGACTCATGTGTCTGTCATTCGCCCCACCCTCACTCACTCACTGTCACAACTCACTACTCAGTGGAGTGCAGTTTATCATTGTGTCCGGATCGGTTTATCGTCTGTTACATGCGTATGTGTCTGTGTGTGTTAATTTGACAAACGTTGTTGTGTTGTTTAAAAGTTGAAATTTACGCAAGTATGGCGACGAGAAGAAAGAAAGTTGTGGTATCGATGGAACAAAAACTTGAGCCAATCAAGAGACTGGACAAGGGAGAGACAATGCAGAAGGTAGCTGACGACTTTGGCGTTGGACGGGTAACAGCAGGAGACTGGAAAAGAAATGAATAGAAATAGAAAAATGTGTGCATCAAGAGTTACGGAGGGTGCATTGAAAGAAAGAAAAACTATGAAAAAATGTGACTATGAAAAAGTTAGTGAAGCTTTGTATGTTTGGTTTACACAGTTAAGGGGCAAAGGTGTGCCTACTTCAGGGCCTATTTTACAGCAAAAGGCGTTGCATTTTCATAATGAATTCAATGAAGGGGACCCAGATTTCACAGCAAGTGTCGGTTGGCTTGACCGATGGAAGAAACGCGATGGTATCCGTCAGTTAAGTGTTTGTGGTGAAAAACTATCATCGAATTTTGAAGAAATGGAAGCATTCAAGAAAAGATTTCAGGAATTTATTGAAACTGAAAGCCTAACGGGTGATCAGATATTTAACTGTGATGAGTCAGGCCTTAATTACAAAATGTTACCTAGTAAGAGTCTTGCAGCCAGAACTGAAGCGGCAGCCTCTGGCTACAAGCGTAGTAAGGAAAGGCTGACAATTTTAGCATGCAGCAATGCTACAGCAAACCTCAAAATGGACCTTGCAATGATTGGAAAGTCCAAAAATCCTAGAGCCTTTAAAACAGTTTCAAAAAACGCTCTTCCTGTAAAATACTACAGTCAGAAAAGCGCATGGATGAGCAGTGAAATTTTCAAAGACTGGTTTTTTAAGGAATTCATTCAGTCAACAAAGAAGTTTTTGAAAGAAAATAATTTACCCAGAAAAGCAGTTTTGTTGGTAGATAATGCTCCAATGCACCCTGATGCAGAGGAGCTTCAAGATGGTGACATTAAGGCAATGTTTCTGCCCCCCAATGTAACCGCCATATGCCAACCTATGGATCAGGGCGTTTTGGAAACGATAAAAAAGAACTATCGCAGGAAGCTACTGTCCACAGTGATAGAAGAAATTGAAGAAGGACAATACGTGATTGAAAAATTGAAACGCATCAATGTAAAGGATGTTGCTTACTGGGTTGCAAGGGCCTGGCGTGACGTAAGGGCTCCAACAATTGCCAAATCATGGAAGAAGCTGCTACGCGATGATGAAAGTATCGAAATGGAAAGCACAGATGAAACCGAAGAAACCATTCTACCTTTAGTGCAACGTATCCCTGGATGTGAGGATGCATCTTTGCAAGAAATCGAAAGTTGGATGAAGGATGATGATCAGTATGTAACTGATGGAGAAATTGTCACTCTTGTCAATTGCGATGACAACGAAATTGAAGATCAAGAGGCACCAACTGTTGAGCCTCTCCCAATTTCACATAACGACGGAGTTAAGGCTCTAGAAACTGCAATTAAATATATTGAGCAACAATAAGAAGCTACAGGAATCGACATAATGATGCTGCAAAGATGGCGAGACTTGGCAGAGAAGAAACGGCACTAGTCAGGAAAGCAGACTATGATCAAAAATTTCTTTAAATCATCACAGGACTGAACTTTTTAAGTGAATTTTTTTTGTAAAACATGATTATTAGGTTCGTAATGTGTAAAATTATAACATAGTTTGAAATTATAACATAGTTTGACGTTTATTAGGCTTTTTCTTAACACCTCCCTATTATCCGACATTTTTGCTTATCCGGCGTTCTGTTGGCCCGTTTATGTCGGATAAGCAAGACTCTACTGTACCATGTAAGCACATAGCTATCACAATAATGTATATCGATTATAAAAACAAATTTTCTTGTATCACTGACATATTGTAATTCAAATTTTGGTAATTGTGCAGCCATGTAATCTTAACATCAGCTGTCAGTGCTGAGTGGCAAGCCCCAGACACATTGCCATCCCATTTGTCTCTATTCCAAACTGGAGACTTTATTCTTGGCTTTTCTTGTCCGTGATGTATCCAAGTAATTTGGATAACAATTTTTTTAAATGTGTACCTGTTTGTTTGAGCTAGCTTTCATTCATGGCGAGCTTTATCTGAGGCTGCCACTAGGAGTGCTGTCCAATATTTTTTGGAGATGGCACCATCATTTGAAAGATTGTGTGTGTGTGTGTGTGTGTGTGTGTGTTCACAAATTTAGATCATACATGCTATTTGGATCAAATTACACAACACACACACAATAATGATCTTGCAAATAACAGTGCCTGATACTCCAAACAACATAATGGATAGCACATTTAGCGCCAGCCTCTGATGAACCTCACAATCAGCGAAGCTAACTTAGGCACTGAGGTAATTTTTTTTAATTTTTATCAAAAATATTTGTGTTCCCTGGCAGAATATTGTTTATTAGTTTTCAGCTATTGTGATTTCGTACTGTGACCTACATTGTATCTAAGAGCTTGAGTCAATATTTTCCTCTCTTTTTCTTTTCTCCAGCTGTTCTCTTAATAACATTTATTAGTATATTTCATTCGCCCTCAGAATGTGTCCAGTCCAGTTTCTCATTGTCATCTTTACAATGCTTAGAAGCATTTTACCTTTTTTGATTCTTCTGAACACTTTCCATTGCTTATTTTATCTGTCCACACATTATTCCGTCCTCCATATCCATATCCACATTTTCAGCACTTCCGTCACATCTCTGAATGTTTTCTTCATTCTCTATATTTCTCCAAAATAAAAATACTCTATACAAAACACTTCACCAGCCTCTTACTCGGGTCTGTGTTTAGACTGGTACACAAAATTCCTTTTTTCCTGCTGAATACTTCCTTCACTCTATGTCTTGGTGCATCAATATACTATTCCACTCCTGAGTCTTTGGTGTATTATCAAAGTATGACAGTAAGTAGTGGTGGATTAAAGTATTTTCAGGTCACTGCTAAGTAATCATAGTGGTGACTGATTTGTCACTGCATGGAAAAATATTGTAAGTAAAGGGTTGAACTTATTGGCCATATTATGTGTATATTTGATAAAAACAATAATAGAAGCTTACACTGAAGGGAAAAGTGGAAGATGAAGGCCGAGACTCCAATATGTAAAACAGATAATTGGTGATGTAAGTTGTAATTCCTATGAGAAGATGAAATGGAAATCACAGAGAACATCAGTGTGGAGAACTGCTACACACCAATCTGCGGATTGCTAAATAAAGAAGTGAAGAGCTAAGCAATCATTGTTTAAGTAATGACTTGAAATTGGTTTCACCTTCATGTTCTAAAGACTATACGGTGTTGCTTTAACCATTCGCTTCTGATTTCTACTGCACTTTTCAGTTGGAGATAAGACTCACATAGCTTTTTATCTTGATATATTCAAAATATTTTTAAATGGTACCGGTACTCTTTATGCTTTCCTGTCTGATATCTCAGGTTCCAGAATGTTTTAGATAAAACAATTACATCTTGTTATGTGACTAATAAATTTAATCTTATTTGATTCTATCCTTGAAGTAACTTTCTTTTTTCATTTGCTTCCAAATGGAAAAATACTTCTAAATTTGGGTTGACGTGGCATGTGCTGGCACAGAGGTAACACTTGATGTGATCTCAACAGCTGTGCTGCAGTCAAGGGATTGAGTCAAAGCCACAACTTGGTCTGAATTGCCCACAGTGGACAGTGGTCTTGCCTGAACTAGATAAGTACTAAAGGCACGCATAACTTCCCCCCTCACCACTGCAGCACATGGTTTCTAGATGGCTGAAATCTCTCATGTGGTCATGGTGGAATGAGAGACGTACCATGGTGAAGGGTGCAACAGGCAGCAGGCATGATGTTCAAAGGAAGAAGAAGAAGAATTTGTTTGCCTTGCAGTTCAACTAGTTTTTCACTTTACCCACAACTAATGCAGTTTCAAGTTCAAGCCTCCTAGCTTCCCAGTGTCACCAACTGTCACTTCAATAAAATAATGTGGTTTATGCTGATAATATCACAAAAGCTTACCTCACATCTATATCGACATATTCATTTGTTAATACTTTCTTCTGCCTATTAATGTTGGTGGAAAAAGTTAATCAACCAAAACTTCTCACCAAGATCTGAATATTTATAGAAGAATAACCATAGTATTTGGGTAGTGATGAGGCAAATTTTATTTCATGGTTACTGCACTTTTGCTTGTCTACCTTAACTTCAGTTGATTATTAAGTTCACAATGTACAATGAGCTGTGCAATCAAAAGCACTTATTACTAGCTGAAAAGCATGGAGTTTTTCAATATACAAGTTTATACTAAAAACAGCGTACACTAACACAGTTTCTTTAATTTGACATGTTTTGGTTATATTATACATCAGTACGTGTAAACGGTTTATGTAGATATGTTCTAACATTGTTCATACCTTTTTTGCAGGCACTAAGGAAAAAGAATGTGATGAAGAAGAAGATACAAATGACACAAAGTATTTGTGTGAACAATGTGGAAGATGTTACAAACACAGGTCAACTTTGAACCAACACGTGCGCAGAGAATGCGGCAAGAGTCCTCAACAGTTTTGTGCATTTTGTTCTTTCAAATCATATCAAGCCAGTTCTTTGTACAGACATTTACGAAACATCCATAAATTGAATAATAATAGCAAATAATTAGATTGTTTTACTTAATGTTTTTAAATCCTTAAATTCTGTAACTATACAAAAATAATAAAAAATAAACTGAAGAAACTCTTTACGACTTACCTTTACGCAGAAGATTCCCAAATTCCCCGGGCTACCATCACATTTTCAAGAGTAAATGTGGAAACAAATTACACTCCCCGTAGAAACAATTTTGATAAATAAATTATTAACACCTTAATCAAAATCCAGAGTTGTCTAGGCGAACTTATTGATAAAGAGATAAGGTTATGAATAATACGCCATTAATTAACTAACACATGATTATGACAATATCATATTTTATTTTAATAAAATATTGTTAATTTCTTTTTAATGTAATAAGACACAAAAAAATTATAATATAAAAAAGTTTTAGAAGCAACTCAGTAATTTATACCCCCCCCCTCTCTCTCTCATTACCCCCTTTTATTGAGATCTCATCATTTTAATATTTTTTATGTTTTAGAATAATTTTATAATAAAAATCAACTTTAAATAATTTGATTAAAATGCATATTAGTTCTTGGTATCCAAGTCATGTATGAACAGTAAATTATTATAAATAAATCACCTTATATCCGTCGTGTGACTTCGTTACGTCGATTAAATGACGCGTTTTGGAACATCTGCTCCATCATCAGATAAAATCGCTCTATTGAGGCCGTTAAACGTTAAAAACACATGTTACACATAATTGTCCACTATGTAATTCACTTGCTTCCTAAATGGTGCGCACCACGACGAAGCCGATCGGACACTGAACTATTATCTGAGTGATTACGCCTAAGCAGGTTCAAAGCTGTATCGTATAGCGGGTTGGATTTAAAATTTAAGTGGTCATTCAATATGAAGTCTCGGCTGTTTATGTTATTATATGCTTTGTATATTTCGAACTCTTCTATTGCGTCCATGTAACGGCCTTTGTTGCACACATGTAGGGGTATTAAATTAGATTTAAAATCAGTATAATTATGATTGTGTAAGATTAAGTGGCGGGCAAAGTTGTACTTGATATTATTTAACAAAGTGAGATTATTTAGGTGACGTTTTGGTGTGTGCTCTTTAAATCGTTTGAGGAAACCTCTCCCCATTTGACCAATGTAAAAACTGTTGCAGTCGTTACATGATAATTTATATATGCCGGATTTCTTTTCTAAAGGTATGGGTTTTCTATGACGTAGTATTTTTAATAGACTATTGTTTGTTTTGAAGGTAGCAGTAATATTCAATTTATTAAATGTGGAGGTTAGAATCTTTGGCATTATATTTGTGTATGCGGTAGAAATAAATGTTATTTTTCTATCCTTATCTATTGGGGGCTTGGATTTTCGAATTTTATGTTTCTTGATGAGATTATCAATTAACGTGTTTTGGTAACCATTAGCTAAAGCTATATGTTTAATGGTTTTCAACTCCTCAGGGTAATCATCATCACTGAGAGGCACTGCCAACAATCTGCGGATAAAATAATTATAAGCTGCCAACTTTTGCAAAAATGGATGATAAGAGTCAGCATGTATTGTCACATCAGTGATAGTCGGTTTTCTATAAATATTAAATTACAATTTATTTACGTGTTTAGTGACAGACAAATCTAAAACATTCAATTTATTATCCACTTCAGTTTCCAACGTGAATTGAATGTTTTTATTAATACTATTCATATAATGTTTTAGGTTTTCGATCTGTCGTACAGTACCATTGAAAATTAGAAAGGTATCGTCTACATAACGTGCATAAAATATTATATCATTTTTGTATAATAAGTTTGGCACCATGACCCCGCTTACTTCCTGATTAAAATTTAGGTACTTACCCCACTACTCCAGTGGCTGTGGCCCCACTTGCATGACTTTACTGGACTTCATTCATCAGGATCCCAACACCATAAAGCCAGACAGGCACTTGGCGACCCTGCCCTGATGCGCTGGCCAGCACAGTTTCGCTACCACAGTTCCACACAGATTCTGCAACAACAAAGCCAAAACATTAGGAAATGGCCTTTCACTAATCTACGTCCTTGCACTGATTTGGGTTCCTCCTAGCAGTACTGATTTGCATTGACCAAAGTACTGATTTGTGGTATCTTAAGTATCTTAACACACAAATAACATATTACAAAGGAGGTACCATTATGCTAACATAACACATATTATTAACTCAAGTATCATATCACCGTACATAAATATATCACCATATATCAAAATACAATTGTAAATCATATAAAAAAAAAAACTCAAATTCAATTTTCTAATGATTCCATGTTAATCTCAATTACCAACCCATATAACACATGTTTTATAACTACTCACAAATACATCATATTGAAATAACCATTTCAAATTTGAATTTCACATTTCAATTATCAAATTTTGATCATTTATCATTTATTATCAAATTCAAACCTAAATTTTTTAATGTATTACAAAATTCACCTCCTTAACCATTTCAAATCAATTTAATTACATAATAAAAATTTAGTAATGTCAATTTTCATTCAAACAAAATTATAAACATTACTACACAAAATACAACATACACACAACACAATGTATCCTCAGATACCCTACCATAACAACAACATAACCTAATACATAATACATTTAATCCCAATCCAAAATTATATACAATTTACTTCACATAAAATATCACTGTTCCCCAAAAATCATTATATTATCAAGCTGTAACGTGAATTACTATTTAAAATTTTGTTTACCTTAGTTGACAAACAAACAGATATTTTTACCTCTGCATTTCGGACGCCATCTTGCATTACTGCCAACTGTAAAAAATGTTTTACCTACCCGGGTTCGGTTGGACGAACTGGAGAACAGAATGGTTATTTCAATAAAACAGATTGATTACTTGTATACATCTTTTGATCTCTTTTATTATGCATTTAAATTCAAATTCATTTTTATTACAAAATCAAAACAATTTAAAGTCATTCGACTCCCATCATTAACCAAAAATATTCCTTCTCTCTCTCTCTTATTTCTGATGTGATTTTTTAACGATAAAACAATAACAATGATTACATGATTTCATACACTGATACTACCTAAATTCAAAATAGAGATAATTAAAACCCAGAAATAGTTAAATTAATTTTACGCAAACCAGCGCTTCATTCACACACATATATACCCCAGGCCCTTGAGATCTCATTTTTTGGTGATTAAAAAACATTTCTTTCCATAATAAAATTTTAAATTTGATTTTAAGTTTTTGTGATACCCCGAAGGTTACTTAGCTGTTTATTTTTTGTTGATCCGCAACTGTCCAGTCTCTTACATGTTTTTCTTCACTTGCACATTTTTTTTCTTCTTTTCACTCTTTACACTAAAACTGTTATTTCATTTAGACTATTTTAAAATGATGTCTTTCACAATTTACATTTTTGGTACGGTATAGTTACATTATTTTATACGTGCGCCCCGGAACTTTTGTAGTTTTAACTCAGTTTATACGAAACGGGCGAGCACACGGCCCGCGTCCGCCCTTGCTAGATGTTGGATGACGACTGACCTTTTACGCCAAATGTAGCTTGTTGGCGTCATCCTCCAGTTAGCGTGACACTCCTCACATTCCTGTGTGACGTCTGCTGGGTTTGGCTTCTGACGTCATATAGCGTGATGCAAATTGTACATAGTTCAGAGGTCAGATTTCTAAAAATAATTGTTTCCAGCGGCTTGATCGCCCGACCTTGACACTAATTCGTGTATATTGTTTTACACAATCACATTTTCAAATAATACTTTACATTTTACCAAAATATCCCTGAGTGGGTTGACTTGTCCCGTTACAAAGCCAAGTACTAAAACCATTAAATCAAATAATTAAATGTCCATCATCAACACATGTTTAACCCCCATCATCAAAGATTAGTCTTATACTATAAATGCACATTTCATTTTTGTTTAAATCCATTATATTATCTCTTTCAATATAATGACCATTTAAATTTGTTTTGTCCACTATAACATAATAACCAACAGAATTTCTCCATAGTATTACATCATATACCTCATCAACATCGTGTACAGTCAAGTCACCCTTGGAATTATTTGTCACAACCAGGTAAGTCACAATATCATCATCATCTACTGCACCAGTTACCCCAGTCTCATTATAAGGTGTCTTCAATTTTCTCCCCTCTCTCAATATCTAAAATCTCCACCAACTCTTTATAATCTTTATTAGCATCAAAAATCTCTATCTCTCTCTTTCTCCATCTCTCATCACAATACCTATCACAACCCCCCTGAACTACCTCACTCCATGCAAAGGGTACCACAAAATTACTAAAACACTTGGCTTTACCAGGTATACCATAAACAATTAGGGGACCATTTTGAGACACCATGTCTCCCACATAACCTCTGGAGGAACCTTTGTCCTCTAAAACCACATGTGGAATCCTTACTCCACTTATACCACGGGGAAAATTTGCCCTCTGCCTTCGTGCTCACCTAACCTCACTTCACACACTCTCTCAATCTCGTCCACAACTATTACCTCACCACTAACCTCTACTCCCATTAAACTCTCATCATCACTACCATTATTCAATATATCACCCTCTAATACTACCTTTTTAATTATGTCACCATTATCATTTATCATATTATTATCAACACCATCACTTACCTTATCATCTATTACCTGGTCGTCTTTGTTCTCGTTAAATTTACCTGCATCTCGTTTCTGCTTCTCAGTTCGTTCTCTAATCCCATTTACAGTATCTAGCATTTGTTTCTGTATGGTACTAATACGATTGTCTACTGATACTAATTGTTCATCAATAGCACTCAAACACTTATCGAACTGTTTTACTAAACTAGTATTTTGTTCTTTAATTTCATCCTTTAAATTAACATTTTGTTGTTTTATTTCATTCCTTACTTCATTAAAATATTTTTGTGAATTTTCATTAGTATTACTCAGCATGTTACACAAAAAATTCATTACTTCATCATTAGGTGTACTACTACCGGTAGACACCGGAGTAGAGTGTGTTCCGGAATCGCTCATTATGGCAGAGTCAGTTAGACTGACTTCGTTTTCATTATCTTCCATCTTTTTGAATTACATAAATAAAATTTTATAAAAATTTTTAGAATTTAACACAATCTTTTACATTACAACTAATATCCACCAAATTACATAACCTCTTATAACCTCTACGATAATACAACAAACGCCATATACCCAAACCTATCTCTGTATCTTACGTAGGCCTAACTTATATATATAAAAAAAAGAAAATGTATACAAGCATCCTGGCAGGGTTGCCAATTGAAACTGTAGAAAAAATAATAATAAACTGAAGAAACTTAACCCCGTTTATTACTCTTTACAACTTACCTTTACGCAGAAGATTCCCAAAGTCCCCAGGCCGCCACCACATTTTCAGGAGTAAATGTGGAAACCAATTACACTCTCCATAGAAACAATTTTGATAAATAAATTATGAATACCTTAATCAAAATCCAGGGCCGTCTAGGCGAACTTATTGATACAGAGATACGGTTATGGGGAGAATGGCATATTAATTAACTAACACATGTTTATGACAATATCATATTTCTTTTTAATGTAATAAGACACAAAAAATATAAATATAAAAGTTTTTTGAAGCTAATCAGTACTTTATACCCACTCCCCCTTTGTGTGTGTGTGTGTGTGTCTCTCTCTCTCTCTCTCTCTCTCTCTCTCTCTCTCTCTCTCTCTCTCTCTCTCTCTCTCTCTCTCTCTCTCTCTCTCTCTCTCTCTCTCTCTCTCTCTCCTCTCTCTCTCTCTCTCTCTCTCTCTCTCTCCTCTCTCTCTCACCCCCCTTTTATTGAGATCTCATCATTTTAATATTTTTTATGTTTTAGAATAATTTTATAATAAAAACCTACTTTAAATAAGTTTGATTAATTGTTTTGTCCTTTTTAGCTACTTATCTGGCACATGGTCTCCAAATTCTTGCACCACCTCTTGCACGACACTTTTTCGATAAAACAACTAAATGTATGTCCCGAAACTTTTATATTATGTTCACTTTCGCTGATTTACTACTTTACAAGTTTGTTACTGTTTCCTCAGATTTTTAACCACAATTTTAGGTAGGCCTACCATAATTGTAATGCGTAGGCCTACCTACACTATTACAATTCGACTGTACGGCTCGACTATTCCTTGGTGACTGGCATCGTTTCCTTAGCGTCTCTGTTACAATTCCGTTTTCACAATGCCTTTGAAACTGGTTCTCGGCGGATTTCTACTCATGTCCTGTGTTCTGGTCACTGCAAATTCCGTTTTAACTGAGTATCACCACTTCGCTTGGAGACCGGCTGTGTCGTTGTAAACAACGTGCCTTTTGTGTGATTCACTGGTTAACAATAGAATTGCTTGTTACATTTTCACCTTATTTGGACATCGCCTGACGAACTTTACTTCTACAGTTTTAATCAGATTTGCTTCATTACAGTAAAATATTTTAACTTGTGATATAAATTTTGTTACCCAAATTTTGTCCCGTTACAATTCGTAGTGACCGTCAATCAATGAATTTTTCCATTTTTGCAACAATGGCTATTTCTCATTTCAGGGACAATTTTTTTTAAACAAACATACGGCACAGCTATGGGCAGTAGTCTTGGGCCCATCTTAGCTGACATTACTATGAACCAGTTTCTTGACACATGTATTCTACACGACCACATGACATCATCTTATCGCGGTTCAATTCCAACCATGTGACTTTGAACGATTACAGTTTACAATACAACGAGAGCACAATATGTGTATTTTATTTCTTGATACCAGGGTCGTTAGACAGCCAGAGTGTACTATAGTTACAGTACTATGAATTCTGGTAGACATCTGCATTTTAATTCCAGTCATCTTATACATCTGAAAATCAATTTAATTCACGCGGTATATAAAAGAGCCACTGGTCTAAGTAAGCAATCATTTCATCGAAAAAAACACTGAGATGTTATTCCCGATTTTCAAAAAGAATAGTTACCAAGACCACATAATCAATCAAGTAATGAACAAACATTGCATAAATCACCTGATCCCAATGTTACATCTTCCCAATCTAAACACCTGAGCCTAATGCTGGCTCTTATTTTTCTAAAACTTACGTCAAAGGGCTGTCTAAAAACTCAAAAAATGCATACTAAAAATTCAAAAAACTTTAGCATTCAAAAACCAACATACTGTGTGATTCCTTTTCTCGAGCCTCAGAGATGCGACACCCAAAGACAAATGATCTAATGTTGTATACACCGTCCAATGCAATGACTGTCCACCAACTTACACTGGTATTGCGTCCCAATATTTCCACAAGAGAATTTATCAGTATAGGTATGATTGCTATAAGAAAACTCATAATGATAACCACAACGCTTTAGTATCTCACCATTTAAACACCGGCCATGAATTTGATTTCAAACAGAATCATCACTGTTGCACACCACTATAGAAAAATTATTCTGATTAGCGCTTTCAAGCTTCACAGCTCATCATCAGATAAGTTATTTCAATCTGACGATGAGCTGTGAAGCTTGAAAGCGCTAATCGGAATAATTTTTCTATAGTGGTGTGCAACAGTGATAATTCTGTTTGTGATTATAACCACTAACACAACTTTCTTAATTAAAAATTTGATTTCAGTAACACCAAAATTAAACATTACAAAAATAATTATTTCAAAAGATGAGTACTGGAAATGATTCAAATAAAAGTGATCCTTCACTCCATTAATTTTCGCACAGATACACAAAAATCTTTCATCCAGCTATGCTTAACCTATAAAGAACATTAAGGTATGATTTTAATAGGAAACATATACAGTGGAACTTGGTTATTATGGCCCTCGGCTGTTACGTCAACTCGGGTGTAGCGTTATTTTGTCATAAGTCCGGTCAAACTGATATCTTTAACATTATAAAAATTCCCAGGTTTTAACGTCACTAAATATTGTACTACTCTGTTGTAGCATCAAAAATTTCTCAGATATTTTACTCTAAATTTCATATAAACATACATGTGCGTGCGCGCTACGCCCATGGCTACAGACATACATTGTATGTAAGCGATAAGCACTGTAACAGGACCGCCGGCACCAGCGCCAGATGGAGAAAAAATTAAAAAAATTAGGAATGCGAACAAGGTGATGTGATGCAGCATTATTGAAATGGTTCAAACAGTGTCGATGTTCAGATATTCCTGTGAGTGGACCAATTCTGAAAGGAGAAAGCTACAGAATTCGGAAAATTGTTTGGTATTGATTTTACGTGGTCCAACGGATGGCTAGATCGATTTAAGGCCCGACACTCGATTTCGTTTGCAAAAATTTGTGGTGAGACAAAATGCGTAGATCTGAATGTTACGCATAACACTTGGCCACAAATTAGACGATCATATAAAGATGAAGACATCTTTAATGGAGATGAAGCCGGAATTTTTTATAAATTAACTCCAGATAAGACTTTCAAATTTAAAAATGAAAAGTGCGTTGGGAAGCTCTCTAAACAAAGAGTTACAGTTTTTGTTTGTGCGAACATGACGGGAACCGAAAAAAGGAAACTTTCAGTTATCGGGAAAAGTTTGCATCCTAGATGTTTTAAAAACATCAACAAACTTCCTGTAAGTTACACTGCCAACAAAAAAGCGTGGATGACTTCTAGTATTTTTGAAGATGAACTAAGAAAGTGGGATAAAGAACTGTCATCGAAAAACAGAAAAATTCTAGTTAACAGTCTAGTTGACAACTGTGCAGCCATCCAAAGTTAAATTTGACAAACATTAATCTGGTCTTCTTACCGGCCAACTGTACGAGTGTCCTGCAACCTATGGACCAAGGCGTCATTAGAAGCCTAAAGTGTCACTACGCAAGCAACTTAAAAAAAAAAAATTATTTTCTGTATGGATACGGCGCAACCTGCCACAATTTCACTCTTAGATGCAATACAATTCCTAGACGACTCTTGGAAGAGTGTAACACAGAAGACGATAGCAAAATGCTTTAGTAAAGCACAACTCGTACATGGAAATTTTACCCGATGATGACGAAGACGACGACTTGCCGCTCTCGGAGTGGATTAAGAAATTCGACGTAAATGAATTTGGAAATGAACTTGATTCCTATGCGTCAGTGGATGACCAAGTAGAAACATTCCAAGTGTTGAGTGACGCAGAAATTATCGCGGAAGTAAAAAACATAGAAGCAGAAGATAGTGTTGAAGACAATGCTGAGCAAGAGGAGGATGCCAACATTGTTTGTCCGACAGTACAGGAAGCAATGAGAGCCGCCGAAACTCTTTCACGATTTTACTGCTTTAGAGAGACGTCTGACGACACGTTCAATGCAGCGCAGCATCTCCACAGCACAACAGAAAGAATTTATTTTTCAGAAAGTAGCGTTCAAAAGAAAATTACGGATTACTTTCGACAGTAAGCCTAAATGTAAGTTACATGTACTTTCTTTTTGATCTTTTAAAATATTCTTCATGCTGTTTGTATAAATGAAATGCAGTTTGTAAACTTTAGAATAAATATCACGAATAATGTTAATAATGCAAAGATCTTTTTTTTATTTCTCCTTCCTTACTAGTGATTAAAAAGGGTCTTTTATAATGACTCTTTTATAACGTCACTCGGACATAACGTCATTATTTTTTGGTCCCTTCAATGACGTTATAACCAAGTTCCACTGTATAGTCAGTTTGTCCCCTACAGCAGCGGTTCCCAACATTTTTTGTCTCATGTACCCCTTACTACCCATTTTACTAAAGTAGTACCCCCAAACCATATCCTCCATTTTTACCACGTTGCTACATCCCCACATAGGCCTAAGTTGCACCTAATGGTTGTAATGAGATGAAATTTCAGTAGCCTACTATATACATAACACAGGTATGTAAGTTTTGTTTGAAGATGTATTGTTATTGTCCATTATTTTATTAGGCACTATCTTAAAAAAATAATAAAGTACAAAAATTATTAAAACCGCATTATATTTTGCCTCTTGTCTTGTACCATTTTCAACAATGTCAAAATATAGTGCAATTTTAGTAGTTCCTACATGCGTTTTGAAGATAGTGGCTAATAAAATAATAGGCATTAATATATATAGCTCGCGGGATTAGTTCAGAGCCCTGAGAAATGGCCGTGCGATCGAACTTCTTTTATTTACTAATTCTAATATTGGAACAGCTGTTTTTGTTGTAGGCACGTATTATTTACATTGCAGATACAAAACAAGTCTCACAGATGCTTCTCAGAACTTTGAACCAATCTTACAAGTTATGGCCATGGGTAGTTTTTTGAGGGTTTGGGAAAATAGAAATAAAATAGTCAAAAAGGCATTTTTATTTTGCATTTTATTGAAAACTAAACAATTGTAATATGGTTGTATTTTACAGTACCTTATGCTGTGTTATCAAATATAAATAAAACAATTAAATATTATGTGCGAAGAAAAATACAAATACATAGCTTAATAATATATATAAACTTTCACTAATGAACTTACTGTTGTCACTTCCCAAACGTTTCGAGATGTTGTTTCTCTTCTTCAGTGGGTGTATACTGATTGTCGATTACAGAATAACCGTTACGGAAAAATGGTGTGTGTGGTGGGGGTTGATGGTGGGAAGGGATTGGCGTTGAGGTTCGAATTGTGTGTGTGGATCAGTGTATCGAATAGTGTATGTGATTTATAATGTATTTGTTCATTTAATATGTTGTTTGGTTGTAGTGTGTGATATCTGTATATTTCAAATTGTTCAGCTGTGTGTACTTTCTACTTCTACACACACTACAACCAAACAACATATTAAATGAACAAATACATTATAAATCACATACACTATTCGATACACTGATCCACACACACAATTCGAACATCAGCGCCAATCCCTTCCCACCATCAACCCCCACCACACACACCATTTTTCCGTAATGGTTATTCTGTAATCGACAATCAGTATACACCCACTGAAGAAGAGAAACAACATCTCGAAACCTTTGGGAAGTGACAACAGTAAGTTCATTAGTGAAAGTTTATATATATTATTAAATTAATAAAGTGAACGAAGAGGATGCAACACCAAGACAAATACATAGCGTCCGCAATTACTGTTTACTTTTGGTGTACCCCTGAGTGGTCTGTCACGTACCCCTAAGGGGTACGCGTACCCCAGGTTGGGAACCGCTGCCCTACAGGATGCTTCATATGTGTTAGTCGCCTTTGTCGGCCTAACATTTGTCAGATATTAATTGGTGTTACTCCCCCTTGCAGTTTTAAATCACTCACTAACTGCCTTCTAAACATGTGTTCCTTTTAATTCCTTCACAAGGCAAATAATATACAAGTGTCATCTGTTTTCTGTTTATAAATAGGGCAGTTGTTTTTGCGAAACTTACAGTTGTGTGTTTGGCATTGTAACAGCTTAGCAACAATTGTAAGTGCCTCACTCATCATATTATTTCGTATCACCTAGCTACACATATAGAAATTCTTAAAAACACATATTCGATTAGTTTCAAACTCAGTACAGTGGTCTTCTGCGTTTTGCATAATTTACACTTATGTGACAAAAAGAAGAGAATGTTTGTAAACTTACGTATTGGCACTTGAGTGTGTGTGTGTGTGTGTGTGTGTGTGTGTGTGTGTGTGTGTGTGTGTGTGTGTGTGTGTGTGTGTGTGTGTGTGTGTGTGTGTGTGTGTGTGTGTGTGTGTGTGTGTGTGTGTGTGTGTGTGTGTGTGTGTGTGTGTGTGTGTGTGTGTGTGTGTGTGTGTGTGTGTGTGTGTGTGTGTGTGTGTGTGTGTGTGTGTGTGTGTGTGTGTGTGTGTCAGTTTTCTATATATTTGTGTGTGTAATATTTTGAAACTCTTTAATGTAAGTTGCTAAATCTATTATACTTAGTTCTTGGTAAATAATAATTTACAACAAAATGATTATAAGTATTATCCATTTTCACTTGATAGATAAGTTTACCATAAACTTGTGTTTGTAATGTTATGTAAATTCTCTTATGTAAGTTCGTAAAGTTCTTTAGTTATTGTGTAATTTAGAATTCTCTAAATTAATGACGGTGTTTTTAATACCAATTGTGAGTGAAACATGATAAAATAACGTTTAATAATTACATAATTGAACATCCCTATAATCTGTATTTAGCTATGTTTTACTATGTTATATGTTGAAGGTATATGCATAAATGTTTTCTGTACCAATTCTAATATTTAATTGTTGATTACTGCTTTTATAATTAATTACAAATACAGTACTATTACATTATGAGTAATTTAAATTGTAATATTGTATAAATTACATTCGGTGATATTATAAGTTTCTTGTTGTATTTAAAGAAAACATTTGATGATGCAAAACAGACTGTCTTAATTCCTTCACATATACAAGGATAACACATACACATGCACTCGCTGGCGCACACACACACACTCATACACAAACACATTCACTCAAATAATTGTTCTGTTTTGTTTGACATTTCTTTTGTATTCATACACAGATCCTGATGATAACAATAAACATTGTCGAAACGTCGACACAAATAATTTAATTTTTGTGTTATATTTTTTGACCGATCCTCGCAAACCCTTCAGTGTTAGAATTTAATGTTTAAATAAAAAAATTTTTGTAAACAGTTTTATTATACTAATCATGCAATATAAATAAATGACAAGAGCTTTTGCTAGGTTTGCTCAATTTTCAGTGTTGTTAACTGAGAACAAAATAACCAACAGTGACTTTGACAACTAAAAAGTAGGAAAACAAATGGGAACAAATTAATGGTAAGATAGGTTTTGTTGAAAGTAGCAAAACATTTTACTACATACATTGACTTCATTAACTGGTTTTCATCTGTAATCCCATCTGAGCATCTGCATATTAACCCCTAGAAACCACGGGTGCTGCTTACACCAGATCCGACCAGTTTTACTTCCATGTTCCATAGGGGAATGGAAGTATGGTGATGGTGAAAAAAATCATGTTTGCGATAAGGGCTGGTTCTGATTGTACTACCCTCAAAACATAAAGAAAAGTCATTTTCCGAAAAGTGTCTGTGTGTAGAATTTTTTCCATGGCGAACGATAACTGCCGCAAACTCAAACAGGATCAAATAATTTTTTGCATATGTAACTGAGTTGTAGAGAACTCAAGGCCTACTGATTTTTGTGAAGATCCCTTTAGGGGAAGGGGTAGTTTACCTGCAACGTTTTATGTTTTAACAAAAGTAAAATACTTAATTTTGATAAATAAAGTATCCTGAAAAGAAGGTCATAATAATCTACTATAGAAAGGTAGATGAAATATCTATAAATGAAAATGATAGTTGAAGGGGAAGGGGATAATTTTTTATATGTGTACTACAGCAACAAAGAAGTAGTTTGTTTTTAAAATTCCTTCCCGGACTGTTTGGCCATGGTCCAGTGTTTTCTGCTAAACCAGACGTTTCACCAGTGCCATCGACTGCCATCATCAGTGAAAATCAAGTGCGCTAACGTGAGGTGGTATACGAGCATCATTTAATAAGTAACGAGACAAATTGCTCTAGCTCAAAAACTACTTGATAAATCAATACAATACTTTCAGGAGTACAAGTTGGCATCCTTGTAATGACTTCTGATCAGCTGTTTAATAACATTTCATAAACATAACCTCTAATTTACTCAGTCAACAATGGCGAGTCCGCTTGATAATTGCACCGCAGAAGAACAACGTTCAGTGATTAGATTTTTAGTCGCAGAAGGTGTCAAACCTTCTGAAATTCATGAAAGGATGTTAAAAGTGTACTCCATCAGACTTTTTTTTGTTTGGACCCCTTAAGGAGGCACTATGCGGTGTGACGATTTCATTAATAAAAATATGTTAATTAATTAAATTGTTAATGTATAAGCTGAGAAATTTTAAAATTTTAATAAAATCTCACATTTTAAACTAAATCTTATTGCTATCATTAAATAATAATAATATTTAATAAAAAGTCTAATAATAAAATAAAAGGGAATACAATTGTACAGAAAGGGTAAAGCTTGTTAATTAATCCTGCATATACAGGCACTGACCAGAATTAACTTGTTTTCTGACCCCTAAACAAACTAAATATAATTGTAAATTTTGTTATTATTTAAATAATTAAATAAGACCACTGTAATGTACTTTGATAACGTCTGTAACTAAGAATATCTCTATTTAATTATTTAATCAAACTTTAGTCCTTTAATTAAATTAGAAACATGGAACTACTTTTATGTTGATTAGTAATTGTCGCGAGATTACTACTCTCCCCCTAACTATTTTTGCCCACTTGCAATGGAGCACTCACGCCGTAAGCTGCGTACAGCGTTGTTTCGCGACGCGTGTATAATTATGTGAATGGTTGGTTCAATGAATATTTAAATAACTAAATTTGTGCGGCGATGACATCTCTCTCTCAATGAATAAATAACAAACTATGTAATTCATACATTACTACAAACATGAAGGTGATATTCAACTAATCTATAATCATGTGAAGTGTATTACTGTGAAACAAACTTTCTATTTATTTATTATAACTACAAGAATTACAACAGTCGTCTAAGATGAGAGTATCCTACAAGAATTACTACAGTCGCCTAAGATGAGAGTACTTCAGCCCGAATGATATAACAGACTTCAGGAACTTCACCGTCACCGGATACTACGGCAACGACAGACCTTCAGGAAACGCACGAGGACCGAAGAACCAATTCTGCAGCAAACACTGAAAACCAGGTGACATGGAGGCTTGTCTTCCATGGTTATGAGTTACTAAAATATTTACCCACAAAAGACAATTTAACTCACCACTTTTAAGACTTTAAAAGACAGACATTATATGTAACATGTAGTCTGTAATCTAATAACACTGGTTATAGCAAAAGAGTAAATGTTTAAACTAAAAGTTTTCTTGTTTTGAAAGATTAATAAAGTCCATTCTTCAAATGGCTCAATTTTCAATATTGTACATGGCAAGGTGACCATTATTAACTTAATATATATATTCAATCCCGGATCCGTGGAATAAATTAAATAGATGTACATCATATTTTGAGGGCCTTTATGAAAGAGTAATATATATAATTATACTGTAAACTATATATGTTGAGAACTTTAAATAGAGAACCTTATCTCATAATGTAATAAAGAGATGTCATCTGAGTACCGAGTAAACTGAGTGCATAAATCAACAGTCTCCCCTTCCCAATATCCTGATATAAGAATTGTTTTATTTGTTGTGATTAATTTTCAGCTCGTCACAACGAAAGGCAGCCTGTATAATTGGCATAACCAATTAACGCGGGTTCCCTACGTTATAACACAAGTTAAGATGTTGTAGCGGGAAAAAATTCGGTTCCAATGAAGAGGTCAAAATTCATGTGCAAAACTGGCTCCATCAGCAACCTACAGAATTTTATGCCAGAGGCATTCGAAAGTTAGAAAAACGATGGGATAAGTGTATTACAGTTGAGGGGGGGGTATTATGTTGAAAAGTAACTATCACTTTGTATTGATTCAATTAACAAGTTTTAAGCTGGAGCAATTTGTCTCGTTACTTATTGAATGACCCTCGTATGTTAGTGACCACAGTACTGTGGTTAAGGATGAAGATGGAAGTAGTTTCTATAGAAATATTTCATTTAGAATATGATTTTAAATATAAATCTTAGAACATGGAAGTCATCTTTGGTTCTCCATACCGATATTTTACTTCTTAGAATTAGCAGGTTTTCCCAAAAAATAATAGGATCAAAGAAGGTCAAATGATATGGAAAACACATGTTGACAGGATGCAACAAGAGGCTCCTGTGTCATATTTTATATTATGTACCAAAATGTAAAAGTTACTTGGCTTCACATTGACATGTGACAATTTGCCCAACCCTTGACAGATGTAGAAAATGAAGATTATGTTGACACATTAACATGAATAGTACAGTACAAATATCTAATTTGGATCATATAGGGTGAAGCCTTTGCCGAATAGTTATATCTATTCGGGAAAAGCTAAATTATAAAATTGTTTGTACAAAATTTGTACTATAGCTCAGAGATTAACAGATTACATAAATGTTACACTCCTGAAAAGGCCACTGTATAAATTTTAAAGCTAAATGATAATAAAAAGTTTAAAATTACTGTACTTAAAGATTTGGATATAACTAAATTCAATAAGTATTTGCCATAAACAAAGTTAAGTTCTCATACTAAAAGTTTTTAAATAATACATACTTGCAGTTACAAAATGTACATAGATATTCCTAGAAATTTTGCTGTACTATATTTTACAAACCAAAGTAAAAAAATAATTTCTTGATATAAATAAAAAAAGTCATTAACAAAGCTCTGACTTTAGCAGAGCAAGAGTTTGTAAAGCCTGGACCACACAATGTGTCCACCATTGGATAAAATGTTGGCTCCAACGTTCGGCTCTAGTTAATCACCTGTATGTTTGCCAGTCAGACTGTGTTTGAATGTTATTTCCAAAATGTTGAACCAATATTGGAAACGAGAGAATTGTCTTGGTTACAGGGTATTATCCCTCCATATTGCTGGATGATACAGATGGTGTTAAAAACTGGAGGATAAAATGCAGTCAGCATGTGGTGTAGAGCTGATCCAAAACATATATTCAAACGAATATCAAATAGATGTCTATTGTTTGTCATGGGGTGCTTATTGCTTTAATGACAAACATTATTGCTTTAATCACGCATTCTACCAACCGATCACTTTAAGGATTCTCCACAAACAAATGTTTTCACAAAGTATTCATAATAGAAAACTTTATTTTTTTACATTTTTTACTTCCATGTAAAAAATCATGGTTTTTATGACCATGGCATCACCAGCAGTTGCAAACAGAGTACAAAACTGGCATGTTGGGAAAGATTTAGGAAGTGATCACTTCCCTGTGTACTGCGAGCTCATTTCTACCAGGAGGAGGGTGGAAAATCCAACTGCAGTTCAAGGACTATACAATATAAAGAAAGCCAACTGGAAGTCATTTAAAGAAGCGATCAGCAGAACACAAAACCACGAGTGCTCGGTGGAAGCTATAGAGGAAGCTCTTTGTAAGGCAGCAGACGAATCCATTCCTAAAAAGAAGCCATCTGGGAATTCAAGCCATATCAGTAGTTGGTGGACAGAGGAAATAAGCACATTAAGAAGAGAGCGCCAGAGAGCAAGGAAAAGATGGAAACTGAAGCGTACTACTACACATCGCATATACTACAATAAGTGCAATGCTGTTTTGAGGAAGGCAATCCTGGTGGTGAAGAGAAAGTCATGGAGAGAATTTGTCAGTTCCATGAATCCAAACACTCCAAGTAGTGCGGTGTGGAGAAGGTTTTGGGCAATTGAGGGCGCTACAGGAAAAAAGATAGAACAAAAAAATTACCATCTGGAGTAATTCCATCTGGAGGCTTGAAGAGGACTCAGAAAAAGCAGAGAAGCATTTAACAACTTTTACAAACAGAAAGCAGGAAAGAAAATCTCTTGGCCTAAAACTTTAACAAGGTTAGAAATGTCACTTACTGCTAACGTTGAGATGTTCTTTACTAGAAAAGACCCAGCAAATCAAATGTTCACAATGTCCAAACTTAAAAATGGAATTGATCAGTTAGTTAGTGCGGCCCCTGGAATGGACAACATTTATAATGAAATGTTGCAAAATTGCCCATTAATTTTTCTTGACAAAATATTAGAACTTTATAATGATATTTGGAACTCGGGCAACCTCCCACAACAGTGGAAACTTAAAAAATCTTACCTATTCTAAAACCTGGTAAAAGGAAAGAAGAGATTGAATCCTACCGGCCAGTTGCTTTGACTTCCTGCCTGGGGAAATTACCCGAAAGAATGGTTAATAACCGCCTTACATGGAGATTGGAGATAGACAACTTACTCAGTGAATCTCAGTTTGGTTTCCGGAGACAGAGATGTACCAAGGATGCTTTGTTAGTACTTAAAAATACCATTTATAGAGATTTTGAGGCCCAGAGATCAACTGTTGTAGTATTCTTGGATTTTGACTTGGCCTTTGACAAAACTCCGCACTCCACTATTTTGTTACAAAGTATGAAACTTGGGATAAGGGGAAAAATGCTGCGGTTCATAAACAGTTTCCTGGAAAAACGCCAGATCAGGACATCAGTAAATGGAGTAATGTCTGGTAGTGCTACGGTAGAGAGCGGTATTGTACAGGGTGCAGTTATAAGCCCAACCCTATTTAACATTGTACTTCATGATATTACTAGAGTGCTCCCTTCTGAGGTGCATTGTGTGATCTTCACGGACGATGTGACGCTCTTCACAGCTGACAAAATTCCAGAAGTGGCCAATGAACGGATGCAGGGGGCTCTGGACAAAATCTATGAGTGGTGTGAAAAATGGTCCTTAACAATCTCATAAAGAAAGACCGAATGCTCATTTTTCTCAAGGAGAAATATATATGCAAATTTCTCTCCTTCCCTAAAAATAAACAAAAACTCCCTGGCAGTCAATAAATGCCCAAAATTACTAGGAGTTTACCTAGATAAGAAACTTCGATGGAGTCAGCACATTCAGAAAGTGGCTGGGCAGTCTATGAAACACTTGAATGCAATAAAAGCAGTGGCTGGACGGGAATGGGGTGCAGATACTACCACATTAAGAAATTTCTATCAAACATTCATCTGCTCAAAAATTTCATACTGCTGCGAGATCTGGGCTCAGCTGCTCAAACACATATAGATAAACTAAAAATTATCCAATCATCGGCAATAAGGACTTGCCTTGGCTGTCCTAGAACCACATCAGTAGCAGCCATGGAAATAAATCTCTCCATCGAGCCTCTCGATCTGTACTTTAAGAAAATGATTTTGAAGAAAATTGTGAGGAATCGCTCACTCCCATTGTCACATCCGCTGTCGTCACTTGCTGCCTCCAGCATTCCTCAAGCCTTCACAAGCAGAGCAGAAAAACTCTTGAAGGAATTGATGGTGGGAACTCCAGAGCTTATCCCACCTTGCTTTAAAGAACCACCTTGGGACCTTTTGGAAATGGAAATTTATTTGGAGCTCCCGAAAAAACTGACTAAAGCTGATCTTCCAGAACTACTTCGACAGGAGACCTTAGAACTGCTGAACACCACATTTTCTGATTATGTTAAGATTTATACTGACAGATCAGTCAACTTAGATTTGAAGAAATCAGGAGCTGGCTATTACAACCAAAACTCAGGCGAGAGCTTCTATGCCCCAAAAAATTCTAGATCTAGCATGGACGCAGAATTGACGGCAATTAATGCAGCTTTGGTTAGCTGTTTGAAGCTAAGAGAAAGGAAAGTCTGCATACTAACAGATTCAAAATGCTCTTTGGAACTTTTAAAGGCCTCAAAACCCAGCGACTATTATTTTCATGTTGCCGAAATAAGAGAACTGCATAGATATCTGCAACTGATGGAGAAGAGCGTGGTATTTCAGTGGGTCCCAGCGCATTGTTGCATGGAGGGAAATGAGTGTGCGGACAGACTAGCCGGAATGGCTACTTCAATGGCCTCAATATATCATCCGCAATATTCCCTCAAAAACTGCGAGAAAACCATCGAATCCAAAATACGAGAAGAATGGACAGAGAGCTGGGTGGCTGAGACAATGGGTAGACAGCTTTTTGAGATACAAAGAGAGCCAGCGGTCCCTCATTGTATAGGGAGGTCTCGAGGTGGGAGGCTACCTTCGCAGCCAGAGCTAGAACGGGACACATTGTTACTGCCAATTATCTCCATCGATTTGGCCTTAGAGACAGCTCGACTTGCACTGTGTGTCAGGGGGAAGAGGAAACTCTTGAGCATATTCTGCTTCACTGCCCCACTCCAAATCTGGCAAGGGATGAACTGAAGTTAAGGGCGAGCAACCTCAAAAATATTTTAAAAAACAGACAACTGTGGCCCTTGGCAACAGCGGCATATTGTGGACATCGGGTCGTCGGAGTTATCTAGCTCTGGATGCCTGTGCAAAGAAGTAAGTAAGTTTTACTTCCATGTTCCATAAGGAAATGGAAGTATGGTGATGACAAAAAAAAATTGTGTTCGAGATTAGGTCTGATTGTACTACCCACAAAACATGAAGAAAAGTCATTTTCCGAAAAGTGTCTGCATGCAGAATTTTTTGTATGGCGAACGATAACTTCTGCAAATTCAAACAGAATCAAATAATTTGTTGCATATATGCCTGAGTTGTAGGGGACTCAAGGCCTATTGATTTTGGTGAAGATTGATTAAGGGGAAGGGGTAGTTTACCTGGAATGTTTTATGTTTTAACAAGAGTAAAGTACTTAATTTTAATAAATAAAGTATCCTGAAAAGAAGGTCACAATAATCCACTGTAGAAAACTAGATGAATGAAAAGGGTAGTTGAAGGGGGAGGGGTAATTTTCTATAAATGAAAATGATAGTTGAAGGGGAGGGGGTAATTTTGTATATGTGTACTATGTTATCGGCAACAAAGAAGTACCGGTAGTTTCTTGTTAAAATTCTTTCCCGGTCTGTTTGGCTGTGGTCCAATGTTTTCTGCAAAACCAGATGTTTCTGCAGTGCCATCGACTGCCATCATCAGTGAAAATCGAGTGCACTAATGTGAAGTGGTATATGTTAGTGACCACAGCACTGTGGTTAAGGCCGAAGAAAGAAGTAGTTTCTATGGAAATATTTCATCTAGAAAATGTTTTTAAATATAAATGTTAGAACATTGAAGTCATGTATGGTTCTCAATACCGATATTTTATTTTTGTCTTCTAAAAAGTTTCAAGTTAGATACGTTTTTACCATATACGAGTTATTTATGATAACTTTCCAGAAATAACTCTTCTTAGTGCCACTGCTCAGTTATTCAGAATTTGCTAATACAGACGTGCTGATATTGAATATTGTGATCATCTATAAAATAATGCTCTGCTATAGTAGAGTTAAATAAGTTTACAGTTGTGGTTAACGAAGGTTCAGTAATGTTATGTATACAATAGTAACTGTTTATTTTTCAGGCTGTCTCTTACACGATAGTGTTCCGTTGATGCAACCCCACTTGTGTTCTCAGTGTGGGAAACGGTACAAATACCAGCGAGGCTTGTTGCGTCACGTCAAATTCGAATGTGGCAAAGAACCTCAGCAGTATTGCACCCAGTGTAACTTCATAACACACCAGACAAGCTCCTTGTATCGTCATATGCGCAGCAGACATAACATAAATGTCGTTACAATTAGATAATGACAAGCACAATGATCACTGTTGCACACCACTAAAAAAAAATTAGATAATGATTGTCATTGTAGTGTCGATATTCTCATTATATAATTGCATAAACAAATAACTCAATTCACACACTTATATTACATGTGCCAGTGTCTGTAATATATAACATTTTGTTGTTGGTAAATTCAAATTAAAGAATTCAGACATATTAATTTGATGGTCTCTTTATTTATTGTCAAGTTTTAAAATATTGTGGAATCTATTACTCATACATTAACACAGATACTTTCATGAAAATATGTAGTAATGTAAAATATGTTTTACATTACTATAATATAAAATTATATATATATATATATATATATATATATATATATATTTCATTTTCTATATAAGTAACTCGATGTTTCTTGCAGTAATTATATAATTTGTGATGTTTTCAATTTGTTTCTTCTGCGAGTAGATAATATTGTATATTCTTTTAACACCTGACGCACGTTTCACTGAAAAATATCAGTATCATCAGAGGTTTCTAAGTGAATTAATAACAATCGAAATAATTCTATTAATATAAAAGTAACGAATAATCGAATTTGTATCGATTTTAATGTAAAATAAAATAACTTATAATCGATTTAGGTCGATTAGTTAACGATTGTTTTAATGTTTATTTCTTCAGCAGCTGTTTTCTCGGTTATATTTGAAATTTTGTTTATATAGTATTTTATTCACATTTATTTTTATTTTTTAGTAAATTTATAATTTTAAATAGATCGTCTTGTTTTGTTTTTATTTGGGTTTGTTCTTTAATTAATAAATTATTGTTATTGTGTTTGTAAATGTTAAGATTTTCCCAAATATTCATTTTTTGACCTTTTTGTATGTTTTTAATTAATTTTATATTTTCAATGTTTGGAAACTGGTGGTTATTATTTAGACAATGTGTGGCTAAATTAGATTTATAAATATTTGGTTTTAAATATGCATTGCGGTGTTGAACGAATCTATCTCGTAGTTTTTTCTTCGTCTGGCCCACGTAAAATTTATTGCAATCTGGACATTCTATTTTATATATTCCATTTTTATTGTGAGTATTGGATTTAGTTTTAGGTTTTATTTTATTAAAAATTATATTATCTGTGTTATAAGATATTTTTAAATTAGTATCTTTAAATATTTTATTTAGTTTTTGAGTTATATTTCCATAATAAGTGAAGGTTGTATATTTTATATTATTATTAATAGATGAATTTTTAAATGTAGTGTTTTTAGGAATTTTATTAGTGATTTTATGTTTAATTTTATTTTCTAATTTATTAATAGTTTTTATTTTGTATCCATTTTTAACTGCTATTTGTTGGATAATTTTTCTTTCTTTGTTTCTTTCTGTGTTATTTAATGGGATCCTAAGCATTCGGTAAATCATGGAATTAAATACTGCCATTTTGTGTTGGGGAGGATGATTAGAAGTATTTGGTATTACTAAGTCAGTTTGAGAAGGTTTCCTGTATATTGCGTATTCAAAATTTGTTTCATTTTTCTTTATTGTTAAGTCTAAATAATTTAATTTATTATTAGATTCTTCTTCTAACGTGAATTTTATTTTAGAATGTAAATTATTTATGGAGTTGAATATTTTATTTATATTTATACCATTGTTTTGGGAAATGTACAGAGTGTCATCAACGTATCTGAAATAACATCCTAATGGGTCGTTTAATTTTATTATATTTATTATTTGTTCGTCGAGTTTTTGTAGGAAGATTTCTGATATGATAGCGGAGGTTGGGGCTCCCATAGCAAGGCCATCTGTTTGATAGTACAATTTGTTGTTGTATTGAAAATAATTTTGATTTAAAATTATTTTTAAAGTATTAGTTAACTGTTTAATGTATGTGTTACTTTCGTTATTTGTTTTCAGATTATTTATTATAATATTAATAGTTTCTTCAATGGGAATGTTTGTATACATGTTTGATATGTCGAATGAATATAATTTTGTATTTCTGTTTACTTTTACGTTTATTAGTTGTTCCGTGAGTTCGATACTATTTTTTATATTGTGTTTTGCTGGAAGTTCAATTTTATGTTTTAAGATTTGAGTTAATAATTTTGATATTTTATAATTTGGTGCGGTCCTAGCGTTTATTAAAGGTCTGATAGGTTTATTGATTTTGTGTAATTTTATTAAAGAATTTAATTTTGGTGCACAAGGATTATCCATTTTATATTTAAAGGAGTCTTTAGGATTTATGATTTGGTTACTATTTTTTAATATATTTGTTATTTGTGTTTGATATTTATTTGTGGGATCTTTATTTAATGTTATGCAATTATTATTAACTATAAATTCTTCTGTTTTATCGTCTAAATCTTTCTGAGAAATTATTATTGTACTATTACTCTTATCAGCTTTGGTTAAAGTGAGGTTATTAGTCATTAGTTTCTGTTTTATGTTATTAATAGTTTTATTTTGTTTATTTTTATTTTTAATATGATGATTTTGGTTATTATATTTTTTTATATATTTTATTATTTCCATTGAGGCTTCTGTTCTTATTTTATCTTGTTTTTCGTGTTCTACATTATTAATTGCGTTTTCAGTTTCGACTATGATATTATCTATTACATATTTGTTTACATTTTTAAGATTTGTTTTGTTTGATGATTCTAGGGTAGCTATTTCGTTTTCCGTGAATTTAATATTAGATAAATTTACGAATTTTGGGTAAAAAGTGTGGTTATTATTTAATGTGTGTAAATTTTGGTTATCTTCTTTAGGTGTACTATTTATTAGTAGATTTTTAAGTTTTTTATTGATTGTGTTAAACTTAATTGTTTTGTGTTTATTTAGTATTTTAAGCATATTAATATATTTATTATTCCATGTATGATAATCAAGTGTGTTGGCTAAAAGAAGATGTAAATTAATTAATTGTTTATTAATGTAGTCAATTTTTCTGTAATTATTTGATATTTCGTCTTTAATCCATTTATATTGGGCTTGAGTAATATATTTGCTTACTTTATTGTTATTGTTGTTTTTTACTATTATTTTTGTGTATTTTGGAAAAATATTAAGGTGTAGGCATTTTTTGTTAAAATATATGTTTCCAAAACAATTAATTAATTGTTTTTTACGTTTAATAAATTGGTTATAGGAATGAGTTACATCACCTTGTATAGTGTTTTCATCCATCATTTTCTATATAAGTAACTCGATGTTTCTTGCGACATATCAAACATGTATACAAACATTCCCATTGAAGAAACTATTAATATTATAATAAATAATCTGAAAACAAATAACGAAAGTAACACATACATTAAACAGTTAACTAATACTTTAAAAATAATTTTAAATCAAAATTATTTTCAATACAACAACAAATTGTACTATCAAACAGATGGCCTTGCTATGGGAGCCCCAACCTCCGCTATCATATCAGAAATCTTCCTACAAAAACTCGACGAACAAATAATAAATATAATAAAATTAAACGACCCATTAGGATGTTATTTTAGATACGTTGATGACACTCTGTACATTTCCCAAAACAATGGTATAAATATAAATAAAATATTCAACTCCATAAATAATTTACATTCTAAAATAAAATTCACGTTAGAAGAAGAATCTAATAATAAATTAAATTATTTAGACTTAACAATAAAGAAAAATGAAACAAATTTTGAATACGCAATATACAGGAAACCTTCTCAAACTGACTTAGTAATACCAAATACTTCTAATCATCCTCCCCAACACAAAATGGCAGTATTTAATTCCATGATTTACCGAATGCTTAGGATCCCATTAAATAACACAGATAGAAACAAAGAAAGAAAAATTATCCAACAAATAGCAGTTAAAAATGGATACAAAATAAAAACTATTAATAAATTAGAAAATAAAATTAAACATAAAATCACTAATAAAATTCCTAAAAACACTACATTTAAAAATTCATCTATTAATAATAATATAAAATATACAACCTTCACTTATTACGGAAATATAACTCAAAAACTAAATAAAATATTTAAAGATACTAATTTAAAAATATCTTATAACACAGATAATATAATTTTTAATAAAATAAAACCTAAAACTAAATCCAATACTCACAATAAAAATGGAATATATAAAATAGAATGTCCAGATTGCAATAAATTTTACGTGGGCCAGACGAAGAAAAAACTACGAGATAGATTCGTTCAACACCGCAATGCATATTTAAAACCAAATATTTATAAATCTAATTTAGCCACACATTGTCTAAATAATAACCACCAGTTTCCAAACATTGAAAATATAAAATTAATTAAAAACATACAAAAAGGTCAAAAAATGAATATTTGGGAAAATCTTAACATTTACAAACACAATAACAATAATTTATTAATTAAAGAACAAACCCAAATAAAAACAAAACAAGACGATCTATTTAAAATTATAAATTTACTAAAAAATAAAAATAAATGTGAATAAAATACTATATAAACAAAATTTCAAATATAACCGAGAAAACAGCTGCTGAAGAAATAAACATTAAAACAATCGTTAACTAATCGACCTAAATCGATTATAAGTTATTTTATTTTACATTAAAATCGATACAAATTCGATTATTCGTTACTTTTATATTAATAGAATTATTTCGATTGTTATTAATTCACTTAGAAACCTCTGATGATACTGATATTTTTCAGTGAAACGTGCGTCAGGTGTTAAAAGAATATACAATATTATCTACTTGCAGAAGAAACAAATTGAAAACATCACAAATTATATATATATATAATATATATAAACATTGAAGAAATTCATATTATAAGGGACATATCTTCAAAGAACTTGTATATTACATATAAAAACAATATAATGACTCAATCAAGAAAAATTAAACGAGGAGAAATGATGAAAATTATAATATGCATGTGAATGAGTGAAAAGGCAATTTAGATATCTTAAACTACTTAAAATTGTATTGTTTATTTTTGTTAACCAATTTTTCAGGATCACAATTGAGGCACCAAAGTTTTAAAATTATGAACACAAAATGATTTCTAATATATGAATGAAACAACAAATTAAAACAGAAACCTAAAAAAAAAAAGAAAATAAAACCATTGAACTAGATCACTCTAAAAGAGTAGAATTTACCAAACTCCCAATATAGAATTTCAAAATATTCGTCAGTACATACAACTTTTGAAAAAATCATTAAGACATTGAGACTTTAGGTGCAAGCCTAAGTATTAAGTTATTAAGTTTAGGAGTTGTTTACCCATTAAGGTAAAAGATTAAACTGTTGTATCCTAATTAAAATTTGTCATTGACAAACTGAATCATGTGACATTATCAAAAGTGATGTGATCACTGTTGTAACTTTCAGAGTGGATAACAAGCGATAAGATGCCAACAGCTGAACAGCTCAACGACAAGATGAGCCAAGTGCTACTGGATGGAAATCTATACCACAAGTGCTGTCAGTGCAACAGGGTTTACAAATGGAAGCACAACTTACTGCAGCATTTACGCCGTGACTGTGGAAAAGAACCGCAAGAATGTTGCATGATCTGTACATATAAAACGCACAGAAAGAGCGATCTGAAGAAACACTTGATTCTTGTCCACAAAAAGTTTTAATAAGATAGTTTGTTTCAAATGTATTTTCATAGTATTTATTTACTGTGCATATTATAAACAAATTAAATTTAATTTTATCCTTCATAATGAAAATAAACTATTCATATTGTTTGACTGTCTTTACATTTATTTTGGAAAAGACAGAAGATAAATCAAAGCAAATAAATCTGAAAAATTATCTCTTAAAATTTTATCTATATTAGAAACGTCACCACATTTATTTGTTAATTCTCAAGGAAGTGCATGTTCCAACAATGATTACCACCATTTGCAAACCTAAATAATTATGTATTCTTGTCAAGATTAAATTCTCAAAATCTAATCCTCTTTTATTGTGATGTTTGTTAAGGATTTTTTAAATAACTAAATTACCGATAATTGTCATGTATTTTTTAGAATTATAATTGTTTAACAATATAAACTGTATTTATAAATTTAGTAAAGTGTGTGTGTGTGTGTGTGTGTGTGTGTGTGTGTGGTCTTTAATATTTGACTGGACTGTTTGTATCCTCTGGTTAACATCTCCCCGTCTCCTTTCATTTTGACTGGACTGTTTGTATCCTCTGGTTAACATTTCTCCGTCTCCTTTCATTTTGACTGGACTGTTTGTATCCTCTGGTTAACATCTCCCCGTCTCCTTTCATTTTGACTGGACTGTTTGTATCCTCTGGTTAACATCTCCCCGTCTCCTTTCATTTTGACTGGACTGTTTGTATCCTCTGGTTAACATCTCCCCGTCTCCTTTTATTTTGACTGGACTGTTTGTATCCTCTGGTTAACATCTCCCCGTCTCCTTTCATTTTGATTGGACTGTTTGTATCCTCTGGTTAACATCTCCCCGTCTCCTTTCATTTTGACTGGACTGTTTGTATCCTCTGGTTAACATCTCTCCGTCTCCTTTCATTTTGACTGGACTGTTTGTATCCTCTGGTTAACATCTCCCCGTCTCCTTTCATTTTGAAAATTATAAATTAAAGAGTCTCTAGGACCCTTTTACATTCAACAAATTATTCATTTCTCCATTCCTTATTTAGTATGCCTACAATTTTTTATGTTGACATTCCATTGCTAGAGTTCAGGACATAGGCAACATGTGAATGCCTTCATGCACTTTTTGGTACCATAAGCTAAAAACTCTTACCTTCACAGTTCAGTGACATCACAGATTGATGAACACAACTTCCAGAGCAGTTTTGGCATCTACTACAGTCAAGAGTTCTTATCTTACCTCATCATCCTTCCTGATGTGCAAAGAATATACGAGGTGTGTTCAAAAAATACTGAACTTTTTGAATAACACATCAACCCGCGCAAACAACACGCCATGACCTGGGCACACCTAGCGATAGATTTTGACAACAAACTGCCATTTATTTCTGTTCTGCTATCAGCATTAGTCTTTAAGGTATATCAGATCGAGTGGGGATGTGCGCACGCTAGCCGTCGGGTTACTGATAAAGTGATTAAGAAAGGCAGCAAAGAACATTTGCATATGAAATTTTGCAGCAAAACGAGGTTAAAACTGTACAGAGACATTCTGGTTGTTGAATGAAGCATACTTGAGCTGCATGAGCTGAACAATTGTAACAATTTTTAAAGAGGGTAAAAACAATGGTATGTGCAGATTAAAGTGATGTCAAAGTGTGACGATTTCATTAATAAAAAAAAAAAAAATATATATATATATATATATATATATATAAAGGAGAGAAATTAAAATTTTAATAAATCGCACATTTAAACTAATTTTAAATCCCTTAAATAAGTTAAAATAATATTTAATAAAGAGATTATATAGACAAAAGGAATGCGAGTGTAAAGTAATGAAACCCTTTAATAATTTACCATGCATCAACATGCGAATACCGGAATCAACTTGCATACCGGCCCATAAACTAAACTAAAAATATTCGTAAATTTGAAATTAAATAAACAATAAAACAACAACATAGTAGTATACTATAATTAATTCTGAAGTAAAGCGTAGCTTTGGATAATTATAATGTCAAACTTTAGTACTGTAAATATCAAATAAATGTGGAACTACTTTTATGATGAAGAGTAAACTACACGAGGTTACAATTCTGCCCCTAAACGATGCCCACTTGAAATGGAGCGGTCAACCCGTAAGCTGCGCACAGCAGTAATGTGGAACGTTAAAAATAGTTTGTTTCCTAAAGTGATTAATCCGTCAGTTAAGACATAGAGGCATTCTTTACTATTAAACAATGTGTTGCGTTAATATAGTTGAACCGCGATTCATATAAATATGTTGTAAACGAGTAAGAAAGAATAATTAAAATTGAGCGCCTATGACATCTCTACAAAAAATCTTAAAATATGAAACTTATGTAATTAAAACTGTGGTAAGACCATAAAGTGAAGTGCAACAAATAAGCAATCATGTGAAGTGGATACAGGTGAATAAAACTTTTGTGTTAATCATTCAAATCAACGAGCTATTACTACCAGTTAGCAAAGAGCAGAGAACCAGGACCCACAATGATCTAAAAGACTTCAGGACTACAGCATCACCGGATACGAAGATAATGAGAGATACCTGACCTACATCAAACATGCTGCAACCGAGGACCGAGGACTGGAATAACAAGGAGCTGGAGGATATCACAGGTGACACGGAGGCATGCCTTCCGTGGTTATGAAATACTAAATACTATATCCAACAAAAGACAATTAAATTAACACCATTAAGACATTTTAATTACTGACAGTAATTGTATTCTTATTCTTAGTAAAAGAGTTATAGCTCTAAACTGTAAAGCCTTATTGTTTAAAAAGGGAAATAAGTCCATTCTTTAATGGCACCACTTCAAGATAATATATGATATGTGACCATTATTAATATACCTTTTCAAGTCCTGGATCCGTGGAAAAGTGAAACAGATGTACATCTATATTTTGAGGGCCCTTGTAATTGAACAAAACATAAAATCATTTTGTAAACTATTGAAACACAAATGTTGATAACCATAAGTAAAGATGCTAATATCAGTAAGTAATAAAGAGATGTCATGGTCAAACAAAGATGAGTGAATAAGTCTACAAACCCCTGCCAATTTTCCTTAATTCTCGAGATCCTATATAATATTTGTTTATTTTCAGTTATTGTTGATTTTGTTAAGAATATGGCAGCCTGTTGAATTGACCTGAGCCAATTAACCAGGTTCCCGATGTTATAACGAAGAGACGTTATAGAAGATCATGTGAAGAGAGCTCGTGATGTGGTAATTGTAAAGCATTGCTTAACTGCCGAGACTTTCTGAGAGAATCCGCATCTATATATTGTAACATGACATAAGATAGTGAAAATATATTGATAATTAATTATAAAACAAAGAAGCTGAAGACAAGAAGAAAGGTCAAGAACTTATAACTCAGAGATTAATAACCAAATGACAAAATGACAAATGACTAATAAACTGACGATGACTTGACTCAATAGATTGGATAAACACAAGAAAAAACAATGGAACAAGGAAGAAGGAACCAGAAACCAGATGTAATCAAGAAATTGATAACGAACATTGTAATCCCCAAATTATGACCACAAAATGTATGTAAACAAATGCACTAATATAGTTAGAGCGTAAATGAGATGTACCTATATTAATAATAACAAATAAGATAGTAATATTATACATATTATATGAATGAAGAAATGTACTTATAAATATAAGATAGGGAGTTAAAAATAAACATACCCAAATGAATAGTGATAAACATAATCAAAACCAGTAAACCATACCCTGAGGCAAATAAAGGCCATAGTTAATAATCAAAAGTGATCATTAGTGAATGGAAAATAAATTAATTACTCATAACCAATAACCACACGATGATGTTAAAATAATTAGACAACATAGTGAATAATATCAAGTGAGTGCAATAAAGAGTGTATCAATACAAATAAGTGGTGACATGCAGTTATAGCATGTTACATACAAAAGTGAAAGTGAATAAATAAAAAAACCTTCTATGAAGGAAAAAAGTGTAGTGGGTGAGCATAAAAAGGTATTTTAATAAGTGGACTGTAATAGAATATCTAAACAACCTGTGATAGACTTTGTGCTGGCAAGTAAGATGAGCTAATTGTACTGTGATTAATTTAAGTAATAGTTAGTAAGAATTATAAAATAAGATAGGAATTGAGTCATTAGAATGAATGGTAAACGGGAAAGATAGACACTGTATTCTAGTGAAGGAATGAGTGAGTAGAGGATATTGTGTAAAGTACAGTTTAACAGTAGTATAATGGGAGTTTTGTTATTGTTTCAAAAACCAATATAATGTAATAAATTATAAGTTGGAGCAGATGGTAGTAAGAAACAGGAAAGTAGTTAGAAGTTTAATTTCAGGCTTGAACCTGGCAAGAAAATGTTTATTGTTATAATAAGAGGTGTAGTTAGAATCACCAATGTTTATTATTTGTTTCTATTAAAAAATTGTTTTAATGTACCATATATAATGGTAAGGAGTTACAAAGAATGTTAGATAGTAGTATAGGAAAATCTAGGCTCTAGGCCTAACAGTTAATGAAGAATTTTGTAAATTTAAAAACAAACAATAGCCCAGTATCAAATCAGAATATACCAAATGTTTAAACAAGTTAAGTAGGTATACCTAATACAAAAATGTATAAATAACATCCAGTTTTAGATTAAATATATATGAAATATAAATAAGAAAAATAACAAAAATGTGATTAACTACACAAAAGTAACCATGCAGGGTATCAAAATGATCCTTATCAAAAATTATGAACAATGGTATTCATGTAATAAACATAGCTACTAATATAAGAAAGAAATCTTAATTTGAAGATATTTTATAGATTTAAACTAAAATAAAACGTTAGAATATAACAATGACATAAATTAACGACCAATGAGAATTAGCATAATTTAATAGGTAACCATAGCAACCGAAATTTATTACCAAAAAACCGTTGGAATTCTTATTAATCCATTATTGACCGACGCGGAGGGTGGATGTATGCAGCTCTCAACCCAAATTTAACTATAAAAACGTAAATTTTAACCAAAACCAGAAGGAAGAAGTATAGTAAAAGCATTCTATAGAACACCTGATGAATTAACTATTATTAAAGTACTCAAAACATAAAAATATCAGTGAAAAATAAGGAGACTTCGAAGAAACGTAACAGACGATTCATCCCGAAGGAAGAAAAGGATCGACCTACTTCAACCTGAGAATACGAATGACTGCAGAACAGGAGGGAAGCCGAACTTTATGTGAAAACCATCTGAACGAGGATTGATGAACATCCGAGGAGGAGAAGATGACTAGACCCATCCGGAAGAAGTAGACGAACATCGAGGAAGCCCCAACGAGAACCCGATGAGTATAAACCAATAATTTTACCTAAAAACGAATTCCCCTTTTTATCCATAATAACGAGTTACAATTTTCACTTCACTGAACAAGAACTGAAGGTAATTAAAATATCACTATTAATGAAACTTAATCGATTAACAACCGTTGAAACCGCTTTATAATAAATTATTAATGATCATAACTTGTTGTCAAAATTCTAACCAAACACTATTCTAATTCTCATTGCTGATAACTTACTTGTATGTATTAATGTATTAAATATTGTGTACCTAGTTTTAAGAAATATTATAATTTTGTGCATTTTAGCCGATAATCCCAAACTTCTGTAGTCAAAAGGACTTTAACACGCCTTGTGACAAATAATTATTATAAACAAACATTATTCGCCAAGCAGGCGTCCTCACGTTACATACGACTGAGCATACCAACTGAGCAATTGTAAAAGCCGGCATCAATATAAATTAATGTACCATTGAATAACTGAAAATTTTAAAGGGTTTAATCAATCTTATTGTTCTGCAACGCTGTATGTTTGATTCGTATAAAATAAAGTAATATATAGAGAATTATTAAAGTGAAAACAACAAAACACCACAGTTAGCGAAGTCAACACTGCAAGACGGCGTGAGCCAATCAGGTGACGAGGCGGTAAGATTCAAACTGAATGCCGAGAGATACGGTTTGCCCGTAAGTATTAAGAAAAAGTACAACCCGACTCGCTATATACGAATAACATTCACAGAAGTAACTGAACTGATTAATACCCTCAATTATACACCTATACTATACTACGAACGCAACGAGCGAATTAAAAACGCTCGTCACACACACATTTATGATACGAATACAAGAACGGGTGACAATTTTAAAATTCAAACACACACCCAATAAACGTCTGTTTACAATATGTGCTTCTTCTTCTCCTCCTCCTCCTCCTCCTCCTCCTCCTCCTCCTCCTCCTCCTCCTCTTCCTCCTCCTCCTCCTCATCATCATCATCATCATCATCATCATCATCATCATCATCATCATCATCATCATCGTCATCATCGTCATCATCATCTGTGTAATTGTAAGTGGACATTAGCGTCAGCCATTGTTGGCCTCTTCTTACTTTTGTTCCTAAGTCCACCTCCCTTTTTCCAGCAACTGTGTCCTTGGTTTTCCTGCTGTCTCGACCCATTTTCTCCATGTGCTCTAACCTGAAGTTCCCAGCATTTTAAAATCTATGCCTCCCTTTAAAATGGTTATATGAATCCATGCCACTCATTATATCCTAAAAATGTGTGTTGTTGGAGGGGGCAAATTGATACTCAAGTATTGGCAAAAAATAATAAAGTGTACTTCAGTGTTATTTTATAACCTTTTCATCTTGTTTTTGTTGATTCTAGTAATTCAAATATTTAAAAAAAATGATATTCCTAAAACACAGTATTTTAACAAATACAAATCTTTAAAATTGTTTATGTATTTTTAAAATAAGGTATTGAAACATAAAATTTATTATGTCTAATGGTAAAGAGTGAGTTATTAATTTGTCTTCGTGTGTTATTTTTTGTTTTTATTTATCTTGCTTTTTGACAAGATTATAATGCTCCTCCTGGATCGGCTCTCCCAAGTTGAGAGCCTCTGATCTAACTAATCACTTCTCCTGGATTTAAGTGTCATTGATGTAGCATTCATGCACTTATAGTAAATCCAAGGGCTGTATCTCAGTCAGTTTGACTGTCCTTCAGCCAATCCACATCTGCACCTGGAGATGACTACCACAACTACAGTTGATATAACTGCAAGAAAAGTAGAAATTGGACCAGTCTACAGGCCAAAAATTTTCAATTTTAAAACATGTTGCTGTGACAGTGAAAATTAAAGAGCAGCTGCTAAACTAAAACATCTATTGTTCTAAACAGTGTTGGTGTAAGTCGTATGTAAATTGAGAAATTTTCTACCAGTTATAATTTGTAGGCACTAATTTATGTTGTAAACAAGTAAATATTTAATAGTGAATATATTTTCCTTTGATAGAAAACAGCACTTCATTTAAACTAGAAGAGCAAATGTACCTTATTTGGAAATCTGGCTTGTAGTAAATCTGTATCACACTAGTAGAATTTTCACACCAACCAATCCTAATTGCAAACACGTTCATAAAAATTGTCTAACTAGAATGACTATTCAGGTTTGTTATAAAAATTTTATTTTTCATGAAACACAATTGATTTGATGTCTGTCAAAAGGTGATGTTGATGTTGTATAACTTTCAGGGTACATAACAGAGCCAGCGAGCGAACAGCCCAACGAAAGGATGCTGCAGGTGGTGTTGGAAGGAAGGTTACAGTACAAGTGTACGCAATGCAGCAGACTGTACAAGTGGAAACACAACTTACTGCAGCATTTGCGCCACGAATGCGGAAAGCAACCCAAAGAATGTTGCATGATTTGCACTTACAAAACGCACAGAAAGAGTGATCTGAAACGACACGTCACTCTTGTCCACAAGCAATACTAGCAAGCAATATTTTATAGAAAATGCAATACAGTTGTTTATTCTAATTAATTATAATATATTTATTGATAGTATATTTTGAATTTTAAATGTAATATTATTCTTTATAGATGAAAATAAAATACTTATTATAAATTGGTATAACTACTTTTGTTCGTTCCTATTAAAAGTAATTTTAAGAATTCTCCAACTACTAAGTAAATTCAAGACTGTTAAAAATTAATAAAATAATATTAGTTTATATACACCCCAAACAGGGAGATAGACAGTCGAATACGAAACGGTCGAGTAAAAACTGAGACTCTTTTTGCTCATTCACGAAGACGGTTATCGTATATTGATATAGACAAACAGAATTATCACTGTTGCACACCACTATAGATTTTCTGATCTGACAATGAGCTGTGAAGCTTGAAAGCACTAATCAGAATAATTTTTCTATAGTGTTGTGCAACAGTGATAATTCTGTTTGTCATTATAACCACTAGCACAACTTTCTTAATTAAATTGATATAGACAAGTCAAAAGATCTTTGACACTAAGTAACAATCTTATAACTTGAATATAGAGAACTGATTTGTATACAGAGCATAGCAGTGATTGTGTACAACAATACTTTGCTTACAACCTTTACCTGAAACACTTATACTGCACATCCCTAAGTTATTAACGTTATATTTATAAACACTGCATGGATCTGTAACAAGGAATCAATGTGGAATATGTTGTAACATTATGATAATAGACTGAAGTTTTATTTTCAGTGCTATGGTTGTTAAGGGCATGGCCACACGTGCATTTTACACGTGGATTCCCTGTGTGCTACAATAACTTCTATGAGAATATCCAGACACAGTGTGATTAGTAAGAGAATTAATGATTGCCCGTTGCAGAGTGAAATGTGCCGAGGTTTATTCATTGGCTGGTTTTAGTGCTCAATATGTGGCCGAGGTTGTGGGAAAATATCGTACTGTACTTTGTTTTTATAAATTAAATAGCAGATCATAAGTGAATTTTGTTGTACGATATCTGTATATTTTGTGTTGTCTTTATTGAATCACATTAATTGTAAATTGTTTTGAGTGTTCTGGAAAGTATAAGCTACAGACATTTTATGACACTCAGCAAAAGTTTAGAATTTCTTTCAGTTTATTTTGTAGGTACAAAAATTTTCTGTTTGCTGCTGTATCACCCAGAACACACCCAAAATTCCACAAGTAATTCATTTTCTGTAATTACGACGCAGATGTCTGACCTACATAGATATTTTTCTTTCTTTGTTACAACCCAATCTAATTTGTTTTTCCTTACTTTAATTTGATCTCACAGGATGCTTGTGTATATCTTTTGGTTAATTTTGATGTATCGGGTCTCTTTTCTGATGACCAAAACCTGGATTTTGCCAAACCAGGTCACACATCCGTTTGGTCAAAGTGCTAACACTCGTATCTAAGCGTTAACTGCAATTGTCTTCTTTTTTCATAATTACATTAATTCTGAATTTTTACATAAACATCTGCAAGGGCGCACGTGGAGCTTTTCAGCCCCAGATCCCAATAAACACTCGAGCTTTGCTGGCAATTGCATCGTTCGGAAGAGTCCCAACAATTGGAACAGTGCATTTGTTAAATAACTCTGGTAGATCGGAGTTCTGTGTAACTACTTCTGCCATGGGCTACCAACACTTTGTACACATTGGTGACTCTGTGGTTATTTTATTCTTTTTGCAGACCCAACTAGTTTCTTTAAAACAGAAATATTCAATTCAATTAAATAAAAACACTTAGAATCTTTTCAAATATGAATTCAGTACCGAACAGAGTCATTACTTGGTTGTCACATAAATTAATGTAAAGAGTTATATAACACTTAAAAAATTGAACATTGTAACATTATATTTGGCATAGCTTGATATCGTACCAGATTTAATGAAGATCATGGATAAGAAACTTAACAAGAAGAAACATATCTTTTAAAAATGATAGTGAAGATGAACAAATGACAAATTTAAACTGACTTAGACTATAACTGACCGTACCCAAATTAATGTTTAAGTAAAGTGATGGAAAATATACAGATGATGAGATAAAATTTGACCAATTACACTAATAATACTTATGAAGCCAGACAGCATTATGGACCATTACTATCAGTAAACAAATTGTTTTGTTAGATGTATCTTACAATATAAAAATAATCAAAATACAAATTGAGGGATAATAGGCCCAAATACACAATAGAATGTAAAAAAAAAATATATACTAGCAAAATATTAACTAACCAATATAATTGAATAATACAAGAACACAATCATTATAGATACATGGAAACATACAATTAAAATAGTGTAATTAATGGTGGACCTAATGTTATAAAATAGAAAGATATAAAATCATTATTAATTGATTAAACTTTTTCTTTTAATGTTCAAAAGTAAGAATAAAGTTGTGTTTATGTTATTTATAGTTTTGCTAAGTAATGAGTGGATGATATGTCTTATGCAGGATTTATGTAACCAGGCATATACAGATTGTTTGATCACATAATGTGAATTATGTTTTTTAATAATGTTCCAGTAATAATTATTGTTGTAATTTTAAATAATAATACTAATAGAGTTATAGGGAGTAGTTTTGATGGTAGTTGCGTAGTTAATAGGTGTTACAATAACAGAAAATAGAAATTTAACATGTCAAGACCTAGGCCTATAAAAACTTTGGAATTTTGTAAATTTTAAGAAATACATTTAGAATTTTATAAAACAAATGTTGTAATATGGATAGGTTTATAATTAATAGTATACACAGTAAATATGGAATCGAAATAATCAGTTTTAAATTATTTAAGAAAATTCAAATAGCAAAAATGTAACATCAGAATTTCTTAAGCAAAAATAGTCATGTTTGGTGTCTATGTTTCACAAATGTTAAGACCAAAATAATGATGCTACTAGTTTTAAATTCCCAATTAGTATAACTTTGGCCAAATTCATGTAATAAAATAATGAATTTGTATGACAATGTATATCTGAATCAACCAACCAGATTTCAAGTTTTACCTTAGCAACCGAAAATTCAGATAAATAAAGGGGAGACTTCTTTAACAACCATCATTGAAGACAGACGCGTTTTTATAACGTCTTAGCTAATTATATTTTAAATAGAGTAAACCTATACCAAACATAGTAAACGAATCAGGACAGTTATTGAAGAACATTAGAGGAACCCAAGAACAACAAGACACCAATTCGGAAGAATTCAAATCCCAGAAGAAGAATTAAAGAAGATTTGGACCCCATCTTCATCCTAAACGAATAAAAGAAGAGGATCTGGGTGAATCTGTATAATTTTATAACCTTATTTAACAACAACACCCACTTATGAGCACACGAACCACTTAGAAAATTAAACAATAAAAAACCACATACACTATAATACACCAACACTAAAGAACACTTGAAGATAACACAAATTGATTATTACACCTTTTTGAATACCAAAAACTTGAACGACAACTAATAAATATCTAAAACTGTTCATAACCTAGAACTGTGGACAACACACACACGACTACTAGTTTGCTCTATAAACATCAAAACCTTTTTATATCCTTATCTTGTAAAGTTTGTATTTTGATTTTAAGAGTTGTATTAATTGTTTAACCATAATATTCGGACCGAATACGCCCTGAGATTATTTTATTTAATAGAATAAAAACAACGAGCATCATTATCGTGGTTGATTCCAGTATAATATTCCAATATTAGTTACTACCAACTTATGAACAAAGACGACATAATTTTGTCACAATTTGTATTAAAATAAAGAAAAACGAGAAACGTAATTGATCAATTCTTTTGAATAAAGATTGATTAAAGGAGTACATCTGTTTGGTTTTATTTTTGCATTATTATTACTGTTTTAATTAAAAGATACGATAACACAGCAAAGCGGACGGAGTGGCAGTTGGCAGCTCCGAATTACGTCATTGGTACTGGACGCCGAGGTGGGAGCAAACGGCGGAAATAGTGGAATACAACAGTAAACAAATATATACTAATAATAATTATTGTTATAAATTGACGAACCAACGTGTGAGGCAATAAATTAAAATATAATTTACAATCAAACAAAAAAAAAACTAAACGAAAATGAGAAAGCGAGAAACATCGCGCAAACGGGCGGCTGAAACCGAGAAAGAAAGCGAATTAAGCATGGAAGACAAGGAAGCAACACCGGTTAAGGAAGTAGAAACTATAATAAGGAAGGCTCAGGGGAAACAACCAGAAGAACCCACACAAAAAGAAAGCGAGAAGACGCAAGAAGTGATTAAATATATGATGGAATTAATGCAGGAAACTGGTAAGAAAACGGAGGAATTAATGCAGGAAACTGGTAAAAAAAACGGAGGAGAGTAATAAGAAACTAATGGACGAAATGAAGGACAGTAAACAGTCTATGGAGGAAATAAGCCGAAAAACGGAAGATACTAATAAGAAAATGGAAGAAAGGAAGGAGGAGTTAAAAAAGGACAATAAACAGTCTATGGAGGAAATAAAGAGTGATAATAAACAGACAAAGGAGGAATTGAGCCGAAAATTGGAAGAGACTAATAAGAAAATGGAAGAAAGGAGGGGAGAATTGAAAGAGAATAGCAGGAAAATGGAGGAGAAAATAGACGAAAATAATAGAGCATTGAGGGAAGAATTGAAGGGAAATTACCAGGAAACCATGAAAAAATTGGATTAACACAAAGAGTCATTAAAAGAAGAGTGGAATAACAAGATGGAAATTAATAACCGGCAATTGCAGGAAGAATGGGACAAGAAGCTAGAAGAACCGGTGACCGAAATTAAAAGGGTAGAATCCGAGACCAAGGAAAAGTGAGCGGATGAACCAAGAGATACTGAGCGTCCGGGAAGAAACGAATGGATGAATAGAAAATATACAAACCAACCAAGCAGTGATGGGAGAAAAATTAGAAAGCATAGGTACTAGTCTTAATCGGGTACAAGACCAAACAACTGCCCATAGAGATGAAATCAACTCTCTAAGAAACAGACAATGTACCGGTGCCCATACCACATGTGAGGAAAACCGAGAAGTTATCGACTTCCAGAATTATAGAAAAAACCCCATGCTATTCCTAGAACGGGTAGAAGAAAAAATAGCAAAAACCGGAGAAGACAGATGGGTTGTAATTAGATGTGTGCTGGACGAAATGTTCAGAAAAGTCTATGATAATTGGTGGACGGTGATGCGGCCGAATATACAAAATTTTCAAGAATTTAAAAGACAATTTAAATCCAAATACTGGTCTGATGCCACACAACACATGATAAGAAGTGACATAGGATTGGGCCGATATGATCTACACGGCAAACAAACTCCGACCGCATACTTTCTGGGTAAGATTAACATAGCCAGACATTTAGAGCCTGCAATTCCTACTGAATGTTTAGTGAGGCTATTGGCTTATCACTATGGTGGAGAAATTACGAGAGGCCGAATAAACGGACGGATACAAACCGTTGAGGAGATGTCGGCATTGTTAGCGGAAATGGAACAAGAGAAGAGCTTCCTCCAATACAGACGAAGGAGCGATGAGATGGATAGAAATAATGGTCGCCGCGACGCCCGATTGAAAACAATGGGAATAGACCAAATAATAATAATTACAACAACAACAACGGTAACCACTATCAACGTAGTTACCAAAATAATAATAACAATAACAACTATCCACGGAATGATGCGATGAATAATAACAACAGCCACTATTACCGTACCTCTCCTACGAATAATAATAATGGATACCAGCGTGCCAATGATAGAGACAATCATTACCAGAACAACCGAGGTCATTACGATAACCAATACAGACAGAATAATAATGGCAATTATAACAACCAAAAGCAAACATATCGAAGGCATGTGAATTATGTGAGCACCGAAGATAGAGACATGGGAAGACGTTCGTACCAGGGACGAATGAATTATAATGGGAACCGGGAGAGAAATTTTCAGGAGGAGAATAACCAACGCTACTGGGATGAACATAGGTGTAGTAGGAGCTGCGACGATGACAGGAGTGACAGAAACGTAGTGACGTTCAATAATAACGCCATTGAGATACAAGAATTACAGAATAGAGACAGACCTGGTCAGATAACAGGACCGAGGAGATCAGCCCTGATTTAAACGGACCGCGGCAGTGAGAAACCAACAGGTCCCATCACTGAACCGACAATTTGGGTACTTACTAGGACGAGACAAAATGACTGACAATACCATTACAATAGTACATAATCATTTTTTAAAAATGTGAGAGAAGAATTGCTAAACGAAGATACAATAACGAACAATAGTTCGAATAATGAGATTGCCTATATTATCGCCCAAGTGAATGGACTAGACACAAGATTCATGATAGATATGGGCGCAAACGTGTCGTTAATCGATAACGAATACCACAAAATTCAAAAATTAAGTAAGATCATCTTACCGACTCTACCAATCCAGAATATAATTTTAATTGGAGCCACCGGAAGGCAAAACAAGTCAGTAAGAAAACAGGTATCATTAGCAGTGACCAGTGGAAATATACCTATACCTATGATTTTTCTAATAGCTAGTAACCTACCATTTAATCTACTAATAGGCTGTGATATTTTGAGAAAATACTCAGCAATAATTGACATGAGATGGGCCATAGTGTCATTAAAAATGGATAATATAGAATGGACAGCAAAATTAGTAGAAAATAAAAATGTACCTTCATGCAATAGTATTAATAGTATAAGAAAATTCAATAATGATCAAGATGATTCATGGAATATAAGAAGGGAATACTTTGGGAGTGAAGACAGTTTATGGTTGGAAAAATTAGAAGAGATCCGACAATTTCAGTCAGAACAAAATGAATGTAATTTAACTACACAACAAATAGAAAAATTAATATCAGTATATAATAAATACCGCTATGTTTTCTCTGATATAACTGGCAAAGTAAAAAATTATCAATTTACACTACTATTCAAGGAGCCTGTAAATTTTAATAAGAAATCATATCCCATTGCTTATGCATTAAAAGAAGCAGTGAGGACTGAACTAGACAAAATGATAGTAGAAGATATTATTGAGTACAGCTGTTCCCCATATACTAGTCCGTTAATAGCCGTTGCCAAGAAAGATGGCAAAGTACGACTCTGTTTGGATGCTAGAGAGATCAACAAGATCATAGTTAATGACAGAACATCTCCCGGAGAGATTGAGGAGATATTGAAAAAATTTAATGGCATACAATTTAACAGCACCTGGGATACTGTTTGTGGGTATTGGCAGGTGGAGTTACGCTTTACACCCAGATAGTCGAAAGTACGTCGCCTTTATTTTCGAAGGGAGGAACTACCAGTTCAAGAGACTACCGTTTGGACTGGTAAACTCAGTAGCAGTATTCGTAAGATGTATGGACCAGGTGTTGGGCCCAGATACTATCTCATTTACCACAGTCTATGTTGATGACTTGTTGATTACTTCAGCGAATTGGGAAGACCATTGTGACAGAGTAGGGCAAGTATTACAAAAATTATCAGACAGTAACGTCACCCGAAAGTTTCAAAAATCCAAACTTATCGCCAGTGAAGTCCAGTTCCTGGGTTTTAACTTATCAAGACAAGGAATAACACCATCCAATGAGAAGATAGAAGCTATCCAGAAGTTCCCAAGTCCTAAAAATAAAAAGCAACTTCAATCATTTCTGGGACTTTGTAATTACTATAGGAAGTTTCAGATAAATTATTCTGATATGACAGCGAAGTTTTCTCCACAATTATCCTCCAAGAACAGATGGTCATGGGGACAGGAACAAGACAACGTACTCCAAATGATCAAGCATAATTTCTTAAATTCAGTTATATTAAAACATCCTAATTTCAACCAACCGTTCTTCATGAACTGCGATGCCAGTGATATAAGTTTAGGATCTGTATTATATAAAGAAGATAGTGAGGGAAACCATCAGGTAGTGAGTTTTGCAAGCAGAATACTTAATGGATGTGAACGCAATTATAGTGTAACGGAAAAGGAGTTATTAAGCGTTGTATTCGCTTGTGGAAAATTCAGAACCTATATTCTTGGATATCCGATAACTGTGAGAAGTGACCATAAGTCAATATCTTTCTTAAAAAATTGCAAGCTTAACCATGGAAGATTGACAAGATGGATACTTGCACTACAGGAATACCATATAAATTGGGAGTATGTTCCAGGAAAACAGAATATTGCTGCAGATATATTGTCCCGGATTAACATAGAACAGCAAGCTTTTGAAGAGGAAAAGGAAACAATCGTCAAGGTATACACTATCATAAAAAACAAATCAGATTTGGAAAACCTCATGAAATCAATTTCGCAACAACAAACAGAGGATACAAAAATCAACAATTTTAGGCAAAGACTGATCCAACAGGATGAAAAAATTACTGCATATTACTGTCTACATGAAGACATATTATTTTACAAACCAAATAATAACCAAGGATCATGGAAGGTAGTGATACCTAAAGCATTAGAAAAAGAATTAATAGTGGACTACCATAGTCGATATGGGCATATGGGTGCATTAAAAGTGATGAAAGCACTTGAAGAACACACTTACATTAAGAATATCAACCGGAGAGTTAGAGAATGTATTCGGCAGTGCCACATCTGTCAGTTGGCAAAATGCAATAACGAGAAAACAGAAGGAATAATGCAGCCAATTACATCAACTGGTAAATTAGAGAGAGTATTTTTAGATGTGTGTGGACCGTTACCTCGTAGTGGAGGGAGAAAACAATGTAAATTCATTATAATCATGTTCGACCATTACTCCAAATTTACAAAACTGTACCTCATTAATCGGGCAACTACAAAAAAGATTCTGCAAATAGTAACCCAACAATACATACCAGAATTAGGAATTCCAAAGTCAATTATTACAGATCACGGAACTCAATTCCGAGGAAGGGTATAGAAGGAGACTTTGTTAGACCTAGGTGTCAAGACATATAAAACTAATTTAAGAATGTTACCTTATATAATCCACTAGGCGATCTCAGTTTTTCAAATACGACATGTTTCAGGGACTAAATCGCCATCCTCAGGTACGGTAAAATGCTATTCCCCTAATACATAGGGGTCGTCGAAAAGATTAAAACGTTTATACACATAAACACCACACGCACAAATCTCACTATGAATAAATTAACATATATACATAAACATATGAAAACGTTATAAGTGACTCGGTGCACCGGTCGACCTCTGATCGTCAACTAACATGTATTCGCATTTCACTGCTTATCTTCAACGCGGTATCAATAAATTTATTGGATTTAAACATCAGCTGATCGTTGAGTAACTGTTCTTCATTTATTTTGGAGGCCCTGTATATTTCAAACTCTTCTAGGGCATTCAGGAGATGACGTTTATTACATATGTGTATCGGCTCCATGTTTTCTTTGAATCCGGTGTAACTATGGTTTTCGTTTATGAGGTGGGGTGCATAATTTGATGAGGTGGTTTGGGGATTCTTTTTTGGTAGGTGTTCTTTAAACCTCTCGATAAATTTTCTCCCCGTTTGTCCGATATAGAACTTATCACACTCATTGCACTGGATTCTATACACTCATGAACATTCCTCCGATGTTATTGGAGCACGTGGCTTAAGTATATTTTTTAGATTATTCATGATCTTGAATGAAACATTTATACATAATTTTTTAAATTCATTTTTTATTACATTGGGGAGTAAGTTCGTATATAATGCTGAGACGTATTGTGTTTTATTTTTAGCCTTATTATTGTCACCATTTATTTTCCGTAATTGTTTACGTATTATTTTATCCACAATTTCTATTTTATATCCATTTCTCAAAGCTATGTGTTTTATGACGTTAGATTCGCCCTTATAATCTTCCGTGTTCATTGGTACGTTTAATAGTCTATATGCTAGCGCATTAAACGCCGCCATTTTTTGTGTGTACGGATGATTCGATTTAGCATTTATAACTATGTCTGTTGTGGTAGGCTTTCGGTATATTTTAAAACCGAGATGGTTGTTTCTTTTTAACACCGATACATCGAGGAAGTTCAAGCTATTATTAGTTTCCATTTCCATGGTAAATTTAATGTTATGGTTAATGTCGTTAATAAACTTAAAAAACATATCCACCTGTCTATGAGTGCCATTAAATACTATGAAGGTATCGTCTACATAACGTGTATAAGAAACTATTTTCTCATGGAACTGGTTGTAATTAGACAATAGAAATTTATTCTCATAGTAGTTCATGTATATTTTGGCCAAAAGTCCGCTTAGAGGTGAACTCATTGCCAACCCTTCCTTTTGGTTAAAATACTTATTGTCTTGAGTATAATAATTTTGTTGTACTATAATCTGTAATACAGATAGGAGTTCTTCTATCTGCTTTTTGTTTAGAATGCCTGTCCTAGTTAAATTTTCCTTTAGAATTGTTAATGTTTCCAAAACCGGAATATTTGTATATAAATTAACAATGTCCATCGAGACAAACTTATAGCTAGGTAGAATCTCCATATCTTTAATTTTATTTATGAATTCAAAGGTGTTTTTTACATTGTGGACATTTTCTATTTTTATGCTGTTCTTAATAATTTGTTGTAGTTTTTTGGCTATTTTATAACTTGGGGCGGTCGTATAGTTAATCAAAGGTCGTATGGGAATGTTTTGTTTGTGCAATTTGGGTAGTTCCGTAAATTCAGGTGCCTTAGGTTTGATTTGTTTTACGTTCCGTCTGGTTAGTGTGTCAAGTAATTTTACACGAGTATTTATAGCTAAATTTATGTTTTTAGTGTGTTTTTCAGTCGGGTCATTATTTAACATCGTTATATTATTATCTTGAATGAAGTCATAACAAATCAAACCTAAGGCACCTGAATTTACGGGACTACCCAAATTGCACAAACAAAACATTCCCATACGACCTTTGATTAACTATACGACCGCCCCAAGTTATAAAATAGCCAAAAAACTACAACAAATTATTAAGAACAGCATAAAAATAGAAAATGTCCACAATGTAAAAAACACCTTTGAATTCATAAATAAAATTAAAGATATGGAGATTCTACCTAGCTATAAGTTTGTCTCGATGGACATTGTTAATTTATATACAAATATTCCGGTTTTGGAAACATTAACAATTCTAAAGGAAAATTTAACTAGGACAGGCATTCTAAACAAAAAGCAGATAGAAGAACTCCTATCTGTATTACAGATTATAGTACAACAAAATTATTACACTCATGACAATAAGTATTTTAACCAAAAGGAAGGGTTGGTAATGGGTTCACCTCTAAGTGGACTTTTGGCCAAAATATACATGAACTACTATGAGAATAAATTTCTATTGTCTAACTACAACCAGTTCCATGAGAAAATAGTTTCTTATACACGTTACGTAGACAATACTTTCATAGTATTTAATGGCACTCATAGACAGGTGGATATGTTTTTTAAGTTTATTTACGACATTAACCGTAACATTAAATTTACCATGGAAATGGAAACTAATAATAGCTTGAACTTCCTCGATGTATCGGTGTTAAAAAGAAACAAACATCTCAGTTTTAAAATATACCGAAAGCCTACCACAACAGACATAGTTATAAATGCTAAATCGAATCATCCGTACACACAAAAAATGGTGGCGTTTAATGCGCTAGCATATAGACTATTAAACGTACCAATGAACATGGAAGATTATAAGGGCGAATCTAACGTCATAAAACACATAGCTTTGAGAAATGGATATAAAATAGAAATTGTGGATAAAATAATACGTAAACAATTATGGAAAATAAATGGTGACAATAATAAGGCTAAAAATAAAACACAATACGTCTCAGCATTATATACGAACTTACTCCCCAATGTAATAAAAAAATGAATTTAAAAAATTATGTATAAATGTTTCATTCAAGACCATGAATAATCTAAAAAATATACTTAAGCCACGTGCTCCAATAACATCGGAGGAATGTTCAGGAGTGTATAGAATCCAGTGCAATGAGTGCAATAAGTTCTATATTGGACAAACGGGGAGAAAGTTTATCGAGAGGTTTAAAGAACACCTACCAAAAAAGAATCCCCAAACCACCTCATCAAATTACGCACTCCACCTCATAAACGAAAACCATAGTTACACCGGATTCAAAGAAAACATGGAGCCGATACACATATGTAATAAAGGTCATCTCCTGAATGCCCTAGAAGAGTTTGAAACATACAGGGCCTCCAGAATAAATGAAGAACAGTTACTCAACGATCAGCTGATGTTTAAATCCAATAAATTATATGATACCGCGTTGAAGATAAGCAGTGAAGCGCGAATACATGTTAGTTGACGATCAGAGGTCTCCCGGTGCACCGAGTCACTTATAACGTTTTCATATGTTTATGTATATATGTTAATTTATTCATAGTGAGTTTTGTGCGTGTGGTGTTTATGTGTATAAACGTTTTAATCTTTTCGACGACCCCTATGTATTAGGGGAATAGCATTTTACTGTACCTGAGGATGGGGATTTAGTCCCTGAAACATGTCGTATTTGAAAAACTGAGATCACCTAGTGGATTATATAAGGTAAAATTCTTAAATTAATCATAATAGCGATCTGGAGACTGCATAAAATGTACATATAAAACATCTGTCTATCACCGAAATAGCAATCCGGCGGAAAGATTACTGAGGGAGGTCGGCAGGATCCTCAGGACCTATTGTTTCGATAAACACCAGAAGTGGAGTGACTACATTATACAAACAGAAAGCTTTATCAACTTAGCTTACCATGAATCAATACAAGATACTCCAATACTATAATGCATGAAAGACTACCACCCCGAGAAATTATTGAAATAATCAACTTCCCAAACAACCCAGCTTACCAATTCGACAACGTGAGATTCCACAGCAAACTGAATGAGCAAGTGGAGAAAAGAAGGAAAAAATACAAAATAGTTCAACAGAAGATAATCCAGTCAAGATTGGAGATAAAGTATTGTTAAAAAACCGCGAATTGCCAAGTTCTAAGAAAGGAATAGCAAAATAGCTATTATTACTTTATAATGGACCATATGTTGTTGTAAAAAACAATAACAACAATACTTATGTAATCAGTGATGTGGAGACGAAGAAGATTAAAGGAACATACAACCAAGTTTTCTTAAAAAGGTATTATGGAGCCAATTAAAACCATTTTTGAATAAATCTCAAAATTCAAACAAATAGTAAGTGTAAAGGTCCTCGCCTTTTACCCTTTTAACTAAAAAATACACTCATCAGAAAATACTCACCGCTGCCAGAATTTTACTTACCGTCATGGTCCCCGTAAAACTTACCTTATTAAACTGCCCAGGTCGCCATGATATTTTTCTAAGGTTAAATATCGAAACCTTTACACTTTTGCCCTTATAAAAATCCCGCTATCTAACTACCCTTAAATATCAGTAAATTCCCAAAGAACGTTAGGCGAGGTTTTCAGCACAGAATAGGAAATGGTTATGGCGTAATAACTTAATTTAACACATTTTTATATCCCTAAACAAACTTGATTTTATTTTATTAAGTAGCCTACAGCTAAAAAACATGAATTTGTTCAAACACAAGTTTTATCAACTAATTATTTTATAGGAACCAGTACTTTTAATCATGATTTCTCCCATTGAATATATAGCTTTTACCCCCTTTATAGTATTCTCATGAATTCTTTTATAAATCTAAATTTGTATAGCTTTTACTGATATCAGATTGTTACGGAGTCACTGTTATATATATTTGTTACTTAACTGACATGTGTTCCAGTTGTTACCCGATCACTAGTATTTCACTGTCACATTAGCCACATCACACAGAACTGTTCTAACTGCACAAATTAACGTATTTGTTAATTGTCTCGATCTCTTTCTTCATTTTACTCTTTTGCACACTTTTTATAAGATTCGGTAGGCCTAGGCTACTGTATTCGCTTTGGCCTACCGAAATTTCCGAGGCCACTGTATAAAGTTTTTACTTATACACGCACTGCTCTCCACTGCTGTCTGATGATAACTCTGGTGATAGACTGCATACTGTAATTCACAAAAAGCCTGCTGCTGGGGCAGTTACGCAATGCGTCTAGACTGTTGTTTAGACTAACAGTGTATGTTGTACTGGGGCTCCTCACAGGTGAAAGTTAACAATTTATTAATTACTGAATTACTGAATTAAATACTGATTAAAACTGAATTGCTAAAATAAAATTAAACTGGGGTAGCGCACAATTCTGTACCGTTACATAAGGACAACTTACAATTCATTTTGATAATGTTATTTTGGATCAAGTGAATAAACGAATTTGAATAAATCTCAAAATTCAAACAAATAGTAAGGACAACTTACAGTTCATTTTGATAATGTTATTTTGGATCAAGTGAATAAACAAATTTGAATAAATCTCAAAATTCAAACAAATAGCAAGGACAACTTACAGTACATTTTGATAATGTTATTTTGGATCAACTGAATAAACGAATTTGAATAAATCTCAAAATTCAAACAAATAGTAAGGACAACTTGCAGTACATTTTGATAATGTTATTTTGGATCAAGTGAATAAACGAATTTGAATAAATTTCAAAATTCTAAATGAAATAAGCACCTCTTATTAAATATAATTACGAACTTATTATTTGAATATAAAAGAAAGAGACAACATCCATGAATCAGGAGAAACCAAAGTATTATAAAATGAATAGGAAAAGACAAATGTAGACAATCGACGATGAAAATAAGACGAGACTAGAAACGAAATTACTACGAATAACTAACAGCTATCATGATTGTGAGGGAATCAACAACAACTATAGATACAGATACTTGTTACGTTTCAATTGAATAAAGATAGTGAATGAAAAATGAAGATTAAGCAGTACTGATAAAGAAGGAAAGAAGAGTTTATAGTACCAAAAAAAAAAAAAAGTTATTAATATCGCCACAAGAAAATGAACATCTGAAGGAATCAATGGAAAGGAATATTTAGATCTGAGAATTTAAACTGAGTGAACCATCACAAGAATATATTATTATATTATTTTTATTTGATTTAGTCGTGAATAGACTAGTTATTATTAAATGTGATTGACTGATGAGATAGCTCCAGCAATCGATATTATTGATGTATTATGTATTATAAGGACAGCGGGGTATTAGGTCAAGAGAGCCCCCCGACTGATTCCAAGATATATGTGATAATGATTAATTTGTTAGGGAGGTAACATGTTCCAGGGATAGAACACTTATAATTAAAGACAAGTATACCAGATCATAAAAAGGATAACAAGTGCTAATATGAAAGATAATTGATAATTTCAACAAAATATATTATTTTGTTAAAATAATCAAATTTGGTGGCAGGGTGTTATGTAACATTACATTTGGCATAGCTTGATATCGTACCAGATTTAATGAAGATCATGGATAAGAAACTTAACAAGAAGAAACATATCTTTTAAAAATGATAGTGAAGATGAACAAATGACAAATTTAAACTGACTTAGACTATAACTGACCGAAACCAAATTAATGTTTAGGTAAAGTGATGGAAAATACCCAGATGATGAGATAAAATTTGACCAATTACACTAATAATACTTACGAAGCCAGACAGCATTATGGACCATTACTATCAGTAAACAAATTGTTTTGTTAGATGTATCTTACAATCAAAAATAATCAAAATACAAATTGAGGGATAATAGGCCCAAATACACAATAGAATGTAAAAAAAAATATACTAGCAAAATATTAACTAACCAATATAATTGAATAATACAAGAACACAATCATTATAGATACATGGAAGCATACAATTAAAATAGTGTAATTAATGGTGGACCTAATGTTATAAAATAGAAAGATATAAAATCATTATTAATTGATTAAACTTTTTCTTTTAATGTTCAAAAGTAAGAATAAAGTTGTGTTTATGTTATTTTGCTAACCAATAATATTAACTAACCAATATAATTGAATAATACAAGAACACAATCATTATAGATACATGGAAGCATACAATTAAAATAGTGTAATTAATGGTGGACCTAATGTTATAAAATAGAAAGATATAAAATCATTATTAATTGATTAAACTTTTTCTTTTAATGTTCAAAAGTAAGAATAAAGTTGTGTTTATGTTATTTATAGTTTTGTTAAGTAATGAGTGGATGATATGTCTTATGCAGGATTTATATAACCAGGCATATACATATTGTTTGATCACAAAATGTGAATTATGTTTTTTAATAATGTTACAGTAATAATTATTGTTGTAATTTTAAATAATAATACTAATAGAGTCATAGGGAGTAGTTTTGATGGTAGTTGCATAGTTATTAGGTGTTACAATAACAGAAAATAGAAATTTAACATGTCAAGACCTAGGCCTATAAAAACTTTGGAATTTTGTAAATTTTAAGAAATACATTTAGAATTTTATAAAACAAATGTTGTAATATGGATAGGTTTATAACTAATAGTATACACAGTAAATATGGAATCGAAATAATCAGTTTTAAATTATTTAAGAAAATTCAAATAGCAAAAATGTAACATCAGAATTTCTTAAGCAAAAATAGTCATGTTTGGTGTCTATGTGTCACAAATGTTAAGACCAAAATAATGATGCTATTAGTTTTAAATTCCCAATTAGTATAACTTTGGCCAAATTCATGTAATAAAATAATGAATTTGTATGACAATGTATATCTGAATCAACCAACCAGATTTCAAGTTTTACCTTAGCAACCGAAAATTCAGATAAATAAAGGGGAGACTTCTTTAACAACCATCATTGAAGACAGACGCGTTTTTATAACGTCTTAGCTAATTATATTTTAAATAGAGTAAACCTATACCAAACATAGTAAACGAATCAGGACAGTTATTGAAGAACATTAGAGGAACCCAAAAACAACAAGACACCAATTCGGAAGAATTCAAATCCCAGAAGAAGAATTAAAGAAGATTTGGACCCCATCTTCATCCTAAACGAATAAAAGAAGAGGATCTGGGTGAATCTGTATAATTTTATAACCTTATTTAACAACAACACCCACTTATGAGCACACGAACCACTTAGAAAACTAAACAATAAAAAACCACATACACTATAATACACCAACACTAAAGAACACTTGAAGATAACACAAATTGATTATTACACCTTTTTGAATACCAAAAACCTGAACGACAACTAATAAATATCTAAAACTGTTCATAACCTAGAACTGTGGACAACACACATACGACTACTAGTTTGCTCTATAAACATCAAAACCTTTTTATATCCTTATCTTGTAAAGTTTGTATTTTGATTTTAAGAGTTGTATTAATTGTTTAACCATAATATTCGGACCGAATACGCCCTGAGATTATTTTATTTAATAGAATAAAAACAACGAGCATCATTATCGTGGTTGATTCCAGTATAGTTATTAGTTACTACCAACTTATGAACAAAGACGACATAATTTTGTCACAATTTGTATTAAAATAAAGAAAAACGAGAAACGTAATTGATCAATTCTTTTGAATAAAGATTGATTAAAGGAGTACATCTGTTTGGTTTTATTTTTGCATTATTATTACTGTTTTAATGGACGCCGAGGTGGGAGCGAACAGCGGAAATAGTGGAATACAACAGTAAACAAATATATACTAATAATAATTATTGTTACAAATTGACACATCCAACGTGCGGCATAATAACTCGTCTCATTATTTATTGTTATAACATGTAAGTAACCTTGTTCACGTTTGCTAAGAATGAGATTTAATTAATCTTAAAGACAACATAGCAAATTTGTCTAAGTTTAATTAACACCTAGTACCACGCGTGCTCACTGTTGTGACAATAATCTTTCATTTAATATGACATTTTCTCCAATTTATCTAACAGTGCCTATGAACAACCAGAGTAGCACATACTGCAACAACTGCAGCTTATTTGTTTGAATTCATTCATAATTTCAAAACAAACACACACACACATGTAAATGCTTTGCTAATTCACACTCCAAACTGTAAAACATGCATATGTGGCTAAAGCGATTACTAGTTCCTTGAAAAAGAAATGCAAGTGTGGTTTTGGGGCATTCATACATTGTGGTTATCCTTTAAAAAATATAAAAATACAAACTGATATACAACTGTTAATAAATTGCCTTTTTGAAGGAAAAATATATTATAAATTTGTTCGTCCAAAGGAGCATATTACCAGCTTGTAAGTAGAATTTATTTCACACTTTTGTTACAAAGGACATTTTTTATATTATTAATATTTATGCTTCAATAATTCTGTCCTGTATAGAAGTATGCCAGTTCATTTTTGTTTTGTTATAAAACAAGTGACATTTAATGAAACTGGATATTGATGTTTTAAATTTCAGGATATTTCATAAACGGTAAGACGTCAACAAATCACCATCTTATTGAGAAGCTGGAGCCAGTTCTGTTGGAGGGAAAGGTTTACCACAAATGCTTTCAATGCAGCCGACTGTACAAATGGAAGCACAACTTACTGCAGCATCTGCGCCGTGAATGCGGAAAAGAACCAACGGAATTCTGCACAATTTGTACTTACAAAACATGTCGCAAGAGTGATCTGAAGAAACACGTTACCCTTGTACACAAACAGTTTTAATAGACTATTTCATAGAGTGTATTATATAAATTGTTTATTTTTAGTTGAATTATATATTTAGTCATATTATATATATTGTATATTTTGAAAATTAAATTTAACAATATTTTATGCCTTATAGGAGAAATAAAAATATTAACAATATTTAGTGGTCTATATATTCCATCAACTAAGTTATAACATTCCTGTTAAAAACCATTACATACGCTTTACAACTACCATATAGAAATGTATGACTTTTCAAAAGATAATACGTGTTATATTATCAAACAAATATTATATTATATTCAGTGTTCCTAAGCATAACATACTTGTTATGTTACGTTTACATTACGTTTACATTACATTACGTTTACGTTTACGTTAACATCCACAGTTACATTTTTGATAAAAGTTCAGACTTTATCATTCTGTGTTTATTAATTTGTGAAAATGAAACATTTGAGTGATACTTATGACCTTTTTCAACATAAATAAATATATAATATGTATTGAATAATCATACATGTACAATAACCATATACATCAATATGTATATTTATTTACACTACATAAATGATATGTTATTTATGGTTGAATTTGATCAAAAACTAAATGATAATTAAACTTATCAGAGAATATTAATTGCTGTTTCAGTAGCAATGTTCAGACTTTAGAGAAAATAAATTTAAATTAAATCTTATATCGTCTACCCTTACAAGTAAGGTCCCCAAGCCCATGACCTTACTGTACGTAGTTGTCTATCCGTGTTTTGTGTTCATGCATGCATATGATGTTTGTCAAGTGGAGACACAGTGGTTCCCCGAGTGCAGAGGTCCCCGAGCCCATGACCTTACTGTACGTAGTTGTCTATCCGTGTTTTGTGTTCATGCATGCATGTGATGTTTGTCAAGTGGAGACACAGTGGTTCCCCGAGTGCAGAGGTCCCCGAGCCCATGACCTTACTGTACGTAGTTGTCTATCCGTGTTTTGTGTTCACGCATGCATGTGATGTTTGTCAAGTGGAGACATAGTGGTTTAACCACACAACTTGTAAACAAATATAACTTGAGATACATATTATAACATCGCCAAATTCAGATCATATTTGATATCTATAAGTATGTAAGAAATGCTAAAAGTAATGTATTTTAATAAATAAATAATGAAGAGAATAAAAATATAAAATGTAATTAATAAAGAAGAAGGAAGAATAGTAAACCAAAAGTGATTTTTAAATAAAATTACAGACTAGACTGACAGACAAATGACTTTGACCCAACCCCAGAGATTGGCCAGATAAAAACCAAAATAAAGTGAAACAAGATGGAAGTGAAGGAGAAGAAAAATGAAAATAAAGATGGAACAAACCAACTATAAAGGAAATAAAGTGAAACAAGATGATAAAACACAGACAAATAGTATAGAATAGGGAAGGGAGAAATGATACAATGAAATATCATAAAGGAAACGAAATCAGTAAATAACCAATATAAAAAATAAATATTAGTATTGACTAAGTGACAAATGTAATTCATAATTAATAAAACCCCGATAAATAAAAATACACTAACCCAAGAATTAGTAGTATATGTAAGTAAGAAATCTAGAAAGACATGAACTTATTAGATATAAATAATATTTGTAAAGAAAGAGAGAGATAGTGAGATAGTGAGAAATATTCTGAAAGTAACTAAGTGACAAAGAAAAATAATAATAGGGATTACCCACTAATAAAAACTTAAAATAAAAAGTTTAAGAAGTGCCTATAGTGAAAGTGTAAATACCCCAAATAATGAGTGAATAAGTGATAAACACTAGTTAGTTAAAAGTGAAAGTGCTGAATAAAAAAGGATATTGTAAAAGATAATATGATAAAAAATAGTAATAGATAAGTAAACACTTAGGAAATCAATGATAAAACAATAAATGATTTAACAGTGAACTTATAAGAATTATATAGTTAATGGTAATAAAAAATAGTATTTAGATTAGATGTAAACAATTAATTAAGAAATAATGAACACTGAAGAGTGATGATAACAGTATTAATTAAAAAAGAATCTTATTGTTAAGTTTAATTGAATACAATTGAAGTTAAAAGGGGGAATCCCATGTAAGGTAAACAGTTTGTGTTATCATGGATTGGAAAAAGAGAATAGTAAAGAAATAAGAAATTAAGAATGCAATCAATAAACACCCTATGTTATTAGGGATAGTAGATTAAGTAAGTTTGAAAGGAGTGATGATGTTTCTCACCCAAAATAATAGTAAAGTAATGAAATGTATGTTAAACCAACAGTACCTAATAACTGGTAAAGAATTGTTCATTTAAAGTTATGAATAGGCTATGGCTGAAGGAAGCATACAGTCCATAGGCCTAGTTGTTATATTTTATGTATTAAAGAATAGTAAATAATAGCCATATTGTTGACAATGGCAGGTTAAATAAATAAGCAAATAAATCAATTCAGAAATAATAAACACTAGAAAATCAGTTAGGAAATAACTGACAAGCCAAATTATAGAAAATAATCTTAACACATAATCAGTACACAAACAAATTCAAGACACAATAACCAATAAACGAATCAATTATAACAACAAAACAAAACAGTTTGTAGTAAAATGAAATATAATTTGTATAAAATAGGTAAAATATAATCAATGGCTACTTAGGCCTAGGAAATGCCTAACTGTCAATAACAAATAACTGCAAATTGTATAAAATCCACTAGGAAATCAACAAATTCAAGGCGAGTAAATAGCCAAGAATAATTTGTAAGTCATTTTAAAAGAACTATGTTAGAATAAGGAATTAAATTAAAGGAGAAATGTAATTACCAAATATTAAAATGTGTATACAAACATTAATATTTTGTAGAACCCGACCTTAAGGGGTATCAAAATAATCTTTGAAAGGAAATAATAACAGTAGTGATAATATTTAATATGTAGGGAAGAAGACCGAAGAATATAAGCAATCAGAAGAGATACAGCTATTTTGAGTAAAAATTCAAATTTGATAACAATGGGTATAAGTCAAAATTAACCAATCAGAATTAATTGGTAACCATGACGACAGACGTTTGGTTACTAATTTACCTTTAGATTTCTTTACTCGTAATGTGACGCTCTTGCTGAATAGACGCCAAATCTTGAACGATCAAAATTTTAATTTAAAACATTAAAATAGTAAACGAAATTACCACAACTGAACGAGAAGGAAGCAGACGATGACTGAGACCAATTAACTGATGTCGAAGACTAAATATCACTATAATTGACGACTCGGAACACAATGTTTTTTATAAGTAAAAACGTAAAGTTTTACCTTACAGCCTAAACCGGCTTTCACCTATAGAAGGCTTCATCAGAGGCTGTCGTTAGTAGCGCTGCTCGTCTTGTTGTTGGCGACGAGAAAGTGTTTCGAAAGATTGAAGCTGTGTGTGTGTGGTGAGATGTGTTCGAATAATGCGTGCGATTTGAATTGTGTCTGTTCGTTTAGGATGTCGTTTTTATTTGTTTTTGTGTGTTTGTATATTTCTAATTGTTCTAGAGTGTCTAGTTTTCGGCCTTTTGTGTGTACGTGTAGTATGTTCATGTTATTGTCGATGTTTTTATATGTGTGGTTTGCTTCAATGAGGTGGTTTGCGAAGGTAGATTCTGTAGTGGTGTGGAGTGCTTTTGTGTGTTCAATGTATCTCTGTTTGAAGCTACGTCCTGTCTGGCCTATGTAGAATTTACTGCAATTTGAACAATTTAGTTTATATACACCGGGTAGATCGAATTTGTTTTGTGCTTTGGGCATGCGTTTTGATAGTGTGTGTTCTGTTTTGTTAGTAGTTTTGTAAGCGATTCTGTATCCTGCTTTTTTGAATTTGTGGGTAACATATAAAAACATCGACAATAACATGAACATACTACACGTACACACAAAAGGCCGAAAACTAGACACTCTAGAACAATTAGAAATATACAAACACACAAAAACAAATAAAAACGACATCCTAAACGAACAGACACAATTCAAATCGCACGCATTATTCGAACACATCTCACCACACACACACACAGCTTCAATCTTTCGAAACACTTTCTCGTCGCCAACAACAAGACGAGCAGCGCTACTAACGACAGCCTCTGATGAAGCCTTCTATAGGTGAAAGCCGGTTTAGGCTGTAAGGTAAAACTTTACGTTTTTACTTATAAAAAACATTGTGTTCCGAGTCGTCAATTATAGTGATATTTAGTTAAGTAACGGACACGTCATGGACAACGAAATCCAAGAAATTGATGTCGAAGACCAAATCAAATGGAAAAGAAATGAATAAATTGCTCTGATTAATTTGGAAAAAGATGTCAGAAGCCCTAGACAATTGAAAATTATACATGATTGCAGCCTAATTACTTTTTACCAGATCAACCGAGTTCATCCAGTCTACTGATGTGTTAAGTATCAATTAAATTACCCAAATTTCCAAATAAACTCACTTTAAAGATTTCTCACAGTAATCTGAACTCTCACTAAACTGCACATAATTTCTTTTAAAGATTAAAATAAAAAACTAAGACACTGAAAATTTGTCAACTTGTGAAGTTAACCTGTTGTTAGAATACAAAATTTTGAAACACTTTTACTACACTCGAAGAACAAGTTATAACTACACAGTATATTATTTAAGTTTAACTGATGTAAGGTAGTGTATTTTTATTGTTGTAATCATTAATAATCCTTGTAATGTAATCACAAGAATATCCAAGACGATTGAACGAAAACATTTGTGTACGACTTCGACAGACGCCATTATTGTTTGTCTGTTACGTTCAAAGATCGATTTGTCAAACCCAGAGATTTTGTCTCATATCAATTACTGGTGCAACTGTATTACAAAAGAAAACATAATTTGTATTAACCTGAATAATTAATCATCAACAAATAATAAACAAGTACTAAGTGTAACCACTGTGTTGTAATTTCATTAGGATGGTGTATAATAATTTGTGTACATTTTAGAGAACAGTTAGTATTGACGGCAAGCGCTCGCATAGCCAGCGCAACGAACTACTGGCCCGATTCAGACGGCCAAGTCACGGCGGGAACGAATTGAATTCTCCATACCGCCAGAGCTGCACTTGTCATACTTTCATAAATTTTTTAATTGTTTTAAATAAACAATTTGGCGCCACCCGGGATTTTCACACCCCTAGTGAACAACAGGTAAGGACTTCGATACCTGGTTATTCGTACGTTCACGACGGACATTATCAGCGTAAATTACGTTCCTAAGCGACTACGTATTGATAAGACACGATACACCCATTACACTTAGACACGTTTACGAGATAGACGGACATCCGAGCTATTACAATATTAATATGAGCAGTTGAAATCTTAAAACCAAGGTAATCGAAAAGTGATACATTTTTAACAATGGAAACGTATATTACTATTTTATATTAAAAAGTTACTTTGGTAATATAAGAATGGTGATAAACTTTTAGTTTTTTGTATAATTTTAGCTTTCTTACTATTGCATACTTTTCTGATATGTATACATAGTAAAGTCTCATTTTACAAATGTTGAGTAGCATTATTTGTGTATGAAAAAAACCGATTACTTCTAAAATAAAAGATCAAGAGAAATCAAACATTTCTAGTTTTGTGAATAATACTTTTAACCAAAATTAATATTATTATTTATTTATTAAAATAGTTTTGTAATACTGCTTAAACATTTAGAAAAACTAAATGTGTTGAACTGTCTCAAAAAAACAATGTGAAAAAACTACAATCGTAAATACATATTTGTGTTTATATCAGACAGCTGGACAAGGAATTGTGATACCCGGTCATTTCAGAGACACCACAAGAGGGCAGGACTCAACATTAAGCACTGGCATACCCGAGACAGTGTTACACTCACCCTTGCTCCAATTGGTATGTCACCAACGGATTCGTAATGGTAAAATCCACAGGCAGGCAGTATAGCTCACTAGTCGCTTGTGTATAGCTTACACTGACAAGCATCCTGCTATTATCACCCCCTTCCATTTACCATTAATTATCTTCCTCTAGGGGTTGCTCAATATGAAATTCTCTTCTGGACAAAATGGCTTTGTGGCACCCCCTCTTCATTACACCCCTCCAATAGCGACATTACTGTCTTGTTTTCACATTGACAATCTAAGTTTCAAACTTTGAACTTTGCTTAATTTTATTAGAAAAAACATGTTTTTCTATTCAGGTTTTCATATTTTTTGTATCTGGCATATGGACAAATATTTGTGAAAACTTTATTTGTAATTATACTGTTTTTCAGTTAATAACTTTAATTACAGTACTTTTAATTTCAAACGTTTGGAGGAGTTTATTATTGTTTTATACAATAATAAAAGTATTGAAATTTTGATGTGTCAATTAATTTGTTGTACCTGCAACAAATGTTGGAGCTGCTTGTTGTTGTGTTGAAATGTTTGTATGGGTTTAGTTGAAAGTAAAATTAAATTTGAAGTAGACATCGTTTGTAGTATAAAATCTGCAGAAACACAAAAGAAATGTCCTGTTATTTCAAAATTTACTAAGTAACAGATTTACTGAATGAACCATAATAAGAATCGCAGTGCTAATGAACAATTTTGTCACATCCATAACATATAGTCTTCTAACTCTCCTTTCTTGTGGACACATAGATATAGATTTTATAATGGTATCAACAATCACCAAACAAGAAGTTTACACAATAGTTTTCAATTGGCTTTTAAACATGAAGTGGCAGAGTCTTACATTTTCATCAGACAAATCTACAGAATAACTCATAAATTAGCAGCGTTTCCAGAACTTGTGCAGTGTATTGTCTTTTTGTACAAATTTGTCATTAGTGTTTTAAAAATTCACCAAGGTGAATCAAATATAAGTATTCAATTTTAAAATTAGAAATAATCCACTCAAATCAGTAGACATTTGTCAAGAGTAACAGTATGGGCGTTTCGGCATATACATCGACAGTTTGTGTAAAAATAGATGCAAGTTGTCTAAAACACAATAGCAAAAATAACAGTATAGTGACTTGCTAATTTGTTTTTTACGTTTTGCAGATGGAAATGCGCAGGCCGAGTATGCTTGTCCAAACTGCGGCAAAATGTACAAATGGAAGCACAACATGTTGTTCCATATGCGGCGTCACTGCGGCAAGGAACCGCAACAGTATTGCACACACTGCAGCTACAAGACTTACAGAAAGAGCCATCTGCAGAGACACTTGTTCTCGATGCACGGAGTTGTGTCAAAATTAAAGCGAGGCGTTAATTATAATCCCTACGTAATCGACAGCAGAAGAAATTTTGTTGACAATTGTTTCTAATCCGTTGTACATCAATGCTGTTCATATTTTATTATGACTTGTTATTATGAATGTGTGTGTGTGTGTGTGTGTGTGTGTGTGTGTGTGTGTGTGTGTGTGTGTGTGTGTGTGTGTGTGTGTGTGTGTGTGTGTGTGTGTGTGTGTGTGTGTGTGTGTGTGTGTGTGTGTGTGTGTTAATAAGATGTTAAAGGATTCATATTGCCCGTCTTTGCCTTGTACCTGTTAACTATCTTGCATACATGTCATCATCATATTTATATAAACAAATTCCGAATAGTTGATACAAATTGTAAATTATTATGTTCATAATTGTTCACAGTTATTCTTGTCATTATAAATATTAATAATAAATGTAATATTTGTTGTCTTTTACAAGAATATATAATTATTAATTCGTATTTTCACACCGTTTTGACAGTCTTATCTACTGTCACTTTCAGAAAATACTCCATATTTTATAATGTTTTAAAATATTTTCTGAAGGTGACAATAAAGCAACCTGTCGAAACAATGTGAAAATACAAATTAATAAAATACATCCTTCTAAAAAAAAAAACAAATATTACATTTATTATTAATAATTATTATGTTATAACATAATATTATTATGATGCACAAAAGACTGCACAAGCCAACAGAATGCCATGATCAACAGATGTTATGTTGTTTGTTAGTGTTTATAAAGTCTCAAAGTAATTTTTAAAACATACAAGGTTTGATACCCCTGAGGACAAAAGTTAATGCAGTTTCTATTTATTTATAAAACTTATGTTTTCATTAATCGATATTTATATTGTACCATTCACAATAATCTGTATTGGCTATAACACATTTATGCCAATGTTTTTTCCAGCCTTCAAAAACATTTTTGGCAGGTTTTGTTTTACATCTTAACAATATTTTTTTTTTATTCTGGGAAACAGGGAAGGTCTTATGGGGCTATATCTGGGAATACTATTGTTGGATTATCATTATGTAATACTTTTGGCCAAAAATTCATTCAGCATATGATCTGGTTTGTTATGTGGTCTATAAATTTCCCTTCCATAGGTGTAGTTGTTCTCTATCAATAACTTCTCAGAAGCATGGTAAAGTGATCAGATACTATTCTTTATTGTAAGGTCAATAAAATTAAAGCTTTTATGCTTTTTAAATGATACCGGTAAATTTCATGGAACACAATATCGCGATCTTCATCTTACTATCATCATCTGATTATGACCATCATGAAAATATTGTCTTCTCCTCCTCCCCCTCCCCCACCGATCCCCCTCCCCCACCACTCCCCCTTCTCCTCCTCCTCCTCCTCCTCCTCCTCTTCTTCTTCTTCTTCTTCTTCTTCTTCTTCTTCTTCTTCTTCGTAGCCTCAATTGCTTAATTGCCTGTTTTTCTTCGCACATCAAGAGGATTTGCAAGAGGTCAAGTCCCGCATCAATTTCCTCTGTGGTAAGCCAGAATTCCGTTTTCACAGCAGTCTAGAATCTCGCACTATTTTTATTAAGCTACCATTACTTACCCTGTCAACATGGCCATCCCATTCTCTTTTTCACCTTCTATAAATTTGACTACATCCTCTGTTTTGACACTGGCGTCTTATGTCACTATTTCATGTTATAACATGTCCCATTTTCCAACAGTTGTCCCCATTGTACTCATTTCTATTGTCCTTAACAGTCGTTTTGTTTTACTAATGTCAACCCGTGTATCAGCACTGGTCATACCATCCTCTTGTATACCTTCACTTAACCTTCAAGCCTGAAATATTTATTTTTCTATGTTAGCTCCCTTAAATATCTAGCAATACAAGCTCCTTTCAATGCCTGTCTTCTTGCTTCCCTGTAGGTATTTCAGTCATTAGAGGCATCTGTCCCTAAATATTGAAAGTCCATGACCTGCTCTATAACTTTTCTTCCAGTTTCCAGTTACACCTAATGGATCTTTTGAAATTACCATTGATTCATTCTTGTCTTTTGAGACTATCATGTTGTATTTTGTTGCTGTTATTATGCATTTATGAGGAAATCTCTGCAAATTATCTTCAGAATCTGCTATCAGCCTATGACTTATCTATTCCCACAGTCAGGAATTGACCTTTTGCTTAACCTCTTCATCATTTTCTTATGTCTCCCCCCCAAATCAATTTTGTGATGAGGAAAAGGCCATAGTGTCTATGCACAAGGTCAAGAGAATATGATGGATGTTCAAAATGCCCCATCCTTACTTTGCAACATGAAGACAGGCAAGGTCGTGCATGGAAACGACTGTTTTTGACAAAATTCCAGGTCTTTTCCATTTGATTGCAGATCTGAGTTTAGAAGTGTTCAGCATTTGTGGTATCCTTTTTGGTAGGTAGTCTATCTACAGAATGCTTGAACAGTCCAAAAAATATATAATTCCTTGCTTCAGAGACATATAGTGAAGTGCACAATAATAAAAGAAAGAAGAATTTCGACGAAACCGAAACATCGAAGCATGATAATGTTTGTAGGCTTTTGAAGCGTATAATGTGCATAAACTAAATGTAATGTTTGAAATGCACGAATTTTCTCATCTTCAGTTGTATTTGATGAGAACAGAGTATTCATCAAGAATACATTTAATTCTTCACGATCCCTGTCTTCACGTTATCGTTGATGCAGGCGTCACACACGTTCAGTGGAAGACATCACGACTAACATTGAACAATATACACTGATATGCATCTTATTTCACTGTGACCAAATTTATTTATTACTAACATCACCGGGAGCGTTATATTTTTCGATGATGTTACACATTTTGCATCACGCATTTTGTGGAAAACAACATGTTTTCTATATAACTATATAACAAATATTTACTATATAACAAACATTATCATGTTAAAAATGACAGTGACCGAAGATTTCTAGACTGTGGGGAATCGAAAGTGTGGAAAAAATATAGTGTTAACATCACCTGGAGCGTTACATTTTTCGATAACGTTACACATTTTGCATCATGCATTTTGTGGAATGACCCCCAACCTAAAAACATCATGTTAAAATTAAAGAAAAGTACGTGGCCCATATTTGGGCACAATGTTCAATGTTAATGCTGTTGCTGGAACTGAAAAACAGGCATAACAGTATATGTTAGGTTCCTGCAGTGTTACCAAAACAGTCCAACAACACTTCCTCATGGTGATGCTATAATTCCTTCACCAGTTTATGATGAGAGAAACTTCCCAACTGTGTGACCCACAAATAACAGACATAATACATATTTGTTATAAGTCTGATTATTTAATGTTTAATACTATAAGTCTGATTATTTAATGTTTAATACTATAGAGTGTTAATTTTATACAAGATAGTTTTACAATATACAGTTGATACATGAGCCACAGTAATCTGAAAACCCCTCTAATACAAAGGAGTTGTGCGTATATTTTGTTTTGGTTTACAGTATTAAACCTGACATGATATACAGTAATTGAGAAATATAATTTTGAAATAAAAAAGTGTTATTGACTTTATCTTTGTTATACAGAGAGCTGTTAAATATATCTTCTGAATTATTTGTTAATTATTTATACATTATGAATAATGTTACTGTTAAAATTGTATAACAAAAAGATATGTTGTGTTCTTTTGTTGCTGACTAACAGTAAAATCCATTAAAAGTTTGTATGAAGTGTCAAAGATTTAAATAAACAAAAGATACAAAATCTCTTAATTTCTTGTAGTTTGTGTGTGTTTTTTTTGTCGTTACTTCCCGTTTATAATTTTGAGTAAGTTTCATCAACCGTCTTCAAATAAAATTTTAAAAATTGGAAAACCCAGGGCAGTCGCATTTAGCTTGTATTGTTATCAGATTTTAAATTAATCATCATTACTATCGTAAGGTATTCTGCTGCTGTGTGAGGTTGCTGTCTGTAAAGCCTGTTTCAGGTTAAGGTGAGGCAGCTACCAGACCCCAAAAGGGTCTGTCAGGAGGAAGAATAAACTAAGTATTATTCTTGGATTTCTTTGTCCATAAGGTGTTCCGTTGATTAAATAAATAAATATAATTATACCACTACCGACTCGGAACACAAAATTTTTTATTGGTAAAAACGTAAAAGTTTTACCTTTTAGCCTGAACCAGTTTTCGCTTTTTATAAGCTTCATCAGAAGCTGCCACTGGGAGCGCTGTCCGTCTTGTTCTTGGCGATGGTGTCGACTTTTGAAGGATCGATGTTGTGTGTGTGGGGTGTGATATGTTTGAATAATGCATGTGATTTGAATTGTGTCTATTCGTTTAGGATGTTGTTTTTATGTGTTTTTGCTTGTTTGTATATTTCCAATTGTTCAAGAGTGTCTAGTTTTCGGCCTTTTGTGTGTACGTGTAGAATATCCATGTTGTTTTTGATGTTTTTGTATGTGTGGTTTGCTTCAAAGTATTTGTATTTATGCCCTAATTGAACTGCATGTTGTCCAAATTAATCAATTGTGTGCAGAAAACAGAGGATACTGTGTGTGTGTGTGTGTGTGTGTGTGTGTGTGTGTGTGTGTGTGTGTGTGTGTGTGTGTGTGTGTGTGTGTGTGTGTGTGTGTGTGTGTGTGTGTGTGTGTGTGTGTGTGTGTGTGTGTTATTTTATGAAGTTATGTTCTTTGAAATTTGCCCCAAAGAAGCAGCTGCCCTCATTAAACAGAGCCTATATAAAATGATACATATAGAACCGTACTTACTAATTGCCAGGAATCACATCACAGTTACAGTTGAATCAGTGATTTTAGAAAGGGCAAGAGTCATAAAACTGAATTTATTAGGAAACATTAAACACAACCTGTAATCTTTTATACTTTGTTAAAAATGTAATGATAATTTTTTAATAATAAAATTTTTTCTATTTGTATTGGCCATCTGAGGACCACATACCAATTTCAATTTTTTATTCCTTGTTCTTTTATTTTTCTCCAAATTCTTTCATCTTTTCACTAAAATTTGTTTTTATTAATGTGGTTTTACTGTTAAATGTTAAATTAATTGTTTTTATACCAATAAATAAAAAAAATCTGACTTACATCCATTTTTTCTCATAGATGTATTTACATGTTTTAAATACTAAAAGAACTGATAACAATAATTCAAAACCAGAAAAATATTAATTTTCATCATCGATTATATCACTGTTGGCCATGCAATTCATAAGTATACACAATACAATTCAGTGTAAAAGTCCACATATTCAGATTCAATGTACTTATGATCTTAATGAATTTCACTTTGTCTTCTGAAAGAGGGATCATTCCCACATATTTTAATGCAGTAAATTTGAATGTTGGTAAATCTGTTGCCCAATGGTTTCTTGACAGATCAGAAGTATGTTCCTGTATACCATGAATAAATGGACATTCCTTAACTGCTCCTAAATGTTCAGTGGAATATGTAAGCTGAGGGCTGAAAAGGCCCTTTCTCACTGTGTGAAATCTTATTCACAAGGCTTTCATTTATTAAAAGACATGGTTTTTTGAATAGTGAAGGCCACTAGCCACTAAAGTTTAACATGTCTTGGATTTTGTTGTCCATGATGTGTCCGTTGATTAACTAATTATAAGTATAATATCTTCGGTTTTAACAGATTTCATGGTAAATTTTGAACTAATTTCAGTCATAAATGATGAAATTCAACTAGGAACATACTATCTGTCATACTTATGAATGGATCAGCTGATCAACTTGTCAGCTGTTGAGTGCATGATCAAATAAAAAATTATGTAAATTGCAGTTCTTGTAAAGGAAGGAAGTGCAAGGGTTTAGAAGCAATCCATGTGGAGAATAGCTGCCAACAAACCTACGAGTAATCAAATGATAGAAGAAGATATATTTAAATAATCTTTGGCAAAACAATAGCTCAGAGATTGAAAATCAACTGTCAACAAGCTCTTGGATTTTGTTGTCCATGACGTGTCCATTGATAAACTAATTATAAGTATAATACTACTGACTTGAAACACAAAGTTTTTTATTGATAAAAATGTAAAATTTTTACCTTGAAGCCTGAACCAGTTTTCGCTTATTATAAGCTTCATTAGCGTCTGTAAAAATTTTACATTTTTACCAATAAAAGTCTTTGTGTTCCGTGTCAGTAGTATTATACTTATAATTTGTCAATAAACATTCACTCATTGAAGCTTTAATGTGGATTCAGGTTAGTCCACCTCTGCCTTCCAGTCAGTTGACACACGAGTTTGTAATGAGGCGACATCTAAACAAGGGAGTCATAACTCCACTCTGTGCTTAATTGTGGTTTATCTTTCTCTTTCTCTTGTCATTTTTTTCTGCCAATTGACATACGAGTTTGTAATGAGGCGACATCTAAACAAGAGAGTTATAACTCCACTCTGTGCTTAATTGTACTTTCTCTTTCTCTTTCTCTTGACATTTTTTCTGCAAATTGACACACGAGTTTGTAATGAGGCGACATCTAAACAAGAGAGTCATAACTCCACTCTGTGCTTAATTGTGCTTTTCTGTCTCTTGTCGTTTTTTCTGCCAATTGACACACGAGTTTGTAATGAGGCGACATGTAAACAATAACTCCACTCTGTGCTTAATTGTGCTTTCTCTTTCTCTTGTAATTTTTCCTGCCAATCATTTGAACACAATGACTAACAGTTGTGTTAAGAATTTGCATTGTTTCACAAGTTAGCCTTGATGGTCCTCATGATATCAGGTACAGAAAGTTCTTGCTTAGCATTGAGGTTAGGTTTTTTAAAATTCATGATATCAGTTAAAAAGATATAATGCATGACAATTTTTCTTGTAGGAAGAAATGGGAAAAGTAGAGGTTATGTTCTAAAACACATGATATTTAATGGAACATACAAATTTTTCATGTAAATATTTAATATACCGGGTGGCCTATAAGTCAGTTGGCACTAGCAGTATGTAGACACTAGATTGACTAGCATAATAGTTACTTGACTTGGACTAGAGCAGTAGTTCCCATAATTCAGTTGAGATTTGAGGTTATGAGGTTAGGTTGATGTTGATGTGTATGCTGTTGTTAGCGCTTGTTTGTTGTTTGTTGTTCATGTTGTTTGCGAGACACTGAATAGAAAACTATCTACAGAGCAGCGTGTTTTTGTACTGCAGGTGTGGTGGAAACAGGACCATAATTAGAGGGATGTTGTTGAGTTATTTGCGGAACATTTTCCAAACATTGCACCTCCATCTAGAGAAGGTATTCGTAAACTGAATAAGAGATTTGAACAGACTGGAATGGTAGCGGAACTTCCTCGATCAGGTAGGCCAAAAAGAGTTACAACAGAAGAGAATTTAAATATCGTTGCGCAGTTTTGTGCAGTCACCAAAGAAATCAACACGAAAAGCGTCCAATGAGTATTTAATACCTCGAACAAGCCTGCAAAGGATGCAGAAAATGTTGAAGTTGAGACTATATAAGCCCACTTTACTCCAAGGCCTAAATGAAGATGATCCTGATAGGCATACAGAATTCTGCGAATGGTACGCAATACGACAAGAAGCCGATCCACAATTTTACAAAACCATTCTTTGGAGTGACGAGGCTACTTTTAAGCTGAATGGTACAGTGAATAGGCACAACTGTGTTTACTGGGATACTGCGAATCCACATGTGGAGATAGAGACAGAGTTAAACGCTCCGGGGGTTACTGTTTGGGCAGGGATCTTTGCCGGTGGGATCATCGGACCCTACTTTTTTAATGGTACAGTGAATGCTGAAAGTTACCTACAAATGCTTCATGAAGTGTTGATGGAACTATAAAACATCCACTTTTTGAACACCTGCAGCCAATTCGAGAAAAGTTAATATGGCAACAAGATGGGGCACCCCCTCACTATGGACTGATTGTGAGAGACTTTTTGAATGCAACGTTCGATGAATGGATTGGCAGACGGTGTCGTGTTGAATGGCCTCCTCTCGGTCTGGGGTATACTAAAAAATGCAGTGTACTCCGTGAAGATTCGTGATGTGGAACAATTGAAGGAAGGCATTCAATCTGAATTTGAACACCTACAGTCCCTGAATATTTTGGACATAATTTGTGCTTCGAAGATGTCAAATTTGCATAGAAAAGGATGGAGGCCACTTTGAGCATTTCTTGTAGGTCATGAGAACTATGCTATTAACTATCTGTATCTGTATCCCTACTGCACCTCTACAATAAAAGTGCTATTTACAATTTTGCCAACTGACTTATGGGCCATCCTGTATTTTTATTAAGGCATTATATAGTAGGCCTACAATAGTAAATATAACAGGCCTGTAAGCCTGTGTCATATTTTTGTATGTGAGGCCAGCCTATACAGTTTTCACTGTTCTTTACCTGAATTTGTGTGGTTCACTCTCGAAACTAGAAGTGGAATTACTTTTCACCACCTCACTTGCCTGTCTAGCTGCTTCACCTGGTCCATTAAAGAAGGAAATGTGAACAGACTGTTTTGTTACGTTGTTTTTATTTTTGGACAGTCTCCACAAAGGCAATGATAACATCCTGAATATTTGTTAAAGTGGCATTTTAGCAAAACTAATGCAACTTTGTATTGAGGACTGGCTGTTATAACGTACCGCCTTTCAGATGTACCTTCCGCGGAGTCTGTGTATGTGGCCTACTGAGTGCTCATCTTATTTAATTAAGACGCACTGTTGTAAGCGCCATTTCTGTAACGTACCGCCTTTTTAGTGTGTGTGTGACGTCCGTCTTTTTTACAGTCTCAGATCGGTCAGAACACCTCTTAGCAGTCGCCACTTATGAATTATAAAGACTGAGGTTTAAATAAAGTTGGTGGTAATGTTACCCAAACAAAGCAGAAATCGAGTGTGAGTGATTTTGGTTAAGTAGGGAAGTTGTTTAGCCTTCTTTTGAAGAGAGAGCAAGTACCGTTTGTTTACCCTCGGATTAGACGATTTCTAAATTTTCAAATATTTGCCGTGAACCAAATCAGCTGATTTTGACATTTGTCTCCAAATATAGGTTAATCAGACGACACTGGGGCAGAATACGACCTGGTGGATTGTCCTCTTCTTATTTATTCTGAAATTGACTACAACTACCCACTACAATAAAGGAAACACATTTTATTATTCAATATCATTCCTCGATAATATTTATTGATAATATTATCGGTTTCTCTTCCGCCAAAATACAAATATTACAATCGATATTTTCATTAACTAGTACATGATATCGACTTCATTGAGTAAACATGGAATTGTCAAAAAAATATGATTTTGACCAATTTTATCTTTTATTTAAACATCAATCAACATATAATTCTTTTATTTATTTCCCCAGGGTTAAGGGTAAGTTCTTTTTGTTATGAGATGGTCAGAAATGGATAATTATACTACGCTTTACAAATATAGAAAAACTTCGAAAATTTGTAATTCTCTGAGTACGTAGTTCCGGCTTTGTCCGTAAGAGAGCAGATTGTTTTATTTTATTAAAACATGTGATTACACTTGGAAAGTTTTGTACTGAACGACAATTTGATTTGAGTTTTCTTTGTTAAATATTAAAAGAACTGTTTATATTACCTCTCTTCTCGAAGTTCTTACTTGTGTGAAGCTGTTTCTCAGGTGGTGTTCTTAGTTGTTTGTAATTTCATAACCGTCTGTCAAATACTATCTCGTCAAACTCAAAACTCGGCTAGGCTATACCTAATCGTCCAAAATGGTTTTTTCACTTTTATTATGGACTATAGCAAGTTAACTTTAATAACTAAGGTAGTAGTACCTAATGTTTATACTGTTATTTAATTTTGTAACAATTTTGTGCTGTTCTAAGATTTCTAAAGGATAATTTAATAAAATTTTTGTCTCATCATTTTGTCACCCGGACAGGTTTCAATTTCAAATTCGATTAAACAATACTTGTTATTTCGTTACTCTTAGTAACCCATAATTTTTTATATACCTTTTTATTGGTTCTGCTATTTACTTTTTAGTATATAGGCGGTTTGTAATTATTATAAATTTATTTTTGATTTACAGAAAAATAATTCTTTTTCATTTTGGTTTCTTTCCCCATTTGGTTTACATAATAGGTTTCTGTTTATTTTCTTATAACTTTGGATATAAGTCTTTAATATTATTATTAACTTTACATGAATTTATATATTATTTATTAATCTCTTATAGTATTCCTACACTGCACTACTTCCTTCTGCCATTTTCCTCATACAGTATTATTTTAATTTATATTATCATCTGAGATTTAAATCTTTTATGTTTTTTAAAAAAAAACCCTGGGTTATCTTATACAATAACACAATTATTTTATAAAAATATAAAATTAACATAGGTATTAAATTTTGTTGTCTACACAATATAAATACTACAATAACTGAACAAAATACATAATTAGTTAGTAGCATCATAGTCTACTATTATAATTGATAATTCTCACATCTACAGCACAATTCTGTAAGAAGTTCCCTTCATCTTCACTTATTACCTCATTGGGTACAATATAACTCACTTGTCACTGTATATCACTTTAATACTGTTTATAATGTTTAGTGATACAACTTAATTTTTAGCTAGTTATAGTTTACCCATTTCTGACCTTTATGGTATTACAAGAGTTATCATTTATTGGGACTGGGTTATGTACCGTTACATAAAGCCCCCCCACTAGAACAAATTTATTTTGGTTTTACTCGTTTACTAAAATAAATTGTTGATTGTCTCAATTCTCCTAATATTCTTGGTTTTTTTCTTCGTAATAGTGTTTCATTTCCGATTGGTTGTACACTCCTTTTATTCTGTTATTGTTAATTGTTTTAATTTCATAGGTATTATTCCCCTTCACCTGGGTTATGAGGTAAGGTCCAGTATAAAGTAACAGTAGCTTCCGAGCAATACCCTCTATAGAACTGGGTAGTTGTCTATTTTTGATTAATACCTTATCTCCCATCTGGTATGTATCCAATCTTTTCTTTTTTACTTGATCCCTTTTTTGTTGAAGTTCCACTTTATGCAACACTCTGTTGTGCATTTCCACTTTGTCGAACTTTACTCTCTCTTCTGGAGAAAATTTATCAACGAGGTAATTTCTCTTGGTGGTGGTTTAACATTACCTGATAAGGGCTAGTCCTGATAGTGTCATGGTATGACCAATTAAGGAAAGTCTCTGCTGGTTCGATGTACTGGCTCCAGTTTTTATGTTCTTGGTGACAGTATGTACGTAGAATTCGGCCAACTTCCCTTAATACACGTTCAGCAGGATTGCTACTAGGGTGGTACACTGATGTTTTGTAGGTCCTTATTTGCCATTTTCCCAATTCTTCTTTCCACCTTTTTCCCCGAAATTGCATTCCATGATCCGTTATAATTGTTTCCGGTTTTCCCACCTCAGGTAAGTATTTTTGAAGGATTACTTCTAGAATTTTCTTCGTTGTGGCTCTACTGATAGCGTAGAGTTTTGTATATTTCGTATAATGATCAAATATAATGATTATATATTTATATTTATGTCTCCCTCCACTTCTGGGAAAAGGTCCACATATATCCAAGAATGTCTTTTCAAGATTTTATTGTAATCATTGCACCCGTTCTCTTCTCATTATTTACTTTTACTAGCTGGCATATGTTACAGTTTTTTACTATTTCCCTTACTTTCTTATTTATAGCTTTCACGTAACAATGTTCAGATAGAGCTTTAATAACTTTGAGTGATCCCATGTGACCATATCTTTCATGATAATCCTTAATCAGGGCTACTTCTGTTGCCTCTGGCACATACATCTTCCATACATGATCCTTAATGGTAGGACGAATAAAAAGGATTTCTTCATAAACACAGAAAAATTTCATTATTATAGGGTCATTTTGTAATATTCGTTCCTTAATTTTTGTTAATTTAGTGTCCCTTTGCTGATCGATTTTTATTTTATTAATTATATCTTGTAACTCCTTCTTCATCTTAATAATGTAATATATTTTTCCAATACTTTCTGGTTCTATTTCATAAGTTCCCTTTTCTAGATTAATCCGTGATAATCGGTCGGCTATTACATTCTTCTTACCCGGAATATATTCCCAGTCTAAATTATACTCTTGAAGTATTAATACCCATCTGGTGAGTCTGCCGTGGTTAAGTTTACAATTTTTTAAAAACGAAATTGATCTATGATCGGTTCTGATGGTTACTGGGTATCCCAATATAAATGTTCGAAATTTTATACATGAGAACACAACACTCAGCAGTTCCTTTTCAGTTACTGTATAATTCCTCTCACAACTACTCAGTACTCTGCTTGCAAAACTGATGACCCCATGATTTCCTTCCTCATCTTCCTGATATAGCTCACTTCCAAGGCTAATGTTACTAGCATCACAATTTATGAAAAAACGTTTATTAAAATTTGGGTGATGTAACATGATGCTGTCAAGAAATTTATTTTTTACTATCTGAAAATTATTATCTTCACTTTCTTCCCATTTCCACTTGTTTTTCTTTGAAAGTAAACATTGGAATTTGGCTGTTACTTCTGAATAATTCTTATATATATAATAATAATACTTATATATATTATTGAATAATTCTGTTGAAATTTCCTATAATAGTTGCATATCCCCAGAAAGGATTGTAATTGTTTTAAGTTTTTTGGTTTAGGAAAATCTTGGATAGCCTTTACTTTTTCAGGAGAAGGTTTAATCCCAGTAGCAGATAAAATGAACCCTAAAAATGGTAGTTCATGTGTGATAAATTTAGATTTATCCAGTTTTAAAGTTATATTATGTTGCAATAGTTTATTTAATACTGTTTCCACTCGGTTACCATGCTCCTCCCAAGTACAAGACGTAATTAATATGTCTTCCACATATATGGTAGTAAAATCTAAAACTTCCTTACCTAAAATTTGGTCCATGCATTGGATGAACACGGCCACAGAATTTACCAATCCGAAAGGCAAACGCTTAAAATGATAATTTCGTCCTTCGAATATGAAAGCAACATATTGTCTGCTGTTAGGGTGCAACTCTATTTGCCAATATCCACAGACTGCATCCCAAGTACTCATGTACTTGCATCCATAGAATTTTTTCATTATTTCTTCAATCTCACCTGGAGACGTGCGATCGTTAATGAGCATTTTATTCAACTCCCGAGCATCAAGACATAGTCTTACTTGACCATCTTTCTTCAGTTTAGCTACCAATGGGCTGGTATACGGAGAACTACTTCTTTCAATTATGTCTTCCAATATCATTCTTTGAATTTCTTTCCTTGCTGCCTCTTTCAAAGCTTGAGCAATGGGGTATGATCGTTTATTAAAATTTACATTTTCCTTGAACTTTAGTTCACACAAGAAGTTTTTTGCTTTTCCTGGTGACTCTGAGAATACTGATTTATATTTATCATAAATTTTTATAAGTTGTTGTTTCTGTTCTACAGTAATTATTTCCGGTGCCTGCCTATTCTGAAACTCAATTATCTCTTCTATCTTCTCTTGCCAAATCTTTGATTCTGTTACTTCTGTGTTTTTACCTATAGTTAATATATTATTCTCCCTAACAAAAAATGAGCTCGGACACTGAGGGGCACTTTGGCTACCAATTATGTCAGCCGTTAACTCACCATTTTCTGTGCTCAAGGTTACTATACCCCTGGCCAGATTTATAATTGCAGTGTGTCGCCGTAGCATATCACACCCTATTAACACCCTAAACGGTAGCCCTTTTGCTACTAAAAATCCCATAGGTATTCCTATTCCACTAGTGGTAACATTCAAAGACACTTGTTTCCTGATTGTTTTATTTTGTTTCCCGGTGGCACCAACAATTGTTAAATTATTAATTGGTAAAGTAGGTATTCTCTCAGTAGTTAGCTCAGTAACACGGTCTAGTTCTAATTGATCAATAATTGAAATATTTGCTCCTGTATCAATCATGGCCTCTGCTGACACTCCATTTAATTTTATTTGTATATAGACTATGTCATTGTTTGGCGATGACTCTTTAATTGCTCTTTCTTCCATTAACTCTGACTGTATATTTTTTTTTAAATTATTTCTGATAATGGTTATTGGTTTGTTTAATTTATTATTATAATTGGGTTTGTGGTAAATTCTGTGCCCTGTGGTTTCTAGCAGTGACGGGCAATCACATCTTCTCACTGCTGGTACCCGTTTCCCCTATTTCCATCATTATTATTGTTTGATTCAGCATTTTCATTATGTTGAATATTGCTTATTTGTCTCCTTTCTTCATCACTATCTCTGAATCTAGGTTGCTCTGCACTCATACTCCTTTGTGGACCTTCTTCTCGGTGATAAGAATCATGTCTGTAATTTTGACTGTTATGATTAGACCATCTTCCTCGATATCTGTTATTAAAATAATTGTTATTAGCATGCACATAATTTACTCTAGGTCGATTCTCTCTTGGTGGTTCATTCTTCCGCTCCTCGGTATTCCCTGACCTCCATCTACTTCTCCTATAATAAGATTCCTGCTCATAATTTTCTAGTAGCGTTTCCATGCCTCCAATAGTTTTTATTTGTCCACTTAATCGGGCACTGATGATCTTCTCTTTGAAATGATACGCAATTTTGGTCACTAGACACTCTTCAGGGATCTTTGGGTCTAAATACTTTGCTATACACACCTTCCCCAAAAAGTAAGCAGTAGGTGTTTGTCCCATTGTACGGTCATACCTACGATGACAAATATCGTCCCTAATAATGTTTTGTACTGACTCCGACCAGTACTTAAGTTTGAACATTGTTTTGAAACCCCCATAATCACACACCTCGTTCCTGATTGCCGTCCACCAATTATCATTGATGTTTTTGAAATATTCGTCTAATATACCTTTGATCATATTCCATCGATTCTCCTTTGATCTGTTCAGAATTTCGTCTACTCTCCCTAAAAATTCGAGTAGGTTTCTGCGATAATCCCGAAAGTTTACACTTTCCTTACTATCTTGATAAACATGATGACTGTTGCATGCCGATCTAGAACTTATTCTATCTACATCACCTTGAAAATTGGTTTGTATTTGTTGCAAATTATCTAATTTCTCTGCTCGGCTATTACACTGATTTTTTTACATTCTCTACTGTTTTATGAAACTCCGAGAATTTACAGTTTAGACTGCTTTTGATACTATCTAACTGGTCATTGTTTTCTTGGCGTATGGCCATTACACGAACTTGATTATTTTGTTCCTCCTTTTCCATTCGTGCCTCGACTCCTGTTTTAATTTGTTCCATCTTCTCTTCAGTTTTATCTAATCTTTGATTAGTTTCTATTAATTTCTTCTCTGCCTCTTCCTTATACTCATCTACTCTTTGGTTAAGCGTGTTACTGACCAGTTCAATTTTACTCTCAAGATTTTCTCTTAACTCCTTATTGAAATTCTCCATTTTACTCTCAAATTGTTTTAAATTTTCTTCGTTTATTTTCTCAATTTGTTTTAAACTATCCCTCAAAGTTTCATTTTGCTTCCTTGAGTTCTCTTCCTGTTTCTTAAAATTCTCATCTATTTTGTCAAATTTTTCGCTCAAGGTTTCATTTTGTTTCCTCGAGTTCTCATCTATTTTATCAAACTTTTCGCTCAACGTTTCATTTTGTTTCCTTGAGTTCTCATCTATTTTATCAAACTTCTCGGCTATAAATCTCATCATGTCTTGCCAATTTGGTTCTCTCCTGGCTTCCGCTTTGTCTGGTTGGTCCCCTTGGGCATCCTCTTCCCCTATTTCCTTTTCCGTGCTCATAATTGCTTCAGTTTCTTCTTTATCACTCATTGGTTGTTCCATTTCACTGTCTGTAAATAATTCTATCTCTCGTTCCTGTCCACCTTCTTCCTTCTCCTTTTCTTCTGCCCTCTTCTTCGATCTGCCTCTGGTATTATGCATTTCTTGTTTTCTCATAACTGCCGATGATAATTAGGTTTTTTCGTATATTAATTTATTAAATATATCAAATTTCTTTCCTAATTACAGCCCTTTTACGTTGAGCACCATTTCTATAACGTACCGCCTTTCAGATGTACCTTCCGCGGAGTCTGTGTATGTGGCCTATTGAGTGCTCGTCTTATTTAATTAAGACGCACTGTTGTAAGCGCCATTTCTGTAACGTACCGCCTTTTTAGTGTGTGTGTGTGACGTCCGTCTTTTTTACAGTCTCAGATCGGTCAGAACACCTCTTAGCAGTCGCCACTTATGAATTATAAAGACTGAGGTTTAAATAAAGTTGGTGGTAATGTTACCCAAACAAAGCAGAAATCGAGTGTGAGTGATTTTGGTTAAGTAGGGAAGTTGTTTAGCCTTCTTTTGAAGAGAGAGCAAGTACCGTTTGTTTACCCTCGGATTAGACGATTTCTAAATTTTCAAATATTTGCCGTGAACCGAATCAGCTGATTTTGACATTTGTCTCCAAATATAGGTTAATCAGATGACACTGGGGCAGAATACGACCTGGTGGATTGTTCTCTTCTTATTTATTCTGAAATTGACTACAACTACCCACTACAATAAAGGAAACACATTTTATTATTCAATATCATTCCTCAATAATATTTATTGATAATATTATCGGTTTCTCTTCCGCCAAAATACAAATATTACAATCGATATTTTCATTAACTAGTACATGATATCGACTTCATTGAGTAAACATGGAATTGTCAAAAAAATATGATTTTGACCAATTTTATCTTTTATTTAAACATCAATCAACATATAATTCTTTTATTTATTTCCCCAGGGTTAAGGGTAAGTTCTTTTTGTTATGAGATGGTCAGAAATGGATAATTATACTACGCTTTACAAATATAGAAAAACTTCGAAAATTTGTAATTCTCTGAGTACGTAGTTCCGGCTTTGTCCGTAAGAGAGCAGATTGTTTTATTTTTATTAAAACATGTGATTACACTTGGAAAGTTTTGTACTGAACGACAATTTGATTTGAGTTTTCTTTGTTAAATATTAAAAGAACTGTTTATATTACCTCTCTTCTCGAAGTTCTTACTTGTGTGAAGCTGTTTCTCAGGTGGTGTTCTTAGTTGTTTGTAATTTCATAACCGTCTGTCAAATACTATCTCGTCAAACTCAAAACTCGGCTAGGCTATACCTAATCGTCCAAAATGGTTTTTTCACTTTTATTATGGACTATAGCAAGTTAACTTTAATAATTAAGGTAGTAGTACCTAATGTTTATACTGTTATTTAATTTTGTAACAATTTTGTGCTGTTCTAAGATTTCTAAAGGATAATTTAATAAAATTTTTGTCTCATCATTTTGTCAACCGGACAGGTTTCAATTTCAAATTCGATTAAACAATACTTGTTATTTCGTTACTTTTAGTAACCCATAATTTTTTATATACCTTTTTATTGGTTCTGCTATTTACTTTTTAGTATATAGGCGGTTTGTAATTATTATAAATTTATTTTTGATTTACAGAAAAATAATTCTTTTTCATTTTGGTTTCTTTCCCCATTTGGTTTACATAATAGGTTTCTGTTTATTTTCTTATAACTTTGGATATAAGTCTTTAATATTATTATTAACTTTACATGAATTTATATATTATTTATTAATCTCTTATAGTATTCCTACACTGCACTACTTCCTTCTGCCATTTTCCTCATACAGTATTATTTTAATTTATATTATCATCTGATATTTAAATCTTGTATGTTTTTAAAAAAAACCCTGGGTTATCTTATACAATAACACAATTATTTTATAAAAATATAAAATTAACATAGGTATTAAATTTTGTTGTCTACACAATATAAATACTACAATAACTGAACAAAATACATAATTAGTTAGTAGCATCATAGTCTACTATTATAATTGATAATTCTCACATCTACAGCACAATTCTGTAAGAAGTTCCCTTCACCTTCACTTATTACCTCATTGGGTACACTATAATTCACTTGTCACTGTATATCACTTTAATACTGTTTATAATGTTTAGTGATACAACTTAATTTTTAGCTAGTTATAGTTTACCCATTTCTGACCTTTATGGTATTACAAGAGTTATCATTTATTGGGACTGGGTTATGTACCGTTACACTGTATAGATAACAGATTTAATACCAAAACAACATTAACCAGGATAATATAAAGTGAGAACTCTCTGAGATTGTGAGGTGTGAAGCTTAATAAAAAAAACTGTTTTATTACCTATGTATTCTTCTTTCTCCACACACCTTCCTATGAGTTCTCGGTTTCACAATACTATTTGTCAAATGATAGTATCATCTAAAAACGTCATATTCTTCACTGAATAGTTAGCAGTAGACAGTTATTTTTGTTGTGAATGTAGAGATCCCATATTATTGAGGCATTGTTATGTAAGCCTTGTGCAGCCATGGAATCGATACCATTGTGCAGTAGTGTATCATTTTAAAACTTATCTTTTTATTACAGATTGCATTGAAAGTCAGAGTTTTAAATCCAAAGTTGTTACAAGAAAGATTACAAACTTTGTTCTGTGTATTCAGTAATCTTTCCAGTTCTCTACCATTTTGATTGGAAATGTTGTTGCAATTCCTATTGTGTTCATATTCTGTTTCCCTACAAAATTCTCATTGTTTAACATTTAAGATGGCAGATAGACTACTTGTCATACGACTAACTAATCATTTGCCTTGGAAGATTTAAATTATAAGACATAAGTTACAACGGATCTTAGGTACAATGCATGAAAGTTGTAAGATGATTACTGTTGGTACTTAAATATAATGATACTGTAATTAAATATGATACTTACTATAGCCACTTTTTATAAGTTAGTTATTGGATGTCCACATTGGTGAAAACAATGTCAGAATTACAAGAGGACCTCACTTGTGGTATGCAACTTCATTATGTGATAAATCAAGAATGAAGGTAGACCAAGATTTTTTTATAAACAAATTTATGTTTCAAAACATTAATTAAATTAATATATCACTTTCAATTGAGTTAATAATGAAATCAATTAATAGAAACAGTAGTAAAATTATGATTCAATCATTTGCATGATAGGTTGAAAAAGTATGAAAAGTGATTCTTATCGGGCTTTATAGAACATGAAAACATGCCAGGTAAATTAAGGGAATAATGTCTTTTTTTTTTAACATATTCTTGTCAATGTAAACTCATGTATTTTTGTTTAATTTTCCAGGGTTAATGGTGAAACAAGCACCACTGTGTAAAACACTGAGAGAACAAAATCTGAGAAATTCTCATGAATGTTTCCAGTGTGGAAAAACATACAAATGGAAGAAAACCCTAAACCTTCATATCAGGCGTGACTGTGGAAAAGAGCCGCAACAGTTCTGCTACTTTTGTCCTTACAAAACTTATCAGAAAAGTCATCTACACCGACATCTACGACATGTCCATAGGATTCCTGACGTTGTTCATAAGTAAATGTTTGCTACAATTTGTCTTTGAGTATGAAATTAATCTTGAAAACTAACACAGTTAAATATAACACGTATAAAAACATGTTGTTTTATATACTACTATATGTTGTTTGTCATAACTTTTGTGTTTCAACTCAAATAGTGGAAGCATGGGGTTGCCAAGTTGAGCTATAATACTGTGTGGACCACTGAACTGAAAATGAAAAGGCAATATACATCTGTTCCTGTGGGAGTGGCAGCATAAACACAACCAATGAATGACTAGTTCAAAAACACCAAACCCCTAAACCTTCGACAGTCACAAATATCAAAGTGGAAGATAGATTTAACAGATTATATATTATTCACTTTTGATGATGCATTTCAGTTATTACACCATTATCAAGTCAGCATTGGACAACATCCCAACGCCTTATACCCCCTCACCACTGTTCACATAAGTCAATTTTTTTGTAATCCTGATTTAAGTAATTTTCCCATACCGTTACTAATATTTATATGTCAGTAAGCTTATATAACCACCACATGTATGCAGTCCTGTGTCAAGGGGGTTTAGGAGTTAAACCCTCCTCCAGTAAGATCCCAGATGGATATAAAAAATGTTTTAAAATGTGCTGGTATAAATAAAAGTTAATTTAGATAATTGGGCTAATTAGTTATGTGAGTGTGGACATTTTTAATTGCAGTTCCCTACAACCGTCTTGTGAGTACAAATCACTTTGTGTAAACATTGCTATTTGTCCGTTTTTTTGAGTATGATTCAAATTTGTATCCTGGTTTTTGAGGTTATAACATCTGTACCAGTAGAAAAGAAGTATCCTTTGAATATTTATTCACTGTGTACTATATCAACTCAGTTAACAATATAGTGTACTAATTTATTGAACATCTTAATATATTTCACAACAGTTGTTTGCTTGCTATTCGAATCTTGTACACATGTGACTGTTGTTGTACACAGTTTTTGATTCCTGTTTAATAATTTTGTTATGTATATTTTTTAATTTAGCACTTTAATACTATTTTGAAAACAAGTCAACAATTAAAATATAAAAATTTGTCAGAACACTGTTTGCAAGCACTCAACTTACCTGTAACCTCAACTGGCAAAGTATTTGTGCGACAACTTCAACAAAATGTATGGATGTATGGCCAACCATGTACAGTATTTTCATATTCCATACTCTATAGGGAGATTCTGAAATGTTTGTTTTCATGGACCTATAGTTCCCTATTTTATGAAAATTCTTGTGTACAAACAGAATTAACACTGTTGGACACCACTATAGGAAAGTTATTCCGATTAGCGCTTTCAAGCTTCACAGCTCACCATCAGATCGGAATTAACAGTAATGTTGTTAATGTTATGGTTGTTAATATACTATTGTTAATTCCGATCTGATGATGAGCTGTGAAGCTTGAAAGCGCTAATTGGAATATCTTTTCTATAGTGGTATGCAACAGTGTTAATTCTGTTTGTGCTTATAAGCACTAACATAACTTTATTAATTTCTTCTTCTTGTTTATTTCTGTGCTAACATGAGTAGACCAGTTTAAATTCATTTTCTGCAAACAAATCTTTAGTGTTTCATTACTGTGCTAAAGCTTAAATGTATATTAATATAATCCTTATATTTCAACATTTATTGTTTTGATTACAAGAAAATAATAAATAGCTAATAGTATGTTCTTTTGCTTATAATCTTTGTAGTTTTATTTACAAAAATCTAAACCCCCCTCCCCAGAAAGAAATCTACTTTGGATGCTACTCGTATTTGTAGACAAATGTATGAAATTTGGTGTTTAGAGAAGTTTCAACTTGAGTAGAGAGTGAGTAAATTATGATGAGAACTGTATCAGTAGTGCACAAGACAGTGTCGGTATTGGTCTGTTGTTCAATAGTGACTTCATAACGTTGTCGTAACCAAAGCACGTCATTTGAAATGTACAATACAGTAGTAAAGCAAAAAATATAGGTAATATACCTTCTCCTTCTGCAATTCCAGTTCTGCCTGTTCTGGCTTCACCATCTAATCCTTGGTTTTCCCACACTTCTTCTACCTATCGGGTGATAATTCAAGGCCTGCTTTGGAATCTTTCTCTGTCCAATGGTTGCAGTTCATATCCTATCTCCCCTAGCACAGCCTTTCACTGACCTAAGAAACGTCATTTTTGATAACCCCCATCCTAGGTGCCCAACATTCTGACCTGTGCAGCAGTGTGGGAACTGCCATCACCTTTCAAAATTTTTGCTGTGTGTCTTTTAATGTTTTATTCTTAAGAGCCCTTATAAGTAGTATATCTGTTAATAATATTATACAAAATTATTTTTGAAAAATATTGTTAAGGGATGTTTGTATGTTTACTGTTAAATATAGATGATTACAAAAGTAGACATTGTTATATGTTAAAAAATATAATCAAGTTGTGTATTTATTAATAAAACTGTTATGATATTGTCAATTGCAGCATAATGATTTTTCTTTTCTTTTACCAACAATTAATATAATTATTAGAGTATTTTAATTTGTGTGTTGAAATCTGAAATAGTGTTTTAACGCCACATTAAATAATTTAATTCAAACGTGGTGTTGAATAATTTTTATATTTATAATGATTAATATTTATGGCTGCATATCATACATTTATGTACACAAATATTAAACAAAATTATGTGTTTAATGAGTTTTGGAACAATAAAGTTATATTTTTAATTATTTGTATATATTATTGCTACAAACCTCGGTGAACTGATCAGCAGAAGCATTTAGATTTGTTGTTTTAGCAAAGCTAATGTGACTGCTAAAACAACACTGTTTTTTTTTTTTTTTTTAAGTTTAACACACAATTTATATTTCTAAGCTCCAAATGTTCTGTCCGTTTTATAATAAGGCACCTTCAGAAACAGTCATCAAGTTAGCTGAGTTTCAGTCAAGCTGGTGCGGATGTCTGATTATACAATGAGTGAAATTTTCAGTGCAAAGCAACTTACAAAGAAATGTAAAACTTAAAAGTACTGTTGTTTTCAGTAGTGAACATCACAATTATGAGTCCTGATAATATGCATAGATTTCCCTGTAGTATGCATTCCAGACTGCATCAACTTCACGTGTAAAATCAAGTAATTTTTTATTTTTATTTAAAATATTAGTGTTGTGTGTTGAAAAAGCATATACAAATTATTATGTAAAATTTCAATATGGAAAGGAGTAAGCTAAAAAGTTAGTGCTTGTTAATTGGTGGGAACAATTAGTTGACAATAATACAGATTAACAAAAATAATTAGTCGTTTATTAGTAACTGCACTTACTTAAATAATAAAATTACAATTTATTAGCATTCTTTAAGCCGACACATTTTTTTGCCCATCTGTCAACTGGGCGGTGAGGACTGAATATTCACAAACAGAATTAACTCTGTTGCACACCACTATAGAAAAATTATTCCGATTAGCACTCTCAAGCTTCACAGCTCACCATCAGATCGGAAATCAAATCTATGGTTATAACCACTAACACAACTTTTTTAATTAAAGTTGAATATTCAGTGATAACTAATGGCAGATCCAAAAAGTAATTTGTGGGAGTAACTGTTTTAATTTCTGGTAACTGTATGTTATGAAAAGCATCACACCTGCTAACAGACGACGGCATGAGTCACAATAAATTTATTCAAATTATAATATGATAAAAACAAAATATCAGCTATTTTATCTGTGTTAGCAGTCTTCATAACAACTTTGTCGTATTTTGTTCCTTATCTGCTATGTACAATTTTCCCTCGAACGAGGCCTTTCGGTTTCGCAACCATTATCAAGTTCTTACTACAACAGCTACAACATCCTCTTAATTAAGGTTGTTGTAGTAAGAACTTGATAATGGTTGCGAAACCGAAAGGCCTCGTTCGAGGGAAAATTGTACAAAGCAGAGAAGCAACAAAATACGACAAAGTTAAAAACAAAATATTCTTTTTTTCAAATGCCTTCGTTGGAAAAAAAGTGGATTCAGTTTTGCACTGTTATTAAACAGTTTTTTTGAAAATTTAAAAAATAAGACACCATGACAGCAAACATTTTTTGCTCCATAATTTTCGCTCAATGTGGAAATTGTCAAATCGTTTTAAAGATTGGGGATGAGGATATCCTTTATATATCTGTCCCTGCTGATGATTCTCATACAATAAAATAAGTCAAATACATTTCACACTCCAATGTGAAAAGCGTAGCAACATACGACTCAGAATTATGGGATAGTAATAAAAGAAAATATTAGTAATAAAATAGAAATAAAATATTAATAAAACCTACACAAAGTAAAAGCAACAGAGATGATCCAGTTGGAGCGGGTACTGCAGAAAAATCAAGTTCTCATATTCTCACGTAGCCTTCCGCGGTCAGTGTCCATTATGTTTTTAAAGTCTTCTTCCGGTATGGACTGCATCAAAAATGTCTTGTATGACAACGTTTCACTCATATTACAATGAGTATCTTCAGGTCTAAGTCACCAGTCACATTGTATGTTGTAATCACAATCATGTTGTAATATGAGTGAAACATCATACAAGACGTTTTAGACACAGTCCATACCGGAAGAAGACTTTAAAAACATAATAATCAAGTTCTCCATTTTAACTCTACCATTTGGCATTTGTCTGTCTATATAGGATGTGTCTCACAATAACTTTTGATGCATCAACAGATTTTTGTAAAACTTGGCACACGTGTACATACTTTCACCCTACAGAACTATATTGTTCTTAAGACTGATCCCCTAAAAAAATGCAGAAACAGGATACAAAATGTGAAGGGGCAAAAATTGTGAAAAAAAAAACAAAAATTTCCATGTGAAAATTTTTTTGATACCAGGGACCAAAAACTGGGTGAAAATTTTGGTAAAATTGCAGAGATTCATGTGGAGTTTCAAATTGAAGAGAATTTTAATTAAAATGCAAGTGCACTGTTAAGTTTTGACATTTCAAAATTTTCGGAGCCTAGAGCCTAGAATTTTGAAAAAAAAATTGTAAGAATCCAGCCGTGTGTCATCAGACTAAAGTTAATTGTAACATAAGTTTGAATGGAATGTTTAGTGTTTATTCTATGGCTGTCTGTTCTACGATTGTTACTTTACTAAACAAAAAGTAATAGGGTAATTGGGATTTTTGAAATTTGTCTGATAATTGAAATATTTTGTAATATGAAAGTTTACTTAATAATAAATGTACTTTGCTCAAAATAAAGAGCGAGTTCTGCAGCTCAGAGAGCATACTATTGATTTCTTGGATTTTGTTGTCCATGACGACAAGTATAACACTACTGACTCAAAACACAAAGTTTTTTATTGGTAAAAATGTAAATTTTACCTTATAGCCTGAACCAGTTTTCACTTATTATAAGCTTTGTCAGAGGCTGCAACTAGGAGCGCTGTCCGTCTTGTTCTTGGTGACGGCGCCGTCTTTTGAAAGACCAGTGTTGTTTGTGTGCGGTGTGATTTGTTTGAATAGTATGTGTGATTTCAATTGTGTCTGTTCGTTTAGGATGTCGTTTTTATGTTTAGAATGATCCCAATAAAAAATGTTGTGTTCTGAGTCAGTAGTGTTATACTTACAATTACATACTATTGATATCATAAGAAATAAAATTGGATTTTATTCAGACATTATGACAGAGGAATGAATAGAACAGTACATGCACGGACTGTTGTTTTTCTGGAATAAAATTATATTACTGAAAAATAATGTTACTTTAAGTTACTTATTTCACTTAAATTATTTTGTAGCTTTATTGTGGATAAATGATTGTGTTACAAGTTATATGCTTATAAATTAGTAGCAAACACAACATCTAAGCATTATGCATTTGCTATGTGGTAACATAATCATAAATATTTTAATTTTATATGAATACATTATGATAACGACTCATTTTTAATACTTACTGTAATTGTTTATTGTTATAGTAATAAGATTTTTATTGTATTCATGTTGATATGTGTATATTCACTGTGTATTATTCACAGTGTAGCCACAAAAATACATGAAAATAACAACACAAAAATAATATAACCTATTTCACTCTATACATTTAATGCATTATAAATCTCTTAAATATTAAGTTTAGTAGAACATCTTGTTTTAATATTGCTACACCTTCTAAACTTGTTCATAACCACAACTTCTCTTAACAAGTTAATCTGCAAGGCAATTAACCATTGTCACAACCATATCTTATTATTACTTGTTTGTATTGACATGTTGTAAATATTTTAGGAGCACCAGTTGTCCGTCCTCACACTTGTACACAGTGCGGTAAAGCGTACAAATGGCGTCAGGGTCTGATGCAGCACATTCGCCTGGAATGCGGAAAAGATCCAAAACAGTTTTGCACCCTGTGCAGTTATAAGTCGCATCGTTCTAGTCATCTGTACAGACACATACGAACTGTGCACAAAATGGACATTTTAGTTTTAAACAATAACCAGTATAGCAACAATAATAATTAGTAAAAAAAAGAAAAACGCATGTTAAACAGCGACTTGGCAAGAGAATATAAACAATTAAAATTTTCTCAGTATGTTTTATAAATACCATCTGTTGTGTGGATATTAACTTCATGTGATAGTTTTAACCTTTGTTTACAAATTTATAATAAATATACCATAATGTACCATAAATGTTCAAAATTGCAGTTATTATTTCACAGCAGTTAAAACAAAACAAGGCCAAGTGTGTGTGAGCACACACATGCCCCCCCCTCACACATGTCTACATATATACACAAGAGAATAATTTGCTTATGCCAAACTTTTTGACCCCATGGGACTTCCATGGTCAACGATGTTCATTCAGTAGCTCCCCTGAGTAATACCAGAGGCAGCCTAATATCCTGATGATTAGGCCTGATTTCTTTTAGATAGAGGAGAAATAAAACAAACCTAAATAAAGCACATAGTATCAGATTTTTATTTAAAAAATAAAAACAGTAACATCCTCTGAAGAAATCTTCTTGGCATAAACAAAGTAACAGTGTGTAATAATCTACAAAGCTCTGGTTTATTACCAAACACTGATTAAAACTTGGCCCAACTCATGGAAGTTGTTTATGGCACCCCGTGGGAAGACAGAGTGAAAACCACTAACTTGTGCATATCAGTGTAGTGAATAAAAATATGATGGACCAGGAATTCACAGGAATGGTCATGGCCGGCTCTAGTAGAAGGCCGGAATATTAAACGTGGCAACGTTGCGTCTGAGGCCTATAAGCATAGTGTAATCAAATAGCTAAAGTAAACATAGATTTATAGCTGAATCTAAATTATAGGTCTTTGCACACTTAGTACTGTATGTTTAAGTTGAAGAAATTATTGAATTTGTATCATATGAATGAGTTAATTAGTTTATTTTTTAAATAACATAACAGTATTGTACATACAGTAATAAACTTTTAATTTGCAAAAAATGAAGAATTATAAAACTGCTGTTAACCGGCAGTTAAAAATGACACGATTTGATTACTGAAATACATAAATTAACAGATCGTCTAGTTGGTCTCAAATATCAGATGGTTCCAGTGTTGCCACGTTTAATATTCTGGCCTTCCACTAGAGCTGGCCATGGAATGGTGCATTAATAGCTACTATGGTTTCTAATAAATAACAATGTTTTTTTTTCTCTCTATTCATTAGGCAAGATAATCATATCCGAATAGTTTGGCATACAAGGGAGGTACTGTGGCCAGCACTATCCCAGAATGTTATCACAGATACTTATTTCAACTGGTTGAGTCAACCTGGGAGCTGAAAACCATACTTTGATTTATGTTGGGCCCAGGATTTGAACCCGTAACATCTCAGTTAGTAGCTGGGGTACCATATCCACTGGTCAACTAACCTCCTCTGTGATTTCTATAATTAATTACTCTCTCCCCCCTCTCCCTCTCTCTTTCTCCCTCTCAAATAAACAATCTCTTTTCTTCTTCGTCTTCTCAGTCCAGAGGTTGGTGGGCTTGCAATTACTCCCTTCCCCTTGACAACCCCCCCAAGTACACCCCTCATTAAGGGTGGAACATTTCATGACTTTTGTTTTCAATAAACTATACTCAGTACTTGTTACAAGTTTCCTTGAAACTACGTGTTACTATAATCTTCAGCAGTTCTAAATAATTTGTTTGGTGGTTCATTTTACTAATTTATTATACATCTAATTAACATATAAGTTGTGATTTTACTGCAATAATAATGTTCACTTTATATCTTACTAACTTGCTTTTGTAAATTTTCCATGCATATCTTCAGTTTCAGCTTTCGTACATCTATGTGCATTATAAATTATTTCGTATTTTTGAATGTCAATAATTCTTCTTAGAGTGTGCTGATTAGAAAAATTCAGATCAGTCTACACTGGACAACCGCAAACTTGAGAAAAAAATAGAATTTTAGAAATGCATCCATGTGGCAGTCACATATAAACTGAACACTGATATTGCAAATGCCCAATAATCAAATACACGTGAAGTAAAGTTACTAAATTTACCAAAAGTAACAAGACAAATTAAAACACAGAAGTGTAAAAGTCTGTAAAAATTGTTTAATTTAAACAAATTCGTCAATAAAATAAAATATATGTAAATTATGGAAAGGAAAATTAATTTATAACTGACAAATGAAACAAAAAGAAATATCTGAGCAAACATCTTAAGCAACATCGTATACAGGATGAAAGTGTACAATCACTTCTGCTAGAAAGCGTGAGACAACTATTGTTATTTTTTTATATACCTAATAATGAAAGTTTGTTGACAGAAAGTGATTTACAAGGTTGACTAATTGATGATACCAAATCAGAGGCCTCTGCTTAGGGTTGCCACCTCAAAGTATCACGAAGTCGGGGGATTTGCCACCTCAAAGTATCACGAAGTCGGGAGATATACTCATCCTCGTTCGTGCATATGAATTTGTAAGTGTGTGTGTGTGTGTGTGTGCGTGTGTGTTAATAAACAACTTATAGTTATAAATGTTTAATAATTAAATAAATACTCAAAATTTAAATAATTATTTTATTTTAGGCCAAAATTATAAATAAATTAACATAAATTAAACATTTTTATTGTTCACAACGTGTTTTTAAAAAATAACTTAGTTATTATCATTGACATGACATGCATATTTAATATTTTCATAATACTTACAGTTACGAACTAACTTATACTAATTAGATTTACTAATTTATTTAATGATCACATTTTAACTTTAAGTAACTTTTAAAATCACTGCAACGAGGACTACATTGTAAACAAACGTTTGGTAATTTGGTTATGTACAGCTTGCACTGCCATTTACTCGTAGATGAATGTGCGCATGCGTCGATTTACAAAAAAAATAAACCCAATGTACTCTGAACAATTTAAAGGTACTTTACATAACTGTAGAGTTCATGACTGAGAAAATAAAATTAATTTTAATACAAAAAATATTTTTTTACAAAAGTCGGGAGCTTAAAATTAAAATCGGGAGTCGGGAGAAACGATACGATTTCGGGAGTCTCCCGATCAAATCGGGAGAGGTGGCAACCCTAGCCTCTGCTGAAGCTTACATGAAAGCGAAAGCTAGCTCAGGCAAAGATAAAATCTCATTAAAAAATGTATGTAAAAATTGGTGTTCCATAGAAAAGTACAACATGCAGTAATGATTTCATAATTGAAAGTGTAATATAATAATATAATACAAGTAAATTTTTTTATGGAGGCTGATTATCTTAGGTATTAAAGTAAATTGTTTTAGGGTTATTGTACTCTGAAGTTTCAATCTTTAACATTAATTAGTACATGACAATACTGTAATATTTTTCATTATTCAGCTGCAGGCATCCCACATGTTTGATAGTCTGATCCAAGATTTTGTCAAGATGTATAGTCTTATCAAGATTCTATCAGACATTCATTTAGACATAAACAGCAACTGCAGTAGTAGTGCATATTATTATGGTAGCATATGCACATTGAAGTTTGTGTCCGTCCATGGCCGGCTCTAGTAGGAGGCCAGAATATTAAACGTGGCAACACTGGAACCAGCTGATATTCGAGGCCGACTAGACGATCTCTTAATTTATGTATTTCAATAATCAAATTGCATCATTTTTAATTGGTGGTTAACAGCACTTTTATAATTCTTTGTTTTTTTTGCAAATTAAAATTTATTATGTAAAATACTGTTATATTATTTAAGAATTATAATAATTAACTCATTCATATGATACAAGTTCAATAACTTGAAGAAAATTAATTCATTAGGCCTAACACTAATTCACTAATTTCTTCAACTTAAAGGTAATAGTACTAAATCCGCACAGACCTGTAATTTAGATTTAGCTATAAATAGACCTACTCATGATTTTAGTAATGCTATGTGTTAATAAATAATTATTTTATGTAATCTACTTTGAATGCAGTTTAAATCATTATGTTTATTACTTGAGTGTGTCGCCATCTATGTCGGTCGCATTGAGTTATGTATCCTACATTGTGTTTTATTAGTAATAGCTTCCTGGTAAATATAATAACACTATGAAATTAAATCAAAATATTACATGTTCACTTTCGCTATTTTATTACAGTATGCTTATAGGCCTCAGACGCAACGTTGCCACGTTTAATATTCCGGCCTTCTACTAAAGCCGGCCATGGTCCATCCCATGTCACATCCATAGAGCTGATTCCTGTCTGAGATTTTCTTTGTTTGAGTGTATAATTTAAAAGTAAATGTTTCATACTGTATTCATTTTTTATTTTTGTATGATTATGATTTTGTATTGTGTTATTAAACCTGAATAAAGTGTTTAATTTATTACTTACTAATATATAAGTTCATCAATGTTGTGTACAATGTTTTTTTACAGTGTTTAATTTAAGCTCGTATGTGCCATGGATGAGACTAACTATTGTATAGAGAAAGGGTAATGTATTTTTTTAATAGTAGTAGTAGATTATATTAAAACAGAAAGTATTATAAATGTTATACATTTTGTCACAAACCTTTATTAACTTCTCAGGATATTTGTTAGAATATGCATTGTATTGTATATGTATTGTAGTAACCTCCAAACAGATAATTTTTATATCACGTTTATGGTACCAGTACTTAATAAACAGTGAAGAACACATTTTTGTATCTTTAAATTTATAGGCCTTTAGGTTCATTCATTTTTTTAATCAGTTTTCAAAATATAAGAAGTAAACTTTAAAAGTTCTAACTTATATATTTTAAGTAAAAATTTATTTTAAAAAAGTACGGTATTTTATGAAGATATATATTTTATTGATATTCGCAACACAAAATTCTTACTTAAAATAAATTTACAAGTCAAACTCAGTTCAACTAATAACAAACGTTCTTTTCTTTGTAAAACATACCTAAAAAGATAAAAGTAATGGATCACTCACAAAAATTTTGATTTTTCTCTATGGTTTGGAAATTGTGGTTTTATTTTCACAATAAAACTGGCATGCTTGCATCATGTTTACATATTATTATGAAGACAATGTAAGAACATGATGGATCATAGTATCAATAAAAATAAGAAAAAATAGTGAATTCTATGGAAAGTAGTTTTATCCCAAAATTTGAGACTTTATTCGTGAACACATTTCTGTTACTATTTTCTTCCTTTGACAGTCTCACCACATCAACCCATCTTTTCCTTTTATTTGTAGAATTCATTCAATTACTTTACTGCAGATTCATCTAGCTGCCTGCATTTCTTATTTTCCTTGAGTTTTCCATTTCTTGTGTGCCTTCAACAAATCAGTTTTCTTCTTTTTTATGTTCAAGTGGATATTGTTACTTCAAGTGTTATAATTTGTATATTTCTCATTCTGTATTCAATATACTTATAGCCAGAAGAATTACATAGTCTGGAAATATAACTTCAGAACCACACTCTTTGGAGGTTTAGAATTGCTGAATTAATATTTTAGACATAACACATTTTCAAGTATTAAAGACAAGATAATGTAAAAATTGTCGATTTGTGAGTTATTTATTGAACATATAGGCCTATATAACTTATTAACACTATAAGTGGGTGATTAATTACCATTATATTATAAGCTAATATAAGTAACTTAATAAAAAGTATTATATTAACAATAATTAAATTCAGTGTATTGTACTTGTTATAACAAGAAAGTTTAATGTTCAATTATATAGTTTAATTTCTTATACGTGTATCTGTCAGAATTCTGTAAGAGTATGTTAAATAAAGTAACTTTGTTAAGTATTTAGTTAATTATTTTATACCCTTATTGATACCTGCAATGCAGCTTTATCCATTTACCATCCTCATGCAACAGGCTAAGTCTCAATGTGTATCAGTAACCTATGAGAAATTTGAAACAATACTGATTGAATTTGAAAGGTTTGTCGTAGTCAAAACATGTTATTTTCAAAAGGTTTTATTGACTTTGGAAAAAAGTTAGGTTATGTATTGCTTGGTTTAATGTATTTTAATTCTAAAACAATTTATATTTCAGAAGAGCCTAAGTTGGATATAATAATTTAGTGTAGCTATTTATAGTTTTTATAGTTGTGTTGTTTTATAGCTATTTTTAATTATCTTGTTGTTGCATCCTCTTCGTTCACTTTACCAATCTTACATTATATATATACTTTCACTTATGAACTTACTTTTGTCACTTCCCAAACGTTTCGAGATGTTGTAATCGACAGTTAGTACTAAACCCACTGTGAGACGTTAATTTACCTATTTAAATATATATTAAATATATTGATATAATATAATTACTCCCACCTACCTGGAGGGTTTCGTTTTGTATCGGGCCAGGATCCTTTCGTACGAACGCTAGATACAAACATGTGTTTCATGGGTTCTCGAAATAATTAACTCTACACATTGTTAAGAAGAGAATTGATAATTTTAATTTTGTCAAATCAACTTTGAAATTAATTAGTTATAAAATATATATATTGGTTGTTACATGATCATCATTAACTTACTCTACGCTTACCTTATCATTGACAATTATACAACTTCATTCACACACAGACATAGGACAGCCCAGCATTGCATACTCATCACTCACATTCCGTTCTAAAACCCCAATTACCCGATTGAATACATGATTTTTATATCACTACCGACAACGCGTTCTTCGGTGACCTCGTGGCCAGCCCGCGGTAGATCGAAAATGTCTCGGAAAAAGACGAAACTGAATTCCAAATTTAAAGGTTAGTGTTCTACAACTCTCCTCCCATCCTGTCACCGTTTTTTGAAAAGAACTACTTCACTTTCATTATTGAAAACTGATGAAATTATACGAGCATATTTAGCTCGCGTGTCGGCGCCGACACCGTCAGAGAAGAACTGGGCATGTGCTTTTTCTGAGAGGGCGGAACAGCGTATTCACGGCCACCTGCTTTGCTTCGTCGTTCAAGCTCAGTTGTTGAGGCATATTCCGTTTATACATGGAATATGGGAGTTATATTCCGGGTACCAGAGCACGATATTGGCTTCTGCTCTGCTGATGTCACCAACAGTAGGCGGGGCGTTAGCAGTGTTTCCGGAAGGTCTTGGAGAAGACGACGAATATTCTTGCGCTCTGGCCATCTTAGTTTTTTACCAGCGCGTGGGTTGGCGCCCATGCTCGAGTAGTGGCGTGTGTGCACTCCCACACATGTACAGAGTTCTGCGAATTTTGAAGGGGGTAAATTCTTCGCTCGCCGCGTTACACAATAACACCTGCGTCTTACTGCTTTGTTTCACTGTTTCTTAACATCGTTCTGTTACACGGAAAATAACGTTGCACAATAATTTTCATAACTTTTGACAAGCCCGCACCAAAATGAAAGAAATAAAAGATATAAATGCCCCTTACTGTTAAAAATAATAACACCCAAAAATGACCCGCTACAATACCCCCTCGATGAGAATTCTGCTGTTCACAACAGAAGAAATCTCATCGACAACCCCGAAGAGGACCGGTGAGGAACTGGTGCCAACAACCCCCTTGTTCTTAATCTGCATGGGTACATGACCCCCCTGGCTCAGCGACTATGGACTCATCTGGACGAGATCACTGGACTTCTCCGTAAGAGATCCCAACACCGAGAAATCGAACAGACTCGCACCACAGAGCACCTCACCTTCTAACATCCTCTAAGCACCTCACCAACCCCCCCCCAAAATCCTCAATCCCAGGCTTAAATTATGCCAGATCCTCAGCCGATATGGATCCCCTTTTTTGCAAGCTGGGCTGCCTTTAGCAAATACTGGGCTCACACACACTCACATTCCATGTTGACTTACACATAGTAAAACTGAAAATTTTTTTTTTAAGATTTATAAAAAATTTAAAAAAATTCAAAATAATATTTTATCAAAAAATTCTCTTCATTTTTTTTTTCTTTTAAAATGACTTAAATTAAGCGTTTCTTCTACTTGAACAAATCCTTAGTCTAACATGTCTTAGTCTAACGATACAGTGCAGTACAGGAAATCAGTAAACTAAACATGGTAAATACACACATAATGAAACAATCACTACCTAAAATATGCATTCGCTGGCAGGCGAAAAATCATTTTTTTTTTTTTTTCAAAAAATTTTAAAATTCAAAAAAATTTTTAATTTATTTAAATGTTTCCCTCATATGCAAAATTATTTAAATATTGGTTCGAATTAATTAAACAAACAAATAAAATTGACTTCCTACTATACAAGCTTAGTAGGTGTATGACCTCATCAGCTGATCGAAACTAGGTCAAGTTCAAGATCCTTGACCTACATGTGTTATGCACAATTTCTATCTGAAATACATTTGACCTCTGTAACAATCTACCTTGAAATACGAAACATAATAAAATACAACATTGAAAACAAACAAAATATTAATATAATAATCAAGTTGACATTTAAATTATTTAAAATAAACAATTCCTAACTTTACATTATTTTCAACTCTATCAAGATTCTGTCACTGGTTTGAAAAATGAAAATTCTTATATCTTTTATCATAAATCTCTCTCTTTATTTAACAATCTCGCTATACTTTAATCTACTGTGGGTGATGTAACTTATTTATTCTCATTTACTGTATTAGATCTGTATGCATATATAATCTTTCTCCCCCTGACTCTAATATTCATCAACTTCAACTACCATGACACCCATCTCTATCAAAATATCTACCCCAAAACACACTAAACCCAACTTATCATTAAACACAAATCGCTACCTTCTCTCCATATAAAAAAAATATTCTCTAACCCTTTGTACATAGGATACGTGTTTCCCCGCCCCCCAAAAAACTCAATTCCCTTATCTGGCGGCCTGGATTCTACCTAAGGCGGCCCCTTCCCCACTAAAATCTATCCCTATCCTGTCCCAACCCTTGTTGCGGACTCCCCAAATACACTACCCCCTAATACAAAATTGCCATCCCCAAAAATCTCAATCTCATTACCTTACTACAAATACAACAAAATAACCTCATTAATTATAAACATAAATATATCATTCAGAACTCTACAATTATTCTCCACAACTACTGTGTCAACATCTATATTTCACAAAATTCTGTTACATTACATTAACTCAAAAACAACATTACATCATATTCATCTCTACTATTTCAAATTCAACTTTGATTTTAACTTGGACAGATATATGTGTCTCATAAATTACGCATCACCCAAAAAAAAAACTATCTTTTGTTAGATTTCACAAATCGTTACTTTATTTCTCCTTGTAGCAAATTATTTTTATCATTACTTCAAAACATCTGTAATACATCAAACATTACATTGAACATCAATTACTTAAAACATTGGTAACCAGTATACCAGTGACATGTTATTGCTGATCAGCTGATACCCTAACTTAATGAAAACATATCTCAAATTGAACAAACTACATGAAATATATAACTATTTATTTATCATTACTCCTCACCTTCTTGTTTCCCATTTCTCTGATTCTGATCATTTTGTGTTACCGCCTGCCAGACAGTTTAATTATTGGCTTAGTTTAAAACATACACACATACAACAATAAAATAATACATTTAAAATTATAGTATGAACACCTTATATTAAGAGTCTGAGCACTAGTTATTTAACAGAGCACAAGCAGTTTTATTTGATCAAAATTTGAATAAAAATTTTTATGTCATAAAATTTTAAATTCGTGGCTCATTTGAGCCACCTCCCATCCACACACACTATTTCAAATTATGTAAGACTGTGGCGCCTTTTCGCTTCGACAAAGACTGTATATTTTGGAGCAGGTTTTACCTCTCCGTGTCTTTGCTTCCGCTATTAAGTTTAAAATAGTGAACATCAACAGGTTCTTGTCTATAATGACACACTCTTAATACGGTTCTACCACCTTTCTTGCTACCCCAAAGCGGGCAGAGTGGCAGCTGCTGTTCCATAGTTTCCGGAGATTTCCCCTAAGTTCTCCCCCCATTAAATTTCTAATCTGTACCAATTTCAAGTCAGCTATGGTCAAGGGACTTGATATGACCATAGCTGGCTGCTAGCCAAAACCACGGTTAGTGCTGGTAAGACAGTAACCGCCCGAAAAGTCGGGGAAATCTAAACTTCATTTGACTGCCTGTTACACATCAATCTGGTTATGTGCGACACGGTCGTTTGGCAGTGTGTAAATTCTAATTTACACGAATAAGGTGTGCCGCACATTTATCGCCATTTTGGCCTCCGATGGAGGTAACACTCACTGTTACCCCCAACCCATTTCGCTATTTGCGAGAGCACAGGCCACCACCGCAATAGCCACTTACTAGCTAATTACAATTGAAAACTAATTAAAATTTTTGTATACATTGTCATATAATATTTGCATCAATAATCATCTAACCCGATTCACAACTTTTTACCATTTGACTTTCTTAAAATTTTCACAATTTATTATTAATAATCATTATATATCGTTTTTCATTTATTATTAAAATTTTTAATTATCCTATTTATTAAACACAATGATTGCATTAAAATCTCACTATTGCATTAACGAGGTGTTACAATACACCTGTAAACATTTTTATTATACATGATTATCAAATTTTTTCTACTTACAATCCATTTAACATGATATACACCCAAAACATAATCACCAACACAATACCTTTCACCTCACCTCTGTAACATTTAACACAAAAATATTAGTTTACATCAAATAATTTATCATTCATTACCAAATTTCCATCTCGTAAAATGAATTAAATTCATAAAAAATTAATTAATTAACATTTAAATAAGCAATCAAAATATTTAACATGTATCAAATTGTTTTAATTAAATTAATTACCAAAAATATAAATTATATAGTTATCGAAACACTTACCATTACTGTTTTCAAAATTAATTCTGATATTTATTTAACTTGCAAAATATTGGTATTATTATTATTATCGCAACATTTTCTAATACATATACACATTATTTACCTAACGTTTCATAATACACTCAAATGAATTCACTATATTATTTACAAACTCTCGCTATTAATTGTTCAGTTTTTTCCGCACTTCATTGTCCCATTCTGCCATGTCAAAAAACCATAAAACATAATGTTTATACTGTCTTTTATTGTTTTAATAGTTTAACCTCCATCGTTCCAAATTAACCTTGGTTCTACGTAACATCGTTCAATTTTATCACCACAGAAATGACTGTTTTGTGTGTTGTAACCAGAAAAACTAACTTCAATCAACTTATTCAAATACTCATGCAACCAGTCTACGTTAGGTATTTTTGTTAAGTCTCCTTCATTAAATTCATTGACTATTGGGTTAATCATTTTTAATAAATCATTGTAATCATTATTATTCATACACACTCCTAACCTTACCTCCCACTCATCATACTCTCTCTTCAAACTATACAATTCGGTTTCTTTACTAACATACAATTTTCCGTTTACATCTCTCTCTTCATAACCCCAAATCACACTCTCAAAAGTATTACAGACAGAGGGTACAAATTCAATTAAACCTTTCCTGACTTCTCCAGGAAAAACAAAAAACTTCAAAAAACAATTATTTGTAGCACACTTGTCTACACAATATATATGTGAAGGTCTTCCTTCACCCCCCATTCTACCTCGTAAACAATTTACCCTCTGTTTCATATCTATAATATAACTCTCTCTCCACTCTCTCTCCAACTCATTTACACACATTAACATCTCATAATCACATTCTACAACTTCATTAGTACTCTCAGATACCAACTTTTCGACTACATTATTATTCTCATTATTATCAACATCATTATTATTTATTAATTCATTACCTAATACAACATTGTCATTATAACTTTCGTTTGTATTACTCGTACTTGATTCTACTTTATTCAGACTATTTCTTGTCATTTCATCGGCATTTTCAAGACATACATTCTTGTCTTGTATATTATTTATCAACTCATCAAATTTTACATTTATATTCTGCTGTAACTGCATATTCTGGTCTTTAATTTCTTTAAAATTGATCTCGTTTTGAATATTTTGCTGTTCGCATTTTATTTTCTGTTCATTGAAATCATTAGTTAATTGGTCTAATTTATAGTTAAAATCACTTTTCATCTTATTTAAAATTATTTCATTGTTATCAAAGCATTTATCATTATCATCAAAACGACTATTTAACATGTCAAATTTATTGTCCATTTTTCAAATTTATTGTCCATTTTTTCAAATTTATTGTCCATTTTTCGTAAGAAACTCATTATATCAGTTTCCTCTGATTGTTTATTTTTCTTAGTTGAAACTGGGGTCAACTGAACCCCAGAGTCAACATCTGTTTCGCTTAGTTGTGCTTGAGTCGCAAACGGAGTGGAATGAACTATTACATTACTGCCGACAGCTGTTTCTGTAACCGCGCTCAACCCCCCTCCCGTCAGCATACCACTTTCATCCAGCGATTGCGACTCAAGGTCACTTTCGCTCATAATTGAATTTATTATACTACGTTTTTCTGTATTCTCGGACATTTTTCCTTTTTATACTCTATACTTGTGTACAAATATAATATAATCACTGTAATGTATTACATAACCAATTTTGCGTTAATCACGTATTTTTGTTTTATTCCGCTAACCCCAAAAACATGTTTGTATCTTTTCTGTAGGTACGGTTTTTTAATGTTTTAATTACCAAAAACTGTCCCTGTTCGGGCGCCATTGAGACGTTAATTTACCTTTTAAATATATATTAAATATATTGATATAATATAATTACTCCCACCTACCTGGAGGGTTTCGTTTTGTTTCGGGCCAGGATCCTTTCGTACGAACGCTAGATACAAACATGTGTTTCATGGGTTCTCGAAATAATTAACTCTACACATTGTTAAGAAGAGAATTGATAATTTTAATTTTGTCAAATCAACTTTGAAATTAATTAGTTATAAAATATATATATTGGTTGTTACATGATCATCATTAACTTACTCTACGCTTACCTTATCATTGACAATTATACAACTTCATTCACACACAGACATAGGACAGCCCAGCATTGCATACTCATCACTCACATTCCGTTCTAAAACCCCAATTACCCGATTGAATACATGATTTTTATATCACTACCGACAACGCGTTCTTCGGTGACCTCGTGGCCAGCCCGCGGTAGATCGAAAATGTCTCGGAAAAAGACGAAACTGAATTCCAAATTTAAAGGTTAGTGTTCTACAACTCTCCTCCCATCCTGTCACCGTTTTTTGAAAAGAACTACTTCACTTTCATTATTGAAAACTGATGAAATTATACGAGCATATTTAGCTCGCGTGTCGGCGCCGACACCGTCAGAGAAGAACTGGGCATGTGCTTTTTCTGAGAGGGCGGAACAGCGTATTCACGGCCACCTGCTTTGCTTCGTCGTTCAAGCTCAGTTGTTGAGGCATATTCCGTTTATACATGGAATATGGGAGTTATATTCCGGGTACCAGAGCACGATATTGGCTTCTGCTCTGCTGATGTCACCAACAGTAGGCGGGGCGTTAGCAGTGTTTCCGGAAGGTCTTGGAGAAGACGACGAATATTCTTGCGCTCTGGCCATCTTAGTTTTTTACCAGCGCGTGGGTTGGCGCCCATGCTCGAGTAGTGGCGTGTGTGCACTCCCACACATGTACAGAGTTCTGCGAATTTTGAAGGGGGTAAATTCTTCGCTCGCCGCGTTACACAATAACACCTGCGTCTTACTGCTTTGTTTCACTGTTTCTTAACATCGTTCTGTTACACGGAAAATAACGTTGCACAATAATTTTCATAACTTTTGACAAGCCCGCACCAAAATGAAAGAAATAAAAGATATAAATGCCCCTTACTGTTAAAAATAAAAACACCCAAAAATGACCCGCTACAACTGAAGAAGAGAAACAACATCTCGAAACGTTTGGGAAGTGACAAAAGTAAGTTCATAAGTGAAAGTATGTATATAATGAAAGCTATTTTTAGTTACTGTACATTTTGGAACATACTAGTAGCTGTTTCTAGCATGGTTCAGGAGGCTTATGTGTGACATGAGTTGGTTATATGATTCCTTATATAAACATGAGTTATAATTTGGGCTCAGATTTCTGTGTCAGTGTTACATGAAAATATACAAATACATCTTCTAACAGTTTTTAAGTTTGTCATATTTAAGAGAAAACTTCTATAATTGTTTATATTTCATGTATTCTGTGGTGCCTTGTAAGTTTACTGTATGGTAGTATAATGCATTTCTTATTTATAATATAATAAATGCATTGATGTTGTGCTAGCGTTAGTAAAAATATTACAAACTTATGGCTGAAGAACTTCAAGGGCAGTCTCCTGAGAAAGATAAATTCATTATAAATAGGGAGAAGATTTTTGTTAAAGCTCTGCTTGAATTACTATCGCTTCCTTCTCAACCTGTCATAATACATTTGGAGAATTTGGCTTGATGCTGCAAATTATTACCATACAAATTACTGAGAGACAGACAAGATTTTTAGTACTACCTCTAATAGGAGTGATTTAACTGCATTCAAATTGTTCAAGTATTGCTTTCAACCAGACTGTCAAGAAATCTGGTTTATATTAAAACTTACTTTTGTATCTTATGAAAATCTATTACTTAGCTTGCAACAGTGGCTGTGCATTTGTGCAATGCATGAAAAATTCTGAATTCACACAAGCACAGAGTAAAAAGGTAAAATTACCAAACTCTTCCAACACTTGAACATAATTCAGGGTATTCAACATTATGTATAAGGTTGCTGACATTATTTGTGAATAAAATATAGAATTGGATGGAAATCAGTCAGAACTTAATCCAGTAGTTAAACATTTTCAAGTTCACTCTCATTACTGGTACATCATATGAAGTGGAAAGAAGTTTCTTGAAATACCAGAGATCTACTGAATACAAATTGAGGTCCTGTGAATTTGAAAATGCATGTCATTATTCTGTGAAATTCCTATGATAATGACTGCTAATTTAAGGCAAAAACTTTTCTGTGTTTTTCTTGAAATTAAGAAAACACATTGTGGTGTATGTATAAAACCAGAAAACCAAAATTATTCATGTCCGTATTCTTCTTCTAATTTTTACTCTTTTAGGGCATATTACCAGTTTTAGATCATATTTTTGTAATTTTAAGACATAATTGCATGGATGGTTGCACATTTTTTTAGACCATAATTTTTGTAGTTCTGGTTTTAATACAATAAAAAAACATAACTTATTCATTATCTTTGTTACAAGAAATGTACAAACTATAAAAATTATAATGTATTTTATTTAAATCAGTTTCTTGAAGTTGAACAGCATATATTTTTTCTGTTTCTTTCTTATATGATCTGGTAAACATAAAGCACTCTTCAGGTCAAAATAATAGTATAATCAAAACCTTAACCAAGAATAAATCGAAACAAGACCTGTTGAGCAGCAAAATAATTCCATTGTGTCACTTAACATTTGACAAATTTTAAGAGTTGACTTTTTGCGTGCATTATTTTAGTTTTGGTTTACATGTATGTAGAAAATAATTTGATGTTATGTTTCGTATTAGTGAAAAAAAAACACGTAATAAATAATTTCGTTACATGAGGGGTAAACAAATTATGGACTAAAGAAAGAGGTAATCTTCCTTTTCACCAACAGCGTTTTCGGTTATTCATTTTTTGTTTTGTAAACCTGGATAGCAGAGTGTCTAGAATAGGGTGACCAAACGTCCCGGAAAACCGGGATTGTCCCGGTTTTTCATCATAACATAAGCTAATCATCATTTTTCATTGTCCCGAAAAATTGTTTTGGGACGCTCATAAGTTTTTAGAGATTTCGCTCGATTAAACGGAATACAACATGATAAATTAATACATTTTAGCTTATTTCTCTAACCTCCATAGTCCCACAGTAATCACAGTATCAATATTGATACACTGAAACGATAATTTATTTTGAGCGGTACTGTGGCTGGAGAGTAGTTGTATTGTTGTAACAGTTCCAGGCGTTGCAATTTGAGAAGTGTTATGAAAACTGTCCGATTGTCGCGCCACTTGCCACTTTCATTGTCAGAATAGTGTAGTTGTTGATGTTATGTCATACAAGCTGTACTGGTGGCTTCTCTTATTAGTCGTATTGTTGCCATTGAGTTGCAAAACGCAATGCCGAAACGTGCCTGCAAATTCAGTGACAGTTATTGTAAGGAGTGGAATTTTATCAAGAAAGGTCGATTTGATTACGAAGCAGAGTGTTCGGTATGTATCATTTTATTAGTATCAGTCATGGTGGGCGTTCTGACATAGTTGATCACATCAAGTCAAAGAAACACATTAACAGATTTAGTGCACCGAGCTGTAGTAAAACTCTACAAAATTATTTTGTAAAACCTCAATCAAGTGAAGACACAAAAGTTCGAGCAGCCGAGCTTACACTAGCCTACCACATGGTAAAACATCACCAAACCTTTAGATCTAGTGATTGTACTAATAAGCTTAATAGCGTTATGTTTGATGATTCTTCCATTGCAAAAAAATTTAGTTCGGCAAGAACTAAAGTATCAGCCGTAGTAAAAGGAGTTATTGCTCCCCAGAGTTTAAAGGAAAGCCTTGAGAACATCAAAAAGTCTTCTTTCTACGGGATATCCACTGATGCCAGCAATCATAAAGTTGCTAAAATATTTCCGTTTGTTGTTCAGTTTTTCGATATTAATGAATGAATTCAGTCCAAACTTTTGAAGGTGAGTTCCCTACCTAATGAAACATCTGACGAAATTTCAACATTTTGTATGAATACTATTGAAATGTTTGATCTCGAAAAAAATAAATGTGTGGCATTTTGTGGAGACAATACGAACACCAACTTTGGTGGTTTAAAAAGACAAGGCAAATGTAATGTATTTACCAAATTAAAGACAACATTGCATGAAAACATTGAAGGGATAGGCTGCCCTGCACATATTTTACACAATTGCGTGCAGACATCTGCTGATAGTTTGAGCTGTGATGTTGAAACTATCATTGTGAAGGTATTCTCGTACTTTTCTATATACACAGTTAGAACAGAGAGGCTTCAGGAGTTTTGCGATTATGTAGGGACTGAATATATGAATGTAATGTGTCTTTCGAAAACACGCTGGTTATCACTATTTCCAGCAGTTGAACGAGTCATCAGGCTGTTTGAACCCTTAAAAGATTTTTTCCTAAGTGAAGACAAAGCCCCCAAAATATTGGTTAAATTTTTCAGCAATCCTTTAAGTGAAGCCTACTTATGGTTCATTCACAGCCAGCTTAGCACTTTGCAGCATGGAATAAAGGAAATTGAGGGGAGCACGAAAAGTGTAATAGAGGTAAAGGATGTCCTGAAAAATACTCTTGAAACTGTTACTAAGAGAAAAGAGCAGCAGTTCATTTGTTTTAATGTTAAATCTGTTCTTAAAAGAGCAGAAGTAACACAATCAGCAGAAAAGGACTTTAAAGAAGAAGTTGACAAATTTTATGACACTTGTATAGAATATCTGAGCAAGTGGAGCACCTCATATTCACCATTATTGTCGGTGTTTGCTTGGATGTTATTGAAGAGAGTGCCAAAATGGGAAAGTGATGAAGAGACAGTTTCTTATTTGAAGGGGAAAAAAATTGAAATCGATGACTCCATTCTCTTTGATCAATTCAGGATATTGACAAATTTCGTTGAAGAAAATCTTCACAAGTGGAATGATGAAAACGAAGCACCATTGCAGTGTCATGAGAAGTGGGTGAGTTTTTTTAAAAGCCGTGACCATCTTCAGCAGTACTCTGAGATGGTAATAATTGCAAGGTATTTGTTTGCAATACCAGCCCATAATGCCAATGTAGAAAGAATATTTTCGTTCATGAATATCCAGTGGACTGATGAAAGGAACAGAATGGAGGTGGACCCTCTTGAAGCAATCCTACAGATCCTGTACAACTACAAAATAGACTGTGTAGAATTTTACCACTACGTCTCAAAGAACAAAGACATAAATATCACTATAATATTGACGACTCGGAACACAAAGTTTTTTATAATTAAAAACATAAAGTTTTACCTTACAGCCTAAACCGGCTTTCACCTATCACCGGTTTAGGCTGTAAGGTAAAACTTTACGTTTTTACTTATAAAAAACTTTGTGTTCCGAGTCGTCAATATTATAGTGATATTTAGTTAAGTAACGGACACGTCATGGACAACGAAATCCAAGAATTGAACAAAGACATGATCAAGAAGGCTGGAAGCAGTGAAAAATACCCGTTTCTCCAAGGACAATCAACCCCATCTACAAGCGCTCAGTAATAGTTAAAGCTTATGTTAATTTTACTTTATTAAAAATTTCATGGCTATAATATTTTGAAAAATCATAATAAATTTGTTTTTTATTATGTATATTAAATTCTTGGATTTCGTTGTCCATGACGTGTCCGTTACTTAACTAAATGTCACTATAATATTGACGACTCGGAACACAAAGTTTTTTATAAGTAAAAACGTAAAGTTTTACCTTACAGCCTAAACCGGCTTTCACCTATAGAAGGCTTCATCAGAGGCTGTCGTTAGTAGCGCTGCTCGTCATGTTGTTGGCGACGAGAAAGTGTTTCGAAAGATTGAAGCTGTGTGTGTGTGGTGAGATGTGTTCGAATAATGCGTGCGATTTGAATTGTGTCTGTTCGTTTAGGATATCGTTTTTATTTGTTTTTGTGTGTTTGTATATTTCTAATTGTTCTAGAGTGTCTAGTTTTCGGCCTTTTGTGTGTACGTGTAGTATGTTCATGTTATTGTCGATGTTTTTATATGTGTGGTTTGCTTCAATGAGGTGGTTTGCGAAGGTAGATTCTGTAGTGGTGTGGAGTGCTTTTGTGTGTTCAATGTATCTCTGTTTGAAGCTACGTCCTGTCTGGCCTATGTAGAATTTACTGCAATTTGAACAATTTAGTTTATATACACCGGGTAGATCGAATTTGTTTTGTGCTTTGGGCATGCGTTTTGATAGTGTGTGTTCTGTTTTGTTAGTAGTTTTGTAAGCGATTCTGTATCCTGCTTTTTTGAATTTGTGGGCAATTTTTTCTGTTTGTTTGTTGATGTATGTTAGTGTTATGAATTTGTTGTTTTCTGTCTTTGTCTGTTGTTTGTTTTGTGTTTTGTGTAGGAGTTTACTGACTATTGTTCTGTCATAACCGTTAGATTCTGCTAGATATTTTATCGTGTTTAGTTCGTCTTTGTAGTCTATTTCATCTAAGGGGATGTTGTTAAGTCTATGTATCATGGTCCTAAAAGCAGCTAGTTTGTGTTGTATTGGGTGATTGGAGGTGTTGTGTATTAGTGTGTCAGTTGTAGTTGGTTTTCTGTATATACTGAATTTGTGCCTGTGTTCTAGTTTTGTGATGGAGAGGTCTAAGAAGTTTATGGTATTGTTGTGTTCGTATTCGGCAGTGAAGGTTATGTTTTTATGTATTTTGTTTATGTGCGTTAGTAACTGTTCACATTGTCTTTTGTTTCCCCTGTATAGTATTAGAATGTCATCAACGGACACAATTACATGACTGAACTAATACATCACACAAATGAATGGACAAAAAAACAAATACATATCATACAGACAAAACACGACAGAAAAATAAAAAACCTGACACCAATCAAAACAGATATAATTCCCTCGCACAAATTCTACCCACGTACAGTAAACCTCACGAACGTCACACTCACAAAAAACGAACAAACACTCCTTGATAAAGGCCTAAAACATAACATACATTACAAACATAACAACCAAACACTAACAAAGCTCATAATTGACACAGAAACAAATATACAAAACACAGCACCAGAACATCAAGACACATTAAGACATAATATAAACAACACAATAGGAGTACATAAGACACCAGACAACAACAACCACAACTCAGAAATACACACAGCCATCAAACTGAGGGAAAAGGCACACAAACACAACATCACATTTGTAAAAGCTGACAAAGGCAACACGACTGTAATTATCCCCACAGACAACCTACACAAAAAAGTACAAGACTTCATAGAACAGAACAACATCACAGAACTAAAACACGACCCCACCGACAGATACCAAAACTCAGTAAAACAAATAGTCAACAAAGCCAAACACATTATGACACATAAACAAAAGCCCTACATGAAACAAATCCGACCATCAGCACCTACACTCCAAGCGCTTCCCAAAATCCATAAAGAAGACATTCCGATCCGCCCCATTATCAACTACCGTAATGCCCCTGCACACAAACTGGCAAAATATCTAGACAAAATTATTAGACAACACACACAAATAGACAACAACATTGCAGTAAAAAACAACACTGACCTAGTAACAAAAATAAAAGACATACACATCCCCCATAACGCCACATTAGCCTCCTTTGACATTAAAAACCTGTACACAAACATCCCCATCTCTGAAACAATCACCATCCTACAAAACAAACTCAAACAGAACAACACACCAGACGAACTTATCAATGAAATAACAGAAACTCTGAGCATTATCACAAAACAAAACTACTTTACTTATAACAATAAATACTACACACAGAACGATGGCCTACCCATGGGCTCCCCCATATCCAGCATTCTAGCAGAAGTCTTCCTCCAACACTTAGAAAAAACAAAAATACTCACAAACAATGACAGACACTCACATAAAATACTATATTGGCACAGATACGTTGATGACATTCTAATACTATACAGGGGAAACAAAAGACAATGTGAACAGTTACTAACGCACATAAACAAAATACATAAAAACATAACCTTCACTGCCGAATACGAACACAACAATACCATAAACTTCTTAGACCTCTCCATCACAAAACTAGAACACAGGCACAAATTCAGTATATACAGAAAACCAACTACAACTGACACACTAATACACAACACCTCCAATCACCCAATACAACACAAACTAGCTGCTTTTAGGACCATGATACATAGACTTAACAACATCCCCTTAGATGAAATAGACTACAAAGACGAACTAAACACGATAAAATATCTAGCAGAATCTAACGGTTATGACAGAACAATAGTCAGTAAACTCCTACACAAAACACAAAACAAACAACAGACAAAGACAGAAAACAACAAATTCATAACACTAACATACATCAACAAACAAACAGAAAAAATTGCCCACAAATTCAAAAAAGCAGGATACAGAATCGCTTACAAAACTACTAACAAAACAGAACACACACTATCAAAACGCATGCCCAAAGCACAAAACAAATTCGATCTACCCGGTGTATATAAACTAAATTGTTCAAATTGCAGTAAATTCTACATAGGCCAGACAGGACGTAGCTTCAAACAGAGATACATTGAACACACAAAAGCACTCCACACCACTACAGAATCTACCTTCGCAAACCACCTCATTGAAGCAAACCACACATATAAAAACATCGACAATAACATGAACATACTACACGTACACACAAAAGGCCGAAAACTAGACACTCTAGAACAATTAGAAATATACAAACACACAAAAACAAATAAAAACGATATCCTAAACGAACAGACACAATTCAAATCGCACGCATTATTCGAACACATCTCACCACACACACACAGCTTCAATCTTTCGAAACACTTTCTCGTCGCCAACAACATGACGAGCAGCGCTACTAACGACAGCCTCTGATGAAGCCTTCTATAGGTGAAAGCCGGTTTAGGCTGTAAGGTAAAACTTTACGTTTTTACTTATAAAAAACTTTGTGTTCCGAGTCGTCAATATTATAGTGACATTTAGTTATGTATATTAAATATCATTAATTAAACAGACATTGTAGAAATAAATCAGAGTAAATTTGTTTTTACCTTTTTACTAATAGTAAATAGGCTATCATCGGGTTAACAAAATGTATTAACAAAACATTAATATTAAAAAAATTAAAAAACCTGGGTACATTTGGGGGGGCTGGTTGTGTCCTGGTTTTCTCCGAAAATGATTTGGTCACCCTAGTCTAGAATGTTCTTTTTCACTTAAGCCGAACACAAAGTTCTTTTGTGCTAATTATATTTTCTGAGCTGTTAGTTGCTGACATGACTGTTTTTTAAAGGAATTTTAAATATTTTCTAATCATTTGTTAACATGTTGGTTGTTCAAAAAGTTTTAAGTGTGTTTAATGCTAAGGACATCTTAAACACGTTTTACCGTCTTTTACTATCATACGTAATTATTAAAAATAACTTTAAACACATTGTAGACAGTTTTTCGGGAAAGTCCATATTATTTTGAACCGTTTGCCGAATACATCTAACATATTTACAATAATTATCCACCGTATTCAGAAAATTTACGTATATTTTATTTAGTATCGATATGGATTTAAATATGTTCTGCTTCGATTAGCGCGAGAGGGTTTACTATCGATATCACTCATCAATTGGAGCATAATGTAATCACAGCTGATTTTTAAGCGTGGTTTTCTACGATTAAACTGTCTTGGGTCGTGTTAATTACGATAGGTTATGTTTTTGTTGTGTGTTGACGTGATAGTGTGAATGCGAATTATAATTAGAAGCATTATTAAATAACTGTGTTATAAAAATAATTAGTCTGTGTGAGTGTAATTGTTGCCGTTTAGTTTATTAGATAATATGTGTGCAAGTTAATTGTGAGCCAGAAAGAGGTAAGCATGTAACTAGTTAAGACAGCGTAAATATATTTGAACACAAAGGTAAGTCGCAGCATTTTGTGAAAAGAATTGTAATTACCTTATCTTTTTATTTTTCACGCCGGAATACTTGTAAACATATGCAGTTATGGATTAAACCATTTGTTCACATGTGATTAGGTTATTAGCGTTCACAATAATAACGTTGTAAAATTCATTGTATTACGCCGTCAGATTTTAAAGTGATACACTGTTTACTAAATGTTAACTTTTCAGGAACGCATATTTTTCAACGGGATTATGTGGTCAAGATAGTAAAATTTATAAAAAGATGAAAGGTTGGTGAGAACAGTCTGATACATATATTATGATACTGTGAACATAACAGAGTATTCTGTCTTTTGTTTTTAAACTCTAGACAAAAAATATGAATAAATATCTTAATTTATAATGTCACTAGATAAATGACATGTTAAAATTATAACAATTTCCATAGTCTATTATAGCTATGTATCGAGTACCACAGAAATAATAAGTACGGTATTCATTTTTACAGTGTAAGCTAATTATTTAGAAAGTTAATTTTTCAGTAATGGTAAGATATTCAGTCTTTAATCAAAAGCTTTGTTTGATATATTTATCTATTTTTATTATAGGGTTTAATTTTTAAAAAATGTAAAATTACCTGATTTTATTTTCAGAAATGTATTTTATGGGTATTTACTGAAACGTTGAAACACCAAACTTACTGGAATTTTTATAGACTTGTGTACTTGTACAGAAAGCTCCAGTACTCTTGTATATTTGGCTTGTGGAATTGTTAGAAATTTAATTTAGAAAGTAATTAGTTCCACTACTGGGCGTACTTTGAAAACAGAAAATTGAAAATTGAGTAACTGAAGAACAGATATATGTTGGGCTAGTTAAAGAAATGTAATTTTTGTTGAATAAAGTATGATGTTCAAAAAAATTTCATATTTATTGAGATGTTAAAAAATACTATCGGTAGTATACTGAATGCCATATGCTAAAATAGACCTTACAGTAATCTGTAACCGGTTTCTAATTTTTGTAAAACAGAGTAAAATTTTAAATTCAATTACAAGTTAAGAAGTCGTTGAGTCGTGAAGAAATTTCATTTATTAAGAAGTCGTAATTTCATTACATACGGTAGCACGTTTTTACAAAAATTTCAACTGTAGCTACATTAGTATTAGATGGATTACGTTGTTTTTTTTATGTGTTTTATATTTCTCGTGCACCACGTTTGGAGGCATATATACTGTTACTGCCCCGCTTTGGTGAGGCATATACAACTTTGCATATTAATGCATATAAAACAATTAAGATATAAAGGTAATAAAGGCAATAAAAACAGTTAAATAACTCTAGCGGGCCTCACCTGTCGGGTGTCATACACAACGCTACAGGGTTAATGTTGTCTTTTAATGTGTTGTAATTTATGATGTTGCTTCGTTTTGTAATATTAAGAATCAGTTATACCTCATCCCAGGTAACATTTAAATAAGTAAAGCATACACCAGATATTGTGATACTAAAGTTATTTATTCATAGTTCTTGCTATTCAAAACATAACGTTATCTTGTAAACAGTACATGTTAATATCAATTTAATTAGTTACTTCCATAATCATTCATTTACTCTGAGCATCTTCTCAACGTCTTTAATCTAAATACTAAAATTAATAATTATAATTCTATGCTGTATACAAAATTTATCTTGACAAAATGGATTCATAGTGTTATATAGATATTTGTGTTTATCTTTAAAGAATCGGTCATTCTAATTTAACATGAACACGTTTAAATGTGATTTTAAATATTACTATCAGTGAATTCTTTTAGAGCGACAGACAGTGGGTTTTCCTAAACACTAAGTATACATAAATTCGTTACTCTTGGTACGTATCCACAACTGCGTCGTAAAACTGTGATGATCTCCGCTCACTCCCTCTCTCTCTCGTCCTCCAGGATTCCTGATGCGCTGATTGACGCACTCTGGCATTCCTAATTCTTTTGCAAATTCTCGATATTTAACTTAGGTTTTGCATCAGTTATTAATAGTATCTCTTTAACGCCGAATTAATTTTATTTAATTCTCATCGCATACAACTGGTACTTTAATACTTCAGTAATCACTACCGAATTCTTGTCATTTGTTTGTCGGCATAGTTTCTTTGCAGACTTAATTTATTGTCACTACAACTGACATCGTTTAATAAATGTAAACAGTTACAATAGTTTCTACACGATCATCATGTCTGGTTCGTATTTCCGACTTGTTCTTCCTCTCTCGACTTTAACACTATGTCTTTAATTTAACATTCCGTCAAACTTCAGATCACCTTCGCTTAACTTGTCATTATATGACTTCTCGAATAAAACTATGTCTCTTTTCAAAATTATGCTTTGATCTCCGATAAGTCCCACACTACCTTACAACTCTCGATTAACATTCCATTCAGACTTCAGTTAAAACTCATGAATATTAAAACTCTGTCTCTAGTATATTGAAGTTCTGACTCAAGAAAAATAAGAAAGTCTGAGAATAGAACTCATACTGACTGTCTAAGACTATTGCTAAAAAACTGACTGAAAACTGAACTGAAACTCTGCACTAAAAACTGATATAAAATTGAGTACAACTGCGTACAACTGAGCCAAAATTGAGTAAAACTGAGCTATTTCGTAAGACTGAGATGCGTTCGCAGTCAACACTTATTTTTATAATCCATTTCTCCCACATTTCTGCTCAAGATGCTAGCCTTCCCACCTTTTTCGTTTCTATTAGTTTTCACCCATTTTTCTACGAAAACTCCTCCTTAAACTTCTGGCTTGTCTTCTGTGGCCATTCTTATTCGTTCTTCTTCCTCGTCTCCTTGACAACCTATTCTGGAGAAACGCCTTGACCAAATCCTAGTTTCTCATAGGCCTCTCTAATTTCCTACTCTTACTTCTTCCATTTAGCTCCACCCATACCCTGTGACAGAAGGACCAAATTTCACGCCTGCCCATCAACTTGATTGTTCTACATAATTCCTTTCATACTTATCCCCTTAATTGTCATCTTGTCGCACAGCAGGCCTTCTGGTTCAACATGTGCATCTTCCTTAAGTGTGTCCGATGTGAGTATTGTCTTGTTACACCCTCTTTCCATTCACACGCTGGTGAAATCGTTTTCTTAGTAACCCATTTAACGGATACATTTGCACTGCAGTTTTTATGCTTCACTGGAACATTCCCTGGTAAACATGATTCCAGCTGTTTCGTTCAATTGCGTACTGAGTATGGCCTTTGTGCTTTCCACACATGTACAATTCCTTTCACCCATTGTGAACCATGTCTAGCTGTGTTCTGGAGCCAAGTCACACACGTGGCCTGTTGTTCGTCGCATTGTCTCTTTTGTCTCTTCAGTTATCCTTTCTTAGTAATATCCCTGTGATACATATTCTCCTGTTCTTCTGTTAGTGCAGCTCACCACACGCAATGTCCCTTAAGCGGACAGCTGCTATTACTGATATATTGTCTGACACAATACCTTCCTGTCGTTAATGGGTTTCACACACTACTTTTCGAACTGTCGCTGGTATAGCTCCGTCATATATCATTGTTAGGTTGACAGCTGACCCTTGCTACCGTTTCCTTTCATCGAAAAATTTCTTTAAAAATTTGCGTTACATATATTATGCTCCAACTGTGTTATGTTTTTATTTTAAGTCTGGTAGAATTTCATTTCGTCATCTGCAAGGTAAAGAAACAAAGTGTGAAATTCTCCTGTTATTCTCCACATTGAACTAGGATACATTGTTTTGTGTATAACTAAATTATCTTTCTGTTGATGCATCCCATGTGTCTGTATCTGACATTTTTCTAAGCACTGATGGATATTTTCCTCAAGTTTTCCTCTTGTTTTATTGACTTTGAGACATTTGAGGTTGTACAATGAATTTTTTACTTCCCACTTTGGTCATGGCCTGTAAGGGTTGACAAGGAAGATGATGGAGTGGGTAGTACCAGCGAAGGGCAGTCAATATTCAAGACTGAGCATAAAGTCTGGGTGCGTTTTTCAACCCCCAGCTCAAATCACCCTAAAGAAATTAACACTTGGCATAACATCATGGGGAAAAACAGGCTAGCTTTATGGGATAATAAGAAAATTAGAAGTTTGTTGTCAGGATTTATGAATATAATCTTTCAGCTTAATAATAACTGTATTTATTACTAACTGACTTCTGTGTACTTACATTAGTCATTAGTGGCAGTAAGATATGTAGTTATCTAATCCTCTGTGTGTCACAGGTATGCAGTAATGGATTAGTAACTAGGATAGGAATGTATGAGACATTAATGTGATTTGATTTGTCAGTGTATGTTGTGTTGATCTGCATTTTCATACTTAGCTGTACCAGGTATTTATCAAAAGCCAACTCAATCACTGTACATTGTAACTGATATATTAAGTAGGCATAAATTCCAGATTTGATTATTTCAGGTACATTTGAGGTCAGTCAGTTCAGTGAGCACCATTCAGTCATGCACTCTATGCTGAAACTCTTTTATTCAAAACTCTTTTATTCACTTATAATTGATTACCCAATTAATTATAATGAGGTCAGTTGCTTTTGTCTCTAACATTCCATTTGTAGTAATCCAATTGGTTTTCCTTGTTGGTTAATGTTAGTAATTTTATTTTGTGCATTTAATTATCAGTTTTTCACCATACGGCTGATTTCCAATGAAGCATGTTTGCATATTCAGACATAATTTGGATCTCAGTTGACTTCTTGTCTGAGTATACCAACATTGCTACTGTTTTGTGTACTCTCATTTTAATGCTGCTACATGTTTGTACAGTAGTTTTGTGCCTTATATTGTACAGACTGTATCCTGTGTACATGCGCACATACGGTATGTATATGTCGGACTATTCGATCAGTTCATTACATATTAAATAGCTATAAGCATCTGGGAAGGCGGTTACTTAATCGCCTCATACTGTTGTGTGTTGTTTTTGAACAAGTGAAGTGAGCTCTTGGTTTTAACTACTGTGAACTTTGGGCATTTGTGAAGTGAGCTCTTGGTTTTAACTACTAGAACTTTGGGCATTTGTGAAGTGAGCTCTTGGTTTTAACTACTAGAACTTTGGGCATTTGTGAAGTGAGCTCTTGGTTTTAACTACTAGAACTTTGGGCATTTATGAAGTGAGCTCTTGGTTTTAACTACAAAGTTAGAACTTTGGGCATTTGTCTGTCTGTCTGTTTGGGGTATGTCTCGTGATTACTTTTTGTATGCATTAACCAATTTTCATAGAACTGGACACCCATATTCAGAATATAATCCACACAATCCTGTTCTTTTATAGATTAATCTCCCCAAAAATAACATGGCAGATAACTAATGATAATGTGATGTATTTATAATATACACACACTTATTGCTTACCAATGGTACCTATAATCTCAATATTGTGGTGTATTCATTGTTCATAACCTAAAGGTACCATACATATGATTTATAATAAAGTTTTAATTACTCACATTCTTAATTTTAATCGATTTTGGTCATAGCTCATCATCAGGACATGTGCATTCATGGTCACAAATATTGTAAAACAGTTAATGTTTATAAACAAACAAATTCGTAAACACTGATTAATGGCTGTGAAATGTACGTTTGTGTCCTCGTACAAAATCAGTTCTCGAGAAATTTTTGACTTTTGCTGAAAGTGATAAAGGTATTTCAGCAATGAAACTTCCAGCAGTTTTTAAATGCGAAAAAAAACAGATTAACAACATAATAAAAATAAAGACAATTTAATAAGAGTGGGAATCCAATAAGAAACTGGGAATCAAAATTTGGACAAGCAAATGAAAATTCTTTACAAGAAAACTGCTACAGCCAAACAAACCACTTTAAAAGACTATTTTCAAAAGTATAATCTTTAGCAGTCTGTTGTAATATAAGTATACTCATTGCAAACATACTGAAAATAGGAATGCAACTGCAAGTACATAATAAAATGATAACGTTGATAATCCATACTTAATATGTTGTATTGTTTGTATCCCCGCCAACCTCTTTATTAAACAGCCACCTCTGTAAGTGGCCACATTTTACAGAGATCCAAGGGTGGCCACTGAAGATAGGTTTTACTATATTATTAATTACTGCAAAATGTTTGAAGTAATTTTCAGTAATTATATTGGTATTCTGTTCTATTATTTTGAATTTTTATTGTATATTATGTTATGTGTAATGCGTAATACTCATTTCCCAAATACGGTTTTAATATTCTACACAGAACAGCATGCTTTGCTTATTGATTGAAAACTGTCAGTTTGCAGTCTGAAACAGTAAGAAACATGTGATTGTTGAATGAGCAAAGCAAGTTCTCAGCTTCAACTGAACTGTTGGGCATAAAGGCTGTGAAAAGCAAAAAAATGAAATATTATAAAAATAAACCTCCGCTCCACAGTCCGTTAAGGACCAAGGCGTACCGTGCAGCTTTTTGTGTTAGTGTGAGGGTGTACGGCTAGTACTACGCGCCACCAGCCGCTAGTTGCGGTATTCACGGCCAGGAGGCGGCGCTGTTATCTCAGCGCCTACTCAGTTTGCCTCACGACGCTGAGTGCACGCCGTATGGAGCCTCCGCCGGGAATTGAACCCGGGACCACGAGCGCATCAATCGCCCGCGTTAGCCACTAGACCACCTGGAGAAATGAAATATTATGAAAGTCTTAAAAACAGCCTATGGATTGATGTAAAAAATGCGTGACATAACCCTTGGATGAGAAAGGTTTCTTATGATAAAAAGCGGAGATCAGTCATGGAAGACGCCTTGTCATTGTACCATCATTCCTTCGAGCAGGGTTGCAGAAAATACAGAAAATGTTAAATTTGTTTAGAGTACAATATTTCTGTGTGAAATTTCCCTAAAAAAAAAAAAAATATAAATCGCACGCATTATTCGAACATATCTCACCCCACACACACACAACATCAATCTTTCGAAATTCGATTCCATCGCCCACAACAGGACGGACAGCGCTACCAGTGGCAACCTCTGAAGAAGCTTTTTAAAAGTGAAAACCGGTTCAGGTTGTAAGGTAAAACTTTATGTTTTTACTCATAAAAAACTTTGTGATCTGAGTCGTTAATGCAATAGTTGTATTTAGTTAAGTAACGGACACGTCATGGACAACTAAATCCAAGAATTCCCTAAAAAAATTAGTGAATATATTCATATAAGTTTAAGTATTCAATAGATTATATGTTGGTGGTTAATAACTAATATCAAAGCACATCGGTTAGTGCTCATAATTAATCTAGTTAGTATTTTAAAACAAATCTTCATAATTATCTTGTTGATACATCCTCTTCATTCACTTAAAAAAAATTTTTTTTTTTATATACAGGGTGTCCCGGGAGGAGAGGGAAATAATTTGAGAAATGGTTCTATAGTGTAAAAGAAGAAAAAAAGTTCATATAAACATATGTCCGGAAACACTTTGTAAGCGAGTTACGGCTAGCGAAAGATTTCGCCCGGGTTTCGGTTCCCCCGGGTAAATGAAGACTTTCTGAAATTCTGGGAAGGGCGAATTCTGTTGTCTCTTATGGTTTTTGACCTGAAAAATCGAATAAAACAGGTCGCAGAACTGTATCTCCCATAAGTTTCATGATATCCGACGTAAAACAGAAAAATCTTTGCCTAAAAACAAATTTTGGAAAATTGGAAAACAATTGGAATTTTTTGTTGATTTTTATTGACTTTATTTACACCATTTTTCTCAGAATTAAATTCTTTACAAGTTTTGTTTTTAACTTTTATGCATTTATTAGTCATTTAACAAAGTTATTGTACTTATAACCTAAAAAAAGTGTTTTTAGGTTATAAGTACAATAACTTTGTTAAATGACTAATAAATGCATAAAAGTTAAAAACGACCGTGCATTAGTAGACTGAGGTTGAGTGGGTGTCCACCTAACATCGCGTACAATCCATATGCTGAGTTGGATTTTAATTAGTGACTTTTAAATTAGTAAAAGTGATTTAATTTATTTGAAGTTACCTGATGATGAAGCATATGCTCCGAAACGTGTAGTAACAAAATCTACTTGATGTCAGATGGTGGATTACTAAAAGTTAGTTTGCTAATTCGATACAAATGACTTGGATACCAAACCAGACATGAATGTTAAAGCTCACCTAAGCCTAATGAGCAACCCTTGTGCGTATTAGTCACGTGTTGTGTTGGTCTGTTCCACTAGTCCTCCATAAGGCTAAACGATTTATTTTTTATTGAGTAACATCCAGTATGGAGCAAAGCAAGCCAGTGTCTGATGACACATATGGTAACTTCATATAAGTACCTGACTCTACTCGATGGAACCAGGACACTGTGGTGTCCTGTAGCTGCCTGCATTTGAAATACCCTATTGAACACAACTGATCATATACAAGAACTGGCCATCAACCTGTAGTTCCATACATGTAACATGCAGGAAACAGGAGACTATACAACTCGTCTCCTACAGTGAGTATGGGGAGCACTTTCTATTTTACATCCATGTTGAAAATGTAGTAGCTGTACTGAGCACACAAGAACTGAGTGGTCATCTGGTTGTGACTCGCAAAGCTTGCAGAATAGCAGCCATACACACACGTTCTTTCCCTTGGAAAAGTGCGGCACGTTTAAAATCAAGTGGAAAATAGTGCATGACCCACGCCATAGTAGAACGGGGAAGGATTCACTCCTCTGTTTCATGTAGAACAGCGTGCGGCAGTGTTTTGTCTTTGTTAAAGTCACACTCGCCACTCCAAAGCACATGCCATCAGTAATTTTGTGTTACTCAAGATGAATGACATGTAGACTAGTGAGCGAATATTTCTGTACAGAATTCATCGAAATTTACCGTGCAAGAAACGGTACAAACAAAACAGTAAACCATAATAAAGTATCTGAATGCCAATAGCAGTACACTCAAGTCACAGACAACGTTTGTAATATTTTTATGTGTCTATGTCAGTATTATTTACATTTAATGTCAGAGAAAAACAATAGGGCAGTCAATATTGCCTTACGGTTTCTACACAGTGTTCTTTTTCTGTAACCTATCAAGGGATCTAGGATCTGGTCTATGTCCCCTGCTGATTTCCGTCAGTAGATCTACAGAAAACCTGAAGGCAATCTACAGATATGAGTTCCAGTAAATGTGATATATACTGGTGATGTATTTCTTCATCAGTTGTCACAAGTTCCTTGAGTCATGGGCGTAACTTGGGGCCTAACTTTGGGCAGGCAGGGTAAAGCTTCATAAATTCAAGTGTGTAGTGAGACCATCTATATAATAAAATAAATAAAATATATTATGTACAAAATTAGAAAGTTTAGTAATAATTCTTAGTTAGTAAACGAGGGACAATTTCATTTTTTAATGATCAACAAACCTTTCTTCATAAGTTATATTTCCAGTTATGTTTACCTAGAACATATACTGTAGGCCTATAAACATAAACAATTTCACTTCTTCCAATTCTTATACCCAGGTTTCGTAAACGCATCCTCTCCCTTAGGCCACTGTCACAAAATGCTCGGCAGTAGTAGCAGTAACCCGAATCAGTCACAACACAAAGAAATTTTCAAATTGCCATCAGGTAATTTTCAAAGAAATTAAGCCGTGTTACTCCTTTGCGTTTCTTATCGCCCATTTCCCAGCACTTATCAACAAAAAAAAAACCGAAACAATCACAACAATAATGAATCAAGAAAGAGATAAGCTATGTATACTTTAACGGACTACGTACACGACCGAGTAACCGACTGCACTTGTGTCAGTCATCATTAACAAATAACAGTTCCAAACGATGGTATTGTAAGATTTGTGAACAAAGCCATCGATGTCTTGCGGTGTTCCAAAAGAAGTCTTTGTTTGTGTAAAAGGCATGCATTGTATTCCAGTTCTCTAGCGTTTTTTTTTTTTCGAACAGAAATATTATTTTGACGCATATCATTCAAATCTGTCAAAAATTCCCCTTACAAGTTTCTTCGAAAGAAATAAGAATAATACATTTATGGCAACTAGTCATCTGATAACAGTAGCCTACTGATGCTGATAAATTGTGCTTACTGTGCTCGCAAGCATAGAAATTGTCTCCTGTTTGACTATTTGTTAGTTTTTATTTATAAACAACTGGAAACAAAATTTTATAATGCTCGAAACATTGGGGAGGGGGAGTGCCCCCCCCGTGCCCTTCCCAAGTTACGCCTATACCTTGAGTGGCACTGACAAGTGTATGAATGGTTAATATTAAAAATAAAATATTTTAAACAAGTAAACGTGTTTAAAGTATGTTTTTATTAGTTTAATAAGATTTTTAAAGAAAAATTTAAACTGTTTTAATCAACACAAATGTTTCTTAAAATTTACATTAAAGATGGCGAAATGAAAGGAAAGCATCTGCTTGGTTTTAAAATATAGAAATTATCTTTCTCTTAATTAATTTGAAAAGAAATAGTAATGACATGGAGTGAAAATAATCTGGCTAAAATAACTGTATATTATATAAAGCAATTTATTCGTGAATGTGAATGTAATTGTCAGTATTAATTAATAAATGCGATAAACATACCATAAAATTAATAATGGGTGGACTACTCACCAACTCGCCAAGCTACTCATGACTGTATACAGGAGACGTCAAGAGATAACTGTAGATAACAACGCGCCACGACAAATAGCATACCAAGTGACTGAAAGCACCATTTCACGTCTATTCACCATGTATGGGCAATGACGGAACACAGTTACTTTGGTTAAAAAATTCTAAATTTTTTAACATACTGCCTGAAGTAGTTTTCACTTGTTACAGGCTCCATCAGAGGCTGCTGCTAGGAGTGCTGTCCAACCTGTTTTTTGGTGATGGCGCCGCCATCATTTCAAAGATCGTCGTATGTGTTTTGTGAAATATGTTCAACTGGTTTGTGTGATGTAAATTATGTCTGTTCATTTAGAGGATGTTGTTTCTATGTGTTTGTATATTTCTCATTGTTCCAGAGTGTCTGGTCTCTTTCTTATAGTGGGATGTTGTTAGTCTGTGTATCATGGCCTTGAAAGCAGATAGTGTGTGTTACATTGGGTGATTAGAGTTATGTATCAGTGTGTCAGTTGTTGTGGGTTTTCTGTATATACTGAATTTTTGTGTCTGTATTCTAATTTTGTAATGGTAATGTCTAGGAAATCTATGTAAGTATGGCTTTCATATTCAGCACGGAAGGTTATGTTTTTGTGGATTTTGTTGATGTGGGTTAGCAGCTGTTCACATTGTCTTGTGTTTACTTTGTATAGTAGCAAGATGGCATAAATGTACCTATACCAATATAATATTTTATGTGAGCGCCTGTCAATGTTTACACTATTTTGAGAATGCAGTCCATTAATTTGATATGTATGTGATATACATGCTTCAGACATTTATTTATTTATTTTCTTTTTCAATAAAATTGTTTGCATTGTGGAAGGCTAGATAACTGACAGTCATTCTTGGTGGGTGGCTGTCTTTACAATTGAGGAGTGTCGCAGATGTAGCTGGAACATCTGGCCAATTATAACACCCAGTAATGGACTATGGTCTTGTCATCTGGAAACCCAATATAAAATAAGAGTAAACCTCTTATTCTCTTAATTTTGAAGACGTTTCTGTGTATCACCATTTTCATTGTTCTATGCTAGTGGTTCTGAAACTTAGATGACTGCAGACCGCTAAGTCGAAAGATGCAGGAATACATGCCTTCCCCTTGTACCAAGGTCTTCAGGACACTAACGAAAAGTACAGTTTATTTGTAAACTTGTTTATAAACTGAAGTGGATTTTATCTAATTTAATTTAACAAATTTTAATAAACTAAAATTACAGTCCAGATGACTAAAATTAATTGAAATTGTCACTGACTTACTTGATTTGGACAAATTTCATTGAGTGAAATTTTTGGACTTGTATTTGTTAGAGGATAATCAATGTGATTTTTGGACTTGTATTTGTTAGAGGATAGTCAATATGATTTTTGGGCTTGTATTTGTTAGAGGATAATCAATATGATTTTTGGACTTGTATTTGTTAGAGGATAATCAATATGATTTTTGGACTTGTATTTGTTAGAGAATAATCAATATGATTTTTGGACTTGTATTTGTTAGAGAATAATCAATGTGATTTTTTATTTTTGGACTTGTATTTGTCTCACCAGCTGTAGAAGTTTTGGTCTGATACTGCTGCTCAAAGCTGGTCACTTGTGTTAAGCCCGTTTATTTGCTTTTTTTTTATTGGTCAGTTATATGCAGTTTGTTTATGCAGCACACTGCACTTTATTGTTCAGTTATATGCAGTTTGTTTATGCAGCACACTGCACTTTATTGTTCAGTTATATGCAGTTTGTTTATGTAGCACACTGCACTTTGTTGGTCAGTTATATGAAGTGTGTTTATGCAGCACACTGCACTTTGTTGGTCAATTATATGCAGTTTGTTTATGCAGCACACTGCACTTTGTTTTTCAGTTATATGCACTGTGTTTATGCAGCACACTGCACTTTGTTGGTCAGTTATATGCAGTTTGTTTATGCAGCACACTGCAGTTTATTGGTCAGTTATATGCAGTTTGTTTATGCAGCACACTGCACTTTATTGGTCAGTTATATGCAGTGTGTTTATGCAGCACACTGCACTTTATTGGTCAGTTATATTCAGTGTGTTTATGCAGCACACTGCACTTTATTGTTCAGTTACATGCAGTTTGTTTATGCAGCACACTGCACTTTATTGTTCAGTTATATGCAGTTTGTTTATGCAGCACGCTGCACTTTATTGTTCAGTTATATGCAGTTTGTTTATGCCGCACGCTGCATTTTATTGGTCAGTTATATGCAGTTTGTTTATGCAGCACACCGCACTTTGTTGGTCCGTTATATGCAGTTTGTTTATGCAGCACACTGCAATTTATTGGTCAGTTATATGCAGTGTGTTTATGCAGCACACTGCACTTTATTGTTCGGTTATATGCCGTGTGTTTATGCAGCACACTGCACTTTATTGTTCAGTTATATGCAGTGTGTTTATGCAGCACACTGCACTTTATTGTTCAGTTATATGCAGTTTGTTTATGATGCACGCTGCAATTTATTGGTCATTTATATGCAGTTTGTTTATGCAGCACACTGCACTTTATTGGTCCGTTAAATGCAGTTTGTTTATGCAGCACACTGCACTTTATTGTTCAGTTATATGCAGTTTGTTTATGCAGCACACTTCACTTTATTGTTCAGTTATATGCAGTTTGTTTGTGCAGCACACTGCACTTTATTGTTCAGTTATATGCAGTGTGTTTATGCAGCACATTGCACTTTGTTGTTCAGTTATATGCAGTGTGTTTATGCAGCACACTGCATTTTGTTGGTCGGTTATATGCAGTTTGTTTATGCAGCACACTGCAGTTTATTGGTCAGTTATATGCAGTTTGTTTATGCAGCACACTGCACTTTATTGGTCAGTTATATGCAGTGTGTTTATGCAGCACACTGCACTTTATTGGTCAGTTATATGCAGTGTGTTTATGCAGCACACTGCACTTTATTGTTCAGTTATATGCAGTTTGTTTATGCAGCACGCTGCAATTTATTGTTCAGTTATATGCAGTTTGTATATGCAGCACACTTCACTTTATTGTTCAGTTATATGCAGTGTGTTTATGCAGCACACTGCACTTTGTTGGTCAGTTATATGGAGTGTGTTTATGCAGCACACTGCACTTTATTGTTCAGTTATATGCAGTTTGTTTATGCAGCACACTGCACTTTATTGGTCAGTTATATGCAGCGTGTTTATGCAGCACACTGCACTTTATTGGTCCGTTATATGCAGTTTGTTTATGCAGCACACTGCACTTTATTGTTCAGTTATATGCAGTTTGTTTATGCAGCACACTTCACTTTATTGTTCAGTTATATGCAGTTTGTTTGTGCAGCACACTGCACTTTATTGTTCAGTTATATGCAGTGTGTTTATGCAGCACACTGCACTTTATTGTTCAGTTATATGCAGTGTGTTTATGCAGCACACTGCACTTTATTGTTCAGTTATATGCAGTTTGTTTATGCAGCACACTGCACTTTATTGGTCAATTATATGCAGTGTGTTTATGCAGCACACTGCACTTTATTGTTCAGTTACATGCAGTTTGTTTATGCAGCACACTGCACTTTGTTGGTCAGTTATATGCAGTGTGTTTATGCAGCACACTGCACTTTGTTGGTCAGTTATGTGCAGTGTGTTTATGCAGCACACTGCACTTTATTGTTCAGTTATATGCAGTTTGTTTATGCAGCACACTGCACTTTATTGAATGAGACAAGTGAGTTCTCAGTTTTTAACTCGACTGTTTGGCATTTGCCTGTTTCTCTGTTTGGGTTATGTCTCACCATAACTTTTGAACGCATCAACCGATTTTGATAAAACTTTGCAAGCGTGTCATACTTTTACCTTACATGACGCTGTTGTATTTAATATTGATTCCTTCAAAAATGGAGGGGGCAAGAGGCAAAAATGTTAGGGGATCAAAATTGTGAAAATTTGCAAAAGTCCATGTGTGGTATCAAATTATTGACAATTATTGTTACTAAAGAAATAGTAAATTGGGATTTTTGTAATTTTTCCATAATTGAAAAAAATATTATCAAAATTTATCCACTAATAAATTTACTTCGTTCAAAATAGTGAGCGAGTTCTGCAGGTACTAGTAGAGTAGGTGGGATGATGTGGTTTTACTGTATACTTGAATTTTGGAACCTCAAGAACCGCTTTTGAACTTTTCACTGACCATCCTGTGGGAAGCACTGTTCTATACAATATGTCTGTCATATTCTTGGTTATGCACATCTTTGTTGCTTATCTGACTCAGGCATGCCAAATAAGACCACTGTATTATTTCAGTGGTAGGAGTGAGCAGATAATCCCAGAACCGTAGCATAGCCGCTGGGATTATGAGTTGGCAAGGTTACAACACTGCCAGCACACACCATGCATGTATGTATACATACACCGTCCCACATTAGTTGTTACGTATGACATTAGTAGTTATATATAATATTCATGAAATGTGTGTAATAAATATCAAAATAGTATTGTTTTTATTAATTTTTTTGTAGGATTTTCTGCAAATCGTGTGGTACAAAACATCTGTTTAGAGAAATATCCGTGCATGCAGTGCGGCAAACTGTACAAGTGGAAATGTAGTCTGGTGCAGCATGTCCGGTATGAGTGTGGCAAAGAGCCGCAAGAAATGTGCACCATCTGCGGCTATAAAACCCACCAGCGGACGCATCTCAGAAGGCACATGAGAAATATTCACAAAGTCGAGATGATACGCGAAAGACAAATTGCCAGCACCAAAAAATTCATCATTACATTTGATTAACACTTGGGGGACTTTTCTGACTGTGGTGAAGCAATGTGTTCATCAGATCCCGACTGCTGTATAGAATGTGATAAACAGCAAGAATTCTTTATATTATATATCATCTGCACAGAATTAATCAGTTGGTACTGTTCACTGTAACGACCGAGAAAACTGAAACTTTAAGTTATGAATAAATATATTTTTTAAAGAGCTGATTTTTAAAAAAATGTCATTTTGATTTTGAAACCTTAATATAATGTTTACTTGAGTTCAAATATAATGTATTTTAATATCTTCAATGTATTAATTATTAGTAAAATAAAATTATCACTATTTTTTTGGTTCATTAAAGGAAGATTTTTATATTAGTGTAATTAGAATTTAGTATGAAAACAGAAGGTTCGTAAAAAAAACAGAAGAGGTAACGTGTTATATTTTAATAAGTGACATAGGTAATAGCCTAGCAACAACGACGTTTTATTATTCCCCACAAGCACAAGACTAATTGGTTAGTGTAAAAAAATTAAAAACCAGGTTTGTTTCTTTATTAATTTTTTCTAGGACTTTCTGCAAACCAGGTGGTATAAAACAGCTGTTTATATCCACGTGTTCAATGTGGCAAACTATGCAGATGGAAACGTGGTTTATTCCAGCATATCCGGAACGAGTGTAACAAAGATCCACAAGAAATGTGCACTTTTGTGGTTATAGAACCCACCAGTGGACGCATCTGAGACAGAACACGAGAAGTAATCACAAAATCGAGATGATACGCCAAAAACAAATTGTCAGTGCCAAAAAATTCATCGTTACAATTGATTAACAGTTGAGACTTTCTGACTGCGATGAACAAACTGTTCATCAGATACTAAGAGCTATGTATGTAATTCGAGCTTTGAACACGTTCTCGGGAATGCATTATGTCCAAATGTCGAGGACCTCCTGAATAAAGTTGGTTCAAACATGGGACAGATATTTGAAAAAAAGTTTGGTTAAGCATCACATTAAAGTTCATCATTTATTAATTCGTGTTCATTAGACTGAATGAACACTCTTCATTTTGCCTGGGTTGTGTATACTATTCTAACCTGAAAACACTGTGTTGGTGTTTTAGAAATCTTAAATACAAAACCCATTATCAATGTATTTGATATTGTTATGATGGTCACATGGACGGTTGTGTTGGAAACAGAATAACTGACACCAGATGAAGTCACTAATTACAGTTAAAATTAAAATTAAACAAAGGCATTCAATATGACAGTTTTTCAAACCACAGAATGTCTCTAACACACAGTACTGTCACAAACAATAAACCTTATTATAATTTCACATTAACACACTGAACTGCAAGTCACAATAACAAGTCCGAACTACACTGTAATATTGCTGGAACAAAGTGAATGTGGCCAGCCGCTGGTACTCATAATTATACTCCACTGAGATCTGAGAATAATCTGTCACTTTCTAGATGATGCTTTGAGAAAAACTTTGTCATTACAGCCTCTCTCTGGAATTCAGTAGAAAAAGTATCAGTGTCCGACCTTGTACAATTATCCATACCAGTAGCGTGGCGTCCATGTAACCACTGTTGCCAGTACTGGAAATAAGAGAAAATTATGTTACAGAATAAACATTTTAGTTATTGAATAATTTCAAATCCGAACAATATTAGTAGGGGAACTTGAAGAAAAGCGTAACATTGCTTACGAACTGCTGGGCGCTTGCACCATCTTGTGTTGCCAACTCAGACATTTACTGCACACGGTCATTGACCTCGTAGTAGTTGTCACTGTACAAACTGCGGAGTGAGGTACTCATTCGTCCACCCAATGTGTTGCCACTGTATAAACCGGCAAAACGCTCAGTTAGCAGCTATGTTCGTTTTAGGAACTGACGTACAGCAGATAGTACATACCTATTTGTGTTTTGTTCATTTAGTCATGTGTTTGTCCATTTTTCTTTATTATTTTTAATTCGATTATTTGTGTTGATTTATTCTGTGTTAGTATAATGAGAGTTAGATCCCATTGAACCGGGACACTCTTCTTCTCCCAGCGAATGAAAGAAAATGCTCTGAAAAGAACACTTGGTACAAGAAAAAATTCGAATTAATTTTTAGGTTGAATTTTAGGCCTATCACAACCAGCAACAGGTGTTATGTACCCACGCCATGCCACTGATGCAGACTGATAAACATCTGGAGTGCATATCTAGAACAAAGTCGAGCGATGCGCAATCAATGCATGTGAAGTGTTGTGTAGTTATCTTCATCGCAGTGTAACAATATGTTAAGCTTGAAGCAAGAATTCAGACCCACAATAGTGTTTAAAGTTCATGCCATGCTATATTTTTGTAGCCATGAATCGAGGTTCTGATCTGTGGACAATTGTTGAACTGACTGTTGGGACAACATATGCAAAAGTGCGTGTCTCCACTACAAAACTGGATTCACAAGACAGTCTACACATATTTAAACTATACCAGCCACTCTCTACTACAGTCATAGCAGTCTTTGAATTTATGGGGGTGTACGTATAACTGAGGACCAGTTCAATGGGTACACCCCTTCCCACCTGTCAATAGAAAAAAAGAAAGGTGCGGAGCTGGACGTTGGACATCACTGGTCAATAGTTACACGTTAAAAACATTAACTGTCATGGAAACTTACAAAAATTGGCGATGTGGAACACCGAATCAAAAAAAAAGCTTTGCAGTATTTTTCATATAACTTTGTGAACATTTTTTGTATTAGGAGTAGGTCATCAACAATCTGTCATCGTGCACACGCATGTTAAAACTAATAAAACTTAAAAAAAAAAAGGTAAACAGGAACCCATTTTAATGAAAATAAATTAAAGAACTTACCACAATAACACTATTAATTTTTATAAAGTGCACGGAAATGTAAAACTTGAAAAAATCATATTTAAAACATAAATGAAGGTTTCAGTTCCTTTTCTTGAAAAAACTAACAGTAATTATTGTAGTAGAAGTAAGTAAAATTTGAAACGGTTTGTACTATTTTATAATAGAGTCGAAGTAGGTACAATGCGGGTGTGTTCCTTCGTTAAAAAAAATAAATAAAATTACAAATTGGTTTGTGGTCACGTCTAACCTATCAACGGGTGCACTTGTGCCTGCGGGTGCAGGGTTACCGACTGCTGCTCTACAAGAAACTTAATTAGTTAAATCTAAATAGTACTTATATTGTGTACAGTAATTTTGTTAGCGGTACTTGTAACACTTATGAAAAATGTTTTCAGTACTTCTGTGTTGTTCACCATCAGTAATCGTACCATTACTGTTGGACACCAATAGAGTCTTTTGAAGTTTATTCCTCCACATCACTCCCTTAACGTTTATACAAAATAATAAGTCTGGACTGATACAATGGATCCATTGCATACTGGAAATTTGTATTGTTGACAACAAAATTGTATGTAAAGGGGGGACCAAGGAGAAAATATTCATAAATTACACAAAAAGAAAAATGATTTAAATTACAGTTATATAAAGTGAGCTTTTTCTTATATTCAACAATGCAATATAATTATTATTTAATTTTTAAAATATATTTTAATTTAAAAATTCACCACAAGTACAGACTGATGAAATATTCTGAGATATATGTTTTATTGCATGCCTTGAAGTACAAGAAATTTTTATATGTCTTAGTAGTCTGATTTTGTGTACGATAATTACTTTAAGACTCTTAAGACAGCGTGTAATAAACTTATCACAAATGTATGACTGTTTGCCATTTTTAACCTTTTTAATTAACTTACATTTTAACCATCTATTTACTTAATAATAACCATACATTTCCAAATTTAGAAAATGTAACTTTATTAGAACAAATATCTAAAAGGCGAAAAAACAAACCTTAGGGAAAATTTAGAAATGTATAAACACAAAATAAATAACAAATTAATTCAGATGAAAAAAGTAAATCATTATATTTAAAATTGTTCAATGTAATAAAGATATATGTATGTATTTTTAAATATATAATAAAATAATAAATACTTCTGCAAGTACAAGTAGAATGTTCTCATTTCTTATCGTTTTATTAAATAATGACATTCTGTTTACAAAAGTAATTATAATCAAATATATTAATCAAGTATATTATCAAATATATGTATTATACAAGAATCCTGCAAGAGCCTTAACGAGTTACTTACATAGAAATTATATTTATATAGATACATATATAATTCTATTAAGAATATTATTTATCGACCATATTAATTATGGTTCCTAGTTGATATCAACTTCTGGTGTGTTTTTATTACCACCGGAACTCAATATCAACTAGAAATCATATATAATTCTCTTTACTTACTTTATGTGTGTTAATAAAGTTACATATACAAAGTACCTTATATATTTTGTTTTATACAGTGTTGTGTAATAATTTTATTCTAAATTATTATTTAATATCTTCAAATAAATATACTACAAGTAGGTTTATTTTCACCTGACGCACGTTTCACAGGAACTATTCTGTATCTTGTGTGTGTGTGTGTGTGTGTGTGTGTGTGTGTGTGTGTGCGCGCGCGCGCGCGCGCGTTTTTTACATTTGGAGATAAAATTAAAATAAAAGCTGTCAAAATACTGTACCGATATATTTAAATAAAATTCATATTTATTCATATTATTCTTGTTCTTCTAATTTATAATAAATAATAATACTTTATGTTTTAATACAAGAATAATATATTTTATTGTTTTTTTGTTTACAATGTTTCGACCGTTTTTGTACTGTCATCATCAGAAGTATAATTTATAATAAATCGTTAAATAAATTTGAAATTTCAGTACAGAAAATAAATTTTGATGGTGGCAGAACATTAAAAACTAACAAACCAGTGTAAACAAAAACAATAAAACATATTTGTGTTTTAAAATATACAATATTATTATTTATTATAAATTAAATAAAAATATATTCTAGTAAAAAACAATGTTCATTATTCAATATTAAATTTATTACTCTACATCAAATAGACATAGCATTAGGACCTTCTTTAATTATTACACGTAGTTCAGTTTTTGTCGCTTTTGATATAGACATATGTTTAAAATTATCCAAAAATCAGAGGTTCGAAATTTATTGTATTTATTGTAAATCCAGTAGAAGATTTCCAACAAGGAACAAGATTCAAGTAAAGTCAGTGTTTTTATGTGTTACCATGTGCCACTTAACATGCCTCCGTGTGCTGCTAATTGACACATATGTCATACATTGTTAGCACACATGTTATCTACCACTGATGTAGAGCAGCCACTTAATTAGAATCAAAAACATGACAAAAACTTTGCAATATTTGCAATGGGCTTTATTTATTTATTAATTATTGTAATTGGTAAACATGGGTGGCCCTTCTTTCTACCCCAGTACCAAACAGTTTGGTTAGTCAGTTGTGCCCAAACTATGTTTTTACCTGTTCTTACCTGGTCAATTGTGTGCCCCCCCCCCTACTTTCACTTGGTCGCAGCTGACCGGATTTGTGGCAACTAATAGAAACGTTCCAGTCCAAACTTAAATGAGGTTTCAGTTATGTAACTTTTTCATTTGTGCTAGTAACCTTTTTCTTCCAATATTTTGTTAGATTAGGTTGGATTCTCGTAATTTAGGTTGGTTATTGTGTTTTTAGTTTGATTCCTCCATGTACAGGTAATACTGATTTTTCCATGTTAGTAAGTTAGTGTACAATGGAAAAGTTGTTGTAATATGCATGTTACAGTGAGCAGTAGAGATGTGAATGAGATGTCAACCAGCTGGAACAGTTTTACTATTTTGTTAACATAAAATTTTTTACCCGTACTATGCCTGAGGCATGTTTTGACCCAGAGGAGTGTCTCTTCATAAAATATACTAAAGTAATATCTAGTGTGTATTATCAAAACCAAAACGTGTCAAGGAAGTCAGAAGGGGAACACCAGTTTTTGAGAAAAAATATTCTTTATTCTTCAGAATGTAATGTGTTTTTATCCTTTTAGAGTGTACATTAAAGGTGTCAAAATTTAACACAGTGACTTCACTTTCTCTTGAACCCAAAAAGGAGTGTTTGTAATACCTGACTGAAAGCTTATTTTATTTTTAGGTAATATAATAATAAATATCGGGGGACCGAGCTTTGCTCGGTTTTGATATTTATTGTGTGTGTGTGTGTGTGTGTACACACACACACACACACACACATACAGATTTTGTTTACATTAAATTGTCTAGGATTTGTAAACATAAGCAGAAATTTGTAAACATGAACAGAAACTATATGTATATTGTATAAACATTTAAAATAATACCAATTGCATTACACATATATAAAAAAATACAGGTAAATAGAATAATACAAAATACAATATAATACAAAAATAATACAAAATTACTGGAAAGTTATAGTAAAGTCTTCTAGTATTTCTAGTCTTCTAGTATTTAGTATTTCTTTCCATACAACATTTTGTGTATGGTTAGGATTTTCTGGTGGCAAAAGAATTTTTAAGCTGCTTCGTCTTTTTACTCTAGAAAATGCTACATACAACATTCCATGCATAAAAATTGATATAAGTATGTAGATACCAGTTAATTCAAATGTTTGTCTTTGAGCTTTGTGGATGGTCATAGCAAAAGCAGGTCTTACGGGGAACTGTTACCATTGCATAGTACATCCAAGTTAATTTTTTGTACAGTCTAATGTGATTCTTGGAATATGGACATCTCGGCCTGCATTCTCTCCAATGATAATCTTTGATTTAATAATATTGTTACACAACTCAGTAACTATTAACCTTGTTTCATTGCATAGTCCTTCGGAGACATCCAAGTTAAGCAAGAGCATTATTATTGTATTTTTTTTTTTAGTTTCAGTTCATGTGGTGGTAAATCAGCCGTTTCAACGGAATTCAGGAATTCAGAAGTAAATTCAAGACCTCCTTCTGGTTGATCTTTGACAGAATCATAACTTTTGTAAACCTTGTACTCCCCAGGAAGCTTTTCAATATTTTCTGCATTAATTTTATTAGCATCTGTATTTAATGGTGCTAGTACAGCCCTGTCCTCCATATCTTCATATCTGTTATTAGCCAGATAGTCTCCGAATACTTCTTCAATAAGATTGCCATTGGAAAGAATATCCTCTGGTAGTTCAATCTCATCCATAGCATTTACTGGCAAATCTCCATTGCCAACTTTTAACAAATATTCAGCAAAGTCTCTTTACTCTGGATCCACACGCATATTTTCTGTCAGTGGAAAGAAGTTAAAATGACGCCAAAGACTGCTTTTCTTAATCAAAAGGTCTACCAACTCACTGCGGTTAGCACGAGGTTGAACAGGCAAACATTGCCGGAAATCTCCTCCAAAGACAACAATCCTTCCACCAAAGGGTATATTAGGATTTCCTGTAGAACGAAGTAGTTGATCCATATTGTGTAATCCATATTTAGGTAACATGGGTGCTTCATCCATCAGGAAGACATTAATTTTGGCTAGCTCTTTTGCCTTAGAAGAGCCAGGTTCAATATTTGAAATTGAATCAGAATTTAATGGCACCTACAACAAAAAATAAAATTTTATTGATAATAATAATGGCTCCAATGTATACCACCGAAGTTGCTTAGGAGTAGGCAGGGTAGGCTGCCTAAAGTGAGCCTTACGACATACAAGGAAGACAGTGTGGCCAGGACTGTGCTTCAGCCGTCCATTATTATCCCCAGGATGTTATCCCAGGTACTCATTTTCAACAGGCTGAGTTGACCTGGGGGCTGAAAAACGCACCTTGTTTTTACTTAGCGGGGCCGGGAATCGAACCTGGGACCTCTAGATTAGTAGCCAGGTGCCATACCCACTGGTCTACTGAGCCGCCCATTTTATGGATTTATTATTTAAATAATTTAAAAGAAAAATTCGATAGAATTCAGTAAAAATAAAACCTTAAGTCCAAAAGTCTTGTGTGAAGTTCGCCCATTAGGAAGAAGAATAGACGCTATACCAGTAAACGCCATGCACTTGACATTATACTTTCGTCCAGTTAATATGTAATACAGGCATTTAACTCCAGTCATGGCCTCCGCTAGGTATCTGTCTTGTTCTTCTTTATTGAAATTAAAGTTCCGTCTCTTGGCTTGACGTCCAGCAGCCATCTAAAATTAAAAGATACATACACAATACATACCCCACATACCAACCCGAGCGTTTTACTGTATAATAAAACGTACCTTTCTGTTCTAAGTCACAAAGAAGCAAAAGCAACAGTTCCAAAAAACTCATAAATTATTATTAACTTTAGCTTACTAAAAACCTTTTTCAAACGTTTCAATACAATCCTTGAATTTTTTTGTCCATGATGTGTCCATGTATTAATACTTACCTCAGAGAACACAGAAAACACAACAGTGTACAGGGAACACATTATAAATTAAATACGTTATTGCTCGCTTAATATTATTAGATAGGGTATACAATTATTGCTCGTCTCAACTCTTATTTTGTTTATTTACATTGAGTGCAACAGCTATTTATTCTTCTTCATATATAAACATGGATCCTGTGCCGTTTGCATTTATCGAAGGTTTCTGTAATTTATCTGTACAGTAAGAAAGGTGGTTAGAAATTACAGTTGCCTAGCAATAATTAATTGTCGCGTGGTGTGTGTCCCGTGATATTTTAAAATAAAGGCCCTCAGATGTGGCCCTTAGACGAATTTTGTGGAAAATGAGACCGAGTCAAATCGATTCCTGGTGTCAAAATACCCTTAAGTACCAAATTCCGAGAAAATCGTTAGAGCCGTTTTCGAGAGAAAAAAAACATAGATACATACAATTATTGCTCGCTTAATATTATAGGATAATAATAATTTGTTTAAATTGTGTTGTTTATTATATTAAGCAAATAATATTGTTTAAACTTGTAAATTATAATTTAGTTATTTCTCTAGTTAAAATTATTCGCTGGAATATAAATCGATTCTAATATCTAATTAATATCTTAGTATTCCCTAAATCAAGTAATAAACATAAAGTAATAAAAGTAATACAAACAGAATTATCACTGTTGCACACCACCATAGAAAAATTATTCCGATTAGCGCTTTCAAGCTTCTCACCTCATCGTCAGATCGGAATTAATAAGAAGAGAGTAAAGCCAAACCCTACACTCCCACTGACCACACACAACAAGCTATAATTCAAATATCCCTTCCCAACCTCCGAGCCCTGTCACCCCCATCTGTACAGTAACATATTTTTCTAGCACATTCCTTGTGTGTGTGTGTGCGCGCGCGCACCCGCGCACATTCTTTTTAAACCTAAGGTTGTACCGCCTTTCTCATTCACACTTGTGAGCGCGGTCACTCACCCTTATTTCAAAAACATCCATATAGTCCCATGTAATTTAATTCTTAATGTTATCTATCCATCCTCTTTAATTTCTTTTATGTATCTTTTATCTATCTCCTGTTATCTGTCTTTTACTTTTTAATTATATTATAAAATATTTCTTCATTATCAAATTTAGTTTTAATATTCATTAAATTGTCTAACCCTTTTCTTCTTTCTTTCAATATTTCTAACTCCTCCCTAAGCTTCCTTTCTACTGTGTTATTTACTACTTTTAAAATTTCATAGTCTTCCAATGGGTTAATAAACTTATGGTTCTCTTCTATGAAATGTCTTGCATATAGCGAATTTGTTGTTCTATTACCTTCTCCCCGTTTGTGGTCATACAACCTGCATACTAATTTCCGTCCTGTCTCACCTAGGTACACTTTGTTGCAGTCTTTACATTTTAATTTATAAATTCCGTTTCTCTATAATACTGGGATTTTTGTCTATATTTTTATTCCTTATTTTATCAAATACCATTTCACATTTTTTAATAGCTATATCTACTCCGTATTTATTAAAACAATTTATAATTTTTCTACTATGTGATCCTGTGTATGTCAGTGACCCTGCATAATTCTTTTGTTCCGGTTCTATTTTAGCTTTTTGTATGTTAATACTTTTCATAACTGTATCTACTATGTTGGTGTTATAGTTATTGTTCCTTACAATTCCTGATTCTGTCTCTTTTAAACACTTCTGAGCTCTATAACAAAATTAATTGATTGCCGCCATTTTATATCTATAAGGGTGGTAAGACTCCCTTGGTATAATTATATCAGAATACGATTCTTTCCTAAATATCCCAAAACTGTAGTTTTTCATTATTTTTTAATTTTTATGTTTAAATCTAAGTAATTTATTTTCTTACCTCCTATCTCTTCTTTAAACTGTAAGTTTTTATCCTTATTATTTATCTCATTTATAAACGCACGCACTTTTTCTATGCTTCCTTCCCAAATTACTAATACATCGTCAACATATCTAGTCCATAATTTTATATTGTCTTTATACTTAGTGGAATTTATTAATTCCTTTTCAAAATCATTCATGTATATTTCTGCAAAAATAGGGGATAATGAAGGGGATATGATTTTCCATAGGTAATCCTTTTTTCTGTATATAAAACTTGTTATTAAACCTAAAATAGTTTTGATTTACACATTCTTTAACTATTAACAATTAATAATTAAATACACTTTCACTTGTGAAAAAACGTACTTTTTGTTATATCCTCATACGCATGTTTCGGAGTAGTTTGCTCCTTCATCAGTGAGGGTAAAATGCAGAAAGCGTCAAGGCGTTGGTAATCTGTAACGGATTACATTTTACCCTCACTGATGAAGGAGCAAACTACTCCGAAACGTGCGTATGAGGATATAACAAAATAAGTTTTTTCACAAGTGAAAGTGTATTTAATTATTAATTGTTAAAGTGCTGTGAAAGAAGTGATGATCATTCAAAATAATATTCTTTAACTACTTTAATCGATTGTTTTTTATACCTGTATTCTCCCATGTTATTATTGTTTATTAATTTAATAACTTTATTTACTGTAATATTGGTAAACATGTCCTTAACATCCAGTGATATCAGTTTTACATTATTTTCTATGTTGTTTTTTGTCCCAAATTCATATTTCTCTTTAAATATTCTGCTAACTTCCTTTGATAATTTATAAATAGGTGCATTAATAAAACAAACAATTGGTCTAATTGGTTTTCCTTCTTTATGTATTTTAACCTGACTTTTAAAAGTTGGTGCTGTTGGATTACATTCCATTAAATACATTTTCTTATTTTCTTCTATAAATGTTATTTGTTTTATCCTTGAGTGGTACTGACTTGTATAATCATACTTTCTTTCACTTATAAATGCTTCCGTATTCGTCCTTTTTCAGTAGCACCATAGTGTTTCCTTTGTCTGCCTTCATAACTATAATATCATTCTTTTTTATTTTATTTTTTAGTTTAGTTATAGTTGATCTGATTTTTTGTTCATTTTTTGAGGTACACAAATTTTTCTTAAATATTTTATCTACTACATTACCTACCTACTTCCCACCTTATTCGTTTTTTATCATTTTCATTTCCTAGTTTTTGTATTCTGCTTTCACATTCAATAATGGGGTTTTCTTGATTTAATTCTGGCGGCGGCACGTATTTTACCCCTTTTGCTAACATTTCTTTTTCTTCTGTATTGAAAGTTACCTCTGTAAGGTTTATTACTCTGTTTTCATAGTTATTTTCAGAGAGGTGTTCCTTTTTTATTTCATTCTTTCTTACTAATTTATTTAACTTATCTACCATCTTTTTATTTTTATTTTCCAATTTCTTTTCTATGTACCCCAAACCAAAATTATATAATATCTCTTCTAACTCTACATACAAGTATATTCTTAACAATTCTATATGTCTGTCATATAATTCCCCATTATATTTATTAATTAAGCCGTAAAGTGACCTTATTTCTAATTTTATCCACAACTTCTTGCTTTGTTCTTTTACTTTTTTAGCAACCGTGCTCTTATTTTTAATTTTAACTTGCGCATATTTCGGAATGACATTATTAGCCAGACATTGTTTATTGAACCATATTTTCCTTAAGACCCTCTTCAATTTGACTTTGAACTTAAGATATTTAAAGACCTTACTTACCTTTACTTACCTTATTGTTGTCGTTTATTACCTCATTGTTGTCATCCATTACCTGTCATCGTTTCCACATCTTATCAGAAGTTTAATGAAGAAAGTTGTGTTAGTGGTTATAATCACAAACAGAATTATCACTGTTGCACACCACTATAGAAAAATTATTCCAATTAGCACTTTCAAGCTTCTCAGCTCATTGTCAGATCAGAATTAACAAGAAGAGGGTGAGTGATTTTTTTTTTTAAGGGCGAGTGATGTGAGTGAGTGAGTAACGAGAATTTTTGAAATAAGGATGAGTGACCACGACCACAAGTGTGAAAGAGAATAGATCCCCAAGATATCTATCTCAATAAGGCCATGAATACTTTTATACATAACTAACATATTTTTTAGTACTCTTCTGTTTTTTTTTAAGGATCGCAGTGCCCCATGTTAAGAAAAATGCTGACTGTTGCACTGTTGCCACAATATTGTAGGTAAGAAGAAACTTGTTTTTCAACTCCTTTAGACTTCTGACTGGTATCATCACTTGTGTATCTGTAAATCTCTGGACACTACATTATCACTGATGATGATCATGTAACATCATTTTAGATAAGTAATTTTGTTAATTCAATAGTATTGTGTTTGTGTGGGGGGGCATGTGTTTTATACAGTACAGGTTAGTATAATTAAGGTGAATGGAACCCCTTAGCAGATTCTCAGTGGTATATAAAATGAGTGAGTGTTTAAGAGCGAAGTGAGTTCTTGGTTTTAAGTCAACCGTTTAGGATTTGTCTGTCTGTGTGTCTGTCTGTTTGGGGTATGTCTCCTGATAACTTTTGAATGCAGCAAATGCTTTTTATAAAACTTGGCAGGTGCGTCCGTACTTGTATGCTACAGAACCCTATTGTTTCTGAGCCTGACCTCCCAAAAATGGGAGCCTGAGGAGGCAAAAATGGGGATTTGTTGAAATTATTAAAAAATCGCAGAAGCCCATGTGGGGTATCAAATTAAAGTGAAGTTTAACTAACATATGAATCTGAATGTAGTGTTAAGTTTCAGTAATTTCAAAACTTTGGGATCCCAGGACCTAAAAATTGAAGAAAAAAATTGTGAAAATCTAGCAGGCTGTTACACTAAAAGGAATTGTAACCAAAATCCAAATGTTTCGTATTTTTAGTATTTATTGTATGGTTGTATGCCCTTTCCCTTATTTGAAAATTATCTGTTATTGAAATTTGTCCAATAATAAATGTTCATCATTTATTACCGTAAGCAGAGAGCTTACTAGTATATTTACCACAGTACTTTTAATGTGTTTTCAGTATACATTGCAACTCAGTGAAATATTTTTTTTTTTAAATAACAGTTAATGTTTTCTAGCCGTTGACACAGTGAAGATAGACAGCAAAGCAGTGGACAAAACGTGGAATGGTGCGAGTTACTTCTGCCCGCAGTGTAAGAGGAGCTACAAGTGGAAAGCAAGCGTGTTGAATCACCTGCGAGTCGAGTGTGGTCAGGAGCCACAGCAGAAGTGTACCATGTGCCCATACAGGTCGCATCAGAAAGGCCACCTTAGACGGCATATGGTTACCATTCATAAAATGTGGCCACCACTATTCTAAATCAATTGCTGGAAGACTTTTTAAAGTGAAATAATTTTTTGTAATAAATTTGTGTAGTAACTACTATAGTAGTATTTTTATTAAAAAACAATAGTTTTTTCTCTAACTAATGTTACAGATGGATATTTTTTTGTTTGCTCCTTTCAGCCAGATGTTTGTTGCTGCATGTGTTACTTGATTTCACACCGCACAGTGATGGTCTTTTCAGTAAAAAATTTGAGTGATGTTGGTGGAGCCCCTTTTTATCTTTCTAAAACATTTAACAAGAGCAAACAATCTGTTACCAACTATCCGCACATTGAATTGAAGTGGTGCTCGTACTTCCTATCATCACCTACCCCTGCCAAGCTACTATTGAGTGATGTTGGTGGAGCCCCTTTCTATCTTTCTAAAACATTTAACAAGAGCAAACAATCTGTTACCAACTATCCGCACATTGAATTGAAGTGGTGCTCCTACTTCCTCTCATCACCTACCCCTGCCAAGCTGCTATTGAGTGATGTTGGTGGAACCCCTTTCTATCTTCCTAAAACATTTAACAAGAGCAAACATTCTGTTACCAACTATGCGCACATTGAATTGAAGTGGTGCTCCAACTTCCTCTCATCACCTACCCCTGCCAAGCTGCTATTGTTCTGCTCGTGTCATGATATTATACATCAGAAAGTGTGACATTGTTATCACCACATCCAACAAGGATGAAACCAAAAATGGTTTGTTCCAGTCACAAGCAGATAGACTAGAGCTGGTCAGTCCAGCGCTGTGTGATTTTGTTCTTTTATAATTTTTATTTACAGGAGGCCCTCGACTTTCGAACATAATACATTCCCGAAAACATGTTTGAAACTCAAATTGTCTGAAAGTCGAGTACTGTACAGTAGGCTGTATTTACTGTATACGTACTGTGCGCGTAAGTTAGTAGGATCAGTTCTTTGATATGTAATACACTGGACGGTAATGTAATCGGATAATATTCTTTCTTAAATTTCTATCATATGACCACTCTCACCACAAAACATATATAGTACAGTAACATACTAAATTAATCATTTTTGTACGTTAGTGAAGTTTATAAGTAGTGTTTGTAGAACTGCCTACAGCACAGTCTTAGAATATAGAGAAAACATTATGTTAATAGACTAACATTAATTATATAAGCCACAGTAGAGGGAATAATGATGCATATGTTTACCGCTTATTCACACCTCCGTTAGTGCTCGAATGTCCGAAGCTGTAGTTCAAAACTTGAATAAATGGTATTAATTTTTAATGTCTGAAAGAGCAAACTGTGCGAAAGTGGAATGTCTGAAAGTAGAGGACCTGTAGTATTTTAATGCTGTTGTGAATATTTTTAAATTTTAAATTTCTAAATGTTAACGTTTCAACGTATAATTACTTCTGAAAGGACATGAAACACTAAACATTAACAATATCCAATATATTTGCATACAGTAGGAATATGGGAAAATGTCAGCATGTACCTGTCTTTCAGTTTGAGTTGATTTTCAATAACAACTTCTGCATTCTCATCGTACACCAATTGTTTCTTTTCATTTTATAAGTGTTTCTATGTGGCAGAATTCCACATTGACGATTTACATTTATTTCCACTTTTTTTTGTTACAATATATTTTGTATGGTTATGAGTCAAGTATAATGGATGGAAAACTAAATATACAAAAGTAACAAAGTATACAAAATAAATCAGAATAGCAAAGTTGTGAAAAGGAAGCAGTATGGTGAGGTGAGAGGGGTGTTACTTGACCTTGGACTTGATTACCTGGTGACCTCTAAGCCAAGCAGTAGTAATAGACTGATTAAGTAAGTAGTTACGATTGGCAGTAAGTGACAAACTTAATTAGTTTAGTATATATAATCTTGACACTTAACATTGTTATTGTTATTACAACATATGTTTTTCAGAATACTACCTGAATATTTCACTGTTTAAACTGGACATGGCATGTCAACAGGATATTAATTATGTTTAAGTGGTAGAAATTGTATACTGGGTTTTAATGGGGTGTGGCATTTCTGTTCACGTTATGAAGTTACATTAATTATTAAACTAATCACCTAACATTTTTCAGGATCGAATGCTGGGCAGTCATTGCACCTTTGTACTCAGTGCGGCAAGAGGTACAAATGGCGGCGGAATCTGCTGCGACATGTGCGTACCGAATGCGGTCAAGAACCACAACAGTGTTGTACAGTTTGTACATACAAAACTTATCACTTCAATTGTCTGAGACGGCACATGGCAAACATACACCACGTAATGATAAGCACCGCTCATTCAAATTCCAAATAAGTTTGAGCTAATTTCAAAACATCCAGAACGGTGTTTGCGTCATTACTCTTAACAGGATGACAGTTGTCACACTGTTGGGGAATTGTGAATAACTTTCTGCTACTGTATATTGTGATTTAAGTAAATAAATATAGTTTTTTAAGATGGCGAGTGTATTTATTTGATAGGCACCTAAGGCTACCTGTTATAATAAAAATATTCAGCTTTTTACAGTTACCATACTGTTAGTGAGAGGACTTGTTCCCTCGTATACTTTAACCTGACAATTTTTCACACATCTGAACCAAACTAGGAGTGAATTTTTTGTGTGAGGATATTTATATGCTATATAGCAAACTGTTTATTTGTTACATTTATTGATGTGTTTTTATTTTGTTATTGACACTAAATATATTCAACCAATGCATTTTGAATAGAATTAAAATTTTCAGACTGAAGATTAGCAGTTCCGGTTTTTGAGAACGTCAAAGGCGGATCAACAAAGGTATAAAGTGCATGTACATTCATCTAGTCTTTTTTACTTCAACTTAACATTGGGAAATGTTATAGTGCCATTGTTCAATATCATAGTTGTTGTCGAATGATTCAACTGCGCCTATTAATGAATTCATCAGTTGCATTAATAACCTGTGTCTTATATATAGGTCCAACAGTGTTTCCTGAACAATCATCTGCGCTGACCCAATGCATGAATTAGCCCCACTAACAAGTATAGCTAAGAGAGGAGAGACAACGAAATAACAGTACACCGTCTCACTTATGTACTACGTCTGTCTCTGTCACACACATGCTTCCATTGTTCTCGCCAGTCTTGTTGCAGCCAATGTTCACTCTACGAAACACTGTACAAGACTGTTGTGCGCATATGCGAAGTGACTGAAAATTTTGTTAGCCTCGCAACGAGGTGTTTTTCTACTGTGCTTCAAGACCCGAGTGTTCAAATTACATTATCCTGTCTATAATATACAGCGTGGCTGTATGAATAGTATAAACATATAATTTACTCACAGACACAGTTTAAAGTGCAAATTACATGTGCACATGGTTTCTTAAGCATTTTGTATATCACAGGACGAAATCATTTCAGAAATAATAGAGTAATGTAGTCTGATATACTCAAGCCGTTGAGTAAGTGACTGTGATGGGAATAAAAGCATGTCTAATAATCTCCACCAGTTAAGTTACAGGAATTCGTTCATGTCACCACAGTGACGGCCTGCAACAATACTGTATTGCCACATTCTTATCCAGACAAACGTGGCCAGTTTTGCACCGTGCAACGCTTGGTAAACATCAAGCTTCCCGTGTACTGTTAGCAACATCGCAGGAAAGTGTCAGAGTCCAGTTTAAGTTATGCCCAGTTTTTGTGGGTTTTATTGTCATAGTAGTAACACATTAGTTAAACAGCAGTTGATTAGCATTTCCTAGCCATAGTCCTATTTCCATTTTTCTTGAATACGCGTACATTTCAACTGCAGCTGCAGCAACTATATTCACTTGTTTACCTGATAAGTAAATGGAAATTGGGGTATTTTTATGTCCAGACTTTTGTCAAAAAAAAAAGGACTGGCTTGACTAGAAGGGGATATCTGGTAACATTCTTGAAATGGTATTTTATATATAATGTAATAATAATAATAATATAAGGTAACATAACAGGAATACGTATACCCATCTCACTAATAACAATGCCTCATCACAAAATAATGAAACAACTGCTTTATGATTACACGACTATAATATGTGGTCTTGATTGTAAATTACCCAAGTTTTCATTTTTACAAAAAAACACGGGGGGGGGGGTTAACACATTGTGTCCAAAGGCTGAGACCGAATTGTATTGTATTCATTATTTTCTACAAATACCTGCCGGAAATATTGGGTGGGGTTATGTAGTATAAAACGTTTGATTGTTCTGTAGTATCATGCACTCTGTTACAAAGAAAAGAATTGATGACAAAAGTTTTACTTAGAATACTTATATTTTTTCAGACCGTTTTAAATTATAACATACAACAAGATGTTATTAGAACAGAATCTATAATGTTTAATTAATAAAGTTGTGTTAGTGGTTATAATCATGAACAGAATTAACACTGTTGCACACCACTACAGAAAAGTTATTCCGATTAGTGCTTTCAAGCTTCACAGCTCATCATCAGATTGGAAGTCCCCATTATTGTTATTTCCGATCTGATGATGAGCTGAGAAGCTGGAAAGCGCTAATCAAAATAATTTTTCCATAGTGGTGTGCAACAGTCTTAATTCCCTTTGAAAATCTATGATAGTAGAATTTATGCAAATAGGTGGCCCCACTTTATTTTGAAGTAATAATATACAGAACCATAGAAATAGTTTATAGTTTGTATAGAAATGGGCAAAGAAAATTTTTCAAACGTGAAACATGTTTTTTATATTTAATGTGCTTCATTGATTTTTAAACTGTGGATATTTTACATACATTTAGAGACAAAGTGTGTACTCTTTACTTTTTTAGCATTAGAATTAATAAAATCAGATTGTAAGTAAAAGTACCGGTACTGTAAGTCTTTTAACACATTCACTGCTTATGTCACGGATCCATGACATTTGCTCGACTCATTGTAATGTGATAATACAGAGTGAGGAGAGTGTAGCGCCAGAGGCTTTGTTTTTGTTAGTATGTAGTGAAACCATAACAAAATTTCTGTGCATTCTTAGTTTTCTGTTTCCTGTGTTAAAAAAAAAATGGCATAGTTACAAAAAAAAAAAGCATGAGCACCTAGTGTTCATAACATATAAAAATCTTAGCAGTGAATGTGTAAAATTCTACAATTCTACTCTGTTACTTTACGTATGGCTAATGGCTGGGATACAGAGTGTTAACTCCAGTAGTGTGGCATGCATGTAACCACTGTTGCCGGCGGCAACAGTACTGGAAACAAGAGAAAATAATATTAATTATATCACAATAAATACTTGAGTTATTGAATAATTTTAAATCCGAACAATATTAGTAGGAAAACTTGAAGGAGAGAGTAGCATTGCTTTAGAACTGCTGGGCATTTTCACCATCTTGTGTTGCCAACTCAGACATCGTCAAAATTTTACTTCATACGGTCATGACCAAATACTAGTTGTTACTGTAAAAACTGTAGAGGGGGACACATTCGTCCACACAATGCGTTGCCACTGTATAAACCAGCAAAACGCTCGGTTAGCAGCTATGTTCGTTTTCGGAACTGACGTACCGAAGAAGATACTACGTACCTATTTGTGTTTTGTTCATTTAGTCATGTGTTTCTCTGTTTGTCTTTATTATTTTTAATTTGATATTTGTGTTCTGATTTATTATGTGTAAGTATAAAGAGAGTCAGATCCTGTTGAACTGGGACCCTCTTCTTCTACCAGCGAGTGATAGAAAATGCTCTAAAAAGAACACTTGGTACAAGAAAAATTCAAATTAATTTTTAGGTTAAGTTTTAGACCTATCACAACCAGCAACAGGTGTTATGTACCCATGCCACACCACTGGTTAACTCCAAACATAGCTTTTCTGTGCATAAGTCAAGCCACTGACAGTGCATTGGCGGAATCATTATAGAATTGGCGGAATGTTTGGTTTTAACAAAAAGAAATCATACGTTAATGCCAAAACCAGTATTCTTAATAATAAATCAATGGTTGTCAGATTATAATAATTTGGAATATGAAAAATTAAATAGAACGCTCTTTCTAATTTTTCCAGCCTGTTTTGTGATTAACAGTAAAATTGATTGACAACGATGGTGACTACCTCAGAGGGACATCTCCTAAATGAGAGGGAGAAAATTGTATTGAAAGTTTGTTGTTACGTCTCTGTTTTATGCCGCTTTTGCTCCAAACAAGGAACTTCACACAATATGAAGTTCCACACATTTAGCCGATACTTCAAAACAAGGTTAAACGATCCTTAAATATTTTAACAGCTTAAAACTTTCTTGCAATGTCTGATTTGCTGGAGGTTTGTAACTAATTAAACACACACACATACGCAATTGGTAATGTGTGGAAAGTGTAATATATAAAAATATGTTTTATACAATGTTTTTTTTTTACTCCTGGACAGGATGTTTATCTTGGTATCGATGAAGTATAAAATAGTAATATTTGTTTCATTTACTTTATTTTTTGCAGCATTTGTTCAAGGTGTTTGTAGTCTATAAAGATAAAAAAATATTTTCACTGCCCAATGAAATGTTTTGTCTATACAACAATTATAAAGTGTTTTATACCTGTGTATGATACGTTTTCTATAATTCTTCTTCACTTTCTCTCTGCATGCCGATGGTATTTTTCATTACTTTGTCTGCATCTGCATGTTTGAAACTGTGTTTGTTAAATATGGATTTCGCATGATTTATTAAAAATAAATAAATTTGCATTCTACTAGTATATTCTTTTGAAAAATCTTAAATACTACTTGATGTTTAAAAAAAGTATCTTCAGCAGAGTATGGTTAACCAAGTGCGCGCATGTGCGTATGATCCACTACAGCGTTGTTCAGTGGTGACTGTAAATCACAGTTTCTACTTTTATCAGTATACGAGTGAGACTCTGGATACTAATATAATTGATAAAGTGACATCATGGTAATTTCAGCTAATTACAAATAAACTGCAACATGCTTGTTTCTGTGCATAAATTATTTAATTAATTATATTACTTTATAATCTGTTGCTCTTAAGGTGTGATTAATGCTATGTTTACCGTCATCATAATATGGTATTCTGTCTTATAGGAAGCAGGCCCTAGACACCAAGATTGTCTTAGGCTTAAATCTGTATTCCTTTACACAGTACCAGAAATTGTGATTCATCCAATCCTTTCCTCCCTCTTTTTCATTGTTTCCTCAAAAACCATTGTTAATTGTCCATCGCGTTATGTCCAGTACACCTTCTGTTTCTCCTCATTATAACCTGCAGAAGTGTGCTACTCTCCTTGATTCTTTATAACAGCTTTTCATTGTTTGGTAGACAAAAAATAGTACTAAATGAAATTTCTGACAGTTTTTTATTTTGCAGCGTGGCCATTCTGAAAGCAAAGACATGCCACTTCTCTGTAAACATTTTAGGTGGGCTGGGTGATCTGTTAAATCAGTTGGATAGTTAAGTATATTAATCATCTACTGTAATTAATTTAGTTGTTTCCATTCAGTGGCAATCCCGTGTATATACGTTTTTTTGCTCCCTTTGAACTCCCAGAGCAATAACATATATGAACATGATGATATGTTGGGTTTAATTCTGAGTTTAAGTGTGCTGCCATCTATCAGTGGCATTTTAAACTATGTTCTACATAAGTTTTGTTGAACTTCTTAGTAAACAATCTAATCAAGATGGCATGTGTTGTAAAGAGCTGCTATGGTATTATTTGAGAGAAAAAAGTCTTGCTCTTTGCATGCACTTTTTATTTAACCTGCTAATAACGAACAGGTTAATTATATTAAGGAAGCCATTAACTATAAAAGTTTTTCTGAAACTTGCACTTCAATTTTTTTATTATTCTTGTGTCTTAGACATCCATTAAAAATATGCTTCAGAAATATACGTCATCTATTCAGAGGATAACATCCTTAGACGCTTTTTTACTTCCATATTCCTTAAGGAATGGAAGTATGGTGATGGCAAAAAAAATCGTGTTCGAGATTATTGCAGATTCTGATTCTACTACACTCAAAACATGAAAAAAAGTCGTTTTCCGAAAAGTGTCTGTGTGTCTGTCTGTCTGTCTGTCTGTCTGTCTGTCTGTCTGTGTGTCTGTAGATTTTTTTTCTATGGCAAACGATAACTGCCGCAAATTCAAACAGAATCAAATAATTTTTTACATACAGCCCGGTTTTGCAGAGTTCTCGCGACCTATTGTTTTTGGTGAAGATCGGTTGAGGGAAAGGGGTAGTTTACCTGCAACGGTTTTTTTTTAGCAAGGGAAATTTTGTTTGTTTGGCAAACGATAACAGCCGCAAATTCAAACAGAATCAAATAATGTTTCGCATACAGCCCTGAATTGTAGAGTTCTCAAGACCTATTGTTTTTGGTGAAGATCGGTTAAGGGAAAGGGGTAGTTTACCTGTAACGTTTTATGTTTTAACAAGGGTATTTCCTATGGCAAACGATAACAGCCGCAAATTCAAACAGAATGAAAAGATTATTTGCATACAGCCCTAAATTGTAAAGTTCTCAATACCTTTTGTTTTTGGTGAAGATCGGTTAAGGGAAAGGGGTAGTTTACCTACAACGTTTTTTTAACAAGGGTATTTTCTATGGCAAACGATAACAGCCGCAAATTCAAACAGAATCAAATAATTTTCTGCATACAGCCCTGATTTGTAGAGTACTCAAGACCTATTGTTTTTGGTGAAGATCGGTTGAGGGGAAGGGGTAGTTTACCAGCAACGTTTTTTATCATGCGTATTTTCTATGGCAAACGACAACTGCCGCAAATTCAAACAGAATCAAATAATTTTTTGCATACAGCCCTGATTTGTAGAGTACTCGCGACCTATTGTTTTTGGTGAAGATCGGTTGAGGGGAAGGGGTAGCTTACCTGCAACGGTTTTTTTTATCAAGGGAAATTTTTTTTTTTTTTGGCAAACGATAACAGCCGCAAATTCAAACAGAATCAAATAATGTTTCGCATACAGCCCTGAATTGTAGATTTCTCAAGACGTATTGTTTTTGGTGAAGATCGGTTGAGGGAAAGGGGTAGTTTACCTGCAACGTTTTTTTAACAAGGGTATTTTATATGGCAAACGATAACAGCCGCAAATTCAAACAGAATCAAATAATGTTTTGCATACAGTCCTGATTTGTAGAGTACTCAAGACCTATTGTTTTTGGTGAAGATCGGTTAAGGGGAAGGGGTAGTTTACCTGCAACCTTTTACGTTTTATTTTCTATGGCAAACGATAACAGCCGCAAATTCAAACAGAATCAAATAATGTTTTGCATACAGCCCTGATTTGTAGAGTACTCAAGACCTATTGTTTTTGGTGAAGATCGGTTAAGGGGAAGGGGTAGTTTACCTGCAACGTTTTTTTATCAAGCGTATTTTCTATGGCAAACGATAACAGCCGCAAATTCAAACAGAATCAAATAATTTTTTGCATACGTCCCTGAATTGTAGAGGTCTCAATGACTTTCGATTTTGGTGAAGATCGGTTAAGGGGAAGGGGTAGTTTACCTGCAACCTTTTACGTTTTAACAAGAGTAAAGTACTTGAAAATTTATTTAAACTTTTTGAAACAATGGTAATTGTTAAAAATAAAATAATTTTGTTGCCAGGCAATAAAATTATAATTTTTTCATTTTAATGTAATATAATATTTTTCATTTAATACAGCAATAAAAAGGCAGGTAAGACACAGCCTGGCTGTTTGGCTGAAAATGATTTTAAATATAAATCTTAGAATATGGAAGTCATGTATGGTTCTCCATACCGATATTTTGCCTTTATAATCTTTTTGATGAGTCTCAGCCTTTCAATTGATATATTTTCTTATTCTTGGATTTCGTTGTCCATGACATGTCCGTTACTTAACTAAATATAATTAATTCATTACCAAATCGGAACACAAAGTTTTTCATGGGTAAAAACGTAAAATTTTCACCTTAGAGCCTGAACCAGTTTTCGCTTTTAAAAGCTTGTTCAGAGGCTGCCACTGGGAGCACTGTCCGTATTGTTCTTGGCGACGGTATCGACTTTTGAAAGATCGATGCTGTGTGTGTGTGTGTGTGTGTGTGTGTGTGTGTGTGTGTGTGTGTGTGTGTGTGTGTGTGTGTGTGTGTGTGTGTGTGTGTGTGTGTGTTTTAATACCTTTATTTTATCAGCATGCTCCATTACAAATCAAGTAATACTACATGCTATATATAAACTTATTACAAGCCGATTCTCAATACATATAAAGACAACTCCAGTATTACAACAATTACAAAGATTCAAAAGAAACAAGAAAAATAAAAATCAATCATTTACAATGAATTAGTACTACATTATTAACATGTTAAAACTGTATGCATCCATGTATCGTATGCATGATAAAGCTGTTCGACCAATATGTAAGTTAATTCATAATAACAAACGCATACAATGATTCAAAATAGATAGACAAGCACAATAACAATAAACACTACAAAGAATCAAAATCAATGTTATTAACATATTTAATAAACTGTCTAACATATTTTGATGTCAGTTCACTTCTATTTGGAGGCCATCGTCCACCACTCCTTAGTACACTATTTTTGAAAACCCGTCTTTCTTCATTCAACATATTGCACTCATATAACAAATGTTCCACTGTTTGGTCACCGTCGTTGCAGACACATATTGGATCATCTTTTATTTTGAAACGATAGTAGTAGGCTCTAAGCCTGCCATGACCAGTCACCATTGTGGTAAAATTAGGAGACAGTGCAAACCTTGAGGACAGTCTGTGCTTCACACTAGGGAAAAACAACTTAGTCACCATTCCATTTAATGTTTGTTCCCACTCACTTTGCCACTCCATTAGGCTCACCTCACGGAATTTGTGAATCATTGCACTTTTGGGTATTCGTTTATAGCACACCATACTGCTACTGGACACAGCTTCTTTAGCCAGATTGTCAGCCAGTTCATCACCATAAATACCCACATGTGCCTTAACCCAACCAAAATCAATTGACCAGTTGACCGCCTTTAAACTTCTTAACTTATTCCTTATTTATTCTATCAAGTAGCTTATGATTCCTCGAGCTCCTAAGTGAGTCCAGCGTCCCTATGCTGTCGGTGTAAACAGCTGCCGTTCTCAAATTAGTTATAATATAATTTAATTCAGCTATCTTTTCCAGGGCCTTCAAGACTGCCAATTGCTCAGCCTGATTATTAGAGCACCCAACACCCAACTTATACTGCCTCTCATATTTGAGCTCACCATTAACAAACAAGGCTATACCCGACCCAACCCCATTGTTGTGCTTACTGCCATCTGTATATGCTTGTACTTTGTATACTTTACTTTCATGGCTCGAGTTTATAAGAACTGTATCAGCCGGATGAGGCCAGTCGTTGAACGGAATTACTGTGTCCATCAAAATATTAGCACCATCACAACCTCTAGCAACTCTGTAAGCACTAACAATCTCTCTCAACTTTATTATTATTGGAGTCAGTCCTGTCAAAATGCACAAAGCTTCATGGGACACTGTACGATAAGCCTTCACAATTTTAATATTGATGAGACGTTGCACTCTTTTGAACTTCATCTGGTTACTTTTCCTTTCTAATGCGTCTATCCATACGGGTGCTCCATATGGTAAAAGGGGGAGAATTGCCCCCTTATATATTGTTTTAAGTGCCTCATGTCCCAACCCCCAGTTTAATTTTGCAGATCTTGATAGCATATGAATCAGTTTTGTACACCTTTCGACCACATACTGGATATGCTCATTGAAATTGAATTTTGTGTCAACAATGAAACCCAAATATTTTAACTTATTAACTTGAAGTTTTTTAGAATTAAGGTAAATGCTTAATTCTGAATTCTGAAGTCTTTTACGAGAAATCAAGAGTATTTTTGATTTTTGTTCATTAAAAGAAACTTTGTTATTTGTAGCCCACTTTGAAATTTTTACCATCTCTAAATTGGCATAATTTTCAGCTTCTAAGAGAGACTTACCACTTTTTAACACAAATCATCTGCAAAAGCTATAAGTTTTGTACGTTTAGTGAAGTCTAAATTGAGCAACGAGTTATACTGTATGTTCCAAAATCCTGGCCCACAACAAGATACCTGAGGACAACCTCCACTGACATCCCTCTCCATTGATGTATTGTGAGTAGATAGAACTGCCTTTCGTCCACCAAAGTAACTCTGTGAGAGACAATACAAGTTCCTAGGACACTTGAATTGTTTAAGAGTATTCAAAATACACGGCCACGACGCTGCATCAAAAGCGCCCTGGACATCAAGACTAACGAGAACAACAACCCCTTTCTCCACCAAACATCTTTCAACAAATTCCTTAACTGCCATAGCTGCATCCACTGTACTTTTCTGGGGTGTAAATCCATACTGATTAGACTGCATTAAATCTTTAGAAAACACGTGGTGCATAATTCTGTTTATAAGTAGTTTTTCCAATACTTTCGCTCCTACCTTCAATAAACTGTTAGGGCGAAACTTCGAAACTTCAGTACTGTTCTCCCTGCCCGGCTTAACTATTGGTACTATTTTTGCTCTTTTCCATAACTTAGGAAAGACACCTCTTCTAAGACACTCATTATAGATTGCTGTTACAAACCGAGGAAATTGCATAAAAACCCGCAATAAAATGCCACTTGTTATTCCATCCTCACCAGGACACTTCTGAGGGTTCATGTTTTCCAAAACTCGCAAAACTTCTTCTTGTGAAAACTCTCTGTCATCTTGTACACTTATGGGATCCTTAATCTGATTCCTAATATGCCTATGATACTCATTATCCATTATGCCGTCATCCACAGAAATAAAGTATTCCAACATACAATTCATAGTACCTTCCAAATCTGTTGTGAAGGAGCCATCCGGTTTTTGCAAAGTTGTTAAAGTGGAACACTTTCTCATTTTTCCAGCTGCCAAGCGATAAACCGCATTCCAGGGATTCACTGATGTTGTTAAATTACAATATTGTTTCCAAGAATGTATTTTTTCTCTTCTAATACTTGATTGATACTTCTTCTTTTCCTCAAAGTAGTACATTTTCCGACATTCTCTCAGGACATTGTCGTTTCTAGTCCTTTGGTATCTTCTTCTTAATGCATTAATTCTTTTACGCATGACTGTGAGTGTATCTGACCACCATGGAACCGATCTGCCTCCAACAGTCTTCTGTAATGTTGTACGCTTCTTAAAAGACATGTCACGTGCTGTCTTTATGGTATCCTCAAATTTTTTCACGACTTGATCCATATCTTGCACCTCTGAAACCTTATACTGTAATACAATGTCCAAACTTCCTAAATCATTATTACATGTAGAAACATAAAACTTTTTAAGTATTTCTTGAAACAAATTCCGATCAAAAGCTTCATAGTTACTTTCCTTGAAGACATATCGCAACCCCTGATACTGAAATTCCGCAATATCATAGTTTCCATGTACTATATTGAAAGTAATAATTCTATGGTCCGAACAGCTCTCTTCACTGATCTTCCAGTCCTCAACTAGAGAAACCAGCTGATTATTAACTATAGTTAAATCAATATTACTTTTACCATTCCGTGATTCAAAAGTTGTAAAATTACTTTCATCGTTCATTAAAAACAGTTGGTTTCCCATAAAAAACTCTTGTATCGCCCTACCTCTTCTATTGGTTAATGAATCATGCCACATTATTGACCTGGCGTTACTATCGACAGCAATCAAAACGCCACTTCCCTTTACAAAACTGAGAACACTTTCAATTTTATTAATATTAATTCCGACATCATCATGCATACCAAAAAACATGCTCGCCAAAAAGAAGTTTTGACCACCATAAATTAAATGCAAAACGACGGTATCTTCATCTGATAGTTGGTTAATCATTAAACATGTAATTTCGATCATTCATAATTACAACTGCGGCTCTCTGTTTACCCGTACCAGCAGTGTGTGTGTGTGTGTGTGTGTGTGTGTGTGTGTGTGTGTGTGTGTGTGTGTGTGTGTGTGTGTGTGTGTGTGTGTGTGTGTGTGTGTGTGTGTGTGTGTGTGTGTGTGTGTGTGTTTGAACATATCACACCCCACACACATGACATCGATCTTTCAAAAGTCGATACCATCGTCAAGAACAAGATGGACAGTGCTCCCAGCGGCAGCCTCTGAAGAAGCTTTTTAAAAGCGAAAACTGGTTCAGGCTCTAAGGTAAACCTTTTTACGTTTTTACTCATAAATAGCTTTGTGTTCCGAGTCGGTAGTGAATTAATTATAAATTTTCTTATTTGTGAAAAACGTATTAAATCAGTAATTGACAAATCATGTAAGTATATTATGAGTGATATGAGGTGCTAGCCAGTTCATTGGAGCAGTTGTTTTTACAGTTGTGTAGTTCATTATAATTTGACTTTTGCCTCAACTTGTTTTGTATTTCCGCATTTTCCAAAACATAATAGCAACATCATTTAGTTTAATTCTTTTTGAATTGCAGATCTATTCCATTAGGTTGCTTCAGTTGTAATATTGAATGGGCTGTTAAAATCATGAAATGTTGAATGGTTGGCTGAGGGTGTTATCAGCATATTGTGTGCCAGTAACTAGCTTGAATGTACACAACAGTGAGTTAGTTTCTGTCTGTGATTCTGCATTATGTATTGTGAAGCTTATTGCTAATATCCAGTATAACAAAGATTAAGTGCCTGCTTTTAACTTAATTGGGTCTAAATTGTAACTGTACTTAAATTTTATTTCAAACATGTTTTGCTACAGTCTATTTCTTGATGTATATAATATATTTAATATTTATAATGACTTTTTACCTCAAGATGTTTTTTCCTTATTTGTAACATGTTTCGGGGCGCTTTGTGTTCCCATCCTTCCTAATTTTGAATCTTGTGAAGTACTTGTGTGTTGGTTGGTTGTTGTTGTGGTTTCCTGTTGGCCTTTGGCACTTTAAATTGGTATTATTGTGTGTGATTGTGGTGTATAATTTTCAAAGCGCTCAACATTGAAAAAATACAAAATATATACACCACAATAACACACAATAATACCAATTTAAAGTGCCAAAGGCCAACAGGAAACCACAACAACAACCAACCAACACACAAGTACTTCACAAGATTCAAAATTAGGAAGGCTGAGGATGGGAACACAAAGCATCCCGAAACATGTTCCAAATAAGGAAAAAACATGTTGAGGTAAAGTCATTATAAATATTAAATGTATTAAATTTTATTGTAATCAGTACATACTTGTGTACATACAAGTATTGTTGTAATTATACTTTGTAAAATAAACTAATTGGCAGAAAGTAACAGTCAGGATAATAGTCTTCCACGAGATGTGTATGTGTGTGTGTGTGTGCACGAAGCACTAAATACAGTACTCATAGGTGATAAATAAATTAATCTACAGTAAGACATTGCTTATACGAGGTAATTGTTTCGGAAAACTTGAATGATGACATTTTGTGAAGTCTTTTACAGTTGCTTCATCTATACAATCAATTTTCACTTTCTCTGCATGTGAAGCCTTATTAAAAATTCTGCTTGCCTATTCCATAATTAAATTTCTAGATAATTAAAATACTAGAAGAAGTCAAAAATGGAGTAATATATTAACTAAATCAATGTGTGGCTTGCACACTGGAAACACAATTTTTTAAATAATAAAGAGTTTACAAAAAACTAAAAGTGACGTCTGGTTAGATATTTTTTATCTACTACTACTAACTATACAATATAATTACTTAAAAAAATGTTTTTTCATGGATTTTGTTGTCCATGACGTGTCCGTTTATTAACTAAATATAATTCTATCACTACCGACTTGGAACACAAAGTTTTTTATTTGTAAAAACGTAAAAGTTTTACCTTATAGCCTGAACCAGTTTTCGCTTATTATATAAGCTTCGTCAGAGCCTCTAAAGACTGGTTCAGGCTATAAGGTAAAACTTTTACGTTTTTACAAATAAAAAACTTTGTTTTCCGAGTCAGTAGTCATATAATTATATTTAGTTAAAAAAATGAACAGCCTGAACAAAAACTGGTAGAAGAACTTGCTTTACAAAAGTAATAACAAGACGTATACAGACCCGCGCGCGCGCGTGTGTGTGTGTGGTTAAGACTTTGTTCACATAGTTACCAGAACATAAATTCAAAGTATACAAACTTGTAGCTCTCATTTTTATATGTCCATAAAACTTTAATCAGTGGTTACAAAATTAGTTTTATAAAATAGCTTTTTCTATATTAAATATAAGAATAACAAACATAAAGTAATACAACTTTTTTTAAATCCTAATTATTATCCAAGTGTTGGCTTTTTTTTTGTTTAAATAAGTTACACCTTTAATTTATTGAACATGTATTCTGTTCTTTATCCTACTTCACAATCCATTGCAATTAGAATAGAAAGCATGTATCCCTAAGTTGGTGGTCACACAATATTCTTGGACAGAAGGGCTAGAACTTCTGAATATGTACACCAACTAGGATGGCCAACATTACAAGCTGACTATTGTAGAAATATATCTGTAAATAAATTATTGTTGTTAGTCAGATTTTTCCCTGTCCTAATTGTTTGTTAAAAAGTCACAAAATGTTGTTGGTCAAAGTTCATATTGACAACAAATAAAATCTTGTTACTTGAATACATTTTATATTTATTTATGTATAACATAAATTTGTGTATTTTTTTCACTTGAGACATGTTTTGAGCATTACACAGTGTGTTCATCGTAAGCCATGTCGATCAGTTTTTCAGCAAAGTATTTGTGTTTTTGTTGAATATATTGTTCTTCTTGGTTGGTATTAATAAGGCTTTGCTGGTTGTAATTGTGACTGAATTTTTATGTCTATTTGTGTCGTATTTGTTTAAATTACAGTAAGTTAGATCTACAGCTATCAAAACCCCCCATTATTAGCAACCAGTAATGTGTGTGTCCAGACACCATTGGGAAATTACTGAGCAGTTTGCACTATTATAGTTTCATTTGACATTGCAGGATTATTTTTTTCAGATCATCGGTTGTAACTTAGGTATCATCAAGTGGTAATATAAGTTTCTGGTCAGCATGAGGTTAGCAGCACAGCGGACAGACTTCGAAGTGAACTTAGTGTATATACAAAGTTACAGCTCTTTGAATATGTATAGTTATTTATAAAATAGTTATTGAAATTTAGCAGTTTAGTTTAATGCTTGAGTAGTTCTGTTCTCTAACCCAGTTTCATTTTTGCATTTTGCTTATAAATCTCCTTAGAAACATATTGCTCATGAGTGTTCAAAAATAAGTTTAAAGTAATCTTTCATTTAGAAGCATGGCTTGTGTTAGCATAATGAATGCATTGATGTTATTTATTGTAGATCAATATATACTATCAGCGCATAACAAACATTAATTTCTTTGTTTTACAGAAATCAAGAGGCCGAGAGTGGGACAGAGAGGAAACCGTGTACCTTATCGACGATATCAGATACTGGAGTTGGAAAAGGAGTTCCTCTACAATCCGTACCCGGAACGGTTAAGGCGCTGTGAAATTGCAAAGTCGTTGCAACTTACAGACAGACAAGTGAAAATATGGTTTCAAAATAGACGTATGAAAGCGAAACGTATTAAGATTCGTGGGAGTGATTCTGACCAAACGACAACAGATATATCACCAATACCTTTTGTTTTAGACGCGACAATAGCTACCCTTAACAGTCAGTCCCAATAAGTAGACAAAATTTGAGTCCTTTTTTTAATGCGTATACTGTTAATTTTAAAATTATAAAAACGATTGTAGTGGAATGTTTAATATTTTCTCTGATTTTTTAAGTTTTTTATGCCATTTTAACACTTTATAAAAACTCTTAACAAGGTACCAACAGTAAAATATTTAATACTAACATTGCAGGTAAGTAACTTTATGGTTAATATAATGTTAATATGAGAGTAAAAATATTGACGCTTCATTAATTATTTTATTTATAACAGACACCACTTTTTTAATAGGGTCATTAGATACATTTAATGAGTTTGATGAAAAAATTGTGTCAGTTGTACCAGTCATGAAGTTAGTTAATGACAGTTATTGTAATTCTATACAATATTCCTTTCACTTTGATTGACAAGATTTTGGTTAAGCGTGTTTTTTCTTTTTATTTAATTGTATACAACAGTTGTTGTGATGAATCATTATGACATCAGGTTGATGGCAACATTTATCTGGCCTTTATTCTGTCACCCTACAAGTTTAAAGAATTTGAACTATTCTTGTGCTAAATTGTATACATTTGTTAGTTCCTTGGCTAACTTTGCTTATGTGGTAATGACTGAAAAAGAAGCTATAATAGAATATAAGCAGATCACTTGGTGTCAGTAACAAACTTTGTTAGCAGTGTTTTAAGACGACTTCTTTCTTAATTGTGTAAATAAACAAACCAATTTTTTATAAATATACCCTGCCAGAATCTTACCTGTCTTGCGATCTTTTCTTGACGACTTACCTTCAAACACCAAAAAAACTTCAGGGCCGCCAACACATTCATTGAAGTTAACGTGTAAACTTTTATACTCTTCCCATTGCACAACCTTTAATAATTTTGTGATCTGACTTCCCTTAATTCAGAAAATCCCCGATTCGTTAGATGAGTTTTTCAGCACAAAGTATAGGAAATGGTTACAGGCAAAATGACTATTCTAACACATATTTTTCTTCTAAACAAATCTCATTTTATTTAAATTCAGTGTTCTATTCTCTTTTTATCTGTTACTGTAATAATTGAAATATGAAATTACTTATACAAATTCCCTATAGAATAATCTTTCTTGACCAACCAGTACTTTTATATTTTATTTTTCCCTTGTTCCCCCCACACACTCTCTCACTCTTTACACTTGTTAATATCCCCCGTTTTCTGAGCTCTTTTGGTATTTATTAATTTTAGTTTTTAAGCAGCTGATTGTATATTGTACTTGCACGTGCTATTCTGCCATCTTTCTTACTTCACTCTCACTTTCAACACCAAACACTGTTCTAATTCTTCACGTTTACATATTATTTAGATTTCACTGACACTTTTGTTCCTTATGTTCTTATCCGGCAGTTCTACATATTTCGGTAGACCTTGGCTACTCTATTCACGTCAGTCTACCGAAATTCCGAGGCTGTGTTTACATTTACTTCTGTACTGTTTTACTAGTGGTGACGAACTGGGCGAACCTTGTGCGCGCAGTTGCCAACATGCCAGGCATTAGGCGTTGGCCGCGCGGCCTCAACTCGTTCGCTGATTGGTTATTTTTCATCGTATGTTTTGGTAGACTGGATATGGAAATTCGTTTCTTTCGCCACGTAGTCGATTCTATGAATTTCTAAGGTATATTTTTTCTGTGAATTTATGTGCTGGTACCAGCATGTACCTAGTACCGCAACAGACCGTTCCCCAAAAGTTGTACATTGATTGGTTAAAACGGGTTGCCTAATCTTCCCCGTTACAATTGATACTGAACAGTTAATAGAACTATAATATGTGATTTCAAGTCTTGTTTAATTGTGGTTATTTTTGGCAATTTTTAAGTCATGACTCTGAAAGTGACACGTATAAAATAAAATGTTAGTATTTTCTGGGCGATATATGTTGACAAAATATTTAATACCAATTTTGTAAATCGTTTTTTTACCAATTTGTGTAAGTGGTGCCGGTATTTTAAATAAGGCACTTAGTATATATGGGTTACTTATTACTAACAGTTTCAGAAACATTTTTGACATTTTCTTAAAAATAGGCACTTTGTTGTATAACTGTCTACATATAAGATAAAGTACTATTTAGTTATCTATTAAGATAAAATATGCCACTTAATCTTATAGAATCATATTGTAATTACTCCTATAAGATTCACATATTAGTACTCAGTCTTGGTTTCATGACCTGTCAGAGTGAATTGTCTAGCACAGGAGTGGGTGGTATTTGTAAGTACTAAGGTTGGGAAGTGAAGAGCTAAGTTACGCTCCATTTCTGTTCAGAGACTGTCATAATTGAGTGAGATCTCAATACAGTCTCAGAGCCATAGCTTTTCTATGTAGAACCCATTTGGCATAGCTAAAGAGCATATGCCCGACACTTTGCAAATACAAAATCCACCTGTTGGAATGTTCAGTATTTTAACACCCTTTCAGTCAACAAATATCTGTCCTTTTAGTCTTTGTAAAGATAATAACCTAACCTCACCATCTTTTCTTTTTGTGTAACTGTGGAATTAAGTCATTTTGTTTATCAGTCTACCCTCGATATTTAACGAGGGCATCTTTTGTATGGTTTTAGGAATTTACGAGGCTGTTCAGAAAGTAGGGTATTAAAGGTAACTAAAAATATATTTACAAACAGTTTTTATTTCTATTTAAAGCAGACACCTTATGCTACATTTCTGTATAGTTTTCGTCATTTTTGATAGCGAGGTATCAGGTATTGTATACCTTGGTCGTAGAAATTTCCCACCTGTGATTCGAACCATGTATTAACGGCTTGTTTGACATTATTGGCCACCAAGGAAGGATTTCTCATCCTTGTAAAGGTGATATTCGCTTGGTGTGAAGTCTGTGTTTTAAGACGGATGATCAAATTGTTGCCAGCCTCATGAGGAGATGTTGCATTGGAGTGGCTGTGTGTGTGCAGTGCCATGATTTATCACAATGTCCTGGGTAAGCATCCTATGTCGATTACTCTAGATATGACTAAGCAAAAAAGTCATCAATCTTGGTGCTATTGAATCCCTCACTGCTTCTTCTCCATTAATATCAGAAATCTGACGGTGAATTTCAATTGTTTTAATGTCTTTCGCATTCAAGAACCAAATCACCTACCTACTTCCACATGCGGCGGGAGTCTCGAATTTCTTCGATATTATAAACACGTCCAACAAAGCTTACTTAGTGCACAGTTGTTTACAAATGGTGTTGTTGGCTTGCCAACGAATCAACGAACTGGCCACTCATACTCAACAGCATGACGGCATCGATACTGTGGCAATATTTAAAAACGGAACTTACTTTCTGAATAACCCTCATATATAGTAAGAAAGCCAAGAAAGGAAAGGATGATTTTGTGAGGGTGGACTTTAGGATCAGGCAACTATAAACGTTCAGTCATAAAAAACTTTATACTCATATAGGAAGGAAAAGAGGAAGAAGAAAAACAATACTTCTTTTTACAAATTCCTGCGAAATTTAGAAATACAGTTTTTAAATAATTAATTCTACGTAACATTTTTTTTTTGTGTTTTTGAGAACAAAACTAAGGTGCGAAGGTAAAAATTGTTTACTCTCAATGGGTGATAAAATTGTTATTTTATGAGAGAAAATTTTTTATCCACCTCCATAATTGATCAACCCCTAGTTTAATATTGTATTTATTACAGCTGTTGAGACTATTTCAAAGTTTAATTTGACTGTAGTTTTGACGTTTCTGACTTCAGAGAATTCGTCACATTACTGTAAATTCTCATTAAATGTGTGTAAAAATGTTGTGATAAAAGAACAGAGAAATGTTAAGCCTTCCATTCGACACAGAAGTAAACAATAACTGTTGAAATGTACAAATATTAAAACAAGAATTTAATTTGTTTTAGGTGTAGTATAAGTAGTTTTTTAAGTGAACATACAGTTTTAAGTATAGCAACTGTTAGTGACTTATTTATAAAGTTAGAGAATATAAATTATGTATGGTGCGTGCACATGCTCTTGGCATTTTGTCATATAGGAACAATGTACGTAACTTTGTAGATATTGCGTACAGATCCGCTTGATTATGATGATGATGGTATACATTATTGAAACATATACGTAGTGCTTGTATACGTAATTGATGTTGTTGTTGTTATTATTATTAGTCAGGGCAATACAGTTTACTTAGTGCGTATTAAATTCATTCATTGTGTTTCGTTAGTTGATGTGTCTTCTGCATACCATACGTTTAATTTATTAATTTGTCCTGTTGACATGTGATATAGGATTTTTGTTTGAATTAATTTTTTTTACTTATAATTTTAATGTTAATATTATTATCAGCTTGTAGGAATTTATTGTGAGATGAGTTATTTATTTATTTATTTACATGTTATTTCCTCTGCGTGAGTGTTAATATTATTATTATTATTATTATTATTATTATTATGGTTATTAAAGTTGATAAAATACAAATTAAAAGGATCATATTTGTTTTTTAGCAATGCTCAAATAGTAAATTCGTGACCATTATTTTGACTACCATTAACCAAATGTCTTGTGTGTGATTTTTTAACATAATTTTTTCAACATAGTTGATTAATATAATCAGATCCTTATTGCACGCACACGCACATGTACACGCGCACACACACACACATTGTATAACAGAATGATATAATAATCATATCACAATTAAATAATACAAAAGATAGGTATTGTAAATGTTACGTTATGTTATGTTGCATTTTCAGGAAATGAAGTAAGTGAAGTCATAATATCACAAACCCAAAAGTCACAAACTGTTTATAACATCTTGAACTTACATTATTAGACAATAACAAAGAACATTATAGATGCTGTCATGGAAGTTTGAAATTAATACAGTTAAAAATTCTCTGGAAAGCTCTGATATACAAGGTTGTCTATAAAATTTCTAAGTTTATTAAATAAAAAAATAGTTTGCTTAGCTTAGAAGCTATTCAGCCTTGTTGCCACCAAAGTAGTCCCCTCCACTTTGAATACACTCTGCTCCTAATATTTCTTCTATCCTTTAAAACATTTCTGGAATTCTTCATTCAGGACAGTGTGTAGTTTGGCTAGCAAATTTTCCTTCATCAAGTTAATCAACCGAAAACATTGACCTTTCAACTTTATTTTTAATTTTGGGAATAAAAAAAGTCTGCTAGCGCTAGATCTGGCGAATAATGTAGGTGTGGAATGACTGTTGTCTTATTTTTTGCCAAAAACTGTCTATCTGTGCGTGGGTGCATTGTTAGCATGAAGCATCCATCGGATTGACTTCAGACCTAAAATTTTGTATAATAATTTTATACAAAAACTTTTTGCTACAGCCCGTTTCTTGATGTATACAATATATTTAATATTTATAAAGACCTTACCTCAAGATATATTCTCCTTATTTGGAACATGTTTCGGGAAGCCTTGTGTTCCCATCTTCAGCCTTCCTGATTTTGACCCTTGTGAGGTACTTGTGTGTTGGTTGATTGTTGCTGTGGTTTCCTGTTGGCCTCTGGTGCTTCAAATTGGTATTATTGTGTGATTGTGGTGTATATATTAGTATTTTGTGTATTTTCTATGTTGAGTGCTTTCTTCAGCACCTACCGAACAAGAACAGTTGAACGATGGTTAGAACGAATGACTTTACCTAACTTTTGCAGCAGTTTCATCAGTTCTGGATGTTGAAGTTCGGCCGTCTATGAAACGTTTCCATCACTTGTACGTTTGAGTCCAGCTTAAAGCCTCATCCCGATATGCTGTTTGTAACATTTCAAGTGTTTGCATAAAGGATTTTCCCAGTTTAACACAAAATTTCATATTAATTCGGTGCTCATGAAAATCACTTTTAAATTTCAACACATCCTCATAACACTTGTTGACGCAAGCAGGGGTGGTATGATGACTAAACACTGGGCTGCTACCCAATGTGCTGGTAGGTCACAGCATATTACACATTCCATTGGTAGCACTAACTGTCACATAATTTACAAAGTTCGGAAATTGTATTACAAAGTTGGGACAAACTGTGTTTTTTTAATGCTCTGTACATTCCTTTTAAAGGTTGTTTCTTGAAGTGACAAGAATAAGATTGAATTTTGCCATAACCTGTTACTATAACTTTTAGACTGTATGACACTGGAATATTTATGGTAATGCTTTAGTAAACATAAAAGTTTAGTCACAGCTCCATGTGTTGATCTGCGTGCTCATTTTTTTGGTTTTTATACTTTTCCTGGTGTAAATTGTAATTCCTATGAAGTTGAAGACAGGAAAATGATCCATATGGAAAATCCGCTCCTTTCACCAAACGAAGGTAAACAAAGACACAAGTGTCAGAAGGTACAAAGGCACTGGGGCACTAAAGGTGAATGTTGGGGAATACACCGACATGAAGCAAAAGATGAAGCTATATTTTATTTTGCTTATAAGGCAGCAGAAACAAGATGCAGGGTGTGTCAACAAAACAGGTGAACATGTGACTCTAAACAGGTCTGAAACGTAGTTGGAACGGTTGCCAAACAGTCTACAGATTTAGGACCAAAAAGAAGAAGACGATGGCATTGTTTATATTGGTATCACTGTGACACAATGTACACATGGACATGCGGAGTATTTCGTTTGGGAGTTGGTTGAGAAAAGGGCAGGGAATAAGTAATATTATTGTCGTTAATGTCCCAACAATGTTTCTGCAGATCGCTAGACAGAATTAATTATTGTCACTTATTATAAATAATATTTAGACCTATTTTAAAATGATAATAAAAGGTAATAATATTATGATTTTTTAGCTGAGCAAGAAATTTTGGGGTGTACAACCCCTCTCTGTTTATGCAGACACACAGAAACGTAAAGTTTACGTCGTGAAAAGTGAGGTCATGTATCTTGTATTTGAAATTGAGTCTCAGTTTATTAGGAATATATAATAGTTAATTCAGCTTCTTAACTTCAGAGAGAGAGAGAGAGAGAGAGAGAGAGAGAGAGAGAGATGGACATTACATGAGGGAGAAGTGAATGGTGAGACATTTATATTAGGTAGTCAAAATAATTTATAAAAAATTTAATACAATTTCAAGGTCACATTTCTTTGCAACAGAAAATTAACACAGCTCAGTATACATTCTTCAATACGTAATTTACAATCGTTGGTCTCAGTTCTGTGTAAAATTAAGTCTGTACAAGTAAAATAAATAAGTTGTAAATAATATATATTTATTTATTTGATATATATATGATACATTGTCATAAGTTTTTTTGGCTTGTTTGTTATTAGTGTGTATACTGTACGAGCTAATTTTTGGTGTAGCATTTATTGTTAAAAATCTTTTTGTTAGTCTTTATTAGTATTTATAACTTATATGGGATACACTTATGTCATTGAAATGCTGGGTCGTTTTAATGAAATTGATTAGATTATTATTTTTTTGTAGTGATTATTTAAGTTATTTGAGAAAAAAATTGTCCTGAAATGTATAGTCATAGTCTACAAGGGTATACAGTAGTTAGATTGTAAGTTAAGTAGATGTAAGCTATGTTTTAGTGTTTCTATATTCTTGAGTTATATTTTGTAGCTTGTTTTATAATTTGTGTTTTCAAAAGTGAATGTTTTCACACACCAGCTGAAAGAAATTATTGATCTGGAGGTGTACATTAAATAACAGAAAATTAGACTTGTCATTATGTCGTATAAACTTTCATGGTCAGGGTCTTGATAATAAAGTGTGATTAATTTTAGAGTCATGGTCTGTATTTGAAATTGAGTAGATGTTAATGTTTCATATTTTACTGTTAAAGTAGAACCTTACTAGCTTGGTTGCCATCTTAATACGTCAGCTCATCTTTCTGTCGGATCAGATGACGAAAGAAGAGCAAATGCATGAAGACCGAGATCATGCCAGTGAGGATGACTTTTGAGATAGAACTCAAGATGTCGGGCTTTTTTACAGCACAACTCTGGTCTGTAGCCTCACAAATTAGATATGAAAATAGAATTATAATTATTTTGTATAATTAGTATAAAAAAATATTCTCAGTGTAGAGAATAATAATAATAATACGAGATGTGTTACCTAACTATTTGTGTAGCACGTCAACCTGCACATAGAGCGAGTGGCACAATTAAGTGGTGCTAGCGATAGGTTTTGACCCGGAATGCCGTTTTCTCCGTCCCGTCATGATCATCAGTCTTCAAGCTACACGTGCTGTAGTGGGCATGGGCACACACCATCCAGTGGATTTATAACAAAGTGAGAATGAAGATCTTAACACAACATATGTGTTGTAAAATGTTGCTGCTAACTTCGTAAAATCCATTGCATTACAAAGTTGTGATTACCGTTTACATTGGTATGCAGTTGTTGACCGATTTCAAAACGGGTCTTTTTCTGATCGTCAGTCAACAAACACAGTAAGAATTTTTCAGTGATACGATACATCTAAGTTTTTCTATCAAACTTTAATTTTACGATCTGATATAGATGCACATTCTCTCAGAAAGTCTCGGCAGTTAAACGATGATTTACAATTACCACATCATGAACTCTTCCCATGATCTGCGACATCGCTTTGATCTGCACTAACCTATGTTTTTACCCTCTTTAAAATCTTTTAATATAATCATTCACCTCGTGCAGGCCTCTGTGTATGCTTAATTCAACAACAGATGTCTCTGTAAAATTTTAACCTAGTTTTGCCACAAAGTTTCATATGTACACCTTGTTCTTCGAGGTCTCCTTTAATCACTTTGTCACTAATCCACTGGTCAGTGTGCGCACGTCCCTCCATTCAATCTGATATACCTCAAAAACTAATGCTGATAGCGGAACAGAATAACTGGCAATTTGTTGTTGAAAACTATTGCTAAGCACGCCCAAAGTAACAGCGCGTTGTTTGTGCTGGTTGATATGGTATTGAAAAAGTTCGGTCTTTTTTTGAACACACCTCATATAATACAAACGATGGCCAGACAGCAGTCTGTAATTCCAGTGTTATCAGAGATAGTTGCTTCACACAGATGAGGATATTCATTTCAGTTTGAATCTAAATGATGGACTTTTGCCATCACAGAAAAAATATAAATACAACTTTTCAGTCACCCAGACATCTTCAGTCTAATTACAAACTAATACATGAAAAGTAATAAACCATACTCTCTATCAACAAGTGATAGAGAGTCAAAATGACTAAATAATACAAATAAATACTTACTAGGAACACTCACAAAACACACGCACAATGCACACCAACAAGGTGAACAAAACACTGTGACAGAAATACAACGGGCCCAACCCTTTCATAGTAAAAGTGAAAGTAGGAGGCAGACATATGGCATGTGCACAACTGCTAAGGCCACCCACCCAATGTTAATGTTGATGGAATGAAGCCAGTCACTGCTGACTTGGCTAGTATATTTATTATTTGTAAAACAATAAAAGCAGCTTCCTTAAATCTTCATTCAAACCATTTCTTTTCTTTATCAATAATTTTTGTTTCCTACCGCTTTGTTATTTTTATTTTGTTGACTGTTGTCACGTATTGGGCAGCAGAAACTTCACATTATATTTTCTCTGTGATGGCATCATCATCATCTTCAAGCATTAAACCAAGGATTGTTTGCTCCAGTCTCAAATAGACAAAGATTAGAGCTGGTCACTTCAGCACTTCATCGGACGTCCCACACCTCTCCATCCCCTCGGCTGATAGTTTCATAGTTGTTTGTGGATGCGGCAGTCATCCATTCGACAAAGATGTTCCCACCAATTCAGCCGATACTATTGATATTATAGCAAAAGTATGTCACTGTATCAAATGTCTACAATCCATCTCGGCCACCTTTTTACAGAAGGTTTTCATTGTCTGTACCATCATCAAGCCCTAAATGACCAAAAGTTGTGTGTGTGGTGAGACACTAGAAGGTCTTGTTCAGTACAAGCAGTTAATGGTTCAGGAACAAACATGTCAATGTTGTTATTAAAATTAACTTTTGTCATTGTTCTCATGAAACTGATTTTATTACCTTGATTATTTACTATTAATACATGTAATATATTTAATGATATCGAGTCAACCATCATGAATCTTTCAACTCAAAACATTTTACATTATGTCTAGTTAGTTAATTGATTGAATCTTGCTAAAAAGTTTTCTCCACTGCTGATAACATTCATTATTATAAGGATTCAAATTTTCTTCTTAAAATATAAAATTTATAAAATAAATTTATACAATTAAATGTTCATGTTCATGCACATATTTGTGTTATGCCATTAAATGTTCATATTATAATTTCATCTTTCTCTGTATACGACTAGGCGCATCTTTAAAAGCAAAACATTATTTTATACACCCACACACAGCAGTAATAAAGTTGGTTGTGTGATTACATGTGATATAAGAGTTTATAAACATAAAAAACTAATAGCATATAAAAGTTTACCACATTCAGAAGGTATTTCATGCAAAAAGTATACATACCAGTATCGCATGAACAATCTAAGTTGTACAGGTGGCAAAAAAATTGTTATATTTAATTGTGTGCGTGCGTGCGTGCGCGCACGTGTGTGTGTGTGTGTGAATTAAAGAAGCACCCATGGGCTCAGAAAATTTGTGTTTCAGATTTGTTAGCATTTTCAGATTAGATGCAAACAATACACATAGAACTGTAATATTTCCTTAGCTGTTTATTTAGCTGCACTCATTTAATGATGTTATCCAGATTTTATGATTAAAGTTCAAAATGATTTTAAAAGCAACATATTTTGATTTTTGTATCTGGAAGAATTTGAAACTGTGAAGAATGCATTTAAAGCCTTTTTTAATGATTTTAAAAAATTTTTATATTATTTTAAAAAACCCTTATTGGACTGTTATTTTGTGAGAATTAATTTAGGTGTATAGAATTTTATGCTGCATTTATGAGGATACTTTACCATTTCCGTTTCAGTAGATACGTAGCGTAGTTTCTTATTTTTTAAATCTTCACTTAGTAGCATGCTTAATTTTTTTTTACTAACATTTTCAACGTCACGTTTTGTGTTATTTGCTATATTATTCAGTATTCATTAAGCCTATTTTTGTTTGTAGTTTGAAAATAAATGTTAAAAAAATAAAATTTGGAGCAACAAAATTGCTGTAGGTGAGATTTTCTCTTGCATTATTGGCCTTTGTGGAACTCAGCAATTGATTAAGACGGGCAACTTTTGATTATCCGAATCAGTGATCAGCAGGAGTACTGCAAAATAAAATTGATCTACATAAAATATTAGTTAATCCAAAAAAAGATGATGTTAATGGACTAATAGCTAATTAAGAACTAATATCTGAATTACTGATGTAAACTAACTGGAAAAATTACTGAAGTAATGGTGTGTTATAATAAATTTGCTATTGTGCAGAAAAAACTAAGAAGTCAATAAATTAAAGTATTCTTTTTTCTAAAGTATGCAGTGAAAGTTTTTATTTTTTAGTGGCAAAACATTTTGTCTTACATTATGGGATTTCAATTCACAATGTGACTTCTATGTTGTTACCATTGCTTATTTTGTAACATCGAAAACAATAAACCTTTCATCAGATAGAAGGATGTTTAACGTGGATTTTATATTCATATCACTACAAGTTTAGTAACAGTACAGAGATAATCCCCAGCAGTTTTGGAACAATAAAATACGTGTGCATGTGTAAAATGTGTTCTCCTTTTGGATAGAGTCCTGCATTGAACTTTGCTGTTTTTCCCAAAGGAAGTTCCAAGTGTAAGCTTGTTTGTAGTAGACTCTCATGTCTGTTCATTTATTTAGCACAGGACACGGTGTACCATAACTTCCATAACATTTCTGCGGATATATCTCTGCCAACTTCAGGCTGATTATTCCTCAGCGTCCTGCTGGAATGTGAAGAAGAACATTACAGAGGAATTAGCTCAAAGATGCTAAAGACTATTATCTCCATCCAGCTATGCTCTTTGAAAATTGCAAGTAAATTAAATTAATTCCCCATTAGAGGGGGTACCAGCCTGTAGATGGATAAGTCATGTGGTCTCCTTACGGGCCATGATTCCCAGTAATTTTTATTCAGGTTTGGCTTCTCCAAGCCTTTGACGCAGTATTACAGCCAACTAGATTCCTGCCTGTAAGCCGGTCCAGGATCATTTTCCTTATGCCCTAACTTGGTGCTGCCTTCCTCCAGGAATATTTTTCAACCTTCAGGTCGTAGGTCCGTGCTGTTCGGCATCAACAGGGTCACCTCTTGTACGATGTGGCACTTCACCACGCAGTACGGTCTTGGCTGGAGAGAGGCATCACTTCATCAAACCGTGAGGACCACTGCTAAGTCAACCAAGTACAAAAACACTACCTCTCCAACATTCCTCGACCCTTGACTAATATATTACAAGCAATGTGTACAGAACACTTAGAAAGAATGTCAGATTCCAGACTGGCCAAACAAGTCTGGAAGTACAAACCTATAGGACACAGGTGTGTGGGTAGACCCAGGAAGAGATGGCTGGAAGATCTTTGAAGGCAGAACAGGCAGCATCTTGCCTATGCAGTGTTGTGAAGATGTTGATAATGATTATGATGGTAAAGACGGATCTGCCAAAAATGTTACAGAAATCCGTTTGGGGGAAAGCAGGAAAATCCAACGTGGTACTCAACCTGAAAACAGAACACATCAGCACACTTCTATTGCAATATTAATTATTATTATTTATTAATACTATTATTAATAAAGGTAATACCCAGCACAACGTGTAGTTATACAGTGTTCCAATATGTACAGTTAATGAAAAGTGACAAACTTAATTTTATTTACTAGTTAGTATTCTGTAAGTGCCCACTAGTAATTCTGTACTAATACAAATTGAAATCACTTGTAGAGCTGCAGAAATGTTTAAACGTTCTCAGCAGTAGGAATATATAGGTGTGTTGTGGTGCCGTTGGATCTTTTCTTTTATGTGGGATAAGTTTAGAACAACTTGATGCATAAATTGTGTAATCAGGAAAATTGTTTTGTAAAGTATTGTACCTCTTGAGTGTTTTGTAGAGCTATGTCCAAACATTTGTATACCAGAAAAACATGACTAATGTCGAAGATATTATCAGTTAGCAATTCTTACATGCAAATCCAAAAATTATTTGGAATACGTTTTTCTAACATGCACGTGCTAAATAAATAATTTTTATTAATTTATTCATTATTCCATATTTTTAAGGTTTTGATCCCGTATGAGCACAGCCAAGGTACATAGAATTTAGATTAAACCTTCCAGCTACTTCTACATTAACTAAATTGTATCAGGGAAGTTCCAAGCGTATGTTTGTTTTTGATAGACTCACCACATCAGTTTGTTGATTTAGCACAGGACACACTGTACCATAACTGTATATTCCACGTTAGGAATACAACACGGTTAAGCCACTAAGCAGATAATCAAAAGTTAGCTGTATTAATTAATTCTTATCTAAAGTCCGTTTGCTATTTTTTCCTTTTGTTTGCTTTATCCAGAAAAAAAAACTTTTGCTGATTCAACTATTTTTAAAAAAAGCATTCTGTTAATTTGTATGTTATACATGCGTATAATAATTACTTAGTTTTGTAGGTAGTATAATAGTATTAGTGTAACGTAAATAATTAGAATTGGTAAAAATAATATAATGTGTAAATTGTGATGATCGGTAGAGTTCCTCTGTGCTGTTCTGTAATTACATGACTAAAATACAACTTATATAATATGTACATATGTGATTGTATGTAGTATAATCACTGATAAATATTTCCATACTTATATAATGTTATCAGATGAACACTGACAATAGCATATATATATTTTTATTTACAAAATATTTTTCTTAGAGGTCAGGTATTATATAAAAATTTATATTATTGAAATTTTTCAGACGTAAGGAAAATCACAAGTGTGACACAGTGGTTTTCTTTTTTTTTTAATGATATATTTTCAACTTTTTTATAAGAGTGCTTTCAACACTTGTTGAATTTGTCATATAAAATTGTTAATTGTCATGTACAAATTTACTGTATCGCATACACCAGAAAGTAAATAATAGCATATAAGGATATGTAATTGTAAATAATATAAATTATTACTCGTACCTGTCAATAGCTGAAGTTTCTTTTTTGTACAAAGGTAAACATGCTGAAAACAAAACTGATTTTCTGTCATGTTATTACATGACTTGTGCGCAGTTCATTGAATAATGGTCTATTGTCTTGTGCTATAGAAACCTCATGTTATGAAAATTAAATGTCAATTTTGTAACATCATATTGTACTGTATCAATTGGCTTTTTATCGTGTGTAGTAGGAATATTGTGTGATATAACTATGTTTATTTATGCTATAATAGTGAACTTTATCAATATTGACTATATGGAATAATAACCGTTTTCTTTTTACATGTGATTCTATTAACTTTTCATCAAAATGCTTGATAACAGCGCTTGCTTATATTTTATTACCTTATAAAATCTAATTTTGGTTCAATTAAATAATTACATAACAGTTTGCAATGTGTAAATGATGCATAGATTATTGACAAGTCTCCAGATAAAGATTGTTTCATTGATAGAGCTTCCATATAATATTCAACCGTTGTGTTTTCCCCAAAATTAATTATTTTTGTACGCCAAGATGTTTGTACAAAAACATGTTTGTAGTGTATGATATTTTATTTTTCAGTGCTCTCCTATCCTCTGCCGTCTGTATCCCCAACCATCCTTCAGATCTTGCTGTTTTCCTTCCTCTGCCTCTCGTTCAATCAGTTATCATTCTCTGGATACAGTGTGTCCAACCGACTTTACCTTTATCCCTCGTATTATCAGAATTATCTTATACTCTTCATAAGCCATTTGCAGAGGTTCAAATCACCACCAACTCTTATATCGCTATTCCATCTCCACTCCCCCAATTTTAAGAAATGGTTTCCCCCCCTCAGGTGTTAGACCACCTCACAATATTACAAGTCCCTTTCCACTCTGGTTGGCAGCAGCTCTCCTCTCCTCCCTGTTTGCCTTTTTTTTTATTTCTGGTATGCTGTCCGAGAGTGTATTATCCAATACTCTCCGCTCCAGAAGTCTCCTGCATTAGTCCACATTATTCTGTTATTCCTAGTACGCCTGTCTTTAGCCTTTCCATTTCTGCCTTCAAGTTTACTGTTTTTCCTTTATGTGACTTCTCGAGTTGTCCCCATCATGAGCTACTGATACTAGGGATATCCATGTGGATCTTTAATGGAGTGGTTTCCCATTGCCCTTCTGGTTCATCTGCCTTTGTAGGAATGGTTTCCCATTCCAAGAACAAGAGAGTGCCCTGTACCTCCTGAGAACCTCCCGCTCTTCCGCCCTCCTGAGAAGCTCTTGGCATTTTGTAGAGGAAGACTCTTTACCCTGGGAGTTTTCTGTCGCCATAACAGGGTGCAACATCATCATCTTCACAGCACTGCATAGGCAAGGTGCTGCCTGTTCCGCATTCAAAGATCCTCCAGCCATCTCTTCCTGCGTCTACCCACACGCCTGTGTCCTATAGGTTTGTATTTCCAGACTTGTTTGTCCAGTCTGGAATGTGACATTCTGTCTAAGTGTTCTTTCCACAGTTGTTTGTAATCTTTTAATTTTTTATTCAAACTAAAAACTTGTAACTCTTATTTTATGGCCTCATTCCTTATATGATCAAGTTTAGAACACCATTTCTGAGGCCTGTAGTTTACTGTCTTGTTTCTTGGTTGTTGTCCATAATTCACATCCATAGGACAGTACAGGGACCACCATAACTTTGTAAAACTTTACTTTTGTATCTCGACGTACCTTATTTCTAAAAATATGGTTGATTGTTCGACAAATCTGTAACTTACCTAACACCAATATCCTAATTCCTATCATAGGCAGTATTATTTCCCAAATAATTAAAATAGCTCACCTGATCTAGAATTCGATCACTAATCATTATTTTTGTTCTTATATTAGCTCATTGCCTTGAAATGTTATTACCTTTGTTTTTATAGTGGATATTGTATTGTTTGCAGATCTGGTAAAGGTTAAAAACAGATTTTTGCAAATCAGATTCTGTATTTTCAAGTACAAGCAAGTTGTCAGCAAACAACAATGCATTCAAATATCTGTCTCGTGATAACTTCATACCAGGGTTCACTAGATGTTTCCATTTCCTTACCAGATCGTCAATATAAATATTAAAAAGAGTAAGTGATATACTGCACCCTTGTCAAACACGTTTTATTGACAGATATTTGTTGAGTTTCCAAAATTACAGCATAAATTATCTCTGAAAACACTTTTCAGGGTACAGTTTGGATTTTGTTAAAACTAACATGGTAATTACTATGTTTTAAAGACAATTAAATAACGTCCACTATTCACAAACATCTGTCTCGATGAGATATCATCCTATAAATTGGCTCAAACAGAATAATTTCTATAATATTACCTACAATTTTGAGATGCTGCTGCACAAATGGAAGTGACAACAGAAATGTTATCGCTCATGTGCACGGAATAGCTTGGCATTTTATTACTAGCTTGTTTTCTTGCTGCGTTTTGAGTTAGGTGTGGAATGAAGAGTTATGGTGTGGTTTGCTAGTGACAGAACAGTGCAGCGTATTTTAATTGCTCGCATAGAAACAGAGATGCATATAGAAACCTTACATTCACAGTGGACAATAACATTGCAACTGTTGTATAGATGCTTTATAACCTAATTTTTGATGGATTGTTATATTATTTTACATTATCAAATCAATTTGTACCTAGTTCGTACGTCAATGTAATATAATTTACTTTATCATCACTTTTCATTACTTACCTTTTTTTTTTTTTACCAAGGTTAACCCAGTGTTCGTGTGAGCGATTATTTGGAGAACAGAAATTAGGTTGTCTGAAATAAATGCTTTGAGTCCATTTGTCTTCAAATTAATTTTATTTTATTTTGTCATATTATTCTCTTTTCTTCTGCATAATAAAAAAAATTAAAATTGACTTACTTTCTATTATAACTAACAATATTCTTTCTCCCTCTTCTACACGTTTACTATATGAACAATAAAAGATACATTGGTTATTTTAAAATTGACCCTGCTTCTATAAGATTATCTACAATCCAACTATTGAAAACAAACCCAAAATATCGGTATGCAGAACCATACATGACTTCCATGTTCTAAGATTTATATTTAAAATCATATTCGAAATGAAATATTTCCATAGAAACTACGCCTTTCTACTTATTCCTTCAGCTTTAACCACACTACTGTGGTCACTAACGTATACCACCTCATGTTTTCGCACTCGATTTTCACTGTTGATGGCAGTTGATGGCACTGCCAAAAAGTCTGGTTTTGCAGAAAACATTGGACTACGTCTAAACAGCCCGGGAAGCAATTTTAACAAAACACTACTTCTTTGTTGCCGATAACGTAGTACACATATAAAAAATTCTCCCCTCCACCTTCAACTATAATTTTTAATAATAGAAAATTACCCCCACCCCGTTCAACCTAACCTCTTCATTTATAGATATTTCATCTATGTTTCTACAGTGGATTATTATGAGCTTCTTATCAGGATACTTTATTTATAAAAATTAAGTACTTTACTCTTGTTAAATCATAAAATGTTTCAGGTAAACCTAGCCCATTTCTCTTAACCGATTTTCTCCAAAATCAACAGACCTTGAGTTCTCTGCAAATCAGGAAAGTGTGCAAAAAATTATTTGATTCTCTTTGAATTTTCGGCAGTTATCATTCGTCATATAAAAAATTACCCTTGTTAAAACATAAAATTTTGCAGGTAAACTACCCCTTTCCCTTAACTGATCTTCACCAACACCAATAGGTATTGAGAACTCTACAATACAGGGCTGTATGCAAAACATTGATTCTGTTAGAATTTGCGGCTGTAATCGTTTGCAAAAAAAAAAACCTTGATAAAAAACCGTTGCGGGTAAATTACCCCTTTCCCTTAACCGATCTTCACCAAAAACAATAGGTCTTGAGTCCTCTACAATTCAGGGATGCATGCAAAAAAATATTTGATTCTGTTTGAATGTGCGGCAGTTATCGTTCGTCATGGAAACATTTCTCTTGTTACAACATAAAATGTTGCAGGTAAACTACCCCTTTCTCTTAACAGTTCTTCCACCAAAATAAACAGACCTTGAGTTCTCTACAACTCAGGAAAGCGTGCAAAAAATTATTTAATTCTCTTTGAATTTTTGGCAGTTATCATTCGTCATAAAAAGAATTACCCTTTTTAAAACATAAAACGTTACTGATAAACTACCCCTTTCCCTTAACCGATCTTCAACAAAATCAACAGACCTTGAGTTCTCTTTAGTTCAAAAAGGTATGCAAAACCGTAGTTGATTCTGTTTGAATTTACGGCAGTTATCGTTCGTCATATAAAAAATTACCCTTGTTGAAACATAAAATGTTGCAGGTAAACTACCCCTTTCCCTTAACCAATCTTCACCAACACCAATAGCTATTTAGAACTCTACAATGCAGGGCTGTATGCAAAACATCATTTGATTCTGTTTGAATTTGCGGCTGTTATCGTTTGCCATAGAAAAAAATTACCCTTGATAAAAACCCATTGCAGGTAAACTACCCTTTTCCCTTAACCGATCTTCACCAAAAACAATAGGTCTTGAGTACTCTACAATTCAGCCCTGAATGCAAAAAATTATTTGATTCTGTTTGAATTTGCGGCTGTTATCGTTTGCCATAGAAAATACCCTTGTTAAAACATAAAATGTTGCAGGTAAACTACCCCTTTCCCTTAACCGATCTTCAACAAAAACAATAGGTCTTGAGATCTCTACAATTTAGGGCTGCATGCAAATAATCATTTGATTCTGTTTGAATTTGCGGCTGTTATCGTTTGCCATAAAAAATACCCTTGTTAAAGCATAGAACGTTGCAGGTAAACTACCCCTTTCCCTTAACCGATCTTCACCAAAAACAGTAGGTCTTGAGAACTCTACAATTCTGGGCTGTATGCAAAAGAGTAGTTGATTCTGTTTGAATTTGCGGCTATTATCGTTCGCCATAGAAAAAAATTACCGTTGATTTAAAAAAAACCATTGCAGGTAAACTACCCCTTTCCCTTAACCGATCTTCACCAAAAACAGAGGTCTTGAGTACTCTACAAATCAGGGCTGTATGCAAAAAATTATTTGATTCTGTTTGAATTTACGGCTGTTATCGTTTGCCATAGAAAAAAATCTATAGACAGACAGACACACACACAGACACTTTTTTGAAAATTGACTTTTTTCCATGTTTTGAGTGTAGTACAATCAGAATCTGCAATAATCTCGAACACGATTTTTTTTGCCATCACCATACTTCCATTTCCTTAAGGAACATGGAAGTAAAAATAGTTATTGAAAAACTTAAACTAAATCTCCTTATCGCAAACCAGTGTTATTCATTACATAATTTTTTACGCACATACACACTCACTCATATCTTTAAAATCCCCATTTACCATACATAATTTTTTTTGTTTTATCAGAATTTAAACAGCTGTATAATATGTTAAAATTTGTTCAAAATATAGAAAAACGTTCAAAAGTTACTCATCCTCGACGCTAATCCTTTCGCCACCAATTCGAATTTGTTATTCGCCACTCGATATTATTTTAAACTGTTAACATTGTTATTAATGAATGTCCACTTGTTTCTCACTCCGTTATTATTGGAAATACTTTTAAAACCACATTTTATATTAGTCGGCCAACTGGATATTTTGCTCACGAGCATTGTTTTTCTGACCGTGCGGTCTGAAGGCTTTTGTCGACTGCAGTTTTTCAAAATGGCCAAGCGTCTTTCTGTGTCCGGCTATTTGGCTCGTGATTGGCTGGGTGCATCTCGCGGCTTTTCCGTAGTCTTGTATAAGGCGAGAAGGAATTTTCAGCTGTGACTTTCACGTGTGAACTGCGGCCTACACGTGCGCTCTTACGCAGGAATACACACCCTTTCTGATACTTAACATTCCCAGACTCTTAATTACTTTTGTGCCTCGCACGGCTTGGTGCGAGGTGGGCTACAAGGTGTTCAAAATGTCAAGCGTTTGTGATCCAAACGTTGTTCAGCTTGAGTTGCTACTACTTTTTATAATTATTAAAGAATAAAATAAAGCCCAATCGTTTGTCCCGTTACAGGATCACTTATATTTTGTTTTTTATGTTAACACTGTTGTTACAAGTAAATAAGAATGTCCACTTTGCGCGTTTGTATGTCTTAATAATCTCTTTGTCAACAATCTGCTTTCTTCCATTGGTAAACTTGAATTAAATAACCAAACTTTTCAGGTAACCAACATATTTACTCAGAATAGAAAATGTGTAATTGGAAAACATTTTTTTATACAGTAATTATGCTTAAAAATGGTTGTAAACAAAAGCCAGCGGATTTACAAATTCACTGTATTTAGAATTCACGCGTCTATCAGGAAAAATAAGAAGTTGGAAAGAGTTCATGGTTACAGAGAGGTTCATCCATTTTTGACAAATACACAACACAGCAAGACAAAGTAAAGGGGAGAGGGCTACCAACATAAAAAAATTAATTTGTTTCAAAAATCATTTTTCTTATGCCTCCGCATACGGGTTTGTGTGTGTGTGTGTACGTGCGTGCATTTTGAAAACAGTAAATGTGTGTAAGTTTGTTGGCTTTTTTTTATAAAAAATGTTTTAAATATTATGTACATAGTAGTCAGAAACTAGAAGTGCACATCAGCCGTCAGCAATATACAGACATTAATTACACAGGAAGTTCAAACACATTATCAACCGATACTGTGGCCTTATATAAGAAGCATATTTTTTATCCACCATACACAGATTACTGTAAACATTTCCCCATCCTCTTCCACTCGCTTTGCTGATTGATGCAATTACCAGTTTATCTTTTAAAACTATTGCTAATTTATAGTTAGTTATACAGTATAGTATATATGTATATACGCTGTTTTGAACATGGTTAACTAGTGTTTAATATAGTGTACTGTATGTGCGTAGCAGTTAGCAGTTGAATAGATTATATTTTACTGTAGAGGTTATACAGAGAATAAAGAAAAACTGATATTATAGCAATAAGAAGAAGAAAAAAGCATTTGTGTTGTATACAAGAAGAAAATAGTATTGTCTGCCATGTTTTCTGTAGTTATCTAATAATTGATAATAATGATAAAAGTGTCATAATTTGTAATGTACAAGTATTTGTAATAATTAAATGATGTTTACTATTATTATTATGATGATTATTATTATTATTATTATTACTCGAGAATATAAATAAATAACGTATTTTACCTCATTAAAAATTTCTCATAATTTCTTTACCAAATATTTATAGTATTAAAAAAAAAACACTATACAAGTGTTTCCAAAAAGCTGGTCCCAAATTTTGGGAAATGATTCTACTCATTAAACTGAAGGAAAACTGTCCAACAAACGTATGCAATAAAATGTTTGTTTTTTTGTCAGTATGTCTCTTAGATAGAGAGCCAGCAACGTGATCATTTAACCAGAAGATGTAAAGCTAGAAACCCTCTAGATCGAATGTACTTACTGCCATGAAACGTGAAATGACCGTCAGCTGCTCCTCACCAGTGCTTTACTTTCGAAAATTTGAGTTTTGAAATTGCAACTACTTACACCGTCAGTCGTCCTAGAATAATGTTTCGGGTAGTGTGCTGGACATTTTGATAAACATTCCGACCATTTATCTCTCAGTTAAATTAGATGCAAAATTTGAACCCGTCAGTTTCGAAATAGTAACATGATTTGAACGTCAGTTGGTGATGTTCTAACTCCTTGACCGAAATGTGAAAAATTGTCGGAATTTTCAGGCATTTATTGCTCAGTTAAATTTCCTTCAACTGAAATTTAAATTGTCGTCAGTTGAGAATTTGCAACTGCTTACACCGTCAGTCATCCTAGAATAGCGTTTGGGGTAGTGTGCTGGCAATTTTAATGAAAATTCTTACCATTTATCTCTCGGTTAAATTAGATGCAAAATTTAACCAAATTTGAACCCGTCAGTTTTAAAATTGCAACGAACTAGACCGTCAGTCGTCCTGAATCCTCAACCAGTGATCAAAGCCCAACATTTTGACAAACAAATTGCCCATTTATCTCTCAGTTAAATTAACTGCAAAATTTTGGCAATTTCAATTCCAATTTTCGAAAGTAAAGCAACCGGTGAGGAGTAGCTGACGGTCATTTCACGTTTCATGGCAGTAAGTACATTCGATCTAGATGGTTTCGATCTTCCAGTTAAATGATCACGTTGTATCTATCTGTATGTGTTTTCATTTAACATATTAATTACTGCTGAGCAGAATGAGATGTAGAGTTGAAATTTGGTATACAAAGCATGTGTACTATTTCTTACAAGTACTAAAAAAAAAAAAAAAGCCGTAACAATTTTCAAAATGGAGACTGAAAGTTTTAATTCTAAATTTTACAAAAACCAGTACTTGTAATAAAAAATGTTTATTACACAAAAATTACCCATTTTATTTGTAATCCAATGGTACCTTGTGATTTTTGAAATTTGGATAGAAAATAATGGAGGAATTACAATAATTTTAAATGAAAACATTGACCTTTTCCTATTATAGTTATTGTTTAGCACGTTTTGTTATAAAAAGAAACATAATATTTCTGTTATCTTTTACCCGAATTTCTTAAACAAGATATCATCTAATTACATGTAAAAGGAGTAATTTTGTATGTAGCAGACAGTTTTTTTTAAAAGCACTGATTTTTGTGACATTTGGAATTAAACTTTCAATCAGCCACCATTTTGGAAATTGTAATAATACTAGTACCATTTTGGTTTGTTTAGTAATTAAACACAAACAGAGAACAAAGCCCCTTTGTTGTGTTTTATTTGTTGAACTGCTACTTGTCATGTTCCGGACGAGGCCTTTCAGTGTCTCCACCATTTTCAAGTCCTAAACCATGACATGACATGACAAGGTCGTAGTTTAGGACTTGAAAATGGTGGAGACACTAAAAGGCCTCATCCGGAGCATGACAAGTAGCAGTTCAGCAAGTAAAAATGGCAAAATTGGAATTACAGAGACCGCTAATTCAAGATGAACGGAGAACAAAGCATTTTTTGACACGTTTATTGGACATTTTTGCTTTGGTTTAATGAGTAGAATCATTTCCCGAAGTTTGGCACCATCTTCTGGAAACACTCTCTACATAATACAAATTATTATCAAGTGTATTTCAGATCACTGTGTACATGATACTTAGAGACGAACGAGACCCAAGTCATATAGGACAAAGTAAAAGACCACTGTCATCTAATTATTACTTTTTTACAATGCAGTAAAGGAAATGTAACATGTGTTTCAACAGGTGAATGAACATAGTAAAATTTATTATTAAATTATATTTTTTAAATTAGTATTATTAATAAAATATTGAAATTTGTAAAGAAATTATTTTTATTTTAATCATTGAAGGATTCCATATCTTAAAGACTGTGATAGTGTATCACACAGTGTAGAAGTGACTGCGCTTGGAAACACGTGTGGTCTTGCAGTCGGAAACATTTGTCATTTTATCCATTTCCAATGGAGTTATAGCTGTACCATGGAAAACATTAGGAAATATTTCACTGTTGTTGACATTCCAGTTTTTGCTATTCTGGCTACTAACAGTGTTTTGAAATGGAATGCTTCAATTATCTTTTTTATTTTTGTAGAAATTATTTAGTAAAACTACTAAAATTATTGTAGTGTCCATAAAAATAACCAATATCTTACACTTACTACTAGAAGTCTTAACGAAATTCTTCCCTTCAAATGATATTAAACACAATTTGTTTTCACGATATTAATTGATGACTCGTTGGGCACTTGGTGAAACATATTAATACAGAGGTTTTTAAAAGTATATAAACACTTGGTACATTTCACATTTAATTCTGACAGCTGTTTCAACTCATCTCAGAATCTCATCTCTTTGACAATGGCTTAAGAAGTTGAAACAGCTGTCAGAGTTAAATAAAAACTGTGAAACAAACGTACCAAGTGTTTATACATTTTTAAAAACAATTTGTTTTTTTTTTTACCTAAACATGTTAATCATTGCGTACAAGAGTTTTTTGCATTCAGACCATTGTTTCCTATTAAGAACAAAACTTTTTTAAGTTAAAGCATATTTATTTTTCTTTCAAAGGCAAATGTTTTGCTTGATCTAAGGTAAGATATTTTCAGAGATTTGCCCTTCATCATTTTGTTTGCCAAATATACAATGATGGGCAAAAGGTTTGTCATTATGAAAAAACTTGATGTCTGACACAGCCAAAAGCAGTGTTGTTCCGACTTACAAAAAACACAAGGGTGTACAGTTTACAGTGTGTTCTGAATTCTAACCAGAAGAAAATTACAAGCAGGAAAATCAGAAGGCAATAATGTTTTTCCTATGATTTCAGATAATATACTTCAGCCAGACTTGTACTTGATGAACAGCTCACAGTTTTCCGAATCTGCGTTCTTCCATGCGTCGGCGATTCCTGTGTCCAGAAAAGTTCAGTGTCCACAGTGTGCAAAAATGTACAACCACAAAGAATCGTTGTGGCGGCACATGAAATATGAGTGCGGAAAACCCCCACAATTTGTGTGTCCCATTTGTTCTCACAAAACAAAATTACGAAGCAACCTGAAACAGCACCTGGCGACAAAGCACAAGGTGCTCTTACCCAGGAAAAACATGTCTGCGAATTGATTACGCTGTTTCTCGCCATGTAGAAATTTTATTCCAATCTCTACTTTTAGTAATTGTAACATGGGTACTGTGTGCTTGCGTGCGTGCGTGCGTGCGTGCGTGCGTGTGTGTGTGTGTGTGTGTGTGTGTGTGTGTGTGTGTGTGTGTGTGTGTGTGTGTGTGTGTGTGTGTGTGTGTGTGTGTGTGTTCCTGAGGAAGACAAAGTGGAATATATGAAAAATATATTGTACTAACCGTCTGCGACTTCTCGTATTTGATGTCCCTTCTTATTATATTAATAATATCCCTTATATTATATTTAACGGAAACGTGGCTTGGTACTAAAATAGGTTTATTCCTACTATAATAAAGTGGAAAGTGGAAGATTCAGTGCATAGACAAACTAGTATAAAAAGCTATTACAACCTGGAAGCCAACAGTTTCATTTGCAAGTATTGTAATTGTAGTGTCAATTATATGTTTCACAACAACTGTCCTCTCTTTTCATTAGCTGAAATAATATCAGCCCTAATGTGATAACTTCAAAACAAGTCAAGACATTCGTTTCAGATTTGGTATAAACATTGTACTCAAAAGGTATGAGTATTATACCCTCCAAGAAAGGGTGCTAGAATGTGGAAAATATAATGCTAGAACTAAACTTTCTCTTTTATTTATTTTATAAAGGTAATAGTGGGTGAATATTGAATTCACTAAGTCCAGTGGCGGCCGCAGGGGCAGTGACACGGTGACATGTCACTCCCCAGTGGCATGAAAATAAAATTAGAATGGTTATTTATTGTTAAAATACATATAACAATGTTTAAAAAAGTAAACGAGCGGAGTAAATTTCATTAACAACCTCACTAACGCAACGGCTCACTTTCGAGTGACAGCCACAGAGTGTCACACGCTGTGGGTTAAGCTGCAGCATTGGCTTCAATGTGGAGTGCGCGTGCATCCTTGGCATTCGTATAGGAGGGAGTAAGCGGAACACAGGTATTCCATGTGACACGCTAGGCTTGTCACCCAGCCAGCGTTGCTCAGTTGAGAGTGGCTTTCCTCATGGTGTATAGTACGTGTACGTAATACGATTTTCTAAGTGTTGCATAATGAATTCGGTAGGCGCTCTCCTCAGGACTCCGTATTCTACACTATCATACGATGATAAATTGAAAGTGAAGCAGTTAGGTAGGCCCGTGCCAAAATTAAACATAGTGTACAAACAGCAAAGTACCAAAGTTGATAGGTGGCGGAAATTTAACCCTAAAGTGTATAAAAAAAACAAATGGTTGTGTGGCTGTGACGAGAAAAATGCGTTTTTCTGTTTTCCGTGTGTACTTTTTCGCAGAGACTGTTTCTGGTCAAAGGACGGTGTTACGGATCTTATTCATCTCAATGACAAAATTAAAAACCATGAAAAATCAAAGGAACATATGAATGCTGTAATGAGTTTATCTTTGTTGGGGAAAGTAAATATACAAACTCAATTAAGTTCGCACTATCAACAGTCAATTGAGAAACATAATGAGAAAGTAAATAAAAACAGGTATATCCTTAATTTAATTATCAATTGTATTCATTTTTGTGGTGCTTTCGAGTTAGCATTAAGGGGTCACAAGGAGTCCGAAGACTCTGAAAACGGGGCGATTTTTCGCGAGTTGATAAACTTTAGTGCTCAGTTGGATAACGAATTAAAAGAACACCTCAATAAATCATCAGCATTTACAGGTACATCAAAGACAATTCAGAACGATTTGCTTGAATGTATGCTGAAAGTGACCATTACGAAGTGCTTCGTACCATGACGAAGTTACAAAGGAGATCAACAATGCAGATTATACAGCAGTGATTGCAGACGACACAACAGATGTTTCTTACCAATTTCAATTAGTGATGCTAATGCGCTACATTATTGGCGGAAGACCAGTAGAAAGGTTCTGGAATTTCTGGATCCCCTAGGCCATGATGCGCGCGCTATTTCAAATTGTATTTTAGAGGAACTTGAACCATTAATCGGTAATAATCCGAATAAACTTGTAGCACAAAGTTACGACGGCGCATCCGTAATGAGTGGGAGGTTCAGTGGTGTTCAAAAATTAATACAGGACAAATATCAGTACGCAAATTTTATACATTGCTATGCACATCAAGTCAATCTAGTCATGTCTAAGGCAGGGCAATCAACCAGCAAGCTCGGATCTTTTTTTCAAATTTGACTGGAATTTATGTTTTTTTCTTGAATTCCTCACAAAGGACTGAAATTCTGGATGCCGTTGTTCAAAGAAGCTTACCGCGAGGTTCACAAACCAGGTGGAACTTTCATTCTCGCGGAGTAAAGACGGTTTACAATTACCGCAAAGATTTGATCACTGTTATGGAAATCATTGAAAACAGAGACGACATAACGTTACAGACAACAATAATGCAAGCGTCTTCGTACAAGCTATTGCTGAAGGATGAACATTTTGTATTTTGGCTGTCATTTTTTAACAGGGCTATGCCTCATGTTGATATCATTTTCAAACAACTACAAACAAAATGCACTGATCCTGTCAAAGTTCGGGAACAAATGTGTAACTTTCAACTTAGTATGCAGTCAGTTAGGCAACAAGTTGACGACATTACTCAAGAGGTTGAGACCGAACTAGGAAATACAAAGAAAGAAAGTCCCTAAAACGACGAAGAAGTGAAGTTTGCAGTAGTGACAAGAAAAGACAAGCTTTAGAAGTCTGTGACCCCATTATCCTGGAAGTAGAATCAAGTTTCAATTTACTGAACATCTTGTAGCTACGAGGTTATTTGCAGTGGAAGAATTTGACAAATACCAAAGAGAGTTCCCTGATAATTGCCTTCGTGAAATGGTTAAAAAATATCCATTTCTAGAAGAAAAGAAATTGAAAACCGAACTTCAAGTGTGCTATTGTAGACCCGAATTGAGAAACGTTTCTGGCGCAATATCTTTCTTGTTATTAATTATAGAAGATGAATTGTGTGACACTTTCGATGAAACAGTTAAGCTTTTAAAGTTGTTGATTACTATGCCTATGTCAACATCAGAAGCAGAGAGGTGTTTCTCCATGATGAAACGAATAAAGAATTTCCTCAGAAACACAATGAAGGAAGAAAGGTTAACTGCGTTGGGCATGCTGTCTTGTGAAAAGGCATCATTAATGAAATAGATAACTTTAACAAAAAAGTTATAGATGTGTTTGTCAGCAAGAAAGAACGACGCATGGACTTTAATTATCGTGCATGTTAACCACATACTGTACAATGTTCACCTGATAAATTCAGACGATTGTGTTTTCGTGTTTTGTAAATAATGTAATTTCAAATACAGTAGGTTTGCTAGACTTTGTATAAAATACAAAACACAGTATTATTATTATTATTGTCACTACCAGTCATATTCTCACCAGACCCACTGACTAAGTCCACTTATTAACATGAAAACATTTCATACATTGTGTTCAGTTATAAAATGTACAACAAATTCAAACAACACAAAAATACAAATTAGCCATAGGAAGGAAGCACTCATACATCTGGCAGTTTGCAACAGTACAACTAATGTATATACAGTAGTACAGGACATACTCTACTTTCAGACATCTGACTATCACACATTTCGCTCTTTCAGACATTCAAAATTGACGCTCTTTATTCAAGTTTTGTACTACAGCTTTCAACTTTTGTACATTGACGGAGTTGTGAGGAACTGGATAAGTGTTATGACAAGTGCACATATATTTGTTATTATTCCTGCTCCTATGGTTTTCCATAATTTATGTTAGTCTATTAATATAAAGAATGCAAACTGTTAAAGTGATTAATTTGTTCTATGTACTAAAACTGAGCTGTAGGCTGTTTCAAAAACACTGCTTATAAACTTTACTAAAGTACAGAAATCATTAATTTAGCCTGTTACTGTATTATATATTTTTGTAGTGAGAGTGGTCATAAGATGCAAATTTATTCGAGAATAATATCCAATTTCATTTCGGTACAGTGTATTACAGTTTACAGAACCGATCCTACTTACTTATGTGCACAGTACACCATAGGCGTAACTTGGGAGGGGCAAGGGGGCACCCCCCCCCAATGTTCCAAGCATTATAAAATTTTTTTTCCAGTTGTTTATAGATAAAAACTAACAAATAGTCAAACAGGAGACAGTTTCTATGCTTAAGAGCACAGTAAGCACTATTTATTAACGTCTGTACTGTTATCAGATGACTAGTTCCCATAAATTTATTATTCTTATTTCTTTCAAAGAAACTTATAAGGGTGTTTGAATGTTTCCATGATATACATCAAAATAATATTTCTGTTCGAAAAAAAAAAACGCTAGAGACCTAATTAACTGGAATACAAAGCGTGCCTTTTACACAAACAAAGACTTGTTTTGGAACACCGCAAGACGTCAATGGCTTTGTTCACGAATCTTAGAAAACGGTTGTTTGGAACTGTTATTTGTTAATGATTACTGATATAAGTGCGGTTGGTTACTCGGTCGTGCACGTAGTCCATTAAAGTACACATACTGCTTGTCTCTTTCTTAATTCGTTATTGTTGTGATTGTTTTGGTTGGTTTGATAAGTGCTGGGAAATGGGAGATAAGGAATGCAAATGAGTAACACGGCTTAATTTCTTTGAAAATTGCCTGACTGGCAATTTGAAAATTTCTTTGTGTTGTGACTGATTCGGCTTACTGCTGTTACTGCCGAGCATTTTGTGACAGTGTGCCTAAGGGAGAGGATGGGTTTACGAAAACTGGGTATAAGAATTGGAGGAACTGAAATTGTTTATGTTTATAGGCTTACAGTATATTTGCAGTATGTTTGTTCTAGGTAAACATAACTGGAAGTACAACTTATGAAGAAAGGTTTGTTGATCATTAAAAAATGAAATTGTCTCTCGTTTACTAACTAAGAATTATTACTAAACTTTCTAATTTTGTATATAATATATTTTATTAATTTTATTGTATGGATGGTCTCACTACACACATGAATTTATTGAAGCCCCCCCCCCCCAAAGTTAGGCCCCAAGTTACGGCCATGCAGTACACCTACTACAGTAAATACAGTCTACTGTACAGTACTCGACTTTCAGACAATTCGGGTTTCTAACATGTTTTTAGAAATGCGTTATGTTCGAAAGTTGAGCACGTCCTGTACTTAATACAATAACAGCTGTCTAACTAACTGCCTTAGTGGTAAAGTAATCTCTCAGGACTACACAAATTGTAGGTCGACAACAGTAAGATTTTTATCTTTGTTACCACCTCCGTCAACTGTGGCCTGTAATTAAAACTGTTGAAACATTACACATGGTTTATCATAATTTAGCAATTATATATTAAACCAGTTTTCACTACAGCCAACTCAACCATTCCGTTTTATTGATTAGTATATTGTATGTAGTGTAAGGAAGCTTCGTAATGATATCAAAGTAGGAAGTATGGTAAACTTGGGTAAACTCATGATAGAGTATATAAAATGCCAATTGTGCCAACCAAAATTTTGATTTTTTTTTCTGTTTTAATCTTTGGAAAGAATGTTTTCTAATTACTTAATGGCACTAAAACTTTGTTGGATAAAACAACATATTATATTTATTTTAATTAAATTTCAAAACAATCTTCTTGCTTGGTAATCTCATGACAAAACTCCGCTATGCTCGTGATATCACGACTTTACCCGGATTGAGGCAATCTCATGATAAGTCAGGCATTAACGGATAATTGAAGACTAAACTTGATGCTTAATATGGAGAATTACAATGATGGTAGAATCAAAATGCACGTCCTATTAACAGATAACACATGTATAAGAAATAATCCTTACATTTCACTTCAAAACGCTGCAAAACAATAAACACATGTCGCACTGGCGTCTACAATATCTCAAACAGAACGTTAGAATGCGCTGCACTCAACTGGAGAAACTAGGCATTTGTGGGAGCATTGGTTAACGCGTGACAAGCTTCACAAAAAGTATCATGATATTACCTGTATCACGAGTATACCCAAGTTCACCATATGTAACAACAGACTTACATTACACTTGTTTATGTTGAACATGATAATGACCATTCAATGGCAGCTGACAAAAAACAAAGAGTGACTTCATTACTCGTAGTACCAGTTTACAGGTTGCGGGAATATTCAGAATCAGTTTTATGTCAGGTAAGTTATATCTAGCACCAGCAGCACTATTCCAATCAGTAGGAACTTTGCTTCTCTTTGTCTGAGGCTTCTAAACAAATGTATTACTGTAAAAACATTAAAATTGTTTTATGTATAACATCTCATGGGTGCAGATACCTCAACTAGCGGCCGGCAACACGTTGTACTAGCAATGCAACCATCACACAAAACCACACAGTATGCCTTGCTCCTTTGTGGACTGTTGAGCAGAGGTTTTTTTTATATAACATCTCTATAAATATTTTTATACAAGCAGTCTCGTTACTTTTTAGAGAAACTCTGTATAACAAAGTCTAGTTGTATATGTGATTACTCAAAGGTATGTATAGATTATTTATACATAATATAAACTGTTACTTGTAGCGTATTGCCGCGTTACAAATCCAGGGAACCCATCTTAACTGACCTCTGCCAATTACATGGGCTGCCTACGTTGTAACGAACTGTATTAAAATCAAATTAATTGAACAAATTACTCACTATCAGTGTAAGGAAACAAGGGAAGGTATTTTACTGATTTATGCACTCATTTTCATGTGTAACAAGACGACTTCTCTTTATTTAACAACAGTCACTGACAGATCCCATGACATCATTATTTAAACTAAAAAATATTTAAATGCTTTTCATAAAACTTTGGGATCAAATTGATTATATATTCTTATACCTCGGATCCGAGTTTACTTTCTGCATGTTTATAGTAAAGACTTCTAATTATTTTCAGTTCATTTTAGAAGCTTGCAAGACTTCTTTAACCATTTGAAGAATGGTACTATTACTTGGAACGATAATAAATTACATTAACATTTAAAGCGTTACAACGTATGATAATTGAATTTTTACAGTAAACTCTTAGATTTTCTCATTATAATGTTTACATAAAATTAATCGTCTTTGAAAAGTCTCTTTTAGAAGTGAGTAGTGTAACAAATATAATTAACTCTCGATAGCAAGGCTATCGAGTCACCTTTACAACTGAACGTAGAAACCTCGTCCTGGGGTGTCCGTCTTGGGAATCCTTGTAGTCGGCGTCATCATCTGGGTCGTGTCTTCGGCAAGAATAGGTCGGATGTTCACAGAGGAGATTGAAGCTTCTTTGGTGTCAGTATATGTAGATTCTCGGATGTCCTAAGCAACGTCTTATGCATGGTATATGTGTCTTTATGAAGTTTCTGCAGGTCACATCTTCAGGAGTGATGTTGTAAATGGAGTTACCTCTTGGAGGGAGTCGTCATCTTGCTTACCACTAGTTCTGTTTTTTGTGTTACATTTTCTATCTTCTTCTTACCACATATTTATGTTATTGATACATGACACACGCTTTCCACTTTTTGCAGTGGTAGTTAATATACTACATTTAAATAAAACAAACAAATTAAAAACATTTGGGTAGAGCTTTCGCTCGTACGTCTGTACTGTGTGAAGGCAACATAGCGAGAGAGACTTTCTGCTCGCTTCAACTGGTACTTAACAAAGGAGAGGGGCAACTACTCCGCGACAATATAGTCCCTATCTTTATTTAAGTTAACATTCTTATTACCAAAAACTATACCTTAATTATACATATATAATTTAAGTGAGTTATTTTAACGACTATTTGTGTCTTCAGATTTCTAATTATAAACATTATGATTTTTATATCTTCCTAAATTACAGACAACTCGGTAAACACGTTGAGTCCAGAATTAACAGGTCACCGCATGATGACAAGCAAAGGGTTAATTATGATAATAATAACTTTTTTACAATTCGCCCTTTTTATTAGTGTTTCTTTGGCTCTCTTAATTACTTCTTATTCTCATACTGAGTAAATACAGGGGTGTTAGGTATTATAGTGAGATTTAAAATTACTTAATCGCTCGCAAACTTAATTTTTTTTTATTTACGATTACAGTTAGAATTTAAATCGTCACATACTATACCTGTGTATGTGTGATCATACTTTGAAGGGCAGTAGCATCTCCATTGCCATTAAGCTAGTGGTATATTCAGAGCCGCCATAAGCGGGCAAGACACAGTCAGGGGAATACTGTACAGCATATGTGAATGTAAAAAAAGTGGAGCTAAAATAATTGAATAGAGACCAGTGTTTGTAATAATACAATTTTGGAGAGTCAGGGAGTTAACCAAAGAAGACTACTAGAAGGTGAAGGATTGTGCATACTAAGCAGGACTGTAGATGATAAATCGGACAAAGATGACACAATACTTAAAAATCCTTCATGATTTGAATACTCTAGGGACAGGTCTTCAAAAACATAAGGAGTATTTCCTCATTCTCATATTATATTTTAATATTACACAAGTTTTCTTCATATAATTAAATTTTAAAGGATCTCATTATAGATCAAGATGACAGGTTGAGTATATTTATATCATCTACCACTGGAATTGAAGTGGTCATGGTTTAAATAAGCACACTGAAGCCAGTAGCATGGGTTTGATTCCCACCACAGGGCTTCTAGTTTCTATTTGGTTTCTTGTTCTCTCAGGTAAATTTAAAATAAATAACAAGCATTCCTTACTAGTAAAACCCATGCTATCTGTATATTAAAGGCTGCTAAAAAAGAGTGCATCCCTTATATCTGTAAGGAAATCTACACATACAGAATTATGGCTAGAGGTAAAAAGGTATCCTAATCTTGAACTCTGTAAAGCATTTGAAGAAGAGATTTAAACCATTGTGATGTTATGAGTCCCCCCCCCCCATTATCAATATATATACAGTGGAATCTCACTAATTTGTCACCCACTCGAGCTTTTTTTTGGGTAGGGGTTAAAGGATGAGTTCATTGAATAATAACTGAATACGTGTGTCTTACATAATTTTTTAGCAATGAGAGACATGTAGATTATCACATATACAGGAATTAAGTTGACGTAGTTTGTATTTACAGCGTAAGTTGTGTTTGTTGTTACAGGATAATACATTTCCAAAAATTTAGTCGGATTGCTGTAACCCAACATTGGGAATTGTTAGATATCTGCCAATCCCTACCAGCATTTAACAGTTTGAATGCAGAGAATGTCAAAAATTGGTGGTGTGAATTGGACTTACTGTATTTAGTAGGCTACAAAATGTTTAGTGATGATGAAATTGTTACATACATTTCCACGTAACCTACCCACAATCATTAAACAATTTTTTTTTTTGCAATTACAGTGCTTAACTTGTTTGAGTTTGAAATTTTCCAGCAATAAATATGTTCAAGCATAACATTAGTACTGTACACCTGTGATAGTTCAAACACTTACCCACATTATTATTAATAAAACATCATAAACTTACCTTTACGGGCCAAAGTTCTTCACACATACCTGTGGATTATAAACGTGACTTAGGGTCGCATAACTCAATGACTACATTCATCTTTTAGTTAACTAATTCAACTTTTATTAAACATGTTATTTGATAGTCTATCTTTCTTTCGGAAATGATGGCAAAATCATTCTGTATACATTAGGATTTAAGCCTGACAAATGTTAATGTTGAGATACATACTCAATTTTATTAAGACAAAACAAAATTCACAGTTTACTTAACCTATTTAAAATAAACAGTTCATTAAATTATATTAAATAAAGGCGACCCAGCATTTGCACACTCTCACATTCATTCCTTTAGAGCTCTTGAAAATTAAAATTTTTATATTTATTTGATATTGAGTGGATAGTATACTGTTACGTCTTAACGGCGTTCCTGCTGTCCACGTGCTGCTTCCGCATTTTTCTTACTAATTGTCCAAAAAATATTACAGTTTTGAATTTTGAAAAGTTCTGTTGATTGCCTTTACTCACTGCATCAAAAATTTTATACTTTTCACTGTTTATTTTATACTGTGACACATATTTTAAGTGTTGTGCATTTTTTTGGCTCGCGAGCCTACTGTATTCAACCGGCCGGCTGTATGTTTGGTAGTCGACTGTCTTGTTCTCTGCGCACACAGCGCTGAGGAATATATTCGAACGTGACCAAACGCCTGAGAAAGTTGGCCGCCTGTGCGTGCACTTGTGGGTGAATTCGCACCCTTGCTGACAATTTTACATTCCTGTAACGAGCCGTACCAGTCTCAATGCTATACTCCATTCACCATATATTCTTTGTTGAATAAAAATTGAAAATATTAAAATTGCAAAATCTCATGGGTTTGTACCGTTACAATACCCCCCCAAATGAGAGGTTTTCTGCTGAAACAGAAAAACTCATTGCTAAACCCTAAGAGGATATGGCGCCAACAACCCCCCTTCAATTCTTAACACATCATGGGTAAACTACCCCCCTACCTCGGCGACTATGGCTGCACCTGAACAACATTACTGGACTTCTCTGTTCGAGATCCCAACACCGTAAAGTCGGACCGGTACTCACCATAGTACCCCTAGCCTTGTAACATTCCAAATAAATCAACAACTAGCCTTATACCATACCAGATCCTCAACCGATATATCTCCCCTTACATACATACTGGGTTGCCTTTAGCAAGTACTGGGTGCGTACACATATTCATTATTTAATTCCACACTACCTCCACATATTAATTATTAATGTAAAATTCACAAACATTTTATATTGGCTTCTCTACAAACTTCATTCGCATTTCTCAACTTTTATTTGCTTGACGTTAAAGTTTCAAATCAAAAAATAAATCAAACAAATCAACTTAAATCATTTAAATTTTTTTCACCTAGGGAAATAGATCTAAGTCCCTTACCAAAGATTCATATTAAAATTAATTTGATCATCTCTTTCAATTAATTGATTTAATCATAAACATTTTTTTTTCAAATTCCTCTATATGAATTTACAACTCCTCTTAACTAAAAGCTAACAATCATAATAAACAAAATAAAATGAACACCTTATTTTATCATAAATTCCCTTATCACTACATTTGTTTACAACACATATACTATGAACAATATAAATCAGTTAATACATTAGCAATACACATAATCAGCAATATATCCTGAACATAAAAACAACACAATCTGTATTTCAAACAAAATAAAAAAAATTTTTTTTCATAATTAAATAATAATGTAATAATGTTTTATTAAACATATATTCTGACAATAGAAAGAAAATTATAAAATAAAATATAACTTAAACTTTTACATTGATTATTAAAAGAACATATGAATTGGTTACATTGACCATTATACAGTTCATACCAGTCATCAGCTGATGTCTCACTAACAGGTGAATGACCTTTCTATAGGCACACTGCATACAACTAACACAAATACACAAAATTATATAATTACAATCATAAAATGTTCTTGTGGATTTAAAATCATTACAATTGAACCTAGCACTTAAAATCGTTTGTTCTCATAAATGAAATATATCACTAATCACTGAATCATAGTTATAGTAACTGTTACTGAATAGGAACTGGGTCACCTGTAATGGAGCTAAAAGGGAGGGGTTTTATTTTATTGAAAAATTGTAAATTCATTTTCATCTGTGTGATCAGTCCCATGGTAATATAAATTGTAGTTCAAACAAAGGAGCTGTGAGGTGAAGTCGTTATAATGGAATGTGGTGTGTTGTCAACAACGGTTTAATTCGCAGAACCTCAGTACTGTGTAATGCGCACAAACACCTGCGGAGCGCATAAACGACGCTTAGAGAAGTCGAGCAAAATGGCTTTTTGCGAATTTGGTTCAACATGTGCTTGGTGCAAGGCGGATGCAAGATTAAGGACACACCTTTTCAGTGACGTAAACCAGTGGACACCAGATTTCGTCAACGTCCGACACACGGGAATAACACAGGTTACTTGAACAGTGACGAACGATTCAGAGCATAAGGCATTGTAATTCCGTTATGCCTAGTTTTCTGGTGGGAGATTTTGTTGGTGACTCTCTCCCCAGTTGAATAAAGCTCTCAACCCGGCCGGGTGTGAAATAAAAAACTTGTGCACGTAAAACCTAAATTTATTCTGTAGAAAGTGATCACCAATAGTTAAAGTGAGTAAAATAACAGATAGAGTCAGTGAAGTCAACGGAATGAAAAATAAAAATGTGAACAGTAAAAAATTTCGGCCTTAAAACACACGCGGTACAGTGCAGCGAAGGAGTGACGCCGTTTGGTAATCCAGCACAATAATTTCCCTTTAATATGTTCCAATTAAATTAATCAATTAAATGGGGTTGTAAAATGGTATGTGAGTTGAGTGTGGGCATTGCTGGGCTGCCTTAACAAAATAAAATAGAAAATTTAGAATAAGTTAGTTAAAGCATTTATTTTTTTGTATATGTATATGTTTGAAATTGGAAAGAGAAAAAGTAACCCTATAAAGTTATTTCTCAGTTTTCATGATTAAACAAGAATTAAAATCAATGTAATTTCACTAGAATGTTATAAAGTATAACATGAAGTAAAGAGTTTGATGAAAGTTATAAGTGGAGGAGAACGTAAGCTTGCAATGAATGTTAATAAAATGAATTAGTAGCGTAACCATGTGTTAAGCTAATTATTACGCCATATTACCATCACCTATCCAGTATGGAAAATTTCGCCTAACGAACCTGGCAATTAAAGTTTGATTTAAAGGTTTCGATGTAGAGCCGAAAACATCGTGGCGACCTATTAATAGTTTGGGATCTTCTGTGAGCAGTAAGTCAGAGTGGCGTGAAAGTATAAGGTAAGTAAAAAGAATAGAACATAACAATTGGCGACCCTGCCAGGATAACTCAGATGAATTAATAATTCATATGGGTTTAGGCCTAATTGGAAGTACAAAATAGGTGGTGATAGTAGGCGGTTTTTTGTAATAGAAAAAAAAATACGAGATGTGCGAGTTAGAGGTTAAGTAACAATACGTAAAAATTACGTAGCATAAATAAAATGGTATGTCAATGTTCAAGTGTTAAGAGGTAAGTGCTAGATGGTTTTAAATTTTTAAGCAAATTTAAATCAGTAAATTTATAAAAATGGCAGGAAATGAAAGTACAGTAGAAGCCCGATATAGCGCGGTTGTCGGGTGACATATTTTCCACCGCGTTATAGGCGTAACCGCGGTATATCGGAAGGTGACCTGTACAGTGACAAATGATGGGGAGGGAGGACCGGGAAAAAGGCTACAGCATAATGCACTACTATATACTGTACGTAAATTACGTCACCAAGTGTAGAAATAAAAAATAAGAAAACTGTATTTTAATCCAATATTTTAATCTATTTTAATCCAATGGAATATAAAATACACTATTTATACATTGCTCACTCGACCTACTGTAGGTCTAATTGTTGGTCTTAAAAAAGTCCGTAATTGTTGTTTGACGGGATAATGCACAGCGTTTCTTTTCCGCGTATTGTTTTATAAACGCGAGGTGCAGCAAATGAACATTATTAGATTCACTTTGCCTCTCCATCCATGAAATTACTTTGTTGATGTGTATTATCACTTCACTAACATTTGGAATAACTTCTTTCACTTCCACCCCATTTTCATTTCCATCATCGTCATAGTCTTCTTTTTCTTCGCAATTTGCATTTCGGACTGCATCGATGATATCTTTATCTCCTACACATTCTGTAACAGGCTCACCGTTGTCAACTTCTGCCCAGTCATCCAAGTCATCTAGAGTGAAGTTGCAATGCAGAGCACTACTCACAGACTGTACATCACTATTAGTGAATCCGGCAACAGAGCAATTTCCATCGGCGATGTTTTGTTCAAAGGAACATTTCTTCCAGCAATTCTTAATCGTAGCCGTACTAATACTTTCCCATGCAAGACCTATTGAATACGCAACTGTTTTCAGGTTTATTGACTTAAGGTAAATTTCCATTTCCTCATCAGAATTCACTATAGCACTCTAAGTTCACGGCGGTAATGCGCTTTAAATGCTTTTATGATGCCTTGATCTAATGGCTGGATCAGTGCTGTAGTGTTTTTCGGCAAGAACATGACTCCGATTTTCCCATCTCTTGACTGTAGCATATCAGCAGGTGGATGTGCTGGACAGTGGTCATGGGTCAGTACAGCTTTTTCTTCGAGGTTGAGTGACCGCAGGTGGCTCCTCACAGATGGAACAAATTCTTCATGGAACCATTTACCGAAAATATCACTTGTCATCCAAGCATTTTTTGTATTACGATATGTGATGGGTAATGACGTCATGTTAACATGTTGAAAGCAGCTAGGATTTCGGCTTTTCCCTGTACAGAGAGGTTTAACTTTGTGGCTGCCTGATTTATTTGTGGCAAACAGGAGGGTAACTCTATCCTTATTTATTTTTAATCCAGATTTATTTATTGAATTATTCACATCCAGAGTTCTGGTAGGAAGCATTCGAAAATACAGAGCAGTTTCATCACAGTTATACACTTGATGGTCATTTAAATCGTTATTGATCATTACTTTGTTTAATGCCTGAGGAAAAAGTGCTGCAGCTTCACTGTCACATGATCGTGCTTCCCCTTCAATGCTTATCTGGCTTATACCATGACGAGATTTCCATCGCGAAAACCACTCATCAGATGCATTAAAGTCACTGTTGCCATGTAAATCACTATGGAATTTCACAGCTTGAGCTCTAATAACTGGTCCTGACAGTGACACACCTTCACTTCGTTTTATTAAAAACCACCTGTACAGACACTCATCTAGTTCACTATCCTTACCTACTTTAGTCTTTTTTCTTTGCAACCCCACTTCACTTTCAACTGTGTTCACAAAACTTTTAAGTTTATCTTCTTCCTTCATCCACCCTCTAATTGTTCCTTCTGGGATGCCACACTCACGTGATAAACTTGCCTTTGACTCTCCGTTCTTCACACGATCAATTATTTTGAGTTTATCACTCACAGAATATGCTTTTCTTTTCTGCGACATCACAAAACTCTACACTATGCGAATTTATGACAAAGACTATACACTTTGATAAGATAATATCAGAGTATGATCTTATACTGTACTGTAATATGAGGGAGAGAAGGGATTTAGTTGGCTGCTTGCCTTGGCATGAATTCTTAGAAATGTAGAGACTGTAAATAGCTCGGGCAATTGTTTATGTCTACAGGTACACTTGAACTGGCAATTCTGACTGTTGTTTACAACGCCGTTTCCAACAACAAGCCTTTGTTTACAATAAACGCAATGCATTCCAATGTTGTGGCTACGGAAGTCACGATAAACAATTCATAATTTACTCACTCTCTACAAGTAAGAATTTTCGCTAATAACGGGCGACATACTCTTCACCGCGTTATATCCGAATCCGCAGTATATCGGACCGCGCTATATCGGGCTTCTACTGTATTGGAAGTGAAATAATTAATTTTGACGAATCAGCTGTTATAAACAGCCCCGAAGTACATTCAACACCCAATGTAGGGCAAGCGATAAAAATATCAATATAAGTGTTACAGACGAAACAAATATAACAGAGGATTCAGGGGTCCAATTAACTCCATCCTCGACAAAATTTAATAAATTGGACAATGACGTAATGAGTTTTTTACTAAAACAATTTAATGAATTGAAAGAACACAATAAAGAAGTCAAAAATGACTTCGATAAAATGAAAAGTCGTTTTGATAATAAATTTGATAAATTGAGTAGTGAAATACATGAACAAAAGTAAAATGTGAAAGTAATTTCAGTGAGTTGAAAAAGCAGAATAATGAGTTAAAAAACCATATCAATGAGATAAATAAGCGTGTAGAAAATACCCATGAAATATTTAAAAATAACTTGAATAAATTAGAGCAGAATATTGAGAGAATGGGAGTGTGGGTGATAAATACAGGTAAGAGCAAAATAAGTGAAAATAACGGAGAGATATGTATTAACGGTGGTAGTAGTTTTAGATGCAGAACAGGTGACGGTAGACCAGGTGAGTAATAGCGATAATTATAACAATGGGTTAATGAGTAATAACAGTGGTGAAATTAAAAACGTGGTGTTAGAGTGTAAGGTTGTGAGCAGAGAAAGTGTTGATGAGGGTATGAGTGTGTGTGTAGAGAGTTTAGAGGGGCAGAGGGCAGATTTTCCCCAAGTTTATTGTGAAATGGAATGTTCACAGTGGTTTTATGAGGACAGAGTTTCCTCTGGTGGTGGCGTGGAAGACGAGGTGTCTTCGTATGGTCCTTTAGTTTTTTGTGGTTTACCGGGTAGTGGAGGTAATAAGTATTTAATGGTGCCCTTTGCATGGAATGGGAGAGTTCAGTGGGGTTATGAGAGGTGTTGTAATGAGAGAAATAGAGATTTTTGAGGTTAATAGAGGTTATGAAATGTTAGTGCAGATTTTAGATATGGAGAGAGATGAAAAAAGTAACTTACCTTGTGGAATAGAGATAGATGAATAGTTTGATAATACGGTTGGAAATGATAACTTACCTGCTGTAGTAGTAGAGGAATATAAAAATGATAAAATAACTTACCTGATGTTAACCAATAATACTAATGGAGACTGGACAAGAATAACTAATATTGACAAGGCTTATGAAATAATAAAAGGGAATGATCGTATAAATTATGATGGTATAATGAACGACATAGAGTTAATGGGTTATAATAATAATAATAATAAATTGAGTGTGAGTAAGGATGAGAGGTGTTATAAAAAAATAAGACTATTATACAACGATGGCGGTTAGATAAGAAATCAATAAATGGACATTTTAAATATATTAAATATTTTAATGTATGGTTATGACCTTGCTGAATTTGGAAATGAAGTGTGGTGAAATTGAACAATTAATGATGAAGATTTGTAAATAAATTTTAGTGAAATTAATTGTGTTTGTATTGTAACAAGTATGTAATGTAAACAATGTGTATGTAGTAGAAATTGTTTTAATAATAATAATATTTTATCAGACAAAAGAAATAATGAGTTGGTAATTAATGAATTGTAATTGCGGAAGTAAGGTAATTAAAATATGTTGTGTTTTTAATAATTGATTGAAGTAAAGTAATTTGAGAGGTTTAAATATTTTTTTGATTGATTTAAAATTTTATATAATTGAAATTTGATGATGAATTTAAATTATTTTATGAGATTTAAATTTGATAATAATTAATAAATAAATGTTAAATTGTATTTAGTTGTGGAATCATATTATCGTTATTGTTTCAGAAGGTACTTGGAGTTATTGGTGTTGATATTTTGTGTTTATGACAGTGTATGAGTCACACTGTAAGTATGAATTTTATGACGCCAGTTAAATAAAGTAAAATGTTCAAGGTCTAAATAGCAAATTTTAAATGAAATGTTATAAAGAAAAAATGTTGGAAAAGTTAATGATATAGTAAATGATAAATAATTGATAATTAATTAATAGAAGTTCAATTGAAAGAAAAATATAATGATTATAATTTTATATGCAAATGTAAGGATGTAAGGTGTGTAATGTCTGATCAACCTTAAATGTGAATTGTTTGTTTTAATGAAATAATCGCCATGTTAATTATGAGTGTATTGTATGTGTTATGTTAAAAATGAAAATTAATTAAGTAATTAATATACCCAAATATATAAGAGTTGACCTTCCGTGAATTGCAGTAGCGGTGTCAGCGTTGGCCTTATATGTCTTTTGGTAGTTTCCCCACATTTCGGGCGGTCACAGTTTCACCAGGCCCTGGCCGTGGAATTATGTAAGTAGTTACAAAATTGGTGAATTTTGAAATTGACGGGGGGGTAAAACCGGGGAAACTACATAACTATGGAACAGCGGCTATTGCCGAAGGTGGCGATAGTTCCGTATATAAGGGTGTGTGAATCATTTTAGTAGGATTACTGGTGTCCTCGGACATCAGTAATACCGAATTTTTATGTAACACTGAACCAAGAACGGTATAGTCAGCGATTATACCTTATATATGTAACTTCAGTTCTTGGGAATGCAAATGGACGCCACAGTCCACCATCAGAAACAATAGTGTGTGTGGTAAAGGAGCTGGCAGTTACAAGCCAGGGGCACAGATATAGCATCGGTGCACAAGGTAAATACCTAGACCGACCGGCAGGTGGTTTACCTAATTGTAACTGGGTAAAGGGGGGATTTTAAGTAACGATGTAGTGGAAGTGTAGCTGTAAATTCAGCGAGAGGGTGACGACCTCTGTAAACAGCGGGCGGTCAACTTATAACACGACTCTATAGAGAGAGCTGGGGGTTGACAACCCATAGAGCTGTTCAGTAACTTGTGCTATGACTATGTCTCAATGAGTAGCAATTTATATCCCTATGAGAGCAAAACCATTTTAAGTACCAGATATAACTTGTAATGAATTCAAATAACATTGTAGGATAACCATATAATTTTGTGTATGTGTATTAATTGTATGTAGTACGTTAGATATAAGGATTGTAAAAATATGTATTTCATATAATTGTAGAATGTATCAGTAGTAAGGTCATTTACCTTGCCAAGAAAATCAGCTGATTGCTGGAGTTATAAATGTAGTATATCACTTACAAACAATTTATAAATTTTTCAATGCCATTAACTGTTTGAAGATAATTAGTGTTTGAATATAATAGATTTTCAATGTGTTAAAAGATGATGGAATAATAATTTCAATAATTTAAATGATGGAAATAATTTGAGGGAGTTAAGAATTTTAAATGGTTGGTAAATGTGAGATTTTGGGTGATTATTATTTCGTTAGGACATTTAGATCAGTCCAAGTTAAGTTTAGAAGGGGAGTGGAATAAAGTAAGATCGTTATGAATAAGAGTAATGTAGAATGTGAGATGCAATAGTGACACAGTAGCTATGGGGAAAATATGTAGAGTATTGATTATTGAGTTACTAAATAAGTGGAGATATTTTGTAAATGAAAGTGATGTAATGGGAGAGTAATTAGTTGATGGTGCTTTTGTAAAGGGGGGGGTGTAAGGAGTCCGCAATGACAGGCGTTGTGGCGGGTAGCAGTGGGTTTTCAGGGAGTGATTGCCGGGTAAATAGGATGGGCAAGAGGTGGAGCACGGTGGTGAGTTGAGGGAACACACATCCTGAGTACAAAAGGGGTAGAGAGTATTTTGTTGTAGGGGTAGAATGAGTAAATGGGAGTTAGAGTAGTAAGTTGGTGGAGATAGATGTTTTGAGAGATGGGTGTCATACTGGGTAAAATCGTTGGTGATTGTTAGAGTCAGCAGGGTGGTAAGATTATATTTTAATCACCCATTTGTAAGTTGAAATGTTATAAATAATAGAGTCACCCAGAATAATTGAGAATCAAAATATTAAAGAAAGAAAGTCATAGTTAAAATGTAAAAATAATTGAAACAAGTGACAGATCTTAATAGAAGTTGAAAATCATTCAAGCAAAAATGTGTAAATGTTGGTCAATTTAAATGTAAATTTTATTGTTTATAGTAAGATGAAAATAACCATGTTAATTTTGTATGTCTTATTTTATTATGTTGTATTGTGTTTAAAGGTAAAGAATTTTAAAGATGTTCTATGTACTTTATGATGTAGCCTATGTATGTCAAGGGCATTGACTTGACCTAGAGAGATCAGCTGATGATTAAGGTTGGAGACAGAACCATTTTTCTGAGGATTTTGTTTCTTGATTGCACTAAGTATTTTTTTTTTTTTTTTTTGAATATGGAGAAAAAAGATATTTTGATAAATTTAAATTTTGTTAAAAAAAAATTTTGATTTTTCCGCCTGAGGTGATGTTTAAGTTTCAAGTGTATTATTGTTTATGTGTGTTACTAGTGTTTATTGAATTATATTGTGTCGAATATACGAGGTGTGGCAGAAAAGTAATGAGACTGATTTTTTATTTACCAAAGTTTTTATTTTTTTCAGACATCAATCTTATCCCCTTCAAAGTAGTTCCCTTGGGCAGCTACACACCGATGGAGACGTTGTTCCCACTGTTGGTAGCAGCGCTGGAAGTCTTCAACCGATATGGTCTGTAGCATGTCCTTTACACTCTTTTGGATGTTTTCTAAAGTCCCTAAATGCCATCCTTTGAGGACATTTTTCAGTTTAGGAAATAGGAAAAAGTCACAGGGACTGAGGTCAGGTGAATAGGGGGGCTGGGGAACCACAGGAATGCCTTTTGAGGTCAAAAATTCTGTGACGGAGAGGGCAGTGTGACATGGGGCGTTGTCATGATGGAGCATCCATTTGTCTGCAATGTCCGGTCTCACGCGAATGACCCTTTTTCTGAGCCTTTCAAGGACGTCTTTATAAAAAACTTGGTTGACAGTTTGTCCTGGAGGAACAAATTCTTTGTGGACGATTCCCCTTCTGTCAAAAAAACAAATCAGCATTGATTTGATCTTCGATTTGCTCATTCGAGCTTTCTTTGGTCGAGGAGAACTCGCAGTGTGCCACTCCTCACTTTGCCTCTTGGTCTCAGTATCGTATTGAAAAATCCATGATTCATCACCTGTGATTACACGACTAAAGAAATCTTGCTCATTGGCAATTCTGTCAAGAAGATCAAGACACTTGTTTTTTCGATTGTCCTTCTGCTCAATTGTGAGGTTTTTCGGCACCATTTTGGCACAGACCTTTCGCATGTGCAAATGTTCAGTCAAAATTTGATGAACGGTAAATCTGTTCAAATTTAATTCTTCACTCAACATTCTTAATGTTAATCGACGGTCTGATCTCACAAGAGTGTTCACACGTTCGATGTTTTCATCGGTTTTAGAAGTTGAAGGCCTCCCTGAGCGGTGTTCATCTTCAACGTGTTCTCTGCCTTCCTAAAATGATTTATGCCAGCGAAAAACTTGAGCTCGGGATAAAGAATGTTCCCCATACGCTTATTTTAACTTTTCAAACGTCACACTTGCCGATTCTCCAAGCTTAACACAAAATTTAATGGCACAACGTTGCTCCAAATTACGCTGTTCCATTTTGCGTGACGCACAACCAAAACACAACTTCACTAATAGCAGTCACAACAATCACGTAGTTAATGGAAGGAGTTGAAACTCGCACTGAGAGATGGGAGGGGGCTGATACACGTGCTCTGTCAAGGATAACAGCGCAGCGTTGCCAGATCGCTTGCAGTGTTCCCAGTCTCATTACTTTTCTGCCACACTACGTATGTGTAAACAAATGTTAGAGTAAGTGAATTAAGGTTTTAATGAGATGTTCGATTTATTTGTTTTTCTGATTATTAGTAGTAATGAAGAAAATTAATAGATTTGATAGATTCAGGTAAAAGATTTTTAGTTTTCTGGTTTTTAAGAAAGAAATGGCAATAGAACAGATTGATTTGGAACTTAGATGAATGTTTAACCAAATTTAATGATTGGAATTTAATTTGTTTACTATATCGTAATTTGAAAAATGATTTTAAAATGTTTAAGGAGTTTGTTTATAAGATGTTATGAATATGTGTACGCGCCCAGTATTTGCCAAAGGCGACCCAGTGTGCATGAGAAGGGGGATCATATCGGTTGAGGATCTGGCACGGAATAAGGCCAGGTATTTGGAGTTTGGGGTGGCATGTTAGAAGGTTAGGTGCGCTGTGGTGCGTGTCTGTTCGATTTTATGATGTTGGTATCTCGTATAGGGAAGTCCAGTAATATCGTTCATGTGCAGCCATAGTCTCCGAGCTAGGGGGGTAGTTTACCCATGAGGTGTAAGAACTAATGGGGGTTGTTGGCACCATATCCTCACCGATCCTCTTAGGGGTTTAGCAATGAGATTTCTTCTGTTTTGGCAGAAGATCTCTCATTGGGGGGGGTATTGTAACGGGGCTAAAAGGGAGGGGTTTTTATTTTATTGAAAAATTGTAAAGTCATTTTCATCTGCGTGATCAGTCCCATGGTAATATAAATTGTAGTTCAAACAAAGGAGCTGTGAGGTGAAGTCGTTATAATGGAATGTGGCGTGTTGTCAACAACGGTTTAATTCGCAGAACCTCAGTACTGTGTAATGCGCACAAACGCACAAACACCTGTGGAGCGCATAAACGACGCTTAGAGAAGTCGAGCAAAATGGCTTTTTGCGAATTTGGTTCAACGTGTGCTTAGTGCAAGGCGGATGCAAGATTAAGGACACACCTTTTCAGTGATGTAAACCAGTGGACACCAAATTTCGTCAACGTCCGACACACGGGAATAACACAGGTTACTTGAACAGTGACGAACGATTCAGAGCATAAGGCATTGTAATTCCGTTATGCCTAGTTTTCTGGTGGGAGATTTTGTTGGTGACTCTCTCCCCAGTTGAATAAAGCTCTCAACCCGGCCGGGTGTGAAATAAAAAACTTGTGCACGTAAAACCTAAATTTATTCTGTAGAAAGTGATCACCAATAGTTAAAGTGAGTAAAATAACAGATAGAGTGAAGTCAACGGGATGAAAAATAAAAATGTGAACAGTAAAAAATTTCGGCCTTAAAACACACGCGGTACAGTGCAGCGAAGGAGTGACGCCGTTTGGTAATCCAGCACAATAATTTCCTTTTAAAATGTTCCAATTAAATTAATCAATTAAATGGGGTTGTAAAATGGTATGTGAGTTGAGTGTGGGCATTGATGGGCTGCCTTAACAAAATAAAATAGAAAATTTAGAATAAGTTAGTTAAAGCATTTATTTTTTTGTATATGTGTATGTTTGAAATTAGAAAGAGAAAAAGTAACGCTATAAAGTTATTTCTCAGTTTTCATGATTAAACAAGAATTAAAATCAATGTAATTTCACTAGAATGTTATAAAGTATAACATGAAGTAAAGAGTTTGATGAAAGTTATAAGTGGAGGAGAACGTAAGCTTGCAATGAATGTTAATAAAATGAATTAACAGCGTAACCATGTGTTAAGCTAATTATTATGCCACATTACCGTCACCTATCCATTATGGAAAATTTCGCCTAACGAACCTGGCAATTAAAGTTTGATTTAAAGGTTTCGATGTAGAGCCGAAAACATCGTGGCGACCTATTAATAGTTTGGGATCTTCTGTGAGCGGTAAGTCAGAGTGGCGTGAAAGTATAAGGTAAGTAAAAAGAATAGAAAACTATATGAAGAATAACTTTATAGCATTACTTTTTCTCTTTCTAATTTCAAACATATACATATACAAAAAAATAAATGCTTTAACTAACTTATTCTAAATTTTCTATTTTATTTTGTTAAGGCGGCCCAGCAATGCCCACACTCAACTCACATACCATTTTACAACCCCATTTAATTGATTAATTAAATTGGAACATTTTAAAAGGAAATTATTGTGCTGGATTACCAAACGGCGTCACTCCTTCGCTGCACTGTACCGCGTGTGTTTTAAGGCCGAAATTTTTTACTGTTCACATTTTTATTTTTCATCCCGTTGACTTCACTGACTCTATCTGTTATTTTACTCACTTTAACTATTGGTGATCACTTTCTACAGAATAAATTTAGGTTTTATGTGCACAAGTTTTTTATTTCACACCCGGCTGGGTTGAGAGCTTTATTCAACTGGGGAGAGAGTCACCAACAAAATCTCCCACCAGAAAACTAGGCATAACGGAATTACAATGCCTTATGCTCTGAATCGTTCGTCACTGTTCAAGTAACCTGTGTTATTCCCGTGTGTCGGACATTGACGAAATCTGGTGTCCACTGGTTTACGTCACTGAAAAGGTGTGTCCTTAATCTTGCATCCGCCTTGCACCAAGCACATGTTGAACCAAATTCGCAAAAAGCCATTTTGCTCGACTTCTCTAAGCGTCGTTTATGCGCTCCGCAGGTGTTTGTGCATTTGTGCGCATTACACAGTACTGAGGTTCTGCGAATTAAACCGTTGTTGACAACACGCCACATTCCATTATAACGACTTCACCTCACAGCTCCTTTGTTTGAACTACAATTTATATTACCATGGGACTGATCACGCAGATGAAAATGAATTTATGATTTTTTAATAAAATAAAAACCCCTCCCTTTTAGCCCCGTTACACACCAACCACCAACTCTCGCTTTAAAGTAAGTGAAATTGATCGGCCCGCTGTTTACAGAGGTCATTACCTTCTCACTGATTGCTCAGTTACTCCTCCTACTACATCATTTTCTTAATCCCCCCTTTTTCCCAGTTACAATTAGGTAACCACCTGCCGGATAAACCGGATCGAGCGTTTGCCTTATGCACAGGTGCGTTATCTGTGCCCCTGGCTTGTAACGGCCAGCTCCTTTTCCACACACACTATTGTTTCCTGATGGTGGACTGTAGCGCCCATTTGCATCCCCAAGAACTGAAGTTTATATATATATATATATACACATATATGGTATAGACGCTGCCTATACCGTTCTTGGTTCAGCGTTATGAAAAAATTCTGCATTACTGATGTCCGAGGACACCAGTAATCCCACTAAATATGATTTACACAGCCTTAACACGGCACTATCACCCCCTACGATGATAGCCGCTGTTCCATAGTTTGGTGATAGAATATCAATCATTAATATTGATAAATTTACCCCCCTCTAACATTTCATCTAACTCTTCTTGAACGGCCTTTCGTTTGGAAAATGGCACCGGATAACTTCTTTGTACATAGGGTGCGTGTTCCCTTACCTTTAATTCACACTCGTAGTTCCTGGCTCTTCCAGGTAACTCTGCAAACACCTCTTTAAAACTCTCTACACCCCGCCACAACGCTCTACGTTGGGGACTCCCTATACACCACCCTCACTACAAAACTTATGTGCCCTTTTTCTCCAAATTTGCTCTTCCCGTTCATCATTCTCTCTCTCACTACATGCATTCACTGTAACTTCCATTCTTTTATCACTACCCCGATTTTGTATCACCCTTAGCCCCGATACTCTCACCGCGTCTGAAACCCGCTCAAAACTGACCCTAATTGGTTGACTCTCATGACTTAATTCTACTATCTGCTTCTTAAAATCAGTTACCGTGCTATGCCTGATTAAAAAATCATTACCTAGTATGACCTCTAAATTTAAACCGCGTACCACCAAAAATTAATTTTCATATGTTCCACCATTTATTATCATGTTTAGTTCTATTTGTTTTGTTACTCGTTTACTTCTAACCCCAGTAACACCTACAATGCTAACCCCCGCAACTGGTAAAGAAGGAATTTGTTTGTTGTATTCCCTTAGTTCATCTAATGTATGCTCTGAAATTACGGAGACCTCGCTCCCAGTGTCTATTAAAGTTTTAACTTCCTTACCTTCTATGCTGATCTTAATTTCTGTTAATCCCTGCTCCTGTGTTACTGTCTCCATGTCTTCTTCCTCCATCAGTTCCTTGGACATGTCTGTAATGATAGTATTGTTCTGGTAGTTGTATTCCTTTTGGACCTCACTGCTACCTACTGACAATGGCTGGGCCCGGTTCCACATTATCTCGTCTAGTTTCCCGTAGACGTACCCGCCACAGCTTGGTTGTATCCTCCTCTACCTCTCGTCGCATCTCCACCTCCTCTGCCATTACCTCCGCCTCGTTGCTGTTGATTATGATGATTGGAAGCCACGTTGCTCCGTTGGCAATCTCTCACCTTTTTGCATCTGTAACATACTGTTCGGATAGCAAAATTCTCGTATTCACAATTTGGGCATTTCCACATCTCGCCTCGATGGTTACTACTGTTACTTCCCCGTGCCCCTCTATAAGAGTTTGGTATCCCCCTGGATTGCTGATAATTCCCGTTAGTATGTGCCGCTGGTGGGTTCGGACGCCTACCCATTTCGCGGTCCCTAATGTTTTGCAATACATCTAACATGTTTTCTAGTTCGTTTATGTCTGCTATCTCTCTCGTCATTAGAGTAATTTCTACTTCTCTGGGCAGGTGTTTACTAACATGTCTAACAAATGACCGAAACGGCAACGGCGGTTCTAAGTATTTTGCCTCATTGAATATTCTCATTACATATATGGTGATGTTGTTGTTTATTCCCCCAAAATTCCCGGTTCCCATGATTTTACTACACAAAATTTCCTGATCCTCTTCAGACCAATATTTATTCCGGAACTATGCCTCGAACTTTTCATAACTACTCCACTCTGTATTATGTACTTCCGCCCATATTACAGTTTAAAATGTTTAACAATTTTATCTCCCAACTACTGCTATTGAACCGGTTAAATTCCCTTACCCTACTCAGAAATTGCATCAGGTGTACTCTCCGGTTTTCACAATTAAATTGTTCGAGTTCTATATCATCTTTTGCTTCGCGAGTATACAGTATTCGCTCCGCAACACTACTTAAATTTTGGCTTAGGGCCACATGTAATTCATCTTTAATTTCTACTATATCTTGCTCAATTACTCTTAATTTATTATCATATTTATTTTTGCATTGAAGGTTATGTTTATTCATAACCCCCATACTCTCTTGCACAGATTGTTTACACACATTTTCTACCTCCACTATTTTAATTTTTATGTCATCATTATGTTCATTAATCTTATTTATACACTTACTTTCTATCTCTACACACTGTTCTTTAACTTGAGTTTTAATTTTGTCTGTCATCTGTTCATTTACATCATTTATTTTACTTTCAATATTTTCTGTGATTTCACTAATCTGTTCATTGAATTTACAGTTTACTGATTCTAATATCTGCTCTTTAATACCATCACAATGTGTATTAATTTCATTTACTTGTTTACTAAAATTAATATTTTGTTGTTTTATTTCATCTCTGATCTCATTAAATTTACTGTTATTAATGTCAAAACGTTCGTTAATCTCACCGCTTAATTCATTAAATTTTTCATCATTACTATCAAATCGATTATTTATTTTATCAAATTTTTCATTAAAATCATTACTTTGTTTATTGAAATTACTATTTACCTTACTGAAATTGGCTTTCATAAAATCAAATATGTCATCTAATGACAATTCTTTTTCTTTTATATTTGTTACCTCGGGAGTCGATTTTGCTCCCGTCTCACTACTTATATTTTCATTTGGTTTCTTATTTTTACTATCTAACCTCGGGGTTAATTGAATTCCCGAATCATTCGTTACATTTATTTTACTTGTAACATTAAATTCGCTTGTTTTATTGTCTTGACCCACATTTGGAGTTGAATAGGCTTCAAGGCCACTCATGACAGCTGATTCATTAAAATTAATTATTTCGTCTATATCATTTTCGTTATTTCCTGCCATTTTTCAAATTATGAAATTATCGTCTATTTTAACAATCCTTATTTTACATTCATTAATTATTATTCACTAGTATAGGTATTACTTACGTATAACCTACTCTAACATGACATCGTTTTTTCGTAATTTTTTACGCACTCCTAAATCATGCTTATATTCACTCGTAGGTGTGGTTTAAGTACAAAATTTAATTTGCAAAAACTGTCCGAGTTCGTGGCGCCAACTGTGATAGTTCAAACACTTACCCACATTATTATTAATAAAACATCATAAACTTACCTTTACGGGCCAAAGTTCTTCACACATACCTGTGGATTATAAACGTGACTTAGGGATGCATAACTCAATGACTACGTTCATTTTTTAGTTAACTAATTCAACTTTTATTAAACATGTTATTTGATAGTCTATCTTTCTTTCGAAAATGATGACAAAATCATTCTGTACCCATTAGGATTTAAGCCTGACAAATGTTAATGTTGAGATACATACTCAATTTTATTAAGACAAAACAAAATTCACAGTTTACTTAACCTATTTAAAATAAACAGTTCATTAAATTATATTAAATAAAGGCGACCCAGCATTTGCACACTCTCACATTCATTCCTTTAGAGCTCTTGAAAATTAAAATTTTTATATTTATTTGATATTGAGTGGATAGCATACTGTTATATCTTAACAGAGTTCCTGCTGTCCACGTGCTGCTTCCGCATTTTCTTACTAATTGTCCAAAAAATATTACAGTTTTGAATTTTGAAAAGTTCTGTTGATTGCCTTTACTCACTGCATCAAAAATGTTGTACTTTTCACTGTTTATTTTATACTGTGACACATATTTTAAGTGTTGTGCATTTTTTCGGCTCGCGAGCCTATTGTATTCAACCGGCCGGCTGTATGTTTGGTAGTCGACTGTCTTGTTCTCTCCGCACACAGCGCTGAGGAATGTATTCGAACGTGACCAAACGCCTGAGAAAGTTGGCCGCCTGTGCACGCACTTGTGGGCGAATTCGCACCCTTGCTGACAATTTTACATTCCTGTAACGAGCCGTACCAGTCTCAATACTATACTCCATTCACCATATATTCTTTGTTGAATAAAAATTGAAAATATTAAAATTGCAAAATCTCATGGGTTTGTACCGTTACACACCGCTAGTGTTATAATAAAACATTTTATATTGTGTTCAATGGGTTTGTTTCTTACTCTCTCACTAATTATCTTGTTAGTACATGTTGTTCATGTTGTACATGTGATTCAGTATTTTAAATCCCACTGAGGAAGACGAACACCACGTCGAAACGTCTGGGAAACAAAACCAAAAAGTAAGTGTTCACAGTGAAAGTTTAGTATATATATAATCTCTCACTAATTCGTGTATTTCACTAATTCGCCACCCCTTTGGTCCCATAGGTGACGAATTAGTGAGGTTCTACTGTATTTGTTATTTTTAAGTTGGTACATGTTTTCTATTAGTAGCATAATTAATACCATAGTGTCAAGGTCACGTTGATTTAATGAAAGTAAAGTTAATTCAATATGGCCAGTTTTAGAATGTATTTGGTAGCTGATAAATAGTACATTCATGTTTGTATGCTAATGAATATGTAAATAGAAACCTTTTGTATATGCTTCCATGATCACAGACATAACTTGGGAGGTGGGCACTTGGACCCCTTCAAGCTTTATAAAAGTCTGTTTCTAATTACTGAAAGTAAAAACTAACAAACAGTCAAATAGGTGTCAGTTTACAAATAGGTTATAGGTATGAGTAGTTTTCAGTAAAAGCTGTTCTGGGTAGAATCATTATTTTTATTATTTCATTCAAAGAAATTTGTAATGGAATGTTTTGGATGAAATTCTTTGAAATAATTATCCTGTGTTTTTTTTAACACCAATTCCTTGCTTTTTCTGACAGGATTATTAATGAACTATTTAATTTTGTACAAGAAACATTTCATTATACAAGTGGTATCACTACATACTTTGATTTTTATTAAAGCTTCACCCCCCCCCCCAAGTTAGCCCGAAACTTATGCTCATGTCCATGATCTTTATACTTACCATTTTCAAATCAATATTTTTATATTGTTGGTCTGATATTAGATTATTGTTGTTATCAATGTGTGGAAAGGTAATTTATACATGTATGACATATTCTAGTCAATCTAAATACAAACCACTGTGCCATTTTGTAGATTTCAAACAATATTGTACAGTTTGTAGGTTAAATAGCCCACATATAGAGAAGAAGTAGACAGTTTTGTTGTTTGTAACAAACTGAAGTTAGAATTATAGTAATATTATAAGTGAATACACTTGAATTCAAAAAAAAATATTAAAAAAATTAAAAATAGGCAGTCATTGAGGACTGCCGACAGAAGTGAAAACTTAAAACTATGAAATAACAGTGGTTTTTTTTGGATATTCAAATTAATTGTAGTATCAAAAATTAAAATTTGTTGTAAATTAAAATCTTTAACATCAGTCTGGTTTTCACAACTATCGGCACTCCGAGCAACAATTATATACATTTTTATATGGTTTACTTATTAATCAAAACATATGATGGGCTGCGCAAGCCCAGTACAAAATATAAATACAACTTAATTGACATAATGATTAATATACATTTATATTATTTATACATAGTATTTGTATTTACATGAATTTCAATGAACTTAATTTTCAACATTATTTTCATTGTTTGCATCATTATTATCATTCATTTCATATAATATAAAATTTTTAAACGGAAATATTGATACGAATATTGGAAATATTTGAAAATACATGCTTTGTTTATGTTATTCAGTTTTCTATATAAAAATATTAACATATTTAGTACTCACTTTTGTACTGCACAGTGATCCTACATTTGAACATTTAAAATAATGATCAAACTAAAACACAATTTAAACAATGCACAGTATACACACATTAAACTTTCCACGTAGTCAATTTAACTTTACTTATATACATATACACAGCACTAATGTTACAATCTTACAATAATAAAAAAACTATTAAAAATACATACTTCGACATTAGACATGACGAAAAACCCTAAGTTAACAGCCAGACGGACAAATAACAATTATGTAAATATCATATAATATAGTATAAGTAATTAATAAGAATAAAAATAATGTAAAATAGATCATAAGTATTGCGTTAATTGTTAATACGGAAAGCCAAAATCGCGCTAGGGATCGAACACGCGATAGCAAATTCGGCAGTGTAGGAAACTCCAAAATAAAGTACGTAAACGATAAAAGTGTGTTAAATAGTATAAACATGAAGTGACTTACCTATACGATCGAATCACTCTTTATAATAACAATAACAATAATTATGTTTTTTATAATGTTTAATGTTTATAATGTTTTTTCAATATATAATATTAGCACGATAAACCACTAACTACACACACTAACCTCACAATGTAAACCAAATAATTGTTAAAATAATTATTATTACGTACCAATAATAACTATTAAATTAATAATGACAATTATTACGTATTAATTGAATATACTAAACACAGCGACACAACAGCGAAGAGCAGCTGACTGTATCTTTCTCGCTCGGGTACACTCGGCGGTCCCGAGTTCACCCGATCGAGCCTTTCACCGTTCAGCAGCGAAGAGCAGCTGTCTGTATCTTTCTCGCTCGGGTACACTCGGCGGTCCCGAGTTCACCCGATCGAGCCTTTCACCTCAGAGCGTGACGGATCAGCCTAACTTACTACCTACGAAAAAATGTGTGTGCGGTGCGCCAAAAGAAGTTTTCACTTCAAAAATACTTTTGTTTGAAATACAGAAACAGAGAAATACCAAACAATTTAACACTACTGAGTTTCTTTATTTTATAACCCAAGAATTAATATTTCTTTAGTTCTTGACCAGTTTTATTCTTTATTACTCTTTTTTTATAAAAGAGTATGTCTGTAACATTTACATTCAGAAATTGTGTACATGTTTTAAATAAATACATACATTTTGTCTGTTGTTTAACATTTTAAGTCCTCTAAATAACTAGTTGAATCAGTGATTTAACAAAGGGCATGAGTCACAATTTTTATGAATTGTGACAGTGTAACACTAATTGTAACTAGTAACAGTGTTTTACCCATATCAAGGGTCCGACACATTGTTTAGGTTATAAAAGTTATGAATCTCATTCATTATAAGCTTAGCAGTATTGTAGCCATTTGTGACTGTGAATATGTGGGTATGGGGTGTGGGTGTGGGTATTAATCGCATGACCAACCGTGATGGAAGATGGTCGTGGGGACAGAAGTAATGTTTCTAGTGATATGATGGATGATAAAAATTAATATTTTCCTTATTCCATTTTGTTGTCCATGACGTGTCCATTGATTAACTAAATATAATTAAATCACTTTCGACTCGGAACACAAAGTTTTTTATGGGTAAGCAAAAACTGGTTCAGGCTATAAGGTAAAACTTTTACGTTTTTACCCATAAAAGACTTTGTGTTCTGAGTTGGTAGTGATTTAATTATATTTAATATTTTCCTGGACTTTAATAATAACGGAAATTTTATGGTTTTTTCTAGTTCCAAATTCTCCCCCCCCCCCAAAATTAACATCTTTCTAATTTTATTTTATTCAATACTGAAAAAAAAAGGCCTATAAAAATGTTCACCAAGTCACCATATGTTATTGACATAGCTGTGAGCTAAGTAAGTACATGATAAAATGTCAGAGACATTTCTATAACTTCTTCCTCTATATTATCAAAATGATAAGACTGTTTAACTAGAAAAAACCGTTACAAGTTCTGGACATTCTGTATCACACCTCGCTGAGGAAGGTGAACATCATGCCGAAACGCGTACGGGAAAAAAACAAAGTAAGGTTTCACAAGTGAAAGTTTAATAATTAATATTCATTAAAGTTGCTTTAGTGTTGTAAGTCAACACTAGAAGCATGAGATTGATTCTCAGTACAGATATTTCAGTTTTTATGTGAGCACTTCTCTTTGAACAAAACCATCACTACTCATGTATATTAAAAGGTACCAGTACTAGCACACTGAGATCACAGCATAGTGACACTACTCGAATTATGCGAAACTTTGTGTAGGTAAGTACGTATCATGCAGATGTAAATGAAATTATTTAAAAAAGACAAACTGCAATACTAATGAGTAACGCAAGTATATTAAAAGAATTCCTTAGCACATAAGAAACAAATATTAAATACAGATAATACGTATTAAATGCATTTAGTAAAAATTGGACAATAGTCAATAGTCTATAAACTCCTACACAAAACAAACAACAGGCAAATACAGAAAACAACAAATTCATAACACTAACATACATCAACAACCAAACTGAATAACTAGCCCACAAATTCAAAAAAGCAGGATACAGAATCGCATACAAAACTACTAACAAAACAACACACACACAAAGCACAAAACAAATTCGATCTACCTGGTGTTTACAAACTAAATTGCTCAGATTGCAACAAATTCTACATAGGCCAGACAGGACGTAACTTCAAACAAAGATATATTGAACACACAAAGGCACTACACTCCACTACAGAATCCACCTTTGCAAACCACCTCATTGAAGCAAACCACACATACAAAAACATGGGCATTCTACATGTACACACAAAAGGCCGAAAACTAGACATCCTAGAACAATTGGAAATATACAAACACATAAAAATGACATCCTAAACAAACAGACACAATTCAAATCACACGCATTATTATTCGAACATATCACACCCCACACACACAACATCGATCTTTCAAAAGTCAATACCGTCACCAACAAGAAGACGGACAGTGCTCCCAACGGCAGCCTCTGAAGAAGCTTTGTAAAAGCGAAAACCGGTTCAGGCTAAAGGTAAAACTTGTATACGTTTTTACCTATAAAAACTTTGTGTTCTGAGTCAGTAGTGAATTAATTATATTTAGTTAAAAATTGGAATTATAAAAATATTGTAAACGTGAGAAGTAATATTACAAAGGTATTAAAACTTATACTAAAAATTACTACATAATGCAATTTTTTCATTGTCTTGCAATGTTATGTTTAGAATAGTATTAGAAATTCATATATAAAAGAATATACGAATTATACTACTTGCAGAAGAAAGAAATTGAATAACATCACAAATTTATATAATTACTGCAAGAAACGTCGAGTTGCTTACATAGAAAATTATATATATATATATATATATATATATATATATATATTATATACACCAAAAATAGCATGGACTTACTCAGTGGATACCTTTTCATTAAACAGTAGAATCACAGTATATTAAGCTGAGACGATAACGTATCACAATTTCATCCTATAGGCTATTATCATCGTAATTACAATAAGGTACATGCAAAGCCGGACATAGTTTCTACTGATTATTTAGAAATTCTGAACTGTGTATTTGTTAAACATACTATATTTAATTCATTTTAATTACAAATTTCTACATTTCACACAACTTGATAACTGAATTTATTGCATTTATGTAAATTTCTAAAGGAATAACATTGTTAAGTAGTGTGATACATTGGATTGTTTGTCTCTGTTTCCTGGATTATGTACATTATAATAGTATACTCCTTTCTGAACACATTGTGGCTAGCAATACTCTTTTTTATCGTAGAAAAGACCCTAGGTTCTCATTTTATAGATATTTAATAGCCCCCCCCTATAATATTATGATGCTTCCTGGGGACAATTGAATATACTGCAAGTTGATTAGTCGTTAAGAGCCAGGCCCACTAGTCTACTATGGACACTACAATCGTCATACACATATTTACAAACAAAATCATATTACAGAAACAAAGAAGAACATGCTGGTCCGAAGGCAGAGACACCTACAAACCATAAAATTATGAGCGTCTGATCAAGAAAGGTAATGACTGTGATGACATGGATTGTGCTCTCTACACAGAAAACTGGGTTTGATTTGAAGAGACTTCTAAGTGGAAAGTTATAAGGTTATCAGAAATCAACACAATAAAAGAATTTCACATACTAAGTTAATTTGATAACTCATTCTTTAACTTACAAGACAATAAGCTTTTAGTTTCCCATAGCTTTATTAAATAATACAAAAATATATAAAAAATAATTTGTTTAGAATATAGAATTTTAAAATAACTAATTTTGTATATTTGAATTACTGTAATCAACACTATGAAACATCACTGCCAATTAATTCCATATATTTGGCTAATATTTAACACTAATTTGAAAACACCTAACCCTTAAAAGATTGAGGAACTATGTGTTAAGAAATTGCACAATGAGTGTCTTCAATGGAAAGTGAGTTGTTGGAAGAAGTAAGCCAGAACACTTAATTAAAAAAATGTCAAAACTCTTTTTAATAGGTTAAAGTGGAATATGCTTTATATTTTCACCTTACTAAAGTTGTGTATTTGATTTATTGAACACTAGAAATCAGTACCTATTCTTAGGACAAGTTTCTTCACTTGCCTGAAAACCTCCATAAAAACATGTTTATAACTTTACTATTTGGTGTAGTTTAATGAAGAAAGTTGTGTTAGTGGTTGAAATCACAAGCAGAATGATCACTGTTGCACACCACATGGAATTCCGATGAGGTGTGAAGCTTGAAAGCGCTAATCGGAATAATTTTTATATAGTGGTGTGCAACAGTGATCATTCTGCTGACGATGAGCTGTGAAGCTTGAAAGCGCTAATCGGGATAATTTTTATATAGTGGTGTGCAACAGTGATCATTCTGCTTGTATTTGGTGTAGGTTATAACAGAAAAGTCTTTACTAAAAATGAACTTTATCTTGTGAATAACTTACTTTTTTCGTCGGACGCGTTTCGGCTTAAGTATCCGCCTTCTTCAGCTTTTTGGTCAGACTGCCATCATTTCGTAACGGTGGCGGATGGCAGTCTGACCAAAAAGCTGAAGAAGGCGGATACTTAAGCCGAAACGCGTCCGACGAAAAAAGTAAGTTATTCACAAGATAAAGTTCATTTTTAGTAAAGTGATAGTGCTGTGAAAGAAGAGATGAACAATCAAGACAACCAGAAAAGTCTGTATGGTATTCTGCTGTCAAGCCAGTCACTTCCCAGTTTACTATTAAAAAAAGAACCGGTTGCTTTGAAAATCATAAATATCCTCAATTAAGTGACAAACATCTATTCAAGAACATTACAAGGTGAGTATTTTCAGAAAGTTTGTGAAGAAACGTACTAAATTATGATATACTCGTTAGTCGTTAGCATTAGGTTTGTGAATTCGTGATTTTCCCTGTGAAGCTAGGTAAATTTCGATTAAAAAAATACTAATACAGCACAATTATTTTTGTGATGTGCACAGTTATATATCACGAGAAATATTACACTTTGCATTACAGCAATTGAATGTTTATCGTATGGATGGAAGCTTGGATTTTAATATGTAGCATTGTACGGAAATTATCTTCTGATACGACATCGCTATTGAAAGAATGAAAAATGTCCTTTGTGACTAAAAAACATAGGGGACTGTAAATCTTACTATTTTTTCTGGTGAAATGCGTTTTAGGTATTACGATAATACGGCAGCAAATGCGTGTGGTGACTTAGCACTGTGTAGGGTACCAGTTAAGTACTTTCAAAGTTTTTACCTAATTTTTTCAGAATTGAAATATTATAAATACTGTTGATTGAAAAACTACAATGCTATTTTGGGAGAAAAGGAGATGAGTAATAAAGGAATTTCAAAAACGTCGATTCTTTAGTTAGGTAATCAATTGTTTACCGTTAACCTCAAACAAATTTGAAATAGTAGCCGCCAAACTAACCTCTACTCCTATTATCACCTTGCAATATTAAGAAGGGAGCTACCATATAGCACAACTTGTAAATATTTTTATATTGAGCAATATAACTTTGGATAATCATTCAAAATTTAAAAACCGCAAACCTCTATTCCTTACGAATAAATATTGTTGTCAGTAAAACAATGTACATATTTCCTTTAAATAACTGTTAATAGTGAAGAAAAATCAGTTCCATTACTCTTTTTAATTACGTTTATTTCAAATATTGGCGAATGAAAAATTAAATAAATATATTTGTTGCAGCTTTTTTAAATGAAAAAATATATAATACGCATTAAAAATATGAAGACTAGGAGACATTTTTTATTATAAATTTTTTGTAAAGAAGGCTGTGGCAGTATCACCGATGGCTTCCTTTTGGCTTGGCTGAAATAAGCCTAGTTTGTCAGTTTTGTTGTTGTTTTTTTCTTTATAAGTACTATTTTATTGTTAAAGTCTGTTTTGTTTTTAACGATGTCGTCAAACCAACAGTTCTGTTTAAGGTGGAATAATCATCAAAGTACTTTAATATCAGTTTTTGACGCGCTTTTAGAAAGTGGTACACTCGTGGATTGTACTTTAGCTGCGGAGGGTCAGTTTTTAAAGGCCCATAAAGTTGTCTTGTCAGCGTGTAGTCCGTATTTAGAGGTGCGTATAATAAATTTGTGTTTGGTGTAATGCTTTGTTAAATTATAAGTTATTATTTACAATAATTTGAGAGTTACGCATGGAATGGCAAGACATTCCTCCGTACAGGTCAATAGCCTCTTTAGGCTTATAGACATTCCCATGTACCAGTATGTTCCCATGCAGTTTCGGTTTGAAGACGCTCAATTTTTGTTTACTTAGAGACCTATATGTAAATGCTTTTTGTACTTCGCATCCCTTTAGTTGTATTTTCGTGTTTACATGTAAAATATAAATTTAATTAACATGAACGTATGTAATATTGTATAGAATAACGAGTTATTTTACGTATTAGTTTCGAAGTTTGGTATGTAAACGCAAAATTAGGTTAAATATGTTCACTTTTAAGTAGCATATGATATTTTCTCGTACTTTTGTTATGTTATACGATTGGAAAACGTTTGTGGAGGTTACCTACACGATAAAAACTTTAATTCGCATATCATTTAGTAATATGTTAATATGTCGCATAAGGTAATTGATTTTATATTAAACTGTCAGGAAGTGAAACCGTTATTGGTACCCATAAGAAAAAGAAAAAAAAAGAAATTAATGCATTACCTCAAGTCAAAATAGAAATAGTTTTAATCTTTATGTTAAACTTCTTTGGTTTATGGTTGTTTGAATAACATAATATGTTAGAAGATTGGTATTTCATTACTTTTTAAAGTGATATGTATATGTTTGAATGCATAGAAAAAAGACAGGTTAAAAACAGTGTTGGTAATGTTTAATTGTTTTATCTGAATTGTGATTGTAAAATAATTGGTGAAAAATTAAAGAGAAGAAATAGTTTATGTACCGTAGTGTAATGTTAGAAGATTATTTTATTTACTGTTTTGTTAGCAGTTACGGCTTACAAGAAAATGTCAGTTGCTAGTCCACCAGAACGTTTAATCTTGACAGTGCTTTCAGTTGAATTAGTAGTGAACCTTAAACTCGGTTTCAGTAGAGACCTGAGAATAGTTCAACAACCAAAGTGTATACTTAAATATTTAACATTTGTAGTGGAATAACAACAGTTTTCAATAAATGTTACTGTAGAACATAACCTGAAAAGGAAGTAATTGGTAGGATTAACAACTAACAGTTTTCAGTAAATTAGAATAGAACATAACTTGAAAAGACAAGTATATTTTAAGTCAATAGTAAAGCAGTACTTTTTTATTTCAGGCCTTGCTGAGTCAACATTATGAAAAACACCCTATTTTGATTTTAAAAGATGTTACGTTTCATGAGCTCAAGTCGATGTTGGACTACATGTATCGCGGTGAAGTGAACATTTCTCAGGAACAGTTAGGAACTTTTCTCAAAGCAGCTGAATCGCTTCAGATAAAAGGTTTAACGGACAGTGGTGGGGGAGGGGGTGTGGGTGATACAAGAGACTTAGATCGTGCTCGTGAATTAGACCGGTCGAGGGATATTGAACGGAATAGAGAATTAGAGCGTTTAACTGCTCAGAAAAGACTTGAACCTCGTAAACAAGTGCCACACACGCCACAGCCGCGATCTCCGTTATTACCTCATAGTTATGGGCCACCTATTGAACAGCGTCGTCCTAGTAAGCATCCTCTTTTACATGAATATGGGCCAGGAAGTCCAAACATACTGCGGTCGAGAGAAGGTAGTATTTCACCGTCACTGAAACGTAAACGCCAGCGTAGGCCTTCTCAGTCAGATGATTCTAACCTAGTCCCAACTCAGAATGATAATCAACAACAACAACCACAGCAACAGCCACAACAGACACAAGAAAATAAAAAAGAGATTAAAAATATAAGTGATGTCCAGAGTCCACCGATTTCGAGTGGTGGAGCTGGTGGTACTACAACCACACCAGTAGTAGTAAATACAAAGAAACAGTCGACACCAGAATCAGAACAAACCGAGAGTGAACCCATGAAACATGAAGTCAAGTCTGAACCGCGTGGTGATTATTCTGAAGAGTTACAAAATGATGATAGTGTTGAAGATTTAACATTGGACGAAGAAGAAGAAGAAATGGATGAACTGGATTTGTCAAGACCAGGACCATCGTCTGGTGCTTCCAACAGTCATCCAGCAGGTGAGTAATTGACTGTTTCATTTTATCTGTTGATTAACTTGACTGTCAGTGTTGACTGAAGTTTGAAGTTTTCTATTGTTAGTGTAAGTTATCATACATATATTTACAAACAGAAAAAAATTCAATATTTAATTGGATTTTGATAACGTTAAGATTGTATTTTAAGCATAAACTTCTTTTTTGTTGGATATTGATGGATATAATTTTGTTTGTTTACTGTGTTGTGTGACTACAGGAGTTGTAGTTTTTAACTTCACGTGAGTCGAGTACAAAGTGAAAAAAGTTAAAAAAGGGAAGAATAACAGAATCATATTGCTGGTATTGGGTTGTATTTCCTTTTCAAACTACTTTGGTTCTTCTTGTTTAGCAAATTTATCTGCTGATAAAATTTTCATTACAGCATCAGAATGCATACAAATTGACCATTTGTTTCTTGAAAAGTTGTACGATATTTGTGTGTTCTTGCTGCTATAGCAGTACACATTTAATTAGCAAATTTTTATAAGTGGATTGTAGATTGAAAAAAAATTATCTTGTATTGCACTCCACAGTTTTTGAGTGACTAATGATACATTTTATTGAGCGTTTCAGCACATCTTCACATTGGAACAAAAGTCAGTAAAAGTAGCGGAGTGTATTAAGCGGGTTATATATTTTAATAGAATTTTTTCATGCAGCATAATTGTGTCTTTTGTGTTATATTTTTTGTCTGCTTTAATTTGTACTAACAGAATTTGTTTTAGTTGGAAACATACATTATAATAATACAATATAAATTTATAATATAAAATATAACGATAAAAAGCACATTCTATGTGGAGAAGTAATTATAATTTGCTTATGTATATATAATTTCAAAGTAGAACACAATAATTATATATGCTTGTTGTGTTGTGTACTTCATGGTCATAATATAATAGTAAATTAAATATATTAAACGGTGAAGACAAGATTTGTTTTGTGCGTGCCAGCAGAATGTCTATACGATTGACTAAACGGCTGTAATTTGATGTGCATTGTTTTGAGTAATGGACTTGTGTGACATCAGTACACATGGTACTGTTAGAAACATTTGAGTATAGAATTCTTTAGCCCCCCACAACTGGTTCAAACAAATAGAATGTGTAAGTTATGAGCCATCACAGGTTGTTCAGTAACGATGCAGCAGAAAATAATGCCTGATCAAAAGAATACTTGAAATGGCTATCATACAGTCAAACTTCAAAATAACAAAATTCGCCTAGCAATAATATCTAGTAAATAACAATTTTTTTATGTATATATGAAATTTTATTAAAATCATGTGTATAATTATCTTTATTCTTGAAGTAAAGTCATTATAAATATTAAATAAATTATCTTTATGTAACAAAATTTAACCTCTTAGTAACTGAGAAATTGGGAAGGAATTTATACTTTTAGTTTTTTCAGTAATAACAATAAAATTGATCAGTTTGACGAGATTGATCAGTCCACCGAGTTGTTGTACATACAGTAGATATCCTAGAGATACAGGATACGTACTCAAGAAATCTGTACCCTGGCTTTGTTGATTGACTGTGTCAGTGAAGTAAGAAAGTTTATTACCTTTTCTTCTTTCATAGGATTGTTATTGACTTTCCTCCTTCAATAACGTCATATAGACAAAATAATAAATGTACTATATTGGTGGAAGGACAGTACTCAGATGGGAGGTGTGACATAATCAAACCTGCAACTGGTAGTTGCCAACATGTGGTTCTGTATTATGAAGCTACACCCAGTTAGTCATATAACATCCTTCATCTTCTTTAGTGGCGCGACAACCTATTACTGAGCCAAGGCCTCCTTTAACATGTTTAAAAGGAATAAATCCCAAATTTTTAGTACCAAGCCACGTGTTGTTCAATCAAATATATTGCAACTTACCGTCTGCGGGTTTTTGAAACAACGTCTTCACTATAAAGTTGACATGTTTCGGGACACTTGTCCCATACTCAGAACTTAAAATGTTCATGTATCATTTAACGTTGATACAGTTGTCAAATAATTAAAATATTAAAATCAAATATGAAACAAAATCACAATACTTAAATGTTTAAAATGAGCGCGACGGTTAAACGATGTACATCGTACGGTGACTGACCGCGCACTGAATTACGTCTGGCTCCCACCACGACAATAGCGCAAGGCAGTGTCGTACAATACATTTAACTTGAAAAGCAGTTGATCATTTAAAACACGCGGCCTGGTATCAGTATTATTATATGCTTTATAAATTTCGTAGTCTTCAAGGGCGTTCATATATCACCCTTTCTTACGTATGTGAAGAGGTATTAAATTAGTTTCAAAATTAGTGTAATTATGATTCTCGGAAATGAGGTGTTCTGCAAATTTTGACTTGATATTGTCCAAGCTGTGAAGGTGTGTAGGCGGCCTATGTTCTGTAAATCTTTTTAAAAAACCACGACCTGTCTGGCCCACATAAAAGGCGTCACAATCGTCACATATCAATTTGTAAACACTAAAACTCCTTTAACAGCCTCTCCCAGTTTGTAAAACAGACTTGCTGAGAAACTGATAGGTTTCTGCACATAAAAGAGTTTGACAGATGGGATATGTGAATTTTCCAATCCAACCCCCAACCTGGAGAACCAGGAACTTTGATTTCGGGATACTTTCTCCCTAGAGAGGTGCGTTCACCTCAGCTGATGAGCTCTCTCTGCCCAGTCACAGTGTGCTAACTGACTCGGTCCATGTGTGCAGCCATTGGGCTACTATAGCCTCCTCTGTCTCCAACTAGATGCACACCCTGCTGCCGATGTTCACCATCCTGCCAGGCCAGGACCCAGGATACCCCCAGACTGCCTTGACAGAACCCCCATCTCTCATTTGCTTACCGATCCGATAATACATTGTATTTTTTATATCGTACATGTATATAAGTCTTGACTTAATATTACTTTAAAAAATTTTTTTTTTCTTTTATAAATGTGCTAAACTGCTATAATTGTTATTATTTAGACAAAGCTTTTCGTCATCACTGACATCTTCAGGTCTTAAATATAAAAGGTAAGGATGGCTGCTAATTTAAACAATACGAAGAATAAAATATGCGAATTGCAAGCAGATAAATATAAAAGGTTGTTTAAGACCTGAAGATGTCAGTGATGACGAAAACCTTTGTCTAAATAATAACAATTATAGCAGTTTAGCAATTTATAAAAGAAAGTAAGGATGGCTGCTAATTTAAACAATACGAAGTTTAAAAATGTTGTTTTCTATACCACCATACTGTTCGCTCTTGATGATGCGTTACTGTTTGCCGACATTTATCAGTCACCAATGATCAACAGCCCAGCATTGACATCAGCAACTGAAATGTTGAGTAACTAAAACAGGGTGTCATGTGAACAATATATTGTGATACAAAAAAACATTTTTCCTAAGTGTAATAATTTTAACTAATCTACTGTAAACGCACCAGTTTTACTGTGGTGAGGCCTGATGAGCGAGGAGTCTACTGAATGATGTGTTTGGTTTGTTGGTGGGGTATTACTGGTTCTGAAAACATTGTTCAAATGTTCAGAAGACGTATTTAGTTGTAATTTTGTGTGCGTACTAGATTGAACGTTATGGCACCTGGCTATACTAATCTAGAGGTCCTGGGTTCGATTTCTCGGCCCGTACCATAAAATCAAGGTATGGTTTTCAGCCCCCAGGTCGCGACTCAGCCTGTTGAAAATGAGTACTTGCGATAACATCCTGGGGATAATAATGGTCGGCTGAAGCGTATCGCTGGCTACACTGCTTTCCTTGTATGCCGTACGGCTCGCATATGGCAGCCAACCCTGCCAGACTCCTAACCTGCTTCGGTGGTACACATGGGAGCCATTATTATTAGATTGAACGTTTGTATATTATATGTAAGTGTAATTTATTGAATATTTTGTTAAAGTGTTTTTTTATTCGCTACAAGAAACACCTTGTGAGAGACAGTCAAGTCACACCGAAACTGTGTTAAACGTATTTTAAATGTGTAGTATGACAGTGATGCGTGCAGTGGAATGGCATACGTCATTTTTGCAGTGGAATGGCATACGTCGTTTTTGCGAACGATATGACGTCAAACCTGGTGTTTCATTGTAACCGCAGTTATAATTGCTTTCAATAAAAGTTTATAAGAGGTCTTGTCAAAAATTATAGTTCCTTCCTCCTGTCACAAACAATAATTATGACCACCCCATACACAATGATGTAATAAGCATTTTGCAATATCCACTTATTGTACCATACTGCTATTCAAATAAAGAGTGACTAATCGTTATAGTTTAGTCTCAAGCTGACAGAATTGCACTACATGACTGCACCTGAATAAACAGAGTGCACCTGTAATGTCTAGCCTACACCAGGTCATAATAATGTCAAGTCGCCGTGATAAACATGAAAATAAAAGTAGGGTACTTACTACACTTGGTGGCTAAACTGTGTTGGGTATGAAGAGTGTTGAGCTGTTGTTATGTCTACATCTCTGCAGTCCTGAAGTTCGAGCTCTGGCAAATCGAAAACATCGAACCAACACTGTTCAAAACATCAAATTCGTGGAACTCCATATCTAGAATTGTGGGCGCTCTCGCAATAAATAGAGCCAATTCATTTACACTTTTTTTTTAGTGTAAGCACACTTACTAGTGCGTGCTAATTACTTGTCCTGTGTGAATTGGTGTACGTTGTAATTGGTGACAGTTTTAGTGTTTACAAATATTTTTTTACACTTTTAATACTGTGTGTACATACTGTACATATTATCATTTATTGTACATAACCAATCATATAGCCTGGTAGCCTACTGCATACGTTTTATTTTATTTTAGACTGTCTCATTTAATGAAATAATAAACATTTTGTATTCTTTTGATAATCCGACCTTTTCTGCGTTCCGACCATACCCCCAGTCCCACAGGTGACGGATTAGCGAGGTTCTACTGTACATGTATTTTTACTTTGCGTATACAACTACGGAAGGACACGTGCCAGTTTACTTCAGTTAAGTTGTATTTTTGTGTAGATATGAAACTGTTGAAAACATGTGAGTTATCATGGAATCCACCATGTGGGTAGCACCAAAAAAATCAAGTAGTTTTCAGCCTCCCTTTTTTAAATGTGTGTATATATAGGATAATATGAAGGTAATAACAGACAGCTAAAGCGTACGCCTAGTGTTAGCTGCACTTGTCTTCTGCGCAGCGTAGGTCTACAGCTAACGACTAACCGCTTACCCAGTCTCGTATAAACAGTTCCAATGGTACATCATCATGTGTTTTCTGCCCAAGGGCAGGTCTTTACAGGAGATGCTCCCTCCATGCTTTCCTAGCCTGAGCTAGTCTCTACATTTCCTGATATTTTGTCCTACATATCATCTATCATCTGGGCTCAACTTTGTCTTTTATTAAGCTTTCCATTTTAACGAGACCTGTCCAGTTTTTCTGCCATCACATTGTGTCTCAACCAATTTCTCTTCCTGTTCTTGATGGTATCCAACACTCTCCTTTCCTCTTCGTCAATGCTATCCTTCCAGGAAATCCATACCGTTATTCTCCTTATCCACATCTCGAAGGTGTGTAATCTTTTCTCCTCTTCTTTTCTCAATTCTGTGGTGCACACTGGATCTTTGTTATTGTTATTACTGTACTTATTTAAAAAAATATTATCACAACTAGTCTACAAGTTGGGTTGTGTACAATTATCAGTAAAACGAATGTTTCAATTAAATATGCGATACCCATTTTTAAAAATTGCATATAACACATAGGTAATGTGGACTGTTTGGAAAAGATCGTATAGGGTGTTCAGAGTCAAACACATTTGAAATAAAGAAACTGAGGTGCAGATGAATGTGTACAGAACAGTAATAGAGACTGTTAACTGTAGGTGCTAAAACTGTTATTCTGAAACGGCTTGTGTAGTATGTGTTTTGGGAAAGACTGTTTCGGATAACCCAAAATTTTGGATAATAATTAAAATGTAATTTTTTAAAGTTTGAACGCAAAATACAATATTATCAACAAAATTTAAATCAAAATCAAACTGTTTACATAAAGTAATTTTTTAACAATAGTTTTACGATTTTATTTTTCAATTCTTCTATTTTGCTTTGCTTTTTCTTTTCACATCGCTTTCTTGCAGCCATATCTGCCATCGGTTCATTAGCAGAACGTCAGAGGGCTTTGACTCTCGCTATCTGAAAGTATGAATAAAACTCTATAAGAAAAACACGTGTTTTACATATACTGTAACCTAATACCCAAACCCAAAATAAAAATTTACCTCTAAGGCATCCAAGATCTCGTCAGCAGTATCACGGCTAATGCTCTCTGATATGTCATCATCTTCATCATCCCTTTGTTACGTGAACAATAAAACAAAGTGTCATTTACTTTTCTGTTTTGACACATCTTCATTATTTTCTTGTTTGGCGTCTTCGAAGCATGCTCTTCAAACTAATTTTTCATCTTGACCCAATCAGAAACAGTAAAAACACCAACACCAAAATTGGCTGCCACATTTTGCAAAATGTCACCATTTTTTATTCTTTTAATTGGTTCCAATTTTTTCTTCAATCGTTATCACGACCAGTTTCCGTTTTGTTGACATGATGCACAATTTATAAAACTCAGTTCGTGCAAGATATCACAAAAGCCACAATACATGATCACCACTCCATGGGTGGTTACTGAGTGGATGATGTGACTACCGAAAGTGCCAAAACAACCTGACTTGATAGTTTATAAGACACGTGACCACACAGTAGGCAACAAGCAGTCAAGATCACTGTGCACGCGCCCATTATCCACCCCCTTTGTATAAAAAGGATCCACGAGGTGGTTGACCTGACGGGTGATACTCAATGCTTGTTTTCTATTTCAAACTAAGGAAACCTGTTTGTTTTGAACAGAGCTGTCATGACAAATCACACTTTACAAACAGTGCTTGTTATATCAATTTTCGTGTTTTATTCGGAAAACAAATTGTCATTATAAAAATCAGGAATATATAATTTGTTGTTGTTGGTCGTTTCGGTTAAACGGTATTTCGATTAAAAGTGTTTCGGTTAGTGGAGGTTTTACTGTATACTCAACCAAGCACAGTCAGTTATGTCACATGAAAAAATTCGAAGGCACAAAATAAAGTGTAAAACTTACGGGAGGCAACTGCCACAGGTGTGTCTCAGGTTGTAGAGTTTTGTCTGCCATAGCTGATTGTTATGTTTGTACTTGTGACTTTTTGTTGTTTCAAGTTATGGTGGTAATTTTATTTTATAAGTGTAGGTATTGTTCTGATGAAGAAAATCGAAGACTGTTGGATCCAAACGTTAGTAATAATAAGAAAATATAATTCGTGGTTTTGTCTGAGGTGGGAGTTTTACCCATAGGCGTAATTTTAGACCACCGGGAAGGAGTTTTAAAGAACGTAGTAAATAGTATATAAGCAATTCTTTGATTGGAGATCATGCAGTGGATGGTGGATTATGTCGTAACAGAGCCATCATTCTGGTTGTATGTCGCAGAAGATAGGATGGAAGCTTATAGTCTGAATTTTAGAAACAGTCATATTATTATGAATGTTGGAATAATACACTCCAGCTTTAATGTGATTGCTGACTAAAAACTGGTGTACTTATGCTTTTGAAGAAACTATTTAAATGTTAAATCTCTGCTTGAAAGAAATGAGAAGAAATAGTTGAATACAAGGGTAGTGATTTATTTTGTTATTTACGTGATTCTAAAAGTAGTGTCAGTGCTGGAGGAGTAAAACCATATTTCCATTCTTATGTTGCACACAATATTAGTTTATTCAGACAGTGTCATATTCATGATACAAGACATTTCCACATTGACTCAAGTTTATTGATGAATGTAAGGGGTTAACAGAAATGAGACTGTTCACAGTATAAACTCTTCATTTCATCAAAATTTGGCAGCTCCTTAGCTATTACCGTCTTTCAGGATAATTTCAGAATTTTTTGTTTGGGCTTGTCTATAATGTGTTCTAGGTGGTGGGCGACAGCAAATGAAACTAATTTACATCGAATGGTAGTGGAATTACTGAGGAATTGAAGATCAACTGTGCCAAATCATTAGAATCTGTCATATTTTAGGATCTAAAGTTGAGCAAGGGTATCCAATTAAAAGATGAAATCAAGAAACAGTTTTTTGTTGACGTTTGAAAATATTCATTTGCATTGTAGCAGAATATATAGTTAGAAAACAACAGTGTTTTCAGCCTTTTTGCCGAAGGTAATACTGAACATTCTACCTATTAAAGGCCTCCTAACAGTAAATTTGTTTATCAGAAACGTGTATTGATTACAGAGCTAGCTAGTAACAATAATAATAATAAATGTTAATAAAGTCTGACCGTACATTAAATAAATAGGATTATTGCATAAATCATTAAAATATTTAAAACACTGAATTCCAGCTAAGATAAAGTGATAAATTATATTAATATTGTTATAAATTATTTATCTTAGTGATACAAGTCTCATATAATCCTTATCAGTGGAATTAGTAGGGGCACACATGTAGTGTATATTCCATTATCAGTTCCTCGTTAATAATGATAGTTGTCATTAATAATGAAATGATACAGATTTTGTAGCATGAGGTAAATATCTTTTGAAAAAAATAAAAACACTGTCTAGTATAAAGCTCATGAGTGAGATTGTTTTTCAGTTGCTTTCTTCTTGTTTTGCTTTCTGTATTATACTGCGTTGTGAAGAGTTGGATCCGAAATTGTTTCCACCATTCTTCTTGGTTTAAGCCCATTAGTCTTAATTCTGTTTGACTTAGCGTCTTCTCGTATGCTATATTTCTATCAGTTCTTACCTCTGCTTGTTTTTCTTTTCCTGTTTCTGTCATGTTGTGTAGCTGCTGTCTCTAACTTCATTGCAGAAGGTTTCCTTCAGCCGTTCTAAACACAGTTGTTGCCGTACTGTTTCTGTTCTTGTGTTTTCACATCTTGTATTAACTTATAGGACTAATTATTTTCTTATTTTGAAGTTTTTAATTCTATTTTTTCGTGTTTTTGCTTAGTATATACTTAATTTCGGCCACTATAATTTTGCTTTGTTTTTTTTTAATAAGAGCCGACCCATTATGTTAAGATCGACAAATACACACCTTTGTATGCTCATATTTTGCTTTTGTTGCTTACATCTCTGTAATGACTGTTTTGTGTAATTTACAGTACATTGTATTTGCTTTTTTTATTTTTGTATCGCATCTGAGGACCACATGCCAATTTCAATTATTTATTCCACGTTGTTTTGTTTTTCTCCAATATTCTTTCATCTTTTCACTACGGCTCTTCTTCGTGTCTTCAGTCCACTTTGAACCTGCGTTTTTCTCTCTCCTACCCTGGACTACTCTCATTTTTAACACTTATGCCCGAAAAACTTCTCTTTCAATTGCTTCTTCTGTGTTCATATTATTTTTATCTAAATCCTTTATGACTTCTTTAATCCAACTTGATCTTGATTTCTTTCCCCACAGTTATTTGAAGATCTGCTGTGTTAACCTATTGTCGTCCATTCTATATAAATGTCCAAAAAATAATAGTCTTTTTCTCAGTGTTTCTGTTATATTTTCTATACTTTGATATATTTATTTCATCACTACTTCTTAATTTCCGACCTTCTGAAGTTTTTCGTGGGCCTAATATTTTCCTAATAATTCGTCTTTCCAATATTTCTAGTTTGTGTAATTCAATGCTAGACATTCACTTGCATATAGGCATTCTGGCCTCACTACTGTACTGTAATGCCTTATTTTTGCATTTTTAGATATTCACTTTTTATTGTAAATATTGTAGTAAACCGTGTTGTTTGGAGTTCTGGGGTGCTAACTGCCCGTTTATTTTTGTTTAAAATTGCAATAACTTTTAGTTTAATATTTTATTATTATTGATTTATTTATTTCAATTCAATCTAGCATTGAATCCAACGTAAATAAATCCGATTGATGCACTGGAGATTATTTAGCGAAGTAGTGTTCAACTTCGGTTAGTTTATTTTATATGGTTGTTCTTCCGTTGACTAGTTGAAATTGTGATGTAGGTTCCACACTGAAAGCACAAATAATTTGTATAAACAATCACTTACTTGTGGTGAGTCTTGTCGATCTTGCAGGGTCAATGTAACAATCTAATTTGTAGATGGACTTACCGTGTTTAAATTCGCCGCTGCTTGTCGAGTTGACCAATGAAATTCGTTCACCTGTTTTCAAACTTAGTCTTTTGAAATAAACTAACTGACTCCTTTTTCTTGTGTAAAATAATATTTTTATTCAAATTAATATGCTCTATTTAAATGATCTGAAGTATCATTTCTTATTTCAATTCAAAATAGGTAACATGAGTTATTGGTTTTATAAAATTTGTCTCAGGGTGGCAGAACTGATTTACAAAGTGTATCTAAATACTTTTTGGGTCATTTTCAAATTAGATGTAGATTTCCATTTATGTAGGTTGTAAAATTTAATTTATTAAAAAATAATAAGGGTTTATAAAAATGGCTTCTGTGTACATTCATGAATACCGTGCAACTAAAGTTCTCCGTGTTTTTTAAGAAAATTTTATTTTTTGTTCATTTTTCTAAATCATTGTATGAAAAAGTGTCACGAGTGTTACCAACGATAAAATATTTTAAAGTGATTAAATTATTAAAATGAAAACAAAACTAGACCCTTAATAAGTATTGTGGACTTATTTAAACCAGTTCATTATTTATTGATAGTACAAAAAAATTTTTCTAAAAAATATAGCATTATTTTTGTCACGAGTGTTACCGACATGCACAAAATTTAGTTAAATTTTATATTCTCTCAAAAGTTCTGAAATTTTTAGTGTCAAAATTATTTTCTTTGTGTTAATCAAGCATTTTACTTCAATAGTACATACAAAGTTATTAAAAAAAAGAAATATATATTCTTTGTATTTTAACATTTTGATTGAAGTAACACTCGTGACGATGAGTAACACTCGTGACAATAAGTAACACTCGTGACATTAGGTATAGCACTCCTGAGTAAAGACTCAGAAAAACAACCATTAAGTATTATTTAACTACATCTTTATTAAATTACATTAAATTGAATTAGGTACAGAGTATATGGAGCAATTATTTTAATATTTCTCAGACATTGGATGGTTTCTCAACCTATCGTAAATAGTTCTCTAAGCTACACGGAAACTCGTACACAAAGCGTTCTGATCCTTTTTTTACTATTTGCGGCTGGGGTAGAACTGCATCCACTTGAGCAAAGTCAATCAAAGACACATCCTTTTCGTTAATAATATAACAGTTCCCTGTCCCCAGCTTAACCAAAAATGTGACCATGTAGTCACCGTCTTCTTCATTTGTGCATACTCTGGTTACTACACCAGCATATTATTGCTTTGATTTTTTCCTTGCACCTCCTGTAAAAATAATTAAAAATTAACAACCAAAATAGGACTTAGTAAATCTGTTAAGTAAAAATTGATAATGTCTCATAAAGTAGGTCATAAAACCGCCTATGGTGGAATATTATTCTCATATACGAACTATATACGAACACATCATACAAAAATGTGCGTCATTTGTTACTTTTTTAGTCATTATTTAATCTTAGTTAGTAATAATTGCTTTGTTACATACCCAATAGCTCCACAACAATAAACGTCCCTTTGATAATGTTTTTTTCTGTTGGAGCCTCCAACATTTCCGGATCTAAATGCTCAGACTCTCTTTGAATATGACTTGCCAAATCCTCCATTGTCATATCATCATCATCTGTGTCCTTAAGGCTAACTTCTGCTTCAGACTCTGATGAGGAATATATTTCCTGGTAACGACTCTTCTTTTGCCGCTTCAAAGATTTTCCAGGCCCATTAGAGCTGAATGAGACGGATTCTGTTGGGAAATGGCAGTTGCACGTAAGCCCCATTTCCCAGTCATTTTCTTCACAAAAGCATGATATGGGTCTGTAAATAATTTGATTCTTTCGACTTGTAAATTACTTGATGAATGTCCCTGGTTCCACGTATTGTCTTTAGGGGCGCACTAGGTAAATAGTTGTCTTGTTTGTTCATCATCTTCTTTCACAGCACTACACTTAATATAATATTGAAACTTTCTATTGTGAAAACTTACTTGTCTTTTCCGTTGAACGTGTTTCGGCGTCGTATTCGCCTTCGTCAGCTTAGAAACAGACTGCCAGTACTTAGTAACAGTTGTTGCTTGGAAGGTATAGTGGGGGTGGTGTGTAGAGGTAGGGGATTGGCGCGGGGATCCAAATTATTGTTTGTTTTTTGTATGATTGTGTCAAAAAGTGTATGTGATTTATATTGTAACTGGTCGTTTAGTATGTTGTTTGGTTGTGTTGTGTGGTAGTATGTTGTTTGGTTGTGTTGTGTGGTGTTTGTATATTTCATACTGCTCAGCTGTGTTGAGTACACCTTTTACCCAAAGGTCGAAAACTCAACACAGCTGAGCAGTATGAAATATACAAACACCACACAACACAACCAAACAACATACTAAACGACCAGTTACAATATAAATCACATACACTTTTTGACACAGTCATACAAAAAACAAACAATAATTTGGATCCCCGCGCCAATCCCCTTCCTCTACACACCACCCCCAATGTACCTTCCAAGCAACAACCGTTACTAAGTACTGGCAGTCTGTTTCTAAGCTGACGAAGGCGAATACGACGCCGAAACGCGTTCAACGGAAAAGACAAGTAAGTTTTCACAAGAGAAAGTTTCAATATTATATTAAGACTAGGTAAATGTTTGGAAGATTGTTCTATGTCATCATCTGTTACGTAAAAAAGTGTTATTTTGCTTTTTTCTTGAATCAGTTTAAAGAAGGTTGTAGCGTCAGTAATGTCACAGCCATGAGCAACATAATGGTTGGCCAATCGTTTCAAAGCTCCGCCAACACTGTCTGGTGCCCCTTTTCCATGGGATGATTAAAAAAAAGACCAGGTAGCATTTTTAAATCCCATTTCGTATATTTGAGTTGAAAACAAGTAGAAGTTTTTTTTCTGCTTGTACTGGCTGGAAGGACCATCAGAAAAAAAGTGCACAGTACTGACATCTGGGTACTTTGTTTTCAAGTATTCAAGTATTGGTTTGAGATGAGCCCAAATAGCTGCTGGCCCATGTTCTCTATTGGGAGGTACTGTAGCAAATGGCAGGGGTTTTTCTTGTGAAGTATACATAATACCGGTGTGCAGAGAAACCTGATTTCTACTGCCGCCAAAATGAAAACTTTGGACTTCTGCTGCAAGTTTGCATGCAAAGTTTTCAGAAAAATCTGCGTGTATAATAGCCTCGTTACTCTGTAAATTGGTTTTAACATCTGCATAAGCCTTATTCTGCATTTTTATATTAAACACGTGTTTTTTCAGGAGTTTCATTTCATCATGGAACTCTTTTGTTAGTTCGCCGAGTGTACCGTTAACTGTCACTTTGGAAGTGATTTGTACAGGGACTGAAATCTGTTCCCCACCTCTTTTTTTTTGCCTGGTTTCTTTAGTTGTGAGCCACTTTTCCCACTTAACCTCATCATTTTTATTAAATTCTTTCATAGGAACAGTCGATGACTTGCAATCGTTGCATAGGTTGTACATGCACTTATAGTTACTTTTGTCATATACAATGTGTGTATACAGCTTGTGAGGATCTTTCTCTTCGATTAAGTTGAACTGCCGAAGCTTTGTGGATTTCAGTTCAATGTTGGTGTGTTGTTTACATAAGCATGTATTTCTTGTGACTTCAGTTGGTTTAAACACATAAAATGCTCTGTATCGGGTGAATGTCGTATAAGATATACCATTTCTATGCAATCAGTTGAATTTCGTGTATAGAGTTTTCATGTCTGAAAGAAGATAGTGTTTTTTTTTTTAAATTTTTTTTCTAGTTACTGTTTCTTTTGTGCCAGCAGTAGTTCGGCTCACATCTTCGCTTAAGAAAAAGCTTTCAATCAAGAACCGTTTCTTGTTTTCTTTATGCTGTCTCTGCTGTAGAAGTCTTTGGGAACATGAGAGACCCAATGTTCTACTGATTGCAGTTTGAAAACGGTAGCGTTGTATTAGCTTAGAAGACAGAGCAGAGCTTATGTGCCGTTTAGTCATTTTGGATTTTGAACTCATGTACTTTTCTTTAATGGACGATGTCATTGTGTTGTGAAAAGTCAAAGCTCGAGCAACATTTGAATTCATCAGAAACTTTCTTCTCTGAATACTTGAGTTACTTAGGTCATCATGTAGGTCGTTCAACATTTTTCTTGTTTTCGACTTTGGTGTCAGATCATTCTCAGGCGTCACGTTCAATTTTGTTTTTGTTTGTTTATACTGTTTTTGTAACCGTTTTTTGTATTTTTCAGTTTTTTTCTGTTCATTCCTAATCTTCTCTTCTAAATTTTTTACTTGTTCGATTAATTTTTTATTGTTCCTTACACACTTGGATCTGTATCGTAGTGTAACTTTACGTCCTCTTTTATTGTTACCGGAAACTAATGGTGACGGTTCTGGTGTAGAAGGGGGCGTTAGTACTTGCTTGGCTTCTTCTTCAACTAATTTCTTCTTTTTTCTGCATGCATTTTGCCTCTGCCTCCATTTCTTTTTTCCCCTTCTATGCTCCCTGTCAGACAGTTCATTTACTTTCTTCCTTTTTGCATTCCTGTAATATAGTACATATGTATACTTTCATAATCGTAACTGAAAATCAGGTATACAAAACCTGGAATCGGGAATATTTAAGACCCAAATTATACCTACTGCGACACTAGGGACTTCAGTTATAACGGATTTAAATTATACCTATATATACCTATACCAAGATTATTTATATAAGACAAATGATCTAGGTATATTCATTTAACGACTTAATAGATCACAGTAACAAAATATTTTCCTGTTTTTTTTTTTTTTAAAGAAACAAAATAATATAAATTCTAACAGTTGAAGTTACAAAAAACTGACAAAAATACAGCATTAAAAAATTCTATACCTACCTTGCTTTGTGTTTTTCACGATACTCCTCTTCTCGACTGGGATCAAGCTTTCTTTTCTCTCGGTAGCGCTGCTGCTTTTCAGCTGCTGTTAACTTCTTTCCTTGCTCATTTTGCTTTCCCTTAAAATAATTGGCAACTATTAGGAGTGCTAAGTAAATAAAACAATAATAAATGTAGACTCATTGATAAAAACTGACAAACACCTAGCTGCTTACTTGTGCAGTTTAAAAATATGAATATAAATATCATACAGTAATTTGGCTGTATTCTATTTTTTGCAGGGTTAAAAGCAAAATGCAAATATAAGCTAATGTAATTATTGTTAATTTTTGTTAATGTCAATGAAAGTACAATTATAAATTGTATTTGCAAAAGAATGTCATGAGTGTTACTTTTGAGTCACAAGTGTTACTTTGAAAAGGTAACACTCGTGACAAAAATAAATGATTTCACTCATAACTCAATATGGCTCAAAGCTAGAGGTGTGAGGTTATGTCTAGTGGAAGAGGGCACCGAATACTTGCTAGCTAATATAATAAAAGTTAAATAAGTTCACATTTATAATATAAGGGAAAGGTAACACTCATGACATTGAATTAAAATACTTACCATGATTAATTTCAATCTTGAACTATATTTTCTTCACTTGATCAACAAAGAAAACTTTCAAAGTCCACTGAAGTAAGATCCAAGATGGCTAGTTTTCACCAACCTAACAGAGCTGAAATTCCCTTTTTTCCCTCCTAAAACTAAGTAACACTCGTGAAGTAACACTTGTGACAAAAACTCAGGACAACTGAAAAAACTTGTATAAAATGAAACATTTGGTTTTTTATGTAAAAGTAACTGCTGAATACACCATTTATTGGTTCAGTTTATTTAATAATACAATAAAGTAATTTTTATCCCTATTAAAATGAATATGTTTATTTAAATATATCGAAACCAAGGCAGGGACAGGCAGAAATATGTGTTTCGACAGAAACAATTTTTACAAAAAATTAAAAATTGCTGAATAATTACAATTTTTGCAAGTTATTTGTTAGAGTTCATATTTTAAAATACATTAACAAAAACTACGATATTTCATACCAAATAATTTCAAAAAAATGTCAAAATCATAGGACTGCAATTTGGCATCAAATTTGAAAATGACCCTTTTGGTTAAAATAATTTAATTCCTGTGTGGGTTCTTTTAGCTGACAGAATACCAAATTATTGAATAGAACTCTTATTCTACCGTTATTAGGCAGTTTGAGGATGATTACAGTTCAATCATCACTGATAATTAACATTCAAAATAATAACCATGTCTATTCTAGACATTTCAGGTTAACAAAATTATTAAACTCAATTGACAATAAATGGTTTAAAGAACGTTGGTCAACGTTAAAATAAGTCTTGATAATCAATTAAAAAGTGAACAATAATATAATATGTTGAAACAGTGCTATTAAATGAAACATCTGATTCATTGTTTGACTCTTCATAAAGGTAATTGCATGGTTGTTATTCATAGTAAACATAAACATTTAAATGGTTATAATAGTACTCTTCCTAATTATAAGACATAAATAACATTGAAATTTTTATTAACTTTCGTTAATTGATCATCCAGTTGACAAATCTCAGTCATTGGTGAATACTGGTTGGTTTGATTTATATTTAATAAATGTCAACTGTCAGTATGTGTGGTTATGTCACACGAAGTATTCATATATAATAATTAATTGAAGGTTGAAAAATTCATAAAATTAGAATATTCAAAATAATCTGAGGAGTGTCATTATTACTGTTGATTAAAGAATATTGTGAATACACCTTAACCTAAGTTCTTTATTTATGAACATTGTTAAGAATATGTTTCGATTATATCGTTTCTCAATTCTTAACTAATAATGTAAAAATCACTGTACTCCCTTTTTATTTATAATTTAAATCCCGGAATTGCTCTGGATTATACACTGAGCAATCCTTGTTACACACTGTTACACTTAACACCTTGATACTAAAGTATTTATGTTATCACAAATTGAGGTTAGGTTGCACTGTTTACATTGGTGACGGGCACGAATCATATGAACAGCTGATTCTTTGCGCCGAATTGTAGCCGTCTGTCCCCTTCTGAAGCTGATTGAAAAGTGACAAGAACACGCATCTCTCTCTGCCGTTCCGTCTTGCGATCGTCCAAAATTTACTTAATTTCTTGGATCTGATTGGTTGACGATCTTTAATTTGATGCACATACCCCCCCGGCGAATTATTTCAATTGTTGGTTTTGGCGTGGGGTAGCTGGTGTCGAGAGTATAAATGTTTGCTCGATTTGACACAAATACCTTATAATTGTAATAACTTTTTTAATATGGCTTAGATTTGAAATCTGAGCGTATCACTGGATTGGTAATACTCGGCTCTTTATTTTGAGTCCACTCATGGTGTGCTTTGGTCCATTATTAAGGGAGTTAATGTTTGGGATTATCACAATTCACTATTCACTATTATTTATATCTATTTTTTGATTAACACTATTTAATGGCACTCATACCCAGTTGAGGGCATGCCTTCCAAGTTCTCTTACACTTCTTACTGATAACTTAAATTTACTGACAAAATACATTACTTAAGCTGACATTGCCTTAGCCTATGTCCCTATATTTGTATTTACATATTACTAATAATAGAAGGTAGTTGTGTACCTTTTGTATGACTCTAGTTGACAACAATAAATGGTTTCAACTACTGTGAGTCTCTGCTAGTTGGAATATAATAGTATTCCTTGTTATTTCTGTCATTAATGTGACCTCTATCTTGCACTATGAGGTGCATACTTATTTTCATTCTTTTCTGGTATTCTTTTGTAGTTTTCTACTATTATTTAGTTACAATAGTTTAATCATAGTAGTATCTTTATAATTGGTTTGGTGTTTTTTGTACACTGGTCTGTCCCTTAGTGTATATCATTGAATAACATTACTTACACCTGGTGTCACATGACAGGTGTTCTTAATTACTATTATAATACAGTATGTCCTTTCTTATAATATTCTTATACTATTACAATAGTGGTATTATACCCTACTTGTGGTATAGACATTCTTTTGTTTCTAATTGGTATTATAATGTGATTTTGTTCTGGTTTTACATAGTGAATCCCATTTTGGTTGGTTTTGGTTCACTTCATTTACTTAAATTCTTATTTAAAACTCATTCTGGGTATCTTATATTGGTATCCGTAGAAAGTTTATTATTTCTACTTGGTTTAAGGCATAAAACATTTTAGTTTTTCCTACTGATAAATGTGAATTCAGGTGAACAGCACCTGTTTCTTAGGTTATGTGGTTCCATTATTTGTACCAACAATGTGTATGTTAGGTGGATACAAATTTACATTCTCTTAACCTTATTTTCTCAAGTTTGGTTTTATTAAGGATAACTGGTAATTCCTTAGTTATTTCTTTTTCTTATCTTACATGAGTGTTTAACTATTTGACTAATATTTGTTATTATTATGAGACAATTTTAGTACTTCTTTATATTACATGGGAGCTATGCATAACATGTTACTATGCTTTTGTTTACAGCTTCTATTCAATTAACAGTATTGTTACTTTCATTCTTTTTATAATATATCTTGTCCTCTTCATTTATAACATTGTCAGTTGCATATTGGTCATCTCAGTTAGTCAGTTCTTGTCCATTTCTTCCATCTGTAAGTTCTTCAGTTATTGCATATACGGGTAAGATGTTGATTTATAGTTGACTGGCTCTTGGAATCTATATTTTATGCCTTGGTTGTTAGGTGTCTTTCTCGTAGTGTGTTTCTTCCTTGTCTTCTTTGGTTCCTTACTGACCGAAAACTATTGGGTTGTTGGTTCCTGTGGTACAATCATTGTTTGTGGCATCTTCTTTTCTTTATAATGTTATTTCACTTGCTAGTTACCATTAGTTTTATTAACTCTTGTTGTTGTGAGCTCATCCTTCTTGCTGAGTTGCTCATGTAGTTCCATTCTTGGCATTTTATATTAATCACTTGGTGTGTCTCTTGCACTCAATTATTGACATGTTTTAATATTTTGGGTTACTGAAATATTGGACTCGTATGTCTTGTTACAATATCTCTAGTTATACCATATGCTCTTTCCATTTTGTGAATCCTTTCTTCTATAGCAGATTTTTCTAAACCGTTCTCTTGAAGTATTTCCCCATTTCATTTGCTTTATTTATATTTGAAATTTGTATTGACCATTTTCCACTTTTACTTAATGACTTCTAAACATTCTAATGAGGTTATGTCTTCTGCATCCTTCCCTCTTACATCTATTGTGGTTTTATCACTGTCTTCTTGGCATATCATGTTTTCATCGTTTAGTTTTACACTTTTCATCATTCATCCTTAAAGCATATATTTATTGCCATCAGAAATCTCTCTCTCTCTCTTTCTTTCTTTGGAATTACTGTGACATCTTCGTACACCATAGTAAAATATCGGTATGGAGAACCATACAGGACTTCCATGTTCTAAGATTTATATTTAAAATCATATTCGAAATGAAATATTTCTATAGAAACTACTTCTTTCTACTTATTGCTTCAGCCTTAAACCACAGTACTGTGGTCACTAACATATACCACCTCACGTTTTCGCACTTGATTTTCACTGAGATGGAAGTCGATGGCACTGCCAAAAAGTCTGGTTTTGCAGAAAACATTGCAGCTAAACAGCCCGGGAAGGAATTTTAACAAAGAACTACTACTTTGCTGCCGATAACGTAGTACACATACAAAATTCTCCCCTCCCCCTTCAACTATAATTTTCATTTATAGAAAATTACCCCCACCCCGTTCACCTAACCGCTTCATTTATAGATATTTCATCTACGTTTCTACAGTGGATTATTACGATCTTCTTATTAAGATACTTTATTTATCAAAATTAAGTACTTTACTCTTGATAAAACATAAAACGTTGCAGGTAAACTACCTGTTTCTCTAAACCGATCTTCACCAAAATCAATAAACCTTCAGTCCTCTACAATGCAGGGATGCATGCAAAAAAATATTTGATTCTGTTTCAATTTGCGGCAGTTATAGTTCGTCATGAAAACATTTCTCTTGTTACAACATAACATGTTTCAGGTAAACTACCCCTTTCCCTTTACCGACTTCACTAAAATCAACAGGCCTTGAGCTCTCTACAATTTAGGAAGCTATGCAAAAAAATATTTGATTTTCCTTTGAATTTGCGGCTGTTATCGTTTGCCATAGAAAAAATATTACACTTGATAAAAAAACGTTGCTGGTAAACTACCCCTTTCCCTTAACCGATCTTCACCAAAACCAACAGGTCTTGAGTACTCTACAATTCAGGGCTGTATGCAAAAAATTATTTGATTCTGTTTGAATTTGCGGCTCTTGTCGTTTTCCATAATAAATACCCTTGTTAAAATATAAAACGTTGCAGGTAAACTACCCCATTCCCATAACCGATCTGTTAACTTGCACTCCTTTCATTATATATTTGATAATTATTTTTATGTATTTTATGATACTCAATTGATATCCACCGTACATCCGGTGTAACCATGTGTTATTATGATTAACATAAATTAGGCTTTTCGGGTCCAGAGTTTCGTTAAGCGAAAAGGCAGAGGTAGTCAGGGTTTTGAAATGACCATTCACACAACGTATGGTAAACAGATTAGGTTTTATTTATTTCAGTGCCTAAATGTTACAAACAATTGGAGTCATTAAACGATTGACAAATTCCAAAATGGCGGCTGCATGACTTCCGCCTTTCACCATGCTTTTATCTCTATATACTCTTATTTCTTTGTACATGAATCCTTTAAATAAATGTAATTAGTATAGGATGATTCTAAAATTTTCTTTTACTTTAAAATCAAATAACTAACATAAGTTTCCATCACAAACCAACGCCTCATATATTGGTTATTTAAAGCTGGCCAACTTTCACTTTCACACACTCACCCAAACCTTTCATACTCTGACACTGAATACATTTTAGTATTATTCATACTTAGAGCTCATTTTCTGTTTTATAATTTTGAAAAAATGTTTAAAAAGGGCTTTCCTGAACTGATGCGGTGTAGACTGTCCTCAGAAGACTCCCATGCTGGCTGGCAGATGTTCGGCCGAACTTTTCTCTGTCTTTTCTGAGTGCACTGAATTTACTATTTTTTCATTTGTTGTCCACTGATATTAAATTACTTGTGTGATCACATTTTTTAAACAAATTTTACATTTTTGTGGCAAAAACTGCCCACTACACTGTTGAGCGTGTATGCTCTCTGAGTTGTTACTGAAGACTGGGGGCGAGTTAGACGTAATTGCTGTGTAACTGGTAGTGTACATGACGTCACCGTCTTTTGTTTTACAGCCACCGCCCTGGTTTGTACGTATTTGATTGTATGTCGTCAGCGTTTAAATAATGACGACATGGCTTTGTGGACCAATGAAAGTTCATATTGTTAGTTCGTGTTCACATACGCCGCCATTATACATATTAAACTTCGCTCGTCCACCGGTGACCTTGACTTTACTCCTCTCTTGTTGCATATGCGTGTTTATTGGGACTTGGGTAAAACTGACCTAGCCCTGGTGGACATTCATGATTATAATAAAACATACAATGTGAGATCCCTTAATCCCATTATTATGGTAATAGGTCTTTATGTACTGTCACAGATCTTCAAAAAAATCAACACACCTTGAGTTCGGTATAATTAAAAAAGGTATGAAAAAGACTTGTTGATTGTGTTTGAATTTGCGGCTGTTATCGTTTGCCATAGGAAAAAATTACCCTTGATAAAAACAAATGTTGCCGGTAAACTACCCCTTTCCCTTAACCGATCTTCACCAAAAACAATAGGTCTTGTGTACTCTACAAATCAATGCTGTATGCAAAAAAATATTTGATTCTGTTTGAATTTGCGGCTATCGTTTGCCATAGAAAAAAATTACCCTTGATAAGAAAAACGTTGCTGGTAAACTACCCCTTTCCCGTTAACCGATCTTCACTAAAAACAACAGATCTTGAGTACTCTTCAAATCAGAGCTGTATGCAAACAATTATTTGATTTTGTTTGAATTTGCGACTCTTATCGTTTGCCATAGAAAATACCCTTTTAAAACATAAAACGTTGCAGGTAAACTACCCCTTTCCATTAACCGATCTTCACCAAAAACAATAGGCCTTGAGTACTCTACAAATCAGGGCGGTATGCAAAAAATTGTTTGATTCTGTTAGAATTTGCGGCCCTTATCGTTTGCCATAGAAAATACCCTTTTAAAACATAAAAGTTGCAGGTAAACTACCCCTTTCCCTTAACCGATCTTCACCAAAAACAGTAGGTCCTGAGAACTCTACAATTCAGGGCTGTATGCAAAACATTATTTGATTCTGTTTACATTTGCGGCTTTTATCGTTTGCCATAGAAAATACCCTTTCAAAATATAAAATGTTGCAGGTAAACTACCCCTTTCCCTTAACCGATCTTCATCAAAACCAACAGGTCTTGAGAACTCTATAATTCAGGGCTGTATGCAAAAGAGTAGTTGATTTTGTTTGAATTTGCGACTCTTATCGTTTGCCATAAAAAAAAATTACCCTTGAATAAAAAAAAACCGTTGCTGGCAAACTACCACTTTCCCTTAACCGATCTTCACCAAAATCAATAGGTCTTGAGTACTCTACAAATCAGGGCTGTATGCAAAAAATATATGATTTTGTTTGAATTTGCGACTGTTATCGTTTGCCATAAAAAAAAATTACCCTTGATTAAAAAAAAACCGTTGCTGGTAAACTACCACTTTCCCTTAACCGATCTTCACCAAAATCAATAGGTCTTGAGTACTCTACAAATCAGGGCTGTATGCAAAAAATATATGATTTTGTTTGAATTTGCGACTCTTATCGTTTGCCATAAAAAATACCCTTTTAAAACATAAAATGTTGCAGGTAAACTACCCCTTTCCCTTAACCGATCTCCACCAAAAACAACAGGTCATGAGAACTCTACAATTCAGCGCTGTATGCAAAAATTTATTTGATTCTGTTTACATTTGCGGCTTTTATCATTTGCCATAAAAATACCCTTGTTAAAATATAAAATGTTGCAGGTAAACTACCCCTTTCCCTTAACCGATCTTCACCAAAACCAATAGGTCTTGAGAACTCTATAATTCAGGGCTGTATGCAAAAGAGTAGTTGCTTCTGTTTGAATTTGCGGCTGTTATCGTTTGCCATAGAAAAATATCGGTATGGAGAACCATACACGACTTCCATGTTCTAAGATTTATATTTAAAATCATATTCAAAATGAAATATTTCCATAGAGACTACGCCTTTGTACTTATTGCTTCAGCATTAACCACAGTACTGTGGTCACTAACGTATACCACCTCACGTTTTCGCACTCGATTTTCACTGATGATGGCAGTCGATGGCACTGCAGAAAAGTCTGGTTTTACAGAAAACATTGGACTACGGCTAAACAGCCCAGGAAGCAATTTAAACAAAAAACTACTTTTGTTGCCGATAACGTAGTAGACATAAAAAATTCTCCCCTCCACCTTCAACTATAATTTTTAATAATAGAAAATTACCCCCACCCCGTTCACCTAACCTCTTCATTTATAGACATATCATCTACGTTTCTACAGTGGATTATTATGAGCTTCTTATCAGGATACTTTATTTATAAAAATTAAGTACTTTGCTCTCGTTAAATCATAAAATGTTTCAGGTAAACTACCTCTTTCTCTTAACCGATCTTCTCCAAAATCAATGGACCTTCAGTCCTCTACAATTCAGGGATGCATGCAAAAAAATATTTGGTTCTGTTTGAATGTGCGGCAGTTATCGTTCGTCATGGAAACATTTCTCTTGTTACAATTTAAAATGTTGCAAGTAAACAACCCCTTTCCCTTAACCGATCTTCACCAAAATCAACTGACCTTGAGTTCTCTAAAACTCAGGAAAGTGTGCAAAAAAATTATTTGATTCTCTTTGAATTTTCGGCAGTTATCGTTCGTCATAAAAAAATTAACCTTTTTATAACATAAAACGTTGCTGATAAACGACCCCTTTCCCTTAACCGATCTTCAACAAAATCAACAGACCTTGAGTTCTCTTTAGTTCAAAAAGGTATGCGAAAACGTAGTTCATTCTGTTTGAATTTATGGCAGTTATCGTTTGTCATATAAAAAATTACCCTTGTTAAAACATTAAAATTTTGCAGGTAAAATACCCATTTCCATAACCGATCTTCACCAACACCAATAAGTATTGAGAACTCTACAATACAGGCCTGTATGGAAAACATCATTTGATTCTGTTTGAATTTGCGGCTGTTATCGTTTGCCATAGAAAAAAATTCCCCTTGATAAAAAACCGTTGCTGGTAAACTACCCCTTTCCCTTAACCGATCTTCACCAAAAACTTGAGTACTCTACAAATCAGGGCTGCATGAAAAAATTTATTTGATTATGTTTGAGTTTGCGGCTGTTATCGTTTGCCATAGAAAATACCCTTGTTAAAACATAAAACGTTGGAGGTAAACTACCCCTTTCCCTTAACCGATCTTCACCAAAAACAATAGGTCTTGAGAACTCGACAATTCTGGGCTGTGTGCAAAAGAGTAGTTGATTCTGTTTGAATTGGTGGCTGTTATCGTTTGGCATAGAAACAAATTATCCTTGATTAAAAAAAAATCGTTTCAGGTAAACTGCCCCTTCCCCTTAACCGATCTTCATCAAAAACCGTAGGTCTTGAGATCTCTAAAATTGAGGGCGGTATGCAAATAATCATTTGATTCTGTTTGAATTTGCTGTAGTTATCGTTCGTCATATAAAAAATTACCGTTGTTAAAACATAAAATGTTGCAGGTAAACTACCCCTTTCCCTTAACCGATCTTCACCAACACCAATAGGACTTGTGAACTCTACAATTCAGGGCTGTATGCAAAAGAGTAGTTGATTCTGTTTGAATTTGCGGCTGTTATCGTTTGCCATAGAAAAAAATTACCCCCGATAAAAAAAACGTTGGCGGTAAACTACCCCTTCCCCTTAACCGATCTTCACCAAAACCAATAGGTCTTGAGAACTCTATAATTCAGGGCTGTATGCAAAAGAGTAGTTGATTCTGTTTGAATTTGCGGCTGTTATCCTTTGCCATAGAAAAAAATTACACTAGTTTAAAAAAAACCGTTGCAGGTAAACTACCCCTTTCCCGTAACCGATCTTCACCAAAATCAATAGGTCTTGAGTACTCTACAAATCAGGGGTACATGCAAAAAAGTATTTGATTCTATTTGAATTTGCGACTCTTTATCGTTGCCATAGAAAATACTCTTTTAAAACCTAAAACGTAGCAGGTAAACTACCCCTTTCCCTTAACCGATCTTAACCAAAATCAATAGGTCTTGAGAACTCTAAAATTTAGGGCTGTATGCAAATAATCATTTGATTCTGGTTGAATTTGCGGCTATTATTGTTTGCCATATAAAATACCCTTGTTAAAACATAAAAAACGTTGCAGGTAAACTACCCCTTTCCCTTAACCGATCTTCACCAAAAACAATAGGTCTTGAGAACTGTACAATTCAGGGCTGTATGCAAATGAGTAGATGATTCTGTTTGAATTTGCGGCTGTTATCGTTTGCCATAGAAAACAATTACCCTTGATTAAAAGAAAACCGTTGCAGGTAAACTACCCCTTTCCCTCAACCGATCTTCACCAAAAACAATAGGTCGTGAGTACTCTACAAATCAGGGCTGTATGCAAAAAATGATTTGATTCAGTTTGAATTTGCGACTGTTATCGTTTGCCATAGAAAAAAAATCTTCAGACACACCACACAGACACTTTTCGAAAAATGACTTTTTTTCATGTTTTGAGTGTAGTACAATCAGAATCTGCAATAATCTTGAACACGATTTTTTTTGGCATCACCATACTTCCATTTCCTTAAGGAACATGGAAGTAAAAAATGTACAGACACACAGATAGACAGACAGACAGACACACACACAGACACTTTTCGAAAAATGACTTTTTTTCATGTTTTGAGTGTAGTACAATCAGAATCTGCAACAATCTCGAACACGATTTTTTTGCCATCACCTTACTTCCATTTCCTTATCATGGAAGTAAAAAACGAATTCTCACATACCGACGTTTGTTGTTACTTAACAAGCAATTATGACACCCCCCCGTTTCTTCATATTCTTCTTTAACCTAGTTTAAAATTACAATCAGTATTATGGTACATAAGCCTTCCTTAATTTTGTTTATATACTTTGGTCATTGTCCAGTCCATGGCATCAATTTTACTTCCATATTCCTTAAGGAAATGGAAGTATGGTGATGGCAAAAAAAATCGTGTTCGAGATTATTGCAGATTCTGATTGTACTACACTCAAAACATGAAAAAAAGTCGTTTTCCGAAAAGTGTCTGTGTGTGTGTCTGTCTGTGTGTCTGTCTGTCTGTCTGTGTGTAGATTTTTTTTCTATGGCAAACGATAACTGCCGCAAATTCAAACAGAATCAAATAATTTTTTGCATACAGCCCTGATTTGTAGAGTACTCACGACCTATTGTTTTTGGTGAAGATCGGTTGAGGGAAAGGAGTAGTTTACCTGCAATGGTTTTTTTTTATCAAGGGAAATTTTTTTTTTGGCAAACGATAACAGCCGCAAATTCAAACAGAATCAAATAATGTTTCGCATACAGCCCTGAATTGTAGAGTTCTCAAGACCTATTGTTTTTGGTGAAGATCGGTTAAGGGAAAGGGATAGTTTACCTGTAACATTTTATGTTTTAACAAGGGTATTTCCTATGGCAAACGATAACAGCTGCAAATTCAAACAGAATCAAAAGATTATTTGCATACAGCCCTATATTGCAGAGTTCTCAAGACCTATTGTTTTTGGTGAAGATCGGTTAAGGGAAAGGGGTAGTTTACCTGCAGCGTTTTTTTATCAAGGGTATTTTCTATGGCAAACGATAACAGCCGCAAATTCAAACAGAATCAAAATAAGTTTTTGCATACAGCCGTGATTTGTACAGTACTCAAGACCTATTGTTTTTGGTGAAGATCGGTTGAGGGGAAGGGGTAGTTTACCTGCAAGGTTTTCTATCAAGCGTATTTTCTATGGCAAACGTTAACTGCCGCAAATTCAAACAGAATCAAATAATTTTTTGCATACGTCACTGAATTGTAGAGGACTCAAGGCCTTTTGATTTTGGTGAAGATCGGTTAAGGGGAAGGGGTAGTTTACCTGCAACCTTTTACGTTTTAACAAGAGTAAAGTACTTGAAAATCCATTTAAACTTTTTCAAACAATGGTAATTGTTAAAAATAAAATAATTTTGTTGCCAGGCAATAAAATTATAATTTTTTCATTTTAATGTAAATCTGTACATAGTATAAAGTAAAGTCGGTCCGTTTTCTCTCTGTGTTTGAAATCGCTAATCTCAGGAAGTACTGAACGGATTTTATTCAAGTTTTCGCCAATAGATAGAGTGTCTATCGAGGAACATTTATGTGTATAATTAATACATATATGTTGTACATTAGCTTAGCTATCACGGTTTATGTCAAGTAAGTGGTATAGTTTACATCTTATATATAAAAATGAATGTTTCTTTTGTGAAATTACTTTTATCTATTACAAATACAAATACATAATTTATTTCCACCTACCTGTTAAAAGCTTTCTGAGTCCAAGATCCGGTCGCACGAACGTAAGATGCAAGTATGGTTTAAGGGTTATGTAAATCATTTGCGTAACTCATTTTTGAAGAGAATTAATGAATTTTATTCTTTTTTTTTTTTTTTTACTTTTAAAGAACTTTATCAGATCTTTACTCAAAATTTAGAAAATGTAATAACAGCATAATAATTTCTTGTTTTGTTATTTACTTCATGACTACAATTACTACCTCTGCCTTACGCTAACATCTTACCTTATTCTAAGGTACAGACAGCCCAGTCGGCCAACATTCATGCATTCACACTAATTTACCCCCTTTAAATAAAAATGCGCCCCATTGTTAATGAAATTGATACAGATACCCCTCGCCGGCACGAGGCGTCCTCTCAAACTCGTGGCCACTCATTTATAACTTCTTGGATGTCAAAAAATATATTTTTGTGTCGTTTGGTTGAACCCGAACACCACTGTCACATTACTGTTAACTTATTTACTCACTTTTTACTTGAAACTTATAAATTTTGAAAGAGCCTCTTGGGGCAGATGTCTGGCCAGGCACAGTCGGTAAGTGAACTGGGGAGAGCGTCTCTACGCTCACTACCAACTAGATTGCGTCTCTCAAGGTGGAAAACAATGCCTGCTATTTAATTGTCATTGTTGTGTCCCATTCAATACACGTGGTGTTTTGTGTGTTGGACGTGGATGACATTTAGTCAGCACTGGTTGACGTCACAAAAGAGGTTGGGCTTAGACTCACATCCTCCAGCATAGATCATGTGCTCATAAAGTTTTCGTCTCTAAGCCATTTTGAGTTTTACAATTTCGCGTCGTTCTGCGCACATGCTTGTGTGGTGAGTACGGGCGTAACTGCCACACACCCGCAAAGTTCTAAGAAATGAGCCTCGTACATTCTTTCGTAAAGGTTACACAACTGATACTGCGTACTGTTCCTTTGTCCGCACAATGCTTTTGTTCAACACGTGGCCGCATACACAGATGGAAATTAAATTTATGAATATTTTATAACAAGTCACCAAAATTAATAAAATAAAATCCCTCACAATTCGTCACGTTACAATACCCCACCCCCCATATATCTTCTGCCGAAACAGAAGAAATCTCATTGCTAAAACCCCTAAGAGGACCGGTGAGGATATGGTGCCAACTACCCCCTTTAGCTCTTATACTTCATGGGTAAACAACCCCCCTGGCTCGGCGACTATGGCCGCATCTGAACGAGATCACTGGACTTCTCTGTGAGAGATCCCAACACCGTAAAATCGAACAGACACGCACCACAGCGCACCTCACCTTCTAACATGCCGCCCCAAAAATCCAAATCCCTGGTCTTATATCATGCCAGATCCTCAACCGATATGTTCCCCCTTATCATGCACACTAGGCTGCCTTTAGCAGTTACTGGGCTCGCACACACACTTATAATTACATCCTATCAAAATTGAAATATTCTTAGCTTCAAAGATTTATTTAAGTTAAAAATCACCATCTATTTTCTTTAAAATCAAAATAAAATCTTTTATCTGCAGTAATTAACTCTCTTCATTTTTCGTGATAATTAAAAAACAAATAAATTGAATATTTATGAAAACATGAACTTCCTTATCATAACATGGGGTTATACATATACCCTAAACAATACAATTCAATAAAAAAACGATTAGTACACACAAACAATAACATAATCAAAATTCCAAAACCTCAATTAGATGGCAGGCAAAAATCAAAATTATTATATATATATATTTTTTTTTTCAAATTCAAAAAAAATTTAAATTTATGAAAATGTCTTTTTTCTCAATATTAAAATTATTTAAATTTATTTAGATTAATTAAAAAGCAAAACATCCCTTCATTGCCAAAACTGGTTTAGTATAGAACATCACCCATCAGCTGATCAAACTGGGTCAAGTCAAGAACCTTGACCTACATAAGTGACACATAAGTTACATCAGAAAATACCTTAATCATTTTTAAAATTCTATCTTTAAACACAAAACATAATAAAATAAGATATTTAAAAATAACAAAATATTATTATTAACAATAAAATTGATATTTAAATTACTCAAAATAAACATTTTATAGCTTTACCTTATTCTTAAATATTATTAAAACTGTCATTTGTTCAATCAAAATGTTATATTTTTACTATAACTCTCTTTATTTAATAATCTCATTCTCCATTACTTTGGGTGATTTAACTACTCATAATGACTTGATTTGCCACTTGGCAATTATACATATATAATCTTTCTCACTATGGCTCTAATACCACTAACAACTTTAACTAACATGACACCCATCTCTATCAAAACATCTATCAAACAATCTCTAAACCCAACTTACTACTAAACTCAATTCGCATCATTCTCTCGTTATAAAAAAAAAATATTCTCTAACCCTTTGTACTTAGGATGTGTGTCCCCCCCCCCCCCAAAAAAAAGCTCATTCCCTTAATCTGGTTCCTGGATTCTACCTAAGGCAACCCCTTCCCGCGCTAAACGGTCCCTTCCCGTCCCAACCCTTTTGTTGCGGACTCCTACACTACACTATCCCCTCTTACAAAATTACCATCCCCTAATTGACATTCTCATTACCTCACTTCAACTACAAAATAACATCATCATTTATAAACATCAATATATCAATCAAAACTCTACATATATTCCCCATATTTACTGTGTCAGCATCAATACTTCTCAAATTCTATTACATTAACTCACAACAACATTCTTCTCTCTGTTACCACGTTAAATTCACTTTGGACTGATCTACATGTCCCAACAAAATATTAATCACCCAACATCTACCTTTTATTATTTTCACAAATCATTTAAAATTCTTAAATATATCAATTCAGTCCATTATTTAAATAAAATCTCTTACCACATTAACCTCATATTGATCATTAATTAACTTGGAAATTAGTAAACAATTTATCGGTGACATTCTACTACTGATCAGCTGATTTGCTTAGCAAGGTGAATGACCTCACCACAAACATTTCAAAATCATACAAATTACATGAGGTACATATTTTTATCAATCCTTGTCTCTAACACAATAAAATAATACATTTATAAAACAGAATAAGCACAGTATAATAATCATAAGAACACCTATTTATCAAAGCATAATACAAGCATTTAATTAGGGCAAAAATGAGTTATCATCTTTAAGTTTGAAATTTAAATTCGTTGCTCACCTGAGCAACCCCCCAAACCACACACTCTATTGTATTTTAATTATCGTTTCTATTTAAAACAATTATCTCAAATTATTCTCATTATTGAGTTTAAAATTCTTTCACACCTGTAAATATTTTGTTCCATTTAACTGGTATTACAAATTTTATACTTATAGTACATTATTCACCTACTGACATAAACACAAAATATACACACCATACACACCAATAACTCCCACGTAACCTCTGAAACATTTAACAACAGTGTTATTTCATACAAAACAATTTAACAATTAATTACCAAATTCACATCTCCTGAAATAATTTAACTTCATTAGAAAAAATTCAATTATACAACCTTTAAATCAATCAAAATATTTAAAACATCTCAAATTATTTTAATTAAATCCCTTATTGAAAGTACAAGTTCAGTTGCTATCAAAACAATTACAATTCGCTAATTGCTGTCTTCAAAATTAATTTTGTTATTTATTTAGATTGCAAAATATTAATATTATTATTACAACAATTACCTACATACACATTGTTTACCTAACATTTTACAATACACCCAATTAAATTCTCTAAACCTTTATTTACACTTCTTCATCATTGATTATTCAGTTATATCATACTTCAATGTCTAAGGTTGCGAGGTCGGCACCATAAAACAAAATATTTAAAATTGTCCATTGATTGTTTTATAGTTTACCCTCCATCGTCAAAAATTAGTCTTGGTTTCAAATAACACTTTTCAATTTTATTTACACACATATGGCTATCTTGTGTGTCATAACCATAAAAATCAAATTCATTTTTTTTATCACAGTAATCATGAACCAAGTCAACATAATGTATTTCTGTCAAGTCTCCCTTAGTAATTATATTCAATATCGGGTCAGTTATTTTTTCATCATAACTTAAATTATTATTGTTCAAACACACTTCTAACAATTTTTTCCACTCATCATAATCTCTCTTTAATTCATACAATTCTGTCTCTCTCTCAACACACAATTCTCTATCTAAATTTCTCTCATCATAACACCATCTCATACTTTCAATATCATTCCACACAGAGGGTACTAACTTATACAAAAAAGGGAAACAACTTAAATCTTTCATTAAATAGGGTCTCTTGCCCTCCAATAATACCACTTGTGAACACTTTGGTTCATCCCAAATAAGGGGAAAATTTACCCTCTGCCCCCATTCTACCACTATACTATCTTTCCACTTTCTCTCTGACTCATAAACACACATTAACATTTCATTATTACATTCTACAACTTCATTAATACTCTCACTATTTATTTTCAACGTATCACTCTCTGATACTACCTTTTCAAATATATTACCATTCTCAATATTATTTTTATCATTTTCGACATCATCATCATCATTTGTTAACTCTTTATCTAGTACCACATTTTTACACATGTCATTATAATTTTCATTTGTATTACTCTTGCTTGTATTCATCACCTCCACTCCCATTCTCTCAATACTCTGTTCTAATTTATTCAAACTAGTTTTTATTATTTCATTAGTATTTTCAAAACGTTTATTAATTTCTTGGATATTATTTTTTAATTCATCATTCTGTTTTTTCAAGTCATCAAATTTATCATTCTGTATTTCTAATTTATAGTTAAAGTCACTTTTCATTTCATTCAGTGTTATGTCGTTACTGTCAAAACGTTTACTTAGAAGGTTAAATAAGTCACTCATGGACATCTCTTTTTCTTTTGTTTTAATTATTACGGGAGTGGAAATCGCTCCCGGCGTACTAATTACGGATTCTTCTACATTATGGTCCTCTATTGATAGTGACTGTTTGAATACCTGAGTCGGTATTTATTTGACTCTCCGTCTGACTGTCAGAGAAGCTGACTTCGTTATTATCTGCCATCTCTTATTCCTTATAATTGATATTTATAATACTTTAATTAATTTAATTTGTCCTAATACAATTTTGATCTCATGCCAATTGTGCGTAAATGGCGCACTTTTACTTCGTTACTCCAACCTTAAAACCACGCTTGCATCTTATTTGTAGGTGCGGTTTTTACATTAAATTTTTTTTTAATTTATAAAAACGTCCCTTTCGGCTGCGCCAACTGTGAAGTTACTTTTATCTATTACAAATACAAATACATAATTTATTTCCACCTACCTGTTAAAAGCTTTCTGGGTCCAAGATCCGGTCGCACGAACGTAAGATGCAAGTATGGTTTAAGGGTTATGTAAATCATTTGCGTAACTCATTTTTGAAGAGAATTAATGAATTTTATTCTCTTTTTTTTTTTTTACTTTTAAAGAACTTTATCAGATCTTTACTCAAAATTTAGAAAATGTAATAACAGCATAATAATTTCTTGTTTTGTTATTTACTTCATGACTACAATTACTACCTCTACCTTACGCTAACATCTTACCTTATTCTAAGGTACAGACAGCCTAGTCGGCCAACATTCACGCATTCACACTAATTTACCCCCTTTAAATAAAAATGCGCCCCATTGTTAATGAAATTGATACAGATACCCCTCGCCGGCACGAGGCGTCCTCTCAAACTCGTGGCCACTCATTTATAACTTCTTGGATGTCAAAAAATATATTTTTGTGTCGTTTGGTTGAACCCGAACACCACTGTCACATTACTGTTAACTTATTTACTCACTTTTTACTTGAAACTTATAAATTTTGAAAGAGCCTCTTGGGGCAGATGTCTGGCCAGGCACAGTCGGTAAGTGAACTGGGGAGAGCGTCTCTACGCTCACTACCAACTAGATTGCGTCTCTCAAGGTGGAAAACAATGCCTGCTATTTAATTGTCACTGTTGTGTCCCATTCAATACACGTGGTGTTTTGTGTGTTGGACGTGGATGACATTTAGTCAGCACTGGTTGACGTCACAAAAGAGGTTGGGCTTAGACTCACGTCCTCCAGCATAGATCATGTGCTCATAAAGTTTTCGTCTCTAAGCCATTTTGAGTTTTACAATTTCGCGTCGTTCTGCGCACATGCTTGTGTGGTGAGTACGGGCGTAACTGCCACACACCCGCAAAGTTCTAAGAAATGACGCCTCGTACATTCTTTCGTAAAGGTTACACAACTGATACTGCGTACTGTTCCTTTGTCCGCACAATGCTTTTGTTCAACACGTGGCCGCATACACAGATGGAAATTAAATTTATGAATATTTTATAACAAGTCCCCAAAAATTAATAAAATAAAATCCCTCACAATTCGTCACGTTACACTTTGTTTGTCCCGTATGCGTTCCTATACCATTCATCCGATTGCGATGAAACTTCGGTGAGTTGTTGTGCGCACGTCCGCGAAGGTTTCTTCCACATCTCCTCCTAAACCACTGTACCGATTTCAACCAAACTTGGCACAAATATTTTACGCAACGGGAGAACCAACATAGGATAGATGTTTTTTCGATGGGGTCCTTTTGGGGGTTCTTTGAGGTCTTCCACATCGCCTCCTAAACCACTGGACCGATTTCAACCAAACTTTGCACAAATATTTTACGCAATGGGAGAACCAACATAGGACAGGTATTTTTTTCGATACGATCCTCTGGGGGGTCCTTTGCGGTCTTAAAAAACTATTAGATCTGGTTACTATGGCAACCCAATAGAATAGATTCTGTTCTAAATATATTATCGCATTAAATTGAAGACCACGCGAACAAAGTTGTGGGGAACAGCTATTTATTTTTAAGAAGCCTACTTTAATTAAACTTTATTAATTAAACTAACGTTTTCATTACGTACAACGTGAAACTCCGTAGCGAAGCACGGGTATTCTGCTAGTCAATTATAATTTGTTCATTTTAATGTAAACCATGTATGAGAGAAAATATATCGTGTGTGGCAGGCAAGCATATCTCAGTTATGTACTGTTTACGTTTCCATTTTATTATTATCACTACCGCAATAAAAAGGCAGGGAACACACACACACACACACACACACACACACACACACACACACACACACACACACACACACACACACACACACACACACACACACACACACACACACACACACACACACTTCGCGTTATTTCTGGCCTCATTCATGTTTATTTTCTTACATTTGCACGGTTTTTAAATGGAAAGTGCCGAACCCATACCAACATAACGCATGCAAGCCGAAAAAGTGTCCACAGCGTGGATAGCGATTTGCTTCCTGTGGATCGCTGGGCAGTGTAACTGCACGTGTTTACAGAGGAACGATTCATAGACAGACTTTTCGTCTTTAGGGAATGAACCCTCTGCAAGATGCTGAGGGTCCAAGAGTGAGTTTGGAGCGCTCCTTCTTTTCCGTGTGTTTGTTCTGTGAAACGTACACTGTAGATTCGCAGCTTTACTCTAAGCAACGCTCAATAGGAAATGTTGAAAATGTTTGTCCACGGTGAACCCTCATACACCACACTAAACCTGCTCTGATGTTTTAATTACGGACATCATAATATTAAAACTTTGGAAACTTGAGCACTACTTAATGGAGATCAATTATTAACTTATATAATCCATTAATTTTATGCATATTTTTTATATATATGTGTACAACGTTATCGGCAACAAAGAAGTAGTTTTTGTTAAAATTCCTTCCCGGGATATTTGGCCGTAGTCCAATGTTTTCTACAAAACCAGACGTTTCGGCAATGCCATTGACTTAAATCATCAGTGAAAATCGAGTGCGATAACGTGAGGTGGTATATGTTAGTGACCACAGTACTGTGGTTAAGGCTGAAGCAGTAAGTAGAAAGAAGTAATTTCTATGGTAATATTTCATTTCGAAAATTATTTTAAAAATAAATCTTGTTATGGCAAACGATAACAGCCGCTAATTCAAACAGAATCAAATAATTTTTTGCATACAGCCCTGTTTTGTAGAGTACTCACGACCAATTGTTTTTGGTGAAGATCGTTTGAGGGAAAGGGGTAGTTTACCTGCAACGGTTTTTTTTATCAAGGGTAATTTTTTTTTTTTTGGCATACGATAACAGCTGCAAATTCAAACAGAATCAAATAATGTTTCGCATAGAGCCCTGAATTATGGAGTTCTCAAGACCTATTGTTTTTGGTGAAGATCGGTTAAGGGAAAGGGGTAGTTTACCTGCAGCGTTTTATGTTTTAACAAGGGTAATTTTTTCTATGACGAACGATAACTGCCGCAGATTCAAACAGAATCAAATACTTTTTTTGCATACACCCCTGAATTGTAGAGAACTCAAGGCCTTTTGATTTTGGTGAAGATAAGGGGAAGGGGTAGTTTACCTGCAACCTTTTATGTTTTAACAACAGTAAAGTACTTGAAAATTCATTTAAACTTTTTCAAACAATGGTAATTGTTAAAAATAAAATAATTTTATTGCCAGGCAATAAAATTATAATTTGTTCATTTTAATGTAAATCATGTATGAGAGAAAATATATCGTTCGTGGCAGGCAAGCATATCTCGGTTATGTAATGTTTACATTTCCATTTTATTATTATGACTACCGCAATAAAATGCAGGGAACACACACACACACACACACACACACACACACACACACACACACACACACACACACACACACACACACACACACACACACACACACACACACACACACACACACACACACACACACACACACACACACACACACACACACACACACACACACACACACACACACACACACACACACACACACACACACACACACACACACACAGAATTCACGTTATTTGTGGCCTCATTCATGTTTATTTTCTTACATTTGCACGCTTTTTAAATGGAAAGTGCCGAAACCCATACCAACATAACGCGTGCAAACCGAAAAAGTTTCCAGCGTGGATAGCGATTTGCTTTCTGTGGATCGCTGGGCAGTGTAACTGCACGTGTTTACAGAGGAACGATTCATAGACAGACTTTTCGTCTTTAGGGAATGAACCCTCTTCGGAGCACTCCTTCTTTTCCGCGTGTTTGTTCTGTGAAACGTACACTGTAGATTTGCAGCTTTACTCTAAGCAACGCTGAATAGGAAATGTTGAAAATTTTTGTCCACGGTGTACCCTCATACACACTAAACCTGCTCTGATGTTTTAATTACGGACATCATAATATTAAAACTTTGGAAACTTGAGCACTACTTAATGGAGATCAATCATTAACTTATACAAGCCATTAATTTTATGCATATTTTTTTATATATATGTGTACAACGTTATCGGCAACAAAGAAGTAGTTTTTGTTAAAATTCCTTCCCGGGATATTTGGCCGTAGTCCAATGTTTTCTACAAAACCAGACGTTTCGGCAATGCCATTGACTTCCATCAACAGTGAAAATCGAGTGCGATAACATGAGGTGGTATATGTTAGTGACCACAGTACTGTGGTTAAGGCTGAAGCAGTAAGTAGAAAGAAGTAGTTTCTATGGTAATATTTCATTTCGAAAATGATTTTAAATATAAATCTTAGAATATGGAAGTCATGTATGGTTCTCCATACCGATATTTTTAATCGTATTGATTAAAAATGAACACTTTAACGAACGGATTATATTGATCGCTAATACACTTCACTTTAATCGCACTTGGAAACGAGAAATAACCTTCTTCTTACTGACAATAGGTTATAGCCTTTATAGGTTATGTTACCTTTACTCGTTCCGATACACGCACTGTTTATATAAACTCACAATTAACTTTCGATGCACTCAGAGACGATGACTCGCCTTTCCAATGGTTAATTTGACAAAATTCAAGGTATTTACTACAATTGTACTCTTGTTGTTTATTAAAATATAACCACAATGCAGAGACGCAACTGGTTAGCTTGTGGATAAAGACGCGAATGCGAATTTCTTAGCGTCCTTTTGATATATACCCGTCTCTCGATCGCCGCTAGGAGTAATTTTCGCTAAGTAAACTCGTTTGTGATTGGTACAAAATTATGTCATAGTGACATAATGTTTTTTATAAACACCACCGACGCGTATTCTGTACTCAACTACCGTTATTGTTAGTATTCACTTGCACTTTCTTAAATCTTGTTAAAAAATGATGCTAACACTAATTATTACACTATTACAATTCCATTCTTTAAGCTATTATCACCAAATTAAAGCTTAGTTTCTGATCTTTATTTTGATGTGGCTTGAGGCCGGTTTGAACCTAGTTTTCATTGACAATACATAGAAATACTGTCCTGAAACATGGTTTCTTAGTGTCGTCTGCTAGTAATGGAAATGCGACTATTTTCCTTTCTTTGATATTTGGTTATTTACATCTGTTTTCTCTTTTGGACGTTATTAAATGAATAAAAGTACATACATTATTAAAACTAAATGCTGCATACAGCTGAACAATATTAAATCTTAGTATAATTATGTCAATACTTTATTCTGAAAATTCCTTATTCTCTAATTACAGTTTTACATGGCCTACTCATTTTTAAGGCACATAATATTAATTAAGTGGTGGTACTTCACACCTTATTCGTTATATTTACTGTTCTGCAAGTTTATGTTAATTAGGTTCCCTATTATTTCACTGCCATAAACTCGTTCATACAGGGTCTGGATATAGTTTTTGTACAAGGTTTATTCCCTGCTTATTATTATCTCTACTTACATTTCATTTATTTAGGAAGTTGCTTATTTACACATCAGGCTTCCGTTTATAATTACCCTTATTCTATACTGTTACATCTTTGTTGGTAATTCTATTTTTTATAGCTTTGTGGCTACAGCTAGCATAGTAATAGTCTTTGTTATTTCTGCATCATTGTTCTATACCTTTCAGCCAATATGCTGTTATTTGTTATTATCTTGTTAAAGTCATTGGTTATTTTGTTTATATTATGTGACTCTACACATCAGTGTCTTGAACTGGCTCACTTGACAGCTTATTTGTGAACTTTGCTTGTCCATTAGTCATAGTCAGTCATTGTATTTAAGTTGTAGTGTCATGCAGTGTATTCATCACTGCTTCTTGGGATTCCTCCTCTTCTTTCTTCTTTGATGGTCCCTTCTCTTCTTTGTTACATTCATTATAATTATTCATTTTACAACTCTAGTGTCATATTTCACCCTTCTGGTGTGTATTTTGGTCATGGAACATTTTGTGATGTTACAAAATTTACAACAGTTATGTGACATAATACTGGTATATAACCTTATTAAGAAAACTGAATTGGCAATATTACCTTAAAAAGAACTTTTACAACTGTGATGTGACATAATACTTTATATTACCTTTTAAGAAAACTGAATTGGTAATAATACCTTAAAAAGAACTTTTACAACTGTGATGTGACATAATACTTTATATAACCTTTTAAGAAAACTGAAATGGCCTGGTAGCCGACATGTTCCTATGGAAATATCTGCATGCAAAACCTGCCTACACAGGATTAAACAGGGGGCTGGACAGTTACTGAATAAAAAAATTTACAATCCTTACTTGACCCGAAATCTAAATTAAATATGTGATATAACCGCAGTTACCAGAGCTAACCTGACAGGAATTATAGTTGAACCCTACCAGCCGGTGGGGTTCATCCTGTCACTAACAGAAACCCCTTTACATATCTCAAATTCCAGTCCCCTAATACTTGAACCACCCCCCTTTACAGAAACGAGAAAGAAAGTATAAGTGTAATAAGCCTCGGATACGTGCCAGCCCCCGGGCTTACACTTAATATCAAATATTAGTACATAATATACAAAATTCCCCCAAAATCCGCGCACAATTATGTCCTGTTAAACCGGGGCCCAATTAAAACTTTTAAAAGATGAAAGAAATATCATAGTGTGTCACTCATACCCCACAAGTTTTATGAAATGTTATCGGCACAAATCCGGGTGTCTATGTAGGTCAAAAAATAATAATAATTGGTTTGAGGTCACCTTATTTGTCACATGTTGTGGTGCTTGAGTTCCTACGTTCAGAACCTGTAGTGTTGGTGTGGCGTGCTCATCTCGCTATTCCCTCCGGCAGACGAAGTCGAGAGCCTATGGTGACACGTTCAGGAGGAGATGTTCATTCCTGGGCCGGTGTCCTCGTCGAGGCACAGGGACCCGCAGATCTGTACGAGATTGTCTACCCATCCTTGGGTGATAGAATATTTTCAAAAGTAAAACTTCACTCTGACGGAGAGATGTAGCTGTGCACGGACAGGAGGCGGGAGCAAGACAAAACACAACGCAATACCAAATCCCCGTTTCCAGGCGAACACTAGAATGCGTGGCAGGCACCACTGCAAACTAGATTTCGCCTTCCCGTTAAACACAAACTGCTAACCGTTTTCCCGTTCGAATTAAATATTTATTTAAATATATTTCTTGTATCAGCGCCGGTTCTTGGACAACCGGCACAATCAGGTCAATTACAGTTAAAATGAAATATATATTTTTTTATAATTCCGGCGTTTACAATTTGCTCGGTTGGCAGCGTCTGGTTAGCTCAGTTCATACGCAAAATGCCATCATGGCGTACAGGTTAACGTTTAAACAAATTAATAATTTTTTCTCAGGGAATAAGTTCTTTGGACTACAGAAGTTGGATTACAGACTAATAAATGCACAAAATTATAATATTCCTTATATCTAATACACAATAGTTGATATTTTAAAACATGAAAAGTAAGTTTATTGGCTTTGAGAAATAGTGCACGTTGGTTAAATTCTTGTTAGCAAGTTATGTTTTTGAAATTATTTTAGTATAAGATCAAAATTCAGCGATTGATATATTTTATCAAAAGTGATTTTATAATCAAGTTCAGTTCAAAAGTTAATTTTGTGATCTGTGAAATGAAAATAATATAGTTCGTTTACTATGGGTAATTGAAAGTTTATTTTTTGGGGTGAAGTATTTAATTTATACTCATCGATTCCTGGTCGTAGCTTCTCTTGCGATCCTCTTCTTCTTCTGGAACACGTCTAAGAGCCCTTTCTTTTTTGGATTAGCTGAAATTCCTGTTCAAATGGTTGAAATCCAGTGTCCAGCTTCCATCAGTTCTGATAGACGATCTTCTTCCTCAGATTGATTTAGGTCCCTTCAGTTCTTCCTCCAGAATTGGTCGGGTTTTAATTTGATTTACTTCCTTCCAAGTTTTGGCCAGAATATTTGTTCTAAATGTTTTTTAATTATTGCCCATCTCATCAATGGTTGTTTAACATAGTCTTCTTACACTTCTTCTTTCAAAATTTGGACAATTTAAAGTTTTTTAAAATTAATTTGGATTCGAGGCCTTCATACATCCACCCTCTATGCTGGTCAATAATGAAGTAATTAGATTTCAACGGTCACCTATGTAAGAAGCATGAGTTGCCATAGTTACCCTTCAAATTATACGAGTTCTCATTGGTCAATATCTTATAACATTGTTATAATCTAACGTTTTATTTATGTTCAGATATGTCAAAATCCTTTAAATTATGATTACTTCCTTATGCTAGTATTACTATTAATTATACTAACACCATTGTTCTGGTTTTTTACTAAAGATTATTTTGATATCCCTCATGGTTACTTTTGATTAGTTAATAACATTTTTATTATTTTCTTATTGATATTTCTTTTGTAATTATTTTTAAACTGAATAATATTTATACATTTTTATATCTAATACACTTACTTACTTAAACATTTTATATACTCTAATTGACCCTTGGTTATTGTTTTCTTTTCAAACTTATAAAATTCCTTCATGCTAGGCCTAAAGCATAGGTTTCACAATACTCCCATTCAACATTCCTTATAATTCATAAACTTAATTTATTGGTTCATTGAACATCTTTTTTATAGAAACAGATAAACAAAAAAACTATGGTGCTCTTAACAACACACCTTTTATTATTAAAATATTTCTAACCAGGTTCAATCCTGTAATTAAACTTCTAACTATTTTTTGTTTCTTACTACTATCTCCCCCATCTTCTAAGTTAATTAATTCTATAGTTTTTTCCAATAACGAGCTCTTATAATAGTAATTTTTTAATAGTACCTTACACAATATCACTCTTACAAATTCCTTCACTAAAATGTAGTGTCTGCTTCTCCTATCTTACATTCTAATAACTTAACTTTTACCTTATTTTTGTAATTCTTACTTACTATCACTTAAATTAATAATGGTACAATTAGTTCCATACTTTTTATATAATATTCTATTAAAGATTGTTTCGCTATATTACTATAGTCTGCTTCTTATTATAATGTACACTACATGCACCTACACTGCACTTTTCCTTACATATGAGGTTTCTTTCTTTATCATCACTTTCACTTGATATTTCACACATGGTTTGTTTATTTAAGTTTGTATCACTGTGTGGTTATTTGTAATTAATATTTGTTTTATTTTCGTTCCACATTGGTCACTTTTGATATTATTTATTGTTTTTATTCAGCTCAATTATAACTTACTTGTTTTTGACTAGTTTATGATTTACTAGGGTATTATTTATTTCTAGCTTCCTATCTTACATTTAGAACTTCATGTTTCTTTGCTTTTCATTTAACATATATGATATCTCTAGTTTATTTTTATAGTTTATATATTTGACATTTTATGTATGCCCTATTTGTTTTAGTGCATTTACTTTACATATTATTTGTTAGTTACATCTTGGGGTTACAATGAGCGTGGTCATACTTTGGGTTACATTTTGTTTCTCGTTCCTTCCTTCTTGTCTCTATTTTCTTGTTTTCTTCAATCTTCTCGTTTTCTCCAATCTATTGGGTCAGGTCATAGTCCGTTTCTTAGTCAATTGTTATTTCGTAGTTGGGTCATTAATCTTCAAGTTATAAGTTTTTTAACATTTCTTCCTACCTTCAGCTTTTTCTTTTATTAAGCATTAGTGATATTTTGTGCTATCTTATGTCATGTTACATAATATGTGTACAACGTTATCGGCAACAAGGAAGCAGTTTTTGTTAAAATTCCTTCCTGGGATATTTGGCCGTAGTCCAATGTTTTCTACAAAACCAGACGTTTCGGCAATGCCATCGACTTCCATCATCAGTGAAAATCGAGTGCGATAACGTGAGGTAGTATACGTTAGTGACCACAGTACTGTGGTTAAGGCTGAAGAAGTAAGTAGAAAGAAGTAGTTTCTATGGTAATATTTCATTTTGAAAATGATTTTAAATATAAATCTTAGAATATGGAAGTCATGTATGGTTCTCCATACCGATATTTTACTTCCATGTTCCTTAAGGAGCGTTTTATGTTTTAACAAGGGTATTTTCTATGGCAAACGATAACAGCCGCAAATTCAAACAGAATCAAAAGATTATTTGCATACAGCCCTAAATTGTAGAGTTCTCAAGACCTATTGTTTTTGGTGAAGATTGGTTAAAGGAAAGGGGTAGTTTACCTGCAACGTTTTATGTTTTAACAAGTGTATTTTCTATGGCAAACGATAACAGCCGCAAATTCAAACAGAATCAAATAATTTTTTGCATACAGCCCTGATTTGTAGAGTACTCAAGACCTATTGTTTTTGGTGAAGATTGGTTAAGGGGAAGGGGTAGTTTACCTGCAACGTTTTTTTAATCAAGGGTAATTTTCTATGGCAAACGATAACAGCCGCAAATTCAAACAGAATCAAATAATTTTTTGCATACGTCCCTGAATTGTAGAGATCTCAAGGTCTTTTGATTTTGGTGAAGATCGGTTAAGGGGAAGGGGTAGTTTACCTGCAACCTTTTACGTTTTAACAACAGTAAAGTACTTGAAAATTCATTTAAACTTTTTCAAACAATGGTAATTGTTAAAAATAAAATAATTTTGTTGACAGGCAATAAAATTATAATTTTTTCATTTTAGTGTAAATCATGTATGAGTGAAAATATATGGTTCGTGGCAGGCAAGCATATCTCAATTATGTAATGTTTACGTTTCCATTTTATTATTATGATTACTGCAATAAAAAGGCAGGGAACACACACACACACGCGCGCACGCACGCACAGTTCGCGTTATTTCTGGCCTCACTCATGTTTATTTTCTTACATTTGCACGCTTTTTAAATGGAAAGTGCTGAAACCCACACCAACATAACGCGTGCAAGCCGAAAAAGTGTCCAGCGTGGATAGCGATTTGCTTCCTGTGGATGGCTGGGTATTGTAACTGCACGTGTTTACAGAGGAACGATTCATAGACAGACTTTTCGTCTTTAGGGAATGAACCCTCTGCAAGATGCTGAGGGTCCAAGAGTGAGTTCGGAGCGCTCCTTCTTTTCCGTGTGTTTGTTCTGTGAAACGTACACTGTAGATTCGCAGCTTTACTCTAAGCAACGCTCAATAGGAAATGTTGAAAATTTTTGTCCACGGTGTACCCTCATACACACTAAACCTGCTCTGATGTTTTAATTACGGACATCATAATATTAAAACTTTGGAAACTTGAGCACTACTTAACGGAGATCAAACATTAACTTATACAAGCCATTAATTTTATGCATATTTTTTATATATATGTGTACACCGTTAGCGGCAACAAAGAAGTAGTTTTTGTTAAAATTCCTTCCCGGGATGTTTGGCCGTAGTCCAATGTTTTCTATAAAACCAGATGTTTTGGCAATGCCATCGACTTCCATCATCAGTGAAAATCGAGTGCGATAACGTGAGGTGGTATACGTTAGTGACCACAGTACTGTGGTTAAGGCTGAAGCAGTAAGTAGAAAGAAGTAGTTTCTATGGTAATATTTCATTTCGAAAATGATTTTAAATATAAATCTTATAACGTGGAAGTTATGTATGGTTCTCCATACCGATATTTTACAGTTCTTTTTATATTATCAGACTGTGTGATTTGGTTTATCTTATGCTTGTATAGACATACTGCATACGAGGGGGTACCCAAAAATAACCGGAATAGCGCTGCCATTTGGCGGAGCTTATGTAGTACGCATTTCTCCCGCTAGGCGAGCATAGCGCAACTCGTTCCGAGTTCAGTGCCGTCATTGTTGTCTCCTGGGAAGGTTGTGTCCGGTCACAGTAATTTGTTTTGTAAAAGCAGTTTCGCTTGCTCCTCGTTTTTTGTCATGGCGGCTGCTGTGAAATTTTGCTTCCTGCTTGGGAAAAACACCGCAGAAACTGTTGTGATGTTGAAAACAGCTTACAAGGATAGTGCTATGGGAAAAACTTAAGTGTACCAATGGTTTTCTCGTTTCAAAGAAGGTGAAATGTCAATTATGACAAACCTCGTTCTGGACGTCCGTCAACTTCCAGAATTGACGAAAATGTTGAAAAAGTTCATGCAATCATGCTTGAAGACCGACGACAGACCATTGAAGAAATTAGTAAGTTATCTGGAATAACTTGGAGCTCGGTTCTGCGAATTTTGTCAGAAGGTTTGGGGATGAGAAGGGTCACTGCAAAATTTGTGCCTCGGGTCCTGACTGAACAGCAAAAAGAGTATCGAGTTGAAACATGCTGTGCATTGAAAGACCAGCTCCGAACCGACCCAGATTTTTTCCAAGGTCATTACTGGTGACGAGTCATGGTGCTATGGTTACGACCCCGAAACTAAACAACAGTCAAGCCAGTGGAAAACTTCATTGTCGCCTCGCCCAAAAATCGTTCGTCAAGTTAATGAAATCAAATCAAGACGATGCTCATTTGTTTTTTCGATGTGAGAGAGGTAGTGCATTCTGAATTCGTCCCACCAGGACAGACTGTTAATCAGGCTTTCTATTTGGAGGTTTTAAAAAGATTGCGTAACAATGTGCGACAAAAAAGGCCCAATTTGTGGTAGACGAGGGACTGGTTTTTCCACCATGACAATGCACCTGCTCACGCAGCCATTTCAGTGCGCCAGTTTTTAGCAAAAAACAACATGACTCCCTTGCCCCACGCCCCTTACTCACCTAACCTCGCTCCGTGCGATTTCTTCTTGTTTCCGCGAATGAAGAGGGACATGAAAGGACGTTTTGACGATGTGGAAGCGGTAAAGAAAAAAACGAGGCAGGAGCTTGTCGGCCATCACAACAGACGAGTTTGAAAAATGTTTCCAGGAATGGAATCGCAGATTGGACAAATGTATTAAGTGTAATGGAGAGTACTTTGAAGGTGATAAGGTTGTTTTGTAAAAAAAATTAAATACATAGCTTTAAAAAAAAAATTCCGGTTATTTTTGGGTACCCCCTCGTACATCTCTATCGCTTGTTATCTTGCCAACACGACCAGCCCGAGTCGCTTCAACTTGTCATGATAACTGTGTCACTGATTTGAGTTTCTTTTCTAAATGATGGAGTTCTGTCTCTTTCTTGGGTTACTTTTGTGTGGATTTTGTATTGTCCAGGCCTCGTCCATTTTTTTCAAGTCTATGCACTGTGGTCGTATCATCTCTGGCTGAAAAAAAATGCAATACTGCCACCACGTCCGCTTTCTTGCTGTACCACTATAGATCCAGATGTGTTGTGTTTAGCCTGTAAAGCGATTAAGTAGTTCACTCTTTAATCAGTGTTATGTATTGCAACGTTACAAGTATTATACACAATTACACAAATACATTACCATGTACTTAACGCAGCTATAAAGTATATTACACCGGCCAGGTCGCAGGATTTTTTTTCTCGTTGCGTCAAGTATATGTAGTTGCACAATAATTAAAAAATTTTCAAAGTGGAGTGAGATGTTGACATGAAATAATTATTTAAAACCGTTTCAAAATAATCATTCTATGATTTATTAATTAATAGAAAAATATTCCAATATTAAAAATTAAATATTAGATAAATCAAGTATTCTCTTTTATAAGCTTCACAAATACAATGTAACCTGCTATGCTATTCATAACATATAAAAAAAATAAACAACCATATAATCTTACTAGCTAAACAAACATGTTAAACAAGTTAAAAAATCGTTTTTATTTCAGTGTGTCTGACTTTGACTCAAATTTTAAATAACAATAGCAACTCATTTACAAACAAAATAATATTAAAACTCAAGAATAAAATTAATTGTTGCTATAAACAAAATAAAAATAATAGAACGTTTACTTCCACTCTATTATTTATTTCTACTGACACACCCAAATTTTAACATACAACAAAAGATTAGTATTTATTTTATAATTTTCTTGTTAAATTAAATTCTTTTATTTAACTACTATTTAAATTTAGAACTTTAATTCTTTACTGTTCATAGGTAAGTTCTTTTTGAGAGCTCTTTTCACAACAAAAATATAATTGTTTATTCATCACCTGTGTACATCTGCCATTACCGCGCGCGCGTGCGTGTCCAGAATCCTGAGAATTTGATGATGATGATGATGATGATTATGCTGATGCTGTGTTCTCTGTCTCTACGGGTTGTTGTTGGTGATGCTCCAGAGTTCCTCCATACGTCTTGGTGTGTGTGGTAAAGTGTGTGTGTGATCCTGATCGATCTGCAAACCGGTAGCGTGATGTTGTTTGAAGATTTCTTGAGTCTCAGTGTGACTGGCCCAAAATTGCTGGTGGTATTTATACTGGATGGCGATCTGACAGGTCCAGGACGGTTTTCAACCTGTTAGATATTGTCAGTTCGTGCAAGTTTTAATTACAAATCACTTTTTGGTTCATTTTCGCGATTTCATCAACATACTTGTAGCACGAACGATATCATTGTTTGCATAATTTTTTTCTGGTCACTCACATGTACCACACTTATTAATTATTCTTTAATTACACTAGTAATTAACATTAAATTAGTTAGCGTCTTTATTATTGCACATTTTTGCAATCATTTTATATCACCATACTTGTTAAACATTCCTTAATGTAATGGTGTCTGTATAATTGGGGTAAGTCTTTGTTCACAGGTTTAAAATGTATTAATTAGTTTATTTTAATCAGCTTAAAACCTGATTAATGACAAACCAACAAGTCGTACGTGTCTCCCCTTCTCGTCGTTCAATGCAGGTCGGAACTGGCATACACACACATACACACAAACACTATATTTAACTCTACCAAAGCAGGTGTCACTTTCGACAGGCCACAGCCTCTACTCTTCATCACAAAATTGTTTAAAACTGTTTGTCGTATTCTTTTTTACACTAATTATTTACAAAACATCCACCCTGGGCAAATATGCAAATATATGTATTGTTGCAGTATATACCCAAGGCATAATAATGAATTAAGCTTTTTGCGCGGAATCAATAGATGCAAAACAATACGGCCTGATAGGCGATTGGTCGGTTGCTTGCATATCCTATGGCAGAGGATTGGTGAGTAACCAAGCACAGCCTAACACTTGAGGTTTCATCCATTATACTGTACAGGGTGACACAAGGGAATCTGGACAGTGGGTTTATTGACACCAAATTACAGCTTAATACATGCTATTTGAGTTACGTTAAGGTCTACCTTAATTATAAAAAATAATGTTGGCGAGGTGACGCCCATCTTCTTGAATGCAGTTTCAAATGTCTGCTGGAAATCCTGCATCACACGGGCCAACGTCTTTTGAGGGATGGCAGCAACTTCTTGAATTATGGGATTCCTCAACTCATCCAAATTGCGTTGTTTGTTAGCGTACACATGGCTTTTGAAGTACCTCCCCACAGTAAAAAGTCACACATTGACAAGTCAGGAGATCTTGGCGGCCACGGAACATCGCCAAATCATGAAATGAGGGGTCCATGAAACATGTGTCGAAGAACATTCATTGAATCGTTCGCGCTGAGTGTGCCTGAGCGCCCATCTTGCTGAAATCAGGTCTTCGCAGTTCTTGCCGAAGAACGTTTGAAGCATGTAAGTGTAACGAGTCTAATTGACAGTGACTGTGACGCCATTTTCCTCACAAAAATACGGTTCAGTAATTCCAGAAGAGCCAGCAACACACCACACTGTGATTCATTGAGAGTGTAGAGGATGCTGGTGAATAAGACATGGTCATGACCACGATCAGGTGCCCAATAATGCAAGTTACGCTTATTTACATTCCCGTCCAGATGAAAATGAGCTTCATCACTCATTAACAGTTGCACATTTTCACTCAATATCACTTGTATTTTCACACCAAGTCCTCACATTGTCCGTAATCTATTGCCTGTAGCTGATGCACAATTTGAATTTTGTATGGGTGAGATTTATAATTGTTGTGTAAAATTAGCTTGACCGTTTCACAGTTGATTGCTAACTCACTTGCGTTTCGTGTCACTTCCATCGTCTTGGGCTCCTAATCAATGCTTCTCTAACCCTTCCTACGTTCTCCGGTGTTGTTACACTGCGTCTAGGGCCTGGTTGCTTCTTATCCGTAATGTTCATGGTTAATCTAAAATTTTTATCATTTTAATACTTTTTTGCATTAGAAAAAGTTTGGACTTGTGTATTTTTAAAAATATTGCTGTAAATTAATGTGATCTCTTACATATGACGTGTAAAATTATTTGTTGATACATAAAAGTAAGTTGAAATTAAAACATAAAATATAAAATTAGTACTTTTTATAGTTTTATGAATAATAATATGTTGATTTTGTATGAAATGGTTGTAGGCACTCAGGAACATAAAGTCCCCGACATCACATGGTATACAAAAATTGTCCTTTCTCTTTGTATCCTTTTACCCATCTGCACCTGTCATCAGTAGATCAGAAACTAAATCAGCGTTTAGAATGTCAATTATTTATTTTGCTGGCATATAGAGGCACGTTTCGTACACATTCTCACCAAGTCACCATTCTTAACACAAAATTGTAACACGTGTACAAGCGCATAATTATTAGCTCCCATATTCGTTATTGAGTGGTGCTGCGGTCAGTGATGAGTTTTACAACTAACAAAAGAATGTACTAACATAACTGTGCAGATGCCAAATGAATCATGTTTGTTATGGATGATAATAGAGCACAGAAACACAAATCAGTTCTGTTCGGGCATCGTCCATATTAGCAAACTATACTTGGCCTGACAAGTTCGGACAAAGACGTCAATGTGTTAACAGCTCAAAATGTTTTTTACATTAATTTTGAAGCTGTACTTCATTATTTGTGTAGAAAGTTGATAGGAAATACCAGTAAGTTTTTAAATGTTACAGCAGTCATTTGACAAAGAGGCAGTTAAAGAACACGTTGATGCATTTATCTGCCATCAGCCATCAGATGTTTCTCATATATCGGAGCTTTGCTTGAGTTCATCAGGAAATAGTTTTTGGAGTTTTATGCACCATTAAGGGTATATAACTTTTTCTGCAGTAGACAAATGTGACATGAAAACATGTGACAGCCGTAGTGTATTTAATTTATTAAAGATGGGTTAGTGGTTATAGTCACAAACAGAACACTTTTGCACATCACTATAAAAGAATTATTCTGATTAGCGCTTACAAGCTTCACAGCTCATCATCAGATCGGAAATAACAATAATGCAACTAGACAACTTCTTTATACCCTCACTTGCCGTAGAGCATGTACATATTATTGTTATTTTCCTCTGATGATGAGCTGTGAAGCTTGAAAGCACTAATCGAATAATTTTTACTTTTAAGTTCCATGAGGAAATGGAAGTATGATGATGGCAAAAAAAATCTTGTTCGAGATAAGGGGTGATTCTGATTGTACTACCCTCAAAACATGAAGAAAAGTCATTTTCTGAAAAGTGTCTGTGTGTAGAATTGTTTCTATGGCGAATGATTACTGTCCAAGTTCAAACAGAATCAAATAATATTTTGCATATGTCCCTGAGTTGTAGAGGGTCCAAATTCAAACAGACTCAAATAATGTTTTGCATGTGTCCCTGAGTTGTAGAGGACTCAAGGCCTACTGATTTTGGTGAAGATTGGTTAAGGGTTTACCTGCAACTTTTTATGTTTTAACAAGAGTAAAGTAATTAATTTTTATAAATAAAGTATCGTGAAAAGAAGGTCATAATAATCCACTGTAGAAAGGTAGATGAAATATCTAAATGAAAAGGGTAGTTGAAGGGGGAGGGGGTAATTTTCTATAAATGAAAATGATAGTTGAAGGGGGAGAGGATAATTTTTATATGTGTACTACTTTATCGGCAACAAAGAAGTTGTTTGTTGTTAAAATTCCTTCCTGAGCTGTTTTGCCGCCGCTAACGTGAGGTGGTATACGTTAGTGACCACAGTACTGTGGTTAAGGCTTAAGAAAGAAGTAGTTTCTATAGAAATATTTTATTTCGAAAATGATTTTAAATATAAATCGTAGAACATGGAAGTCATGTATGGTTCTCCATACCGATATTTCTATAGTGGTGTGCAACAGTGTTAATTCTGTTAATAAACAGTCTGTGATGGCGACGAGAGAGGACAGGCTGTCAAGTCTGGTTAAATGTTCTTTAGAATCTCCCAATGATAAATTATCACTGCTTTCTTTATGGTACGGTGGTCACTCTACAGACTACCATTCCAGTTCCCCAGGTTGCTTGAGAATGGTGCTCTACCCCAGAGGGTAAAAAAAGATGACGAATTTTGTTAATCTTTTAATTTTGGGGTTGTTTTATTATATCTTTTTTTAAGCTGTGTATGGTAATATAGTAGTAACTCTTTTTTAAAATTTACAAGTTTATTACATAACATTAGGGTATATGTTTGAAATATGAAATATAGGATAATCAATTCAGTCAATAAGTATTTTTTTTACAATGTTTCAATAACTCGGTATTTTTATTGCATTATTACTGTTTACTTTAATGGGACTGATTTCAGGATGTTCTCACGCGTTTTTCAGCTACTTTTAAGTATTTTAATGTTGATTAGTCTTAAATTGCTTTTTCTTTTGTATGAAGCCAACCTGACTCTGGACCCCCCTCCCCAAAGCCAAATTCTAGATATGCCACTGTTCTCAATGTCCTTATTTCTAATCAATCCTTTCTGAGATATATTGGTGCTGACTTGTGGAAGTTTCTCTCTCTGATTGTCCAGTTAAGATTCAGTTTTCCTCTTATTTGTCAGCTAAAGTCAGATTTATTTTATAGGGACTACACGTATTATGGTGCGCCAATACAAAAGGCCATCTGGCAGGCTAATGCCTATAAACGGGTGGTTGTGCTAATTGCTTTTTTAATACTGTAAGGTTATGCTAATTTGATTTTTAACTAAATCAATGAAGTATTTTTTTTGCATTGTTTCGGTGTTTTTGTTTTATGTAACATTGTAATTGAACAGAATATTTATATTTATTTTAAATCACTGTGGATTTTGTAAAAAAAATTTGCATGTTTGAGATGTACAAATTTTTTTGTTCTGTCATAATTTTATAAGAACATAATGATCTCTTATTAAAAAATGTTATAATCTGTAATTTTAAATACTTAATGTAATAGTTATATTTAGTTAAGTAATGAACACGTCATGGACAACGAAATCCAAGAATTGAAATACTTTTTAACACTGAGTGCCATGGCTTTTGTAAATAGACCATCCCCTATGACCAGCGGTTTTCTTAAAAAAAGCACTGTTGTTTAAACATTCATAAATACTTAATACAACTTAATACTAAAAAAAAAAATTATACCACACTTTTTCCCCGACTTTCCTCTTATGAAAATGCTCATAATATTTTTATTATTGATTTTATATATTGCAACTGAAGCTGTTTAAAAATACAACATTTTGTGCAATTTCAACCAAAAAAATTCTGTCAAATATTGTTTATCGATTTTGTAACTAATAATATAGTAATTAAAATAAACACACTCACTACTATCAATAACACACAAAATAAACACGAAGTAAGCTCAAAAAACCCGCAAACCTCACGTAAACAAAAACCGCAACTTCTACCTTGAACATGCAAAATGTAAACAAAGTACAGCACTTGCTAACTGTACAAATTATTTCCTAAAAACTGTTGTCTCAGTCAGTCCTCCAATCTGATGGCGGAAACACGAACTAAAATGTCAAAACGTCTGCATCTGTTCTGTGGCGTATAGTAAGACGCGAAACATTTGCACGAAACAATGCTTTCAAGCATTGAAAAGTGAGCAGCGTAAATGTGTGCCGTCTGTCAAAATACCAAGTCCACTGGCAGTACAATATTACGCCGTTGGTCCTCAAAGTGTTAATACTTATGTATTGATAATAAAGACAAAAATTGAAAAATATGGGTGGGATCATTTGTCCGTCCAAAGATGATCTGTGACTCCTTGTATTGTGCAAGTCGCTTATCTTGTCTGCTGTATCTTATGAGCTCACCTTCATTTATCATGTTTTTCTTGCTCTACCTTCTGACATGTCTGATAACCATGTTTTGCTTTGAACACTATCCAGAGTAGATTGTTTTTACCAGGCCAGAAATTCCATTACTAACATCTCTTTGAGCTCGTATAATAAATTTTAAATTGCTCCTTTATTTCTCCGTAGATGTAAAGATGTGTTTTTATAGAAATATATTAAGACGGAAGTCAACATGAAAGACCTTAATGATGGGCAGCTCACAAGTAGCATAAGAATATATAAAAAAAAAGAAGTATTGGTGAGAAAGACACATGCCGAAGAGTGTAAGAAGAAGGAATGTGGCTGGTGTTTGTCACAAGACAGTTGGCGCCAGTCGTACATCTGTCACGTTTGTGATCCTTGAAAGGGCCGTTGAGCAAGGATGCTAGTTGCAGCCGTGGCGAGTGTTCTGCTGCAGTGTTTGACAGTTGCCCTTGCTGTTGGTTCTCCAGCACAGTTCTCTTTTACATGGCAGCAGGATGTAGAGCCTGCTGCCTGTCCCAGTTGATAAGCATCACTCGTCTCCTTTCTAGCTATTTCCTCCTCGGAGCTGTTGCTTCCTTCTCGTGTGACGGAATTGTTTTCACAGGTTTACTGCACATCTTTTATCCCCCAGGCTAGCAGTTGCACCCAGCTGTCAGACTGGCATGGGGAGCAGATGTCGTTGCAGTCACACATTCTCTGGTGAAGGTGTCAGTTAATGATGAGTGATTAAGGCAGAGGGGAAGGGGTAACCATAGGGCAGTGGATTTAATTAATATTTGACAACATTATGAAGACAGTAAGAGATGCAGAACCAACAGTGTTGTCAAACAAGGGAAATGGAGCACAGAATGTAATTGATAAACAAATTCTTGGATTTCGTTGTCCATGACGTGTCCGTTACTTAACTAAATATCACTATAATATTGACGACTCGGAACACAAAGTTTTTTATAAGTAAAAACGTAAAGTTTTACCTTACAGCCTAAACCGGCTTTCACCTATAGAAGGCTTCATCAGAGGCTGTCGTTAGTAGCGCTGCTCGTCTTGTTGTTGGCGACGAGAAAGTGTTTCGAAAGATTGAAGCTGTGTGTGTGTGGTGAGATGTGTTCGAATAATGCGTGCGATTTGAATTGTGTCTGTTCGTTTAGGATGTCGTTTTTATTTGTTTTTGTGTGTTTGTATATTTCTAATTGTTCTAGAGTGTCTAATTTTCGGCCTTTTGTGTGTACGTGTAGTATGTTCATGTTATTGTCGATGTTTTTATATGTGTGGTTTGCTTCAATGAGGTGGTTTGCGAAGGTAGATTCTGTAGTGGTGTGGAGTGCTTTTGTGTGTTCAATGTATCTCTGTTTGAAGCTACGTCCTGTCTGGCCTATGTAGAATTTACTGCAATTTGAACAATTTAGTTTATATACACCGGGTAGATCGAATTTGTTTTGTGCTTTGGGCATGCGTTTTGATAGTGTGTGTTCTGTTTTGTTAGTAGTTTTATAAGCGATTCTGTATCCTGCTTTTTTGAATTTGTGGGCAATTTTTTCTGTTTGTTTGTTGATGTATGTTAGTGTTATGAATTTGTTGTTTTCTGTCTTTGTCTGTTGTTTGTTTTGTGTTTTGTGTAGGAGTTTACTGACTATTGTTCTGTCATAACCGTTAGATTCTGCTAGATATTTTATCGTGTTTAGTTCGTCTTTGTAGTCTATTTCATCTAAGGGGATGTTGTTAAGTCTATGTATCATGGTTCTAAAAGCAGCTATACACAACAATACCATAAACTTCTTAGACCTCTCCATCACAAAACTAGAACACAGGCACAAATTCAGTATATACAGAAAACCAACTACAACTGACACACTAATACACAACACCTCCAATCACCCAATACAACACAAACTAGCTGCTTTTAGAACCATGATACATAGACTTAACAACATCCCCTTAGATGAAATAGACTACAAAGACGAACTAAACATGATAAAATATCTAGCAGAATCTAACGGTTATGACAGAACAATAGTCAGTAAACTCCTACACAAAACACAAAACAAACAACAGACAAAGACAGAAAACAACAAATTCATAACACTAACATACATCAACAAACAAACAGAAAAAATTGCCCACAAATTCAAAAAAGCAGGATACAGAATCGCTTATAAAACTACTAACAAAACAGAACACACACTATCAAAACGCATGCCCAAAGCACAAAACAAATTCGATCTACCCGGTGTATATAAACTAAATTGTTCAAATTGCAGTAAATTCTACATAGGCCAGACAGGACGTAGCTTCAAACAGAGATACATTGAACACACAAAAGCACTCCACACCACTACAGAATCTACCTTCGCAAACCACCTCATTGAAGCAAACCACACATATAAAAACATCGACAATAACATGAACATACTACACGTACACACAAAAGGCCGAAAACTAGACACTCTAGAACAATTAGAAATATACAAACACACAAAAACAAATAAAAACGACATCCTAAACGAACAGACACAATTCAAATCGCACGCATTATTCGAACACATCTCACCACACACACACAGCTTCAATCTTTCGAAACACTTTCTCGTCGCCAACAACAAGACGAGCAGCGCTACTAACGACAGCCTCTGATGAAGCCTTCTATAGGTGAAAGCCGGTTTAGGCTGTAAGGTAAAACTTTACGTTTTTACTTATAAAAAACTTTGTGTTCCGAGTCGTCAATATTATAGTGATATTTGATAAACAAAGTTAAGTGAAAATGAATGTAAAGAAAAATTGGGCCTTACCTGTAAGAGGGAATGGAAAAGACATTTTTTCAATTTATTTTATTGAGACTGGGCTAAGCCCATTTATCACTTTACCTGTAAAAAGTCACATGGTGTTCTATGGCACATTCCTCTAAAACTAATCACTGTGATGTCTGTTACTTGACATATTACAGTAAGTCAAATGCCTCATTTTTTTTAGCTTTCGCATAAGTTCAGTGTTGTTGAGAAGTTGCAGCATCTCGACAGTTTAGTGTTTATACGGACGTTTGTCATGGTTCCTGACAAATCACTGAAGTTCATCTTTGACTGAAACAATCTTCAAATCCCTGTAGATGTTCGTATTTTGTATGTACCATGGAGCATTAACAGTACACCTGAGCACATTGTTTTAAAATGTTTGGATGATTTTCTGGTATTTTTCGACGTGCATCCCCAGAGTTGTACACCACGTGTACAGACAGGTTTGAGGACTTGTTTATATAACAACAGTTTGTTACGTACAGACAACTCAGAATGTCACCCGAGAGCCACTACATTTTTCCGGATTTCTGAACTTTTACACGGTTCCTTCCAGAGTTCTTTTTTACTCGTACCTTCAGCGTAACGCACTGTTTACATGTGTTGTCACTTGTTGCTTGGTACACACGTTCAGGTAATCAGTTTTCCTATTGGTGAAATTATCGTGGACCGACTTGGTTTTATCCGCCATCTTTTAGTCCAAGAATTTACTTTGTCAGTGGGAGATTGTAGTTTGCTAGTGCCTTCGTCAGTGCTGTTACCTTCTGTGATAAGGGAAAGAAATGAAAGATAACGTTATGATAGCTAATAGAGAAGTTTAATAGGTACAACGGGTTTTTTATGATGTAACAAAAATAACATAGAAACGGATGCCTTATGACAATTGTTATGACGTAGCAAAAATATGTTAAGTAGAAACGATTGCCTTCCCAAAACAAGCAAACATTTGTAGAGAAATCAACGTAACAAATAAGGATATTGATTTGAGAAGGAAACTGTGAAATCATTTGTCGGGGCAGTTTTTTTTATAGAAGTAGGAGTTGGGGCATTGAGAAGTCATTAGAGGAGATACTTCTAGTAGTAGAAGTACAGATGTGGCAGAAAATGACAACTACTACTTAGAATAAAAGTAAAACAGATTACGAGCTGCTATTGGAGAGTGACAGAGAAGAGGAAATTACTGAAAGAAATGTGATCAGAGAAATATTAAGTTTGTAAGGCATGTCGTGTGAGACATAGAGACTTTATCGTAAACATTTTAGAAGGCAATGTTTCAGGAAAGAGTAACGATGAGAATTAACAAGGAACCATGTTTAGCATATATCAAGATACAAATACGATGTGATCATTACATCCAAATGAATAGAGCAGCACATAAGTAGTGATGTAAAATGCCCGGGCATTTGTAAGTTGGGGCAGATGCCCAGGCAAATGCCCAAAATCCATAAATGCCCGGGCATTTATTCATTTTAAAGATATATTGATAAGGCAACGCTTAATAAATAATTTTTTTAATCTGATATATTGTATTGGAAAAGTTGTTTTGCAATATTGCTTCTTTAGTGGTTTGGTAGACATATTGAAAATGTTGCTTGAGTGTTAGTTTTGTTATTGGGAAAAAAATGTTGGACTAAAAGTAACTTTTTTACTTCTTTAATGGGTTCAATACTTTAATTGGCTTATGAATAATACATAATAGGCTATAGTAACTATTGAAAAAAGAAAACAAATTAGGTTGATAAATTAATTTGAAATGAAGTATAATTGTCTTATGTTAGGTAGCGTAGATAGGTAGATTATCTACTGTGAAAAAAATTAATGAAATTGTCCATTATCGCTTTTTAATCACTTTCTTCAGTCTCCTGATCTTCATCACTTTTTTCTGATGAAGTGTCATGAAGTTCTGGCTCAGATTCTTCTGATTCCTCAAACTCTAGGCCTATAATTTGTTCTTCATTGGATACTGGGGTTTTCCCCCCTTTGTCTTTGTCTGGAGTCCAGAAAAAAAGACTCCGGACTATTCTGTTCGGTTTTTTTCTGGAGCTTAGGTGTTCCATGCATCAATTTCCAATTGTATGCGAGATATGTTAACTTTGCTTACCTCTCAGATGTAAGTCTGTTTCTTTTCTTACTATGTATCCAGCCAAAAGTGCTGAAAGTTCGCTCTGTGGCAGCAGACGTAACGGGTGCCCCAAGAATTTTTATAGCAACTTCCACCAGTTCACAAGTTCCTCTCAAACCTCGCCACCACAGTAAAGGATTTACACGATTCTCTTCATCAAGACCCACTCCTTCCCACACAAATTGTCTGGACCAAATTCCTTGTTTGTCCCTGTAATCAGCTAAGTTCTCTCTAACCTGAACAACATCTAATCCTGTGTTCTTTGCTGTGTCACAAACAAAGCTTATTGCATCAAGCATCTCGATAGGCTTCAGATTACTACCTTGTGCTGCTGGATCAAGAAGATTAGCTGCAAGGTGAATAGACGATACACCAAATTCCTTCCTAGCTTGGAATTTAGCCAAGAGTGCCTTTTCTTCTGCAGATTGCAGTGGAGAGGACGGTAGCTTCTCGATGAGAATTGCCTCCAGCTCATTGAACTTTTTGGCTATTTTATGAACTTGAGGCTTATTGGATTCAAAAGCCGTAATCAAATGAACGATTGGGTTCATCAGCTCTTATCATTTTGTCAACTCTCACCCAGAAAACATCATCATCAAGAACTCTCTTCTTTATTTCAGGCTTCAGGTATGATTGCGCCTTTTCGTTGACAACTAAGGTTTGTAGGACAACTTTGTTTGACTGCAAACTCTCAAGGCAGAAAAGATGGCTCCCCCACCTAATCTTTCCTGGGAACTTCAGTGAAATCCTATCTTTGAATTTTTTTTCAGCTGATATTTCATCAAACAATGCTTGTAAAATGTGGCTGTGTTTTACTGTTTTGACAACCTCAACTGCGTTTGCCATGAAAATTTTGATTGTTTGACAGCCTAAAATATCTGAGCACAATAAGTTTAACAGGTGAGCTAGACACCCGAGAGGAACAATATGAGGAAACTTAACCTTTACCAGATTCAATGCAGCTTTCATGTTTGCAGCATTATCACCAATCGCCACCAGAAACTTTTCTGGTGCATACTTCTCCATTAAATTTGTGATAAGCTGAGCAAGGTACTCGGCATTGTGACTGTTGCTGTTAGTCATTACAAACTCAACAAAAATTGGTTCAGGCTTTGAAATTATGAAGTTAATAACACTATGCAACATTTTAAAACTTTTGGTACGATGTTTTAAGACTGTAAGGTGATTTTAAAAGTATTTTTCATGCTGATTTCAAATCTGGTTTTAGTTTTTCTGTATCACGTAAGGTTTTTATACAATTCAATTTCGAAGTTTTAAAAAATCGAATTTTGTGAACAGGGAAAATTATTATTATTTGATTGTGATTTCAAAATTGTTTATGTTTTAATCCTGCATAAAATCACAACACATGGCGGTGCAGTAGACAATGGTATACACTCACTTAAAAATGTTATAATTATTACGAAACACAACACATATATGAAATTTAATTCCTCTTCTTCGCTGAATTCACTGCTTCAAGATCTTTCTGACGTGGGTTGAAACTTCTCTTCTGTGATTGTCTCCCTTCACCAGTGCCGTCTCTTTTTAGCATAAAACAGTAGTCGGCCATCATGTTGGCATTCCACCTTCCCTGGTATCTCTTTTCCATGTCCTTGATATCCTGGTGGAAACGTTCGCCTTGTTCTTCACTGACATCGCCGAGGTTCGCAGGGAAAAAGTCAACATGTGAGTGTAGGAAGTGAAGCTTTACACTCATGTTACATCCTAATTTCATGAAACTCTGCAACAGTCTTTTAACCATGGTTTTGTACTCTGGATGTTTGTGGTTGCCCAAAAAGTTGACAACTTCTTTAAACGAAACCCAGGCCCTTTTTTCCACTGGATTCATTGTACTTTCAAACAAATTGTCTTTCATTAACTTTCTTATCTGCGGTCCCACGAAACTTTCATTAACTTTCTTTAAGTTTCTCATAAGATACTTTCGGAAATCTTATTACCAAGTACTGGAAACAGTCACCATCTTTTGGAAGAGCTTTAGTGAACTGTTTTATTAATCCGAGTTTGATGTGCAGAGGAGGTAATAGTATCTTGCTTCTTGAACAAGTGGTACATTTATTATGTTCTGTGAACCGGGTTGGAGGGTTTTTCTTTTGGGCCAGTCTGTCTTCTTCCAATGTTTGTCTCTGGCTCGACTATCCCATTCACAAATGAAACAAGGCATTTTTGTGTCGCCGGATTGTTGACCAAGTAACATACCTACTACTTTTAAATCCCCACAAATTGTCCAAGAATGTTTTTCGTAATTCACGTATTTTAGCAGAGCTTTGAGATTTACATACGTCTCCTTGAGATGAACTGAATGTGCAATGGGTACTGAACCAAACAAATTTCCATTGTGTAAAAGTACACCTTTGAGGCTAGTTTTGGACGAGTCTATAAATAACCTCCATTCACTTGGATTGTAAGTGACGTTAAAGAAATTCAATAAACCCTCAATATCACAACAATAAACCAGAGAGTCTTCTTCTTTAAAGAATTTCATTAATTCCTTCTCTCTGGACCTATACCAAGAGAACGTAACTCCGGGTAGTAGAAGATTTTTTGCATTCAATCTTGACCCCAAGCAATTGGGCGGCATCTTTTGTCAGGTTCAAGTCACGAGTAATATCATTAAGTTCATTTTGACTGAATAATTTTGGTGCAGAATCTTCTTCCGGGTTATAATCATCAGCATTATCACTTTCATTTTCTGAGCTGCTCGCCAGTGGCACATCTTCAAGAACGGGAGGTGGAACTGGGATAGGGAGAGAATTACAATGCGTAACTGGTCGTAAGGCCGAAGGAATGTTCGGATATTGTATATCTTTCTTACTTTTTGTGTTATGACCTTGAATTTTAACCATACAAAAATAGCAGTCGTTAACATGATTTTGTGGCTCCCTCCAAACCATTGGGATTGCAAAAGGCATTGATTTTTTTGCACCATTTTTCCACAGTCTCAGTCCCTCAACACATGTACAACATACCTTGTGTGGTGCCCAGCTTTTGTCTTCATCACCAAGCCTTATGCCGAAATACGCGTAATACACGTTTCTCACAAAACTATTAATGTCCTGCCTTTGCTTACCAATTACGTAGGTACCACAAATATAACAGAACATGTTTGGGTTATTCAAACACTTCCAGGAACTCATTTCTACAGAAAGTTCACAAACTATATATGACAGCACAAATATAACCTCACAGCACTATAGCATGTAAACAATGAACTACTGTTTCCCGCCTAACTGCCAGCTGGGTGTAACAAGTATGGCCAACTAATCCCTCCCCCACAATAAAATTTCCCCTTGTGAAACTTACGTGTAAATAAAAGATGAGTTCATTTGATTTGCAAAAAAACTGTACGTGATAGAAAGAAACGGATTGCAGATCTGGAATCAGCACAAAAAAATGCATTAGGAACACCTAAGACTACAGAAACATAGAAAATCATGTTGCATAGTGTAATCGATTCATTTTTGAGGTTACTTCAGCCATCACACTGCAGATGGAGATTTTTTGCCTCCTCTAGTTGCTTATTTATGTTACCTTGCGTTTCTGTGTACTGAGCATCTAAGTAAGTAGAGGATAGCCGATATCTTGAAGGCAACTGGAAGGAAGGCGTGATTCTTTTGAAAAAATCTATCCAAAGTGGATGTTCTACCATGGACAAGGGAGATCCACTGACGAATATGGCCTTGGCGAGGCTTTGGTTCAGCATCTCCTGAAAAAATACAACATACCATTAGACTCAAAAAGTAGGCTTGTCTTAATGTTGTAAATTAGTTAACTTAGTTCAATCATTAAATAACGTAGCTTCTTAACAAATTATAAGGTCAACAAAGATTAGTTAAACAAAATAGCATCCTAACCTAATCTAACCGCCGCGGTGCAAGGTAGGCTAAAGGTAGTCTACTATATGATACGCAAGTACCGAATAAACACATGCATTAACAATTTGCAGCAAAAATATTCCTTTACAGGCCTACTTGCCTATTTAACTTAAACATCAAACATCCTTAAAGCTTAAAATTATATTTGGCCTAGTTTGTTTTAACACTTGTTGATGAGGTTAGGATATGTAGAAGATGAGGTAGCCAGGTAGCCTAGATCTAGAAGTGAGAAATTTGTTATAATAATATACATATATATTTTGCACATCGTAAACCTCATGTTTGTTCATTTACAAACTTAAGTAAAACCTTTTGGATGGATAATATACTAGGCCTTATGCCTAGTTTTCTCTAAAGCCTATAGCCAACATTTGAAGTAGGTCTAATAATGTTTGTGTATTTTTTAAATGTTTACTTACATTGGTTTGAATATCCATGTGGTCAACAAATGAAGGGATTCCTTTTGGAGTTGAGGACGAAACAGGTTGCGGAAGAAACTCACTGGAAGAACTTGATTTAAATGATCCTGAGCTTGGTCCTGGTTTGTTGAAATCCTCCACTTAAACTATTAAGGGTTCATAAGGGCTTTTCTTTTTAATAGGGTTTTCAATCATTGTACTTAACACAAGCACTTTTTTTAAATCCTGAGGGCACTTGAAACACTTTTTTATATGATTTTCCATTTTGTTGGAATGTGACTGTTTGTACTCCTTAAAACAATATTTACAAGATACTCCTTTCCCTTTCAAATTGAAAAAGTTCCAAACAGGTCCTTTTTTCTTAACCATTTTGCAATTATTCAATCTAACACTTCAAATAACACAAAGAAGGGGTTAGCTTATCTCACTCAACCACTCACAGACAGCCCTATTCCACAACTAAATGGCTGCCAGACTGCCACCAATCTTCCCCCTCCAAGTCCACAACAAAATGGCTGCCCCCAGTCTCCCCCTCCAGAAATCCTCACCTCTATTATTAGTAAATCCAACTCCTAGCTTAATTTCCCACTCCTCGATGAGTAATTCAAAGTTTTTCTTAAAACCTTTAAAAATTATAGTCATTTTTCTGTTAGTTTTCTGTTTAGGCCTATTTCTGTTCTTTTTTCTAAAATTCATAATGAAAATATAATTACCTGATAATTGACTCATAATTAATATCTAAAATATTTTTTTTTAATGTATTTTTGTTACCAGTATATTACCTAATAAATCTAATTTATTGTAAGTTAATCTTAATAACATTTTTAAACTGCATAGGCCCTAAGTAGTACATATTTTCCTTAGCCCATTTAATTATTCTCCCATTTAGTTATCTTTCATAATATTGTTAGGGTGCTATTTAGAAGCTATGATAATTATTAGCAATATTAAGGCATTATAAAAGGTTTTTTTTGGCAAACGCCCTAGTGAAAATATCAAAGATTACAAAGAATCTCATTTTATCAGGGGCGGCTCGTTCTTAGAGCGCTAAGGCGCGCGCCTCCCAGATTAAATCATGTCATTAAGCAACCCATTATCACTATTTGTGAAAAGTCATTACATATTTTTTAACGCTTCGGACAAGAAAATGTTTTTGTGTTAGGTAATAGCAGAAATGTTTTCGGAACAGCATGCATTACGGCGCTCTGACAATCGCGCCCATTTTTCAGTTCCCCACTCTATCCAAAGTTGAACGAAATTATTGTAAGCTTATAGGCGGCGTTTACACTGTCGCTCGGCGCGCCGGCTTCCGCGCCACGATTAGCAGAAAGTCGCGTAATTCACTCAGTACAACTAATCGCAGACTATTGATAATAATGTGAGATTTGCTCTGTTTAGTGTTTATAAGTTTCTCTGGCGTGGTTAATTCAGTGCGGGCATTTGTTTAGTGTTTAGGTTTTGAGTTTGTGTGTTTCTTTTAATAGCTTCACGAATAATGTTCTGTTTTCCATGTATTTTATTGTCTCCCAGAGACAATGGTGATTGTTTTTGGACTCTAAAAGAGGTTAATGATATAAAATATCTTACAGAAAAAAATTAAGAAGCCTGAAATATCCGTCCATCACATGAATAGTGTTGCTGATTTTTCTTTGTTAGGCAAAGTAAACATACTGTCTAGTCTGGACTCGCAATTTAGACAAAAAATTGAAAAGAACAATCCAATGTTCAAGTCAGCAAAAACAGACATGTTTTAAAACAGCTGATTTCGTGTGTCAAATTCTGTAGTGTTTTACAGTTGTCTCCAAGAGTTCATAACGAATGAGCATCGTCTACAAATCCAGGGGTATACAAAGGCTTAATTAATTTTACTGCGGAGCTGGATTCTGTAATGAAAGACCATTTAGAATCGGCCACAGTATGCAAAGGTACATAGAAAATAATACAGAATGATATATTGGACTGTATGCTTAGTGTCTGCAGGGAAGAAATAGAAAAGTTGATACAAGCTTCTGAATTTGTGACAATCGAATGTGAGGAGACAACTGATGTGAGAAACCACTGTCAAATGGTATTAGTTTTTAACTACGTGTTTAAGGGGTCGGTGTACGAAAGGTTTTGGGGAACTATTATACAGACGGCATGATTTTAATATTAAAGGCGCAATAAAACTTCTTAACTTTATAGAAGAAAACAATCTTACGTCAGTTTTCAAAGAAGTGTCAAAACTTCCGAAAATTATCATAACTATCCAAATGACAACCCCCGAACCTGAGCGCTGCTTTTCGACTCTGAAAAGACTAAAGACTTTCTTGAGAAGTACAATGAAAAACGATAGACTGAATGCCCTTGCGATGTTAACTATAAACAAGGAATTTGTTAAAAAAATGAAGGACTTTGATGCTAGAAAAGTTCGTTAATTTAAAAGAAAGGCGAATGAACTTTGTATATAAATAAAAGGGTCTGTTTAAAGTGTAGGTATCACAGAAATAATATAATGTAAATATAGTATATTACTTTTGTGGAAACAGCACAGACATTTTTGTGGACAGTTTGTGGTTATGTTTATTAATAAAACTGCTAACTCTTACAACAGCTCACAACATTTGAGGTGAGATCAAATTTTTAAATAATCGTTTCATGCTGCATGTGTTACTATTCTTATTTTATGAATGAATTATGTGATCAAATATTGGCGACATTTCTATTGTGCGTTAAATTTTATATTGATAAATAATTACGGAGCCTAAAGGTCGCGCCCTCCAGCCTCTTAAGTCACGAGCCGCCACTGCATTTTATTCCAACCGTTTCAAGTTTATTCATGAAATCTACCTTTAATAATGGTTTTTATGATATTTTATAAGATCTAGTAATTATTATAAGCAGTCAAAAGTTAAAGCAATACTTTTTTTTATAAATGCCCAGATTTTGGGCGCTTAAAATTGCTTTGGGCAATTTCCCAGGCAAATGCCCATTTATAAATGCCCTGCCCACTGGGCATTTGCCCGGCCCACATCTATACACATAAGTAAGCGGTTACAAGATTTTTTTTTTTTTTTTTTTTTTTTTGGAGATCTGTAAGCTGTTCGACTGAGCGAACATTTAACAAATTGGCTGACAACACACACAGGATTATGAAGAGCTGACCATTGACAGCTCTTCTGGTTTTGATAATAGATTAAAGAGGTAACAAAATACAAAACTAAATGATAAAAACATGTAAACAAATGAACAAAAGTCACTATCACTTCCTGCTGGCATGATACAATAAGTTCAAACATTAAACACTGGGCCCATAAGGCACATATACAGGTTGACATTAACACGTATGAATGACACGAATACAAAAACATACAGAACAGATATCACAGACAGTACAATACAGAAAATACAGAGAATACATTATGAGTTAAACCTGAATGGTAAGTCTAATAGTTTGTCTTTTTAGTCTATAAATATCTTCACTGTTGTCTAACAAGTTAATAGCCAGGTGGTTGGGATGCTGTTCTAGTTTGGAGATGTGAGTCCTGCAGAGGCGCATGATTTCTTCTTTCACGGTTGAAACTTTGAGGTCGCGGTGTATAGAGTTATTTGAGACAAACCAAGGAGCGTCGACTATTGATCTAAGTGTTTTGGACTGAAAGCGCTGGATAATCTCAATATTACTTGTACTTGCAGTACCCCAAAGTTGAATACCATAAGTCCATACCGGTTTAAGCACGACTTTATAGATCAAGAGTTTGTTGACGAGACTTAACCGTGATTGTCTGCCTATAAGCCAATAGATGTTTCTGACCTTGTGATTAAGTTGAAGCTTCTTAGATGTTATATGTTTTTTCCATGTTAATCTCCTGTCCAGATGCATCCCAAGGTACTTAGCACTTTCAGCTTGCGGTACTGGTTGACCGTTAATTGTGACTGGAGGGCAGTTTGCCTTACGTGTGGTGAAGGTAACGTGGACTGACTTCGATGAATTGATTTTTATGCGCCAATTATCAAGCCATAACTGAACGCTGTTTAATGATTCTTGTAGTATAAGAGATGCTATTGAGGGGTCGGAGTGTGTCGCTAGGATCGCTGTGTCATCGGCGTAGGTAGCAACAGTGGTTTCACTTGCTGACGGTAAGTCCGAGGTGAACAGGAGGTAGAGCAGAGGACCCAGGACACTACCCTGCGGAACACCCGACCCCACTGGTAATAGAGGAGAAGTAGCATCGGAGTACTTGACTTGAAACACTCTGCCCACTAAGTAGGAATGTAAGATACGGTAACAATTATGTGGCAGATTTTTCTTTATTTTATATAAGAGTCCAAGATGCCAGACTTTGTCAAATGCCTGGGAAACGTCGAGAAACGCACCTGAGCAGAACATCTTCGATTCCAGCGATTTATTGATAACATTTGTTAGTCTGTGTATTTGATCTACCGTAGAGTGCTTTTCTCGAAAACCAAATTGGTGATCGGGAATTAGGTTGTTTTCTACAATTGTTGGCATAAGTCGTTTTACAAACAGCTTTTCAAAGATCTTACCAAGTATCGGTAGAAGGCTTATGGGTCGATAAGAAGAGGGCTCTTGAGGGTTTTTACCAGGTTTTAAGACCATGATAACTTGAGCCGATTTCCAGAGAAGAGGAAAGTATTCGAGTCTGAGTATGGCATTGAAAATGTATGTTATTAGTACAACGCCTTTGTGAGGCAGCTCCTTTAGAACTTTCCCCGATAGCAAATCAATGCCGGGAGCCTTTTTACTTTTCAAATTATACAGGATTATTTCCTTGATTTCCTTAACTTTAAAAGGCTTAATAGGTAGAGTCATTTGGAGCGGGGAGTGTAAGTATCTTTGTACCTCTTCATCGAAAGAGACGTTCTTGCTGGCTTCAGGTTGAAAGACATTGACCAAATGTTCGGCAAAAACCTGGGATTTCTCTGTATTGCTGCGCGCCCAGCTACCATCTGGTTTATGTATTGGTGGTATTTGTAATAGTGGCATTTTTAATCGTTTAGTAGCCTTCCACAGAGAATAATCAGTACTTTCATTTGGTGACAGATTTTCTAGATAATCCTGAATCCCTTCATTCTTTAGATTTTCCAACAATCGTTTAAGTTGTCTGGCCGCGGAATTCCACTTTCTTTTATCATCCGGATGATGAGTATGCTGCCAAATTCGTCGCAATTTACGCTTCTCAGCTAATTTCTTCCGGACAACCAGAGGAAGGTTCAAGTGCTTATTCTTCGCTGTATTGCAAGGTGTAGCTTCCCAGGCTGATTTTTGAAAAGTACTGGTGAGAGAATTTACAGCCGCATCCAATTCAGCAGGCGTGTGGAGTGGAAGTTCGAGCGAGATATTATAATTTACAAGCTCTCTAAAGTAATCCCAGTCAGTAAGACGATTTGTGAGTGTTGGTAGACTTTCAGACTCAATTATAGTATTGCTAATAGTGGCAATAATTGGAGTGTGGTCAGAGGACAAATCAAGGCAAGATTCAACTTTGTAGTATTTATGAGACAAGCCTCGTATTAAGAAGAAATCAATTAGGTCAGGTATTTTATTTGTGTCAGAAGGCCAATAGGTTGGTTGACCAGTGGACAGAAAGGACAGGGATTCTTGTCTAATGACGTTATATAAAATTCTACCTCTTGGATTAGCTAATCTCGAACCCCATTGCGGGTGTTTTGCGTTAAAGTCACCTCCCACCAAAAAACGTGCACCAAGAGTTCCAAGAAAAGAGCTGAAGTCAGTTTCATTGATTCTGTGTTTTGGGGGACAGTAGACTGCAGAAACAATTAGAGGGCCTCTTTGATCTTCAATTAAAACGTTGGTCGCCTGTAGGTGAGCAGTTTTGACGTTAGAGAAGAGATAATGTTTTATATTGTTTCGGATTAACAGAGCGGTTCCGCCACGAGCTGTCCCGTCCGGATGTTGGGTATCATAAACAGTAAAGCCTGGAATCCTAATATGGCTTCTGTCTGTGAAGTGTGTCTCAGATATAAGCATTACGTCTAATCTGTTTTCAAGAAGAAAAGCTTTGAGTTCTAGGGTGCGTTGAGAGAGTCCATTGGCGTTCCATAATCCAATCCTGTAATTGTTATTCATTATTAATTAGAAAGTTTATTGACAAGTGTTGTAAGGAGATTAAGCATGACGCTATTTTGCTGCATGAGTTGACTGAACATAGTCTCAAATTTTGTCAGGAAGTGTGAAAGAGTGATGTCCTCATTTGCTGTCTGTTTGAGATTGCTGTCATAAGGGGGCGATGATTCTGAGTGTTGCGGTAGTCCTGCAATTTGAGCGTAAGTAGGAGAAGAGACGTTACGGGTATTCATGTTCTGTTCCGTGTTCATAGTCCTAAACATTGAAGGGGTTCTCCTAGGTGTGGAGTTTCGTACGGGGCTTTTTCTGGCCTGCAGGTTTTGATAAACTTCACAGCCCTTATAATTAGCTGTATGAGGACCATCACATAATGCACATGTGGCTGGTGTATCCTTAGATTTGGAACAAGTTGCGGAGTTGTGTTCACCTCCGCACTTGACACACTGGAAAGGTTTCCTACAATACGTCTTACTGTGACCGTATGACTGACAACGAGTGCACTGTATGATAAAGTTTTTTCTCCGAGGTGGTTCTACAGCAATCTGCATGTTACCTAAAGACCTTAGGCTATATATTTGTTTATTGTTTGCTGCAGGTTCAAGATCAACAAAGAAGAGAGGGAGGGGTGTTTTCTCGACTCTGTGTCGAACGTTGATTATGTTTCTGACCGAGTGTCCTTTTTCTTTTAGTGCTTCTTTAATAAAGTGTACACCGATGCTAGGATGAATGTTTCTTATGACAACCCGGTATGCTCGCTGGTCTTTAATTTGATAAGTATGGTAAATAATTTTTTCGTCCTCGAGGTGACGAATTAATTTTCTGTAAGAATCAGGTGCAAAAGTGTTGATTTTCACCGTATTGTCATCGAACGATTTAGTAGTGTACTGTTCTGATTCCAAAATTGCTGTAAGATTATTGATCATTTCACTGTAATTGACGATACCATGAAGGTATACAGGAGGAGGTCTAGGTACTTTCGGCTGAGCTAAGACTTGAGTAGGTTGGACGTCATCAGGGTCATCTATAGGTAACACCGTAAATCTATTGTGGTCATTAAGCTGAGTGTGTGTTTCAGATGTGTTTTCTGAAGATTGACGACTTCTTTTTCGTTTTTTCACCATCTGCCAGCTGTGGGATCCGTGTTGTGTGAAATCAACATTAACATTTCTGCCTGGCTGTTGACTGTTATAGGATTGAGGGGCATTTTGCGACATTGGAGGTACTGAAGTTCCTGGGTGGACTGTAGGAACAGGTTCAACGTTAGTTGACAGGCCTGGTTGCTGATAATTCATTATTGTATGTTGACAAGTTGGACACACACTAGCACACAACCACACACACACAGCGCACGCACGCACTGGAAGTCTAAACAGACACAGTATATACAGATTAGATAAATGTTAAACTAAGATGATAAACTATATTCATAAACATAACAAAACAATAACACAAGAGATAACGGAGCACAAACTTATAACCGCACTCTACGAATGCACGACCGATACTGACAACAAGATGATGCTTCTAAATTATGATAATATTTAGACCAGGTTTTGTTATATTTGAGGAGGGCAGAGTGCCATCTTACTATTTTATGAACACTTGCGAGATGATGGCAGGCATGTTATCTAGCCCACCAAAGAAAGTTAACATATTTTCACGTTTCAATGCTTGTTTTTCTTAACCAAGGAAATATTATAGTCAGCTGTGAAGATACAACTCTCTTAGATCACAAAAAGATTCATATGTGGCATCAGCACTATGAGACGTGAATTATAACGGATTTTCTATACACGTTATGAGACAGGTGGTTACCGTTCTCAGCCATAATTAGGTCATGCTTCTGGCTAACCTTTGTACAGTTTCATGGCGTGTTTATCGTTGTTTCCATAACTTGTTAGACACTTGGTGGGTGTGTTTGTGTTTTGTTCTATTTTAATTTTATTAGTTTAGTTTTTATTATTATCATGGCTTCACGAGACCAATATCTGTCCATTCAGGAACTTGTACAAGTAGCAAATGAATCCGGTTCTTAAATGGATGATAATGACTTACATGATGATTTTGTACATGAAATTGACGATAACGATTCTAATAACGGTAGATGCTAGTGGTGTTGTGTCAAATGTGCAAGAAGAATCATGTGTACGTTTCATCAACTCGATAATTACTTTCAGGCCTGTATCGTTCCTGTGTGTGTATCAGAGTGGTTCAGTGCATTCAATACGAAAATAAATTATACTATACAAATATCTTTTTTACTATTCTAAATAACTGTGTAATATTTGTTAGTGTTTCGGTATGTCTTGAATATGTGCCTCACGTATTTCATTTATTTGCTATGTCTATTTGTATACAGTAAAACCTCTCTAATTCGGATTATATGGGGCGAAGCCTAATCCGAATTAGAGAAAAATCCGAATTAGAGAATATTTTATAGAAATTCATACTACAGTATAGGTAAAGTGCCACAAAAATAAATATTAAAACTACGTAAATATTGTAACGACGCGATCTTTGCGTTCCTTAGAGCCACACGTTGTTGCGTCAATTTGTAACGTTTAGTTGTGTATGCCTCTTTTAAGTGTGTTTCGTGTGTTTGCCTCACACGTTGTAGTCGTTAATTTACGTTTATGCGCTGACGATGTCCGTCGCGATCTCACGAATTACCAGTACTCGCGAGTGTGAACCTTACCTGTCCTTTGATATGTGATTGTAAATCCCGGGTGGCGCCAAATTGTTTAAACTGAAAACAATTAAAAAAAATAGGATGCTTGAGCGGTCGTTCTAGACGGTATGGTGGATTCAAATTACTCCCGCCACTTGCGGGTTTATTAATCTCACTGGTAGTTCGCAGAGTTTCCGACGTCTAGCGCTTACCGTCACCTTCGCTCATCGCTAATGTACACAAATCATATAATACAATTTACTATGAATTAAAGAACGGTGGTTACAACTCTGTACTAGTTTATTAACTTGTAATTAGTTGTTATTCAATATTATACAAAATTATATCTGGAGTTTAAACAAAGTTGCTCCGGCAATAATAAGACAATTAATTCCCAAGGTTGGCGAACGATTCAGAACGATTTAGTTAGAGATGGCGTCAACAAAAGTTTATTTTAATTTCGTTCAATAATTCGGAGTTCTCATGGTTACGAAAAAATATTAATAATGATTACAAAAAAAGTACACTACCTTACATTGATGGTACTTATATACTATAAGGTTTAATTACAATTCGTTCCTGAAGTTTTAAAAAGTGTGTGTTAAAAGTTAGTAATTTTTGTCCAGGTTATTTTCTGGTTTCATACAAGTTTAGTGTTTTATTTTTAATTAATCCTTGAAAGAAATTTGATTATCAGTTCGTAGTGAGAGTTAATAGTGTTGTGAGAAAAAGTTAATAAGAATTTATTCCATGAATTTGGGTAATTCAGCAATACTTATCAAATCTGTTGAATTAGGGTGAAGCGTTATTCAGTTCGAAATAGGTTGGGTCCTTTTTGGTCATCAGTCTTACATCATTTATGAATTGAATTACGCCTGGCGTCTTTTTCGGATAAGTTGGTCTAAATTATTAATTTGGTATTTAATAATCTTGTCTTTGGCCTCGGTTGGATGGACGAGTTCCTCATCAGACTTCTTGTTTCTTCAAGTTATAAAATTTTGATTACTTTTTTACTGTTTTACATTAAAATTGAGTCAATTACGGTTTGGCGTCTATTCGTCTTGAGTGTCAATAATGAACTAACAGTTTTTAACGGAATAATAGTAAATAACGTTCGGTTGTTATGGCAACTGTCTGTCTCTCATTGGCTGTTCATAATTTAAGTCTATTGTTATGATATTTGAATTTTTATTCAAAATGACTAAATATCTTCTGATTGCTATTATTCTTCTGTCTTCTTACCTATGTATGAGATATTATCACAACTGTTTATTTTCTTTCAAAGATCATTTTGACATCCCACAAAGCTGGGTTTGCTTATGTATTACTGTTTTGACAATTATGTGAATATTATGTAATTACATTTCTTTCTTATTTTGTGTTCTTAATTTAACTTTTACATCTTAATATGATTCACTAATTTTACTTAATAGTTACTTGCCCTGGATTTTCTAATACAATAGTTAATTTCTTATAATTTGTTAATTTTAGATTTATACAGTTAGGCATTTTATAGGCCTAAGTAGTAATTGGCTATATTTTCTTATTTTACACAAATTAAAGTTTAGTTTACCTTTACATATGTTTTGCTTAGTGTCACTTATGACTTGTTTACTTTTTGAATTGATTTGGGTTGTTTTATAATAATTGTATGTTCTCAATACTTTACCAAATCATGGCTTGTCTATTATTTTCTAATTGCCTTTCCAGTATTATTATTTTTGTCAGAATTTATCTTTTTACTTATTGATATTGCCATTTTTTATAACTTGTCTATTAATTACTATGATTTATAAAACATAACACAACATATAGGTTTACGGTCTGTATACTTTTTTCAGCCATATTCCTTCTCATAAACTTAATTGAACAAATCTTTTAACAGTTACTATGCTAATCTGGTTTATATTTCGTTTATTCTTAACTATTTTGGTGACTAACATTATCACACCATTTATTTTATTTTACTAATTATCCATTTGAACATAGGATATTTTACTTATTTTGTATTTATATTCCTTACTGTATCTTTTCTTTTTCTACCTAACCATGGTAACACTAATATTTTGAATCATCATGGGATTTTTTCCCTGAATTTTCTAATCTACAATCACTCTTAATTCTAATAACAATAATGTTCTTACTCTCTGGCACTTTTTACCATTAAACTGTAGTGTTTATCACTGGTTTTTAGGTGTCTATACTGATCTGTAGGGTTTTATATTTATTTCGGGTTTACACTGGCACTTTGCACTTTTTTATGGTATTTGAGTGTTTCTAGTGGGTATTCCCTAACATTAATTTCTCTTTTCTCACTTAATTATGTTCACTCCCTACCTATCTCTCACTTCTGGGTTTTTTATTACTTTATTCATAATTGTTATTTATACTGTTAACAGTTTCATATCATTATAGAGTTATTCACAACATTTAATCTCTATTTCTTTGGTTAGTGTACTTTAGTTTTGTCATTACTTTATTTGATTTTAAAAATTGTCATTTACATTTATTATTTAGTTGATTCTTTTTCATTATCATTTGAGTTTAATATTTCTCATTTCCTTTTCTGTATCATTTGTTTGTGTCTTTTTATATCTTCTCATTTTATGTAATTTATTTTTTGTTTGTTTCCTTTTCATTTACCTTCTCATTTTATTTCATTTTATTGGGTCAATCACTTGGGTTGGGTCATTGTCATTTGTCTCGTCATAGTCATTTTATTTTCACTCATTTAATATAGTTGATTCATAGTTTTTTCCCTGGTATTGGGGTGGCTTTTTGTGTTGTAACAATATTAATGGAAATTTAAATTTATTGTACTTACAAAATGGATAACTAAATTCACATAAACAACAATCTTTCACCATCAGTGTTTTCAAGTTAAGTTCGCACGCAAAAAGTTTATAAGTAATGCACACCTGCAATTATTAATGTACGTAAATATTAATGGAAATTTAATTTTATTGTATTTTACAAAACAGAAGAATAAATAATTTCATGATACCAACAAAAAAAACTTCACTGACAGTGTTTTCACTTTAGCACACAAAGAGTTATGTAATGTTAATGGCTGGTCCCTGAAGTTGACGGTTTTGATTCTTCCCGAACTGAAGCTACAGGCTTAAAAAAGATTGAAATTGTAGACTGTTTTGCCCTGTTATATTGTTTTTTAATAATTTCTTGACGCATTTCTTTGATGATTAAATAGTATTTTTGAAATTCTGGGTCAGTGTCAATAAAGTTAATAACTGGATTGAGATTTTCCCGCACCTTGGAAAGTGTAGGCTTAGGAACATTATCGTCGTCCTTTTCATCGTCACTATCATCTCCAACTTCTTCTTTCTGACCTTGCATTTGATAGACGATCTCTTCCTCTGTTAAATTCTGTCAAATATATTGCAACTTACCGTCTGCGGCTTTTAGAAACAACGTCTTCACAAAGTTGACATGTTTCCGGACACTTGTCCCATCATCAGAACTTAAAATAGTCGTGTATCATTTAAAGTTGATACATTTGTCAATTAATTAAAATATTAAAATCCAATATGAAACAAATAACTTAAAACAATATGAATACTTTAATGTTTAAAGCGAGCGCGAAGTTTAACGATGTACATCATACGGAGATTGACTGCGCACTGAATTACGTTTTGCTCCCACCACGACAATAGCGCAAGGCAGTGTCGTACAATACATTTGACTTGAAAAGCAGTTTATCATTTAAAATACGCGGCTTGGTATCAGTATTGTTATATGCTTTATAAATTTCGTACTCTTCAAGAGCGTTCAAATATCTCCCTTTCTTACATATGTGAAGGGGTATTAAATTAGTTTTAAAATTAGTGTAATTATGATTCTCGGAAATGAGGTGTTCTGCAAATTTTGACTTGTTATTGTCCAAACTGTGAAGGTGTGTAGGCGGCCTATGTTCTGTAAATCTTTTTAAAAAACTACGTCCTGTCTGGCCCACATAAAAGGCGTCACAATCGTCACATATCAATTTGTAAACATCAAAGTGTCCCGAAACATGTCAACTTTGTGAAGACGTTGTTTCTAAAAGCCGCAGACGGTAAGTTGCAATATATTTGATTGAACAACACGTGGCTTGGTACTAAACATTTGGGATTTATTCCTTTTAAATGTTAAATTCTGGTAGCCTACGTCATCTTCATCGGCACCCAACCATTCTCTTATGTCTTCAATGTTGGTAGCTCCAAAAGCACCTGCATAATCTTCATCTTCCAAACCTTGCAGGTCGATCTCTGGCTCTTTATCGTACAAAATCTTATTCCATGTATTGCATAATGTAGATATTTTGATCTCATTCCAGCTGTTTGCCCAATTATAAATAGCACTTTTAATACTGTATTCCTTTATTTTTTTAAGAGTTTGTTCACCCCTATTGTCCATTTCTTCACCGTCCATAAAAAATACCATGCATTCGTCGAGTTGTTTACATCTGTAAAGGAGTTTGCAACTGAGGATTACTCCCTGATCCATTAGTTGGATAAGCGAAGTCGTATTGGGAGGCAAGTACATAGTTTTGATTTTTCCATCGCTGCTAGTCAATAAATTACCGGAGGGATGAGCAGGAGCATTGTCTAATATCAACAAAGCTTTAACATCCTCTTCTTTTATTTTTAAAACATCTAGCTGGAATTTTCTAATCTCTGGCACAAAATTATGAAAAAACCAATCGCTGGAAAATTTCTGAGTAAACCATGCAGTCTTCTTTGCTTTGTAAATAACTGGTAGGCTTTCCATAATGTTTTTAATTGGTCTAGGCTTAGCTGATTTTCCAAGAATGACGGATGTTAGATGGTGAGACCCATCTGCGTTTGCACATAAGAGAGCAGATAGTCTTTGTTTATTTACCTTTCGGCCTGGTGTGGAATTGTCCATTCTATAGGCCTGAGTATTCTGAGGAATGGATCTCCAAAACAAGCCTGTTTCATCACCATTATAAATTTGGGAAAGAAGAAGTTTTTCATCAGTAATTACTGCTTTAAGTTTTTGGCGAAACGGTTCGACACTAGAAACATTGGAACTTAAACTTTCCCCAAATATTTTCCGGTTTACTATGGAATGCAGCTGCCGAAATTTAAAAAGCCATCCTGTACTAGCTTTAAAATCAGTTTCTCCCAATTTTTGAGCGACTCTTTCTGCCGCTGCCTGTAATTCTACACCTCTAACTGGAACACCAACTGAACGTTGCTGCTTGTATCAAGTGTATACAGCATCGTCAATATTATAATTTTATAAAGAAAACTACAAACTTGTTTTCGTGATTTTCACTCGTCATATATTTAAAAACTATAACGAGTGAAAATCACGAAAACAAGTTTGTAGTTTTCTTTATAAAATTATAAAAATGGATTTTCATCAAGTAAAGGCCTCCAGTATAAATTATCGTCAATATTACTGAACTTTGCTGCAGTTGTTCGTTTTCTTTTAACAATACTCACATTTGGCATATCTTGCTTTAAAACAAAATTAGAAATTTGTTTTCTGTCTTTTTTTTTTATATCATAAAACGTAGACTTACTAATTCCAAACTCGTTTAAAATATTCTGCACAGAATAACCAGCGTCTATTTTACTCAACACTTTCATTTTGTCTTCTAAAGTTAAAGTCTTGTATTTACCTCTAGCACTCATATTGTAATACAGTACTGGAAATTAATACTAAACAGTGTTTGAAGAAAATGTGGTTTGAAAAGCTGTACGCAACTATTCTTAGTTATAACTTCAATACAATAGAACGCACACGAATACAATAACAATGACGCACACACTACCAAAGCAGCAGTTGAAACTGGACTAAACCCAGTCGGGGTGGGGGTGCGTATCGCACATTTTGCCAACATAACACTTTAAGAATTCCCTAAAGGCAAATGTTTTCACAAAGAATTCACAAAATTAATTTTTTTGTGAATTATAATTTTGTTTTAGGGAGTCCAAATTATCGTAAATTCCGAATTAGAGAAGTCCGAATTAGAGAGGTTTCACTGTATAGAAATGCAAAGCTTTACTTGTTTCATGTATTGTTGAAACATTTTAGATCACTATTAACTACCAATAAAACTGTTTTAAGTGTAGAAAGTATAATACATTACCTAACTAAACTGATTTAACATCAATATAAAGCACAGTCAGCTAATGACAAAAATACTAATTAACAGGTAGAAGTTTTGCTGTTGTCAGCACTTTTTTTCTGCACTGTGTAAAAATCATTAGTAATCCTAGTGATTATATGTCAGATTTGTTTACGTTTACCATAGTGTGATACGGTGTGTTTCTGGCATACCTAAGTGCTGATCTAGGCAATTTTCTAAATGCATATTAATTTCTTACTGGATTTGTTTTAAATTCTGAATTCTGAAATTCCATTGTAATATACTGCTCTTGTACCATTTTTATAAAGAAATGTGCCCCTATCCTTGATTTTTCATCACACCTTTCAATAACAGACAATTTAATTTCACGTCCTTAGGAATGAATTGTTTTGTTACATTTTTGCAAAGTCATTTCAATATTACTTTTTAACGGAACTACTCATAAAAATATAGGGTTAAATTAAGGTTACTAAGGTTAAATTAACTGCTTGGTAATTGACAGTGAATGATAAAGTAAATTATAACAGTACAAATTACCAATTTAAATGTATTTTAAATTGTGTAGCCCCACGCTTTTGGGAGACAATTTATATATAACACTACAAATTATAAATTTAAATGTATTTAATTTGTGGAGTGCCAAATTCATACATTACTGGTAAAGTGTACCAATTAATGGAGTTTGGGTGTAATGGTAATAAGAGTAGTCATTGATTGAATTGTAACGAGTTTTCATAATTTTATTCATAAACCACAAGCGTGTTTAAAAATTTCACTTACCTCGCCATAAATATTCATTATTATTCGCTTAAAAACGTTCAAATGTGGCAAAACATTTATCATTAAATAAATCTTATATTCTACAGTAACAAAGTTAGTCTCTCATTTAAAATTTATAAATTGATTATCTGTCACCTCGATTCTGTAGCTCATACCCATGTCCTCCGTTGGTCCGTAGGTTATTTTCTGATGGAGTTCCGTGCACGTTCGGTTCCATTTGTCGTCCTCCAGTTACTCATCCCTCATGGTCCCATCTGGTTGCTGTAGTGTAGAGTGATATGTTGCTCTGCACCAGCTACTGTTGTTCTAGCAGACGCCTGTACTGTTCAGCATAGCGTTCCTCTGCATGATGTAATCTCGTAGCTTGTCTTGAGTGACGGACGTTTGTGTGCGTAGACATCATCAAGTATGTTCTATAATCGTATTCGTAACCAGACTAAGAGTTACTGTTTGATACTTAAGATGAACATAGCGTCCTTTGTGCAGTAGCGCCTTTACTGTCAATTAACAAAATTTAAAACTCGCGTCGATACTGGACATAGCATCCCGCCGCTACTGAAGACTGATTGAGAAGAAGGCTGGCTTCTTCCGTGCCCTGTTTATATTTGAGCATCGCACCGCACCTGTTGGAACAGAATTCTGCCTGTCTGAAATTGCTTCGTGGCGTCAGTTCCCCCACTATCGTCCAATTTCATATTTTCGCACATTTCTACCAATGGCAAAGTCTAATGTGAACTACAGGGTGCTCTAACGATGGATGCTTTAATTACACATGTTTAACGTAATTACCATCGTAATCGAATAATTCGTATAATTACTACACACTTAAAAACGCACTGAATTCGCACTGTGCGTCGTTTCACGCCGTTTTCTCACGACACATGTGTATTAATTTTATATATATTTTGGAGTCTGAATTTTTTCTACCATTTATGGTTTTCTTATAATTAAATAAAAACTATAATTTGACAATTATTTAGGGTGAGATTGCAAACTTTCATGCTCGAACCGGCCTCACTCACACACATTACTTACTACTGTACACACTCTCAGTGACAATTGCGTGAGCGTGCAGGTCGGTTCCTGTATGTGTACATGCCGTATTTTTAACATAAACTCAGCTTTCAATCTCATACCTGCTTATTACATATTTATAAATTTAATTTAAATATTCATTTTATCTAATAAATGCACAGTACAGTGTGTGATTGTATTGTCGCAAAATTTATAAGATAACGGTAAATAAGAATAAGAACTTTCTTATCATAGTGAATAAGAAAGCACACTTTCAAAAAATATTGAACAAATTAAAATTAATAGTCACAGACATATATAATGTATGAACACTGAATTCAATACACATACCAAATCACAACTAAATACATCTTCTGAACAACTGAACTATGTTTTCAGAACCAGTAATACCCCATGAACATTAGCATACACATTCATTCAGTAGCCCACCTGCTCTTGAGGTGTCTCGGTTGCAAAGTGGGTGCGTGTAGACTAGTTTGATATTTCTAGTTAGTAAGCCCTATTTGCTTGTATGGGACTGGACTCCAATTGTGTCATATTATATTCGTCTTTGGTATGTTTAAATTATAAACAACCATTGGCTTATTAGGTAGTACTTCCATATAGTATGTATACTAGGCCAGTAAAAATTGATAGTGTTTTTGTATAAAGTACTCAAGCAGGATTTTATATAATCCTATCTTTGTTATATGAATAAAGAGCCGTTTTGATTTAGTGTAAACTATTCGTTCAGTGGAACTGTCTAATGACAGCTAACAAAGAATTGGTGATGCTATGGCTCCATGTCCTCTCCTATATTGTAACCATTCTTCATATTATCCTCTTCTTTCACTTGAATCGTTCCCTCAATTTTAGTTCTCCACATGCGTAATGGCAAAGCAAAAATGTAAAAACTGTAATTTTTGAAGAAAAACAAACTGTGATGTTACAGGATTTCTATTTAACGAGAGCACATATTGTTCAGTGCTGTATTTAGAGAGTGCAGTATTTTGTATGTCATCAAACTAGTTGAGTAACAGTCGCCAGTCTATATACAGTATATTAATTGATGACTCGTTGGGCACTTGGTGAAACATATTAATACAAAGGTTTTGTAAAATATATAAAAACACTTGGTAAGTTTCACAAATTTTTTTATATATTTTACAAAACCTTTATATATACAGTATATTCTGCTATACATGAACCTTTAATAACTCATATTTTAAGAGATTCCTGGTTCATAATTGTGCTCTTGATAACTTTAACCTTAATATATCGAAATATTCAATAACTCGAATGTTTTCCATTTCCCCTGAGAATCGAGTTATCGAGTTTTCTATTTACACTGTACAAATAACCATTCCCTTGCAAGGCAGTACTTCCACATAGTATTGTAACGAGAACCCTATCGAACAGCCGAGAGCATCTTCCTCCCGTCCCTCCCCTAGTCGAGCAGGTGTAGCCTCAGTTAAGGCGCACACAAGTACGTTCCAGAGTACTCTGGAGAGCACTTGAAATACGCATTAGGTGGCACACGTAAGTAATGATGGAAAGATTTTAGAACACATGCACAATGTATGTAAGGTACAGAGGCTGGCTTTGTGAATCAGTTGACAGTGAGCGATTTCCTTAGCGGGGATCGAGTGTTTGTCTAAGTGTTGTGAGAAGTATATTGTGTTATAAACAGTGTGGAACTCTGTTATTTGACATTATTATTGCGTGTGTAATTAAAGCTAGTTATTAGTGACTTCATTGGTGTCTGTATTTTGTTTTCCACTGTACTATATGATGATCAGTGAGACCATCATAACAGTGGTGTCAGAAGTGGGATAGAACTATCTACAGTGGAAACAGTGACAATTTGTACAAGACTAGTGTAATTTGTAATTAATCGTAAATAAACAATGGATGCCAGTCAGATGATGGAAGCTTTCCAAGTGCTTCTACTACAAACAGAAAAAACGACAAAATGAGAAAACGGAAGAGAGACAGAAGACCCCTCCTGCGGGAAATGGTAGAACAGCAAAAAGCACTCCTACTCGAGTCGGAAGATTGATAAGATGAGAAACATAAGCAGGAAGCAGGTGACATTAAAGCGTTAATACAAGAGCAAAAGCAGATGGAAGAACAAACCGCTGCAGTGTTGGGTCTATTACGAGGTGAGCTTAAAAACCAACATACTAGAATGTCCGACATAAAAGAATCCATGTAAAATAAAATAGCTGAAGTAGAAAAATCTGTCGAGTATGGAAAAGTAAACAAAAATAGAAGACTCGATTGCAAATGTGAAAGAGCAGATTAAAGAGTGAAGTAGAGCAGTTAGTGAAAATACAGCCTTGCGTTTTGAAACAAATTGCTGAACAGACTGCATCAATAGCTAGTTGGACAGACAAGATAACGGATGACGATATAATTAGGTTAATGCGCGTTATACGTGGTTGTATGTAGTGTACTACAGTCTTATTCTCCTGTGAAATGGGAAGAGCAAACATGCTATTGATTTTACAATGGAAAGTAATTGAATTGGTTAATATTTTTTACTACTAATAAAGGAAAGATGGAGAAACATGTTGAAGAGATGAACAGTGAAACTCCTCAGTTAGAAGGTCACGACACTGTAGATAAAACTCTGAACTTTTGTCTATACATTGTATAATAACGGTTTACCTTTCCTGTTAATTATTATTGAATAGTGTGTAGCGAACCGTCTTATACTTATTAGTCGACCTTTTTTCTCGCCGTTAGAAGTTCGTATTTCTCTCTCTTCTAGCTCCAGCGATTGGTCGTCAATTTGTAATATAGTCGTATGTACGGCTACCGTTTTACTCTGCAAAATGTGAATAATGTACAATTTGTGTGTGATGGGTGTAACGTGTCTTCTCTATCCGTAGTTCAAATGCGTGCAACTTCCGCAGATTTCGTCCGTTGCGAACGTACGAATAACCAGGTCTTGATGTTCTTACCTGATGTTCACTAGGGGTATGAAAATCCCGGTGGCGCCAAATTGTTTTCTTAAAACAATTAAAATAAAATTCAAAGGTGTATGACCAGCGCAGCTCAGGCGGTTTGAATAATTCAAATATTTCCGCCAGCTAGGCCCACTGGAGCGCACAGCAGTTCGATGCGTGGGCTGTGTAAATCGTTAGTCGTCTGCTAAAATGTACATAAAATATTGTGCACCTCCTAATGAAATTATAACACCGTGGTTACACTCAAGACTTACACATTTTTTATTAGTGATTGTTATTCATTTAATACAAATTATTCTAATACAAATGCTCCGGTTGTTTATATGAGACAATTACAGGGTTTGACAAATCGATATTTGAATTGATAACCAGACGTTTAATAATGGCGTCTGTTGTAAATAGTACATCAGTTATTAATGTTTGTTTGTCATAGGTTCTTGAGGTTACGTTAAAAGGATTACAAATGTTTAAAACAATAAAAATACACACCCTTACATCAAGTAAACTTAACTAACATATTGTGTAGGTATAATTTGTCTAGCGCAGTGTAGTAAAAGTGTTTACAAGTTATGGATCATTAACAACAGTTTATATTGGTTAGTTTATAAATTGTCAGTGACTTAGTATTCTTTTTAATCTTTGAAAGTAATTAATTTCAGTTCAGTGAGATTTCGACCTTTAGTGAGACATAATTAACGTGAGTTTATTTATATATTTTGGGTAATTTAATAGGTACTTATCACTTCCGTAGTTATGGCGAATTCATACGATCTGTTATTCATGGGTTATACTACAATCTTCTTTAATTTGCTTGGTTCAGGACATCAGGCATCTTTTCCAGTTTAATTGGTAGTAATTTATTTTCTTTTTTCGTTAATTTGGCCTCAACTTCAATAATATGGTTCCAGTCTTATTGTCTTACGTCTTGGTATACACTTAGTAGTAACTTCTTCTGATATTTTCTATGTTTTAATTGACAATTTTGGTCACTCGAACATTAGCGTCTATACCATTAAAGCGTCATGCATTCAGTAAAAATAAATCTAACGGTATTTTTGCTTGTTACTCCACAGTTTCCATGGTAACGTAATTATTCTCCCTGGTCGATCTCAAAATAAACACATTGTTATCAAACTTTGAATTTTTTGTTTAATTTGAATAAATATTTTATAATGGCTATATTTACTTGGGGATAATTTCAATGGTTGTAATCTTTACATAGATGTTCCTATTTTCTTTCAAAGATTAGTTTGATATCTTACAAGATTGGTCTAAGCCATGTATTAATGTTTTGGTCCAAAATTGATAATACTATGTTAATACATAATTTACTTATTTCTAAGTTTTAATATAATTCTGCCATGTTCCCTTTCGTTACACATAATTATTATATTTTGCCTATTATTTCTTATAGAGGTATTGCTATTATTTTCTTTATAAATTTCTTACTTACTTAAAACATACTAACATATTACTGTAAAACTATTTCTTCTGGTATTTATTGCCTTAAACATTAAGCCAATAACTTCTTTCTTTAAATTAACAAATGAACAAATTTGGTGAGTGTTATACCTACACCATCTCTTTTATAACAGTAATCACCCTGGTGATTTTTATACTGAGATAATATTTTTTCTGTTTTTTACATTCACAATTATTCTGTGTCTTTCAGTCTAATATACTTAACTTAATTGCTCATTTAACATGTGCTTATGTTTTGGGTTTGTCACACTTGTTTAACTCTTTTTTCTTAAGATTATATGCTGTTTATTTTATTACACTTATCACTTCACTGTTCATCTTTGTCACTCCCTACCTATCTCTAATTACCCTTATATTTCTCACGATCTCACTATTATTACAAAGTTTTTGTATCTACTGAGTTCATGTCTCCTTTGTTAACTTCAGACTGTCACATATCATTTTATAATATTCAAACAACATGGTATTGTAAATACATCTTTCAAATAAAACATAACTTTGTATATATTGTCATTAAAGTGATAAAAATTGGTCTGAAATGTCATAATTAATAATAATAACAACAATTTAATAATGTTAAAATATATTGTGTTAATTGAAACATACTACATCTGTAGCAACAGCAATAATATTAGCGAATAAATAAACTCTCCAAAACCTTATACTTTCAAACACATAATGCTGAAATAACATACATACTGCTGAAATAATCCTAGTAAAAGTTCCAAAGTATATAGTAGGCTATACAATTTGTTCTCTGATTGAATCACGCACACATTTCTATTCCCTGTCTGTATGAGTGTAATTTTAAACATAACAGCTGACACATCACCTATAGATAAGGATATACATACAATCATATCTACACATGGTTTTTTATGTATAACAATTGCTGAGATACTGTCATTTACAAGTTACCACTAATAAAAATTTAAACATAAATTATTAATAATAATAAAATATTATGCTCTTTTAAAACAATCTTATGAGTTAATTGTTATGGCCATGTAATTTTTTTCTTTTCTTTTTTTTCTTCACTGTCTTCTTGTCTCACTTTACTTTGGTTAATATCTGGCCAGTCTCTGGGGTTGGGTCAATGTCAGTTGTCTGTCAGTCTAGTTCGTATTTTCTTGTTTTGTAATCACCTTTGGTTGTATTCTTCCTCCTTCACTATTGATTATATTTACTACTTTCATTCTCTTTATCATTTATCTATCAAAATATATTGTTTCTTGGCATTTTTTACATACTTATTTATATCAAATGTGATCAGAGTTTGGCAATGTTATATAATGCCCTTCCACCAAAATTGATCATTTTATAAAACGTGAATTTAAGTTTGATGAAATTATCAATTGTATCGTATCAATTTTTTTTTTTTTTTTTTTTTTTTTTTCTCTTCTCGTTCATTTTTTATAATTAATTCGGTATCTTTTATTTCCATTCTTCTTAGTCTTTTCTTCATTATTTTCTCACATTGCGAACTGGCTTATTGATTCTTTATTATAACTTATTCCCTATAAATCTTATTTTTCATCAAAACTACTCTTATACTGATATCAGGGGAACATCATCCCTGCTCAGTAAAATGATTGCTGGTTCATTGAACAGACAAACTCAATTAACAATTCCTAAATATAGTCAACTCGTGACTCAAAAAAATAATAATAATAATCATAATCATAATATTTGTTTGGAATCTTTTACTTTTATACTTCATTATTGCTCAGTTCGAGTCATATATTGTTTCATCTTTCTTTATAGATACTATTTGAAGCATTGTTTTTATTGATACAATTCACATTTTTATTCATTTTTAATTCCTCTTTGTTTCATCTCCTCTCACATTATAACTCTTAGAATGTTGATTTCATTTATATCGTTTTGTGATCATTGGCTTGGGTAATTTTACTTCCCCTCTTTCTAAATAGTTGTGGAAGCTGATCATTTTGATTGATATTTTTTTTCATAATTTTTTAGATATCATAGTAAGTTATTGCTTCTTACTAGTTAGGAATTTTTTGTAGTTTATTCCTTTACAGTATGTCATGCTTTTCATGCCTCATTTTTTGGCTAAACATTATGGTAATTTAATCTTATTTTGTAGGAATGTTTTGTAACTACACTCCTCTATTGTTAATTTTTATTTAAATATTGTAGTAAGTTGGTTGCTCTTACTTTATATGAATGCCTTGTAACTTTTATCTCTCCATTTTTACTTGTTCTAAAATATTATCGAGATATTTGGGTAAGCTTTTCTTACATATCTTTTTTGATTTTTTACAATTTTTTATTCATCATAATGCTTAGTGTAAGCTGTACTTACGAATGTTTTGGAATTTTGACATTCTTTAGAGATTTTTTCTTTATGACATTGGCAGACTTGTTTGTTTGTCACTTTATTTATTTTTTTTTCTTTATTTAAAGTATTTTTGTTGTTTTTTTTTTTTACTTTAAATTGCTTTTTACAGTTATTGTTGATTGTCATAATATTTCTTAATTGAGGCTTGATTGTATACCCCCTTTATTTTCTTGGTGACAGGGTGAGTGATCTCGTAAGTGTTGTTACCCTTGTCTTTTGTTATAGTGTATGGTCCCACATTCCAGTGTTTATCTGCATTTGGTTTATCCATTGTCCATGATTACACGAGTTTCCTCCGTTGTTCGGACTGCTCTGGTGTGCATCACTGTTTCTGTCTGTGTTATATATGTCTCTTCTATCTGGTACAGCCACTCTTCTAATACCATGTGTTCTCTGGCATCAGTGCCTACCTCAATCACTTGATGATGTTGTTTACTACTCAACGAAGTTAATCGTACCTCCGTTGTTGATCTTCTCACTGATATTGGTTTATTTGGTATTTCTATCTCTGGTAATTTCCCTTTTCTTGTAGACTTTCTCAATTTGTCATACATTGTTTTGTTGTGTTCCTTTTCAACTTTGGATATCCTCCATTTAAAGATAGGTTTGCTGAAAGTTTTACTCGCTGGTTGATTGTTGATCCCTCCTAGAATTTCCTTCAGAGTTCTCCTGCACTCCATAACATTCATCATTTCCGTATGGTCATTAATTGGTCGATTAAACGTCTCAAGTAGTCCGTTCTTCATCATCTCCAATTCCTCTCTGGTATTGATTTGTTTTCTCTGATGTATTTTCTTAGTCTTCTTAATTATCTGTTTTTTCTGTACTCCTCTACGGTTGGTTCCTTTGTGTTTACTTTTCTCTTTGTTTTCGTTACCTTTATTTTGATGTAACAATGTATTTGGGTCTTCTTGAATTTCTGTTTTTTCATTATTTCCTTCTGGAGTGGTGTTTATTGTTTCATTCACCTTCTTGAACCCGTTACCTAATGTCTCATTAAGTAGATCTATTTGGTAATTGGTTTCTTCCCCTTTCTTATTCATCTCCATTTTTGTCTGGTCACTTTCTTCACGACGTTCTCTGAAAATTAGTCTTATTTGCTGCTTCATTTCTTCTTTATTTTTCTCGTGGTCCTTCTTCAGCTGTTCCTTCAATTCTTCCTTTAATTCTTCGTTTCTTTGCTGAATTTCCTCCAGCAATCGTTGTTGTAGTGTTTCATTATTTTGGTTGACTGTTTTCCTCAATTCTTCCTTAGTACTCACTATTTTTTCATTGATCTGTTTCAAATTGTCACTGGTTTCTTTCTTCATCTCCTTCAAGCTCTCCTCATTCTTGTCGAATTTATTGTTCATCTCCTTCACGTTCTTGTCTAATTTTCCATTAATCAACTACCATAATTTTTGTAAATCCATTCCTCCTCTGGCTTCCTCCCTATCTCCAGCCTGTGTTTCCATTTCTTCGTCTTGGCTTGGTTCTGTTGTGGTTATTACTGTCTCCACTTCTTCAATCGGTGTTCCTTCCTCTTCTTCTCCTCTGTTTTCTTCCATCTCCTTCTCCCTTGCCAATTTTTTCGACAATCCTCTGGTGTGCATATTGTAACCTTTCGTAATTGCCGCTAAAATTTATAGGGTTTAATTGTATAATTTCTTTATTATTCTAGCCCTACTAGTTGGCGCGCCACTTTGTATAATAACGGTTTACCTTTCCTGTTAATTATTATTGAATAGTGTGTAGCGAACCGTTTTATACTTATTAGTCGACCTTTTTTCTCGCCGTTAGAAGTTCGTATTTCTCTCTCTTCTAGCTCCAGCGGTTGGTCGTCAATTTGTAATGTAGACGTGTGTACGGCTACCGTTTTACTCTGTAAAATGTGGATAATGTACAATTTGTGTGTAATGGGTGTAACGTGTCTTCTCGATCCGTAGTTCAAATGCGTGCAACTTCCGCAGATTTCGTCCGTTGCGAACGTACGAATAACCAGGTCTCGATGTTCTTACCTGTTGTTCACTAGGGGTGATAAAATCCCGGTGGCGCCAAATTGTTTTCTTAAAACAATTAAAATAAAATTCAAAGGTGTATGACCAGCGCAGCTCAGGCGGTTTGAATAATTCAAATATTTCCGCCAGCTAGGCCCACTGGAGCGCACAGCAGTTCGATGCGTGGGCTGTGTAAATCGTTAGTTGTCTGCTAAAATGTACATAAAATATTGTGCACCTCCTAATGAAATTATAACACCGTGGTTACACTCAAGACTTACACATTTTTTATTAGTGATTGTTATTCATTTAATACAAATTATTCTAATACAAATGCTCCGGTTGTTTATATGAGACAATTACAGGGTTTGACAAATCGATATTTGAATTGATAACCAGACGTTTAATAATGGCGTCTGTTGTAAATAGTACATCAGTTATTAATGTTTGTTTGTCATAGGTTCTTGAGGTTACGTTAAAAGGATTACAAATGTTTAAAACAATAAAAATACACACCCTTACATCAAGTAAACTTAACTAACATATTGTGTAGGTATAATTTGTCTAGCGCAGTGTAGTAAAAGTGTTTACAAGTTATGGATCATTAACAACAGTTTATATTGGTTAGTTTATAAATTGTCAGTGACTTAGTATTCTTTTTAATCTTTGAAAGTAATTAATTTCAGTTCAGTGAGATTTCGACCTTTAGTGAGACATAATTAACGTGAGTTTATTTATATATTTTGGGTAATTTAATAGGTACTTATCACTTCCGTAGTTATGGCGAATTCATACGATCTGTTATTCATGGGTTATACTACAATCTTCTTTAATTTGCTTGGTTCAGGAGATCAGGCATCTTTTCCAGTTTAATTGGTAGTAATTTATTTTCTTTTTTCGTTAATTTGGCCTCAACTTCAATAATATGGTTCCAGTCTTATTGTCTTACGTCTTGGTATACACTTAGTAGTAACTTCTTCTGATATTTTCTATGTTTTAATTGACAATTTTGGTCACTCGAACATTAGCGTCTATACCATTAAAGCGTCATGCATTCAGTAAAAAAAAATCTAACGGTATTTTTGCTTGTTACTCCACAGTTTCCATGGTAACGTAATTATTCTCCCTGGTCGATCTCAAAATAAACACATTGTTATCAAACTTTGAATTTTTTGTTTAATTTGAATAAATATTTTATAATGGCTATATTTACTTGGGGATAATTTCAATGGTTGTAATCTTTACATAGATGTTCCTATTTTCTTTCAAAGATTAGTTTGATATCTTACAAGATTGGTCTAAGCCATGTATTAATGTTTTGGTCCAAAATTGATAATACTATGTTAATACATAATTTACTTATTTCTAAGTTTTAATATAATTCTGCCATGTTCCCTTTCGTTACACATAATTATTATATTTTGCCTATTGTTTCTTATAGAGGTATTGCTATTATTTTCTTTATAAATTTCTTACTTACTTAAAACATACTAACATATTACTGTAAAACTATTTCTTCTGGTATTTATTGCCTTAAACATTAAGCCAATAACTTCTTTCTTTAAATTAACAAATGAACAAATTTGGTGAGTGTTATACCTACACCATCTCTTTTATAACAGTAATCACCCTGGTGATTTTTATACTGAGATAATATTTTTTCTGTTTTTTACATTCACAATTATTCTGTGTCTTTCAGTCTAATATACTTAACTTAATTGCTCATTTAACATGTGCTTATGTTTTGGGTTTGTCACACTTGTTTAACTATTTTTTCTTAAGATTATATGCTGTTTATTTTATTACACTTATCACTTCACTGTTCATCTTTGTCACTCCCTACCTATCTCTAATTACCCTTATATTTCTCACGATCTCACTATTATTACAAAGTTTTTGTATCTACTGAGTTCATGTCTCCTTTGTTAACTTCAGACTGTCACATATCATTTTATAATATTCAAACAACATGGTATTGTAAATACATCTTTCAAATAAAACATTACTTTGTATATATTGTCATTAAAGTGATAAAAATTGGTCTGAAATGTCATAATTAATAATAATAACAACAATTTAATAATGTTAAAATATATTGTGTTAATTGAAACATACTACATCTGTAGCAACAGCAATAATATTAGCGAATAAATAAACTCTCCAAAACCTTATACTTTCAAACACATAATGCTGAAATAACATACATACTGCTGAGATAATCCTAGTAAAAGTTCCAAAGTATATAGTAGGCTATACAATTTGTTCTCTGATTGAATCACGCACACATTTCTATTCCCTGTCTGTATGAGTGTAATTTTAAACATAACAGCTGACACATCACCTATAGATAAGGATATACATACAATCATATCTACACATGGTTTTTTATGTATAACAATTGCTGAGATACTGTCATTTACAAGTTACCACTAATAAAAATTTAAACATAAATTATTAATAATAATAAAATATTATGCTCTTTTAAAACAATCTTATGAGTTAATTGTTATGGCCATGTAATTTTTTTCTTTTCTTTTTTTTCTTCACTGTCTTCTTGTCTCACTTTACTTTGGTTAATATCTGGCCAGTCTCTGGGGTTGGGTCAATGTCAGTTGTCTGTCAGTCTAGTTCGTATTTTCTTGTTTTGTAATCACCTTTGGTTGTATTCTTCCTCCTTCACTATTGATTATATTTACTACTTTCATTCTCTTTATCATTTATCTATCAAAATATATTGTTTCTTGGCATTTTTTACATACTTATTTATATCAAATGTGATCAGAGTTTGGCAGTTATATAATGCCCTTCCACCAAAATTGATCATTTTATAAAACGTGAATTTAAGTTTGATGAAATTATCAATTGTACCGTATCAATTTTTTTTTTTTTTTTTTTTTTTTTGAAATTCTGCTTCTCATTCATTTTTTATAATTAATTCGGTATCTTTTATTTCCATTCTTCTTAGTCTTTTCTTCATTATTTTCTCACATTGCGAACTGGCTTATTGATTCTTTATTATAACTTATTCCCTATAAATCTTATTTTTCATCAAAACTACTCTTATACTGATATCAGGGGAACATCATCCCTGCTCAGTAAAATGATTGCTGGTTCATTGAACAGACAAACTCAATTAACAATTCCTAAATATAGTCAACTCGTGACTCAAAAAAATAATAATAATAATAATCATAATCATAATATTTGTTTGGAATCTTTTACTTTTATACTTCATTATTGCTCAGTTCGAGTCATATATTGTTTCATCTTTCTTTATAGATACTATTTGAAGCATTGTTTTTTATTGATACAATTCACATTTTTATTCATTTTTAATTCCTCTTTGTTTCATCTCCTCTCACATTATAACTCTTAGAATGTTGATTTCATTTATATCGTTTTGTGATCATTGGTTTGGGTAATTTTACTTCCCCTCTTTCTAAATAGTTGTGGAAGCTGATCATTTTGATTGATATTTTTTTTCATAATTTTTTAGATATCATAGTAAGTTATTGCTTCTTACTAGTTAGGAATTTTTTGTAGTTTATTCCTTTACAGTATGTCATGCTTTTCATGCCTCATTTTTTGGCTAAACATTATGGTAATTTAATCTTATTTTGTAGGAATGTTTTGTAACTACACTCCTCTATTGTTAATTTTTATTTAAATATTGTAGTAAGTTGGTTGCTCTTACTTTATATGAATGCCTTGTAACTTTTATCTCTCCATTTTTACTTGTTCTAAAATATTATCGAGATATTTGGGTAAGCTTTTCTTACATATCTTTTTTGATTTTTTACAATTTTTTATTCATCATAATGGTTTCTCTAATGCTTAGTGTAAGCTGTACTTACGAATGTTTTGGAATTTTGACATTCTTTAGAGATCTTTTCTTTATGACATTGGCAGACTTGTTTGTTTGTCACTTTATTTATTTATTTTTTCTTTATTTAAAGTATTTTTGTTGGTTTTTTTTTTTTTACTTTAAATTGCTTTTTACAGTTATTGTTGATTGTCATAATATTTCTTAATTGAGGCTTGATTGTGTGATATTTCGTTTTATTGATATTAATAACTAAATATAATGTGATTTCGAATTTGTCAAAATTGTACTATCTACTTTGTCGGGCGCCATCTTGCCAACTGCAAGAAAATAATTTACCAAGGTTCGTATCAGCGAACTAGGAGAACAGAACATGGTTATTCGAAATAAAAGAAAACTTTACTTTGTTTCCCCTTAATAGATTTTTATTGACATTTTATTACTGCTAACACACTACCTCCTGACATCCCTACTATTAATTCAGATTAATGAAATTTATTTAGTATAGAATGGTAATTGAAACATAGTATATAAATTGAAAACAACAAACTTCTATAAAATTAAACATGAATTACCTTAACCTACCAACACAAACCAGCCTTCTTAATTTATCTAATTTTACTCACTCATACACACACACACACACCTGTATCCAACCCCAGATTTGAAGAGCTCAATTTAATTTATGAAAAAAAACGTATTATATAGTATAATGTTGAAATGTCTACTTTCCTTTATTATGCTGCGTCGGCCTAATGGTGTTGAATTTCGCCACATGGTATGCGTTGTTTTACTGTTTTCACTGTCACATTTTTTACGTGTTACTGCCGAACTGTTAATATGTTTTAATTAGTTACTTTTGATGAATATTTAACCAAATACGGTTTGCACTCTGAAATGTATAGAAAGATTCACATTTTTTATTGTATGCGGGCGCGTCGGCGAACACAATAACTTCGCCCGAAAACCGGCGAACCGGCGACGCACAGTGGTTAGCGTCTGTATAACTCAGATGTTGTTTTGCGACTGTTTTTTCTGTGCCTCACACAGTTGCTGGCGTGACACACCCAGGATAGGCTCTGACGAAACCGATGACACACATCGTTATATAATTTGCTGACGCAACACATCGCCTGACACGATTATGTCATTTGTTGTTACATAACGTGTTTACGTTTTTCGTGTTCGTCATTGTCCTTGAACTGACTTTGGTACAGTTTGCCGGTTATTAAAACTGTTTATATGAATATCATTAAATAATTGTCACAGTCAATGCTGCCACGTTGCGATCGCTTCCACCTAACAAATTTACCTCTCGGTCATAACATTTTCCTATCACTCAACAAGTTATTTATTATTTATAAAAAAAAATACAAATTCTGTTATTACCCCCGGTTATGCCCAAAAATGCCCCGCTACAATACCCCCTCAATGAGATATTTTATGCCGAAGCATAAAAAATCTCATTGACACATTCATACTTGCTAAAGGGATCAGCCAGGATATGTCGCCACAACCCCCTGTATGGTTTACAAAAAAGAATAATCAACTCACCCTTGGTCCGGTGACTGTGACCGCATCTGCATGACAATACTGGACTTCTCTCTCGAGATCCCAACACCGTAGAGTCAGACAGATACTCAACGCCCCTGCCCTGACGCGCAGGCCAGCTCAGGTCCGCCGCCACAGCATCACCAAACACTGAAACAACAAATCAAAATATTAAATAGTGGCCTTATACCACACCATATCCCCAACTGATCTGTTCCCCCCTAGCGGTGCTGGTTTGCGCTAAGAAGCACTGGTTTTGTTTTTCATTTATCGCTAACATGTATATATCATAACATATTTACCAACAATATATATATATACCCCTCTTAAAATTCCATCTACTTACCCTTATCAACTTTACCCCAAAATTCAAAATCATTGCCCTGATTCCCATCAGAATTTAAGTAAACAGACGACTGACTCACAAACATTTCCCATTACCATATTAAATTTCTCTCATCCCCAATTTAAAAATGCATTTAAAATATTGGAATTCATAAAATTCTCTTAAATACTAACAAACACAACATAACATAAGAAAACATAGACATAAAACATAAAATAAGAAACATATTACACTTCTAACTCCCATTAAAATAAACAACTGGTATTTGAAATGTTACACACTTTACATCATTAAATTGGCATATAAAATCAAAAAATTACTTTTAAACTTGATTTACTCTTATTAATGCGTTTCTCAAAATTACAAAAATTTATTTATTTATTTATTTATTTTTTTTTCAATCTTCGTTTTACCCATCATTATTCCATTTCATTACTTTGGGTGATTCCACGTTATTTATTATAATTTACTTTATCCACTTGGCATTTACTCATAATCTTACCCCTTTTATTACTCTAACGTTCCCTTACAAAATCTTTAACTAGTATGACACCCCACTATCAAAATTTTACTAACCCTTCTCTACCTCTAACTACTTACTACTTTAACTCCAATCGCCACCTTCTACTCTTATAAAAAAAAAAAAATACTCTCTAACCCTTTGTACATAGGATACGTGTTTCCTTCCCAAAACTCATTCCCTTATGTTGGTCCCTGGACTCCCCCTAGGTAACCCTTTCCGGCGCCAATCGGTCCCTATCCCGTCCCAACCCTTGTTGCGGACTCCCCAAATACACTACCCCTACTACAAAATTGCCATCCCCAAAAAATCTCAATCTCATAACCTCACTACAATTACAACAAATTAACATCAACAAATAAACAATATATCGCTCCAAACTCTACCTAAATTCTCCATTTCTACTTGTGTCTCCACTTATACTTCTCAAAATTCTATTACATATACTAACTCAAAACAACATTGCATTATTTTCATCTCTCATTCTCTTTAACTTTTACTTCGATTTGAACAGATCTATATGTCCCACAAAATTCAACTTGAATTGACTCAAACATTTTATTCAACTAATTACTATCACCCACTTCTATCTTTTACAACCTATTGAAAATTTTACCTATCACAACTATTTTTCATTTTATTTTAAAATTTATAAACACATTGAAAACATAATATTATATTTTTATAATACTTATTCCTAACATACTAATGCAATCAACACACTAAGACATAATAACACAATATAAGAAGTATTTGGTGCATCTATTTTTTAAATTCAAACAAAATTATTGAGTAGCAAATCATCATTATTAATTAAAATATATCAAATTTTTAATACGTTATCCCCTTGGATAACCTCCCAGCCACACACACTATTATAATACATTACATAACATAATACACAAATAGCATTAAACCTGGATTATTAGCCTACATCAAACAAACAATTCTCTTTTACATCATTTATATAAAAATTTATAAACATTATTACTTAAAATTTTTCATTAACTGTTTTTATTTATCATCATTATTTATTTATCCTGTGTTGCAATCAGATTTTCAAAATTGCTTAAAATTATTATTAACACATATTCTTAATCATTATGTTCCACAAAATTCCACAAAATAAACCATTTAACATTTATTTATTTATTCATGATTATTAAATTAAAATCTCATCACACAATTTAAATTCCTTATAAAATTCAAACACATAACATTCAATCACAATATCTAAAGATCTCAAATTATTTACTTCAATTTATTATTAAAATTAAATATTCATTTGATTATTAAAACATATTTCAATTATTATCAAACTTCTACAAATCATTTATTACTGTCTTCATAATTATTTTGTTATTTAATTAGAGTGCTAACATATTAATAATATTATTATTATTAACACAACATTTTCTAAAACATATACACATTACTTTTCTAACATTTCACAATACACACAAATGAATTCAATATTATTTACAAAATATACGTCAAAACTGTTCAAGTGTATCTCACTTCAGATGTCCAAATCAGCAAGGTCATTAACAAAAATTTACAATATTTAAAAATGTCCCAACACTGATCTTTTAGCTCATCCTCCATCGTCATATATATATCTAGTGTATTTGTAACATTCATCATTTTTATCAACATACAATTTGTTATCATTACTATCATAATAATCCATCCATTCTATTTCATCCATTATACCACTAGAAATCTTGTTACCATAGGTTAGGATTGTCCCGTCTATATCAGGGTTATTTGTTAATGTCAGGTAAATCGTTTTCTCGGTTTTGTATTCCTCAACTACTACGTCAGGTAAGTCATTATAGTCAGGTAAGATATTATCAAAATTATTTTCTGTCTCTCTTTCAACAGGTACGTATTTCACATGATTCATCATCACCCCCTCTAGTATTTTTCTCAATTCATTATAATCTCTTTCTAACTTATATATTTCTATTTCATTCTCAACATATAACTCTCTTTCTTCATAGCACCACATCACACTCTCACAATTATTACGGACAGAGGGTACAACATTATACAACATTACTTCATTTAACAATAAGGGTCTCTTGCCCTGAAAAAACAACATTAAATCATCATCATCATTATAAACAATAAGGGGAAAATTTGCCCTCTGTCCCCATTCAATTACTACATTATTCTTCCACTCTCTTTCTATTTCATAAACACTCATTAACATTTCATTATCGCATTCTAAAACTTCATCAATACTATTTGTTATTATATTTTCATCATTTGCTTCTACATTATTCTTCACCCCCACTATACTCTCAAAATTGTCTACTATTTCGTCATTTTTACATTTTGTCTTACTTAAAACATTATCACCTAATTTCTCGAACTTCTGTTCTAACTTATTCAAACTGTTTTTTATTATGTCATCAATCTGGTTCAAATTCTCATTAATCTCTTTAATCTCATATTTCAACTCATTATTCTGATTTTTTAACTCGTCAAAACTATTTTTTTGAATATCGAACTTCTCATTGATTGCGTTTTTTTTGTTCATTAAACAGCAATTTCATCATCTTGATTAAATCATTATCTTCAGCCGTTTTGTTCATGACTGGTGTTGAGTGAACACCTTCATGCATGATTTGAGATTCAGTTATGCTTATCTGGCTTTCATCTACACTGTCAGTGACGCTGACAGTTTCATGATTGTCTGCCATTTTTCTTAAAAAAATTTTTTATATATATATCTTCATATAACTTTATTATACGTAACATATACTTATTGAAAAATATTCTACTCACCAATATCAAACATAACCTTTAACGTCCATCTTACGTATATACGTAAATACAAACTCCAAACAACCATTCTGTTCTCCCCGTAGGCCGTATTTTATATAAATTTATTGATATAAAATTGTCCCTGTTCCAGAAGCCAAATGTGATATTTCGTTTTATTGATATTAATAACTAAATATAATGTGATTTCGAATTTGTCAAAATTGTACTATCTACTTTGTCGGGCGCCATCTTGCCAACTGCAAGAAAATAATTTACCAAGGTTCGTATCAGCGAACTAGGAGAACAGAACATGGTTATTCGAAATAAAAGAAAACTTTACTTTGTTTCCCCTTAATAGATTTTTATTGACATTTTATTACTGCTAACACACTACCTCCTGACATCCCTACTATTAATTCAGATTAATGAAATTTATTTAGTATAGAATGGTAATTGAAACATAGTATATAAATTGAAAACAACAAACTTCTATAAAATTAAACATGAATTACCTTAACCTACCAACACAAACCAGCCTTCTTAATTTATCTAATTTTACTCACTCATACACACACACACACACCTGTATCCAACCCCAGATTTGAAGAGCTCAATTTAATTTATGAAAAAAAACGTATTATATAGTATAATGTTGAAATGTCTACTTTCCTTTATTATGCTGCGTCGGCCTAATGGTGTTGAATTTCGCCACATGGTATGCGTTGTTTTACTGTTTTCACTGTCACATTTTTTACGTGTTACTGCCGAACTGTTAATATGTTTTAATTAGTTACTTTTGATAAATATTTAACCAAATACGGTTTGCACTCTGAAATGTATAGAAAGATTCACATTTTTTATTGTATGCGGGCGCGTCGGCGAACACAATAACTTCGCCCGAAAACCGGCGAACCGGCGACGCACAGTGGTTAGCGTCTGTATAACTCAGATGTTGTTTTGCGACTGTTTTTTCTGTGCCTCACACAGTTGCTGGCGTGACACACCCAGGATAGGCTCTGACGAAACCGATGACACACATCGTTATATAATTTGCTGACGCAACACATCGCCTGACACGATTATGTCATTTGTTGTTACATAACGTGTTTACGTTTTTCGTGTTCGTCATTGTCCTTGAACTGACTTTGGTACAGTTTGCCGGTTATTAAAACTGTTTATATGAATATCATTAAATAATTGTCACAGTCAATGCTGCCACGTTGCGATCGCTTCCACCTAACAAATTTACCTCTCGGTCATAACATTTTCCTATCACTCAACAAGTTATTTATTATTTATAAAAAAAAATACAAATTCTGTTATTACCCCCGGTTATGCCCAAAAATGCCCCGCTACAATTGTATACCCCCTTTATTTTCTTGGTGACAGGGTGAGTGATCTCGTAAGTTTTATTACCCTTGTCTTTTGTTATAGTGTATGGTCCCACATTCCAGTGTTTATCTGCATTTGGTTTATCCATTGTCCATGATTACACGAGTTTCCTCCGTTGTTCGGACTGCTCTGGTGTGCATCACTGTTTCTGTCTGTGTTATATATGTCTCTTCTATCTGGTACAGCCACTCTTCTAATACCATGTGTTCTCTGGCATCAGTGCCTACCTCAATCACTTGATGATGTTGTTTACTACTCAACGAAGTTAATCGTACTTCCGTTGTTGATCTTCTCACTGATATTGGTTTATTTGGTATTTCTATCTCTGGTAATTTCCCTTTTCTTGTAGACTTTCTCAATTTGTCATACATTGTTTTGTTGTGTTCCTTTTCAACTTTGGATATCCTCCATTTAAAGATAGGTTTGCTGAAAGTTTTACTCGCTGGTTGATTGTTGATCCCTCCTAGAATTTCCTTCAGAGTTCTCCTGCACTCCATAACATTCATCATTTCCGTATGGTCATTAATTGGTCGATTAAACGTCTCAAGTAGTCCGTTCTTCATCATCTCCAATTCCTCTCTGGTATTGATTTGTTTTCTCTGATGTATTTTCTTAGTCTTCTTAATTATCTGTTTTTTCTGTACTCCTCTACGGTTGGTTCCTTTGTGTTTACTTTTCTCTTTGTTTTCGTTACCTTTATTTTGATGTAACAATGTATTTGGGTCTTCTTGAATTTCTGTTTTTTCATTATTTCCTTCTGGAGTGGTGTTTATTGTTTCATTCACCTTCTTGAACCCGTTACCTAATGTCTCATTAAGTAGATCTATTTGGTAATTGGTTTCTTCCCCTTTCTTATTCATCTCCATTTTTGTCTGGTCACTTTCTTCACGACGTTCTCTGAAAATTAGTCTTATTTGCTGCTTCATTTCTTCTTTATTTTTCTCGTGGTCCTTCTTCAGCTGTTCCTTCAATTCTTCCTTTAATTCTTCGTTTCTTTGCTGAATTTCCTCCAGCAATCGTTGTTGTAGTGTTTCATTATTTTGGTTGACTGTTTTCCTCAATTCTTCCTTAGTACTCACTATTTTTTCATTGATCTGTTTCAAATTGTCACTGGTTTCTTTCTTCATCTCCTTCAAGCTCTCCTCATTCTTGTCGAATTTATTGTTCATCTCCTTCACGTTCTTGTCTAATTTTCTATTAATCAACTCCCATAATTTTTGTAAATCCATTCCTCCTCTGGCTTCCTCCCTATCTCCAGCCTGTGTTTCCATTTCTTCGTCTTGGCTTGGTTCTGTTGTGGTTATTACTGTCTCCACTTCTTCAATCGGTGTTCCTTCCTCTTCTTCTCCTCTGTTTTCTTCCATCTCCTTCTCCCTTGCCAATTTTTTCGACAATCCTGTGGTGTGCATATTGTAACCTTTCGTAATCGCCGCTAGAATTTATAGGGTTTAATTGTATAATTTCTTTATTATTCTAGCCCTACTAGTTGGCGCGCCACTTTGTATAATAACGGTTTACCTTTCCTGTTAATTATTATTGAATAGTGTGTAACGAACCGTTTTATACTTATTAGTCGACCTTTTTTCTCGCCGTTAGAAGTTCGTATTTCTCTCTCTTCTAGCTCCAGCGGTTGGTCGTCAATTTGTAATGTAGACGTGTGTACGGCTACCGTTTTACTCTGTAAAATGTGGATAATGTACAATTTGTGTGTAATGGGTGTAACGTGTCTTCTCGATCCGTAGTTCAAATGCGTGCAACTTCCGCAGATTTCGTCCGTTGCGAACGTACGAATAACCAGGTCTCGACCTTACCTGTTCTTACCTGTTGTTCACTAGGGGTGATAAAATCCCGGTGGCGCCAAATTGTTTTCTTAAAACAATTAAAATAAAATTCAAAGGTGTATGACCAGCGCAGCTCAGGCGGTTTGAATAATTCAAATATTTCCGCCAGCTAGGCCCACTGGAGCGCACAGCAGTTCGATGCGTGGGCTGTGTAAATCGTTAGTTGTCTGCTAAAATGTACATAAAATATTGTGCACCTCCTAATGAAATTATAACACCGTGGTTACACTCAAGACTTACACATTTTTTATTAGTGATTGTTATTCATTTAATACAAATTATTCTAATACAAATGCTCCGGTTGTTTATATGAGACAATTACAGGGTTTGACAAATCGATATTTGAATTGATAACCAGACGTTTAATAATGGCGTCTGTTGTAAATAGTACATCAGTTATTAATGTTTGTTTGTCATAGGTTCTTGAGGTTACGTTAAAAGGATTACAAATGTTTAAAACAATAAAAATACACACCCTTACATCAAGTAAACTTAACTAACATATTGTGTAGGTATAATTTGTCTAGCGCAGTGTAGTAAAAGTGTTTACAAGTTATGGATCATTAACAACAGTTTATATTGGTTAGTTTATAAATTGTCAGTGACTTAGTATTCTTTTTAATCTTTGAAAGTAATTAATTTCAGTTCAGTGAGATTTCGACCTTTAGTGAGACATAATTAACGTGAGTTTATTTATATATTTTGGGTAATTTAATAGGTACTTATCACTTCCGTAGTTATGGCGAATTCATACGATCTGTTATTCATGGGTTATACTACAATCTTCTTTAATTTGCTTGGTTCAGGACATCAGGCATCTTTTCCAGTTTAATTGGTAGTAATTTATTTTCTTTTTTCGTTAATTTGGCCTCAACTTCAATAATATGGTTCCAGTCTTATTGTCTTACGTCTTGGTATACACTTAGTAGTAACTTCTTCTGATATTTTCTATGTTTTAATTGACAATTTTGGTCACTCGAACATTAGCGTCTATACCATTAAAGCATCATGCATTCAGTAAAAAAAAATCTAACGGTATTTTTGCTTGTTACTCCACAGTTTCCATGGTAACGTAATTATTCTCCCTGGTCGATCTCAAAATAAACACATTGTTATCAAACTTTGAATTTTTTGTTTAATTTGAATAAATATTTTATAATGGCTATATTTACTTGGGGATAATTTCAATGGTTGTAATCTTTACATAGATGTTCCTATTTTCTTTCAAAGATTAGTTTGATATCTTACAAGATTGGTCTAAGCCATGTATTAATGTTTTGGTCCAAAATTGATAATACTATGTTAATACATAATTTACTTATTTCTAAGTTTTAATATAATTCTGCCATGTTCCCTTTCGTTACACATAATTATTATATTTTGCCTATTATTTCTTATAGAGGTATTGCTATTATTTTCTTTATAAATTTCTTACTTACTTAAAACATACTAACATATTACTGTAAAACTATTTCTTCTGGTATTTATTGCCTTAAACATTAAGCCAATAACTTCTTTCTTTAAATTAACAAATGAACAAATTTGGTGAGTGTTATACCTACACCATCTCTTTTATAACAGTAATCACCCTGGTGATTTTTATACCGAGATAATATTTTTTCTGTTTTTTACATTCACAATTATTCTGTGTCTTTCAGTCTAATATACTTAACTTAATTGCTCATTTAACATGTGCTTATGTTTTGGGTTTGTCACACTTGTTTAACTCTTTTTTCTTAAGATTATATGCTGTTTATTTTATTACACTTATCACTTCACTGTTCATCTTTGTCACTCCCTACCTATCTCTAATTACCCTTATGTTTCTCACGATCTCACTATTATTACAAAGTTTTTGTATCTACTGAGTTCATGTCTCCTTTGTTAACTTCAGACTGTCACATATCATTTTATAATATTCAAACAACATGGTATTGTAAATACATCTTTCAAATAAAACATAACTTTGTATATATTGTCATTAAAGTGATAAAAATTGGTCTGAAATGTCATAATTAATAATAATAACAACAATTTAATAATGTTAAAATATATTGTGTTAATTGAAACATACTACATCTGTAGCAACAGCAATAATATTAGCGAATAAATAAACTCTCCAAAACCTTATACTTTCAAACACATAATGCTGAAATAACATACATACTGCTGAAATAATCCTAGTAAAAGTTCCAAAGTATATAGTAGGCTATACAATTTGTTCTCTGATTGAATCACGCACACATTTCTATTCCCTGTCTGTATGAGTGTAATTTTAAACATAACAGCTGACACATCACCTATAGATAAGGATATACATACAATCATATCTACACATGGTTTTTTATGTATAACAATTGCTGAGATACTGTCATTTACAAGTTACCACTAATAAAAATTTAAACATAAATTATTAATAATAATAAAATATTATGCTCTTTTAAAACAATCTTATGAGTTAATTGTTATGGCCATGTAATTTTTTTCTTTTCTTTTTTTTCTTCACTGTCTTCTTGTCTCACTTTACTTTGGTTAATATCTGGCCAGTCTCTGGGGTTGGGTCAATGTCAGTTGTCTGTCAGTCTAGTTCGTATTTTCTTGTTTTGTAATCACCTTTGGTTGTATTCTTCCTCCTTCACTATTGATTATATTTACTACTTTCATTCTCTTTATCATTTATCTCTCAAAATATATTGTTTCTTGGCATTTTTTACATACTTATTTATATCAAATGTGATCAGAGTTTGGCAATGTTATATAATGCCCTTCCACCAAAATTGATCATTTTATAAAACGTGAATTTAAGTTTGATGAAATTATCAATTGTACCGTATCAATTTTTTTTTTTTTTTTTTTTTTTTTTTTTTTTTTTTTTTTTTTTTTTTTTTTTTTGAAATTCTGCTTCTCATTCATTTTTTATAATTAATTCGGTATCTTTTATTTCCATTCTTCTTAGTCTTTTCTTCATTATTTTCTCACATTGCGAACTGGCTTATTGATTCTTTATTATAACTTATTCCCTATAAATCTTATTTTTCATCAAAACTACTCTTATACTGATATCAGGGGAACATCATCCCTGCTCAGTAAAATGATTGCTGGTTCATTGAACAGACAAACTCAATTAACAATTCCTAAATATAGTCAACTCGTGACTCAAAATAATAATAATAATAATCATAATCATAATATTTGTTTGGAATCTTTTACTTTTATACTTCATTATTGCTCAGTTCGAGTCATATATTGTTTCATCTTTCTTTATAGATACTATTTGAAGCATTGTTTTTTATTGATACAATTCACATTTTTATTCATTTTTAATTCCTCTTTGTTTCATCTCCTCTCACATTATAACTCTTAGAATGTTGATTTCATTTATATCGTTTTGTGATCATTGGTTTGGGTAATTTTACTTCCCCTCTTTCTAAATAGTTGTGGAAGCTGATCATTTTGATTGATATTTTTTTTCATAATTTTTTAGATATCATAGTAAGTTATTGCTTCTTACTAGTTAGGAATTTTTTGTAGTTTATTCCTTTACAGTATGTCATGCTTTTCATGCCTCATTTTTTGGCTAAACATTATGGTAATTTAATCTTATTTTGTAGGAATGTTTTGTAACTACACTCCTCTATTGTTAATTTTTATTTAAATATTGTAGTAAGTTGGTTGCTCTTACTTTATATGAATGCCTTGTAACTTTTATCTCTCCATTTTTACTTGTTCTAAAATATTATCGAGATATTTGGGTAAGCTTTTCTTACATATCTTTTTTGATTTTTTACAATTTTTTATTCATCATAATGGTTTCTCTAATGCTTAGTGTAAGCTGTACTTACGAATGTTTTGGAATTTTGACATTCTTTAGAGATTTTTTCTTTATGACATTGGCAGACTTGTTTGTTTGTCACTTTATTTATTTTTTTTTTCTTTATTTAAAGTATTTTTGTTGGTTTTTTTTTTTTACTTTAAATTGCTTTTTACAGTTATTGTTGATTGTCATAATATTTCTTAATTGAGGCTTGATTGTATACCCCCTTTATTTTCTTGGTGACAGGGTGAGTGATCTCGTAAGTGTTATTACCCTTGTCTTTTGTTATAGTGTATGGTCCCACATTCCAGTGTTTATCTGCATTTGGTTTATCCATTGTCCATGATTACACGAGTTTCCTCCGTTGTTCGGACTGCTCTGGTGTGCATCACTGTTTCTGTCTGTGTTATATATGTCTCTTCTATCTGGTACAGCCACTCTTCTAATACCATGTGTTCTCTGGCATCAGTGCCTACCTCAATCACTTGATGATGTTGTTTACTACTCAACGAAGTTAATCGTACCTCCGTTGTTGATCTTCTCACTGATATTGGTTTATTTGGTATTTCTATCTCTGGTAATTTCCCTTTTCTTGTAGACTTTCTCAATTTGTCATACATTGTTTTGTTGTGTTCCTTTTCAACTTTGGATATCCTCCATTTAAAGATAGGTTTGCTGAAAGTTTTACTCGCTGGTTGATTGTTGATCCCTCCTAGAATTTCCTTCAGAGTTCTCCTGCACTCCATAACATTCATCATTTCCGTATGGTCATTAATTGGTCGATTAAACGTCTCAAGTAGTCCGTTCTTCATCATCTCCAATTCCTCTCTGGTATTGATTTGTTTTCTCTGATGTATTTTCTTAGTCTTCTTAATTATCTGTTTTTTCTGTACTCCTCTACGGTTGGTTCCTTTGTGTTTACTTTTCTCTTTGTTTTCGTTACCTTTATTTTGATGTAACAATGTATTTGGGTCTTCTTGAATTTCTGTTTTTTCATTATTTCCTTCTGGAGTGGTGTTTATTGTTTCATTCACCTTCTTGAACCCGTTACCTAATGTCTCATTAAGTAGATCTATTTGGTAATTGGTTTCTTCCCCTTTCTTATTCATCTCCATTTTTGTCTGGTCACTTTCTTCACGACGTTCTCTGAAAATTAGTCTTATTTGCTGCTTCATTTCTTCTTTATTTTTCTCGTGGTCCTTCTTCAGCTGTTCCTTCAATTCTTCCTTTAATTCTTCGTTTCTTTGCTGAATTTCCTCCAGCAATCGTTGTTGTAGTGTTTCATTATTTTGGTTGACTGTTTTCCTCAATTCTTCCTTAGTACTCACTATTTTTTCATTGATCTGTTTCAAATTGTCACTGGTTTCTTTCTTCATCTCCTTCAAGCTCTCCTCATTCTTGTCGAATTTATTGTTCATCTCCTTCACGTTCTTGTCTAATTTTCCATTAATCAACTCCCATAATTTTTGTAAATCCATTCCTCCTCTGGCTTCCTCCCTATCTCCAGCCTGTGTTTCCATTTCTTCGTCTTGGCTTGGTTCTGTTGTGGTTATTACTGTCTCCACTTCTTCAATCGGTGTTCCTTCCTCTTCTTCTCCTCTGTTTTCTTCCATCTCCTTCTCCCTTGCCAATTTTTTCGACAATCCTCTGGTGTGCATATTGTAACCTTTCGTAATCGCCGCTAGAATTTATAGGGTTTAATTGTATAATTTCTTTATTATTCTAGCCCTACTAGTTGGCGCGCCACTTTGTATAATAACGGTTTACCTTTCCTGTTAATTATTATTGAATAGTGTGTAGCGAACCGTTTTATACTTATTAGTCGACCTTTTTTCTCGCCGTTAGAAGTTCGTATTTCTCTCTCTTCTAGCTCCAGCGGTTGGTCGTCAATTTGTAATGTAGACGTGTGTACGGCTACCGTTTTACTCTGTAAAATGTGGATAATGTACAATTTGTGTGTAATGGGTGTAACGTGTCTTCTCGATCCGTAGTTCAAATGCGTGCAACTTCCGCAGATTTCGTCCGTTGCGAACGTACGAATAACCAGGTCTCGATGTTCTTACCTGTTGTTCACTAGGGGTGATAAAATCCCGGTGGCGCCAAATTGTTTTCTTAAAACAATTAAAATAAAATTCAAAGGTGTATGACCAGCGCAGCTCAGGCGGTTTGAATAATTCAAATATTTCCGCCAGCTAGGCCCACTGGAGCGCACAGCAGTTCGATGCGTGGGCTGTGTAAATCGTTAGTTGTCTGCTAAAATGTACTTAAAATATTGTGCACCTCCTAATGAAATTATAACACCGTGGTTACACTCAAGACTTACACATTTTTTATTAGTGATTGTTATTCATTTAATACAAATTATTCTAATACAAATGCTCCGGTTGTTTATATGAGACAATTACAGGGTTTGACAAATCGATATTTGAATTGATAACCAGACGTTTAATAATGGCGTCTGTTGTAAATAGTACATCAGTTATTAATGTTTGTTTGTCATAGGTTCTTGAGGTTACGTTAAAAGGATTACAAATGTTTAAAACAATAAAAATACACACCCTTACATCAAGTAAACTTAACTAACATATTGTGTAGGTATAATTTGTCTAGCGCAGTGTAGTAAAAGTGTTTACAAGTTATGGATCATTAACAACAGTTTATATTGGTTAGTTTATAAATTGTCAGTGACTTAGTATTCTTTTTAATCTTTGAAAGTAATTAATTTCAGTTCAGTGAGATTTCGACCTTTAGTGAGACATAATTAACGTGAGTTTATTTATATATTTTGGGTAATTTAATAGGTACTTATCACTTCCGTAGTTATGGCGAATTCATACGATCTGTTATTCATGGGTTATACTACAATCTTCTTTAATTTGCTTGGTTCAGGACATCAGGCATCTTTTCCAGTTTAATTGGTAGTAATTTATTTTCTTTTTTCGTTAATTTGGCCTCAACTTCAATAATATGGTTCCAGTCTTATTGTCTTACGTCTTGGTATACACTTAGTAGTAACTTCTTCTGATATTTTCTATGTTTTAATTGACAATTTTGGTCACTCGAACATTAGCGTCTATACCATTAAAGCATCATGCATTCAGTAAAAAAAAATCTAACGGTATTTTTGCTTGTTACTCCACAGTTTCCATGGTAACGTAATTATTCTCCCTGGTCGATCTCAAAATAAACACATTGTTATCAAACTTTGAATTTTTTGTTTAATTTGAATAAATATTTTATAATGGCTATATTTACTTGGGGATAATTTCAATGGTTGTAATCTTTACATAGATGTTCCTATTTTCTTTCAAAGATTAGTTTGATATCTTACAAGATTGGTCTAAGCCATGTATTAATGTTTTGGTCCAAAATTGATAATACTATGTTAATACATAATTTACTTATTTCTAAGTTTTAATATAATTCTGCCATGTTCCCTTTCGTTACACATAATTATTATATTTTGCCTATTATTTCTTATAGAGGTATTGCTATTATTTTCTTTATAAATTTCTTACTTACTTAAAACATACTAACATATTACTGTAAAACTATTTCTTCTGGTATTTATTGCCTTAAACATTAAGCCAATAACTTCTTTCTTTAAATTAACAAATGAACAAATTTGGTGAGTGTTATACCTACACCATCTCTTTTATAACAGTAATCACCCTGGTGATTTTTATACTGAGATAATATTTTTTCTGTTTTTTACATTCACAATTATTCTGTGTCTTTCAGTCTAATATACTTAACTTAATTGCTCATTTAACATGTGCTTATGTTTTGGGTTTGTCACACTTGTTTAACTCTTTTTTCTTAAGATTATATGCTGTTTATTTTATTACACTTATCACTTCACTGTTCATCTTTGTCACTCCCTACCTATCTCTAATTACCCTTATATTTCTCACGATCTCACTATTATTACAAAGTTTTTGTATCTACTGAGTTCATGTCTCCTTTGTTAACTTCAGACTGTCACATATCATTTTATAATATTCAAACAACATGGTATTGTAAATACATCTTTCAAATAAAACATAACTTTGTATATATTGTCATTAAAGTGATAAAAATTGGTCTGAAATGTCATAATTAATAATAATAACAATTTAATAATGTTAAAATATATTGTGTTAATTGAAACATACTACATCTGTAGCAACAGCAATAATATTAGCGAATAAATAAACTCTCCAAAACCTTATACTTTCAAACACATAATGCTGAAATAACATACATACTGCTGAAATAATCCTAGTAAAAGTTCCAAAGTATATAGTAGGCTATACAATTTGTTCTCTGATTGAATCACGCACACATTTCTATTCCCTGTCTGTATGAGTGTAATTTTAAACATAACAGCTGACACATCACCTATAGATAAGGATATACATACAATCATATCTACACATGGTTTTTTATGTATAACAATTGCTGAGATACTGTCATTTACAAGTTACCACTAATAAAAATTTAAACATAAATTATTAATAATAATAAAATATTATGCTCTTTTAAAACAATCTTATGAGTTAATTGTTATGGCCATGTAATTTTTTTCTTTTCTTTTTTTTCTTCACTGTCTTCTTGTCTCACTTTACTTTGGTTAATATCTGGCCAGTCTCTGGGGTTGGGTCAATGTCAGTTGTCTGTCAGTCTAGTTCGTATTTTCTTGTTTTGTAATCACCTTTGGTTGTATTCTTCCTCCTTCACTATTGATTATATTTACTACTTTCATTCTCTTTATCATTTATCTCTCAAAATATATTGTTTCTTGGCATTTTTTACATACTTATTTATATCAAATGTGATCAGAGTTTGGCAATGTTATATAATGCCCTTCCACCAAAATTGATCATTTTATAAAACGTGAATTTAAGTTTGATGAAATTATCAATTGTACCGTATCAATTTTTTTTTTTTTTTTTTTTTTTTTTTTTTTTTTTTTTTTTTTTTTTTTTTTTTTTGAAATTCTGCTTCTCATTCATTTTTTATAATTAATTCGGTATCTTTTATTTCCATTCTTCTTAGTCTTTTCTTCATTATTTTCTCACATTGCGAACTGGCTTATTGATTCTTTATTATAACTTATTCCCTATAAATCTTATTTTTCATCAAAACTACTCTTATACTGATATCAGGGGAACATCATCCCTGCTCAGTAAAATGATTGCTGGTTCATTGAACAGACAAACTCAATTAACAATTCCTAAATATAGTCAACTCGTGACTCAAAATAATAATAATAATAATCATAATCATAATATTTGTTTGGAATCTTTTACTTTTATACTTCATTATTGCTCAGTTCGAGTCATATATTGTTTCATCTTTCTTTATAGATACTATTTGAAGCATTGTTTTTTATTGATACAATTCACATTTTTATTCATTTTTAATTCCTCTTTGTTTCATCTCCTCTCACATTATAACTCTTAGAATGTTGATTTCATTTATATCGTTTTGTGATCATTGGTTTGGGTAATTTTACTTCCCCTCTTTCTAAATAGTTGTGGAAGCTGATCATTTTGATTGATATTTTTTTTCATAATTTTTTAGATATCATAGTAAGTTATTGCTTCTTACTAGTTAGGAATTTTTTGTAGTTTATTCCTTTACAGTATGTCATGCTTTTCATGCCTCATTTTTTGGCTAAACATTATGGTAATTTAATCTTATTTTGTAGGAATGTTTTGTAACTACACTCCTCTATTGTTAATTTTTATTTAAATATTGTAGTAAGTTGGTTGCTCTTACTTTATATGAATGCCTTGTAACTTTTATCTCTCCATTTTTACTTGTTCTAAAATATTATCGAGATATTTGGGTAAGCTTTTCTTACATATCTTTTTTGATTTTTTACAATTTTTTATTCATCATAATGGTTTCTCTAATGCTTAGTGTAAGCTGTACTTACGAATGTTTTGGAATTTTGACATTCTTTAGAGATTTTTTCTTTATGACATTGGCAGACTTGTTTGTTTGTCACTTTATTTATTTTTTTTTTCTTTATTTAAAGTATTTTTGTTGGTTTTTTTTTTTACTTTAAATTGCTTTTTACAGTTATTGTTGATTGTCATAATATTTCTTAATTGAGGCTTGATTGTATACCCCCTTTATTTTCTTGGTGACAGGGTGAGTGATCTCGTAAGTGTTATTACCCTTGTCTTTTGTTATAGTGTATGGTCCCACATTCCAGTGTTTATCTGCATTTGGTTTATCCATTGTCCATGATTACACGAGTTTCCTCCGTTGTTCGGACTGCTCTGGTGTGCATCACTGTTTCTGTCTGTGTTATATATGTCTCTTCTATCTGGTACAGCCACTCTTCTAATACCATGTGTTCTCTGGCATCAGTGCCTACCTCAATCACTTGATGATGTTGTTTACTACTCAACGAAGTTAATCGTACCTCCGTTGTTGATCTTCTCACTGATATTGGTTTATTTGGTATTTCTATCTCTGGTAATTTCCCTTTTCTTGTAGACTTTCTCAATTTGTCATACATTGTTTTGTTGTGTTCCTTTTCAACTTTGGATATCCTCCATTTAAAGATAGGTTTGCTGAAAGTTTTACTCGCTGGTTGATTGTTGATCCCTCCTAGAATTTCCTTCAGAGTTCTCCTGCACTCCATAACATTCATCATTTCCGTATGGTCATTAATTGGTCGATTAAACGTCTCAAGTAGTCCGTTCTTCATCATCTCCAATTCCTCTCTGGTATTGATTTGTTTTCTCTGATGTATTTTCTTAGTCTTCTTAATTATCTGTTTTTTCTGTACTCCTCTACGGTTGGTTCCTTTGTGTTTACTTTTCTCTTTGTTTTCGTTACCTTTATTTTGATGTAACAATGTATTTGGGTCTTCTTGAATTTCTGTTTTTTCATTATTTACTTCTGGAGTGGTGTTTATTGTTTCATTCACCTTCTTGAACCCGTTACCTAATGTCTCATTAAGTAGATCTATTTGGTAATTGGTTTCTTCCCCTTTCTTATTCATCTCCATTTTTGTCTGGTCACTTTCTTCACGACGTTCTCTGAAAATTAGTCTTATTTGCTGCTTCATTTCTTCTTTATTTTTCTCGTGGTCCTTCTTCAGCTGTTCCTTCAATTCTTCCTTTAATTCTTCGTTTCTTTGCTGAATTTCCTCCAGCAATCGTTGTTGTAGTGTTTCATTATTTTGGTTGACTGTTTTCCTCAATTCTTCCTTAGTACTCACTATTTTTTCATTGATCTGTTTCAAATTGTCACTGGTTTCTTTCTTCATCTCCTTCAAGCTCTCCTCATTCTTGTCGAATTTATTGTTCATCTCCTTCACGTTCTTGTCTAATTTTCCATTAATCAACTCCCATAATTTTTGTAAATCCATTCCTCCTCTGGCTTCCTCCCTATCTCCAGCCTGTGTTTCCATTTCTTCGTCTTGGCTTGGTTCTGTTGTGGTTATTACTGTCTCCACTTCTTCAATCGGTGTTCCTTCCTCTTCTTCTCCTCTGTTTTCTTCCATCTCCTTCTCCCTTGCCAATTTTTTCGACAATCCTCTGGTGTGCATATTGTAACCTTTCGTAATCGCCGCTAGAATTTATAGGGTTTAATTGTATAATTTCTTTATTATTCTAGCCCTACTAGTTGGCGCGCCACTTTGTATAATAACGGTTTACCTTTCCTGTTAATTATTATTGAATAGTGTGTAGCGAACCGTTTTATACTTATTAGTCGACCTTTTTTCTCGCCGTTAGAAGTTCGTATTTCTCTCTCTTCTAGCTCCAGCGGTTGGTCGTCAATTTGTAATGTAGACGTGTGTACGGCTACCGTTTTACTCTGTAAAATGTGGATAATGTACAATTTGTGTGTAATGGGTGTAACGTGTCTTCTCGATCCGTAGTTCAAATGCGTGCAACTTCCGCAGATTTCGTCCGTTGCGAACGTACGAATAACCAGGTCTCGATGTTCTTACCTGTTGTTCACTAGGGGTGATAAAATCCCGGTGGCGCCAAATTGTTTTCTTAAAACAATTAAAATAAAATTCAAAGGTGTATGACCAGCGCAGCTCAGGCGGTTTGAATAATTCAAATATTTCCGCCAGCTAGGCCCACTGGAGCGCACAGCAGTTCGATGCGTGGGCTGTGTAAATCGTTAGTTGTCTGCTAAAATGTACATAAAATATTGTGCACCTCCTAATGAAATTATAACACCGTGGTTACACTCAAGACTTACACATTTTTTATTAGTGATTGTTATTCATTTAATACAAATTATTCTAATACAAATGCTCCGGTTGTTTATATGAGACAATTACAGGGTTTGACAAATCGATATTTGAATTGATAACCAGACGTTTAATAATGGCGTCTGTTGTAAATAGTACATCAGTTATTAATGTTTGTTTGTCATAGGTTCTTGAGGTTACGTTAAAAGGATTACAAATGTTTAAAACAATAAAAATACACACCCTTACATCAAGTAAACTTAACTAACATATTGTGTAGGTATAATTTGTCTAGCGCAGTGTAGTAAAAGTGTTTACAAGTTATGGATCATTAACAACAGTTTATATTGGTTAGTTTATAAATTGTCAGTGACTTAGTATTCTTTTTAATCTTTGAAAGTAATTAATTTCAGTTCAGTGAGATTTCGACCTTTAGTGAGACATAATTAACGTGAGTTTATTTATATATTTTGGGTAATTTAATAGGTACTTATCACTTCCGTAGTTATGGCGAATTCATACGATCTGTTATTCATGGGTTATACTACAATCTTCTTTAATTTGCTTGGTTCAGGACATCAGGCATCTTTTCCAGTTTAATTGGTAGTAATTTATTTTCTTTTTTCGTTAATTTGGCCTCAACTTCAATAATATGGTTCCAGTCTTATTGTCTTACGTCTTGGTATACACTTAGTAGTAACTTCTTCTGATATTTTCTATGTTTTAATTGACAATTTTGGTCACTCGAACATTAGCGTCTATACCATTAAAGCATCATGCATTCAGTAAAAAAAAATCTAACGGTATTTTTGCTTGTTACTCCACAGTTTCCATGGTAACGTAATTATTCTCCCTGGTCGATCTCAAAATAAACACATTGTTATCAAACTTTGAATTTTTTGTTTAATTTGAATAAATATTTTATAATGGCTATATTTACTTGGGGATAATTTCAATGGTTGTAATCTTTACATAGATGTTCCTATTTTCTTTCAAAGATTAGTTTGATATCTTACAAGATTGGTCTAAGCCATGTATTAATGTTTTGGTCCAAAATTGATAATACTATGTTAATACATAATTTACTTATTTCTAAGTTTTAATATAATTCTGCCATGTTCCCTTTCGTTACACATAATTATTATATTTTGCCTATTATTTCTTATAGAGGTATTGCTATTATTTTCTTTATAAATTTCTTACTTACTTAAAACATACTAACATATTACTGTAAAACTATTTCTTCTGGTATTTATTGCCTTAAACATTAAGCCAATAACTTCTTTCTTTAAATTAACAAATGAACAAATTTGGTGAGTGTTATACCTACACCATCTCTTTTATAACAGTAATCACCCTGGTGATTTTTATACTGAGATAATATTTTTTCTGTTTTTTACATTCACAATTATTCTGTGTCTTTCAGTCTAATATACTTAACTTAATTGCTCATTTAACATGTGCTTATGTTTTGGGTTTGTCACACTTGTTTAACTCTTTTTTCTTAAGATTATATGCTGTTTATTTTATTACACTTATCACTTCACTGTTCATCTTTGTCACTCCCTACCTATCTCTAATTACCCTTATATTTCTCACGATCTCACTATTATTACAAAGTTTTTGTATCTACTGAGTTCATGTCTCCTTTGTTAACTTCAGACTGTCACATATCATTTTATAATATTCAAACAACATGGTATTGTAAATACATCTTTCAAATAAAACATAACTTTGTATATATTGTCATTAAAGTGATAAAAATTGGTCTGAAATGTCATAATTAATAATAATAACAATTTAATAATGTTAAAATATATTGTGTTAATTGAAACATACTACATCTGTAGCAACAGCAATAATATTAGCGAATAAATAAACTCTCCAAAACCTTATACTTTCAAACACATAATGCTGAAATAACATACATACTGCTGAAATAATCCTAGTAAAAGTTCCAAAGTATATAGTAGGCTATACAATTTGTTCTCTGATTGAATCACGCACACATTTCTATTCCCTGTCTGTATGAGTGTAATTTTAAACATAACAGCTGACACATCACCTATAGATAAGGATATACATACAATCATATCTACACATGGTTTTTTATGTATAACAATTGCTGAGATACTGTCATTTACAAGTTACCACTAATAAAAATTTAAACATAAATTATTAATAATAATAAAATATTATGCTCTTTAAAACAATCTTATGAGTTAATTGTTATGGCCATGTAATTTTTTTCTTTTCTTTTTTTTCTTCACTGTCTTCTTGTCTCACTTTACTTTGGTTAATATCTGGCCAATCTCTGGGGTTGGGTCAATGTCAGTTGTCTGTCAGTCTAGTTCGTATTTTCTTGTTTTGTAACCACCTTTGGTTGTATTCTTCCTCCTTCACTATTGATTATATTTACTACTTTCATTCTCTTTATCATTTATCTATCAAAATATATTGTTTCTTGGCATTTTTTACATACTTATTTATATCAAATGTGATGAGAGTTTGGCAATGTTATAACATGTACAAGTAAGGTAAATCGAAAGGACTGACATGCAATAAAAAACAAAAGCTAATTTCTATAGTAGAGATTCAAAACGTATGTTTAAAGATGAAAATGTATAGAGGCTGTAACGATTGGTTTTTAATGGATCATGTCCATTAAAAAAAAATGAAAAATACAATCATTTTTAGATCCTCAACTTTTAAGATCTATATTGATAGATAGAATATTTTATAGTACAACTTAGAACATACCTGGGCTTTTCTGATACTCGTCTGTCTTATGTTTTGGGTGGCCCCACACAACTACTTTCTGACCATTTATATATCAGGAGTTTCAATTAGGGGTCTAGTGAGTTCTTCCTTTGAGAGAGGAAATGTAAACTAATGTTTAACATCCTTAATCAGACGTTTATAAAACGTAAACTATCAATTAATGTCCTTAATCAAACATTTATAAAATGTAAACTAATGTTGAACGAACTTTAAACCAACTCTTAAAACCAAATTCTTACACATATGTTAATTAGGGTTACTCATTATGAAAAAAAAAATAGTAATGTACCACAATAGTCCTCTATTTGTCATAACAACGTACAGAGTTACCAACAGATTTTAAGCTCTAATTATTTGCTAAAATAACTTACTACTATAACAAAAACTTTGTAATGTAATACTCTACTATTTTTTAAGATATATTCTCCTTCAAGTCTATTGTATTGTACAACGCACTTATGACACATTGAGGCTTCCCAGTTGTTTTATAACTTTTTGAATTTCATGCTATCCTGTAAATTAGTCTGTAATTTCTTATTACTTTTTGTTATTAATTACTTTCTGTAATGTTTTGTAGTCTATGTATAAGTTGTTAACGATAATAAAAACAGACGAAACACAAATTAACAGAACACAAAATTATTCCAAACATGTTTTATTTGTTAATTTATGACTATTTACTAGATAGCAAAGTGAGAAATTACCTGTTACTGTCATATAAATACCAATTAATATTTCATCTTTTGTAACCTAGTTTGTGTAATTACCCTGTTTAAATAATTTGTAATAATAGTTAGTCAACATTTGGTTAAGGGCAATAACAGCTGATGATTTTCGTGTGAATTCAGATTCTGATAGTTTAATTCTATTATTGTCCCTATGCTGTCATGTCTGACCACTATTTTTATCAGCACTGGGTTTTCTACCTTTAGTTTTCAATTCCACAGGGAGTTCCGAATGAAGATCAGCAAAACAATGGTATACTTTTAAACATGAGTAAATAGTATGTGACAGCTCAGCGTCATTAATTGCCTATTTGGTTTTACTTTTGGTGTTATACTTTTGGTTTTATAAATAAGTGATTTAATATTGTTAGTAATTTTTAAAAATTATTTGCATTACCTAGTGGCAAAATAACATCTTTTAAAGCTGCTGTGTCTCTGGAGTCGAAATTAAACCTAAGTTTGAACAATTTTTTTTCATATATATATTTTTTTTGTTAACTCGTCAAAAATTTCATTGTTAGGAATTTTAAGAAATGCCGATGTCTATGTTTTTTTTTATCAAAGGTTACATTAATTATATCAAAATAACCACTGTCTCCCATAAATTGTAAAAATAAGTCAGAATCTGAGCCATCCAGTTGTTCTGTCTGCTGGGGTAGAATCTTATTTCTTAAACTTATTATATGTTCACCTCGAAATTTTTAACAAATTTTATTTGCACAATTTTACTATCCACCATTTTAAATATTTTTATTCGAATTTTATCCCAAAAAACAAGTTTATCCAAATTTTTCACACCTCCAGACTCTACCCATTTTTAATTCTCCAGTTTTCAAATAATTGACTACAGACCAGGCCTTCATATCTGCAATTTTATCACTTAAAGTTTAAATTTCTTTCACAATTTAATAACTTCTTTTTCTGTCAGTCCAAAATAAGTGTTGAAGCTGTGATTGTCTAAAAATGAATAATTTTCTATATTGTTCGACGATAAAACTCCGGCTAATCTAACGCAGGCATTGATAAGAGCTCTATCAGCGAATTCGTTCGATTTCAATGAATTTGAAATAAACTTTTGGATGAAAAAACTAATTTTGTCTACATCATTACCAGATGTAAATATGGCTTTTTGAATTGGAGCATCTTACTCGTCTATGAGTACAATTACCCGTTTGTTGAAATGAATGTATAAATATCTTGATAAAAGTCTAATACATTTGTTTAAATCTGTTATACTTAACGTATCGTTTTCAATTTTTGCATAAAAACCTTTTAGCTTACTAACTTGGAATAGATTTAACTTATGACTACTTAATAACTAATAGCAAGTTTTGAAAATATCTGTTACCATGCTCTCAAAGCTATTTAGAAACTCCTCATAACTACTACAACTAAGCTCCTTAAAATCTAAAAATATTACGGGATACTTTCCAAAATGTCTGTTAAAGAATGATTTCGTATTTGGATCGTATATACCTAAATTTAAACTGCTGTTACTAAAAACCCTGTAATTTTCTGTTTCGTTTTCCGGTATCCTGGTCCCATTTCGATCCACGACAATTTCAGAGAAACATTTTATCATATCCATATTTGTCGACATCCCGAAGCACCTAGGTGCTGTAATGAGAACAGCTGTTGCAATGAGTACTGGTGCAAAAATAAGCCTTAATCAGCATACTTTTATCCACAAAATAAGGCGTTCTTGCAATACTTGGAAATTCACTCGTAAATGAATCTGGACCTTCCCATGCCAAATTACCCTAAAACATAGAACCAAAATATCCCCCATTCATAGAAATATTAAATTGAAACTAATCCAAATTAACAGTCATATTAATATCAAGTCCTATTAATGAGTGAAGTGAATAAAAAGTAGTAATAACTTAAGAGTTTTTACTTCGTAGTAATAGCATTTTCTCTGAACGATGTGAATAAACAAATACTACTGCTGGGTAGTAAGAACTCCGTGGCGTCCGGATTAAACGAAGCACTTACTATGGTAGTAAGTACTACCCTAGAAGGTTTTACTACCGTTTCATGCTCATGTTGAGACCTGTTCATCCCCCACTACCTCTACTCCGCGCAATCACTGGCCACACGCCACCTCACTCGTGTATCGTCTCTGGTTCATCGCTCAATTAGTTCGATTAGAAAAAATGTCTTCGAGTGATGAAGCCCCTGACGCGGAGTGTGACAAGAAAATCGTTGATAGATCATTGTTTGTGCGTCTGTTAAGTGAGAATCCGGTTCTTATAGAAAAATCTAAAATCCCAAGTCCAGTTGCAGCCAAGAAAACAGCATGGGACAGTATTGCAGAAGAATATTCTCGGGCGACAGGGAAGAAAGCAACCCCAAAAAGCTTGGCTAAAATGTTGAATAATATGAAAACCAAAATTAAAATAAAAACTGACAAAAAAGCAACCGGGAACAAAAAAGTGATACTAAAAGACTGGGAAAAGAACTTTTTAATAATTCTTTCACAAGATGAAAGCCCAGTATTTAAAAAAATCCCAGGAAATGATTCTGTAGGATTGTCAAATGAGAGTCAGCTAAACAAAAACGACAATTTTGATATTGTTCGGCCAGCAACATCTCAAAATATAGCAACACCAATTTTGAGGAAAGGAGCCAAAAGAGTGATGTTACATGAAACGGATGAAACTAAAGATATGACAACCCCAGAACTTCAGCGTGTCGTTTTGTTACAGCAAATGGAATTACAAAAAATCCAAATTGAAAAAGAAAAAAATATTGTTGGAAAATTAAAAAAAATGTTGTAATGATGCAGCAACTGACACAGTAGACTTGCACTTGCAATGTACCGGCAATTTCGCCAACCCTCCTTTATTTCCTTTCTATTGATATTAAATAAAGTATCCGTAAAAAAAAAAAAAAAAACCATGCAGTGCTGTATAACGCCTGTGCCTACTTTTTATAGGCCTATACTGTACTGTTGCTACCAGACTTACCGATAGGCAGCTGTAGTTAGTCATCATGTTACTTTTAATCCCTTAAGAATGGACTATATATAACCCAATTTGGTTTTTAATCCAAATGATTCGTTAAAAAATCTCAAATTACTGCACGGTATCCTTCGAACAGCTTGAAAACTTTTAGTGGCTGTTTACATTTTTCATTTTAGGACAATTAAACAGGCAGTTTTTTCAGCTCACCATTTATTTCATGTAATTGTCTACTTGACTGCGCTGTGCATTTTGAAACAAACAAAACAAAAAAACTATCTTAAAACTAATACAAGAACCCAGATTTAATTCAAATTAATAGCTGTAACATTTCCTGTCATTTTTGTTCTCCTCGTGCCTTTGTTACTCGATCTTCGTTGTGTTGCTCACCTGGTGCGTCTTGTACATCATCTTCCTCTGCATGTGCTGGATTTTCATTGCCTGGATCGTCAAAATCATCATTCAAATGTTTTGCTACGTTGTGTAGAGCCGCACAGGAGACTATAAGTTGGGAACTCTTTCTAGAGAAATCCTCACACAGTTACCAATAATTGGGAACCTTCTTTTTAGTTGGCCAAAATCTCTTTCAACTACAACTCTTTCGCGGGCGTGCAATCGATTAAAATGTCTCTGACGGTCATCACGAGGGGGCTTAAAAGGTGTGATAAGCCACGGTGAAATGCCATACCCAGAGTCCCCAATTAGACACAGAGCACCGACAAATTGTGATAAAACATCTCTTATGGCACTCTGCCTCCATATTCTGGAATCCTGAACACTACCAGGCCACTCTGCACTGACGCTGGTGAACTGCTCATTTGCGTTACAAGTAGCTTGCACGTTTATGCTCGGGTATCCTTTACGGCAAACATACTCATCCCCAAACAATCTTGGTTTTAATATCCCTATTTGAGTACAGTCCGAAGCACCTATTACCGAAGGCATTCTAAATCGAGTCTGCCATAAAAGCTGACCATCATTGATTTCTCGTACTGTATTGGGAATCTTTATCTAGTTTTGTGCTCTGTCAAAAATTTTGTCCATAACATAGTGAATCGTCTTACAGGCTGTTGAGCGATCAACTCCAACATCCTCGGCAACTCCACTTTGGAATCCTGGATCGGCGACTGAACGTAGAAATATCTCCATTTTTTTCTCTTGACGTCAAAGCTTCTCCTCGGGTTTCTTCGGTATAAGGCAAGAATTCATTTACCAAAAAGTCTACACTTTCATCCTCGAACCGTAAAAGTTGTTTTCCACCAACTTCTCTCCGCTCACGATATACTTTCCGTTCACGAACTTGTATAAACATAGCCATTGTGGTGACTGAACAAAAACGTAGTCTGCCCTCCTCGAGACTCCAAAATAACGAAGCATCTACTACTGTTGTGAAAGTGTTGCTACGTTTTATTCACATGAAAACGAAGTAAAAACTACACCGTCCGGACTATTTGAAGCAAGTGCTACACCATGGGAGCACTTCCTTTTTTATTCACTCCAAACTAAGTAATACCTTCAAAATCAGCGAAAAAAAGCACTTACTACTTTTTATTCACTTCACCTATTACTAATTAATTAATACGGCCAAAGTTTTTCCTGTTTTCACTACAAATTGAACATGAAGGGTTAAATTTTCTATGCAAGTATGCCTTCACATATTCAAATATTATTAATACTACTAAATTAATTAACAATTAATTACATTCAACTGCTTACAAAACAGTGTCCTGTAGAAAGCCAGGCTAGAAGGAAGCCCAATGGTAACATTGTGTTAATCTCTCATTCCCTAATATAAAACAGAAATTTCCTGGCAGGAGGCAACTACAAGAGCGACAACACAATAGTAATACAGAATAATTTTGTACACGCCTTCATGAATTAGACAAGATGCTGGGGTAATTAAAATAGCTCGTATCCCATAATCACTATTAGTTAATTACATTCCATTTGGTAAGATTCTCCCTTATCATTAAAACAATATTAAATATGCTAAACCAACAAACGTTTATTGTCAGTATGATGTCCGGCAACAATTATAGGGTAATAAATAACTTTTTTCTATTATAAATGTTGCTTTATAGCACACAAAAATTATTGCATACCAAATTCTCCTTTTCTAAAAAATAATTTCTACCTAGTGGAAATTACAAGTTTCATTACAAAAAAAAAAAACTGTCTTTTAGTTGAAATTGCAGTAGTGGAAAATAGTGGGGTGATTTTCTTACCTATCTCATTATGGTTGTTGGAACCTAACAGTGGCTGCACTAGTCTCAGAATAGTATTGTTGTGTAATACGAAACATTCTCATACAGTCGATAGTGTCTGTCATTCTACAAGCTTCTCACTAGTCCAGTCATTGCATGTTTTTGCCAAGGCCGCGCTTAAGTATCTAGAATTTTCGAGTGCTTGTTAATACGCATATTATGGAATGCTGCAGAGTATATATAGCTTGGAGTTTAGTTTTATGTCGGACGATTACTCAGTGCGTTCATGTGGTTATCAGTGAAAAGTGATTATTGTGCGGGATTCTATTAGTTGACATTATTATTGGTGTGGACAAATTAACTTGAATTATTGTACGAGTATAATCTTGTTGAATAACTTGTAGATTACAATCTGTTATTTGCGATAATTAAAGCTGGTAATTAGTGATTTCATTGGTGTCTTGTATTTTGTTTTCCACCGTACCATATGACAATAGGTGAGACCGTCGTAACAGTGGGTCAGAAGTGCAACAGAACCATTAACGTGGAAACAGAGGACACTTTGTACAAGACTAGTGTAATTGTAATTAATCGGTAAACAATGGATGCCAGTCAGATGATGGAACAGCTGGCACTGCTGTTGCGGACAGAGGAACAATGAATACAGGATGCAGAAGACACAGAGAACAGATGCCAAGACAAGAGGCGGAAGAAGCAGAACACGTGTAAGCAGGAAGTAGATAAAACAGAAGGTCTTTTTGAAGTTATGCTAAAACAGTTGCAAGAACACAGTACCGTAGAGTTGGGTCTCCTATGTGATGACGTGGTTGAATTACGCAGTGATCTGGATGGTCAAGAGGTAAGATTGTCTACAGTCAAAAAATCTGTATAGAACAAACGATGTCTAACAAAATATCTAACAGAAGAATCCATGTCAAATAAAATATCTGCAGTAGAAGACTCAGTTGCAAACATAAAAGAGCAGATGAAGAATGAAGTAGTAGAGCAGTTAATGAATATACAGCCATGCGTAAAGACAAGGAAAATTAAACAATAGAGAAAGTCACTTCCCCTGCAGCTGGGCCAGTTCACGTGAAGGCCCCAACAACATTTGACAAAAGCACTCACTGGGTGACGTATCTTCAGCAATTTGAAGCTGCAGCATGCGCAAATAATTGGAGGGAGAAAGACAAGGCAGTTTCACTTGTTCTTGCTTTAAAAGGACCTGCCGCTCGTTCTTGCTTTAAAAGGACCTGCCGCTGAGCTATTACACAAAGAGCCATATGACAGCGAGAACATCTATGACGAATTGATAAAGCTATAGAATTACAGTATGGTGGTAAACATTTGGACGAGGTGAACTACATCAGTTGAGAACAAGGCGACAGTGTTCCGGGGAGATTATTCAAGAGTTTGAAGCAAGTATCAACACACTGATTTGACTGGCCTATCCTGAACACCAGAAGATTTTCAAATGAGTTTTACAGTGCAGGCATTTATTGATGGCACAGAGATTGTGAACTTCAGCAAGTGTTATGAATGCCAAGACACCAAAATAGCTCAGAAGCTCTTGTTCACGCCTTCGGGTTTCAAGCTGCCAAGTCGGTATCGCGATACATTAATGGGTTTATGTCATCTCACTGTAGTCAGAAGTTACCAGTATCACATTGCCATTATGATGGTTGCAGAGAAACAATATAAACAATGTTGTCAGACAAACAATTCAAAAGTCCAAGAGCGCTACAGCGATTTGAACGATGGGAAAAAGACAGAAGACTGAAGTGGTTTCGACTGTGGGAAACTGGTCATGTACAGGTAGACTGTTGGGAGAAGAAAATACTGAGAGAAGAGAGTGATTGCACCAATTGGAGAAGTAAAGCCCCAGAACAGCACACAGTTTCCACGCTACATAAGACTAGTGGAAACTTGTTTGTTAATGGATTTGCGGAAGGTATACCGACCCCCGTTTACAGTTGACACGGGTGCAACAGTGTCCATTGTGCACCCTGACTTAATCAGCAACAGACAGCCTCAATTTAGCTTTTTTACAATACAGACTGTGGCTAGAAGCCCGTGTTAAAGTATTAGGTCAGGTAGATGTACGTGTATGCCTGGGTCTCCTCAAGTTTAACCACCAAATGCTTGTTGCAGACATTGTCGATAAAGTGATTCTTGGCATGGACATTATGAATGTTTACGAATTCATTGTGGACTTACGAGAGAATGCCCTGATGGTTGGCCAAGAGAAGATAAAGCTTTGTATGGCTAAAATGACAGGGTCTGCCAACCATTCAATCAAGCAAGTGGCATGGGGTGAAGAAGAAGTCAAGAGGTGTGGTCAAGAGGAACCCTTCCTATTGCAAACGGAAATGGAAGAAGAAGCAGAGGAAGTACCAATGTGTAACACGACAAACAAAGTGAAGGAAAGCCAACTATGGATGTCGAGGAAAGACTCTTGCTTGTTCCTGAGTTAATGGAAGCACCTGGGAGAAAAGTTGGTGAAGATGGAGTTATGCAAGAAATCGTTGCCAAGAACCAAACAGACTTGGATCAGCTAATGCCATATCTGGTCATTGGTACGTGATGCAACGTGAGTGATTCCCACAAAACTAGTAGTTGAGGAGAACACACATATTCCTGGGAACTTGATGTTCAGGTCACATGAGACTGAATTCGAAGAGCCGGAGAATTATCCTTTGCAAGTAGACCAACTACGTAGATTGCCTGGCCAAGTATTACATCAGGGACAGTTTGCCAGTTCTGGATGAACAGGCTTAAGGAGGGGACAGTGTAACGAGAACCCTATGAATCAGCCGAGACTGTCCTCCACCCGTCCCTCCCCTAGTCAGGCAGGTGTAGCCTCAGTCAAGGCCCTGCTTAACTATGTTCAAGAGTGCTAGGGAGATTACTTGAAATACGCATTAGCTGGGACAATTAATTAAGGATTGAAAGATTCTAGAACACATGTGCTACGTACATAAGGGACAGAGGCTAGCTTTGTGAATCAGTTGCCAGCTTTGTGAGCGATTTCTTTAGCGCTGATCTAGTGTTTGTCGAAGTAGTGTGAGTAGTGTTATTATGTTATAATTAGTGTGGAACTCTGTTATTTGACATTATTATTGCGGTGGACAAATTTAACTAGGTTTATTGTAAGCTGAGTACAAACTGTTATTTGTGCATAATTAAAGCTGGTTATTAGTGACTTCATTGGTGTCTGTACTTTGTTTTCCACTGTACTCTATGACAATCAGTGAAACCGTTGTAACAGGATATATACCAGACCAATAAAAATAACAGACTGTTTATTGTATAAAGCACCCAGCCAGGACTTTATATAATCACGTCTATGTTGTGTGAGTGGAACAACAGAATTGCTGACACTATGGCTCCATCCCTGTGCAGTCATTCAACTCTCTACATCGTTACCGTACCTCATACTGTCAAACATTCTGATTTTTTGTCGTCCCATCCTTTTCTTTTACCTGAATCTTCACCTCAATTTTTGTTCACTGCATACAGTTGTACATGGATATGCACCTTATCCATTTTATCTTCCATTTTTCTTAGTGTCAAAAATTATCTCATTACAATCGGAAACTCTCCTAACCAGTTCCTCATTAATGTCTACGTTCTGCACCATATAACGTGACACTCCATACATCACAGTCTAGTGACCTCTGTCTTGGATCATTTACACTTGGATCAAGGCAATTTACACTTGAGACACTGTGTAAATCACCTGACATAAACAGAAACTAAGCAGCAGGTGTCGTTTAAATAGATAGCACAAGTGTTCCAGAAAAATCCATAATATGCGTGAACACTACTCGAAAACACTAGAGCGTAATTGATTGTGGCCTTGAACACAGCTCACCGACCGGTATGGTCTGGAATAGCCTTATTTGTTGACAGATGTTAAGTGTCACGTACGCACACAAACATTACAGCTGCGGTCTGCTGGGATAGCGGAGAAACATGTAGAACCTTCTGTAACACTATACAGTTAATGGTGTGTGAGAAAGTGTGAAGCATATTCTCCCCAAGAGTGTTCTGAATCACATTGACAAGGCTGTTGTCCATATATGTATCTTGCTTCATTCAGAGTAGTCCTTATCAAATGTAACAAAATTATGCCCTGCAGTTGGTTTATGATTACCAGGTCTTGTTTTAATGTTTTAATAAGCAATGCTGATGTGTTATGGTGCAGTTTCTATAAATTATCCTTTCTTAAATCTGGTCATTTTATGTTGATTGTTTCATCCAATGTAAAATGACGTAAAGTGACGTAAAATGCCCAAATTATACTCCTTTTGACCACAGTGATAAAATTCTTGCAACAGGATATCACAGTCTTCACCTTACTGCCATGGCCTTTGACTTGTTTACAGCTGTCCTTGTAGCTTTTGCACTAGTAAACCACTTGTAGAAAACCTTATCAAAGCCTTCTGCAATACTTTCATGATGTTACAACAGCCTGTCTTATTCTTTACATAAAATTGAATATAGCTTTTTCAGTTTTGTGTTATATAGAATTAAAAAAGATTAGCTGAATACACCAAAACACAACTTAGTTGTTTAGGTAAAAACTTTAAACTGTGTATTCAGTTCAGCTGTCTTAATTGAGACAACTGTTGCTGATAGGTGCACCAACATCTCAGAGAAAAAAAATAGCATCAGAGAATATTTTTGAATCAGAATTTCTATCACAGGAACTTTGTTTAACTATAATAGTGTTACGTAATGTGGAACGTTCTACAAGTATCTCGGCTATCCCAGCTGTAATATGTGTGTGCGTACATATTGCTGCTACCTTGTGGTGAAAGACAATTACGTGTCAACTATCGAGTCTATTCCAGACTGTACCGGTCAGTGCAGTGTGTTCAAGGACACTGTTTCTAGTGGATTCTTGAGAGCACCTGTTTGTTTAACATGTCATCCAAATAGACAGATTATTCTGGAATATCAGCGGGGTATAAATAGGCATTCAGCGACAGTTGGTTCAGTTTAAGTGGTGATTTATTCAAGTGAGGTTCAAGTTATTGTTGGATGATTTACACAATGCGTTTCAATTTGTGTATTAGTAAAAAGTGATTATAGTGCGGAAGTGATATTAGAATTAAAGGGATAATAGTCACTATTATTTGTGTGGACAGATTAACTTGAATTGTTGTACAAGAATAATCTTGTTGAATAACTTAATGATTGATTACAAACTGTTAATTGTGATAATTGAAGATGGTTCTTAGTGACTTCATTGGTGTCTTGTATTTTGTTTTCTACTGTACCATATGACGGTCAAGTTAGACCGTCGTAACAATATTTTGTTTATCCTATGATCCATTTGTGCTTGTTTCTCCAATCTTCTTCCAGTACATGACACTCCATAACTTTATTCATTCTGTCTTTCCACAAAGGTTTCACTCATCCGCTTTACCTTTTTTCTGATGGTTGCCAATTCAGTATTTTTAGGACCACTTTTCCTCTGGCATCACTAGTTTTAATTCTAGGTGCTAGCAACGGAAAGGAGGAGACAGGAATAACCAGTTCTTAAGAAAGAACAATATTCCTGTAGTTTAGATGGTAGTAGTTTTTAAGAGCCGTGTGGACTGTAGACAGTGTGTAAACTTCTATTGGGTCGTCAGTGTGAAAGATCTTAGAAATGAGAGACTGGTCTGTAAGTCTGAGACGCTCAGTAGGAAAAGTGGAAAAATCTCATAAACAACTTCTTCTGTAGAACTACATTGCAATGTGAGCCCTGGCTCCCAACACCAATCTTCTCCAATGTCTCCTGTCCATTGCCATCTCAGCATAACTCCTCGCATCCATTCTTCTTAGATCTTCCAGCACATCATCCAACCATCTTATCCTATGTCGGCCACTCTTTCTGCTTTTATAGATTTGCTCCCTCAGGATTTTCTTTAGCATATGCTGATCATCCATTCACTCTAGGTGAGCTAGCCATTGTATTTGTTGAGCCTTTATGAATCTTACAATGTGCGGTCTGATAAGACTCTGATGAGACAATTGATTGATAAAATACCAGCCTGCCCTCTAATTTGAGATTGCAAGTTGGTCCAGCATCAAGAAATATGTTTCAGTAAAAAAAAACTTTAATCCAACAAACTTATTTTTACTGTAATGCTGCGCATTCCAAAATTAATTTTGAGTCTAAAGATGCTTGTAAATCATGTAGCAGTTCTCAAATGTTCTTCTTTTCTGCCAGCCTCTAAGAACGAAGTTTTGTATTTTGGAGTGGAAACAACCAAACTATAAAATGTCCGTTATTGTCCAATATCAGCTCTAGTTAATATAAATTGCTGACATGTCAGTATTAATCTTGTTTCTACAAATAATATTGTTACCACGGTTGAGTGATCATTGGATGGTACAGTGACAAACAAAATACAAGATACCAATTTAGTCACTAATCACTAGCTTTAATTATCACAATTAAACAGTTTGTAAACAAGATTGTCTTACAAGAAATAAAATAAAAATTGTTCACACTCAGTAATAATATCAACGAGTCCCGCACAAATATAAAACATGTAACACTTCACTACAATACTTTGAACCGCACTGGAATAAATCGCCAGTAAAACTGAACTAGGCGTCGCTGAAGTCTTGTATTTATACCCCGCTGAGATTCCATAATAGGTGTCTACTAGAGATCTGGAAGTCTCGTTGCGGACACGTAATTGTCCTCGCAGCATGTTCTGTAGTGTCGCAACAATACCAGTCTGTCCAGACTGCCACTCTTTACCATCTCCCAATTGGGCCATAGGGACTTGAACTGGCAGCGCATTTCTCGTTCGTATTATTTGTCGGCTCCTCTTATTTTATCTTTCTCCACAGATCATCTTGTCATCATGTATTTCTTTGCCCCTTTGGTGTCTGTTCATTCCAGGCCCGTTTGTTCCTGAAGGTTCCTGAATCTTTGGAGACTAGCTTTTACAATTTCAGACATATATCTCTACAGCATGATGTTTTTTTAGGTTTTATTATTTTAAAAACTTTTGATCCGTCTGGCTATTCCTTATGTGAGGCATTTTAGTAGTGAATATGTCCCCTGATATGTTACTAGCATATTGCAAGGTAAGACGTACGGTGGGGCTACCACCTTCAGGCTTAACGTCCAGCCCGATTTTCTGTCTGGGCATTCTCCCATAAACTGGCTGTCTTACCAGACTAAAGAGACCAGTTTTCCCTGTTGAGATATCCATAAGGATCTTTAATGTGGTGGTTTCTCCTTGCTTCCCACATTCTACGTTGTCGACCAATGGAAGGTCATCCGTCTTTAGGGGCAATTTCTCACCCCAAGGGCAAGAGGATGCCCTAACCTCTACTCGACAATGACAAGAAGAGGAGGGACAGCTTATACCGGGTGTCACTTGGTCTCCAGAGCCACATTAGCCACTCGTAGGTTTTGCCCATCCCCCACCACTTGGAGGTGCGGCTCGATATTTCCCTTCATCAAGGAATGAGACCATAAGGCATTACTCATCCTCTCCAGTACTTTGGGGGAGTATTATGAGTTTACTCGACAGGATAGCCCAGTATCGGCTGAATTGGTGGGAACATCTTTGCCGAATGGATGACTGCCGCATCCCCAAACAACTATGGAACTATGGAAGCCGAGGGGACGGAGAGGTGTGGGACGTCCGAGGAAGCACTGGGTGCCCAGCTGTAATATTTGCCTATTTGAGACCGGAACAAACCATTCTTGGTTTAAACTTTGACGATGATTATTTAAAAAAATTTATTATTATACAGTTTACATAGTGTAATCTGCGAGTGCAAGCAAAGTAAATGGGCATTGTTCCAGACAAACAGTAATTCCATCAGACTGGAGAAAAGCTTTGGTAATCCTGTATTTTTGAAAAATGTTCATGAACATGCGGAAAACTACAGAAGCATTAGCTTACTTAATACATCGTAGAAAGTGTATATAAAAAGCGCACTGTAGATACCATCAAGTAGAAGTAAAAGTGAACCACTGAATCCATTAGTCAATTTGTTGTAAATAGTGGTAAAATATAATGCAAATAACACACTCCTACTTTGGATGGTTGGTTGTGTAGGGTGTGGGTGGAACTCGATGTGCAGCCACCTCCTCGTGGTGAGTTCTGGGTCATTTTGTTCTGACAAAACAGGCGAAGATCTGCACAATGAAACATGCAAAAATTTTGAAAATTCCCGTTTTTTGAACACATTGCGCGACCGGTAAACATTGAAATATTAATGATGTTTTAATTTATTTAACTTTATTGAACCATAAAATAAACATCACAAACTATAGCGTGTCGATCGTAGAATTTTAAGTAATATTAAAAAATGTATGAAAAATGTTCATTTTCATCAATTTCTATAAACTTTAAGTACGATGCGCGACCACAAGATGTCAATCGATTTTACATTTTTTTACGTCGTTTTTCTTCTTATTATAGAAGGCAACTTTTCCGCACTATAGCGGTTCGGAAAAAAAAATCTTAATTTTTTTCGACCCACACTAACATGTACAGGGGCATATTTACAGGGGGGGGGGGTGAAGCGGACTGGACCGCTGTCTATAGGGTCAAAAAAAGTTGGTGAATTTTGTTAATCTCTTGTTTTTTAGGCTCTTTTATTGTGTTTTCAGCTAGTAGCTATTACAAACAAACATGTCTATTACACAGTATTTGCGTATATGAAACATAGGAAAATCAATTCAGTCAGTATCTTCTAAACAACGTTTCAATAACACATAATTATAACCGTTTACTGTAATGGAATATTTTCAGGATGTTAAACACGTTATACAGGCACTTTAAAGAACGTTGATTATCCTTAACTTGTTTTTTATTTTGTATGAAGGCAACTTGGCCGTCCTCCGACTCTCCCCGAGACCATATTGTAGATATACCACTGAACGTGTAGGGTAGTAAGTGTTGTTTGACAAAGTGAGCGAATCTTCTATAGAATGTTGATTTTATTTTACATGACTTAGTTTTATATTACTTCATATAAGAATTCCTGTAAAATAACATCCGTTACATATGTGATTGTTATTCTGACAGTTTCTGAAGTGACAAACAGCTGTTAACTAAACTTTTACACATGGTAATAACAAACAGTACATTACAGTACAGTTGTCAGCTGTTCTTTTTATTCTTCCATCATGAAAATTCTCAAAACTAATGTTGACAGTCCATTTTATGATTTCTCTCATATAAATAGCTAATGAAAACTTTTAACACCGTAATTGGTACAGGCTTGTTATTATTATAAAATTATTTTCATCAAAAAAGAAATTGAAAAACATCAGAAATGAATAAAAATTTTCACACCAAACAAAACAAAAATTGTGTATGAATAAATTCAGAGTGTTCAGATTTCAGACGAGAAACTGATACAGGCATTCAACAAATGGTTGGCTTTATAGAAAAGACCGAGTTTAATGTTTCTTGCATTCTGCAGAAGCATACGTCTGATAGTGAAAATATATAAAAAAAACGAAACACCAGCAATGTATGTTATAAGCATTAAATGTTGATCCCGTGCTTTCTGTATATATGATATTGTATATGATTTAAGTATGATGTTTGTATCAGCACCTTATCTCGTACAGTGTCATTAAAAATGTCAAAGAGAGCAAGCAGTTGTCATGTTATGTATATACAGGAATTTGATAATCTTTTTAAATTAATTATAAGTGTGTCATTTTCAACATTCAATTAAAGATACATTCTCTTTTATTGTATACCACCCTCTTCACGTAAAAATAAGATGTGATTGAATGTCATGTGACAACACAACACACTCGTGAGAAACAAGTAGAACGTGAATCATAATAAGCTTTTGTGGTTTTTATTGTCAACCTTCAGTATTGATTTTTGTTCAACTTGTTTCATTTTTATGAACTGCAAATATTTTATTGCCAGTGTGGTTGTTTTGGCGTCTGTTCTGCAGAGTGACAGCCTTAGTAGACAAGACAATGTCCAACCAGTCTAAAAGTATGTTGTCTTTTGTGAAAGATTTTAATAGACACGGAAACGTACAAATACACGGTGATTCAGGAAAATGGGACATTCAAAAACTTAATATCGTTATGAAAAAAAAAAAAATTAAACAGATTTATGTCATATAATACTGTTATGACGGTTTCACTGATCGTAGTATGGGACAGTGGAAACAAAATATAGATACCAATGAAGTCACTGATTACCAGCTTTAATTTCTCACAAATAACAATTCGCAATCAACTCGTACAATAATTCAACTTAAATTTGTCCACATGCAATAATAATAATAATGTCAACTATAAAGAATTCCGCACTTGATATAAAGAACACAAGATCCACTTGATATCACTTGACAAATCGCCCAACATAAACTGACTTCTATGTGGCAACTGTTAAGTCCGTAAATGTTCCATAATATGCGTCCTTAACAAGCACTCGTAAACTGTAGAGGTATGACAGAAACATTCATCTGCTGACCTCGCCGAGAAATGTTGTTGAATGACACACTATATTGTACGAGAATGTTCCTAATTGCATAACAAGAGTAAAAACCTGCAGTTTAAGAATATTTACAGTACATTTATTCCTTGGTGATGACATCTTGCAGGTGAACTCCCTATTTTTCACTTACATTTGTGCACGGTTCAAATTAACATTTTAATAGGAATTTCAGCAATTGCTTCTCAGACCTTAGCTTTCTGGATGGATTTATTAAACAAAGGACTGAAACATAATTTTATTAACAATACAACTAACATCAAAAATCACAATAGACACATACGTGACATAATCATAGACGCAGAAACAGCTGTACAAAACGCGCACTTTAACGACCAGGACCCGATACGTCACGACATAAAACGAAAGCTCCAAAACACACATACAAAACCAAAAATACACAACAATGAAATAAAAACACTTAACAATGTAAAACACAAGTTACTTGAACGCAACATAACAATCCTAAAAGCTGACAAAGGTAACATAAGCGTCATAATGGACAAACATCAATTAAACACTAAAATCGAAAATTTCTTCAACGAAAATAATATAACGGAAATAAATAAAGACCCCACACTAAAATTTCATAAACAGATTAACAAATTTATAAACAACACAAAACATATAATCAAACCAGAAAGCGCCAAATACCTTAAACAAATAAATCCTAACCCCCCTAAACTAAATGCATTACCAAAAATACATAAACCTAACGTTCCCATCAGACCATTAATAAACAACACACAGGCCCCCTCCCACAAAATCGCAAAACAACTAGACAAAATAATCAGAGAAAACATTAATCTCTGTAACAACACATCTATCAAAAACAACATCGACCTAGTCAGGAAAACTGAACACATCCACATCCCACATAACTCAACTCTGGCATCTTTTGATATAACCAATCTATACACTAATGTCCCCATCAAAGAAACCATCCAAACACTAGAACAACTACTCAGACAAAACAACACACCTGAAACACACATACAAGAGATCATCACACTCACCAAAATAATAACTGAACAAAATTACTTTACATACAATAACAAGATATACACACAAACAGAAGGTCTCCCGATGGGATCCCCCATATCAGGAATACTAGCAGAAATATATATACACAACATAGAACAGAACCACATAATAAACAACAACAAATACACTAACAAAATTATATACTGGCACAGGTATGTAGATGATATATTACTTTTATTCAAAGGCAACACAAGACAAGTTGAAAACTTCCACAAATACATAAACACTATACACCACAAATTAAAATTTACACTGGAAATTGAACAAAACAATAGTATAAATTTTCTAGACCTAACAATTAACAAAACTAACAATACACACGTACAAAATATACAGGAAACCAACCACAACTGACATGGTTATACACAACACATCAAACCACCCAACACAACATAAACATGCGGCCTTCAACCATATGCTCCATAGACTAACTAAAATACCCTTAAATAAACAAGATTACACCGACGAACTCAACACAATAAAATAGATAGCAATCAAAAACGGTTACAACCCTAATTTAATAAACACACTACACAAACGCATCAAAAACAAAAACAACAAAACACAAAATACCATCAACACACAGCACAATAAATACATCACACTCACATACCACAACTCCTACACACACAAAATCGCCAACACATTCAGAAAACACAAATACAAAATAGCATACAGAACAACCAATACCATAAAAAAACACATCAATAATACAAACGCAGACATAGACAAATATAACAAAACAGGTGTTTACAAATTAAATTGTAATGACTGCAATAGTTTTTACATAGGCCAGACGGGAAGAGCTTTTTCATCCCGTTATTCTGAACACTTAAAAGCTTTAACCAACAGCAATATACACTCCGCATTTGCCACACACATACACACAGAAAACCACAGTTACACCAACATAGACACTAATCTTGAAATTTTACATTACTTACCGGAAGGTCGAAAACTCAACACAACTGAACAATACGAAATATATAAACACCACACAACACAACCAAACGACATACTTAACGATCAATTCATACACTTTTTGACACAATTATACAAAAAACAAACATTAAATTGAATCCCCGCGCCAATCCCCTTCCTCCACGCACCACCCCCACTACACATTCCACACAACAACCGTTACTAAATGATGGCAGTCTGTCTCTAAGCTGAAGAAGGCGAATACGTACGCCGAAACGCGTTCGACGAGAAGAGAATGAACAGTAGGTTCACAAGAAAAAGTTTCATTTTTGGATAAGTGTTTTGGATAAGTCTTAGCTTTCAATTCTTACATTATAGCAGGTTGACTACAATACACTTTCCTTTTAAGGTGATTCCACAAGAAGAAATTTTGCACACAGATAGATCAGGGGAACTGGGAGGCCATGGAATGTAACCGTTTCTTGAAATTATATGGTTGTCAAACAACTGGCACACATTAGCCATCGGTATTCGTGCTGTGTGTTATGTTGATCCATCTTGTTGAAACCACTGGTAATTTGTGGAAATGTGTGTAGTTTTGTACAACAGAGGTTCCCAGCATGATGATGTACCAATCCAGTGTGACTTCTTCTGATAGTTCCTATCCGTTTCGGATGTTGGATATCATACAGACTATTTTAACTTTCTGTACTGCTGCACGGAATAAGTCAATTGTATTCATGCCAAAGCAGGTTCTTAAATTTCTCAGCCATGATATTCTCGGTCACCCAACTCTTTCCAAGTACTTTTCCATGTAGTATGGACTGCAATAAGTAAAATCTCTGTTCATTTCTAATGAGATGCTCCAGAAACTGAAGCTTTCTTATCTTCCCTGTGTTAATAACTCCCCTTTCATTCTTCAACTTTCTAAGAACTTCAACATTAGTTATATGTGCTGTCCATGAAATGTTCAGTATTCTATGGTAAAGCCACATTTCTTAGTTTTTAGTTGTGGCTTTAGTCAAAGTCCAAGATTCTACACTGTAAAGACTGAGAATATGTAGCAGCGTAAAAGTCTCATCCTTGTGTTTATTGTTAAATCGTGACTTTTGAATAAACTGCTCATTCTAGTGTACACTGCTCTTGCCTTTACAATTCTGTTATTTCTTGAGAGTTCATTGACTATAGTTCATTGACTATAGTACCAAGATATGTAAATTTGCTTACACGTTCAACTGGCCTTTAGTTTATATTAAGGGTGCAGTTTGTTTGACTGTAGTCGGGGCATGACTGTAGTAGGGGCCTATTACACCATACAATGACACAGCACACCGCACGGTAATTTTGTTGCTGTTCAATGGAAGCTGGTGTAGTTGAGTAGGATTTTTGTGTGCCCAGTAACAAAAATTTTGTTTATTACGTCTGTCAGGGTGGAAATGGGGTTTGTCTGACATCCATAGCTTGTTAACAAACTCATTGTCCTCGTTATTTGTTTTCAAGCATTTGTTCAAGGAATTGTCTTTGGATTATGTGGTGGTTGGGTTTCAGTTCCTGGATGATCTGCAACTTGTACAGATGGTAATGTAAATCCTTTAAATCTAATGTTTGTTAAACACTAGAACTATGCAACCATAAAGGCACTGCTTGAGGACAGTTTGAATGATGTGGGCTTTTGTGACAGCAGTTCAGACAGCTTTTTTTATTAAACTGCTGCCATATGAATGGTTTCCACACCGCCGCTGTTTCCTCAAAATTACATATCCATGTGTTAATTGCATGTGCCAATGGAATACGATTGTGGCGTCCTAAATTAAAGTGACGGCGAAATCCTCTACGTGTAGCCTGCAAACTGTCATTGTTTTTGTAAAAAGTTTTGATGGCAAAAGCATATTGTACACCACTCCAAGTATCCATGGTAATTAAATGGCAAGATTGTGTGAGCTGGTTTTCATATGTTACTCAACGCTAACAGTTACCCAGCGCTACCAACACAAATTTCAAAATTTCCTGTTCACTTTAATCACTGTACAGAATACCCTGTTTAGCATTATTTTGAGTTATTATCAGATCAGAGTGATTAACAATTTTTGGAAAACCAGTCACACATTGTATAAAACGTATCATAATTTCACAGCGTTTAAAATGTGACAGCTACTTTTGTATATAAGTAACATGTGACAGCTACTTTTCCTTGTGATATGATGTAGGATGACTCTAATCCTCTGTCTTCATGAGTTTATTTATATGTACAATTATTAAGCTGTCATATGTTCATATGACGTATGAAGATCGAATGTGTTCACCATGGTTTCTTGAACTGCTCATGTGGTGGCCATGTGTTGATGAGTCCCAACCACATGCTGCTCATTATACGATTAACGCAAGACTGATGAGACATGCACAGGAACGCATTGTAGAAACATTAGGGGAGCATGTGAGTCTATACATACAGTGATTGATACTGACCATGAAATACATTATATGCCCAAAACACCAAACATGTTCTTTACAATTTAGTTTTTGAATGTAATTGTCTCATCATATTCGATATTGGCTATCATTTATTGCCAATGTATTTTTAGTTTAGTTATAGTCTTATCTCTGTATGCTGGAAATGGATCATTGTTTCTGCACTTAATCTTGCCAGTATAAAGATAGGTGTAAAAGTTTTTGGATTAATGGGCCGTGATCTGTCTTCAGTCTCAATATTGCAGCTATGCCTACTATGGTAGTTATCTTCAGCGATGTCAGCTGATGGCCTATGACATAAACCCTACCCTTCAGCGACATAACACACCAGTGGGCCTCCATTCAGAGGTTATAGTTGGGAGCAAACAGTAACCCCCTCCTGGGAGGGTTGTGTAAACAGTACAGTAAATATGATTTGATTAACACATTCAGGACTATATGAAAAATGCATTCATTTACCGTACAGACTGGGCTTTTTTGCATTTTTTCAAAAGCTTATACTTCTAAACCATATAATATTTAAATATGTAAAGCTATATTATATTATAAAACCAAGCATTCTCATTAATTTAGTGCAAATTTTATGTCAGTAGCTTGTAAAGTAAATAAAATACTGTTAATGATTTCGAGGTTCGGTCATTAATTATGAAAACTCAGTTTTGCGACGTTTCGAGATTTATTCTTCTCATAATCATGCCTACAACATTAAAATATAGTCTTACTACAATTATATTAAATAAAATATTAATTTTTAAACTTACCCTGTTTTTCGCGGAAGCCATTTTCCTCACGCCGACCATGTGGCTTGGTTACGTACAATGTGTTGTGTACAACATACAAAAAAAAGCTACTGTTGTGTTCAGACTCTGATTGCTGCTGCCATCTACATTTGAAAATGTTAACTACTAATACTGCTATCGTTTCATTGTGACTAACAGCGAGCGGGAGCCGTATTACGTTTATTACGCAGTTAGATACGCGACTGCGAGCAAATGTCCGCACTTCGTCTTTATGGGACTCTACGGTACTGAGGGCAGTGCCCGCAGCTCGTCTCGAATGTGTTAAACAGTCACTTTGGGAGCAAATGGATGACTTTATGCTTAGAGAAAGTGGACAACTTTGGGAGCAAGCGGGTGTCTTTATGCTTAGAGAAGGAACTAGGAATCTGCTCTTCTTATGGGGCTTGTACAGATTGCCTTACTAATATGGGCTACTTTACATTGGTACCATGAAGCAAGGTGTTGGCACATGTCTTTATGAAACAGGTGATACTGCCTTCTTGTTCAGCCAGAGAAGTCTGGTATAACAGAGCAGCAGGTAGGTGAGGGCCATACTGTCTTGTTTGAAGTAATTCAGGGTCTGTCCACAACCTAGAATTATTTCTCCAGTTTTTATTGAAAAGCCATTGAAATCCATAGAGAAGCCAACAGTTTTATTTGGGATGAGGATTTAGTATTCAATATTTCATAGTTCGTGGACATTAATGTTGGCATGACAAGAAATCAAAATGAGAAGAGTGGTCTTGTGTGATTGGTTGAAATCTGGACCAATTGTAAGCCAATGTTGGGCCAAAAGTTTATATAGGGAATTATATACAGAAAGGGTTATTGTTATCCGAGCTGAGCTTTGTATGTTGATTCCTGCTAGTGTATACTAGTGTGTTAATGCAGCTGAAGGTGTCTACCGTGGTTGTAGCTGAAACATTCAGCAGAGATTGGAATACCAAGTGCACAGCAGAATCCATCAATGGACCAACAAGAAACACCCTAAGACCTGCCTTTCTCATAAATTGCCCGCTGACACTTGTGAATACCTTCCCCCAAACACAACACGTAGCCAATACAGTGAATCAACATTGTTAATCACAAACTCGTGGACAACTCTATTTGAATCTCCCGCTCTCTAGGCACCACTCACTATCCTCCACCATAACCTTGACGCCACGTTTGATGGTCTCTTCCATCGTATGCATCCCTAGATGCTTGTCTATGCCGCTTTGATACAACCTTTTGGCACACAACACCCCTAACCTCATAGGCACAAGACACATACATAACACAATGCCTCCAACTTCTCAGCAACTAGCCTACACTGGTGATTGTTTTCCCTTCAAACTTTCTTCCCCACTGGCTCAAAGGGGACTGGTCCCCCAAAACAGCCAGAGACTCATCAGAGTGGACGAAAAATGTCCTCAAATAGCACAAATATATGTTTTACATTTATTGATTCTGGCTGGGAATGCTTTTATTATTTATTGTTAATCTTGTTATTTGAATTAGCAGTCTCTGTAACTCCAACTTCGTCATGCTTGTTTGCTAAACTGCTAAATGTCATGTTCTGGACAAGGCCTTTCAGTGTTTCCACCATTTGCAAGTCCTCAGTTACAACAAAGTCATGATTTTCAAGTCATAGTCATGATTTAGGACTTGAAAATGGTGGAAACACTGCAAGGCCTCGTCTGGAACATGGCATTTAGCAGTTTAGCAAACAAGCACGATGAAGTTGGAGCCTTTATTAATTATTAGTATATTATATGTATTATTCAATCACTTTCTGCTACAGTTCGTTTCTTGATATATATAAAATATTTAAAATTTATATTTATTTTACCTCAAGATGTTATTTTTCTCTTATTTGGTATATAAAATATAAATTTTAAATATTTTATATGTATTATGTTTATATGTATCGTTATTATTAGCCTTTATTTTTACAGGCTAAGTAAACTACTTACAGAGCTTATATTTGATAGCTTTATTGTCTGTGATGGCAGTAGATTCGTGTAAAATATTTCATTAAAATATGAAGCAATAAAGTGAAAATTCTTATTCAAAACTGTAATGGTTTGAATGCATTAAAACTTAGAATATTTTGTTTGTTTGTTGTGCAGGATATACACCATGGCATATGGGAAGCGACACAACAGACCAAGAAATGCTGTTAGCTGGACAAGACTCACAAGGTAAGACCAGTTTGTGTTTTGTTTCAATGCAGTAACTTCATTGCAACAACCTGTGATGTCCCTTGTTCCTCCTTGTGCCGCCGTACTTGTTTTGTACTAAGTGTGCATTACACAGTGAAATATCAGTGTTACAAGTATGTGTTCCAGTGAAAACGCAGGGTAAATTACACAGTGGTAAAACAGAGTTGAGCAGAAGTCAATGTTTGTGTGAGAACAGAAGTAATTTTTAGTTGAATTTCCCATTAGTATTGGGCCAGAAAAATTTCATTGGTTAATTTAAGATAACTGAGAAATGTACTGAGGCTAGTCACAGAATCTGTTTAGTTTACCTCAGAAATCTACTGTTTCGGTAGATTTCAGTGATAATAAACATTCACGTTTAGTTTGAGGATTTAAAGATACAGAAATGTTTGAATTTTTATAACATATTGCCATCAAATGGAAGTTGTCACAACATCCTTTTTATAACTGCATTTCATGCTAATAAGTGGCTTGTGTCTTGTTCTTCTTTTTTCTTCCAATTTGTTTCTTTATGCATTTTCTTTTCTTTAGAGTTAACTTGTTTTGTAATTTTTATAAATGTCTTCTTTACGACAACAGCCCAACGTGAGCCCGACTTCCAACAAAAATCTTCTCCAAAGTCTCCTGTCCATTGCCATCTCAGTGTAACACCTCACATCCATTCTTCTGATATCTTCTAACACATCATCCAACCATCTTATCCTAGGTCGGGGCCCATCTTTCTGCTTTTATAGATCTGCGCCCTGAGAATTTTCTTTGGCATACGCTGATCATCCATCCGCTCTAGGTGACCTAACCATTGTATTCGTTAAGCCTTTATAAATCTTACACTGTTCTTGATTCAATAGCTCATCTATTGCCTGGTTATTTCTGATTCTTCATTCGTCATCTTTAACCAGGCCATAAACACGTCTTAAGATCTTTCTTTTAAATCTTCTTAGTGTTTCTTTTTGGAAATGACTACTTTCCCAACTTGTCAGCTTGCAGTTGTCTTATCTATCTGTTGCTGATTTCATTTCAGTTTATGTGTCTTGTCCTTCCTTTATTTCTTCCCTGGTTTGTTGCCATTCAGAGATTCACTTGGCTGTCTTCTGTGTTCAGATATGTGTTAAACATGTCAGCTGTTGGAGGGTTCTGTTTTCTGAAGCCTTTGTGAAACAGCACGTGCTGTCTTCATATTTCTTTGTTATTTTAACTGTTTTTATATACAAGAGCTGCAGATACCTTAGGTGATTGTCTTGTGTATAGTCACACAATTTCATTATCAGTACATCTCGACTTCTCCTCAATAGCCTCAGTCTGGAGTTGACATTCTGAGCACCACTTTCAGTCTATATGTACACTGCTTATCTTAATACTTTTTTACCTATATGAAATCGCTCATTTCATTGCACATATCTGAGTGAAATCTCTACCATGACATTTATATCTTTTATTGTCCTGTAAGTGCCTTCTATGGTCTGAATATCGTTATATGGAGAATGGGGAATACCGTTTTACACATTTTCTCATGAAAAAAAAAGAAAGCTGCCCTCATGACATGCCACTGTTTTTCATATCCATGATAATTTCTTTTTATATATACGTTCTCTTTCCCAGTGTTACAGTTATCCCACTTTATTAATTAACATTTTTAACGTAAGTTGCAATTATGAGTAACTGTGGATGTCCAGCCCCTATCATCTGTGCAGTAAAATTGTAAGAAGAAAAGGTTACATTAAAACTAAACACAGAATGAAGTTAAGTTAAATAACTAACTTACATGAAAGCCATTTACTGATAATGTTTTTAACCTGGATGTCATCTGTGAGAATTTTGACCTACGAACACCACACTTTATAAAGTGAAAACTGGAGTTTGAAGGCTATCTTCAGGGTGGTGGCTGGGAATTTTTATTGGTTAGTGGAGTTTATGTAAGTGTGGTATCTCTTATGCAGTTTAACTACATTCTGCATTTAGTTGTAACAAGCTTTTTTTCGTGCAGCTTAATTTTTATTGTACATTTTTTATATATTTCTTGTTGTTGTGTTATTGTACACGTGAAGTGGTCATCCACTGATTGTAAGTGGTTGCTGCAGCATTGCATTTGTAAGTAGCGTTTCATGTCATTGGAAGTCCAGGCTGAAACGTTTATAACATGTGTTCTGTATTCTACCAAGGCCATGTGTGGATGGATTAATACCCACACACCCATAGGTGATTCTTCATGTGTGATGCAAGCAGTGAGATATTGATGCCAAAAGTTCCACCAAGGCCATGGGTGCATGGGGAAGTATTAATTGGTACCCATGCACCAGTTGGTGATCCTTCATGTGTGATGGAAGCAGTGAGATATTGATGCCAAAAATTCCACCAAGGCCATGGCTGCGTGGGGAAGTATTAATTGGTACCCGAGCACCCGTGATACTTCATGTGTAATGCAAGCAGTGAGATATTGATGTCAAAAATTCCACGAAGCCTACGGGTGCATGGGGAAATATTAATTGGTACCCATGCATCTGTAGGTGATCTTTCATGTGTGATGCAAGCAGTGAGATATTGGTGCCAAAAATTCAACCAAGCCCATGGGTGCATGGAGAAGTATTAATTGGTACCCATGCACCCGTAGGTCATCCTTCATGTGTGATGCAAGCAGTGAGATATCGATGCCAAAAATTCTGCCATGCCCATGGGTGCATGGGGAAGTATTGATTGGTACCCATGCACCCGCAGGCGATCCTAATGTGTGACGCAAGCAGTGTGATATTGGTGCCAGAAATTCCACCAAGGCCATGGCTGCGTGGGGAAGTATTAATTGGTACCCGAGCACCCGTGATACTTCATGTGTAATGCAAGCAGTGAGATATTGATGTCAAAAATTCCACCAAGCCTACGGGTGCATGGGGAAATATTAATTGGTACCCATGCATCTGTAGGTGATCTTTCATGTGCGATGCAAGCAGTGAGATATTGGTGCCAAAAATTCAACCAAGCCCATGGGTGCATGGAGAAGTATTAATTGGTACCCATGCACCCGTAGGTCATCCTTCATGTGTGATGCAAGCAGTGAGATATCGATGCCAAAAATTCCGCCATGCCCATGGGTGCATGGAGAAGTATTAATTGTACCCATGTACCCGTATGTGGTCCTTCATGTGTGATACAAGCAGTGAGATATTGAGATATTGATGCCAAAAATCCCACCAAGCCCATGGGTGCATGGGGAAGTATTAATCGGTACCCATGCACCTATAGGTGATCCTTCATGTATGATGCAAACAGTGAGATATTTATGCCAAAACAGTACTTTCTTTAGAAGTATTGATAGCTAAGTTGCAGTCATTAATGACAAAAAGTATTTAATACTGTTGGCTCTGGAGACATACTATTGAATGTCATGTATCCTGCAAGTTTTATGCAGGCGTTCTAAGGTCTTATAAAGTAATGGAATCAGTATTTATGTGAGAATTAGAATATTAGTTAGTTGGGATCTGAGTATTAAAGTAGTCGACTGTTGTATTTCATCTCTGGCTAATGCCTTGCCATAGGTGGGAGACGACCAGTCTGCGCTGCTTATTTGTATTACTTACTGTAACAGACTGTTATAGTCTTAACGTACATTTTATTTGTGTTAACACAAAATTTTTCACTTATTCGATGACGATAAGGCAGACATCCTCGGTGTTGACTGAAACTGATACTATATAGTGTGAATGAGCCTTAGTCAAGCAACAGAAGATGCCTCATGTAGTAGAACAGATGAAATGTTTGGTGTTAACAAACATAAAATGTATGTTAAATGGAAAAACAGTTTGCTTTTTAATAATAAGAACCTCAAAAGTGAGTAACAAGAAGAGAGTATAATAATTTAGGTATTAGTAACAAATAAGATAAATGTGATCAATTAGGTATTGTAAATGTTATTTCATCGTCGTCTGAATAGACAATTTTCTGGGCCATTTAGGCTGTGATCCGTAAGACCTAACATTCGCGTGTCCAGACATTTCAATCCACCACCCATGACACCGTCATCATTAGTCAGTATGTTAATTTAGTCCTTGTGCAACAGTTTTACGCCTTTGTTACCATATTGCAGATGACAGGAACTGTCGGCACAACTTACACGTCTGGACATGCAAATGTTAGATCGCACAGACTGTGGTCTGACCTGCCCAAAACATTTTATGTTTTCTGACAACTCCAGCCATAAGAAGTTTGTTGATTAGTCCGTAGTATCAGAATCAGTTATTTTGTTTTGTATACTAGTTATTTAATATTATATTGTTATTTAGGTATTTTGTTTAATGTTATATAGTTATCGGGTGAAGGGTTTGTGAGGATCGGTCAACAAATATAACACAAATTTTAAATTATTATATTTTTGTGTTATATTTTTTGACCGATCCTCACAAACCCTTCACCCGAAAAATTCATTGATTGACGGTCACTACGATTTTAAGGATGTAGTTATATAGTTAATTAATAATGTTAAGTTATTATTAATTGAATTGAGGCGTGACTCAAGAGGGAACATGAGAAGAACGTATGATAATCAAATACAATTTTCAGATTCACTGCTTCGATAGAATAGATAGGTCAACAGTGGCTTAATCTACAAGACTATAAATGAGTGATAGCTGCTGGCATAAGAGTATATGTGCAGAAAGAGTAGTAAGAAAGAAGTTTGATGTAATAGAAATATACTTTCTTGGACATGTGGACAGGTAACCACAGCTGATAGTAAATGAAAATACTGGAAGACAAACTGTAATGTAAGAATTAATTACTAAAAACACAGGAAGAAAACAACACTTGTCTGTTGCCGTGTTACAGTTGTAGAACAGAAAAGTTCTAAGACTGTGTTTTAACTGTCAAGCAAAAGAAGATGAAGACCTTGCCCAAAATGGATCAAGGAATTGAAACGATTGATGAAAACAACGTGACAAATAATGAATACTGTTAATATTGTAACTTAAATGTTGGCAACATTGAAACACTTATTAAAAGATTTTTTTTGTTTACAAGTTAATTGTTTATTTTTGACAATGCGTGTGGAATACAGTGATCAAATTATTTTTTGAATGTCAGTGAAACAGTAACAGTGTCTTGCGTAGGTTTTTGTCCTCTCCAAAAACAAATTGTGGGGAGGTTTCTGACTTATGTGAAACGGTGTAGCTATTAGTTATACAACCCGTTATACAGTAACAGTTTTATGATGGTGTAATAATCATATCATGTCCCAGAAGATAGCAAATGACAGTAGTGTAGAAAGAACATTCTTGTTTTTATAGATTACATAAAATACAATATAAGCGTATCAAACATTGTAGTACATTAAAGTAAGGGCTGTAGAGCAAGGGGAGAGGACAATAATAGTGTAAAGCCATAGAAAAGACTAACAAATGTGATTCATCTGGAGTAAAAGTACATTAACAGATATATACATATATTACTACATAATAGACATTGTATAATAATATTCAAACACTTGTTGCTTCAATTCTTTTCTTGATGAGTAAATTTCTTAGTGTCTAATAATACTAGTTTACATTTGAGACATTGCTTTTCTTACTTGAAACAGTTTTGAGTGTCACACATTTTGCTCGTCATCAGCCATTTTTGGTTTTAGTTTTGTTGACTATCTGTGCCTTGGTCGGTTGCTGCTATGCATTCCTGTTGTTGGTGTTTTATTGTTTATATTGGTGTTACTGTTAACAGGTGTAGAATATAATATTGTTTTTAGAGCGTTTCAAACTTTTAATGGTTTGAAAATCGTATCATATTTTGTATTGATTTGTATTTGTTGTAGATGGGATATTAGTTTGTTGCGTTTTATGTTTATGTTAGCTGTATGTTTTTCCATATATTCATTATTATAGTGCCATTGTCTAGTATGTGTTTTAGTAGTGTCATGTTGTTGATTTGTGGTTATTCTGGTCCTGTGTTTGTTCTGTATGTGGCTAAATCGGATTTATAAAGGTTTGTTTTTTTATCTATTTAGGTGTTCAAAACGTTTTTTTAATTATTTTCATCTTGCCTATATAACATTTTACAATATTTACACTATATTTTTTATATTCCATTTTTGTGCAAATACTAATAGCAAAGATGATACAATAAACAATGAAATGTAGAAAATAGAATACAAAGATTGTAAAATGTTATTTATATAGGCTATATGAAAACAATTAAAAAACGTTTTGGACACCTAAACGCATAGAAGAAAACATAACTCCAATTTAGGCACATATGCAATAAATACAGGACACGAATTTCCAGACATCAACAATGTGACACTAACAAAATAATATACCACATAAAGGCACTTTAATGAATATATGGGAAAACCTACAGGCAAATAGTCATAAAGTACATAACAAACATATCAGAACTTACTAATTAGTACAGATCATGACACAAATTTTAAAACACTAAACTTTGAAAACACTCAAAAACAAAATTGTATACTACATCTATCCACATTAACACCAATATAAACAACCAAAAGGGAACAGGAGCCCATAGCAACAACCAACCAGGACATAGATATTATTCAACAGGACTTAAAAAATAATAATAAAAAATAGCTGATGATGAAAATGCCTGATGCTCCACACATGCTCCAAGTAATAAAAAACGTCTGGAATGTAATCTAGTATTATATATTGAGTAGTATTGTATTATTATCTATATTTTATATTGTTGGCATATAAAAGAGTGTTGTGGAAAGTTACAAGTCCATATGGTGGGTTTATGGTAAGTCCACTCTAAGTACATTAGTAGATTGTGGAGAGACGAAAATCAACAACATAAAATAACCTAGTGTCCAGAACTTTTATAAAAGGTTGTTAATTTTGAGTAGTTGTCAGAACCATTCTAAACTTTCTTCTTCCACAGCTTCCATGTTACAAGTGGATGTCTGATTTATATTTCTTAAACAATGCTCGAGATTGTTTAACTACAATAAAAATCAGATAAACCACTCTATATGATCGAAATTTGAAACAATTTTGTACTTTTACAGTAACCCTAGTTTTGTTCATTTCAGCTTTATAATTTTTTATCTTTTATTTCATTAAATTTTGGGGGTTGTCGTAGGAAATCTAGTGTTGTCGCTTGTCCATAATATTGTTTACTGTCGTTGTAGCAGTTAAAGGTTGTTTCAGTTCGGTCTTGGAAGTCTTGTTTTAACAGTTGGTTGTTGTACTTGTCCATTTGGTCGTTTATAGTTGGCCAAGCAAGTGGTTTTTGTAGGAGTTGGTGTCATTCTGCGTTGGTTTGATTATTGTAATGTTTTGTCGATATGTATTATTGTTGTCAGTGTTGTTGTTTAGGGAAAGTTGTTTTTTCCTTACCAGGGGTTTTTAATTTTGCTGTGAACTAGTTGTCGTTTGTCTACAGTTATCATTGATAGTTTGAGTGGTCAAAGCTGTCTGTTGTTAGGTGTATGAAATAAAAGATAAAAAATTTGATCAGCTGTTTAAATGTCAGTAGTGTTAATTCTTACAATTCTTGTTAATAAATTTAGTTACATACATTCAGTGACGATGTTCTCGGATTGACTAGATGTGGCCAAGGTGTTACTTTCTGACATTGGAAGAAATTGTAGTTTTTGTTTATGTCAAGTCTTGAAATGGAGTTAATACAAAATGAATGTATCGTTATATTTTTACATGTCAAAAAACTAACTAACACTAGGCTCACATTGGTCGATGGCATAAACGGTTATTTCCAAAACAGTTTAGATTCATATATGTGATCCTGTGAATCTAAATTTGATGGACAGTTTATTATTTTTTTTTCCTGCAAGTTAATGATTACCAGCATAAACATCAGTTAGGTTTTTCTTGAGTGAAATATTGCATTTTGATAATGAGACCCATTATGTCTTGTAACTTAGAATCTGCTGTTTTTATATGCCTGAGAATGTTTAAATGGTACAAAGTAAATTCGTTTTTTTTTTTTTTGTGAACTACAGGTGTTTGTAGGTTAATGTGTGTGCAGTTGATTTTGAGATAAGATTTATTAACACGTGAGTTTCATAAATGTCAGACAAGCTTTCATACTAACAAACATGTCCAGAAAGACAACACAGTTGTAGAATATAATGCAGGTTTTGTTGTTTAAAAGTGAAATATTTCACCCTTTCCATAGTGAGGCATCCTCAGAGGCTTGTCTTTAGTCTCTCAGTCAAGCCACTGAGATGTTTCACTGCAGAACAAGTGAAATGTTTGGTTGTAAGAAAGACAAAAGCTTGTCAAATTGTAGGACTAAATATAATAAGTTTCATGGAAGTTCATGAACAAGATAAATGATTTTATCACAATCATTTATGTACTCTGCAGTTGCCATAGATATGTTGCAGGATTTATTTATGTTCAATCCGAAGTAAAGAAAATTCAGTGCAATCTGTGTTACCACAATATTTATATTTTGATTTGGTGCATATGTGTCATCAGTTAAAACTGTTGTCTCCAGGCTGTCTGACAGGAAGAGATATGATTTAATTCCCAATTGTGATTCAACCTTCTGTATCCATCAGATAAGACTAAAGATGAGAGTTTGAAATGTCAAAACTTGTGTCACCAAAACCAAAAAATGATTATGGTGTACAGATTATATTGGTGTTCCTTTACTGAGGACAACTTACTCAAGTTGAAAATGTAATCTCGTAGGCTTTAATAGTAAAATGAGAAAGAGGTTACAGGATGAAGTCAAGGGCATGCTTAATTTCATAAATTTCTAACTCAAGTAAAATGATATCCTAAAAGAGAAGAGTTTAGTGAAAGCAATAACATTGTATAGAATTTAGTTGTTATGGTTTAAAAACATAAGTATGTGACAGTACTAAGAAGGATAATTTGAGTGAACAGAAATCATATGGAAACACATTTAAGCTTTTCCAGCAGGGGTAAAATTGCTGGGCTATTGAGCTAATTTTGTTGTTTAAAATGCCATATATTTTAACTTTACATAATGCCTGTGTGGCACCCCCGTCACAGTGTGGTCTCTTTTGTCAGTAGTTGACTTGTCCTTTGGAGGTATAGATAGACGCTGAAGGACAGGTCTACTAGTAAAGGAAGAGAAACACATTGAAGATGATTTCTACAGCAGAAATCAAAATGTGTAACATTTTAAATGATGAGGGTCCATTGTTTGATAGCTTGGTATTATTTTATCGTATTATCCAGATATACCTATATGTAGACTGAACAAACTATGAAAAGATCCGGTAATTATGGATATATAGAAAGTTAAGGAATAGCAGAAGGAAAAGACAGAAAATAGCTGTGGATCTAGATGAGAGAAGAAGAAGAAGAAGAAGAAGAAGAAGAAGAGGGAGGCCCCGAAAAGATTGGTGGAAGATGTGAAAGAAGACATGCACGGCTGGGAGTGAGGCAGTGGAGAACAGAGACAAGTGGAGGTGAGTGGTGTTGGAGCCCCGGGCTGTACAAGTGCTGTAGCACCGAGGAACATCGTCTTCAAAGGACAGTGTGCATGAGTGGAGAAAATGATAGGAAGCGGTAAGGAAAGTGATGAGGTAAAAGAAGAAACTGGAGCGACCTACCACAAGAAGAGGATCGAAACCTTCCAAATGTCGTCAGCAAATCACAACATGAGCATACAGCCTTGCAGTGATTAGAACAAATGAAGTGTGTATAAATTGTTAGTAATAACAAGGAACATCTCGCGGCCAGATACAAAGAATGTTGGTTATGTATAGCTAACGCACATTTGTAATTACGTAAGTACCCTACAGAACTTTTTGATGATTATCTTTGTTATCTTGCCCACACTGTTATGCTTTGTTTTATGTCAGTAAGAGATAACATGAAATAGAGCATACATTAACAGCATAAAATATGCTAATTATTGAGTGTTATTAAGCCCCAAAATGGCTACAATACAAAATGTAGACTTGCTGAAATGTAATATGGCGTAAGTGTATATATTATAACAACTGATATAAAGTGAAAAGAGTTGTAATAAAGAAGAAAAATATGTGGACAACAGCACAATTCAAGAAACATCTTGGTGGTACACTGTTATTAAAACAGTGTTACAAATAGAAAGAAACTTTATTGTTTTAAGTTTTTTTTTTATGACCGGATCGTTTGTTTATAAAACTGCCAGCCTGTTGAGCCAGTTGTCTATTAATTAAAATACTAAACATTTCCACTTCATCCGTCATCTTCAGTATCATATTTTCGTAGTTAAGTCTTCTGTCAAGTGTCTAGTGATGGAGGAGTCAACTAGAAAGAACACACTGCTGAAAACGGATACGTTGGAATGCCTAGTATTTAATTCCATAGACAGCAGCTCACTAGCCTGGTGCTTTTATCAACAAACAAACAACTTAGTATAGTGTGGGTATCTTTAAACCTGGTTACTGGAGGTACATTACTGTAACGTTCAGTATATTGAGAGGGGCATTAAACAGTTTTGTTTAATTTTAAAAGCAGCACAATATTTCAGTCTCTGAAAATCATTAAATGTCTTCAGCTGTTTTTATATCACCTGAAGACGATTGTAGATTTATAGTGATCAAAGCATTGTGTTGTGCAAAACTGAACGATTGTTAATAATGTCCCTCTCAATACTGTAAACTTTGTGTTGAATCCACAGTTTCTCACACTGATTTTAAGCTTTACTGCATTACACAGTCTTCGTTAAAGAGGATGATGATTTGTAATGAAGTAGAAAGCTTATATATACAGCAATAATTTAGCCCTTATGTATGGCCTTGGACTTATCTTAGTGCCGCCTACCATGAATTACTTCATGCCACTTATTTTGTGATTCTGTCTGCAGATGATTCCTAGGGCCGTACCTGGCTGAGATTGTCCAGAGCCCTGTGTTCAGAACGATATGTCCCCATTTATTCATGTTTCTTTCCACTCAGAATGCTTGTAGACTTTTGCCATTGTCAGTCTTGCGTATCCAGCCACAGGGAACGATCCAGCCACTTCAGTTTCTTTACTCTGGAAATAAGGCTGAGATTCATTTTCTTTCTCCAGTTAGTCTTTCATATCCATTGTCATGGAAGAATGGCCCAAGATCTACAATTTCTTTACTCTAGATAAAGCTGATATACTTTTGATCTGAATATAATTTCCTGTTCTTCTCTTCTCTTCTCTTCATATTCTGCCATTACATAATGGCTTTTAAATTCTGAGCACATTCTTCTAAAATCTAATTTGATGGGTACTAACAATTTAATTAGAAGATTGGATTATTGAATTCTTGCATTGGTGTCTTTTTCTCCAATATGATGCTTGGTACAAGTATATAGGTGTCCCATAGACTCACCTCCACTTTATATTATGACACCAATGTACTATTCTGCCTGGATGTTTATCCTCTCGTTGTTCATCATTTTCAATTACTGCCTTCAATACAAGAAAGTGTTTGAAGTATGCAGCTCTCATTGTTTTATTGGACATCCATTTTGTGTGTAATCCATGCATTTATCTTTTTGTCTCCCACTGAAACATTGGGGCATCTTTCTGTAATTCCTCAAATGACTACCAAGCTAGTTATTATATGTTTTGTAAGGTTCCAAGCTTGAGTTCGGTTCCAGGAGGTAACTCACTGGCCAAATTACTTTGCACTGAAGCATTGGGCTATTTCTTGTCCTCTGATACATACACTAGCTCACAAGAAGCTGCACTGCCACTTCCTTCGGTCTTCATGTATCCATATCTCTGAGCAAGTAGCCCGCTAATCTGCTAATTGTCTGTACCAGCTCCGACCACTTGCTATGCAGGAAATTAATGATCTGCTGCGTAGGTAAACTCATTGTGTGGTGCATGGTAAACTCTGTGTATATGGTGCCGATGGTTATGTATATAATCCCTGTGTGGTGCTACTTGGGGAAGACCCATAATCAAAAGCTTCAGTATCTCTTGGACCAAGGTTGTGCCGGGTCTGTAAAGCCTGCTTCCTTACTTTGAACCAGACCATCCGAGAATCCCTATGTGTCTGTTCCCCGAGTGCCACTATATATATGGACACTTTTCCAAAAGTTCAACCACCGCAGTGCCCATTTACAGAGCAATCCATTCATTAGCGCCTTCAGTCAGCACCCGTGTGTGCGAGGTGAATCTTAGACCCAACCTCAACGAACCTTAACACTGAATTAGACCATGTCTAATTGAACCCCGCAGCTGGTAGCAGACCACATGTAGGACCCCCACAGAATTTATGGTTCCCGAGGTAGGAGCTCTATAAGAAGCTCAGAATCCAGCGTCAGGACAGGTGATGACATTGATTTGAAAATTATTGGGAGGAGTACCTGAAGGGTACATTGTTTTTGCTATAATAAAGTTAATTTTTAGACCCATCTTTGTAAAAGTTTCTTCTAGTTCTGTCGTGCAGTATCCCCCCATTTATTGTCATCAGCATATCTTCTTATATGCATCAGCAAAAGTATATTTTTTGTTCGCAGTATGATTGATATAGAAGGGAAGAGTGATAACAAAAAATATATAAACAAGTTCTTTCATTTGACAAACTGTATGCAGAACAAATGATATTTTATTTGTGTTTAATCGCTTAAATGAACATAAATTTTACATTGGTCTGTTAAATTGTTTTTTTCTACCATATGATTGTGTTAACTAACTGAGTAAATGTGCTTTGCCATGTACATAATTTTACTTGGTAATTGTGTTAATGGAATATGTTAACAATGAGTAACTGTTTGATCTTGTTTTACTACTGTGTAATGCGACCCGAACAGAGTGCATAACGGCAGTTAACGAAAAAATAAAATAAATGATGGATTAATCAGTGGTTGTGAAAGGAAAATAATAAAAGTGTGGTCAAAGTGTTACAAAGTGATAGTTAGCTAGGCAGTGTTCACATTACAATAATATACCTGATCCTTGTTTCCCTTCCCTCTGACAATGCATTGAAGTTGCTCCATTGCATGGTAAAACCAGAAGTCTTTGTAGTTTGTTGTTGTGGAGTGTGCGTGTATGAGGTGTTATATATAATCACTATATATATAGTGACAACTGATATTTATAATAGACGTATAGTAGTGCAAAATGTCTTTTCTTAAAACAAGTAAGTTGAGAAGTGGATTTATATATTGACTTTTCATATATGATTGCTTAAAAAAGTGTTTCTGATTAAACTATCTGCTGAAATATGTATTACATATGTATATATTATTGTATACCTTCAGTTGGAAGATTACAAAAATAAATTTCTTCAAGGTCTTTGATGCATTCTTATCACCCATTAAAATTATGAATTTACGATTTTTACAGATACAGAAGCAAATCATAAAATTAATAATTAACACCACTTTCTCTGATGTTAATTTTTTGTTTGGTGATTTTCTACTGTATTAACAAATATGGTATGTACTTTAGTTTTATAGTCGTTTGGAAGTTAGGCTGATTTTCACTGTAACGTCTGAAGATGATCACAGGTAGACGGAGCATTTGAAGACATTTAATGACAGTTAATGTCCAAGTAAGTACTCATACTACCTATTCTGTAAGTAAGCTTCCGACTGATTATGTAGATGATCGTGGTTTCTGTAATACATATATCACATAGGAAGTTGTATCTCGTAAAGTTTGTCAGGTGATGAATAGAAACTATACATTGTAACTATATGGAAGTTTGTCAGTTTGTTACACTGTCTGTCCAGAGTTTCTCGTGCTCCTGTATATTTCCCCATTTGGCAGCAGCTCTTCACTTCCATTTCATACAAGTCTTGCGTATTGTCCATTTTTTAGTGTTGGCTGCCAGTTGCACCCTTTTTTTTACACGTGTCCATATCAGTACACCTGTGGATACAATTCTGTACCACGTCTTCTCTTGTTCTGATTGTAAGACCACAGCTTCTTATCCAGTATGATAAGGGCACATTATCCATATATAACAATATGTATTAAGTTTTCAAAATTTTCTGGACGTGCATCATTAATTAAAAATGTTTCATTGGAAAACTAAAATCTTTAAAAAGTTTTGATAGTGAGTTTGATTAGAAAGTAAATCAGTGACCTTGAAAGAACTTAATTTTGTTTGAAATGATGTCTTAATAATAATTTGTTGGTGAACACAAGCGAAGTGTCAGATTTACATATATATTTCAGCAGATGAAGTTATTTAAAAATTTTGCTTTATGAATTTTTTTTTTAGATAAATTAAAAACGTTCTATAGACTACAGAAGAAAATATTTTTAAAATAATAAATGAATATATGGCTTCTGGTTTTACATTAAATTATAATACAAATGGATACACCGAAAACTCATATAATATTATTTTTGTTATTATGCTGTAATAAGAAACTACAGTAGTGCGAAGTAAATAACTTTTTTTAACTAAAGTAACAACTGTTAATTGAAAATAATAAGAACATGATACTTAGCAATATGAGTGTTTTGTGTATCCATAGATACATTTTATATTCTCCTCTTTGGGAAATGGTTGTAGTTTTGTGGGTGAGAAGTACACTTCGGCAATACTGTCTGTTTGATGCATGCAGCTTGTACAAACTTGTATCGTTTATTTTCCATTTGCACATGATGACTGTATGTGGTGGATATAAATTTATTTACTTTGGGTTTTTTTTTTATTTACTTAATCTAACATTCCTGTATAAATTGACCTTGTAGTAGGTGCAGTAGAAGCTATCATTTTTTAACCCTACTGTCTTTCCCTTGGAGGTATTTTATTTATTAATTTTTTTTAAAATTTATCTGTATTTTTTTCTTTAGAAATAGAATTGACTTTTGTTCATAACGACTACAGAATATAATATAATATTATATATATGTGTATAGTTGATACATTTGAATTTTATATACATATATGAATGAACACGGACTGTTGGAACAGTTCATCATCATCAGAGATGGAGAGATGTTCTTATTTCATAAAAAAAATGTTATGGTGGACATAATTTTTTCTGATATTGTTGTTACTCATGACACTATTATTAAAACTGAAGATTGAAAGAAAAACAAATTTTATAACACTTGGTTATTATGGTATATTGCTATTTGATTTGATTTTATCAGATTCTGACTGTGTTTTGTAGATATGTGATTATTATTATTATTATTATTTTGTGTAGCCTTTCTTTTGGTTGTTTTTTTTTTTAATTAAAACAAAAAAAAATAACTACTGTACAAGAAGATTATTTTTTTAAATGAAGATTGGCTCTCTCCACACAAATACTGTTCGTTCGTTTCTCCAAGAAAGGAAAAGGATTCACATCTGTAAGTATTTTGAATATACAATATTGTTTTAGTTTTCCTCTTTGATTTTGAAAAGTAGATCCCATAATAGATCATCTTTATGTTGTGTGTGTGTGTGCGCTAGCGAGCGAGTGCGCGCGCGCTTTTTTATGCGGTGTGCACTGTTTTGTGCCGTCCGCCGTGTAGAAATTGTGAGTAGTTTTGACTCTTTTGTGTGTTTTGTTATATCTGTTTTACGGTTTTTACTGATCTATGAATGAAGTATTTATGAGAATTGAAGACTTTTTTAAATGGATGAAGTGGTGTTCGTGTTTGTGTGTGGCGGCAGACAGAAGACGTTTTGTTTGACGAAAGCATAAATAGGTGGAGACTGATGAGGACGTTGAATAAGGTGAGTTGATTAGTTAAGCATGAAATATGTGTTCTTTTAATGTACACATACATATTTTCTCTGTATGCATGTATGTTATATATAATTATACTGTTTTAGAGGTTAACAAAATGTATTCATTTATGAAATTTGTCAATAACGATTTTATATATATAGCATTTAATGTACTCTTTCTTAGTTGCTGTGTGCAATGAGTTGAGATAGTCATTAAATGTAATGTTAATTTTAAGGCACTTTGTAAAATATTTACGTGCATTTAAAGATTTGTTTCTGTATGTTATAATTGTAAGTTATTGCATAACTCGTGATTTCTATGTAGTGTGTACATAAGGTAAGTAAATCTTAATCGCAGGTAAGTAAGGTAAGGTAAATATCATCGTGAAGAGGAAATGAACATCGTGTAGAGTGGATATCGATGAAGAATTGTTTGATTGATTGGTTTAGTTTGGGTAACGCGAGTTCGTCGTACTTTAAGAAGGACGCGATCATGAAGATATAATTGTTTACAGTGCGTGCGAAGAGCTAGTGTGAGCTTATGAAAATGTAAGTATGCTTTAATTTATATTTTACAAAATTTAGTCATATGTGTTTAGTATTACTGTTAATAATCTGTTGTTGAGTAAGTATGTGCGCGTACACCCCCCCCCCACAAACATACATACATACACATACAAGTCACTGTTTCTTTAGTTGTTACCTGCGTTTGAGTTGGTGGTCATTGCCGCAACATTTTTCAGGTGTATTGAACTCCTCAATCGCAGGGAACATCTTAGAAAAACTGTTAACTCATATTTCATGCGCGTGAAAATTGGAATAATACTGTGTTTTCGGATTTGTCGGTTTCTTATTGTTTTACTTTATAATATATAAAATCTGGATATTTTAGTAGTCTGAACGCTGGTAGATTTCTTAGCATTTCTATTCAGTGGTCACTTAATTTCATTGTAATGGACTATGTCAGATTTTGTTGTACCGTGTTATCTTTGAAAGCTGTAGGTATAAATAAAATTGATTGAAGAACTGCCTTGTTTTGATACATTCTTCTGTGATGGATGGTAAAGACTCTACGCTCTTACTGCATTTTAAACAATTCAAGGTAAGAACACAAATTATTTAATGTGTTTATTTGTTTATAATTAAAATTAGTTGAAGACTAGTTTTTTTTAGATAGATTTAAGAAATGATTATTTATATAATTAGGTTAATATTATTAACAAATTTAATGTGTCATATAATGTAGGTTAATATTATTCACAAATTTAATGTGTTATTATGTGACTGTGTGTATTACTTTTTGTTGTGCTCAAGTTAAATGTAAATTATTCTAATAAACAGTTTGCCCTAAATCACACAGAATGTTGCTAATTGTACAATTGATTGGAAAACTGGGCAAAATTTATGTCACTAGCCTTGAAAGTTTTTGAAGTTCAGTCGATAAACGATGTACGCTTGAAGCGACACAAAGTTGTAGTTCAACTACAACTGATTTTGTTTTATCATCTGTAAAACTTGCTTCCAATGTGTGTGTAATACTTTTGTTAAATTGCTGTTTTTATGACAGTTTCATACTTTTTGTAGTTGTAAAATCCAAGTTAAAGATTGGCTCTTAGAATTGTAAAGTTTCATGTTTTTGGATTTGACAAGTCCAAATATAATTATGTATTGTATTAAGAAATATGTTATCACTCAGTGTGTTTATTTTTTATATAGTGTGTGTGTGTGTGTGTGTGTGTGTGTGTGTGTGTGTGTGTGTGTGTGTGTGAGGTGTAGTTTACGTAGCAAGCTTATAGTAAGGAGGCCAAGAATCTTGTGCATAATCATGTAAATTATATTCTTCTTCTCTTTACAAAATGCCGTGTACTGAGTGGCAGGATAAATTGTTGTGTACTTGTGCCTTTATTATTTTAGTATTCGTGAAGTAAAAATGTATTTCATAATTGTGGAATGCGTATAAATTAAATTGTAACTGTAGTAAAATTTTATAATAAGAATATTTAGTATATGTCAAAAATGTTACATGAAAATGGTGGTAAGATTTGTTATTATTAGCATTCAGAATTCAGGTTTCAAATATGTTTTACAAAAGTAACTTTTCTAACATACCATATATTTTCTTTTTTTTTGTTTGAATTTGTTATTTTGTTTTAGTTTCTTGTCAAAAGTGCATAATTGTAGTAAGTATATGTATTTTAAAAACAAAGTGGTATCTTACTAGTGTAGTAGAAATAGTTTTGAAGCACTTCAGTAAAATTATTTTGACGCTGTTGGGCCATGTTCCTCTCCTTATAATCCAGACGTTTCAACTGCAGCTGTAGCAGTCATCCTTTGTTCTGCTCCTCTGGCGACTTGTGATCACCAGACTGAGTGAGGTCATCAGCACTGGAGGAGCAGAATGCACTGCTATAGTTGCAGTTGAAACTTCTGGATTTATAACAAGAGAACAGCAGTTCAAACCCCTTCGAAAATGATAGTTTTACTGAAGTTGACTCTGACTCTGAAAGTTTTAGTGTTATGAAGTTGTTACCTAGTGTTAGAGTTTTGATTACCCTGGTTGTTGTTATTCGTATTAAAGTTTCTATTTTGGTTATTGTAGTTATTATTCTGGGGGTTATTGTTCATCATATTGTGGTTCGGTGGGTTATGGTTATCGTTATATCGATTATATTTTATGTTTACTATCCAGTTCCGCTTGTACTGCCCATCATGTTCGTGGTCTTCTAACAAGCTGGTATTCTGTTAGAAGATAGAACAGCACAAAGAGTTTTTTGGGGTTTTTAAGTGTCGTTTATTGCCCGTCCTTTATACACTGATTCTATGGTGTGGTATCAAGTTGCTATGAAACATATCTATTAAAAAACTTGTGACAAAACAAAAGACAAAAATTACAGTCTCTTAATAGAGATAACCGCGAAAGTTTGTGGATTGAATTTTGTATGCAAAACTGCACACACAAGATTCTTGGACTGGGTGGAGGTGGGAAAATTGGGTCCTTATTGGACCCATAATAAATACTTTGTATATTATAAGCAAAGAATTAATTGTTTTATAATATGGCATACAGTGTGAATTACAGATTAAAATGAAATAACTATTTGCACTAGTGTGGTTTGTTGTTTTATAATAATTGTTACTGTAGTAAATTATATCTGACATGTATTAATGTATTATTTACAGTATGGTCAAACCTTGGTAATTCATAAATGTTGATTCACAACGTTTTGTACCAACATAATAATGAATTTAAGTTATATTTTACTGTCATGAAAAAAACATCAGTGTTTATTATTGTAATAAATAATTTATTATTTATTACAATAATAAATAATAAACTATATTATTTATAATAATAATAAATAATTCTTTATTTACTATAATCTGTCAGTAATACTTTAATTTTATATTCTTTAATACTATATTCTGTCTTCTTCTCAACCCAGAGGTTGGTGGGCTTGCAATTTCTTCCTTCTCATAGACAGGGTCTTGATCACCACATACCTTCTTCCTTCTTTCCTTCATGTACTCCTGCTTGGGTATTCTCCTCCCACTACACCCCTCTATTAGGATGGTGAATCAGTAGCAGAAGCTTACATCAAATAAAAAAACTTCTGTCAGCTGATATAGTGTACCACATTAGAGTTAACATTCAAAAGAATCGGCAAACTGCTTACAGCTATTATACAGATGACTCATGTCAGCAAATGGATACAGGCATACAACAACTGACTATTATACGTGAGCTTGGCATGAAGTGTTAAGAATTGCAATCCAATCAAATATAATTATGATTGGCAAAATTATCAATAACTATCAATAATATAATTATCAAATTATCAATAAATGCTAAAGATGATAATTTGGAAAGATGAAATGCTGTTTGTAATTTATGGAACCGTGTGATGGTGAGGGCACCTTGAAATTGTAGAATTCAAGTACAGTATATCAAAATGGTAATTTTGAAAGTACAAAATATTTGCAGTTAGGTTTATTTTTTGAAACACCCAAGCAGAGATTCGATTTAATTGCATTACACTTCAGATTATAACTACAGCGAAACCTCTTACTGTGCTGTCACATGCAATACATGCTGTTGTCTGGACCCTACAAGTCTCTAATTTGCTGAACATTTATAAAATACCCTGTTTAATTGTGTTCAAATCCTGCATAGTTTGCTTTGCTTTTTCATGTGGATTTTCTGTTCATTTTAATAAACGCTTGAAACTAACAGGATTACAGTGGCAATACTTTAGCGTTACTTACCTGAGAAGTATTGACTTTCAAGATTATGTAAAACAAATCATACAGTTCTGAAAAGAGAAATATGTCGTGACAGAAAATTGAGCAAGGAAACTTTTCTTGGAAACTTTGTTATTTCTTTTTGCACTAAAAAGAATTCTTAATACTTTCTATGGTACGTTCGGTAACTTGTAATACGATTTAACTTTGTCAATGCCGCTACTTCTTGTATTTCTCATCGTTTTATCTGTACGTAAACAATATCACCGAAATACAAACTCCATTTGTGCTTAATTCAAATCCTTATATTTCTGAAAACTATCTCGAATTGTGATGGTAAAATCAACGACATTGTGATAACTGTAAACACGTAGAGAATCTATAATGTGCTTATAAGAGGCAAGTATTCCGAACGATTGTGTCTGCTAGAACAATGGAATCTCCTAATTTAATCAGGACAATAAATAATAAAAAAGATATGATCTCTCGTCAAGTTGCGGCACATGTACACACTGAGGACCTTGAATTTGTAGAGTGAGAGAGAGCGAGAGAGAGAGAGAGAGAGAGAGAGAGAGAGAGAGAGAGAGAGAGAGAGAGAGAGAGAGAGAGAGAGAGGTAATTGACCGCTAACTGCTTTAAACTACTAAACGTCAGCCCTGAAGGCTCCACAGCTGTGCCGTGCCATTGTCTTATTTAACACGAGTCAACAAGTTTTATTTAATGTTGTTACTGAATGGTGTTACACTTTGTATGCTAGTGTCCAGAATGACTTGTGGGTCTACAGCTACAGTTTTAAATCAAATCTCTTTATTATATTCATTAGTTAAATACAGATGTGTATAGTCAAACTTCCAAGTAACAACATTTAATACAGACAGAACATTTATGGAGAAATGTATCTTGTTAGGAAGTACGAAGATCTTTTCCATTCCAATGTATTGAGTTTAATGTGATGGATTATGCCATGATATCCTATATGTTTATCCCCCTTGAATAAAAATCTAAAAAATATATTTGCTGTATTAGTAAAGACTAAATTGTTTTATATATAATAAAATAATTCAAACACTTCTTGGTACGGTCCTTTTCTTGAAATGTACATTATTTACTATTTACTACTAGTTTTCAATAAAGGTATATTGTTTTCCTTACATGGAACATGTTTCAGGCATCAAATAGTTTGCCTATCCTCACCCTTAGTTTATAAAGATAAAACATAAGACAAACTGATACCGAACAAATACAAATCAACACAAAACAACACAATTTTCAAAATACTCAGAAAACAAAAATATATACACACGATAACACCAATATACACACAATAACACCAGTGTAAACTATCAAAAGCCAACAGGAAGCCATAGTAACAATCAACCTGGACACAAGTATCTGCAAGACTAAAAACAAAGATGGCTGAGGATAGGCAAACTATTTGATGTCCAAAGCATGTTCCAAGTAAGGAAGACAATATACCTTTATTGGAAACTAGTATTAAATATTAAATAATAGTATAAAATAAATGACACATCTCTTATATAAAAAGAACCTTGAACATGATACTAGCAAGATGTTACTGTATTTAATTCAGTATATGTTATACAGTGTGAATAGTATATGTGTTTTCACAAGGCAATTAGTACCTTTAATTAGAATACAAACTTAACTTTCGGAATTGTGCATTTTATTTTGAAATGTGCACACTAAAAATCTAATTTAAAGATTTCGTTTCTAATTTGTTGAAATGTATTTTTTTTTCCTTATGACTTTTAACAAGTTTGACATGCCCTGTGTGCATACTATATTTAAGACATTGAATGCTAACTACTCACTTCCGAGTACCTGTGGTATGTGAAATGCTTTCGTTTAGTGTGAGCTCCTTTTGGAAAGTGGACTGTATATCGTAAGTAGTCAGCGTGTTAAAGAATAGGCATGCTTACTGTAAACTGAGAAGAATATCAAAATGGTCTATTTTGTAGGTAATTATGATAAGGATTTTTTTCCAATTTCACATTATCGAGAAGTAAGAATTTCACTGTGTGACAGTAATAATACACACTTTTTTAATTAAAGTTGTACAGCGTGATAAAAAATTTGTAAAGAGGAGAACTTAATTACCTACTTGGAAGGTTCCAAGTAGTTTCAGTGCCCTCTATATATTTTTTTAATCATATGTTATTTTTCCGTAAATGTTTTATGAAAAGCCTAAAGATTTTGAATTGCTGCATTAACTTTTTAAATTGTAATATGCATTCTAGTTTGGCATATCCACTTAATTATTTTGGTTCCTACACCATATATGAGAATTTCTTTGATACACTGAAATGGTATCATACATAGACCACAGCTTAATAACCTGGCAGTGCTTAACGATATTGCCACCAGCTGTAACAAGTTCTTTATTGGTTTGTTATGTAGCTGATAATCATCTCTTACGATACACTCACTGAACATTGTTTCGCTACCTGCCATAATACTCCATGAGAACCATAGAGGCCTAATTGTTTGTGTGAATGGTATAACATGTTGGCTTTTTATTTTTGTCTTTTAACCATAATTAGTTGTTCTGTGCCATTTTAAATTACCATTTATGATTAGTGGTAATTTTAGGTTTGCAACCACTTCTTTGTGGATTCTAATCCAGGATTTTAAATAGGCTTTCCATCAGTTCATTGTATTGAAAATACATATTTATATTTGGAAATAAATTCTGTGCATGATAGTGATGCACATATATTCCAGCAGTAACAGAAATGCCAACAGCTGAAATGAAAAAGAGACAAAAAAGGTCTAACCTGTCTTCGAAAATTGTGTGGAACCAAGATCTTTTGACATTTATGACAGTAATACTTAGACAAATGAATTACTTCTATTTGTGCATCTCATTGTCTCTTCTCTTTCATGTTTTGGTAATTACAGGATGATGTACAATAAAAATATGCTCCAAGTTTTGAAACCTATTTACACTCTTTAAACTTTTTAAAAAGAAGACCCTGTTCTTTGTTATACTGTTGTCTTTGATTGAACTTGTTCAAGACTTCTTACAGCAAGGAAGCATGTAGCAATCAAGTCAAAATTGATTGATGGAATTGTCTCCAAACTACAAATGAACTGAAGATGGTCAGCGAACAAGAGAGTGATACAAACCATGAAATACAGACAAGTATGGAAAGGATTGGGTTAGGAGGTAACGTGGAGAGAGACAGGAGAAATAGCGGACGCATTTGTATCCTGAATATTGTTAAGAAGACAAAATGGAGGTCATGAGGCGAGAGGATGGTCAGTGATGACAAAGGTTGTCCAGAAATATGGAGAGACCACCACCGCCACCATGATTACCCTTTGCAAGATAGAGATGATCTTCAGTGGTATAGTGGAGTGGACAGGTTCACCGTGGATAGACGTCACTGCAGGATACTGGGAAGGTAAGTGATAATTAATTAGGTAAGCACATATGTAATTGTGTACAGTACATTTGTTATATGTAGATCAAACTTTGTTAAGCCTGAAATATTGGAAAAACAGCAGCACGGTTCAGTATGTTTCAATTTTTTTTTCTGATTGTCACAACATTTCACACATTCTGACTAGACTGAAAGGCCTCCTAATGATGCCACATTTACAAAAGGCAAAAAAAAAAATTATATGGTAAAATGTTAATAAAATCTGTCCACTGTAAAAATATTATCGATTTCAATGATCTAAATCACTAAAATTTTAGAAGTAAGATTTTGGACGTTGAGTTGACAGCAGATAAAAGTCATACCTTATTAGAAGTAAAATAAATTGAATCAGATAAATTCAATTCATTTATGAAATTGAATTAATTCTAGTGTATTGTTGGAACACTGATTTTATATGGTTTTATTGTAAAAGAAACACAATTACAGTAAATTTAAGACTATAAGACTGTTGTTTGTTTGTGTGTATGTGTGCATGCACCCTCTGTGTTCAGTCTAAGAGGAGCTATCTTGTTCAGAACAAATTGTTTATGTAGTGTGTAAAACATAAAAAGTTGTGTCATTATTTGATACTCATTTCTTTGCTACAACGACACAAACACTTCAAGGCAACTTGCAAAGTTTACTTGGAGCGCCTTGTTTAAGTTGTGTACATTACACAGACAAGTAGTTTGATATTATGTCTTAGCTCTTAGACTCGATATAGTGTAGACTTTTGATTATTTAATTTCTCTCAGTAAGTGTTTTTCTGTAAAGTGGTCTTTTTTACAGTACAGTTACTTGATATTGTTTTTTAAGTCTTTATTTCTTTAGTTTTCTCAAATTGTAGACAATTTTTATTTTTATTCACAGTAAAATCTTAACAAATTCAGTCGCAAGAATAAACTGTTCGGAAGTAGAAAATAAATATTTTTGGTTTTGTAGAATATATAACTATTAACCTAGAATATTAAATTTATTTTCTTAGTTATGAAAACTAAATTGAATACTAAATAGAATTTACTTGTGTAATATTGTTAAAATCTGTGGGAACCATGTGTATTAAAATAAACAAAAATATGAAAGAGAACAAATTATTATTCTAAAAATATCGTCTGGTCATAATAAAAAACTACCAGTACGCTCAACAGTGTCAGACAGTAGTTGTGCCAGGACCGCCACAAGAGAGCAGCACTTAGTTTAAAACAGCTTCTAATTCAGTTAATGCATACAAAACTTGGTGAAAATCAAATGTGGGTGGTGTCAGTTTTAGTGTAGCCAAACGTGGCATTGTAAAGGTTAATTATTTTCATTGTAGTCTACCAAGGGAATTGATGAAACAGTTTTAAAAAGTTCCAACCAAGAAAAACATTTGCCAACATTTTTTGACAGATTTCTAAATTAAATTAAGTTAAATTGAAAGTTAAGTTTCGACCCAAGAAAAAAGTTTGCCGTTTCATCAATTTTTAATTAAATGAAGTGTTTAAGTTTCCATGCAAGAAAACATTTGCTAATGTTTCACAGATTTTTTAATTAATTGAAATGCCAACAATAATGTGTTTTCTATATACTCTCATAACATTAATTATATTATTAGTAGTTAGGAGAAAACAATCTTGTTTTCATGTAAAGTGGACAAAATAGAAACGTATCATATAGTAAAACTATAGGCATTTTTATAAACATACACGGTAAATAACTATTATAACAAATAATAAAAATTTTTCGTACTTTCCAATTAACTCCATCGCACTGCTGCCATGTTTATTTAAATCCATAAAAATGTATTTAATAGTTTTTGTATGAACAAACTCCTTATTGAATTCAGTGTGTACAATAAGATCTGTTATGTTATTAGATTTTTATGATTTTACTAGAACCATGTTGAAGTATTTATTAAATAATGAAAAGCTTATGTTTAGTGATATTTTCCAACAATTTCAGTGGTAATTGTCACTTTTTTGCTAGGGTTACTCACCAAAAAGGAATGTGTACTACATATGGTTAGCAGTGCTGCTATTTAGTTTACTAACTCAGTTTTCAAAATTTCGTATTTTACAAAAAAAAAAATGTGCCTTCACAAAGGGGTAAAGTTAGGCAAGGTTGCTACGACTGATTATTGAGAATTTTGGACTAGTTTTATAGAAATGCAATGACAAGCGAGCACAGTCAAGGGTCATTCCATGTCAAATCACCCAATAAAAAATTAATTTGACACCCACCTCCTCAGATTTTGATGAAACTTGGCACAATTTATTCTATTACTATCCTGATAACACCTGCAAAATTTTTTTTGCTCTATCATGTATAGTTTTTTTAATTTGGCGCTATCCGAAGCCTTGGAAATCGCGCCTTTAACGTGCACTCACGAATTTAAAAATATTTTTCTTGAAAACTATTCAAGATATCATCATGAAATTTTGCAGGAAGTTTGTGTGTTATACCTAAAAGCAGCGAAAAATGCTCTTATTAACCTATTTCAATCCCTCAAAAAACTAAAAATATTTAAATATAATTTTTTAAAAATTTTCGAAACGGGTGTTTTATTTTACAAAAACCACAATATCTAGAGTCTCAGACATGATAGAATGCTCAAATTTGTTTTAAAATGCTCTTAAATATATAAGCTATTAGATAATTAAAAAATATTGTTGGGTTTTTAACATGTTTAATTACAATACAAAATAAAGAACTATATAGGCCTATCTAAAAAAACTATACTGCTTTTAAATAGGTAATCCATGGGAAAGTTAAAATTTAGTTTGCTTTTTATTTTTTATAACTTTTACAAACTTATAAACATTAGGCCTATACCTGCTGCATAAAAACAACTCTAAGATATACTACTAAGTTTGAAATGTAATAATGAGGGTAACTAAAAGCAGTGGTATAGTGCTAAAATTAGCTGTGCCGGAGCTCTTAGCAGGGGCGTATGCAGAAGATAATTCGGGGGGGGGGGGCTAATTGTACCGGGGGTATGGAATAACCCCCCCGTTAAGCGGGGGGCCGGGGACCCTCCCTTGGAATTTTTTGAAAATCAGGAACAAAATGGTGAATTTTGAGGCTCTCTGAGTACAGTTTTTACTGCTACATGTTAAAAGGTTTTCAATGCTATTTTGAGGAAAAATTCAAATTTTTGTGGGTACACTGTACACCCCCAGTACTAATACCTTCTATAGTAATAATCGAAACTATCAGATTAATTATTCGTAATATTGAACATTTTTATGTAACACCATTTTTAAATAACATACTAATATTAATACAAATTTACATTTCAGTTTCGGGGATGGGGTGGTGGGTGTCAAAATTAAAAATTTTCAGGTATAAATGAAGGGACATTTTATTTATTTAAATTAGGCTAACATAAATTGGTATGAACAAATAATAATTGTTTATTTTAGCCTATTTAGTGTTTTTAAGTACCAAGTTATAAATATACAAGGTTATAGAAAAAATAGTTTCTTTGAGATACAGAAACATGAAAATTGTGTGACGACATCTAAAGTAGACTCCAAAATGCATCACCCTTAACCTTAGTTTCTTCTTTGTTTGGATTTTCTGCTACTCTCGTTTTTGTGTTAAAACCCAAAAAAACAAAACATAAGTAGTCATGTTCCATTATCTATAGGTGGAGCGCCGTTCCGCCTTCAAAAGCTGTGCCGGAGCGCCGCTCCCCCCCGCTCCGGCTCCACTACACCACTGACTAAAAGTAATATTTAAAAGCTCAGTACTCAGATTTTAATCTCAGTACTCTGATTTGGTGAATTATCAGCAGCTCAGCTGTGCTGCTGATAATTTACATGACTCACCAAGCCTGTCTCAACAGGCTCTTTTCCTGTGGTGACATGCTCCTCTCTACAGTTGAATTAGTGCAGTTGTTCCTATCTTTCATTAAGTGAGGACATACCTACAGTGACTAATTGTTTCCTAGTTAAAGATTGTTTAAATTAATGTTTTTAAGTTAAGTGTTATTGAGGCAGTAATAATATAAACTTTTTAAAATTTACTTTGGTTTTTGAAGATAATTTAAATTCATGTGAATATAAACTTATTTTGTTTACTTTGTGTTTTGAAGAAAAGGTAAATTTGAATGTACAAGTAGGGCATGGATGTTTTTTTAACAATAATTCAGGTGAATCTGTAAGTACTGGCAGTTTGTTTACAGTGTAAAACCCTCTAATAAGTACTCCCTTTTTTTTGCTAATTACTAAAAATAATATATCACTATTATTTTTTTATAAACGTTTTGCTTCAATAACTAAAATATTTTGGAAGTATTATATGAAGAATAATACTTAAAAAAATTTTCATAACATGCTGTGAAGTATCCAAAACAGCATGGCAGATATTCAAGCCTGTAGCATTGTACTATTTAAAAAATCCGACTGTTTCCAAACAATCTACATACCTTCAAAAAAGTTACAATGTGTTTCTGAATTAAGTGACGAAGAAAAAGATTTGATTCGCCTTAGATCTGGAATTAATTTGTGTGAATTTAAAAATATCTGTTCTCATCACAGCTACTACAGTAGAGTCCCGGTTATCCGCCATAAACGGGCTGGCGGAAGGGCGGATAAGCTGAATGGCGGATAATAGGGAGAGTTAAATAAAACGCAAATTTATCATAAAATTACGTTGTAATTTTGTAAATGTAATTAATAAACATCACATTTTACAACAAATCAATAGAGAAAACAATACAGTACTGTACAATTATATTAAAAAATTATAGTAAAACATTTTAGAGAACAAGCAACAATATTAAAGTTATACAGTTACAAAAAAAGAGAAAACAATTACGCCTACTTTAGTACTTCAAGTTTAAGAATTCAGTAAATTTTAACAAGAAAAATTTACTAAAAATAAATATAGAATCAGACTAATGTGTACGTAATAAAATTGACTTACACTGTCAGAAATGTTGGAAGTGAGAGTTCAGTTCATGATGAGTGAAAAAAATTAGTGATCTCCGACTGCCTCCCTGATGATTCCCGCTTCTTTGCTGCCAAGTCTCGCCATCTTTGGAGCATCATTATGTCAACAACCCTGGCTTCCTCTTGCTGCTCAACGTACTGAATGGCTGCTTCAAGAGCTTTAACCCCTTCTTTGTGTGTGATCTTTTGGGGCTCAACAGTTTCAGAGTCTTGATCTTCAACAACATCATCGCTATTAACAAGTGTTGCAATTTCTTCGTCAGTTATTTCATATTGGTCGTCTCCTGAAAGCCAATTCCTTATTTCATCCAACGATGCATCCTCACACCAAGGGCAAAATACTTTCATGAAGTTCATCCAGAATGCTTTCAGCCATATTTTCGTCCTCGCCCAACAGCTTATGCCACGACTTCGCAATTGTTTGTGCCCCGACGTCGGCCCAGGCCCTTGCAACCCAATAAGCGACATCCTTCAAATTTATACTTTTCAACTTCTTAATCAAGTTTTGCCCATCTTCAATTTCTTGTATGACTGTTGACAGAAGCTTTCTTCGATAGTTTCGTTTAAGTGTTTCCAAAACACCCTGGTCCATAGGCTGACAGTTTAAGTGTTTCCAAAACACCCTGGTCCATAGGCTGACAAATGGCAGTCACATTTGGTGGCAAAAACATAGCCTTTATGTCCCCATCTCTAAGTTTGTCTGGATCAGGGTGAGTTGGGGCATTGTCTAGCAGTAAAACTGCTTTTCTGGGTAGGTTGTTGTCTTTTAAAAACTTCTCTGTAGAAGGAACAAACTCCTTAAAAAACCATTCCTTAAAAATTTCACTAGTCATCCATGCACTTTTTTGATTGAAATATTTTACTGGAAGAGCATGTTTTTGGACTTTCCAATCATTGCCAGGTCCATTTTATGGTTTGCTGTGGCATTACTGCATGCTAAAATAGTCACTCTCTCTTTACTACGTTTATAGCCAGGGGCTGCAGCTTCAGTTCTAGCTGCAAGGCTCTTACTTGGTAACATTTTGAAATTAAGGCCTGTTTCATCACAATTAAATACAGTACTTGATCTCCTGTTAAGCTTTCAGTTTCAACAAAGTCTTGAAATTTTTTCTTAAACTGCTCCATTTCTTGAAAGTTTGATGACAGTTTCTCGCCGCAAATATTCAACTGATGGATTCCATAACGCTTCTTCCATCTATCAAGCCAGCCAACGCTTGCTATAAAATCTGCATCACCTTCGTTAAATTCTTTTTGGAACTGCAACACCTTTTCTTTTAATATAGGTCCCGAAATAGGCACCCCTTTCTCCCTGAACTGTGTAAACCAAATGTACAACGCTTCGCTAACTTTTTCATAATCACTATTTTTCATAGTTTTTCTATCTTTAAAAGCAGTCTCAGTAACTCGTGAGGAACACCATTTTTCTAATTCTAATCGTCTCTTCTTCCAATCTCCAACTGTGCGATGACCGACGCCGTAGTGGTCAGCCACCTTCTGCAGCGTTTCCCCTTTATCCAGTCTTTTTAATGCGTCAAGCTTGTCTTTTATTGATAAAACAATTTTCTTCCTTTTCGTAGCCATAATCGCAACACTATTAACAAGACTACATTACGACACTTTCACCAAAACTGCACTAGTCACTCATGGACACACCGCGTAAAAATAGCCTCACTGCTTACTACAGCACACAACAAGAAACTGCAGTCTACTAAGCGATGAGCATGTGAGCGATAGCGTTGGATGTTGGGGGTGGGGTGGGGTGAATGACACATGAGTCACAGCTAGGCTATAATGGGCGATGGGCAGTAGGCCAAATTCCTGCGGTACAGTCAGGAGCAATCACAAAGAGAGCACGTACACTCACGCCCGCAAACTATTGGGACACTATTTTCGTTGCAGTAATTAAAGAAAATATTTTTGACGTTTACGTTTTTTTATGCCGCTTGGGCGGCGGATAACACGGGAACGGCGGATAATCGAAGGGCGGATAACTGAGACTCTACTGTACTTTTTAAACATATTTGAAAAGTATCAAACAATCTGTGTAGACCCATTAAAAAAACACAAAAAGCCTATTAAAAAATTGTTGAGAAGTGTAAGTTTTAAGTTTTTCAAAACAATTGATAGCAAAAAATATTTACATAAAACCTGGGCAAAAGCTTTGTTCAACATGCCGTAACTTTTGTGAAGAAAAAATAAAAGACAGTGAGAATGAAACAGATGATGAACTCATGACTGAATTAGATTCATTAGAATCAAGAAATGTATCCCTCTCACAAACACTGCTCTAGATGATTTAGGTTTAACACCAATAAAGCTTCACACCTTGTCATCACGTAGAAAGGGGTCGTATTATAAAAGAGAAGTTGATAATGTAACTAAGGCTGTGAAAAGAAAAATTTCAAAAGCACTAGATTATGATGTTCCAAGTTCTGATGACGAGGAAGAAGATACAAGTATGGTTAAAAAGGCACAGGATTTTGATGTGATGATTTGTCTTTTGAAAGAAAAGATTTTATCTGTTGGGAGGTCTCAAAAAATCCAGATTTTGACTTTGGCTCCAGAATCTTGGAGCAAAGAAAAAGTGATGAAGGAATTCAATGTGAGTGAATACATTGTGCGACAAGCAAGAAAGGTGAAACGTGAAAAGGGTATTTTGGCAATTCCTGATCCCAGAAAAGGTAAAACACTTTCTGAAAATACAGTTAAACTTGTAACAGACTTTTATCAAAATGATGAAAATTCAAGAGTGTTACCTGGGGCTAAAGACAAAGTAAGTGTTAAAAAAAAATGTTTACATGCAAAAAAGACTTATCCTTTGTAACTTGAGAGAACTCTATTCTTGTTTTAAATGGAATATCCAGATGTGAAAGTAGGGTTTTCAAAATTTTGTTGTTTGAGACCTAAATGGTGTATCCTTGCTGGTTCTGCAGACACACACGATGTATGTGTTTGCTGCATCCACCAAAATGTAAAACTGTTACTGGATGCTGCCAAAATTGAAGAATCATATATAGACCTAATTAAGATGCTTGTGTGCAACATAGAAAATTCCAACTGCATGCTGCGCCATTGTGATAACTATCCTGCAAACACTGCATTAATCGATTATTTGACTGAAAAATTAAGTGAAGATTATGATTTTAGAAGAAGAAATTGTAATACGCCAATGGGTGAATACCGACAGAGCAGAGATGGTAAAACAATCTATTAGCGTAGAGGACTATATTTCTTTATTGAGCAGATCACTAGAAAAGCTAATACCCCATTCATTTGTTGCTAAATCGCAGTCATCAGCTTTTAAGAGATTGAAAGAAAACCCACCACCCAATACAGCAATTGTAGTAATGGATTTTAGTGAAAATTATTCATATGTCATTCAAAATGAAATCCAAAGTTATCATTGGAATGGAGGGGGTTGTACTCTTCATCCAGTAGGAATTTTTGTAAGAAACAAAGAGAATGTTTTGATTTCTAACCATTGTTTTATAAGTGACGATCTTGAGCATGACGCAAGTTTTGTTAACTATGTCCAAAGGGAAATTACAAAATGGCTGGCAATAAATCATCCAGAAATAGACACAGTTCATTATTTCACTGATGGCTGTGCTTGTCAATATAAAAATACGAATAGTTTTAAGAACCTGTCTGAGCATTTGAGAGACTTCAGTATGAAAGCTGAACACTCGTTTTTTGCTACAAGTCATGGGAAATCAATATGTGATGGCCTAGGAGGAACGGTAAAAAGAATTTTAAGGAAAGCAAGCCTCCAGCTACCAGATGAAGATCAAATTATGACAGCAAGTGCTGTCTACAACTATTGTGAAAAGAACATTGAAAACATTCACTTTCACTTTATTGACAAAAAAGATGCTGATTCACTACGATTGGAACTAAAGTCTGTCATACAAGAGAATTGACACGGAGAGGGAGTTGGCCAATCTCCCACCCGCTTTCGCTACGCATGCGCATGAAACTCGGCAGCATTCAGTTTACAACTGTCAGTCATCGGTCGCGTATTTACATGTACAGTTATAGAAAAGACAAAGGAATAATATCTTTCCTTTCACTGTGTTTATTGCCATTTATATAATATTTATTCCTTTGTCTGCGACAGAGTTTTATTAACGACTAAATTTTTGCATTACTCTGATCTATTCCATACTTTATTATCTTTCTGTTAATTTTAAAAGATGTTATGTAAATTCAACCTTATTCAGGTCTGAGCAATTTCATAATAGCCTACCATGAGAATACATGAGTGTACCATGGCTATTATTAATTTTTTTAATAATAATTTGCTTTGTTGTAAACTTGCCCTCTGCGTTTTAACTGGGTTGGGACAGTCATCGGTGTTATATTTTAACCTTAAGGTACAGAAAATTTCTATTAAGTAGCAATATTACACGAAGCCCGCATTACAAGTTTTTTTTATTTAATTTTATTGTCTTTTATTTTGATTTTTTTTTTTTCATATAATTATATTTTTTCTTATCGATTGAATCATACTACTATGTACAAATCTTTATTTACTAAAAGAAATTCTTTATTTACATTGAAATGCAAGCACTTTTTACTCACTATCACTGTCACTTGGAAGCATAGGCGGATCCAAGGGGGGGCACGGGGGCACGTGCCCCCCCCAGACGGTTCGAAAATACACTGGATAAAATGAATTATGTAGCTACTGCAATTATGATATTTTCAGTTAGTTAACCCTTTGAAACCCGAATTTTTTACAACAATTACTATATTTTATTTTTTATCGCAATTTTATTTTTAATTTATAATTTTTTATTATATAAAATACGTTCACACCTAATATTTCTAGATCAGAATATTGATAATGAATATGTGTATTTTTGTAAATTATAATTCTATATTAGTATTTGTGCTTATTTTTATTTAGATGTTTTACTTTCCTTATTGATAACACTTATTCTTATTGTATCGAGAGTAAGTAATGGTATAAAAATTAGATTAGTTTTATAAATGAAATGAAAGTCAAATTTCTAAAGAAAGTTTAAATAGATTAAATAAAAAATTCCTGTTATAAGTTTACTTTATATTATTTCAAAATTGTACAAATACATTATACTTTCTAAAATCAAAATAGGTTGTTTTATTATTTTTCAAATAATAATAATACAATAATAAATAAATTATGTTAAAAAACGAATGTTTTTGTATTTATATTAATATATTTAATTATTTATTTATTTATTTATATTAATTTTTATATCGTTTGATTCAACAGACACTTTGATAGTAAGATTTTTTTCTAACAACACCTCCCCCCCCTGGAGAGGAGGGGCCCAAAACTGCCAGAATGTGCCCCCCCCCTGAGCAAATTTCTGGATCCGCCCCTGCTTGGAAGCGGTTGAATTCCTCTTATATTTGACAGGCCACTTGGACCTGCTTCAGCGTCAGCCTCATTATATGCACCCGATTCCTCCTCCGAAGTGCACGATGAGCTATCCGAAGACGTACATTGTGGATCACTCCTTATGGAAATAATCATTTCATCTAACCTTTCTTCTAGGATGCCTTCTGCGTCCCAAGCTTCGTCCATTACTCTTTCAACGTGATTAACCGCTCTTCTCCAGTCCTCCTTTTTAATTTCATCGATGGGTTGAAGAGCCAGACTCTCTACTTCAGCTAAGGTGAACAATTTATTGTTTCTGGCTACCTTGCCTTTAACGTTTGCCCATATAAGCTCGATGGGATTAAAGTGACAGTGATAGGGAGGCTGCCTTATCACTCTGTGGCCTTCTGATTTTGCTAGTGAATCCAGTTCATAGGATTTGAAATTTGGCTTATTTTTGTGTACAATTTGAAGCAGTTCTGCCTTTTTTAAATGACAGTCAAACGGTATGTTATTTGACTGCAGCCAATCTTGGATTGCCGGTTTTGTTGAAGTCTGCGTTGGAGGTTTGTTTTCTTGAATAGGCCTACAATGATATGGCGCATTGTCCATTAAAATTGTGGAACAGGGTTGTATATTTTCTAATAAATTAATAAACCATCCTTTGAAAGTGCTCGCATTTATTTCTTCGTGATAATCACCCTTCTTTGTCGATCTAAACATTTTTAAACAATTCGGTACGAATCCAGCGCTAGTGCCGGCATGAATAATTATCACCCGTTGACCTCTTCCTGTCTGCTCTTTTCTTGACGATTGCAAAGTGTCATCGTCCCAACATTTGGCAACTGTGTGACCCGCATTTATCTAGGTTTCATCCAGATAGAATATTTTTTTTACATCGATTTTCCTCATCTCTCTTAAAAAATTACACCTCCAATTAACAACATAATTTCTCTCCATTAGAAACTTTCTATTATTAATCTTTCTCCACTTAAAGCCCAAATTTTTTATAATTTTCCAAAGAGTAAACCTACTGCCGTCGAAAATATCACTCTCTTTTAACGAGCCCAAATTTTTTATAATTTTCCAAAGAGTAAACCTACTGCCGTCGAAAATATCACTCTCTTTTAACGAATTCAGTAGTTTTCTTATTGTCGGTAGCTCTCTTCTTTTGTAATATGCGTATGTATGATTCCGTACTGCCGTTTCCGAAAAAGAATCCAAGCCCGACTTTGGGCTTTTACGAGGACGTTTCTTTCTCGGTGTTACATCCACAACTTCCGCTGTAACTTTAGATACAGTCGCCCTGCTGACCTGGACTGCATTAGCAACTCGTTCAGTGACTTTCGGAAATGGCAGTAGTGGAGCATTACTTGCAGACTCTTTTTGGAAGTAATCTCTCAGTCGTCTTATGAAAGTCCGTGCTTGTGAGTTTAATGTCACCCCTCTCCCAAATTTACGCACTCTTCCTCGATCTACACGGGGTGGCATTTTAAAAGTAAATAAATAATACAACGATTAAATTAAAACTTAATTCGTCCTGATTAAAACGTAACAATTAAAACGTCGATCAAATGATGATAAAACTACTAAAAAAAAATTCTACACATACAAAAAACCAAAAGAGCTAAACTGATTATACTGTATTAAACACTGCTGCTAACCTTGTGAAAATGTAAGAATACTGGCTACACAATGATCTACTACCTGTGAGAAGTGGTAGACAAAAATAAAATGAGTAACGGTTAAGCGCAGAGAGCTTGTAGTGGGAGAGGAATTGGAGGGGAAATTGTCGCTGTGATAGGGCACGTACCAAGGTCATGTCGATTCTTTAATATTACATACTTTAGAAAAACGAGACTATTCCTGGTACTAGAAGTTTTCATAATTCTAAACCACTTCAGCAAACAACCTTGAAATTAGAAGGACTACTGATAGTCTTAACCCTGCACTAATCTTTTCTTATCAAACTTCTTCTGATTGGGTTTGTGTTCAACCATCTTCAGATAATTATGTGCCTGCAAATTATGATGGTAACTGGTATTTTGGACTAGTAAAAACTATCTTCAGTGAAGAAGAAGATGCGGAAATTCTTTTTCTCCACCCTTCAGGACCAGCTGCATCTTTTTATTGGCCTCAAAGAGAAGATTCGTGCATAGTGCCTTTGAAACACATCATCAGTATAGTAGACGCACCTCAATCAAGTGGGACCGGAAGAATGTATTATTTCAAAAAAGATTGTGTGAAAAGACTGAAAGCTGTTGGATGAAGTGGAAAAAGTATTTCAATCAGCATTAACATGTATTAAAAAGACAACTCACAATATTGAATGTGTATTTTGAACAATAAATTGTGCTTAACGTAAGTACTCAATCATCTTTTGAATTTTAAAAGATATTCTTCTGTTGTGCACAGTAATTAAACATGTTAAAAAGCCAACTATATTTTATGATGATATCTTGAATAGTTTTCAAGAAAAATGTTTTTAAATTTGTGAGTGCACGTTAAAGGCGCAATTTCCGAGGCTTCGGATAGCGCCAAATTAAAAAAACTAAAAAATTAATAAAAAAAAAGTATAAATGATAGAGCAAAACAATTTTGCAGGTGTTATCAGGATAGTAATAGAATCAATTGTGTCAAGTTTCATCAAAATCTGAGGAGGTTGGTGTCATGACCTGGGTGACTTGACATGGAATGACCCTCAAGTCGTATATACTTTAATATAATATAGTACTGAAAATTTATGAGATCAATTTTAATGTGATGGCATTAACAGGAAAGTTCAAACTGTCACTGAAATTAAATTTGGAGTTTTCTTAAATTGTTTCATTAATATATGCAAGTTGTCATGAACGTTAGTTGTCAATTGTTGTTATTTTCGTTCTGGATTTTAAAAGCTTGATGTATAGTATATTCAGAGACAAATGAGTGATATTGACAATATTATCAGAAGCATTACATGTTTCTGTATCAACATTTTTTTTCAGATTTCAGCGTCTTGTCTAAATAACCACTGCAAGTGTATAATGTTACAATTCAAACGACCATACGTTACTACAGTGGGGGTGGTTGGCATGTATCAAGTGTTTGAAACAATAACTATCCGCGTTTAACACTCTTATGTTTTGCTGCTAGTTTGATGTTAAAAGGCGACCTTTTTGTTTAATCCAGTTATTTATTCTGCAATTATTATGATTATTGTGTTCTCAACCAGAAGTTGTTTTGTTGTGTATTATGTAATATAATTAGGAACTGAAGAAATGTTTTTGATAAAGAATTAAAATTTTGTTTTCCTTACTAGGAACATGTTTCAGGCATCAAATAGTTTGCCCATCCTCAGGCATGTTTATAAACATAAAACACAAGACAAATACAGATCAACACCAATATAATACACATACAGTAGAAGCCCGATATAGCGCGGTTGTCGGGTGACATACTTTCCCCCGCGTTATAGGCGTAACCGCGGTATATCGGAAGGTGACCTGTACAGAGACAAATGTTGGGGAGGGAGGACCGGGAAAAAGGCTACAGCATAATGCACTACTATATACTGTACATAAATTACGTCACCAAATGTAGAAATAAAAAATAAGAAAACTATTTTAATCCAATACGTATTTTAATCTATTTTAATCCAATGGAATATAAAATACACTATTTATACATTGCTCACTCTACCTACTGTAGGCCTAATTGTTGGTCTTAAAAAAGTCCGTAATTGTTGTTTGACGGGATAATGCATAGCGTTTATTTTCCGCTTATTGTTTTATAAATGCGAGGTGCAGCAGATGAACATTATTAGATTCACTTTGCCTCTCCATCCACGAAATTACTTTGTTTATGTGTATTATCACTTCACTAACATTTGGAATAACTTCTTTCACTTCCACCCCATTTTCATTTCCATCATCGTCATCGTCTTCTTTTTCTTCGCAATTTGCATTTCGGACTGCATCGATGATATCTTTATCTCCTATACATTCTGTAACAGGCTCACCGTTGTCAACTTCTGCCCAGTCATTCAAGTCATCTAGAGTGAAGTTGCAATGCAGAGCACTACTCGCAGACTGTACATCACTATTAGTGAATCCGGCAACAGAGCAATTTCCATCGGCGATGTTTTGTTCAAAGGAACATTTCTTCCAGCAATTCTGAATCGTAGCCGTACTAATACTTTCCCATGCAAGACCTATTTAATATGCAACTGTTTTCAGGTTTATTGACTTAAGGTAAATTTCCATTTCCTCATCAGAATTCACTATAGCACTCAGAAGTTCACGGCGGTAATGCGCTTTAAATGTTTCTATGATGCCTTGATCTAATGGCTGGATCAGTGCTGTAGTGTTTTTCGGCAAGAACGTGACTCCGATTTTCCCATCTCTTGACTGTAGCATATCAGCAGGTGGATGTGCTGGACAGTGGTCAAGGGTCAGTACAGCTTTTTCTTCGAGGTTGAGTGACCGCAGGTGGCTTCTCACAGATGGAACAAATTCTTCATGGAACCATTTACCGAAAATATCACTTGTCATCCAAGCATTTTTTGTATTACGATATGTGATGGGTAATGACGTCATGTTAACAGTTGAAAGCATCTAGGATTTCGGCTTTTCCCTATACAGAGAGGTTTAACTTTGTGGTGCCTGATTTATTTGTGGCAAACAGGAGGGTAACTCTATCCTTATTTATTTTTAATCCAGATTTATTTACTGAATTATTCACATCCAGAGTTCTGGTAGGAAGCATTCGAAAATACAGAGCAGTTTCATCACAGTTATACACTTGATGGTCATTTAAATCGTTATCGATCATTACTTTGTTTAATGCCTGAGGAAAAAGTGCTGCAGCTTCACTGTCACATGATCGTGCTTCCCCTTCAATGCTTATCTGGCTTATACCATGACGAGATTTCCATCGCGAAAACCACCCATCAGATGCATTAAAGTCACTGTTGCCATGTAAATCACTATGGAATTTCCAGCTTGAGCTCTAATAACTGGTCCTGACAGTGGCACACCTTCACTTCGTTTTATTAAAAACCACCTGTACAGACACTCATCTAGTTCACTATCCTTACCTACTTTAGTCTTTTTTCTTTGCAACCCCACTTCACTTTCAACTGTGTTCACAAAACTTTTAAGTTTATCTTCTTTCTTCATCCACCCTCTAATTGTTCCTTCTGGGATGCCACACTCATGTGATAAACTTGCCTTTGACTCTCCGTTCTTCACACGATAATTATTTTGAGTTTATCACTCACAGAATATGCTTTTCTTTTCTGCGACATCACAAAACTCTACACTATGCGAATTTATGACAAAGACTATACACTTTGATAAGATAATATCAGAGTATGATCTTATACTGTACTGTAATATGAGGGAGAGAAGGGATTTAGTTGGCTGCTTGCCTTGGCATGAATTCTTAGAAACGTAGAGACTGTAAATAGCTCGGGCAATTGTTTATGTCTACAGGTACACTTGAACTGGCAATTCTGGCTGTTGTTTACAACGCCGTTTCCAACAACAAGCCTTTGTTTACAATAAACGCAACGCATTCCAATGTTGTGGCTACGGAAGTCACGATAAACAATTCATAATTTACTCACTCTCTACAAGTAAGAATTTTCGCTAATAACGGGCGACATACTCTTCACCGCGGTATATCGGACCGCGCTATATCGGGCTTCTACTGTAATAACACCATTATTGTAAGTAGGATATATGGGAAGCCAAACTGTCAACAAATATCTATAGTGTTGGTATGGTGACAATAAAGCATTCAACAAGTTATCTGAAACATAAATTATACACAACATGTACTTGAAATTAAAAAATTATAAAATAATTTAAAAATAATTAAAAAAATAAAAAAATATCGCAGTTCAGTCATAGCAGTTTGAATACTACTAGTTTGAAATCCCCAGAATTATAGCCCATAATAGCGCCTTGGCCTCCTCTGTCTAGACCATATACAGCTTAGTCTATCAGTAGCAGAGGATTTCTAATCCTTGCATACCCAGAGCGTATCTCACATCTGCGGCAGCAACGTCCTGTGATCTTTTAGTCTTTTGCACTCCATGTTTCCTACAGGCTCTTTTTAGTGGGTTAGATTGGACAGTTACCATCGTTAGAATTTATCACACAACATTTGACCACTAAACAATCTGTGGTTTGTCTTTAGGTGTAAGTTAATTTAATACATTAAATACAAACAAAACCTACCTGAGATTCGTTCACTAATCAGCGTGAACAGTAAAAAAAATAAATAAAAGTAAACACTGTATACTCACTAATTCAGCTGTCAGTATAAAAAAGAAAAAAATGATTCTGTTCTCCATTGAGACCTGAGTCTTTAACCTTCCAAAGAACTTTTGGTATAAACTTCTTTGCAGCTTGTATTTTTTGTTTAATACGTGTCAACTTTTGATCAGATGCTGTCTGCTGTTCTGGGTTCATTTGATTCATTCCTTGTTGTGTGGGTTCTTCATCAACATTCCCTACCCCTATAGTTTTAAGAAGTACTTATCATACTGGGGGATATTTCTGGCCCTCATTGGAAAGTGTCAAACAACCAGGAAACCAAAATTGGATCAGTAATATTTTACTGTGGTGTTTGTACTAGCCAGAGTGTATAATAAATACTTTTCCAATGTTATTTTTCCTTTCAATTTTGAGATTTGTAAATGCAACTTTTTAATATTTTTTTATGTGAATGCGGTGTAAACATTACATGGTATTTCTTCTTCTGCTGTCGTTAATGTTAAGATTCATATATATAATAATATACTATAAACTTTAATGTTTTTGTGTATACTGTATATCATAGTGTTTAAATACATACTGTATTTTTTGCACATTGCTTAAAATGAACAAACTTAATTAACATTAATTATTACTAAATTAATATATATTTTTTATTATAATATATTGTATTAGCAGTTTATGAGAAAAGTAGAAAACCAAGCAGTAAGTAAAAAATAAATTACTGATAGCAACGGTGTTTTCTGTTTTGAGCATAGGGCCTTCATGAAAGATTTACATTGCTCTTTAAGACTGATTTGTTATTTCTTTTCAAGATACTCCAAGTGTATCTAACTCCATTTGAATTGTCTGTGGCAGTTTGACATTCTCCACTTCTTGGTCCGCACGCATTTAAGGCATTTCTTCTGTTACATTCTTGTGTGTGTGTTTTGTAGAAGTGGCTAAATCAGTCCCACTTTCTTCTTTCTAAATTGCCTCCTCCTTAATCATCATATCTCCGTTTCATTCTGAAGAAGAAATACTTATTTAAACCATTGTTAAGGGTTAGGGTGATGGTTTCAGTTTTTTCAGAGCCACTGTAACTTTCCCTGTATGAATAACCAATTTAACACCATTTAGCAGTAACAGTATTTGGCGCGGGGTTGGTATAGCTACTGACAAATATATAGTGTAGGAAATTGAGGAGAAAATCACCTTTTCAATCTACATTATAGATCCAACATCATCCTTATTCACTGCTAAGATATTATATTTTATAAACTGTAGGTGCTCATGGTTTGTTTTTATATATATTTTTTGTATGTGCCATTTTATTATTTTCTTGAAAATACACGAGGAAACACAAAACTAAGAATACACAGAATTTTATAATTTTTTGCTGCATGCTCACTCTGTAATTAACACATTACAGTGAGTCAAGCAGATGTCACTGATCTGTAACATGAGCACAACAGAGAACATGTGCCATGTTACGAATCCGTGGCATAAGCAGCAAATGTATCGGTGTTATTTTCAGTGTCAGCTTTATTGTATAGTGTCAGGTATAGTGTCATTGCAATTATATACAACTATAATACAAATGCGAGCCTCCAGGTGGTCTAGTGGCTAACGCGGGCGATTGATGCGCTCGTGGTCCCGGGTTCAGTTCCTGGCGGAGGGTCCATACGGCGTGCACTCAGCGTCGTGAGTCAGAACTGAGTAGCCGACTGAGATAACAGCGGCGGCTCCTGGCTGTGAATACCGCATCTAGCGGCTGGCGACGCGTTGGACTAGCCATGCAACCGTCACACTAAACACAAAAGTCGTGCGGTATGCCTTGGTCCTTTAGGGACTGTTGAGCAGTGGTTTTTTTTTAATCATACAAATGTGTTAATAATATGTTTTATGTTATGGCATATTAACTACAAAAAAAAAAGAAAAGAATAATTTTCCGAATTTTGTTTTAAAATGTATTAAGAATTATAAAGCAACAGTGATCTTTCTATAGAGACAACAAGAGGTTAGCTGTTCGGACCTTACCGAATTTATGTAGTTTGATTAAACGTTACAATGTGCTCTATATAGTTCCCAGAAAATTGACTAAAATGTAAAATCTACAATCTGTCTGTGGTAAGGCTAGCTGTCAACAGCGTACTTAGTGGCTTGTGTATGCACACAATGCTTGCGTAGTATAAGTAGCCTTGACGCAACTGTATGATTGCAACTAGTGGTTCAAAACTCTCATTAAGACAAACATTATGGTAGTAGCTTTGTTATAGACCCAGTTAATTTACAATATGCTTAATATGTTAGGGTTCACGTAAAGAGAAGTATAGCACAGAAGATCCTCGACGTTTGAACATAATGTGTTCTCGGAAACGTGTTTGAACTCGAATTGTTCAAAAGTCTAGTAATGTACAGTACAAATAAGTTAGTAGGATCAGTTGTATTGATCTGTACTTTAACAAAATTTGATATTTTTCTCGCTTAATTTTACATCATGTGACCACTCTTACTACAAGAAATACTTAATACAGTAATGTGTTAAATTACATTTTCCTATATTAATAAAGTTTATAAGCAGTCTTTGTGAAATGGCTTACAGCACAGTCGGAACATATCAGAAAAAATAATCACCTTAACACTTTGCATTCTTTATATTAATAGACTAACGTTATGAAAAAACATGGTAGTGGGAATAATAATGAATATGTGCAATTGTCTTAACGCTTATTGTCTTCCTCACACCTGCGTCAGTGTTCAAAAGTCCGAAGGTGGACTAAAAAAACTAATGAAGTGTGTTTTATTATTTGTGTTATTCAAAATATCAATTTTGAATGTGCGGAAGAGCGAAATGTGTGAAAATCAATTGTACGAAAGTAGAGGACCTCCAGTATTCAGGTTCAGAAGGATTCTTGTCCAATTTTCACTAAATCACTTGTTCAAATTTCTGAATCAATCAGTAAGGCTAGGCGCACACTTGTGATTGTGTCGCAACGACAAAAAAATTGTGGTCGCGAAAAAATATTGAAGTTCGCTCACTTGCGATAAATAAATCGCAATTTTACCATACTTTTTTGTCATTATTTCTCAGTATAGAAAGGACATTGTAGAAACAACTTGTCTTGTGGCTTTGATGTTGTGCTTAAAAGAAAAACAGAAGCGATACAAAAAAAAAAATACTGGTACAGCCAATTATCAGTCAGAGGAAGCTGAATGGACAGTTTTATAAAATTAATGTGGATTTACGATTACACCCCAAAGAATTTTTCAACCGAATGGACTTTCCTAAATGTATCGGTGCTGTGGATGTTAAGCACATAAGACTAAAGAAACTCGAAAACTCCGGTTCACAGTTTTGTAATTATAAGAACTTTTTCTCCACGATACTTCTGGGCGTTGTTGATGCTGACTACTGTTTCACAGCAATTGATGTAGGATCATGCGGTTCAATTGGCAATTCTAATGTATTAAAAAATTCAAATTTTGGTTGAAGACTACAAACCAACAAATTAAACATTCCTAACGCACAAACGTTACTCTACGATGAGCAAGGGAAACCTATGTTTGTTTCCGTAGGAGATGAGGCATTTGCATTGTCACAACATATCCTTAAGCCTTATCCGAGGAGATACCTAACAGTTACTCAACGAGTTTATAACTACAGATTTCTTCTCCTTTGCAGATAATTCACTCCAATTTCATATTACATTTACGCACACCTCGCCCCACAGTTTTTCTTTTATATTACGGTTGCTGTATTCTTTTAACCGCTTGTCGAACAGAGGTGGTTGTTTTTCACTTCAACGATAATTAGATCTGGGTCTAGGACACAATTTACAGTATCATCAGATTCGGTGCCAGACATGGTGCGAGTCTACTCAGCAATACACTCCTCTCAAGACTAACAGCCAAACAATCATGGCTACATAATCGCAAGTGAGTGGAGGTCTGTACGTGAGTGTGTGTGTGTGTCATTCGAGCCAGCGACAATCGTGTCGCTGGTATAATAGAACATGTTGCTGTTTTTTAATCGCTGCGATTTCTCAGTCGCATGTGAGTGCACTTGGCATTTAAAACTATGTGTTCCATTTTTGCGATTAATCTGTCGTGCGACAAACATCACATAATCTGTCGTGCGACAAACATCACAAGTGTGCGCCTTGGCTACGAAGTATGTAGAAACCTAAATCAGTCCCACGAATGTCATATCAAACAATACATGAGTCATCACAACAGGTCTTTAAAATTGTTACAAGTGTTGTTTATAAGTATGTATAAACATTTTAGCCAGCTGTTGTATATGTTGTTGGCGTAATTTAATGTTAGGTTAAAGCTGAATCTCTTGTTTGTGGAACTTTGTTCAAACCTGTTTTCATGTTTAGTTTCATTTTTTGTCACTTTTTGTTTTTTGTATGTTTGTTTCTTTTTTTACACAACTTATTTACTTTCATATTGTGTTAATTAACATTTATAATTTTTTGTGTACTAAAAATGGAAACTCCTTTAAAATGTCACTCTAAATTAAGTTGTACAAGCAAGTTCGTGAAATAGCATGGCGCGTAAGTGCATTTACGTTGGAGGGTTTCCTGAATTCTGTATACAGGTCTTAACTGTTTATGTATAAAATAGGAAGTAATATATCTTTAAACTTTTGTTTTGTAAAAACCGCTCATCATATTGATATGAATCAAACACCAAATTCGGAGACCGCGTATACTAATGTAGAATTAGAATGAGAATTGTCAGAAGACCAAAAAATTGGTGTTATGAAAATGAAGTAGGTACTTTTTAATGCTTAAAAGAAATTAGATGGAGTTGACAGAATAGAATTAAATTGTCATTGATAAAGAAATTAAGAATTAATAAAAAGAAAACTTGTCGTCTTTCTAAATGGGAGAGAATTGAGAGTTTTTCCAAAAATTGTGAACAGAATTTGTCCTGCTACGCGAATAAACACGTAGTTGCATCTTTTTTTTTTCAGAATAACTTAGCATAATGGCTGCTCTGTCATTAAAATAATTCACCGTACTTAATTAAGTTGTACAAATCAGTATACTTCTTGGCTCATGAGCATTCTATGCCCAGTCAAGGTAGGTTATATAACTCAGGCCTTGTGTGCAACCCCCCCAGTTATATAACCCACTCTGCCCCCACACTAGATGCACATCCTGCTGCCAACATACTCCATCCTGCCAAGCCAGGACCCAGGATTACTTCCAGGCTGCCTTGGCAAGACCCCCACCTAATGTCTTTACTGACTCACTCCGCCAAAGGGATTGGTTACCACAACCTTGGAGTGGGTTAGTCCGCGTAACAGGGCCCACCTCATGTAGATGACAGAGAGTTGGAATAGAGAGGCTACGAGACTTCTCTACACTGATGTTTTAAATTATGTGTCACATTCCCATACGCATTATGTGCATTTACTATAGAAAACCTGTATGGATGACCATGAAGTAGCCACCACATGGTGGCTAAAAACCTCACACAAGAGGAGGCAGGGAATTTATGGGAATAATAATAATTACAAACATCACGGTATCAGATTGAATAAATATTTGATTTAAAATTTCCCACAAATATGGTTTTTTAATTACATGTCTATTCTGCATGTGATAATTGACATTCTACTGTGACTATAGTTGCAAATTCTTGTCATGAATGTTTTTAGTTGAATTTCTTGCATTTCAGACATATTAGTGATTGAAAGACTTTTTTTTACAAACATGGCAGTAAGCTGTGTTAATATACTAATCCAATTTTAGGATTTGCTACAAAAATGTCTTTGTTTCCCATATTACTATAATTGTTAATTTTTGTTGTGTTTTGGTTATTACACCATTATCAAGTCGCTATTAAATGACATTTTTTTCTGACAAACTTTGTAAGTAACTACTAACAAATAATCCAGTATACTGATATTGGTAATCGTATAAAATATTTCTAGGGGAAAAGGCAGTCAGTGTTCATGTCAAGTTTTAACAAATAATGTTTTTTTTGTTTGGTTAACTGTAGGGGATGGAAAATTAGATCTTAAAGCACCAGAGAAAATAATTTCAGACACTATAATTAAATTTAATTATGTGTACTAATTAAGGTTAGCGGGCGTTGAGTCAGATTAAACTTAAAGATTAATACAGCTAAAACCAACAATCATATAAATTTGCCAGTTTTGAATACATTGACATGTATTTGAAAACGATGGTACCTTGAAATATTTTACTGTCACATTCTGTTTCATCAGTCAACATGAAAAACACAAATATGAAAATAAAAAAGAGGTAGAGCAGTGGTACCAACTTAGAAAACTAAAGAAAAAATTTCTGACAACTTTTTGTATACAGAAACTCAACACAGAATCCAAACTCAGAGGAGGCTTGTATAATATCTTACAAGCCTCACCACGTACCAAGGACCTCTCTGAAATACCATACATCCCCAACACTAGTATTCAGAAGAACAGTGCTATTCAAACTGAACTAGAAAATGGCAAACCCTGAACTCTGAACTACCACTTTGTTAATTTTGAATGCTCATTTGATTTGTTTTTAAAGCAAATGTTTTGCTCATATTATAATGAGACATATTCAGTGGCAAGTGGCTCCAGGCCAAAAAGTGTTGTTATTTGTTATTAACAATGCAAACCGCAAACGTTGTGATTCCAAACTCTCTAAACAGGAACCTGTTAAATTGAACAGTTAATGAAGAGTATAAACACAGAAGAGTGCAAATCACCAGCCTTCTATTACTACCCGCTCACAAAATCAGACTGTAAAATGTTTTCAGTTCACAAGATGTCTATAGAATTGATTATCTCACTAATTAAAAAAAAAAGAATATATCGAGGGGACTAAATGTGAATCTTTAAACATCATATATAATCTACTACAATAATATTTATTATCCTGCATTAACGCTTGAATCAGGCCTGAATCTCCTTGTGGCTGGTTGATAGAACTGGGACACTGTCCTTCAGTTTCAGTTTCATTTTTGGAATCAGGAAAATAGTCGCAAGAGGCTGAATCTTGAGAGTATGGAGAACACGGGATTATTGTCATGCTGTTTGCAGCCAAAAACATTCATGTTGTGAAGAAGCATTGTCCTGGTGCCACTTTCTGTTGTATGCTTTTGCAACCTGGGCTGCACCAAATGAAATACCAGCTGCATGGGCAACATCAAAAATATAAACATTTTTATAGTAATTTGATGATCAGCATGACTGTATTGCTGAATTTACTTGACATTTTAAGGGAATTGTACTGGTGCACAGGGGGAGGGTGCAGACTGGTGCACACTAGTGACTCCCCCTCACGTCCAGACTAGTAACATTTGGTCATATTTTTTAAATTAAGAGTCCTATTTAAAACACTGAGTGTGGCTTATGGTGTCATTGTTGTAAAACTGCCAAACAATTTAAAATGTTTTTGTCACAGATTTACCAAGTTTAACATAAAACTTCACGTTTGATCTTTGCTATAACGTTAAGCCATTTGTGAAATTCTAGAACAGCACATATGCAAAGCTTACAAATTATCCGTAACCCTCATTTCAGTGTGCACAGCATATCTGTAGCTGATATAGTACCATTTAGAGCTATGATCCCTAGCAACGCAGCTGTTCATAGCCCATTGTACCAGCTGTAATGCAGTATGTGTGTTCTACACATGCATTGGCATAAAATCTGAATGGAGTAATGAATCAGCAGTAATGTGAATTAGCGAAAACCTAAGAAGTCTGTTCTGAACAGCTCAGTTTGTATTTCCGTTGGTGTTTTTCTGCCAAAGCAAGCAGACAGCATTGATGCCTAAGTAATCTTTACAGCTAGGAAGATAATAATTGGACCCCAGTGATTAATGAAGTCCAGATACCTGTTTCGAGGTGAGAAAATTTTCTTGTCAACATAATATTGGGGTATTAATAAACATACATATATAATATATATATATATATATATACATATAAAAATACACAAGGACGAACTTGGACAGAGGATCAAAGGAAACAAGCCAGTGAGCGTATGAAGGAGTATTGGAGACAGAGGAAACTCCAGGCAAAGAAAAAGAAATAAAGTTATAGCGTGATCCTAAGTGGTCAATTCGCTTATAAAAAAAAAAAAAACATACATAAACCCCTAGTCATGTACTAAATGCCTCCTCATATGACTTCATAACCAACGAACATTTTAATTTTCTGAAAAAGGTAAAATGAAAGTTGAGGCTTTTTCTGTTGGCACCACTAGTCCCATCTTTTTCTTTTCGTTTGTGTATTGCGTATTTCTCCGAAACTGTTGAAGGTGTTGTGTCACTGGTATATTTCAAACTAGTGTTGCTTTCTTTACTTTTATGTGTATGTGTATTTTGAAAACGGTGAATTTGTTAAGTTTGATGGCTTTTGCTGTAATAATTTTTAAATAACTGTACTAAGAAATGGTAAAAGATTGTATTTGAAATTTGGCATGTGCATGTGGAGTCTTTAATTCTGGCAGAACATGGGTTGGTTTTGTTATTGTTATAATGTTCTGTTAATGTCATTACAATTATATGGCATGTGTTATTTGTATGTTGCAGATAACAAACAACAAAAGATTCCTTATGGTTTGGAATACCAGTTGAAACAAAAACAGTCTGCATTGAACTCGTCATCAGCTGCTCGCAATTCACAAATACAGTGTCCGAACTGTCAGAAGATTTACGGTAGTCCGCATACTCTACGTCGGCATATGCGACTGGAATGTGGTAAAGAACCACAGTTTCATTGTCCGTACTGTCCACGGAAAACTAAACAAAGATATAATCTTATGTTACACATTGCTAGAGCACATAAGTGTGCTGATTATAAAGTGTATTGATTTATTAAAAGAAATATTAAGAAGCAAAGACTGTTTTGGCTGCGTCTTTGAAGATTTATCTTCTGTAGACAATTTAGAACTTCATCATATTTGCTTAATTAAATACGTCTGTAGACTTGTGCACCATAAGTGGACCAATCATTATGACCTTAAATTTATCTAATGTTAATGAAAAACTTCTAAATTGTTTTTGACAAACTATATAAAGTGTAAAATAGACAAAGTTGAAAGCATTTTATATGAAAGAAAATGGAAATTTGTTTGGAGGGGTTTGTTGTGCATGCACATATGGAATTACCACTATGGATAGGGTGGAACCCCTTCAAAGACCATCCATTTGTGAACAATTAACAGAATGTTGTAATGCCCTGGTAGTGTTCTCAGGGATTGTAAAGAATATATTGATATTCAGATGTGTTCCAAAAGCAAGGTCTGATTCTACAAACACATAGAGAAACTTGTGGCCTAGAAGAAAATAGACATAATTTTTTATAACTAGACTGTCTATTTACAGGTTTTCCTTTCATGTGGGTGTTATAATTATATGGGCTGTTGTTATGACTGTGTTTCGTCATCGTTGTGCCGTTCCCATCACATAATGTTTCAAAAACATTGTTGATTTCTATTTCCTTTTTTTCCATTTTTTCATGTTCAGGTTGTAAGTTACTTGTGTAGAGCATATAGTTGTTTTTCAGTTTTGTGGTGACACTTGCTGTAGCCGCACACATATCATTTTCCCATAGCAGAAAAATAAGTGATTATTTTATTTCTAATTGCGCTTATCATAATATTTTTTCTCGTTCTTGTGTTCAGCATAGCTCTCACCGGGAATGGACAGATATTTCCGCTCCTTTTTGAAAATATTTCTAAAATTCTCGCCACTATTCTTTTTTTTTTCTTTAGTGGCTTGTGCAAATTCAAATATTATACAATTCATAATGAGTTCCAAAAGCATTATTCACCTTACTCTTAGAGAACTATTTCCCATCAAGGCAACTTTTTCCCAGTTTGCAGTGACTGTGCTCTGTCCAGTTCTTCTTTGACCTTCCTGTAATTAAAGTTTACTTTTTGTCGTACGTTACTAATGTTAGGTTTACATTTTGTTATCTTCTTTGTACGTCCGCTCAGTTCCATTCAAGGTAATAACTATAGCTGCTGTATTATCTATGATTTTATAAATCTCATAGTGTACACGTTTTTAATTAATGCACTAGTCCAGAAGTTTGTTTGGAGTATTAATATTCTTCTCAGGACCTACGTCACAAACTACAATCTGGTTTCCATTTCTCTTCTGTGTGGTTTTCAGAAACTCTTCTAGCCTCCTTGATACCATTGATCACTTCTTTATTGCCTATTTCATTCGCCACTGTTATTTTTTCCTCATTGTCAACAACGTACACACCAGAATCATCTTCCTCAGATACCAGCTTGTTATGATAAGATTTCATAACAGTTACTATTTAATTCTTACTCTTATATTCTATTACTATTCTTACAGGCGAGGTAAAAGTAAATTTGTGCATAATAATATAACAACAACAACAAAAACAACAAACAGACAAATGGGACAGATTGATTTCAACATGGTGTGTATTTGCTCCCATATCGGCTAGGTTAATAAAAGTGCTCGCTTATTTTCTTGTTGTTTAGTAAGCGGCCCTGACTTTGGAACACACTCCTCTGTGTTAACCCTTTCATACATACAATTAGTAGTGGCACTCATTTCCGTTAATCACAAAATTGCAACTGAAAAATAGAACGTCATTGTAAGAGTGATCGTCTTTTTACTGTTCATGTAACACAGTGATTTAATATATAGTGATTATTCGAATGATTATAAGTGATTATTCGAATGATTATAAAAATGAAAATACAGATTATATGGAAAGATATTGATTCATTTAAATTCTATTGATCATTTATATTAAATTATAACAGGTGACTAAATAGAATTAATATTAGGCATTACCTGTATTAACTTCCCGTCTTGTGACTTATCTGTTTTAATTTCTAAAACGACGCGTTTCGAGGATAAATCCTCATCTTCAGGTTATTAATATTATAAAAACATCAAATTCACCCGAACGGGGTCGTCAATTACTTAAAACACATAAAAACACCACACATAATTTTACACTGATATAGTCTCGGCACAGTCCGATGCGCATCGTCTCGTTGCCAATGATTAACTGTTGTACTTTATCCTGTATGAACGTTATCATTTCCCGTGGACACATCAATATTGATGGCTGTGTTGTAAGGTAGATTAGATCGAAACGAAACTTTATCATTAAGTAGTTGGTCCGCTTGTAACTTAGAAGCCTTGTATATCTCATATTCCTCCACAGCGTTCATGTATGCACCTTTTTTCCAATTATGAAGCAGTTTAAAGTTTGTGTGGAAGTCTGAGTACTTATGATTATATAGCATTAAATGTTGAGCGTAACTAGATCTTGTTTTCGAGAAATCACTTTTGGGTAGGTGTTCCTTAAAACGTTCGGCTGATCGTCTGCCCGTTTGTCCTATATAAAATTTGTTGCAGTCATCGCATTCAAGCGTGGATACTCCAGTTTTCTCTTCATCCGGGATGCGAGTTCTTTGTCCCAAACGTTTTTTGATGTTATTTGTGGTTTTGAAAGCCACTATTATTTTATGTTTCTTTAACTCATTCTTACAATGACTGGTAGTACATTCATGTACTCAGTTACTATAAACTTAGTATCTTTTTTAGCTGGGCCGGTTAATCTGCTTTTACTATTGATTTTTACTGAGTGTTTTCTTACTAGCTTGTCTACGATTTCACCGTTATACCCATTAGCGATAGCTATACTTTTGATGATATTCTCTTCTACTCTGTCTTTTTGCTCAAGGGGAATAGCAAGCATTCTATGAACAAACGCGTTGAAGGGTGCCATTTTTTGGGAATATGGATGGTACGATTCAGCATGAATAGTGATATTCGTAGTGGTGGGTTTTCTGTAAATTTTGAATCTAAATTGGTCATTATATTTGCTAATAGTGAGATCAAGGGAATTCAGGCAGTTATTGTTCTCCATTTCCAGGGTAAATTGGATTTTCATGTTTATACTGTTCATATATCCTTTCAAATTTTCTATTTGTCTACTCGTTCCATTGAATATCATAAAAGTATCATCAACGTAACGTACGTAAAATTTAATTTTATCTCGCTGTTTATTAAAACTAGACATTAAAAACGTATTCTCAAAGTGGTTCAAGTATTGGTCCGCTAAAACTCCCGATAAAGGCGACCCCATTGCTAGACCATCCTCCTGCATGAAATATTCATTATCATAAGAGAAATAATTTTGTTCAAGTATTGTTTTTAGCAATTTCATCAGCTCATCAATTTCATTTCTACCTAACCTATTTGTTGTAATTAAGCTATTTCTGAGAATTACCATCGTCTCATCTACCGGTACATTGGTGTGCAGATTAGTTATATCAAATGAAGCCAACTTATATTGTGGTGCTGATTTAATAGTTTTAATTTTTTCAACGAGATCGTAACTGTTTTTTATGCTGTAGTTATTTATTATGTCAGTGTTCTCTTTTATAATCTTTACTAATCTTTTAGCCGCCCTGTAACCAGGGGCAGTTGTGTAATTTACAACCGGGCGTATTGGCATATCTTTTTTATGTATTTTGGGTAAACCCGTAAGTTCTGGGGCCCTGGCATTTATAGGTTTTAAATAACGTCTAGTGCCTTCGTTGAGGAGATTGGGGCATTTATTTATAGCGTTGTTTAATTCCTTGACATAGGCGTTGGTGGGATCCTTGTGTAGCTTTTTAATACTATTGTTTTTTATGAATTCTTGTATTTTATTGGTATATGTATTTTTGTTAATAATAACAACCGTGTTGCTCTTATCAGCTTTCGTGACGATAGCGTTATCATGTCGAAGTTTTTCGTAAATGTTCCGTGCAATACGCACATCACGTTTGTATTTATTTTGCAGGTTAGTGATGTGGGAATCTTTCTTAATGACTTTGTTTATTTTGCTATTTATGATGGCATGCGTTTCTTCCTGATGCGAGATATTATCAGTAGTTTGTATGGCAGCTTCTGCGCATATTATTTCACGAATCATAAAGTTCTTATTAAACGAGGGAATGTTATACATCAAACCCTTGTTCAGTAATGCCATTTCATTTTGTTCAAATTTAATTCCAATGTAATTTGCAACCTGCTGATAAAATACGTGGCTATGTTCTAATGTATTATTATTGTCAATGTGTTGTTTTGTATATAGGTTCTGAAACTTTCTTATCTGTTTACGTTTATAATTGACGACCCCGTTCGGGTGAATTTGATGTTTTTATAATATTAATAACCTGAAGATGAGGATTTACCCTCGAAACGCGTCGTTTTAGAAATTAAAACAGGTAAGTCACAAGACGGGAAGTTAATACGGGTAATGCCTAATATTAATTCTATTTAGTCAATAAACGTGACTTGTAGACAAATAAAACAAAATGAATGTAACAGGTGGTTGAAAACATACTATTTTGAGCTGTTTTGAGATTAGCAGAAATGTTTGTTTAATTCGGAACATTATTCTGTTTATGACTGCTTATATGCTTAGAAAAACATTTTGGCACACGTTTTTGACACCCATGTGCTAATAAATCGAGGATAAAATTAATTAATTTCTTAAAATTTTTGTAGTTATATACTATATTTTTTGGTGCTGCATGACTTTTCAACCACTCTTATGTTAAGAATGTGTAATGAATGATATAAGTATAGAAAATAGGTTTAAAATTATAAAGAGCTTTATAAAAATATGTTACAAAATCGTATTCTTTTATAAGAGTATATGTTGTTATATAATGGTAAAGTGTAGAAAATGATTTGTTGAAATAATGTAGCCAAATGTTATTATATTTATTCTTTTAATGGAATGATTATTTATATAAAATTTGATAGGCAGGTGAAGTGTAAACATGCTTTCTTAGCATCATTTATACTCAGTATCATTGTCTGAATATTAATAGCCCAATTGTGATAATATAATAAGGATGAGTTAACTTATTTATGATAGGAGAGTAGGTGTAAACTGTAATGATTCTTGAATATTTGTGGTGGTGATTCTAGAATGTAATGAATCAGAGTGTTGTTACGTGTTCAAAACATTGTGTTTGGAGAAGTTAGTTTTATATGGTAAAAAACGAAACATTAAAGACTCTGAAACAAATTTGAAAATACATAATTGGAGGAAGAAAATTAACAGAAAGTTACATGTGAATAGAAATTGATCGCTGTACGGATCACTTGAGATGCGACACTAAGGAATCACGTGCTACAAATAGCATAAAGAAGCAGTTATGTAACTGAAATATTTTAGTTTTTTTCTTGGAGTGTTTTGTAGAAGATTACATAAAAATAATTGCTGCTAATTTTAGTAAGTGAAATACTGAGTGAATCTCAAAAGATCATTGTCAATCCCCCCTCCCCCAATTACAATTATTGGTTTAGAAAGTACATGCCTTGTGAACACATTGGTGGGTGTGTGTGTGTGTGCACGCGCGCGCGCGCGCCCGCATGTGCACATGCACTTCACATTTATAGTCATCTTTATCTTCACTATTTGGTATAGCTTACAGTCATCACGGTAAGCGACTACCCATAGGTCTTCTCCCATTTGGTTTACAATCTTCTGCCAGTAGACTGTATAATGTACTGTCCGCTGTCAGTATTAATAATATTATCATCAGTATTAATAACATTAATATATTATTATCATTACTGGCCTCACTGTCTGTATTATGTGGAAATAGTTTTTTAGTTGGAAACAACATCGTCATCTCACATATTTGAATGTAAATCAAGTCGTCCTTTTTAACCATAGTTTGACTAGTTTAGTTGTTGTCAGTAACACCGCCAGTGGAATGTTAATTACGTTTTAGTACAAGGATCATTTTTAAAGTAAGAACTGGTTTAGGATAAATACAATTTATTGTAATTGAGAAAGACTTTTTACAATGAAAGTATACCTTAACCTATTTTTCAATACAGTCTCCATTGACTTTTAAGCATTTTTCACATCAGAAAACAAACTTGATGATCGTTTCATCGAAGAACTTCTGGCAACAGTAAGTGACAGTTTGGTAGATATTCTTATTGGTATGTAAACGGTTTCCACCCAAAAGTCCCTTTAATTTGAGAAAACAGTGAAAGTCAGATAGCACCAGGTTCACACTGTAGAATGAACCAAGTGTACCTCCCCGTTAAACTTTTGCATCAGTTTTCCTGAGCTTTCAGGAACATGATGGTGTGAATTATTGTGGAGCATACTACGTACTCACCCCTCCCCCTTATTCAGCAGGCTGTGCCCACAGTTCTGTAAAGCTTACTATGACTATTTAAGGTGTTGCAGAACCTTTCACCATTGAAGGTGTTTCCCTGTAGGCTGGTAATCAATCAGAAGAATGCCTTTTTGGTCCTAAAGAACTGTTGCCATGGCGTTCTTGGTTCGAAGTTGTCACTTTGAACTTCTGGGTGTGCTGAAAGTATTCTAGTGGTGCCATTTGTCTTTTTGTTAAGTATACCTTCTCCATACGCTTTGACTGTAAATTTAATGTGGTTGACTGTTTTTCCTACATTCTGTATATAAGACTTTCATGGCCGGTGCTAGCAGTATTGGAATAAATTGGTTAAACTCCATGCTGTTGGGCTGTGGTCCGCTAGTGTTGTTACTCACAGACGTTTCTGCCTGTCCTCTGGAGGTCACCTTCAGTGTATAAAAACGCTGTTATTTACACCAACTGACATGGTATTCGTCAGTTAATCACAGTACTGTGGCAAAAAGTAAACGCTAACAGTATTTTGCCACAGTACTGTGATTAACTGAACCATATCAGTACTGTGGTTAATTGACGAACGCCATCTCAGTTGGTGAATCGTTTTTGTACACTCCAGACAAGAGGCAGAAACGTCTGTGAGTAACAACACTAGTGGACCACAGCCCAACAGCAAGGAGTTTCATTTTATTCCCAACACAGTTTTGTTGCTTATTAATATCTTATTGCAGAGTGTATGTCACAGTTGGTGAAGTTTTCTATTGAGTTGGGCATTACAAATGGATAGAAGAACAAACCAAGTGAGACAACACCAAGAATGATACTTTATACAGCAACACTGGTGGAAGAGCTGTGATGAACAGCTGGTGTTGGATCTACACATGTTTGTTATGATTCTTACCCTTGTATATATATCAGATCTTAATTAATCATATAACTTAATTATAAGTCAAGTTATAAGGACTTACTTTGGAAATTACTTATAGAATGCTTGTAAAAGCTATTTTTACTATACCACTGAACTCTTCACTTTTTCTCAGTGTACTTTAGGTACATAATTTAAAATCTGAATTGATCAACACTAAGACTGTTGTCTTTTGATTTGAAAAATATAATGTCTGTGCCAACATCACAATGTCGGGTCAAAGAAAATGTGTGAATGGTCAGACAGTGGTGTAGATAAAGGTCTTAATTTCTGGAAACCAAAAAGTACATGTCTTAAAAAGCACAATACATTTAATTCAAAGTGTTTCTCCAAGTATCTCCAGTGAGTCCATAGCAAATGTTTTTAGTTACGATGAAAGTCTGTAATGTTTTTTTATAAGTGTTACAATTATTGGACTGACCTCAGTGATAATATAGTAGTGAAGTATTAATAGTCAGTGGTGGATCTGAAACATGATTGAATTGGGGGGGGGGGGAGCTGATTGTAAACAGTTGGCATCGGGGTGAGAAATTCATTTCAACCTTGGTTTTTATTTTCTGTTTGTCTCGTATTCTTGCCACTGAGATTTTGAAACTGTTAAACTTTTTTTCCAAACCATTCTAGATAATTAATAAAACCAGTGTGGGCCATTCCGTACCAAAACAACACGCTAAAATTAAAAATTTTACCTGACCATCTCAGAATTTGATGAAATTTGGTATGTAGGTAGTCCTCATGGAGATTAATAAACATACAATTTTTTTTTCAAATATCTCAAACGGTTTAGAAATTACGGCTATGTAAAGTTTTCAAAAAACGGCCAAAAACGCACGTCCAACATATTTTGAAATCACCACAGCTGCTCTCCTAATTGAGCTAGAGAGATAGGAGTGGTGTTATTTTACTCAGTTTTTCATGCAGTTTTCAGTGATATACAGCACAACATACCTTTTCATAAAAAGGTTTTTTTGTAAACTCAAAATTTTAAATTTAATTTTCTCAAAAAGTGCATTTGAAAATTTTTTAAAAATTCCTATAAATAGTTTAACCTTTGGTAAGTGATTCTCGAAATTTCAAAGTGGGAGGCTAATGGGTTCATAGTTAAATAATAATTTAAAAAAAGAGCTTTTTATAAAACTGATGCATAATTTTAATACTATGTACCTTTACATAATGTATTACAATGGTGATTATTACCATAATTCTGTGCCAAGGGGGGCTGTCTTTAACACAAATATGTCCACAATTTAGTCATTTTAGTCTTATTATTTACTCAGTAAGTTTTTCAAAATTAAATGAGAAATAGTTTTGATAATTTACTTTATGCATTTTGTGTCAGGATGCAAAGGATAAAGTCACTAAAATAACAATCAGCAGTAGTCTGTTGTAGATTATTCATCATGTTGTGACATGAAAGGTGACTCATAGTAGGTAGGCCTACTGTTTGAGTGTTTCATGTGCTGACAAGCAAGCTCTCACAGACAAGTTGAGACAGGCTCACTCAATTCCCTCTTCTGTCTGTTAGGGATGAGCATCGCCAGAAAACCATCGATGTTAACATCGTGAAGAGTACATCGATGTTAAAAAAACATCGGTATGAAAACATCGATGTTTTAAGACTGAAAACATCGATGTTTTTATGCCAATGTTGCAATTCAAATAAAAATCTATGCTTTTTACATGTTTGTAATAGTACAAATAATTGGGGATGAATAATAAATAAAAATAATTAAAGAGAAGAATAATATACCGCGATACTTTACTCACTTACCTTATCAGAAGATTCTGAAAAACCAATAGCCCTTGGGTCACCACCACATTTTGACAGGCGGAATGTGGAAACCTCAACACTGTACCCGAGAAAACAATTTAAATACATCTAACTTCCCGTATCAGAATTTCCAGGGCCATTGACGAACTCGTTGAGAACAGGTTGGGTAAAGGCGAGGTGGCGTTAAAATAATTTAACTCACATTCATAATTAACTAAATCTGTTCATTATTATTTATTATTATAATGATTATAAAGTGTTTTGAACAAACATACATAAAACCACCTCCTTTAACAAAAACAGAAACCTCTTTAAATCTATGTCAGGTTTGTTTACTCCTAGTAAAAGTTTAAATTAGTATTCCCAAAGAGAGATAGGCCATAAATTCTCTTATTTTCTTTTAAACAGTAAAAGCTTAATAAAATCACAGTGTAAAGTAACACTGTTAATACTTTTGGGTGTTTACTTTCAATTTATTTATTATAACAAATTATACAGGTAGGCCTATATGTATAATAAGTATATAAAATGACAGGTATTCGTAATTCGTACCAGTTATTTTTTTTGGAACGGTTACGTTGGTACCTGTAACTTTCGAATACTAGTTTAGCCCAACAGAATATGAGATAAAAAATAATACAATTAAGGTACATGGAAAGAAGTGTAATTCATTTTAAAAATACCTGTAACGTTGCAATATATCTTTTGGGTGGCATAATTAACGGGTAGATAATTTTATGAACGATGCCGACGATATTAAAAATTCAAATGTAAACTATTTAAATTATGTTTTAACACTATCAGAATTAAAAGAGAAAAACGCTATACCCAGTTTGAAAAATAACTAAATAATCTAAAACTAAATGAGAATGAAAACCAAATACGACTAACGTAAAGGGTAAACCGTTATTTCGTTCGTACGTCACGTATGTAAGCTAAAGCTAACTTTGAAACTGTTGAAACCTATGTAACGGTCTCCTATAAAATGGTTTTGTTTAGTTTTACCATATTATTACGTCACTACGCTAACCAGCAAACTACGTAGCCATTAATACCTAAAATAAAAATTTGTTGATTTAAAATAAACTAAATTTAACAATCAATTTAAAAAAAGTCTTCATTACATATTAAAAAAAATTGTTCAAAGGAAAACATCGAAACGAAACCATCGATAGTATGAAAACATCGCAACTGAACCATCGATGGTAAAAACATCGAACATCGAACGTTAACCATCGATGTTTTTGAAACATCGGCCATCGATGCTCATCCCTACTGTCTGTGCAATTTATCATTAGTCTGTGTCTGCAGTTGGTATGATAGGATGTCAGTACATTATATCTGTGTTTAAGTGAAAAATCTTTTGTGGTTTCAAACAGTTTTTAAAGTATTTTGTCTAAGTTATATTAGAGTGTTTATCTATAAAGTAATAAATTTGTAGCAAGGTTTTAAAAATATTTATTTGGTGATGTTTCAAAAAAGATTATGTTGTAAGTACTACATGATAAATTAAGTATTTATTGAAGCTCTTTGAAATACACAATGAAAAATATAATTTAAAAACTATGATTTTTGTGAGATGATCTTTTTATAAAACTTAAAAAAGTATTTAAAACAATAAATTAAAGATAATGGAAAGCGAATTAAAATTCATTAGATTACAATGTTTTAACCCATTAAACAAAATTAATCACACAATTAGGGATAAAAAGAGACTGAGAAATGTAACATCATGGATGTTTAGTTTATTTCTTGAAATACCTAAAGAAGCCAAAATTTGTGATCTTTGTAGAAAAGATATCGGAAAGTTAAAGGTAGACTATACAAATCAACCTGGTCCCTCTGGCCTGCTGTGTTCTTCAATCGAAAAGATTAACTCTGCATTGAAGCGTAAACTCTTTTTAGCAGCTGAAGATTCATCTAGTGGTGATGAGAATCTAGATGAGTCAATTTTACAAAACCTTAAAGAAAATTTTTCTAATTCAACAAATAGAGTTAAGAAGTTAATGATACTTACCTGTCTCCCAGAAAAATGGGGTATTAGAAAAATAATGCGGGAATTTAATGCACCAGATTATATGGTGAGACAGGCAAAAAAGTGTTAAAAGAAAAGGGTATTTTAGAAAGCCCTAACCCAAAGCCTGGAAAGGCCCTTTCAAAAGCTATTGTTGATACTGTTAAGTAATTTTATGAAAATGATGAAATCAGCAGAATAATGCCCGGTATTAAGTACTGTATGACTGTAGTTGACTTGAATGGAATTAAAACAAAAATGTCAAAACGACTAATTTTGTGTAATCTTAAGGAGGCTTACTCATTGTTCAAGGAAAAATTCTCGGATATTACAATAGGTTTTTCAAAATTTGCCGAACTTCGACCAAAGCATTGCATATTGGCAGGCCAAAGTAGCACACATGCAGTTTGTGTATGCACAATTCACCAGAACATAAAGTTAATGATAGAAAATACAAAATTAGGAGCTTTGACAAATAGACAACTAAATACATATAAACACTGTTTGGCAAAAATGCTGTGTAATCCACCAAACATTAATTGGTATATGAGTGAATGTAGAGAATGCCGTGGTGTTGCCCCAATTCGCAAAATCATTGAAGAGGCATTTGAAGAAAATCTTATAGAAAATGTCACCTATCGTCAGTGGGTGTCTGTTGATCGTTGCAACCTTGAAACTTTACAGAAATCTAATGAAGATTTTATAAATGTTTTTTGTGACAAACTGACTCTCTTAATCAAACATGATTTTATTGCAAAGCAGCAGTCTTCATTCATTAATGACAAAAAAGAAAATTTAAAAGAATCAGAGTTTGTAGTAAACTTAGATTTCTTTGAAAACTATAACATTGTCGTTCAGGACGAAGCTCAAAGTTATCACTGGGCAAGCGAACATGTGACAATACACCCTTTTGTGATTTATTACAGAGAAGATGATAAAATTAAACACTCAAGTTTTGTTGTAATTTCACCTTGTTTAGAGCATAACACTGTTTCTGCGTATACATTCCAAAAAAAACTTGTCGAGTTCATGACAACAAAGTTTCAAACAGTGCCAAAAAAGATTTTTTATTACTCAGATGAGTGTGCTGCACAATATAAAATCGGTATGGAGAACCATACATGACTTCCATATTCTAAGATTTATATTTAAAATCATTTTCGAAATGTAATATTACCATAGAAACTACTTCTTTCTACTTACTGCTTCAGCCTTAACCACAGTACTGTGGTCACTAACATATACCACCTCACGTTATCGCACTCGATTTTCACTGATGATGGAAGTCAATGGCATTGCCGAAACGTCTGGTTTTGTAGAAAACATTGGACTACGGCCAAATATCCCGGGAAGGAATTTTAACAAAAACTACTTCTTTTTTGCCGATAACGTTGTACACATATATATAAAATATATGCATAAAATTAATGGCTTGTATAAGTTAATGATTGATCTCCATTAAGTAGTGCTCAAGTTTCCAAAGTTTTAATATTATGATGTCCGTAATTAAAACATCAGAGCAGGTTTAGTGTGAATGAGGGTACACTGTGGACAAAAATTTTCAACATTTCCTATTGAGCGTTGCTTAGAGTAAAGCTGCGAATCTACAGTGTATGTTTCATAGAACAAACACGCGAAAAAGAAGGAGCGCTCCGAAGTCACTCATGGACCCTCAGCATCTTGCAGAGGGTTCATTCCCTAAAGACGAAAAGTCTGTCTATGAATCGTTCCTCTGTAAACACGTGCAGTTACATTGCCCAGCGATCCACAGGAAGCAAATTGATGTCCATTTTTTCGGCTTGCACGCGTTATGTTGGTATGGGTTTCGGCACTTTCCATTTAAAAAAAGCGTGCAAATGTAAGAAAATAAACATGAGTGAGGCCAGAAATAACGTGAATTGTGTGTGTGTGTGTGTGTCTTACCTGCCTTTTTATTGCTGTAGGCATAATAATAAAATGGAAACGTAAATATTACATAACTGAGATATGCTTACCTGCCACGAACGATATATTATTTTATACATGGAGGAGTTCAGTGACATACACACGTACAGAAGTCATCTTCAAAAATACTAGAAGTCGACCACGCTTTTATGTTGGCAGTGTAACTTACAGGAAGTTTTTTGATGTTTTTAAAACATCTAGGATGCAAACTTTTCCCGATAACTAAAAGTTTCCTTTTTTCGGTTCCCGTCATGTTCGCACAAACAAAAACTGTAACTCTTTGTTTAGAGAGCTTCCCACCAACGCACTTTTCATTTGTAAATTTGAAAGTCTTATCTGGAGTTAATTTATAAAAAATTCCGGCTTCATGTCCATTAAAGATGTCTTCATCTTTATATGATCGTCTAATTTCTGGCCAAGTGTTATGCACCCAATCGCCTGTAACGTTCAGATCTACGCATTTTGCCTCACCACAAATTTTTGCAAAGGAAATCGAGTGTCGGGCCTTAAATCGATCTAGCCATCCGTTGGAGCACGCAAAATGGCTGGCGCCGGCAGTCCTGTTACAGTGCTTATCGCTTGCATACAATGTATGTCTGTAGCCATGGGCTAGCGCGCGCGCACACATATATACGTTTATATGAAATTTAGAGTAAAATATCTGAGAAATATTTGACGCTATAACAGAGTAGTACAATATTTAGTGACGTTAAAACCGGGAATTTTTATAATGTTAAAGATATCAGTTTGACCGGACTTATGACAAAATAACGCTAAACCAGAGTTGACGTAACAGCCGAGGCCGTAATAACCAAGTTCCACTGTATATATAAAGATATTAACTCAAACATAATTTACATTGAAATGAAAAAAATATAATTTTATTGCCTGGCAACAAAATTATTTTATTTTTAACAATTACCATTGTTTCAAAAAGTTTAAATAAATTTTCAAGTACTTTACTCTTGTTAAAACGTAAAAGGTTGCAGGTAAACCACCCCTTCCCCTTAACCGATCTTCACCAAAATCGAAAGTCCTTGAGACCTCTACAATTCAGGGACGTATGTAAAAAAGCATTTGATTTTGTTTGAATTTGCGGCTGTTATCGTTTGCCATATAAAATACGCTTGATAAAAAAACGTTACAGGTAAACTACCCATTCCCCTTAACCGATCTTCACCAAAAACAAGAGATCTTGAGTACTCTACAAATCAGGGCTGTATGCAGAAAATTATTTGATTCTGTTTGAATTTGCGGCTGTTATCGTTTGCCATAAAAAATACCCTTGTTAAAAAAACGTTGTAGGTAAACTACCCCTTTCCCTTAACCGATCTTCACCAAAAACTATAGGTCTTGAGAACTCTACAATTTAGGGCTGTATGCAAATAATCTTTTGATTCTGTTTGAATTTGCGGCTGTTATCGTTTGCCATAGGAAATACCCTTGTTAAAACATAAAACATTACAGGTAAACTACCCCTTTCCCTTAACCGATCTTCACCAAAAACAATAGGTCTTGAGAACTCTACATTCAGGGCTGTATGCAAAACATTATTTGATTATGTTTGAATTTGCGGCTGTTATCGTTTGCCAAAAAAAAAAAATTCCCTTGATAAAAAAAAACCGTTGCAGGTAAACTACCCCTTTCCCTCAACCGATCTTCACCAAAAACAATAGGTCGTGAGTACTCTACAAATCAGGGCTGTATGCAAAAAATTATTTGATTCTGTTTGAATTTGCGGCAGTTATCATTTGCCATAGAAAAAAATCTACAGAAGACAGACAGACAGACACACACACAGACACTTTTCGGAAAACGACTTTTTTTCATGTTTTGAGTGTAGTAGAATCAGAATCTGCAATAATCTCGAACACGATTTTTTTTGCCATCACCATACTTCCATTCCTTAAGGAATATGGAAGTAAAAATAAGAAGAATTTTATCAATTTATGTTATCACAAGCAAGACTTTGGTGTAGAGGCTAAATGGCATTTTTCCGCAACTGCACATGGGAAAGGACCATGTGATGGGGTTGGGGGCTCAGTCAAGAGACTTGCTGCAAGAGCAAGCCTGCAATGTCCATATGACAACCAAATTTTAACACCTATCCAACTTTATGAATGGGCAGTTGAAAATTTATCTGGAATTAATTTCACCTTCTCCACACAAGATGAGTATGTTGAGTCCGAAACATTTCTGAATGACCGTTTCAGCCAAGCAGTAACTATTAAGGGAACTCAACAGTATCATGCTTATATACCTGTTCATTCAAGCGTATCAAAGATTTGTGTAAAATTATTCTCTGAAGATACAACAGAAGGAACAGTGATCATCCAAAACTGCTCAGAAAAACTACAAATGTCAGAAGTAAGCGGTTATATAATGGCCGTATATGACCAAAAGTGGTGGCTGGCATATGTGTTGGAGAAGAATGAAGAAGAGGATGAACTAAAAGTGACATTTCTACATCCTGCTGGCCCTTCATCATCATTTTCATATCCAAGGAAGCCGGACGTATTGTGGATATCACTGACAGACGTGCTTTGCAAAGTTGATCCTACAACTCCTACTGGAAGGATTTATGTAATAACACCTGAAGAAGCCACAACAACTTCACAAGCTCTATCATCAAGTTCTACTTAAAATTTTTCGAAAGATGTAAGTGTTACAGATTTAATGTAAAGTGTATAAATAATTTAATATAGTAATGAAATATGTTTTAATATCTAGGCCTACTATCAGTTTTATAAAACGCTCTTTTTTTAAATTATTATTTAACAATGAACCCAATAGCCTCCCACTTTGAAATTTCGAGAATCACTTACCAAATGTCTAAACTATTTGTAGGAATTTTTAAAAAATTTTCAAAATGCACTTTTTGAGAAAATTAAATTTAAAATTTTGATTTTGTGTTTACAAAAAAAACTTTTTATGAAAAGGTATGTTGTGCTGTATATCATTGAAAACTGCATGAAAAAGTCAGTAAAATAACACCACTCCCATCTCTCTAGCTCAATTAGGAGAGCAGCTGTGGTGATTTCAAAATATGTCGGACGTGCGTTTTTGGCTTTTTTTTGAAAACTTTACATAACCGTAATTTCTAACCATTTGAGATATTTGAAAAAAATTTGTATTTTTATTAGTCTCCATGAGGACTACCTACATACCAAATTTCATCAAATTTTGAGATGGTCAGGTTTATACCCTGTGTTGATTTGATGTGGAATGGCTCGTATGTATATTTTAAATCGAGACGTGTTTTTCTATAAGGAGATAAAGACTTGATTCGAGCCTCATTAATAGTCCTTGTTTTTTATCCGCCACTGATTTTGATGATTGTTAGTACAGTTCCTAAGTTCCAAGTACATAGTTTTGTTTCAATAGTTGTGCTAGTTTAATTTATTTCTATAGATAAGTTTAATTGTAAATCTGTATATATATATATATAATATATATTGTTTAATGTATTATGTAATTAATTTGTCATATATAAGTTAAGCAAGTCAACAAATTGACACTAAAGGAGTTGTGTTCAAAACAGAAGCAAAGGCTAAATATGTCGGTGTTTGATATTTCCGTGTGTCACAGATGCGTGAGTGAAATATCTTTACAATTTTATATTTTGTAGTTCCTCTTTATGGTATGTGTGTAGGTGCGTGTATTGAATACTTTTCCTAATCCACACGTCCACTCAATGTTATGATCTTCAAAATCTAAAAGTATCTTCAGAATCATTTATTCTTAATATAATTATATTAAATATATTATAATATTTATAAATATTAAATAAATAAAATACATTGCATTGATTTGTCATAATTGCTCACAGTTATTCTTGTTATAATAAATATTATAATAAACAATATTTTGTAATAAAAAAGTATTGTTTGTAATAATATCTACTTGTATACAGATTTACTCCATACTTTTTTCTTTTGTCAACCCTGCAGACATCCATGCCGTTTTGTCATTCCCTATTTTATTTGCACTTCCGTTTGTTTCTCCCTTTTCATTTTCCGTTTCCAGATACATTTCATCTCTGTATCATTCATTTATCAAGCCAATTAATTCATTTTTATTACAGTTTTCCTATAATTCATTTAGTTATTGATTTAACTTTTAGAAATTTTTGTTATACAATTACGTCTCTTCCAGTTGTTTCCGTGCTTCCAGTTAGTTGTTCTTAAGTATTTCATGTCCATTGCTTATAATTTATACTCAAAATGATTAAAAACCAAGCTGTTAGGCCGTGTTCGGTTGGTATATAACATCATCATTGTCCATAAACGAGTTGAATCCCACCCTCGGGGACCTCAGTGTTATGAAATGGTTAGGGCAGATCTTGGCTGAATGATACCCAACAACTTTTTTTGGGTAAGAGCAATCTGTAAAAAGCTCTTATCCAAAAAAACGTCAGGTATCGTGCGGCCAAAGTCTGCCATAACTGCTTCACAACACTGTTGCTTTTTGTGGCCTGAAGAAGAAGGTATCTGTGGATGGGATTTGAAACGTTGGCGACAATGTTGCTATTATATGGGAACCAACCATGGCCTAACAGCCTTGTTGGTAATCGTTTTGAGTATATTGGCAATGGCTGTGTGAGCTTAAGGCTTATCATTTAGTTTTCACTGGTTTTCATTATAACCAATTTCACTTACATTAACGGTTTATGTAAAATCTGTTTGCACAGCCATTACACACCATTGTTATTATACTAATGAAAATCTGAAGCTGGTCTTAGATTTTGAAGGTTGATAGTCAAGAGAAATTATTACTACCAACAATGGCTCTTGTCACATTGAGGAGAATTGTTGCTCACTGGTAGCAGATGTTAGGAGATGTTACTGATCGTGGCGACAACATTACACTTACTATACAGTGAGACAATGATAGGCTGACTGAACCTTGATAATCTGAATGCATTCTGAGTAAATAAGTTATACCAGATTTACTTAACTCAGCAGAGAAACATTTATCATAATTTGAGTAAATTATTCATTGGACTTATTGGTTATTCCCTTCTGAAGGGAATGTAAATTGATGAAAAGAAAGAAAATTTATTTTAAAACGTCTCAAAAAGTACTTGAGTAAACATCTTAAAGATCAACATCAATAACAACATATATTATGTACGTGTTCCTTAAACCTAAGATTTGATGGCATAAAATTATTATTAATAATGTTTGTTGTAGACAGCTGACTTTGTTGATAATTTATAAAACCAGAATGTTTCGACCATTAACAGTGTGTGTTGCATCTTCAGGTGAGCTAATAAAAATTAAATCAAACACTCTTTATGAAAAGCCAAGATGTTTCCGAAACCCTGTGTGGTCAAACACCAAATCGTCAATTTGATTTAAATGTTGGTTAAAATTATATTAGTAAATTAAAAGGCACGTTAAAAGTCCACCTGGCTGAAGCGATGGATTCTGCATTAAAATTATATTAGTAAATTAAAAGGCACGTTAAAAGTCCACGTGGCTGAAGCGATGGATTCTGCATGCACCATTGTAAACATAAAAATGATTTGTTGTTGGCCAATTTATATTAACCATTCAGTTTAATTAGGTTTACTGTTTACTTTTACCACACATTGGACCTTGTGTTATGTATTATAGTGCTTCCGTTCTTAGCTTAATCCTTGATGTAAACAAACAGGCGTGACACATCTATAAACGCTATTTGCTGCTTGAATTAGAGGCGTGTCACACTGACAGAAATAGTACAGACAGGGTACATATAATGTTGATACTGTATAAACACATGTAAATTTGGGATAATTTTTACGTTCCGGACCAAAGTAACATTTGTGTAACTATGTCAGAGCGACAATGATATACCGGTATTTTATAACACGCAGAGTTAATGGCTTTTTTTACTGTTTGCATATCGCAAGAAAAATAAAGTAGGTCTATATTTAAAGCGAAAATAGAAGCTGTGATAATTAACCAGTGTACTGTGTATTATCAGTTGCTCTCGGAGAGTAATTCAGTGGCTTCCATATCTGTTTCGGAACTTGAATCAGCAGTATTAACGATAAGATTCTCCACGACAGCCTCGGTAATTTGGTCGAATTCGCATGGCTTATCTTCTTTCTTGAATACATGCTCGACACAACCACTCCACTTGTCCGTCGTTATTCCATTTACCTCCTTCTCTATCAGTTGTTTTACATCATGCAGCTTATACGTTGTGTTGTGACAGGCAACTTATCTTTTCAACTAGCTCCACATTAATTCAATGAGATTCAGAATACAGTGATAAGGAAAACGTCTTAAAACGGCGTGCCCCGATTTTTTACCAATATCATTTTCTAAAAACTTTTTAAATTTATGTTCATTTTGCTAGTGGCGATAAAGTTCTACTATGTACTCATAAAGATGATTAAACGATTCAAAAACCACTTGTCGTAGTTAAGACAACTCTCACATACAGACATTCCCCTCATGCGCGTAACACATTACTGTGAGAATATTGTCAACGACCCTGACCAATACCGTTTCAGATTAGCCACGTGGGTTTGTTTACATCAGGATTAAACTAAGAACGGAGACAGTATTAATTGCATCTGGTGTAGATTGCGTGATGATAAAATGATAAAAGTTCGTTACAATGATGACACATATTTTTAAATTATGTGTACTATTGACTGTGTAGCGGGTCAATTTTGGGTGTTTTTAATTTTTTACAGTATGGGACATTGGTATTTTTATTTATTTCATTTTGTGCGGGAGTCTTATAAGAACTTGTGAAATTGGATTATGCGACGTTATTTCGGTTGCGAAAGAACACGTGCAGACTGAACAGTTTGGGACAAAGGCAAGACTCAATAGTGTGGTGCAATCAGCAAGCAATTGTGCAAATAATATAATTTGATAATTAAAAATTTCAATTCGTTCAGAGTAGTACAACTGCTCCCCACACAAGTTTTCATCACTAGAAATTAATAAGAAATGTTTTTTTGCCAAGCGACTTATGGTTGTCCACTGTGTCCACTCTGTGTTTCAACTGTTATATTTATTTTTTTGTTATAATAGTAAATTAAGTAACAATTGAAATGTGTTAAATTAAAAAAATTGAATTTGGTTTTTATGTTTCAAAATCTGGTTTGTTATATTTAATATTTCGAAAATACTTTTATATTAGCGTTGTTATTATTATTGTGTTTACAAAAAAAATTAGGTTCTTGCTGTTTACCCTTAGAGCTTTATTCCTTGATCTTTAATTTTTTTTATGTGCCAGTACTTCCATTATGTATTTTGCTATTAATTTGGATTGTCAAGGTTCTGTTTTAAAGTTTTATTTGAGACTGTACATTGTTTATATGATAGGTTTCCTAGTTAGCAAAATGGAATCTGAAACAACACATCACCTTAGTATAATATGCATTCAAATACATACATACATACATACATACATACGTTTTGAAAGTGATCTGTGATATTTTAAGCGCTCTTTCACGCTTCTGTGCAATATTTTGTCCAGTGATATTGTTTATATACAAACATTCAGATTTTTATAATAATAAACTGTTTGGTAATAATGTTTAATGTCAGAAATTAAAAATACCGAACTGAGAAATTTGTAAATTGTTTATTGTACATTTTATATCTGTACCTGTTGTAGTATTATTAATTCCTCTACACTAGTGTACAAAAGTTGATAATAAATTACAAATGTCTATAAAATTTGTTCCTCCTTTATATAATTTTTTTGTGGCTGTAAAACTACCTCTCACATCTTAGGCTTCCATGTCCCATTCCTCTACCTTCTAGGGCAGTGTTTACTTTTAGCCCTGCCTCTTTTCCTTCTATATGGGGCAGGCCACCTGATAGTTATTGATTTAGGCTACTAAAATCATCCTTCCCCTATACATGGTCATACCACCTCAGTTTTTTGCATTCTGAAAAGTATTTTGTACAGTGTTATTTTCTTTGGTGGGCAGGGGATCTACCATAATGTTACAACGATCGCACAGATTGTCATGTTATACAGTGGAACAGAATAACTGACACACCAGATGAAGTTACTAATTACAAGCTTTAATTTGTCACAAACAACGATTAGAAATCAATAAAGACATTCTTATACAGTCATTCAAGTTAAATTTGCCCAAGATACAACAATAAATGTCACCTTATTACAGTTTTGTACTAATTAAAGTTATGATCACTTCACAAGAAAATTGTAAAAAATCATTTCGATCTGCACTTGTAAAATTGCCAAATGTAACAGAAATTTGGCCATTTTGAAGTCCAGTATTTATACATGCCTGCCTTGCAGTATAGTGACATAGTGGAGTAGTCAAGTAACATCTCGAACAATCCAGAGTGTTATGCAAGGCTTCATGTAGGCACTCAGCGTAGCGGTACTATATGTTGTTATCCACTAGTGGAACTTGTAGTCGAAAATATAATCACTGTAGTTTTTTACGGTTTCAAAAAGAATTGAAAAATTATTATTTAATAATAATGATATAAAGGTAACACTGGTCTACAAAAAAAAGTTTTTTTTTGTTCCAAAGACTTTATTGGCTGATCTATATAGTATTTTTTGCGCTGAATTAAAAAATGCCAACTATTTTTCCCTATCACATAAGGATTTCGTGTGACAGCTAGGTAACACTTATTTTACATTATTAACATTTACAGTAAAGCAATTAATCAATGTTCAATGTACCTAAAAGGTGTTAGTTGAAGATTTCCTGGAGTACTTTGCATCAGGAACATCCCTTTTGAGAGTCCAGCGGTAATCTGCTAACATATTTGATGAAGAAAGTTGTGTTAGTGGTTGAAATCACAAACAGAATGATCACTGTTGCACACCACTATAGAAAATTATCCCGATTAGCGCTTTCAAGCTTCACAGCTCATCGTCAGATCGGAAATTAAACCAAAAACCTGAAAAACCCTTCACTCACATCTCACCCCACCCTACTCGCACACAACAAGCTATAATTGAATGTCCCTTCCCCACCCTCAGCCCTGTCCCACCATCTGGACAGTTACATATTTTTCTAGCAAATTCCTTGTGTTTCAGTGGTGGGTGTGTGTGTGTGTGTGTGTGTGTGTGCGTGTGCGTGCATTCCTTTTAAACCTAGTCTTTCTCATCCACACGTGTGCCAGTCACACACCCTTATTTTAAAAACACCTAATTAGTCCTAAGCAATTTAATTCTTAATCTTATCTATCTGTCCTCTATCATTTACTTCTTAATTATGTTATAAAATATTTCTTCATTATCAAATTTAATTTTAGTATTAATTAAATTGTCTAACCCTTTTTCTCTTTCTTTCAATATTTCTAACTCTTCCCTAAGCTTCCTTTCAACTGTGTGATTTACTATTTTTACAATTTCGTAGTCTTCCAAAGGATTAACAAACTTATGGTTGTCTTCTATGAGATGTCTTGCATATAACGAATTCGTTGTTCTATTACCTTCTCTACGTTTGTGGTCAGACAACCTGCATATGAATTTCCGTCCTGTCTCACCTATGTACACTTTGTTGCAGTCTCTACATTTTAATTTATAAATTCCGCTTTTCTGTAATACTGGGATTTTTTCTATATTTTTATCCCTTATCTTATCAAACACTGTTTCACATTTTTTTACATACTAGAAAAATTATAAAATGTTTTAATAAATACGGAGTAGATATAGCTATTAAAAAATGTGAAACGGTATTTGATAAGATAAGGAATAAAAATATAGAAAAAATCCCAGTATTACAGAAAAGCGGAATTTATAAATTAAAATGTAGAGACTGCAACAAAGTGTACCTAGGTGAGACAGGACGGAAATTCGTGTGTAGGTTGTCTGACCACAAACGTGGAGAAGGTAATAGGACAACTAATTCGTTATATGCAAGACATTTCATAGAAGACATCCATAAGTTTGTTAATCCTTTGGAAGACTACGAAATTGTAAAAATAGTAAATAACACAGTTGAAAGGAAGCTTAGGGAGGAGTTAGAAATATTGAAAGAAAGAGAAAAAGGGTTAGACAATTTAATTAATACTAAAATTAAATTTGATAATGAAGACATATTTTATAACATAATTAAGAAGTAAATGATAGAGGACAGATAGATAAGATTAAGAATTAAATTGCTTAGGACTAATTAGGTGTTTTTAAAATAAGGGTGTGTGACTGGCACACGTGTGGATGAGAAAGACTAGGTTTAAAAGGAACACACACACACACACACACATACACGCACACACACACACACACACACACACACACAACACTGAAACACAAGGAATTTGCTAGAAAAATATGTAACTGTCCAGATGGTGGGACAGGGCTGAGGGTGGGGAAGGGACATTCAATTATAGCTTGTTGTGTGTGAGTAGGGTGGGGTGAGATGTGAGTGAAGGGTTTTTCAGGTTTTTGGTTTAATTTCCGATCTGACGATGAGCTGTGAAGCTTGAAAGTGCTAATCGGGATAATTTTTATATAGTGGTGTGCAACAGTGATCATTCTGCTTGTTACATATTTGAGTTCCACTTCCCATGATACCTTTTTTCCATGCTTGAAATGTCTTGATGAAAGTTTTCACCATGTTCATCGCTTACGGCTCCCAGGTTTTCCAGAAAGAAATCCAAGTGAGAGTGAAGAAAGTGGATCTTGAGAGACATATTGCAGCCTAAATGTTCATATGCTTTCAGCAGCTGATGTACTAGATCCCTGTAGTTGTCAGACTTGTTGCCTAAAAATTGCATCACTACATTCTTGAAAGAAATCCATGCACGTTTTTCTAAGTCATTCAACCGTCCTTCAAAATTTTCATCTTTTATTAGTTCTCTTATTTGTGGTCCTACGAAAATTCCTTCTTTAATTTTTCCATACTAATTCTGGGGAACTTTTCCTTCAAATACATAAAACCTCTTCCATTTCTGTCCATTGCCTTCACGAAATTTTTCATCAAACCTAATTTGATATGAAGAGGTGGAAGATTTTTTTGGGATCAACTAAATGAGGATTCATAACATTTTTTTCACCAGGTGTGAGAGATTTATGTGAAGACCATATCTTCTTTTTGAAATGACTTTTGCGATCTCTGCTGTCCCACTCACATAAAAAGCAGCAAAATTTTGTGTATCCAGTCTGTAAACCTAGCAGCATAGCGATCACTTTAAGGTCTCCACATATGTTCCAATTGAATTTTGCATACATTATCTTGTCTAGAATAATCTTCATATTTTCATAAGTTTCTTTCATATTAATAGCATGTGCTAGTGGAACTGATGGAAATTTGTTTCCATTGTGAAGAAGGACAGCTTTTAGGCTAGCTTTAGACCAATCAATAAACAAACGCCATTCCTCTGGGTTATGAGAATGTCTTAGAGTATCCATCACTGATAAAATATCATTACAGTACACAAAATCCCCTTCTTGAGAAAAAAAGTTCTTGAAATCCTCTTGACGATTTCGAAAGTAGTATGCCTTAGTTTCACGATCAAGAAGGTTCCACCCTTTTAGTCGTGATCCCAAAAGTTCTGCCTGATTTTTGGATAAATGTAAATCATGCACTAAATCATTTAGGTCTCCTTGTGTCAATAAATGAGGCTCGTTGTAACCTCTCTATGCTCTTAGTATATATTTTATTTCTTTTTAAATTTCTATCTCCTTGATTGTTGGTTTTCAAAGAGAGGTTACAAGTTATCTAGAACTAGGCAGGAGCCTAGAGAAGCAAAAATTATGCTGGGTCCAGTATGACGGGACTTGCAATAAAACTCAGCTGTAACAGAACGATAACAATTTATTTTCCTTCCTGCGCTGCTTTAACATCATTAAATCAGAATAACATCTGTGCCCAATCACAAGTATGAATACAAGTAAAAAATAAGTGTGTATAACTCTTAAGAATAACAAGTGTTTATAAATATTAAGAATGACAAGTGTGTATAAATATAAAACATCACAAGTGTATATACATCAGTGGACACATGCATATATAATTATAGAACTCTCTTCCATCTCGTGGCTAGCTAGACACATAACAACACACACAGAACACAAGGTACACGAACTCACAATTACATTAATCTTAACACACATGCCCCTGGAATGCACCCACCTACCAGGTAGAGTAACTACAATTTTATGACCCCGCGGTGATAAAATCTACGCCCTTCGGCAACCCGTTCAGTAGAACAACATAAGGCCAAAACCCCCAGGAAGAATGATAATAATTCATGAGGCACAAATAACCGGACCACCCCCTTATCTAGCATTCCATTGATCAATGGCCCAAGATGAGTGTGTGAACCTTAAGTTCCTTTCACATCATTAATTGAAACTGACAAAACTACGTCCTCTATTTTCAGAAGGTGTTTATAAAATTCTAAACAGTTATTTGACTTCAAAAAAAAATTACAAAAAAAAAAAGGAATCAATCTCTATGTACATTAGTAAACAAAATTAATTGTTTGAGGCATTACTATTTCTGAAGATTTTGACAATACATAATTTACTCAAAAAGAAAATGATGAATACATGTTTTATAGTCAAAATAACACAGCAAAAGCTATAAATGGGAAGTCAACCCATATGTGTTGGCCAGTTAAGAAAACAATCAGTTTAGCCCTTGTGCAAGAGGCAAAATCAGCTAAAATCTTTCCATTACATTAGTAATTATTTCTATTAGCCTCACATGACCATATAAACAATTAAAAGAATAGAATATAATAAGGTGGTGGTGCTCTGGCATCTGTGGGAGCGCGCCCACATGTAGTTGACAAAAGTTGACAGGCAATCAACCTGTCTGAAGTTGTACCAGCGTGTCAGAGAAAACTAAGTCCATTTTGTAACCCCAGAAAAGTCCCACCAAAAACCCCAGGAAAGTCCCCAGCCCTTAATGTGAAACCCATAGTCAAATTAAATTTTATACACAGCTGTTCCAGCCGGAACAGAACTACTGAGCAATAATTAAATTTTGTACAGGGTAAAATGAAAATGAGATGCAACAATAAAATGGTACAAGATTAAAATCTCTCTGGCGCGCTCCCCAGTGCAGCCCGCACTTACAGCCATTGCATTTAGCGTTATGTAACAGAGTTATAAAAAAAGCTTATGAAATTTAAGTAATAATGTTCAGAGTCATGATCACAGCTCAACTTCCCGGTAAACAGTCTGGACACGTGGTCCCATGGCTTCTAGGCAATTTTCAATTAACGGGCACACTGCCGGCCCGGCCCCAAAAAATGAAATAAAGCATAAATATCACCTCATACGTGCTGGCGAGTGCAACATAGAAATTCCGTCTCCGTCTCCCTCTCCGTAAGCGATCTTGGCATGGTTCACCGCTTGGGCAGATGTTCAGCCATCAGCAGACCAGGAAACCGGCTTAGTGCGAGAACCCGGGAGTCGTTTATTCTTTAGCCCGTCATGTAGAGAGATACAAACTGCGTAGAACAATACAAAGAGCGGAGACGGAGGGGGACAATTCTCTGAGCGAGGCCAAGCGTTGACTGCCCTCCGCGGCACACAATCCTGACCGCACACAGCCGAGTTGCGCGCGCAACCGCACACCGTGCCGCTCCCCTCATACCGCGGACCGAAGTTCGCCCGCTGCCTCGGCTCACGTTATGTTACAATTACGGAAACTTTCTAGAATTTTTGTAACCGCCGGCATCGAACCGGCACACCCCCACCCCGAAAGGGCAACCCGGTTGCCCCACAAAAACTCGGGAAAGTACCCTGCAGTGTACTCCCATCTGAAAAATCCGGTGGACATCGTGGGTAAGGTGGCCAGGCAGACTTGCTCCCAGGAGAACAGAGGCTCAGAAGGGAAAAACGAAAGAGACGAAAGAAGACGTGTAGAGTGTAAGTGTGCGGTTGCTGCACGCTGACCTGATCAGGGCCAGCCCACAGCAAAGAGGGACAGAGAAGAAAGACAAAAGAACAGTTCGGGAGCTCCCTGAGTTCCGACCTCCTGAGGCTTGTCCACCCAAGCCAGAACACGATAGCCACCTAAACAGGGCCATCTGCCCCATGTAATTACGGGATAATTCCGTCATACTATTCCCCATTTTACACACTACCATACTGTACGGGCCAAGGGGAAAGGGGGCGATGACAGTCCCCATGATGCGGTGGTCCCCACTGGGACCTAACGGAAAGCCAAGTCAACTGTGACTATGGCACCTTTCCAATATATATATATATGTGTTTTACAAGTGTGCTCCAAGGGCATGCGGTCGACGATGTTCGGTACGAGGAGCAAGATCGACCCTGCGCCGGACACCGCCGACCCTCCACTCTCTAACTCCTTTTTTTTTGCTTTTCTATTTTTTTTTCTCTAGGTAAGGTTAGGAAAATCGGAAGGTGGATGGTCAAGGACAATTAAACAGTCATGAGCTAGGATTGAAAGTAAGGACCTGGCTCCCTCCGGACATAAGGACAGTTGGAGAGAACCAAGGCTCGCGCTGGCAGGGGCGCATCCCTGAAATAGACGAACCCCACTGGGACTGTGGGAAACATCTACCCGCTACCATACCATTCTCAATACCGCCCCCGGAGCACACCCTCTTACAATAGACAACGTCCTCACTCACACAGAGACCGCCACCGTTCCCCTCCTTTCTCTCAGCCCGTTTACCCTTTTCTACACAATTTCAATTTGGAGATATGTGTAGTAATCTCTTTAGCATCACCACCTGGCTCCTCCAACCGCGCCGTCACTGGTGACGTAAACCCGAGGATACGGTACGGCCCCAACCAACGATAGCATAAGTTGGCGGCTCTTTTTATCGGCAGCCGAGCTGATCGGGTGGCTCTGGCAGTAGACCAAATCTCCTACCTTAAAGGGATTTGGAATACGCCCCTGATTATACCGAGCACGGACGCGCTCGTGCGCACGGAGCAAATTCTTCCGGGCCTCTTTCCACCTATCTGCCGTCCTAATGTCTGGGTTACTAGGCAGAAGATCGTCAATATTCCATAAGTTGGCCAAGGGAAGCGTAGGTGAGAAACCAAACATAACTTCAAAAGGAACGGCCTTATGACTGTCATGCAGGGCCGTATTGAAAGCTAGTTGTAACCACTTTAAGTTCTGGTCCCAGGTAGTCTGTTGCTCAGCGTGATAGGCAATAAGTGCGGACCGTAGATTCCTATTGAACCTCTCCGCATGGGACGGCTGCGGGTAATACGGGGAAGTGGTTACATGCTTGATGCCATTGGCGAAGCACATTCGCCGAAAGTCGCCAGAAATAAATTGTGGACCATTGTCCGAGACAATGATGGCCGGAAGACCGAAGTGCTGAAATACATGACTCTGGAGCGCGTTTATGGTCAATCGAGCAGTTGCCTGCCGTAAGGGCAGTAGCCAGGCAAACTTCGAAAAAGCATCCACACAGACAAGTAGGTAAGCATTACCTGACTTGCTACGCGGGAAGGGTCCCACGTAGTCGATGAATAGCTTCTCCATCGGTCTGCTCGCCACATCAGATGACAACAGCCCCAACTTTGTGTTTTGGGCAGGCTTGCTTAAGCCACAGAGATGACATGCCTTCACCCGAGTTGCTATGTCCCTATCCATGCCCTTCCAGATGAAGTTTTTCCTAATACTGGAAATGGTCTTCGAAATTCCCTTATGTCCACCTACCGGGGAATTGTGATAGTAGCTGAAGACCATGGGCACAAGTTTGCTAGGCAGCACTATCTTCGGGGCCCGTCCTTTCTTCTCTCTGCAACATAGGACGCCCCTGGACAAGAAGTAGGGACCTGCACGTTACCCTCTTTTAGATTTTGGATGATCGGACCCAACTCTTCATCATTTAACTGATGGGGCAACACATCAGTAAAAGCTAACGGAAAGTCCAGTAGAACAGAACAGGGTTGCTCCGGCTGGGCTTCGCTGGGCTGGGAGAACATACGGGACAAAGCATCTGCAACCACATTTTGAGTTCCCCGAATGTGTTGCACCTTAAATTTAAAGGATGAGATTTTAACCACCCATCGTCCAATCTTAACCAGCTGCCGGGGATGAGCGAGAAGCCAAGAGAGAGCCTGGTTGTCGGTCTCGAGCAGGAACTCAGCGTGTTCCAGAAAACGCCTGAACTTATCTAGAGCGTATACCACAGCCAAACACTCTAGCTCATACACTGAAGACTTCCGTTCTTGTTGGGTCAAAGTTCTAGAAATGAAGGCCACAGGCTGCCTAGCACCATCAACCACTTGGGACAGAACCGCCCCGAGCGCCACCGAACTCGCGTCCGTCTGTAAGATAAACTGTCTCGAGAAGTCTGGCATTCTCAGCACCGGGGGGGAAATAATGGCTTCCTTCAGAGTCTCGAAAGCCTTCTGTTGCTTTTCCCCCCATACAAATTTGGCGCCCTTCTTCCGGAGTTCATTCAGAGGTGCCGCAATCTCCGCCGTGTTTGGGATGAAACGCCGATAGAAATTGACCATCCCCACAAATCTCGCGATGCCTTTGGCATCCTTTGGTGGGGGAAAGTCCCTGATCCCCTGTGTTCGCTCAGGATCCACAGTGACACCTCTATGGGAAATCAGGTGGCCCAGAAAAGAAATTTGTGTCTGGGCAAACTTCACCTTTTCAGGATTGACAGTGAGGCCGGCACCCCTCAACCTGCACATCACCTCCTCAAGATGACTCAAATGTTACTCATACCCCTTGCTGTACACCAGCAAGTCATCAAGATAATTAAAAACGTACTTGAACTTGACATCGTGAAAAACGGTGTCAAGCAAACGGGTGAGTGTTTGGGCCCCTACCGCTAGACCCATAGGAACCCTAGTATACTGATAGAGGTTCCACGGAACACAGAATGCCGTGTAGGGCCTACTTTCTTTCGTCAAGGGAATCTGGTGATATGCAGAGTTGAGGTCAATGATGGTAAAATACCTCGCCTCACTGAACCAATCGAACGCGGAATGAAGGTCAGGAAGTGGGACCAAATCTACCTCGATGTTAGCGTTCAGCTTGCGGTAGTCGATGACCATCCTGTGCTTACCTCCAGGCTTGGGCACTAGGAACGCTGGACTGGCATAACTGGATTGAGAAGGTTCAATCACCCCTTGATCTAATAATTCTTGAACCTTCTCCCTCAAGATGTTCATCTTCGGAGGGGCAAACTTATAAGGGTGGGAGCGCACCACCTTGGAGTCCGTTAGGCGGATCTTATACTCCAAGAGATGTGTGAGCCCAAGGGCCGGAGTTAATACAGTGGGGAAACGCTCACACAACTGATCTAAAGCGGACCGCTGGGACTGGGAGAGGTGGTCTCTAGATGTGTCAGGGCACTTAACCTCTTGGATATCTTGCCTGGTCCCCTGATATCCAAGGAACGGGATTACAACTCCCCGATTGAATTTAAAATAACATTGGTGCTCTTGGATGTCAATAACGAGACCACTTTTGCAGATGAAATCGGCACCAATAATGCATTCAACTCCCAGAGCCGGAGAAACCAGAAAGCTCCACACCCAAGAAAATCCCTCGATTTTAAACTTGAATGAAACTACCCGGGAAATGGGCAGAATTTCCTGGGATGCCGTCCAGCACACTACGGAAGACTTTTCTGACCGTTTAATTAAACCCTGTCGCTCAAGGTCCTCGCACACTTTAGATGAAATGATGGATCTTGCTGATCCGGAGTCAACTAATGCTCTGAGTTGACTCTTTTTCAACTCCAACAGCAAGAAGGGGCATACGGAAGTGGGTCTAGAGATGGTTTGGAGGACCTTGCTACCCAAAGACTTGGGACCTACAACTGGCCTGGAGGCGCGTACCTTAGAAGACCCGCGACAGGTAGGGGAAGACCTCCGACATATCTTCCCCTCATTGAGCCTTTTCTGAATGACCTTGGGCGCCCTGGGGAGGGACGTTGGACTCGACCCAACCCCGGTACAAAATCGTCTGACGTGGCCCAACCTACCACACTTAAAACAAGTCACATTAGGCGAACGACGGCGCCTCTCGCTACAAGAGTTTGTAATACTATTTTCATTACCGCATGAGGATGGAACAATTCGCCCCCCATGCCTCTCATGTCTTAACTTATCATGGGTCACGTGCTCACGGGACTCGTCAATCACCTGGATCGTTTTAGAAAACACACATAGCCGTTCGAGGTCCGCAAAACAACGTGGACGGTCCGCGAACACCAAACGGGATCTCACTTGGGGCGTCACCCCTTCTAAAATTCTTTCAACGATATCCTTCTCGGGCAACCCTAACCTCAAAACCCGAGCACATTTACGGATATCCTGCACAAAATCCCCCAACGCCTCTCCGTTGGCCTGTGCGCGATAGAACCGGCTAAGTTCCAAACGCCAACGTCGCCGACGGGGTATGAAAGAGTCCAACACCTCCCCATGGAGAGAGTCGATACTGCCACCACGACGCAGAGTGCGGGTGACCAGCTCAGCCAATAAACCCCGGCAGTACGGATATATAACGGACAAGAGGACCTCATCGGACAGCCCCGGAAAATCCGCCAACTCCAGGACGATGTCCAGAAAAACCAACAATTTCCCCTCATCTTCTCCATCCACTACCGGAAGTCTCTGGAGGATGCCGGAAATAGGATTGGGTAGTCCTTGATACCCTACCCCCGCCAGAATCACACAATACACTGAACACAAAACATAACCCACAAAAGCATATTTACAAGAAACGGAAAAACTCAAGTACTGTCCTTCCTTTGAGTAGACCCCCGGGTTCTCTAGCGCTGCGGAAACCTGGCCTATTCTGAACCATGCACTCCACGACGGAAGGAGACAAGAGACAAACAACAAAACTACACACACATAACAGCAAACAGCAACTCGACACACACGTCGTACCAACACATAATTGACAACAACCAACTAACCATCAACTACAAGTCCTAATTCGGGAATTAAAAATACTTTGACATCAACCGGACACAAGTCGGTTCCGGTACCGATTCCCGATCGGGCCATACCGCATCCCGTCAATGTACCACGTTAAAGACCGACCCTAATGAACATTCCATCTTCCACCACGCTTGAGACTCCCGGCCGTACAAGCTATCAAAATTTTTAAACACCATTAACCGCCTCAGTGGTGCGACCCGACTCACAAATTAAACAACTTATAACTAGCCTACACGGGCCTATATCAACTATGTTACAACAATTGCATTAATATTTCCGAGTCTGCAAGCCCCGTCACACACCAGGACCCAAGGGTTCAAGCCTAGAATAAACCACGCTCTGATCTACCATTTGTAACCTCTCTATGCCCTTAGTATATATTTTATTTCTTTTTAAATTTCTATCTCCTTGATTGTTGGTTTTCAAAGAGAGGTTACAAGTTATCTAGAACTAGGCAGGAGCCTAGAGAAGCAAAAATTATGCTGGGTCCAGTATGACGGGACTTGCAATAAAACTCAGCTGTAACAGAACGATAACAATTTATTTTCCTTCCTGCGCTGCTTTAACATCATTAAATCAGAATAACATCTGTGCCCAATCACAAGTATGAATACAAGTAAAAAATAACAAGTGTGTATAACTCTTAAGAATAACAAGTGTTTATAAATATTAAGAATGACAAGTGTGTATAAATATAAAACATCACAAGTGTATATACATCAGTGGACACATGCATATATAATTATAGAACTCTCTTCCATCTCGTGGCTAGCTAGACACATAACAACACACACAGAACACAAGGTACACGAACTCACAATTACATTAATCTTAACACACATGCCCCTGGAATGCATCCACCTACCAGGTAGAGTAACTACAATTTTATGACCCCGCGGTGATAAAATCTACGCCCTTCGGCAACCCGTTCAGTAGAACAACATAAGGCCAAAATCCCCAGGAAGAATGATAATAATTCATGAGGCACAAATAACCGGACCACCCCCTTATCTAGCATTCCATTGATCAATGGCCCAAGATGAGTGTGTGAACCTTAAGTTCCTTTCACATCATTAATTGAAACTGACAAAACTACGTCCTCTATTTTCAGAAGGTGTTTATAAAATTCTAAACAGTTATTTGACTTCAAAAAAAAATTACAAAAAAAAGGAATCAATCTCTATGTACATTAGTAAACAAAATTAATTGTTTGAGGCATTACTATTTCTGAAGATTTTGACAATACATAATTTACTCAAAAAGAAAATGATGAATACATGTTTTATAGTCAAAATAACACAGCAAAAGCTATAAATGGGAAGTCAACCCATATGTGTTGGCCAGTTAAGAAAACAATCAGTTTAGCCCTTGTGCAAGAGGCAAAATCAGCTAAAATCTTTCCATTACATTAGTAATTATTTCTATTAGCCTCACATGACCATATAAACAATTAAAAGAATAGAATACAATAAGGTGGTGGTGCTCTGGCATCTGTGGGAGCGCGCCCACATGTAGTTGACAAAAGTTGACAGGCAATCAACCTGTCTGAAGTTGTACCAGCGTGTCAGAGAAAACTAAGTCCATTTTGTAACCCCAGAAAAGTCCCACCAAAAACCCCAGGAAAGTCCCCAGCCCTTAATGTGAAACCCATAGTCAAATTAAATTTTATACACAGCTGTTCCAGCCGGAACAGAACTACTGAGCAATAATTAAATTTTGTACAGGGTAAAATGAAAATGAGATGCAACAATAAAATGGTACAAGATTAAAATCTCTCTGGCGCGCTCCCCAGTGCAGCCCGCACTTACAGCCATTGCATTTAGCGTTATGTAACAGAGTTATAAAAAAAGCTTATGAAATTTAAGTAATAATGTTCAGAGTCATGATCACAGCTCAACTTCCCGGTAAACAGTCTGGACACGTGGTCCCATGGCTTCTAGGCAATTTTCAATTAACGGGCACACTGCCGGCCCGGCCCCAAAAAATGAAATAAAGCATAAATATCACCTCATACGTGCTGGCGAGTGCAACATAGAAATTCCGTCTCCGTCTCCCTCTCCGTAAGCGATCTTGGCATGGTTCACCGCTTGGGCAGATGTTCAGCCACCAGCAGACCAGGAAACCGGCTTAGTGCGAGAACCCGGGAGTCGTTTATTCTTTAGCCCGTCATGTAGAGAGATACAAACTGCGTAGAACAATACAAAGAGCGGAGACGGAGGGGGACAATTCTCTGAGCGAGGCCAAGCGTTGACTGCCCTCCGCGGCACACAATCCTGACCGCACACAGCCGAGTTGCGCGCGCAACCGCACACCGTGCCGCTCCCCTCATACCGCGGACCGAAGTTCGCCCGCTGCCTCGGCTCACGTTATGTTACAATTACGGAAACTTTCTAGAATTTTTGTAACCGCCGGCATCGAACCGGCACATCGTTAGAAACTTCAAAACTTGGTCATGTCGATCAGAGCGATCTTTCTTCTGATCCTCTTCAGAGCTTGGATTTTCACTTATATCGATTGATACCGGGTGATTTGGTATTGGGAGATCATCACTGTGGAGAACAGGTTGAATCGCTGAAGGTGTATTGGGATATTTCAAAGTGTGTTTCGACTTACTTGTTATTCCTGTTGTATTTGTTAAACAAAAATACAGTTGGAAGAATGATCTTTTGGCTTTCTCCACACCATGGGAACTGCAAATGGCATATGGCGAGAGCAGTTTGCCCACCCCGTTAAAAACCTTGAACAAGTCACACAACAAATATGGGGGGCCCAACTCTTGACCTGATCTCCTACCTTGGAACCAAAATAAAGTTGATAGCACTTTTTTATTAAAAGGGTAAAGTTCCGCCTTTGAAGTTTAAAAGTCAACTCACCACACACATAACAAAACGTGTCCGGATAGTTTAGGCATTTGTGCGGCATTTTTGAGTTTTCACACAAATAAAAGCTACTACAGGTAGATCTCGTTATACGCGGGATATACGTTTTTGAAAACCGGCGCGTATACCGAATTCGTGCAAATCGGGACATATATTTTACATGGGCAAGTACACTAGGGCATGAATGAAAAAATTAAGTAACTTATTAAAAATGCTTTTTAATACATTTAAATGATCAAAATAACACACAGTATAGTACAGAAAAGTATTCAAAAATTAAAAATGTTAAAGTCTCTCTTCACTTACATAATATCTTCAGGGTCGTCAACATCAGAAGAATCTGTTGAAGTTGTGGTCAGTCTTCCTCCTTTTGCAATTAAGGTAGAACTGGTAGAATTCCCAGGTGACACTGTCGTAACAGAAGTTGGGTTCTTACTGGATGCAGGACTGTCGTTGGAAACGCCATGATGTTTGGTAAAAAACATTTTAATAGATGGCTGTGTCCTCTTCTTTATATTTTAGCTGTAGAGGTCTTTGTAACATTTCATCACGTGTTAAACTTCCCTCTTCACTTGAGAACTTCTCATTGTGTCGGGATCGTGCTCTTCAAAAATAGTCATGGCTGAGTCGATCATCTGGAAAGCCTGAGCCATGATTTTAGTTGTGAGCTTCTTCTCAGGTTGAACTTCGTATATTTCCTCGTCTTCCCGTTCTTTTACAATTCTCTCCTCTTCAATAATCATTAAGTCTTCATTGGTTAGATCTTCTACATGTGAGTTCAATAGCTCGCGCACATTTTCTTCGTCAACGTCAGTAAAACCAATGTGTTGTGCCATGTCTGCTATCTCTCTCGTCGCTCCACCGATGTCATTTCCCACTCCATCTTCTGAAACAACTTCAACAGCTTCAGGCCACAGTTTCTTCCAGACACCATTCATACATTGTGGTGTGATTTCATTCCATCAGTCTCGAATCATTCCAATCGCCATATGAATGTTAAATTGATGCCAGAAAGCCTTGATGGTGAGTTTTTCATCGGCGTCACACTGCCCGATAAGCTTTGAAAATGTTCGACGCAGATAGTAGGCCTTAAATGTGGCAATAACGCCCTGGTCCATAGGTTGGAGGATGGAAGTGGTGTTTGGAGGAAGAAATATAACTTGAATGTTTTTGCTTAATTCAGCAATAAAAGGAGGGTGACTTGAAACATTGTCAAGAAGGATGAGAATCTTGAAAGGAATGTGTTCTTTCTCATAGTAGGCTTTCAACTTGTCATTTAGTTCTCTTGTAAAATAGACGGAGAAAATTGCAGAAGTCATCCATCCCTTTTAATTACACTTCCAATGAACTGGGAGTCGTGACTTATCACAGCCTTTTAGTGCTCTTGGATTTTGTGAGTGGTAGATCATAAGAGGTTTTAATTTGCAATCCCCAGAAGCGTTTCCTCCAAAAAGAAGAGTGCATCGGTCCTTGGCCGCCTTGAAACCAGGCGCAGTTTTTTCTTCAATGGAAATGAATGTGCGGCTCGGCATTCGCTTCCAAAATAGACCAGTTTCGTCAAGATTAAAAACTTGTTTAGGTGTGTAGCCTCCATCAGTGATGAATTTCTTAAATAGAGTTCGTGAAAATTCTTCCGCTGCAATATGATCGGCGGCTGCTGCCTCTCCCGTTAATTTTATATTGTGAAAACCAAAACGCTGCTTGAAGCGATCGAACCAACCAGAACTGGGTGAGAAAGACGCATCTTCTGTATCTTTCGTCAGGTCCGCATACAGGCTTCTTGCTTTCGTTTGAATTGCAGTTCCGACAAGAGGCATGTGCTGCAGGTTATGGTGTTCAATCCAGTGGCTTAACATACTCTCCATTTTTTCCATTGCCTCTGATCGAGATTTAGTCATGATCGAGATTTAGTCACTCTAGTAACACTCAGGTTTGTCGATGATTGAGCACTTCTACGAATTGATTGTGGATTGTTGCGAATAGTTCTTATTGTAGATTCACTGAGTCCCATTGCACGCTGAATGTCAATGTTACTTTCCCCTTTATCACATCGGTCTAGAACTTCCAACTTCATTTCTAATGAGTGGGATTTTCTCGAACGTTTCTTCACTTCGTTACTCACACTTCTTCTACGTTTATCTGACATTTTACTTGTTATAACACAACCAACCTTACTGCAACAAGCTTACAAGCAATACTGGCATCCTCCTACAATCGGAAACAGTGACAAGGTCACAGTACAGGAAGATGCGCGTGATAGTTGCGCACTCACAACGGAGCTGTACGCACACTGTACAACCTGCATATGGGTTTGCAGCAGTTTTGGATAAAGGAGCGCTCAATATTCTTACATTACAGCCAATATTTTGACGCTTCGAAACTTCACAAATAAACCGCGTTATCGGAAAACGCGGATACCGAAAGCGCGTATAACGGGATCTACCTGTAATACAGAATAATAACACAGTGTTTAAGATAAGATAAACAATACGAGTATTTTATAAAAGAATACACTTGCACGCCTCTGTATGTTCGTAAACTAAGCACAACATAACCTCCAAGCACACTTCTGCACAAATGTTCACCACAGCTACACATATTACATCACAGCAAGAATCAGCGAATACCAAACGTTTAAAAAAAACAATCTACCAGAGTGCAGCATGTATAACTTCGCAACTAACGTTGTATATCGGAAATACTGAGGGCAGCGAAAGTTGAAAACGTACATATACGTGATTACTGAATTTGGTCCCTCAGAGAAAAAACGTATATATACGTGATTACTGATTAAAGTGTTAACCGAAGTGTATATGTCATATGTAGCTTTTGTTTTCATTTCCTCAAATAAATAAACAATACGTGCTCCAAGTCAATACTGTAGTAATATTTTTTGCATAATAATACAATTTCCAACATAGAAAATTGGAAAAAAAAACGTTATTCTTATATCTAGAAAACTATAAGTGATAACAAAATTTTGATAGCAAAACTGGATTCCTCGTATGAAAATACATAAGAATCACATAACATTTTGTCTGGGACAAAACATGTGTTGACCAGTGTAATCGTTTGGGAGGCCATTTGTACAAACAGAAAAAATTTTGATCTGTAAATCATAAAATATAATAAAAGGATTAATCATCTTTCTCTTATTCTGTTTGAGGATTACACAATTGGACAGTTTGTGTTTCATTCCGCCCTTGTTCTGTCCGTGTCTCTCTACACTTCAGTTTACACATTCTTCACTATTTATTTAATTTTTTTCCACTGTCCATTCTATATGACATTCCAGTTAAGTTTATAGTGCTTCTTTGATTTCGTAGACCTCCAGTCTGTCCTCTTTCGACATTCTCATTTTGTATGTGGAAGCTTTGACCAGCTGTAGAAATTTCATGTTAACTGGCTGGATTCTTCGTGTGCCCCGGTTAGCTAGGGCCAGATTTCTTTCACATATCTATGTCAATAAAATTTGAGTAATTAAAATGATAAAAGAAAGAATCTACAGTTTTAATTATTAACATCAGTTTTTAAGTAAATTATTTACTAAAGGGTTATTAAAATGTTTTTAGAATAATTCAGTGTCAGTTGTCTTAATACAGGTCAGAGGTTGTAGATACATCTTCCATTGACAGTGAGGAACGAAAATATTTGAGCTTTGTAATTCATCTGTTGGCTTCAGAACTGATGAAGAATGAAGAACTTTGAACATTTCTGCATTGGCTGGTCCTAAAAATAGCATTTGGACTGTGTTATGCATCAACAGATCAAGTGTCATTTAAAAAAAAAAATGATACAGTGGCGTATTCTTTAAGCCAAGGACTATACCTAATGTATTTTATGTATTCATATAATATCCAATTTTTAATAACCAGTGGACTTTGAAAGCAGATAGTGATAACTGTATTTTGGTGCTTGGTCTAGTGATGCCTAACACTGTCCGTATAATCTCAGGTAGAGGAAGGAAGTACAGATGAGTTTGTCACTTATCTTTGGCAGCAATCAATGGATGTAGGGAATCTTCTTAACTGTAGGGCATCCCAAATAACTAGAACTGACTTTTTCGTATATTATAATACATTTTAAGCACTGCTGCAGTTCTTCAATATAAAGCTAATAACGCGCGCGCGCGCGTGCGTATGTGTGTGTGTGTGGTTGCCAGTGGATGACTGCTCACCACAGCAGCCCCCCAGTGGATTGGATTGACGCAACCTATTCAGTTGAGCCAAACACCCAATACTACAAGACGAACGAACGCTCCAAGGAGCAGATCTCTTCTATTCAGCTGCTTGAGGAGGAAACTGTGTAGTTTAAGCAAGATTGATTATACTAGTTACCCCTTTAACAATAATTTTTAATATGTAAAATATAAATTCAGAAACCCCAATAGAAAAAAAAATACTTGAACCTCAAGTCTATAGGATATAGACAAATTCAATCCTGTAGCCAAATTGAAACATTAGCCATAACTTCACCAGTTGAACCTGATTCCCACAAAGTTGAAGCAGTGTTATTTACTCATTAAGTAACATATTTCCTGAAGCTATAAAACACACACACAGAATCTACAGTAGAAAGAAAGGGTTGCTCTGTACTCATTTCAAAATGGCTACCCCTTACCCCAAAATTTAGAATGTGTCTTATATTTCGACATATTGCTTAGTATACAGAATAGCAAACAGGAAGTATATTTTTTATATTATACAGTTTTTATAAACCTATAGGACTCAAGAAGAGATGGCTGGAGGATCTCTGAAGGTGGGACAGGCAGCACTTTGCCTATGCCCTCATGTGAAGATGATAACAATGATTCACTTTTAATCACTAAACATATTACAAGTGTCATCGTAGTATTTGTGGAATATAAATCAGTGAACTTTATGAAATTTCATTAAAATTAATCAACACCTTAACTATTGAAACACTCAAAACTTTAACTTAATAAATTGTTTTGTAAATATACATATTTATACAGTAACTCTGGAAAGACATGAGCAGTGCGGGTAACTATAGTGTGCATGTAGTGTATAGTTTAATTGTGTGTGTGTGTGTGTGTGTGTGTGAGAGAGAGAGAGAGAGATATGGATGTTTACTCTCTGACTGTTATTCCAGACTACAAATCTCATTCACAGTAAGCTTTGTTGACATTGCATACGATTTGATTATATTCTTTGTGTACATCTCATGCCATAACACCAAGTAATTTTCTCTATTGTAATTTTTAACTTAGTAAGGCCCTCTTTCACACTATCAGCCGTCCGGAAAGCTGACGGCAGTATTGCCGGACGGAGATAACTTGTGTGTGTTCTTCACACTACACGACATTCATCCAGCTATTTTGCCGGATGTTGCCATCAGTTACCTTTCTGCTGTCATGGACAGAAGTCAGACAATATGTAATTTATATTACAAAAATTTCTGTAATTTTTTTGCGGAAAACAAAACGCTCGTAATTTTTGAAAAGTTTTATTAATAGCATACAAATTAAAATTAAATATAACAGAAGAAAATATAATTGACAGGTAAAAAGAAATCAAGAGAAATTATGTTTTTATTATTTGAATGTAATATGAATTCAAAAAATATATAAGAAGAATAACAAAAATTGCTTTATAAGAGCTGCTGAAAGTGAATGAACAACCTTTCTTTAAAAATCAAAAAAAAATATAAAAACCTTTTTAAAAATCAATATTTTTAAATATCAATATCTGATAAATATGTTAAGGCCGAATCACAGGTAGTGAAGGTGTCATTACTGGTGTTCTGTTTGTTACCGATGTAGATAAACTGGAATCACCCGGTGTGGTGGGGAAGTTTTGAGCTTCAGTGTGAACAGGGTGGGAAGTCTGTGGAATGAAAATTTATGATGAATGCTGCTGGGATGACACATGACATATTACGGGTTCATGACGTGCTTGAAGCTGGTAAAACTGACATAATTGTGTGGATGAATGAGGATACTGGTGGAAATTAGGGGGGTTTACTTGAGAAATATAATTTTGATAACTGGGCAATCGTTGAATGTTCAAACCTTGTCTAGGGGAAAGAACAGGCACAAAACAAGCTTTTCATGAACTAAACTTATTAATTTGTCAACATCGATGTGAAATTCACACATCTTTAAACACTTTAATGTACAACAGGAACTCAAGAGCAAAAACTAGCACAGCTACATTGTCAAGATCGCCTGTCAAACTGTCCGGTAGACTGCCGGATATTGTGAAAGCGTCAATGGTGTGCAGTAGGCTACTGAGCAAACTATCGGGTTTTTCTCCCTCCGGCGACCGGAAGATTGTAGTGGCAGTCCGGCGAGTCATTAGGTCGTCGGACGGCAAAACTGCCTGATATTCGTAATGTGAACGTGCTCACGCCCCTCCATTTGTCTCGCTGCCGTCAGGTTCCCGGACGGCAAAAAAACCTGATAGTGTGAAAGAGGCCTAAGTCTATAATTAGTACTAAACAAACTTACAACATTGACAGACGTTTCTGAAATAGCCACTGCACAGGTAACAACAAACAAAACATCACACACACATACACACACACGTACACACACTATGACCCACCACTATTTATTTGCACTAGTCCACTATTATTAACCTCTTGATTGGAGTTTATGTCTCGCTTCACATGCTTCAGAGTTTTGTATACTTTCTATACCGCCCATCAACCAGAATGTGTGGTGCGAATAGCAGTGAGACCAATGATCTAACTTAGCTGAAATGTGGTTAGGTCACCGATGACTACCCTCATATGTTTTGTCGATGGCTGATTGGAAGACTTATGGTGTTGAGGGGTGCAAAGAGAGATGAAGTGCTGATTGTTTGTCCTTTTGCGGCAGTTTCTAACGTTAATAGTAAGTAAAATAACACGGTTAATGTACTGTTTGAGCACATTATGTTCTGTGGCAGAGATACTCGTAGAAAATAGATGTATGCAAGGAATGTGCACCAAGATTTAAGCACTAGCTTACACGTCATTTGTTTTTAAGTTTGGTGTCTACTAAAACTTTGAGGAGGACACCTCATAATTGTCACTTCAGTGCCTTGGTGGGTAGATTTGCCTGGAATTTCAGATAGCAAATTAGAAAATAGCAATTTCTCTCCAAAAAATTATCAATTTTAGGCTCATAACCAGGCCTTATTTATTTTTTAATAAAATATGTAATAGTAACTCATCTACATTTTAAAATTGTGGTCTAGGTGCATACACAATTTACTTTTTTGAGTAAAAGTGACTGAGGTTTTTTTTATGCATTCTAAAAACAACAACAGTTGTATAATTCTTTCTAAGAAAGATAGGGAAGTCGGATTTGTGCCGAAAGAACCACATTTTCAGGCTATTTAATTAATAGTTATAAGTTTTAAGACAGGTGTCCAAATAAGTTTATGACAGTGTCATCTTTAAACTTTCGACAGTCACTATATTTTTGTCAAATGCCATAAAGATATGGCAACCACAGAACTCGCCTGGTACGATCCGATGTGACTTTTCCTCTTCTCCAGCCATATTAATTTCCTCTGGTTTTGAGAATAATAAAAGGACAGAGTTTTGATGAATATATGCAAGAAGAATCTCTGAACAAGCTCAAAACTATAGCATAAAGTGAATTTTAGAAGCGTTTTGAAGACTAAAAGTATTGGCAGAGGGAGGACGATGTAAATTGAACACTCAGGTCTTGATGCGCAGTGGACAAACACCTCGTTGCAAGTCTAACAAAATTTTCATTCACTTCACATATGTGCAGAACAGTTTTGTGCAGTATTTCATAGCGTGAACATCGGCTGCAACAAAACAAGACTGGCGAGAACAACAGAAGCATGTGTGTGACAAAGAGAGAAATAATATGTAAGTGAGACAGTGAACGTTATAGCATCGTCTCTCCTCTCTTCTCTCTAGATAACTGAGCTATACTTGAAAGTGGGGGTAATTCATGTATTGGTCAGCGCAGGTTACTGTTCAGGAAAGGCTGGCGGGCTTACAATAAGTGTGTCATCCCTAATAGAGGACAGCGTAAATGTAGAAGAATGAAGACATTGTTTTTTAAATAAAACAAAAATTTCAAGAAGTTTTTGATTGAACTCTGACATGTTCGGTTGTCTTATAAGGTATTTGTTATTAGTGTGAATGACTATACTTTGGCTTGTTCACAAAATTCTATTCGACCAGTCAAGCTGCTGCACATATGTTTAAAGTACCAATTAAATATTTCAGTAATAAAAGTAAAGTCAAGATTGTCATGATTATATTTTGTTGAAAATGATTAGTAGTATGATAGTATACTGTGTATGATTAACCCAGATTTATTGTAAAGTTCCTGTATGTACATGATACAGTAGTGTCGATGGAACTGAAGTCCATTTGTAAGTTTATATCTGGTTTAAACATATGTCAGTTTGGAGTTGTATTCCACTGACATTCTTATATTTATTTTCAAAGAAAACTAAGAACAGGAAAAGAATGCTTTTCACATAAATAAATAGTTAAAATACCATCAAAGTGGGCAAAAAGTAACAGTCGATAATGTTTTTGCATTTTACGAATAGTTGTTGACAGTATAATATAAAGAATTGAATTCTGACATGTACTATTTGTTGATTATAAGTTGGAATCCAAGATGGAATCTGTGATCCACTAATTCCACAAGTAGGCTAGAATGAAGTTTATAACTAAAAAATCTCAATTAAAAAAAAGTCATTAACATGCCATTTACGATAAATGATCCAGTATGGAAGGACAAGAATTGTCATTGATAATGAAACCATAGAGGAGAAATATTTTCTTTCAGATCCAGTATATTACAAAATTTATGAAGGATTATATTTCTTTTCTCAATATCATTGAGTATTCTCAATGTCATTAAAAGGTCTCAAAGAAGATGTGAAACAAAATCGTAAACGGTACTCTAATTAAATTTTACAACCCGACGGCAATTCCCACTTTATAGATCTGAATCATGGGCACCGAGGAAGATTTTCACAATTGAAATTGTCAGAGATGAAATTCCTTCTCAGCTGATAAACCGATGGTAAAACATCAGGACACAGAATGAAGTAAGGAATTGTAAGTACAGTTAGGAGCATAATAGAAATAGCAGCACAATAGTCATTTACAGCATAAAGCAAAAAGTACCAACATTATAGAAGTTAGATGGAGGAACCATGTAATGTGTTTCTAGAAAGAAAGTAGTGGAGAACTAATGCATATGCTATTGGCAGGAAGGTAAAAGAAATATAATCCTGGAAGGATTGATGAGAAGAAATGCTCCTTTTGAGTTCGATGAGTTATTAGATAATTACGTTTTTGTTGGCCATAAGCATGTAACCAACTACTGTATTTTTATGTGCATTGCATTGTGTTAGTGAGGCCTGATTGCAGTTTCTGAGTTGTGCTCAGTGGCTGCCAGATGAAAACAGTGCTGGTCTTTCTAAATGGATACCTATTTGGAAAGGATATACCAATGCAGTTATACACTAGATGATGCTAGAATTTAGAATAATTTACTTTTATAACACTGCCTATGGTGCTGATTTGAACAGCAGTGCCACCTGTCTGTAACACAGTAAGCAGAGAGCAAAAGTATACAAGGCTAGAGGCATTCTTGGGAAAGGAGTTCACAGAGGAGAGAGAGAGGAGTATTCAGAGAGGACTGGTTGCACAGGGTTGTTCAGAAATTACTCAGTGAGGCTGACTTTACTGTGGGTCATCAAGAATCACCTGAAGGTGTTTGATACAAATTGATGGCGGAAGGAATTCACTGTTTCAGCTAGTGACTGGACGGCCTATTGTACATAGAAAGTTTCCTTTATATTTTAAGTGTAATTTAGGGATAGTCTGCATCATAACAAAAAAATCTACACATATTACATGGTTGTTTACTCAAATAAAGAGGTTGTCAGTTATTAAAAACAACACTTTTTCAAAAGTAATGTTTCAGGTTTTTGTAAGCTTCTATAAAAGGCAGAGTTAGTCTGACCTGCTGATTCCAAAATTGTATTCTATGAAACTTGGGGGGGGGGGGTGCCGTAAAATTATCCTGAATCCTCTGTCATGTAAAATTTGAGTTAAGTAGAAGTATGTACTGTTTGAGAAATGTGTTAATGCCCCCGTGTGTTATCCTAGATACTTTTTTTTTCCCCACTGAGTTGATTGGAGATTGTAAAGTTAAAAAGATAAACTCAGTGATTTTATGGTGATGCCTGTGAGTGGAACACAACTCATCTAGATCATGAGCCAACAACATAATCTTATAACCCCTGTAAAATAAAAATGTATCTAAAAATGCACTGTGCAAAGAGGTATTGTAGGTGGTTTTTATAATCATTAGTGTCAACTTTAATTAAAACAACATACATTGAGATAATTAATAGTTAGTAGTATTTTTTATATAATTTTGAAAGCCAGTTACTCAAAATATTCAGAACTTACTATAATAACTATTGAGAATGCTACATCATAATGTCACAAGAGAAATAGTAGTGCAAACTATATGCTGTGTTGCATTTTGGGTCCGAGTGATTTTGGGGCTGTCATATGACGTTTTCCAGCTATCCTCACTATTGTTTTTCTGCCACAGTTCTCTTCACTTGTCAGCAGAATGTCTCAATTGATGAGGTTTGCTGGGTCTCCCTTATTCTCCAAATCACTCCTCCACCTTTCTTGCTGCTTTCTTCTTGCCGTGGCTTTGCTGCGCATCTTTTATATTCTAGACTGGTAGTTGCTGTGGGCCCATCAGAGGGCTCCAGGTCCTGATAGGCTCGCTGTAATCACTCCTGTTTCTGTCAGGCTGGGACAGGGACCAATCGTCTATGTTGCTGTGGCTAAACTGAGCAAAATGTTTTTAATATTAGCAAAATGATACGTATTTGCTGAACTCCAAAACAGTGTTATTTTTAGTAACAAAAACTGTAGCTTTTTATGATTGAGATGCTTTCTGTTGACAAGAAAAATTATACTACGAACATGTAACACCTTTCAAAAGTTGAGTTTGTTATTAAGTGTTGTTATTACTTCAGTCATTTGTATCATCAGTTTTATCAATGTATGACTTGAATTGTAGGAAAAATTATAGAAATGCCCAGGAACCCATTGTTGTTCCCTGAGTAGAACAACAAGAAATATTGTAGTTCTTTGCCATTAGAATATTATCACCATATTTAGTTTATTGTACCTAATTAAGTTCTCCAACCATTGGAGATTCTCTCTGACAAATGTTTCCATTTCTTTGTGTTTGTCACATATTCTCAGAACACTTTGTATACCCTGATTCAATCATGTAATGTACTAGAATCCTGGGCATTTATATATTAAAAAAGAAAAAGAATAACTTGGATGTGACTGCATAATCAGAGTATTACTGATGATGACTTGTGGCAGGCTAGTTGAAGATTGTGAGCCAGCTGGTAAAAAAGATAAATTCTAAACAGCCTAAAAAGAGCTTCAGATAGATTGGATTTGGTGATTGAAAATTATGAACCTGGGTGGTGAAAACTATGGAGAGAGAGAGAGAGGGAGAGGGAGGGAGGGAGAGAGAGAGAGAGAGAGAGAGAGAGAGAGAGAGAGAGAGAGAGAGTTTAAATAAATGTCTATAGGAAACGGAAAGTACTTTACCATTGTTTGAAAATCTGGAAGTACGTGTTAAATATACAACAAAAAATTTTGAATTTTTGTAAAAAGGTTTGACAGCCAGTCTATTACATGGTTTTGTTAAATCTGCTTCAAAATAAAGACGTGCGCGGACACATTTGTGTGTGTGTGTGTGTGTGTGTGTGAGAGAGAGAGAGAGAGATTCACTACTGTATAGGCATATTCTAATATTATCTTGCCATTGTAGTGTGTAATACTTGTATGACCTAAATGTGCTCACGGTAAACTTTTCTCGTAGACTTTACTTTGTCAGTTGCGTGACAGATTGCACCACATCATCAGGATTCTTGATACACTCCATCTGGCTGTATACAGCAGGTGGTTGTGGAAAATGTGTGTACAATATAAAACGCAGACTTCGGTATGGGACACAAAGTGTTAAGCAAATTTTTTTTTATGCATCTGTCCTTGTCTGTAGTTTCCTCCAGTAAGGTAGGTGACTGTAAAAACCATGTAATATTCATTCCTTACCGTCCATGGTTGATAATCATTCTCTTTATTTAGAATCCAGTGTTTGTGAGATAGGTAGGTAGCCGGGTCATTCCATGTCAAATCAACCACACCATGACACCCATGACCTCAGATTTTGATGAAACTTAGCATGTTTGTTCCTTTCATGGACTTGAGTAACCATACCAAATTTTATTGCTGTATCTCAAACAGTTTAGGTTTCACAGCCTGTTAAAGTTTTTGAAATTTCGCGGTTTTATAGATCGGACGGAGGAAGCTAAATTTGTTTTCTGATTGAAAATAAATTATATCTTCCTTGTTTACCAACCGATGTTGATGACAATTTTTATGAGTAATACGTTAATATGTAAGGAATCCAGATAAAAATAAATTACACCAAGTACCTACTTGGTCAGAAAAAAAATCCTAAAATGTTACTTAGAAAATTTTTAAATGAAATATGTAGTTCCACACTAAGTGGAGTATCTTCAAAAGGGAAAAGGATAATCAAAACAATTTTTTTTTTAGATTTTTGTTCTACAATATATACTCTAAAATAAAAATAATAAACTGTTGTTTTTTTCACTCCTTCATTAGTTGTTTACTTCATAGATTAAAAAAAATTTATGAAGAAACAGGATTTTAAAACAAATAAATAATAAAGTAAAAATTATAATTACAAAGTTAGGCATATATTTACATTGGAAATATACAACTTTTTCCCATGTCTAGGATCTGGTTCTGCTAAAAACCCCTTGTCTTTGAACAGTTTTTGAGCCTCACGAATAGAATAATCAGATGCGTTAAAAGTCTCTTTTATTTTTCTTCTAGACCACATTAGTGAAGCTGGAATTGTCACCAGTTGAATCTGTTTCTTTCTTGATGCACAACTTGATTCATTTTTAATTATATCTACGAGCTATTCCAGATCTTCAGATTTTTGCATCACACTTTTTACCTTAAAGTCATTTTTCTCCTCTGGCAAATCAACTTGAAAAATAGTCTGCATTTTTTTTTTACATTTTCACATACTCTTTGTAGTTTTTCTTTACCGTAAAGTAAGATGATCTATTATGTTCACCAAGTGCATGTAATTTCATTGGGGAACATATGATTTCATGGATTTTCAGCGTTCCCTGAACATTACGGTAAATGGTGTGGATTTGAGGGGTTTCTGAGTGTATCTTTAGATTTAAGGAGGTAAAGATTGGCAAGACAAAATCAAGAAACTGGAGAAAAAATATTGTTTCACCATCATTTAATTTCTGCAAAAATTGTGTTGTCTGCCAAAAGTCTATCATTACCCGTGGCATCAATAAAAAAAAGTCTTAGGGCATCGTATTATTCTAGAAGCCTAGATACAACCATGTGTAAGGAAAGTCAGCGTGTCTGGGTGGGATGAAGTAATTTTTTTCTGAAAAACATACAGTATATGTTTATTCAAGTGCAGTCATGTAGTGCGATTCTGTCAGCTTGAGACTAAACAATAACGATTAGTCACTCTTAGTTAAATAAGCAGTATGGTAAAATAAGTGGATATTGCAAAATGCCTATTATATTATTGTGTATGGGTGGTCATAATTGTTTGTGACAAGAGGAAGGAACTATAATTTTGGACAAGACCTCTATAAACTTTTATTGAAAGCAGTTAAAATTACGGTTGCAATGAAACACCAGATTTGACGTCATATCGTACGCAAAAACGAAACTCTAGAAATGCGACATAGCACTGAAACGAGAGTAAGAAAATAACCCGCGTCGCATGCAGCTAACTTCAGGTAGAAGAAAGCTGCGATTCACGCGATAACGTACCTGAAGTTAGCTGCATGCGACGTGGGTCTTTTTCCGCGGCGGGTCATTTTCCTACTCTCACTGAAACTCGCGTCGGAAAAAATTCGGAAGATTTACAGCAAATTTCGAATTTTCTGGAATATTAAAAAAAATCGGAAGATCTTCCGAAATTTCGGAAGACCTGGCAACACTGCTGTGACTGACTGACCAGTGGATGCCAGGTTGTCTGCTGAGCAGGCTCACTTGTTTAGACATGAAAGTTTCAGGTCTAAACAAGTGTACTTGATCAGTAAACAGAGCACCACTTAATGGTCTTGTTACAGCTTGAATGGTTTTACAACGTGCAATTAATTAAATTGTGAATTAATTGAATAATTACTTTAATTATTTATAGATTAACAAATGATATCCTTCATAAGCCTCGCGATTGGTATCGCCATTTATATTGATATCAGTTAACAATTAATATTGTGAATTCAATTAAATCACTTAGCAAAAAGACTCTTAGAAAATTAATTTGTGTTCTTGATATTACTTCAACTAGTGGGTTTTCTAGAATAATGAACGCATGTGTAAAATCAATTTAAATAGCTAAATTATTATTCATTCATAAAATTATAATCATACATATAAAACGTCGTTGCACCTGTAAATACATACATATTTCAAAAAACAAGTTCTAGTGTACATATTCGCTGAAAAAGACATACATACATAAATCATAGAATACAACAATTCAAACACTAATTATTGATGCATTCATTAATCCCAGATAGTCTTTGTTAACACATTCGTTATTTATAACTTTTACTCTAATTGTATTCATTATTCACTTTGATTGATTAATACATGAGTCCGTTAAATCGCACTTTGAATTCCACTATTAGAAAATCACTAAGTCCGAATATTATGACATGACGTTGTCACTAAGTCTGTTAATTTATATGAAACTGAACACAGTAATACCGCGTCGAAATAATTGTTCACAAATTGTAATCAAACTCATACTGATATTAGACTTGATACAAGACTGAGAAATACCGATTGGTACAAAATGTACTGAACATGAAATTTACTGAGATATACTGACTTGAAAGTTTAAAATATACTAGTCGCAAAATTGTAATATACTATCTTCCACAAATTAAGATCTACTAGCTTGAAAATCTAGATATACTGGCCGCGTCTCTGTGTTAGACACATAGTTTTATCAGCTTGTCCCTACTCAAATTTTGTCTTCTGGACTGTCCACGCCTTTTCTTACTTGTGATAGGTCAGCTCATAGTTTTCTCGGAATATTTCATCCCACTACACCAGGGTTTTTTGGTTTCTATCTCCTGATACGCTTTGGCTTTTGGTTGCTATAGAAACTGTCCTCTCCACCGGTGTTCTTCGTAAGAGTTGTACTCTGATAGGTTGTCAGACATCCCCAGATTTGTCCTGTTCGAACGTTGACCTATTTCGCAGAATTTCTAGCTATTAAGCGCCTGTCGATCACTCTTTTGTGCGGGATATACGCTGTGTTTTTCTAAGTTGCCTTCATCTGTTCTTGGGTCCTTCCGATGTATTGTTCTCTCTTACACCCCGTTTTTGTAACTATTAATAATTCCTGACATATATTGGCTGGTGAAGTCACCCTGACTTTCTAATCGTAAATTGCGTCTGTCACTTAGACGTTACCTCCAGCTGTGTAGCTTGGCTAGAGTCCTGTCAATTATCCACTTCATACATTGTCTCTTAAAGTGCTGCACGTACATTCCTTTGTAAACATCTTGTCCCCTTTCTTGCAGTACCTCGTATTCTGACGTAACCTGACTGAACGTATGCCTTAATTCTCAGTACACGTGTGAGTGTCCTCGCCTGCTTTGTGTCGACTGTTGTGGGTAATAATTTTTAGCTAAACTTCCCCTGTCATCTCGTACATCCAATTTCTATAGTTGAGTAGAACTTAACGTCTTCCTATTGTCTTGTTAGCGACGCTGTTCTGACATCTTCACATGAAGTTTTATTTATTGCATCGACTAGAAGTCGTTGACACAACTTCGTGTGAACAAAATCCGTCGAGGAGAAAATTTGAAATTTTTAAATTTTTGCTCGTTATAGCATCCTCAATTTTGATTTGATGATGTGACCGTAGGGAACAATTCAAATCCAAATTCTGCGCCCTGTACGTCGCCTCACCATGTTCATCTTCCTCCGGGAGGGATGTAACATGTTAACCTACTTTTCATGACTTGTATTACAATTGGTGTACCCCCTTTTAGTTTTAATTGCATCTACGAATTTATTGCTAACTATCTGGAATGGTTGAACGCATTTAACATCATCGTATTTACATATTGATTACGTATAAGTACCTTATCTCTAATCACAAAACAAATCATAAATTCAATGGATGGTATGTACATTAATTAACCAAATAATTCATTTACCTTCTAGAATACTATCCATGCAATATAATATCAAACAAATCAATATTAAATTCAATAGATTTAATGTAACGCTTTACATATAATTAAAGAAAATCTCCTACAATACATATCTTAATCTTATGCAGTATAAATAATCCTACCAATAATTTGGTCTTGAGAATTTTAATCATAATTAGATTGATGACTAACATATCCGTTACGTTAGTTTTATCTATATTCATATTGTGTGATCGTCTATATACATACACATAATTTTTTTTTTGATAACGAGTTATTTGCTTCGTTCTAACATCAATTCAAATTCATAACCTATCAATGATGTACATTCACTTTAACAAGATTTATTTGCAATATAGTTTATTAATTCAATATCACTTATTTACTTTTAAGTGTCCCTCTTTTTCACTTTGTTTCAATAATTTATTGCTATTCAAACAAGTTGTCGTAACTAAAATGTTCTTTGTATTCACTACAATAATTCATAAAGAATGTCAATCAAAATATTGACTCACACTTATTATCTAACATATCATCAGTGATCTAATAACTAAGTAGGTTCTTAAGTTACAATTGACATTTGGATTACATATTTTTCTTTTGATTAAGCCAGCTTGAATGAGATAAGCGCGTCATTAACCCTAACGTAGATGACTTATCTCCCTCAGCTAACTCATTAAGACATGTTTACCACTTTCTCCTTTTTTTATATCACATTCTGTTCTCTGGTTCGTAATACTTCTTCATTTGCCTCACATTGAATTTCCCTCGGATCTTGCTTTCGTCATCGCAGTCGACGAGCTGGTATGTAGCATCCCCAAGAATTCGATGTACCTTGTATGGCCCACAGTATAGTTCACAAAACTTATCAATCCTTTTCTGGATCGCGTCTGATTGATAATAGGTCCTTATTAAAACCTTTTCACCAATCTGGAACTTAGTAATGATTTTGGATTCATTACACAACTTAGCTTGCTTTTCCCTCTTCTCTTTCATCTTTACAAATATTTGGTTGTGGTCAGCTTCTTTAACTTGAAGTATGTCTTTGTCTAGGTATTTTTCCCAAACTCTTGTCGGTTTTTTGCCGAGATGTGCTTCATAGGGTGTTACCTCTATAGTCTCGTGGTACGTCTCGTTAATGCAACTTTCTATTATAGATACATAACGCGACCACTTAGTATGTTGGTCACACACAAAGATCCTGAATATATTTCCGAGCTGTCTATTAATCCTTTCAGCCAGATTCGCATATGGGTTTCTAATTGCGGTGTATCTTGGTTGAATGTGTAACTCATTTAAGCCGTTCACCCATTTTTTTGATGTGAACTGTGTCCCATTGTCAGTGAGAATCATTTTGGGACTCCCAAACTCTGCACAATACTGGTGTACCCTCCTTAACGTGGCAGCGGTCGTTGCCCTCCTAAGTGTAAACAGTCGTACGTATTTTGTGAAATTGTCTACAGTAACGAACAAATATCTTACCCCAGCGGACGAGACGGGTAGCGGTCCAAAATAGTCCGCGGTCACTAGGTCACCCCTACCTAACGGGACAATAGCTTTTGTCCCGCCGAACAAGACCTTGTTACCTGCGTCTTAGGACGTTTGACACACGTCGCACGTCCTTACGTAATTCTTCACTTTCTTCAACATTCTGTCGATGGTAAAATGTTCTTGTAACATTTTTGTACATTTCTTCGATCCCAGGTGCCCATACATCCTGTGTATTTCGGCGATTACTGCTCCGGATACACTGTTCGGTATGTACAGTTTCCATTCCCTCTTACGTAGTCTATATAATTTCTCGTTAACATATCTATAAAATTTACCTACTTCCTTATCTAAACATTCTTTATTTATCTTATCTATAATAGTCCTAAGTTTAGTATCTTCAAGTTGATATTTTCCAATATCCATAATTATTTTGCTTACTTTTCTATCCATCTTGATTATTATGTGATTAATTAAATATTCGCACGTATTATCGCTAATTTCTTCTAACGTGGCGTCTCCTGGGTTTCTGCTTAGAAGATCGGCAACAATGTTGTCTTTGCCCTTACAATGGACGATATCGAACTTGTACTCTTGGATACTTAAAATCCAGCGTGTTTTTCGTGAATTATTTAAATGGCATTTGTTCATAAAGGTCAATGCCTTATTATCCGTGATATCTGTTAAAGGTTGCCCTAATATATATATATATATATATGCGGAATTTTTCGAGACATCTCACAATACTCAAGAGCTCCTTTCCAGTGGTGTAGTAATTCCTTTCTGGACCCTTGAATGTTTTGCTAGTAAATGCTATAACTCCGATTTTTCCTTCCTCATCCAGTTGATATAGCTGTCCGCCATATGCAAAGTTGCTGGCGTCGCATTGCGTATAGTATCGTTGGTTTATTCGAGGAAACTTCAAGATCACTGTTTCTACAAATAGTTCTTTAACTTGTTGGAAACATTTGTTTAGTCCCAGTGTCCATGTGAATCTATGTCCTTTTCTTAATAATTCAAGTAACGGTCTGGTTGTTTCGGCGTATTTATCCGTAAAGTGGTTATAAAAATTGGTTAGGCCCAAGAAACCCTTTAGTTGCTTTTGGTTTCGAGGTGTTGGAAACTTCATAATTGCGTCAATCTTCTCATCCGTCGCCTGTATTCCTTGCGTAGTTAGACGATATCCAAGGTATGCAATTTCTTGCCTTAAAAATTGCGACATATCTAAATTGATGGTCAAATTCGCTCTTCTTAAGTTAGTCAACAATAAATCTAAATGTGATAAATGTGTTTCTAGATCTCCGGAATAACATAAGCAATCGTCTACGTAAATGATGGTGTTTTTCTTAACTTCTTCCTCCAATACTGTGTCCAATCCCCTGGTTAGTGCAGCAGAACTGGTACTCAGTCCAAACGGCATAACTGTGAAGCGATAACATTTGCCTTCATATATAAAAGCGGTGAAATTCCGGCACTCTGGCTTCAGTGGTACTTGTCAGAAACTACTTGTTAAGTCTACGGTGGATAAATACTTCATTTCACTACATCTAGCTAAAATATCATTTATCAGTGAGGCACCCTCGTAGTCCGGAATCGTCACGCTGTTCACCTTCCTCGCATCCAGACATAATCGTACTCTTCCATCTTTCTTAATAACAGTAACGAGTGGGTTGATATAGGCGCTGTTGCATCGATCAATGACTCCATACCGTAACATTCGACTTATCTCATCATCCACCTTCCCTTTATATGCTAATGGGACAGGCCATCCTCTCTGGAAGTACGGTGTCCGGTCTGTGACTTTGAACTCGTGAACGTATCCTTCGATCCTTCCGGGGCACTCCCTGAATAAACTTTTATTTCTTACGAGAATTTTTCTTAACCTCATCAATATTCTTTTATCTCCGCAGTCAATGCTCTCCACCTTCTTGTCGATGTTTCGCATGATATCTTCGTCTTCTTCTATGTCCACCACCTCCATATGCATAATTGGCACTGTGCACGGTGCTTTGTCAGCCTTTCCTTTTAATTCGATGACCCTTTTTCCCATGTCAATGAGACATCCTGCTTCCTGGAGAAAACTAATTCCTAAAATACATGGTTTTATCAGGTTTGGTATAATGAGGAACACACATTCATTCTTACTCCCATCGATATCTATGTCACATAATATCTGCTTCCTTATTAATTTTGATTTATTGCCTACCGCGCTAATTATTAAAGTATTGGTCATAGGTAAAATTTCATAAGGTGCTATGTTTTGCTTATTTTGATTGAACCAAGATTCCGATAATCCATTGATAACGCTTTCCGTGTCAAGCAGAGCTTGTACCGTAACATTATTGTTAAATTTTATAGTTATTTCTGGGCATTTTATTATTCGCTGGACAATCTACTCGTCATCATCGCATAACAATTCGTTTCTTAAGTCAGGTAGTATTACATTAGTTTGATAACCATCCGTATTGTTGGCTATCTCCTTTACTGTACAAATGAATTTTTTTTCTTCTTGGCGAGCCGCTTTGGGCTCATTGCTCGAAGTCGGAGCGCCTTTATTGACAAACTCTATTGTATTCACGAGTCGCCTCTCCCCAGTGCGGTGCTGTTGTGTGTTTGCGGGCGGTCTCTCACCCCAAGCCTTCTTCTGCGTTCCAGTCGTTTTGTTTGTAAAACTTTCACTCTCCTTGTGTGAATTTCTCCCCTCGTTCGTTGTTACATAACTCAACTCTCTGTGATTTCTTGGATGAATTTGTGTATATTCTATAATTAAATACTCAAAGTTTGGAATTGTTGTAATTCCTCTCGTGATAACAGCGAGCTGGATCTCATGCCCAAAATGACGTGGGATCTTCCGGATCAACTGTCGATCTGTCAAAGTAGGTGATAATTGTCTACTTTCCAATAATATGCGCTCTATATATTGGATCGCATTAATTGGACCACGCCAATCAAATCTCCCATATTCAAGATGATCCCGTATGCTGTCTTGCCGTTCTTGTCCCCAGTATTTTTGCGAGAACGCTTCTGTAAATTCTTCAAAATTGGATATTTGGCTTCGTATAACTCTCCACCAAATTCCGGCGTCTAACTCTAAATGTCTACCTATCCACTTAATATTATCAGTGGGGTAGTATAGTTCCTGTACCTCGGACAGCTCCTTAAGAAATTCCATGGGGAATCTGTCAGTACCGTTATATTTGAGGTCGTTGTGGTTAGGTCCATTAATTCGGTTGATCGTGCCACACTCACCTTTCATTAATTGTCTCTGTAGTCTCTCCTGGTTCTCCTTTACTTTTGTTAAATGGCATTTAAATTCTTCTATTCGCGTCGTCTTTTCTTTAGTGGTTTCGTCCAACTTCTGTTCCGTTGAACGCTGTCTCCCGTCGACTTCTTCCAATTTCTGCATCATGTTGTTGTTTGTTTCACCTTGTTCTTGTTGTTTCTGCCGTATGGTATCATGTATTTTGGCCTTTAATTCTTCATGCTTCTTATTGGCGTCTTTGATGTGAGCATCAAATTTATTATGAATCTTTTTAACAGTTGTTTGGGTATTGTGGATCACTACCATCCATTCCTGGCAATCGGTTTCTCGTGCTTCCTGTATCTCTTCGTATTTCTTGTTCGCATCTTCTCTCAACTCTCTTACTATATCATCTTGTTTCTTTTGTAATTCATTGATCTTCCCTTCCCAGGCCTGCTGGTATTCTCGTATCTCGGACCGTATCTGCGTAAGCTGTTCCGCTAGCTGTTGGTTCATCTCTTCCTTATGCTGGTCGAGCTTTTCAGTTTGTTTCTCTAACTTCTCGCTAATTAATCTAATATTTTCTTCTTGTTTCTCGCTAATTATTCTACTATTTTCTTCTTGTTTCTCGCTCTGTTGTCGGATGAACTCCATCAACATTTGTAGACTCATGTCTTGTGGTTTTGACGTTTGTCCTCGCGCCCTTTCCTCTTGACTCCCTACAGCGCTATTTGGGTCGCTAGGTGTGGTGTTATCTTCAGTGTTTACCATACCTAACTGGTTATTAATGTCAAACTCTACGCTATCGGAATTGCTTGCCATCTTTGCTTTCCTACGCGTAATCATTTAAGCTGACTTATGACACTAATACTTATTTTTTATTTGTTATTTTATAATGCTACTTTGTCTACTTCTACTACTGCCTGATGTTTGCCAAACTTGTACGTATCAATTACTTTTATTACTACGTATCATGCCGTGCGGTTGAGCGCCAATAATACAACGTGGAATTAATTAAATTGTGAATTAATTGAATAATTACTTTAATTATTTATAGATTAACAAATGATATCCTTCATAAGCCTCGCGATTGGTATCGCCATTTATATTGATATCAGTTAACAATTAATATTGTGAATTCAATTAAATCACTTAGCAAAAAGACTCTTAGAAAATTAATTTGTGTTCTTGATATTACTTCAACTAGTGGGTTTTCTAGAATAATGAACGCATGTGTAAATCAATTTAAATAGCTAATTTATTATTCATTCATAAAATTATAATCATACATATAAAACATCGTTGCACCTGTAAATACATACATATTTCAAAAAACAAGTTCTAGTTTACATATTCGCTGAAAAAGACATACATCCATAAATCATAGAATACAACAATTCAAACACTAATTATTGATGCGTTCATTAATCCCAGATAGTCTTTGTTAACACATTCGTTATTTATAACTTTTACTCTAATTGTATTCATTACATTTATTTATAACTTCCCAGGGTAGGAATTCTTTGAAAGAATCGGGTCAGTAGTAGTTACTTAAAGTAATAAATTAATAATGGTTACTTGAGATTTTAGAATATCCATTTAGTGTCCAGCGATGTCCGGTCCTTGTGGTGATGAAGACAGAAAGACACATCTTGTTGACTGCCGTCGATAGCACAAACACTTGTATACACCCATGAGAACTCGCGTCGGACTAGAGTTGTGTAAATAAGTAATGGATTTAGTGTTAGTTTGAATAATTCATTCTAAAATAAGTGTTGTATGTTCATTTTGCAACATTAATGTTTTATGTCCGTTCGTCACATATTCACTTTCTATCAATGTATATATAATTAGATTAGTTCGTTCAAATATTTCATGTTCCATTATGTTTAATGTGATTTAGTAGCACTGACTAATTGTAAGTTCGTCTGTTTTGTACAATACACTAGTAATGATATTTGTACGTGTCGAGATTGTATTGTTCACTTTGATTGATTAATACATGAGTCCGTTAAATCGCACTTTGAATTCCACTATTAGAAAATCACTAAGTCCGAATATTATGACATGACGTTGTCACTAAGTCTGTTAATTTATATGAAACTGAACACAGTAATACCGCGTCGAAATAATTGTTCACAAATTGTAATCAAACTCATACTGATATTAGACTTGATACAAGACTGAGAAATACCGATTGGTACAAAATATACTGAACATGAAATTTACTGAGATATACTGACTTGAAAGTTTAAAATATACTAGTCGCAAAATTGTAATATACTATCTTCCACAAATTAAGATCTACTAGCTTGAAAATCTAGATATACTGGCCGCATCTCTGTGTTAGACACATAGTTTTATCAGCTTGTCCCTACTCAAATTTTGTCTTCTGGACTGTCCACGCCTTTTCTTACTTGTGATAGGTCAGCTCATAGTTTTCTCGGAATATTTCGTCCCACTACACCAGGGTTTTTTGGTTTCTATCTCCTGATACGCTTTGGCTTTTGGTTGCTATAGAAACTGTCCTCTCCACCGGTGTTCTTCGTAAGAGTTGTACTCTGATAGGTTGTCAGACATCCCCAGATTTGTCCTGTTCGAACGTTGACCTATTTCGCAGAATTTCTAGCTATTAAGCGCCTGTCGATCACTCTTTTGTGCGGGATATACGCTGTGTTTTTCTAAGTTGCCTTCATCTGTTCTTGGGTCCTTCCGAAGTATTGTTCTCTCTTACACCCCGTTTTTGTAACTATTAATAATTCCTGACATATATTGGCTGGTGAAGTCACCCTGACTTTCTAATCGTAAATTGCGTCTGTCACTTAGACGTTACCTCCAGCTGTGTAGCTTGGCTAGAGTCCTGTCAATTGTCCACTTCATACATTGTCTCTTAAAGTCCTGCACGCACATTCCTTTGTAAACATCTTGTCCCCTTTTTGCAGTACCTCGTATTCTGACGTAACCTGACTGAACGTATGCCTTAATTCTCAGTACACGTGTGAGTGTCCTCGCCTGCTTTGTGTCGACTGTTGTGGGTAATAATTTTTAGCTAAACTTCCCCTGTCATCTCGTACATCCAATTTCTATAGTTGAGTAGAACTTAACGTCTTCCTATTGTCTTGTTAGCGACGCTGTTCTGACATCTTCACATGAAGTTTTATTTATTGCATCGACTAGAAGTCGTTGACACAACTTTGTGTGAACAAAATCCGTCGAGGAGAAAATTTGAAATTTTTAAATTTTTGCTCGTTATAGTTTGTTTGCTTATAATAAGTTTTCTTGAAATAAAAGTTGCTAGTGAGTTGACTAGAGTTTAGAACAATTAGTTTTTAAAACTAAATTAAATCGTAATGTAACTTTCTATTAATTAATTAAGGATATTTTTTTAATTAATCATTTTTTCTGTACAGGCCTAATTAACATTATAAAACCAACAGTTTAATTTTTTTTTCATTTTAGAGTATCTATTGTAGAACAAAAATCTAAAAAAATATTGTTGGATTATCCTTTTCCCTTTTGAAGATATTCCACTTAGGGTGGAACTCCGTATTTCATTTAAGAAAATTTACATTGTAAATAAAATTTTACATTGTAAATATATGCCTAACTTTGTAATTATAATTTTTACTTTATTATTTATTTTTTTTTAATCCTGTTTCTTCATGAATTTTAATTTAATAAATTGCGGGCATGAATTTAAAAAAAATTAGTTTTATCTATGAAGTAAAAAAATGAAGGAGTGAAAAAACCAACAGTTTTATTATTTTTATTTTAGAGTATATATTGTAGAACAAAAATCTAAAAAAAATTGTTTTGATTATCCTTTTCCCTTTTGAAGATATTCCACTTAGTGTGGAACTCCGTATTTCATTTAAAAATTTTTGAAGTAACATTTTAGGATTTTTTTCTGATCATGTGTAGGTACTTGCTGGTGTAATTTATTGTTTACTGGATTCCATACATATTAAAGTATACTCATTAACATTTTAATCAACATTGGTTGGTAAACAAGGAAGATATAATTTATTTTCAATCAGAAAACAAATTTAGCTTCCTCCGTCCGATCTATAAAACCGCGAAATTTCAAAAACTTTAACAGGCTGTAAAAACTAAACCGTTTGATATACAGCAATAAAATTTGGTATGGTTACTCAAGTCCATGAAAGGAACAAACATGCTAAGTTTCATCAAAATCTGAGGTCATGGGTGTCAAATCATTTTTACTTCCATATTCCTTAAGGAATGGAAGTATGGTGATGGCAAAAAAAATCGTGTTCGAGATTATTGCAGATTCTGATTCTACTACACTCAAAACATGAAAAAAAGTCGTTTTCCGAAAAGTGTCTGTGTGTCTGTCTGTGTGTCTGTCTGTCTGTCTGTCTGTCTGTAGATTTTTTTTCTATGGCAAACGATAACTGCCGCAAATTCAAACAGAATCAAATAATTTTTTGCATACAGCCCGGTTTTGCAGAGTTCTCGCGACCTATTGTTTTTGGTGAAGATCGGTTGAGGGAAAGGGGTAGTTTACCTGCAACGGTTTTTTTTTAGCAAGGGAAATTTTGTTTGTTTGGCAAACGATAACAGCCGCAAATTCAAACAGAATCAAATAATGTTTCGCATACAGCCCTGAATTGTAGAGTTCTCAAGACCTATTGTTTTTGGTGAAGATCGGTTAAGGGAAAGGGGTAGTTTACCTGTAACGTTTTATGTTTTAACAAGGGTATTTCCTATGGCAAACGATAACAGCCGCAAATTCAAACAGAATGAAAAGATTATTTGCATACAGCCCTAAATTGTAGAGTTCTCAATACCTTTTGTTTTTGGTGAAGATCGGTTAAGGGAAAGGGGTAGTTTACCTACAACGTTTTTTTAACAAGGGTATTTTCTATGGCAAACGATAACAGCCGCAAATTCAAACAGAATAAAATAATTTTCTGCATACAGCCCTGATTTGTAGAGTACTCAAGACCTATTGTTTTTGGTGAAGATCGGTTGAGGGGAAGGGGTAGTTTACCAGCAACGTTTTTTATCATGCGTATTTTCTATGGCAAACGACAACTGCCGCAAATTCAAACAGAATCAAATAATTTTTTGCATACAGCCCTGATTTGTAGAGTACTCGCGACCTATTGTTTTTGGTGAAGATCGGTTGAGGGGAAGGGGTAGTTTACCTGCAACGGTTTTTTTTATCAAGGGAAATTTTTTACTTCCATATTCCTTAAGGAATGGAAGTATGGTGATGGCAAAAAAAATCGTGTTCGAGATTATTGCAGATTCTGATTCTACTACACTCAAAACATGAAAAAAAGTCGTTTTCCGAAAAGTGTCTGTGTGTCTGTCTGTGTGTCTGTCTGTCTGTCTGTCTGTCTATCTGTCTGTCTGTCTGTAGATTTTTTTTCTATGGCAAACGATAACTGCTGCAAATTCAAACAGAATCAAATAATTTTTTGCATACAGCCCTGATTTGCAGAGTACTCGCGACCTATTGTTTTTGGTGAAGATCGGTTAAGGGAAAGGGGTAGTTTACCTGCAACGGTTTTTTTTAGCAAGGGTAATTTTGTTTGTTTGGTAAACGATAACAGCCGCAAATTCAAACAGAATCAAATAATGTTTCGCATACAGCCCTGCATTGTAGAGTTCTCAAGATCTGTTGATTTTGGTGAAGATCGGTTAAGGGAAAGGGGTAGTTTACCGGTAACGTTTTATGTTTTAACAAGGGTATTTCCTATGGCAAACGATAACAGCCGCAAATTCAAACAGAATCAAATAATGTTTCGCATACAGCCCTGAATTGTAGAGTTCTCGAGATCTGTTGATTTTGGTGAAGATCGGTTAAGGGAAAGGGGTAGTTTACCTGTAACGTTTTATGTTTTAACAAGGGTATTTCGTATGGCAAACGATAACAGCCGCAAATTCAAACAGAATCAAAAGATTATTTGCATACATCCCTAAATTGTAGAGTTCTCAAGACCTATTGTTTTTGGTGAAGATCGGTTGAGGGAAAGGGGTAGTTTACCTGCAACGTTTTTTTAACAAGGGTATTTTCTATGGCAAACGATAACAGCCGCAAATTCAAACAGAATCAAATCATGTTTTGCATACAGCCCTGATTTGTAGAGTATTCGCGACCTATTGTTTTTGGTGAAGATCGGATGAGGGAAAGGGGTAGTTTACCTGCAACGGTTTTTTTTTAGCAAGGGTAATTTTGTTTGTTTGGCAAACGATAACAGCCGCAAATTCAAACAGAATCAAATAATGTTTCGCATACAGACCTGAATTGTAGAGTTCTCAAGATCTGTTGATTTTGGTGAAGATCGGTTAAGGGAAAGGGGTAGTTTACCTGTAACGTTTTATGTTTTAACAAGGGTATTTCCTATGGCAAACGATAACAGCCGCAAATTCAAACAGAATAAAATAATGTTTTGCATACATCCCTGAATTATAGAGGTCTCAATGACGTTCGATTTTGGTGAAGATCGGTTAAGGGGAAGGGGTAGTTTACCTGCAACCTTTTACGTTTTAACAAGAGTAAAGTACTTGAAAATTTATTTAAACTTTTTGAAACAATGGTAATTGTTAAAAATAAAATAATTTTGTTGCCAGGCAATAAAATTATAATTTTTTCGTTTTAATGTAATATAATATTTTTCATTTAATACAGCAATAAAAAGGCAGGTAAGACACAGCCTGGCTGTTTTCGCTGAAAATGATTTTAAATATAAATCTTAGAATATGGAAGTCATGTATGGTTCTCCATACCGATATTTTTGTTTGTTTGGCAAACGATAACAGCCGCAAATTCAAACAGAATCAAATAATGTTTCGCATACAGCCCTGAATTGTAGAGTTCTCAAGACCTATTGTTTTTGGTGAAGATCGGTTAAGGGAAAGGGGTAGTTTACCTGTAACGTTTTATGTTTTAACAAGGGTATTTCCTATGGCAAACGATAACAGCCGCAAATTCAAACAGAATGAAAAGATTATTTGCATACAGCCCTAAATTGTAGAGTTCTCAATACCTTTTGTTTTTGGTGAAGATCGGTTAAGGGAAAGGGGTAGTTTACCTACAACGTTTTTTTAACAAGGGTATTTTCTATGGCAAACGATAACAGCCGCAAATTCAAACAGAATCAAATAATTTTCTGCATACAGCCCTGATTTGTAGAGTACTCAAGACCTATTGTTTTTGGTGAAGATCGGTTGAGGGGAAGGGGTAGTTTACCAGCAACGTTTTTTATCATGCGTATTTTCTATGGCAAACGACAACTGCCGCAAATTCAAACAGAATCAAATAATTTTTTGCATACAGCCCTGGTTTGTAGAGTACTCCCGACCTATTGTTTTTGGTGAAGATCGGTTGAGGGGAAGGGGTAGTTTACCTGCTACGGTTTTTTTTATCAAGGGAAATTTTTTTTTTTTGGCAAACGATAGCCGCAAATTCAAACAGAATCAAATAATGTTTCGCATACAGCCCTGAATTGTAGATTTCTCAAGACCTATTGTTTTTGGTGAAGATCGGTTTAGGGAAATGGGTAGTTTACCTGCAACGTTTTTTTAACAAGGGTATTTTCTATGGCAAACGATAACAGCCGCAAATTCAAACAGAATCAAATAATGTTTTGCATACAGTCCTGATTTGTAGAGTACTCAAGACCTATTGTTTTTGGTGAAGATCGGTTAAGGGGAAGGGGTAGTTTACCTGCAACGTTTTTTTATCAAGCGTATTTTCTATGGCAAACGATAACAGCCGCAAATTCAAACAGAATCAAATAATTTTGTGCATACGTCCCTGAATTGTAGAGGTCTCAATGACTTTCGATTTTGGTGAAGATCGGTTAAGGGGAAGGGGTAGTTTACCAGCAACCTTATACGTTTTAACAAGAGTAAAGTACTTGAAAATTTATTTAAACTTGTTGAAACAATGGTAATTGTTAAAAATAAAATAATTTTGTTGCCAGGCAATAAAATTATAATTTTTTCATTTTAATGTAATATAATATTTTTCATTTAATACAGCAATAAAAAGGCAGGTAAGACACAGCCTGGCTGTTTGGCTGAAAATGATTTTAAATATAAATCTTAGAATATGGAAGTCATGTATGGTTCTCCATACCGATATTTTCGAAAAGTGTCTGTGTGTGTCTGTCTATTGATTTTTTTCTATGGCAAACGATAACAGCCGCAAAATCAAACAGAATCAAATAATTTTTTGCACACAGCCCTGATTTGTAGAGTACTCAAGACCTATTGTTTTTGGTGAAGATCGGTTAAGGGAAAGGGGTAGTTTACCAGCAACGTTTTTTTTTTTAATCAAGGGTAATTTTTTCTATGGCAAACGATAACAGCCGAAAATTCAAACAGAATCAAATAGTGTTTTGCATACCTTTTTGAATTATAGAGAACTCAAGGTTTGTTGATTTTGTTGAAGATTGGTTAAGGGAAAGGGGTAGTTTACCACCAACGTTTTATGTTTTAACAAGGGTAATTTTATTTTTATAACGAATGATAACTGCCTCATATTCAAAGAGAATCAAATAATTTTTTTCATACATTGCTGAAGTTTTAAGTACTCAAGGTCTGTTGATATTGGTGAAGATCGGTTAAGGGAAAGAGGTAGTTTACCTGCAACGTTTTATGTTTTAACAAGGGTAATTTTTTCTATGACGAACGACAACTGCCGTAAATTCAAAGAGAATCAAATAATTTTTTGCATACGTTCCTGAATTGTAAAGAACTGAAGGCCTATTGATTTTGGTGAAGATCGGTTAAGGGAAAGGGGTAGTTTACCTGCAACATTTTATGTTGTAACAAGAGAAATTTTTTCATGACGAACGATAACTGCCGTAAATTCAAACAGAATCAAATAATTTTTTACTTCCATATTCCTTAAGGAATGGAAGTATGGTGATGGCAAAAAAAATCTTGTTCGAGATTATTGCAGATTCTGATTCTACTACACTCAAAACATGAAAAAAAGTCGTTTTCCGAAAAGTGTCTGTCAGTCTGTCTGTCGGTCTGTCTGTAGATTTTTTTTTCTATGGCAAACGATAACTGCCGCAAATTCAAACAGAATCAAATAATTTTTTGCATGCAGCCCTGATTTGCAGAGTACTCGCGACCTATTGTTTTTGGTGAAGATCGGTTGAGGGAAAGGGGTAGTTTACCTGCAACGGTTTTTTTTTAACAAGGGTAATTTTGTTTGTTTGGCAAACGATAACAGCCGCAAATTCAAACAGAATCAAATAATGTTTCGCATACAGCCCTAAATTGTAGAGTTCTCAAGATCTGTTGATTTTGGTGAAGATCGGTTAAGGGAAAGGGGTAGTTTACCAGTAACGTTTTATGTTTTAACAAGGGTATTTCCTATGGCAAACGATAACAGCCGCAAATTCAAACAGAATCAAAAGATTATTTGCATACAGCCCTAAATTGTAGAGTTCTCAAGACCTATTGTTTTTGGTGAAGTTCGGTTGAGGGAAAGGGGTAGTTTACCTGCAACGTTTTTTTAACAAGGGTATTTTCTATGGCAAACGATAACAGCCGCAAATTCAAACAGAATCAAATAATGTTTTGCATACAGCCCTGATTTGTAGAGTACTCAAGACCTATTGTTTTTGGTGAAGATCGGTTAAGGGAAAGGGGTAGTTTACCTGTAACGTTTTATGTTTTAACAAGGGCATTTCCTATGGCAAACGATAAGAGCCGCAAATTCAAACAGAATCAAAAGATTATTTGCATACAGCCCTAAATTGTAGAGATCTCAAGACCTATTGTTTTTGGTGAAGATCGGTTGAGGGAAAGGGGTAGTTTACCTGCAACGTTTTTTTAACAAGGGTATTTTCTATGGAAAACGATAACAGCCGCAAGTTCAAACAGATCAAACAATGTTTTGCATACAGCCCTGATTTGTAGAGTCCTCAAGGCCTGTTGTTTTTGGTGAAGATCGGTTAAGGGGAAGGGGTAGTTTACCTGCAACGTTTTTTTATCAAGCGTATTTTCTATGGCAAACGATAACAGCCGCAAATTCAAACAGAATCAAATAATTTTTTGCATACGTCCCTGAAGTGTAGAGGTCTCAATGACTTTCGATTTTGGTGAAGATCGGTTAAGGGGAAGGGGTAGTTTACCTGCAACTTTTTACGTTTTAACAAGAGTAAAGTACTTGAAAATTTATTTAAACTTTTTGAAACAATGGTAATTGTTAAAAATAAAATAATTTTGTTGCCAGGCAATAAAATTATAATTTTTTCATTTTAATGTAATATAATATTTTTCATTTAATACAGCAATAAAAAGGCAGGTAAGACACAGCCTGGCTGTTTGGCTGAAAATGATTTTAAATATAAATCTTAGAATATGGAAGTCATGTATGGTTCTCCATACCGATATTTTAACATGATAATGTTTTTAGGCTGGGGGTCATTCCACAAAAATCGTCATCGAAAAATGTAACGGCGTCCACACTTTTGATTCCCCACAGTCTAGAAATTTGATATGTAAACATATCAAGACAGAAATAATCGCTGCTGACATTGTGTTTAGCAAACGTTTTAGTGAGAATAAATTTGGTTTTACATGCTCTGTTTATGATCTTCTGTGGTTTGGAAATGATTTACGTAATCCACATTATACGTTTCAAAAGCCTAAAAAACATTATCATGCTTTGATGTTTCGGTTTCGTCGAAATTCTTTGAATGCTTAGGTGCATAAATTGAGAGAGAGCGAGAGAGATTTTTTTTTGGTTGATTTGACATGGAATGACCCTGCTTTCTCCTTCTCCTTCTTGTTCTTCCTTTTCATGGAGTGTAGGCCAAGTTGTTTTGGGTTCCTTACGCCCAGTGTGACAGATCTTCTACTTGATTTACACTGGTAGACTGTTTTTTTCCCATTCTGTCAAGATATCTTTTCAATATTTCTCTCTGTTGATTTATTTTTTCATAAATTGAAAACAAAGAATTCAAATCATTTCTGATCTGCTCATCCTCGTCTACTATCTTTATCCTGTTCCTCACCATTTTTCTCTGTGCTCCCCTAAATTCAGTGTCTTCAATGGATGTTTTGTCCATGAGGCTGTTCGACTCTAGATATCAAGTTTCCCTCAATTTGATACCTTCCAGTCAGCTATTAAATTAACTCTTGTGTTGTCTGTCCAGTTGCCATCGCTTACTTTACTTTATGTATAAAATAGTGATGTACGGTTCATTTTATACTAGTGTAAATTATTGTGTATATTTTGTATACTGTAATGTATTTGACTTAAAGTAGTGTTCAGTACTAAACATTTTTGTAATGGTAAAGTTTTTTTTTTTTGCAAATTTTGTGTGTAGTTTAATACAGTGGTTCTCGGCCATTCTGACAGGATTCCAAGTGGGATTGGATATACAGTAAAGCCCCGGTTAACCGAACTCGGGTCAACCGAAACCCGGGTTATCCGAAATACCTCCGAAAATCACGAATCCAAAAAATAATACAGTACTGTACTGCACGGAAATAATTCGAGGGCGAGAGTGTGCTGGGCTATGGCTAGCAGGGAGAGATGAACGCCCGACCTTGAGTTGCTTCCCCAGCCACCGGCTCACCAGTCTAAATATAGCTACGCTGCCAACTCTCCAACCCCTCCCAAGACCATGACGCCCGCATCAGTCACTAGCTGTCAACACACAAGTGGGGATCTGCGATACAATAGTGCCTTCAAGTGGTTGTTTATTTCCGTTGCGTGTGTATTTTTGTGCTATGGCGACTAAGCGGAAGCGTGTTGTGATTACTTTCGCTGATAAATTAGCTGCTATCAAAGAAGTTGAAAAAGGAAGTTTATTGAAAACTGTTGCGGCTAATTACGGAGTTGGTGTTTCTACCGTTTCAGAATGGGTGAAGTCTAAATCTAAATTTCTAGAGCAAACTGTGAAAAATCCTCATAGAAAAACACTGAAAACATCCGACTTTGAAAAAGTAGGCGAAGCTCTTTATCTTTGGTTCACCAACGAGAAAAAGGCATGCCTTTGACTGGCCCGATACTGCAAGAAAAAAAGCTAAAATGTTAGCTGAGTTGTTAGGTGAGGAAGGAAAAGATTTTTGTGCAAGCTCTGGGTGGTTAGACAGGTTTAAAAACAGATACGGCATTCGGCAATTGAATGTATGTGGAGAAAAGTTATCTGCAGACCCAGACGCGGTTGCTGTTTTCAAAACAGAGTTTGAAGATTACACCCAAGGCTACACTAAGGACCAAATTTACAATGCCGATGAAACGGGTGTTAATTTCAAGATGTTGCCTACAAAATCCTTAGCTTCCTCAAAAGAAATGTCTGCCCCAGGACAAAAAATGCAAAAAGAACGGATAACTGTTCTTTTGGCATCAAACGCTTCTGGCACACATAGACTGCCCCCAATGTGTATCGGGAAGTCGAAAAAACCTCGGGCCTTGAAGGATGTTGCCCGCAATGCGCTACCAGTTTTTTATAGAGCCCAAAAAAGTTCTTGGATGTCTTGTGAACTCTTTGCTGAATGGTTTAGTGATTAGTTTGTACCGAAAGTTGAAAAGTTTTTAACTGAAAAAGTCTGCCTAAAAAAGCGATCTTATTAATTGACAATGCGCCTACGCATCCTTGCGAGTTAAAAAGTGGCGATATTGTTGTGCGTTTCCTTCCCCCAAATGTTACCAGTCTAATTCAGCCACTGGATCAGGGCGTAACAGCGACATTTAAACAGCATTACCATGGGCTATTTTTAAGAACCATCCTGCAAGATAGTGACATGTAAAACAAAAACATGAATGAAGCGCTAAAGGCAGTAAATATGAAACACGTAATTTATTGGTGTGCGCAAGCCTGGGATAATGTGAAAGCAGAAACTCTTCAAAGGTGCTAGAGCAAACTGTATGATGGGCTTGAAGGAGACGACTCAGAAAATTTTGAAAACTTGACAGAAATGGTAAAAAGAATTCCCGGATGCGAAGACATGGATACGTGCGAGGTGGATGAATGGGTTGTCGCGGACGATTCGCAAGAAATCACGGACCAAGAAATTGTAGAAACAGTGTTGCAGTCAAATGCTGACGCGATTGAAGAGACCGAAGTAGATGACGTGGATGACGGAGTGACAGCTGACGATGGTTTTCGAGCACTAGAGGTAAGCCTAAATTAAGAATTTGTTATCTTTCAAAAACCTACTGGGTATAGTATAACACAAAAATTACAGTACAGTACATGTGTTGTTAGGTTGCCCTAAGATTTGTTGAACAATGCAGTGAGTCAACGCCGTCTGATGTCCTTCTAATGAAAAGATGGCGGGACATTGCTGCTCGAAAACGTTGGGAGGGACGCAAGAAACAAACAAAAATTACTGAGTTTTTTAAATGAGTAGTAATTCATATGCTCCAAACTATTAAGTACAGTACAGTCATCCCCCGAGATACGTAACACGCGACTTACGTAAATTCGCAGTTACGTAAAATGAAAATTTCAAAAAATGGAAAAATTTTTGAGTAGAGTAACATACAATTTTACAAAGAATTACTGTACTGTATTCTATTTCAAGCATGCAATACTATACCTTGTAGTGACTGCGTCAATACACTATTCACTCTCACTCTCTCTTTGTAAACAAACACACACACACACACTCTCTCTTACTTTATTGCTCTGCTAATCCTTTACTTTTCGGTCTAAGCACGAACGCAAGCGTACCGGGCACTCTTTCTCGGAAACTTCTACTCAGTGAAGGTTGAGCTGTGGAACCGAGCACATGTGTATTGCTCGTTTTTCTAGATGTATTGTTTCACGTCATTAGTGTAGCTTGCCGCGAGTGATTTGTTCGTACTCATGTATGTACGTACATACCCATACATATGTCTGTATAACAATAAGTACGTAGGTACACTTAAGCAATGTTCAAATTCGACTTACGTAAAATTAGAGTTATGCAAAAGTCTACGGTCCGCATTAATTACGTATCTCGGGGGATGACTGTATACTGTATATTGATGTACTGTAATCCTAAAAATGTAATTTTAACTTTAATAAAGAACATAAGTGTAGCCTACAAAGAGATTTTTTAATTCGTTTGACCTTCAAAACCTTTAAAAAATACGTACTGTAATTACAATACAAAATACTGTAGTATTAGATGTTCATGGCTTAACCGAAAAAATTGTTATCCGAAACGGCTTCCCCCCCTTTAGTTCGGTTAACCAGGGTTTTACTGTAGTAAGTAATGCAGTCACAAAATGATTTATAATGAAAATGAACCAAAGTATAAATGTTTCATAAATAATTTATTATGAGATATAATATGTTCAAACTTGGAACATAAGAAAATTATTAAAAAATCACGTATATAAAAGCACTGTCATTGCTTCTAGTAAAACTTTCTGTCAGACAGTTCAGTCTTTTACATTTCAGACAACACACATACGCAAAGAATGTTGTAGAAAGAAATGTAAACGTACCGACACGAGAGACTGAACTCGCTAGTCACTAAAAGCCAGAAAGGGGCGTTTAACTTAAGATTGTTTACGAAAATGTGTACGGGTTGTAGGGCAAGTGGAGGTATAAAGAAGTTGTCTAGTTCCATTATTGTTATTTCCGATCTGATGATGAGCTGTGAAGCTTGAAAGTGCTAATCGGAAAAATTTTTCTATAGTGGTGTGAAACAGTGTTATTTCTGTTTGTGATTATAACCACTAACAGAACTTTATTAAATAAACATAAATGTTTGGGTTGAGAAACATAAGAGAAAACGATGTAAGGAGTCTAGTACTAGTTTTACCAGCAGACGACATGCACCCATCATGTAAGAAGTCAAAAGACTGTTATTACTTGTTGCCATTACCTTGTTGAAGTAAATTGTTTATGAATTATGTGTCTAGCAGTGCAATTTTGTATAAAATTTGACTTTAGTTAGAATTACAGTGCTACTTGATTCGAAAATGAAGTCATCAGCTGATAAAAGTTGGGAACCAAAGGTTAAGCGTATGTCGAGTTCAGAAATAGCACCTATACATTGTTTTCTCTCTTGTGTTCGGTAAGGATATGTCTGTTATTCCTGTTACTTTTGTCTAGAAAGTATGTAGGTATGTACTGTAATTTGTGTAATATTGTTTTCCAACATGCTCGCATTGTTTTCTCTTTCCTCCGTGATAGCTACATGTTTGTACATTTCAGGATGTGTTCGCAGCGTGTGCACGAACTGTGGTAAGACGTTTTCTCGCACCTACAACTTAAACCGACATGTGCGTTACGAATGCGGTAAGCAGCCTCAGTTCCAATGTCCGCGGTGTCCTGCCAAAGCCAAACGCAAAGACAACATCATTAAGCATTTCATTAGTGTCCACAAACCAGTTTTCGATAGTTTCTAAAGAAACTTTCTGTACTTTTTGTTGTGATAAAAATAAATTTGATATATTTTTTAAGCATTTGTTTTTCTTTTGTACACCTGTACATTATGTATGTACATAATGTATTATGTTCATTATGTATGTTCGTATGTGTATTTTAAAAAAAAATGAAAATCACTTGACTACATTCGTTTGTGTACCAATGGATTGTGTTAATTTGAATTAGAAGTATGATTTTAATAGTATTTAAAGAATATTGGGATTAAACATTTTTTAAATGTGAAATGAGGAGCAAGCCTATTGTCACAACCCCCTGCAGGAAGACCCAGATTTGCTGTTGGGATTTCTTCCCTCAGCCGATATGTTCCTGTTAGTTATAGACACTGGAAACTCATCCTCTGTTGTCTGTACATAACATACTCCATGTACCCAAGGGCTATGCGACACGTGTCTTCGAGGACGTGAGAGTAGGATTTGTTGGCAGAGCTGAGTTCGATTCCTCGAACCTCTGACTCATTCGCCAGAAAACAGTAGGCATTTCTCAGAGTTTTACCAGTGTATAGTAATCGGCATTGTATACTAACTCTGAGACCTTTTACCAATCTTTAGCCCCTTTAGACAAGACCGACTACCAAGAAAACTAAATATGGATACCTAGAGAGCACAGAAAAAAAGGAAGACCCAAGAAAACATGGATAGAGGGTATAAGAAGATCAATAAGCGATAAAGGATTAAACGATGAAAACCACAACGACAGACAACAATAGAGGTTGGGCATCAGACAACGTAGTAGGACATTTTGACCCTGGAAAAAAGGGATATTTGGTACCAGTAGTGAGGAACTTACATTTGGGGATTACAGTGGTATAATTAGTGGACCTGCATGGTTTGAAGTGCTCCTGAAATGTTGAATTTGTGAGTTTAATAAATTTATAGGTTCATTATTTTTTATGACTTTATGCGATGTATGCTCTCGATATTTTCGCATTGATATTTAAAAATATTGCCCAGGCTATGCCCAGCTATATCGGGCAGGTCTCAGATGGCAGACAGCAAACGGCTCCCAGTTATAAGAGTTTACTGTGAATAAAGGATGACCTAAATTAGGAATCCCAGAGTGGTAAGGAACAAGTGAAGAGTGCCAAGGTTAAACTGTAAAATTGTATAAACCCATTGACAGTCTTGTGTAAGCACTGCACTGCCAGTAAGTTAGTGCTACCCTCATTGTCTTATTGTGTGGGGGAGGGATCTCTAAAAGGCCGTGGGAAAGAAACTGAATTGTGTAGCAGCCCTACCATCTGCCTATCTAACTACAAGCTGAAAGGATGAATGTTAGAGTGATGACATGTACTATGTAGTGTCAGCAGCCATCCTATGAAGAGGTAGGAGTACCTAATCCTTGAAGTTAACAATGTCACTGAAATTATAATATATTTAAGTAATAAAGTTTTGTTAGTAGATGTAAGATTCATAAACAGAAAGTAAAAGTGTTGTTCACTATTATGTACACAACTCCTGATCAGTGCTTTCATGCATTAAGCTCATCATTGTTTTCATGTGTTTTTGATCTGAGGATAAGCTGAAAGGTCTGAAAGCTCTAATCACGAATTGAGAATATAATGCTGTGCAATGGTTTTATTTTCTGTTTGTGACATTTAAAAATATATTTAAACTCTTTAATATCTACTCTTCACAAAAAATTTGATACAGGTGAACAATGACTTTTTATAAAGCCATTGAAATTCAGTTTTTTCAAATTAGTTTTAATTTTGTGTGTGCCTAAAGTCAGCTGGTGAGATGTAACAGATGATGAATTTTTAAATATAAAAATCTGCAAGCCTGGTGTAAAAGTTGTATCCAATACAAAAATATCAGTATGGAGGACCGTCATGACTTCCATGGTCTAAGATTTATATTTAAAATCATGTTCGAAATGAAATATTTCTACAGAACCTACTTATTTCTTCAGCTTTAACCGTATTGTGGTCACTAACGTATACCACCTCATGTTAGGGCACTTAGTTTTCACTGATGATGGCAGTTGATGGCACTGCCAAAACATTTGGTTTTGTAGAAAACATTGGACCATGGCCAAACAGCCCGGGAAGGAATTTTAACAACAAACTACTTATTTGTTCCTGATAAAGTAGTACACATATAATATCGGTATGGAGAACCATACATGACTTCCATGTTCTAAGATTTATATTTAAAATCATTTTCGAAATGAAATATTTCCATAGAAACTACTTCTTTCTGCTTATTGCTTCAGCCTTAACCACAGTACTGTGGTCACTAACGTGTACCACCTCACGTTATCGCACTCGATTTTCACTGATGATGGCAGTCGATGGCACTGCCAAAACGTCTTGCCTTGAGTCCTCTACAATTCAGGGATGTATGCAAATAATTATTTAATTCTGTTTGAATGTGCGGCAGTTATTGTTCGTCATTGAAAAAATTACCCTTGTTAAAACATAAAACGTTGCTGGTAAACTACCGCTTTTTCTTAACCGATCTTCACCAAAATCAATAGGCCTTGCATCCTCTACAATTCAGGAACATATGCAAAAAATTATTTGATTCTGTTTGAATGTGCGGCAGTTATCGTTTGTCATAGAAAAAATTACCCTTGTTAAAACATAAAACGTTGCAGGTAAACTACCCCTTTCCCTTAACCGATCTTCACCAAAAACAATAGGCCTTGAGTCCTCTACAATTCAGTGGTGTATGCAAAACATTATTTGATTCTGTTTGAATTTGCGGCTGTTATCGTTTGCCATAGAAAAAATCCTACACACAGGCAGACACTTTTCGAAAAATGACTTTTCTTCATGTTTTGAGGGTAGTACAATCAGGATGAGCCCTTATCTCAAACACGATTTTTTTCGCCATGACCATACTTCCATTTCCTTACGGAACATGGAAGTAAAAAATTATCCCCTCTCCCTTTAACTATCATTTTCATTTATAAGACATTACCCCATCCCCCTTCAACTTCCCTTTTCATTTTTAGATATTTCATCTGCCTTTCTACAGTGGATTATTATGACCTTTTCAGGAGATTACATTTATCTGAATAATTAAGTACTTTAGTCTTGTTAAAACATAAAACATTGCAGGTAAACTACCCCTTCCCCTTAACCAATCTTCAGCAAAATCAATAGGCCTCGAGTCCTCTACAACTCAGACAGATATGGAAACAATTATTTGATTCCGTTTGAATTTGCGGCAGTTATCGTTTGCCATAGAAAAAATTCTACACACAGACACTTCCAAAATGATTTGGAAAAATCCTGTTTTGAGGGTAGTACAATCAGAATCAGCCCTTATCTCGAACACGATTTTTTTTGCCATCACCTTGCTTACATTTCCTTATAGAAAATGGAAATAAAAATTGTATGGTACTCCACTAGTTCAAGTGGCTGCAGAAGTGCATTTCAAGTGTTACCTCAGAGAGAACGCAATGGGGACAACATAAGAGTTACTTTGCTCAGTGCCTGTGCTTTTTATACGCAGTGTGATATGGTTAATGGAGAATGAGGAAGATTATGACAATAAGAGAATTTGTTTGATCCCACCCTGTTGCAAGTAAGTGCTTTGTTTAGCTGATTCAAGTTGCATACTCTAAGTGGTGTACCTTGGCCACTGGAGGCCCGGGGCGGATTTCTTTCTGATGCCCCTCCTCCATAAGATGAGTTTTTATAATCCAGTTTATCTTTAAGTAATACACAGCAACAACACTTTACTGTTATATATTTATTGTCTAATTACTGTATTGATAGACATCTAGTTAGGAAACATCGTAAGAAGCTGTAGTAATATTTGAAATAAAAGTCATAAATATAAGATAAAAATAAAGTATGAATATATTTCTAATATAATAATGAACTTATCATTGTAAATTTGTTTAATATCTCTAAACACTTTATGAGGTAGGGTTGTGTGGTAGACTCCACAATAATATGAAAAAATCTTTTGAATCGTTCAATTAAGTCTTGGACCTCTCCTAGTTTTGCGTTTCAGGACGTGACAATATAATATTTCGAAATAAATTCAAAAATTTACCAGAGAAACTTAATTTTCAAAATCTGAAGGCCTCCTACTAAGTAGGGCCTGGTCCCTTGACCCCCCCCACCCATTAAGTCATTACTGCTTACTTGAGGGATTTATGGGAGAGCGAACTAACGATCACTCTCCTTTGTTTCAAGATATGTATTGTAACGCGTAGCTGTAGTCGTCTCTTTTAAACGACGTGTATATCGTGTAGTGTGTTCGCCTCACACTGGAGTCGTTACATCAATCCTTGCACTAACGAAGTCCGTAGCTATGCTATAATTACCAGTACAACGCGGTAGTAACCTTACCTGTTATTACATAGGGGTTTGTGAATCCCGGGTGGCGCCAGATTGTTTATTGAAAACAATTAAAATTCTGAACTAATGTATTAATAAGGTGTTCTCGGCGATGACGGCCGGGGCATTCAAATAATCCCCGCCTTGGTTAGACCGACTGACTCGATCAAGTAGTTTGTCGAGTTGCAGCTCGAGCGCTGGCCGTCAAATCTAGTTCGCTAACAAACACAAATTATACGATACACTCCCTATGAAACAAAAACAATAGTTACACTCTGTACTAGTTTTTTTAATGGTTGATTTGTAATGTTTCAGTTTGACAATAATATTATGCTTGTTGATTAATAAATTTGCACCGACATTAGTTTTGAGATGCTTTTCTCTAGGGTTGACGAATCGATTTTGGAACGATATTATCAGTCCAGCATGGCTGCTGTTTTGTTAGTGGATAATTGTATTCGTTCAAAATCTGGAGTTCTTTTGATTATAAGACAAATATTTTCTATGATTACAATAAAAAGTACATTACCTTACTTTATTGGTACTTAAATAATAAGGTGTGTGGTTATAATTTGTTCTGGAGTGTAGTTAAGTGTGTTTATAAAGTTCGTAATAGATCAACAGGTTATATTCTAAGTTAACAAATTTTCAGTGTCTTGTTTTTCTTAAATAATCTTTGAGAGAGAATATTCGGTGTATAGTGAGAATTCAAATTACTTTTAGAAATATTTAAAGTGAGTTTATTTTTGGAATTTGGGTAATTCATGGATACTTATCGAATCAGAAGACTGGGTATAATCAATCATTGAGTCGTAATTGGATTGGGCTGCAATCGTATTCAGTTTTCAATAATCTTGGGGCTTAAGTATGTCTTGCTTCCTTTTCATGTTGGATGTAGTCATATTTTCATTTAATTTCCTGGTAAAATGGTCCTTGGCATCAGTTAAATGTTCTGGTTGTTCGTCTGCTTCTTATTGGTTCATTGTTTGGAATTTTGTTTACTTTTTTGAAATATTAAATTAAAAATTTGGCCGTTCAAAATTTGGCTTCTGTTTTACAAGAGCATCACTTTACGAGTAACAATATTCAACCGAAATTTTGTAACTAACGGTGGTTGTCAAGGTTACTAATTAAATCTGATTGGCTTAGATTGACAAAAAACCATTGTTATCATATTTGAATTCTTTTCAAAATCCTTGTATATCTTCGGATTGCTTTTATTCTTCTATCTTCCTTCCTAAGTATTGACTATTATCACTGTTATTTGTATTTCCTTTCAAAGATTATTTTGATATCCCATAAGTTTGGGTTATTTTATGTTTTATAATTTTATAATTATTTTAATATTTGCTAATTACATTTCTCTTTTAATTTAAATCCTTATTCTAATATTTTGCTTTTAATATGATTTACAAATTATCCTTGGTTAGTTATTCGCCTTGGATTTGCTAATTTCTTTGTTAATTTATTACAATTTGTAGTTGTTTGTTTTTGACAGTTAGGCATTTCATAGGTCTAAGTAGCCATTATTGGTATTTACTTATTTCGTACAAATTACATCTCATTTTAGCCTAATGAGCTTAGTTTTGTTATTATAATTGGTTGTTATTTGTTGATGTGTTTTGGATCTGTTTTTGTGTTATTAGTATGTTACTATTATTTTATACATCATGAATTGCTAATTATTTACTATCTGGTTTTCTCGTTTTCTAAGTCATACATTGCTTTACTTTCTTACTTATTTAATTTGCCAATAATAACAATGTGGCTATTATTTACTATTTTTGATCACATAAAATACAACATCTAGGCCTATGGTCTGTATAATTCCTCCAGCCATATCCTCTTCATAAATTTGCTTAAACAATTATTTAACAATTATTAGGTAATATTTGTTTACAGTTCATTTCATGTTATATTATTTTTTGGGTGATAAACAACATCACACTTTTTGAACTTACTTAAATAATTATCCCTTATAACATGGGGTGTTTATTGATTTGTCTTAACTTCTTATTTTTTAAATAATCTTTACCTTCAGTCCATGGTAACTCTATCTGTTTCCTCTTTTATGGGATTCTCCCTTTTAAATACTATTGGATACTTTTAATCTTAATAATGAGATTCCTTTTACTTCCATGTTCCTTAAGGAAATGGAAGTATGGTGATGGCAAAAAAAATCGTGTTCGAGATTATTGCAGATTCTGATTGTACTACACTCAAAACATGAAAAAAAGTCGTTTTTCGAAAAGTGTCTGTGTGTCTGTCTGTAGATTTTTTTCTATGGCAAACGATAACAGCCGCAAATTCAAACAGAATCAAATAATTTTTTGCATACAGCCCTGATTTGTAAAGTACTCAAGACCTATTGTTTTCGGAGAAGATCGGTTAAGGGAAAGGGGTAGTTTACCTGCAGCGTTTTTTTATCAAGGGTAATTTTTTTTGGCAAACGATAACAGCCACAAATTCAAACAGAATCAAATAATGTTTTGCATACAGCCCTGAATTGTAGAGTTCTCAAGACCTTTTGGTTTTGGTGAAGATCGGTTAAGGGAATAGGGTAGTTTACCTGCAACCTTTTACGTTTTAACAACAGTAAAGTACTTGAAAATTCATTTAAACTTTTTCAAACAATGGTAATTGTTAAAAATAAAATAATTTTGTTGCCAAGCAATAAAATTATAATTTTTTCATTTTAATGTAAATCATGTATGAGAGAAAATATATCGTTCGTGGCAGGCAAGCATATCTCAATTATGTAATGTTTACGTTTCCATTTTATTATTATGATTACTGCAATAAAAAGGCAGGGAACACACACACACACACACACACACAAAATTCGTGTTATTTCTGGCCTCACTCATGTTTATTTTCTTACATTTGCACGCTTTTTAAATGGAAAGTGCCGAAACCCACACCAACATAACGCGTGCAAGCCAAAAAATTGTCCAGCGTGGATAGCGATTTACTTCATGTGGATCGCTGGGCAGTGTAACTGCACGTGTTTACAGAGGAACGATTCATAGACAGACTTTTCGTCTTTAGGGAATGAACCCTCTGCAAGATGCTGAGGGTCCATGAGTGACTTCGGAGTGCTCCTTCTTTTCCGCGTGTTTGTTCTGTGAAACGTACACTGTGGATTCGCAGCTTTACTCTAAGCAACGCTCAATAGAAAATGTTGAAAATTTTTGTCCACGGTGTACCCTCATACACACTAAACCTGCTCTGATGTTTTAATTACGGACATCATAATATTAAAACTTTGGAAACTTGAGCACTACTTAATGGAGATCCAACATTAACTTATACAAGCCATTAATTTTATGCGTATTTTTTATATATATGTGCACAACGTTATCGGCAACAAAGAAGTAGTTTTTGTTAAAATTCCTTCCCGGGATGTTTGGCCGTAGTCCAGTGTTTTCTACAAAACCAGACGTTTCGGCAATGCCATCGACTTCCATCATCAGTGAAAATCGAGTGCGATAACGTGAGGTGGTATACGTTAGTGACCACAGTACTGTGGTTAAGGCTGAAGCAGTAAGTAGAAAGAAGTAGTTTCTATGGTAATATTTCATTTCAAAAATGATTTTAAATATAAATCCTAGAACATGGAAGTTATGTATGGTTTTCCATACCGATATTTTTAATTAATACTGTTATCATCACTCTTCAGTGTTCATTACATCTTAATTAATTGTTTACACTTAATACTATTCTTAACAACTTTCTTAATTACTAATATTTTTCACTGTTAATCCTTTAGTGTTTCTTATTGATTTATTAAGTGTTTCTTTTTTTTTATCCTTCACTATTTTTCACAACTAACATTCTTTATAATACATCATTCTTATTTATTCATCACCTTCACTTTTAAATTATCTATTGTTTATTGTAATTTATTTAGTGTTTTTTCTTTATCACTTTACTTTGGGGTTTTTACACTTTCACTTTTGCACTTCTTAAATGTTTTTGTTTTAAGTGTTTCTAAATGGGTAATCCCTATAATTACTTTCTCACTACCGTACTATCTCTTTCATTACAAATGTCATTGACAATATTAACAATTTTATGTCTCTATTGATTTTATCATTACATCTAACTCTAATTTGTGGGTTAGTTTGCTTTTATATTTAACATTCTTTAATTGAGTTTCATCAAATATCATTTACCTTTATTACTTAATTGATAATAATATTTATTTATTACTTAGGTTAGTCATTGGTTTCTTTTTCAATATTACATTTGAGTGTACCACTTCTCCTGCTTTTATTCTTTATTACTTGTTTGTGTCTTATTGTTTGATTTCCTTTTTATTTTTCTTTAGCTTAGGTTTGTTTCTTTTTCATTTTCCTTCTTCTTCACTTTCAGTGTATTTGATTTATATCTTGGTTCTCCACCTTCTCCTTTGGTTTTATTTTATTTTGTTGCATTGAGTCATTCAATTCCTTGTTTTGTTTCCTTTTGTTGGGTCAATCACTTTCTTATTTGGTTTTATTCTTGTTTAGTTTCGTTGTTCCCTTCTTCTTTTTGTTCTTTTTGTTTGGTCAATCACTTTCTTATTTGGTTTTATTCTTGTTTAGTTTCGTTGTTCCCTTCTTCTTTCTGTTCTTCTCGTTTGGTCAATCACTTGGGTTAGGTCATGTCGTCTTTTGTCGTGTCATCGTCATTTTATTTTCTTTATTTTAAACATTTTATTTTATACGAATTACTTTTTTATACTCAGAATCATCTTTTTTATCCCTGGTATTTTGGGGTGGCTTATTTGTGTTGTAACAGTATACATAAAATTAGTGGTGTCAGGTAAATGTAGGTAGTGTTTTGTCTGAGCAGAGGTCAAAATAAAACCCAAACGTGTTCATTGGCATTAGTTTTATGCAGTGGATTAAATATTTTTGTTTTGTATATAATACGTACTTGAGGACTACGTTAGTTAAAATGTCAGGTAGGCCTAGTTATAAAAATCACAAGTCGTTCCCAGTATTGTACGTCCTCCCAATAAGCGTATATGAATTATAAATAAATAGGGTATTCGTTCTTATTGTCCATAAGTTTTTTTTTTTAGGATCATTCTATAACTGCACAAACTGGCTTATTTAGGTTTTCAGCACAGTGTGATTTTGATAACCAACTTTGTTTTCTATTTGTTATTGACGTATCTATAACAACTTGTGTTATTTTTTAATAACGCTGTGTACATAAATCAAAAATTAAACTTACTTTTATACAAATTTCAGCTAATAAGAGTAAGTATCACTTAGTTGAATCATTGGTTTCAAAAATATTGCAAAATGTTTTTGCAATATTTTGCAATATCCTAAACTTAGGGTACTTTGTTGAATGTAAATCAATTATTGATTATAACTTGATAAAATTTGTATTTGAAAAATTTTGATTAGTGGCAATTACAGGTACTTATTTCAAAACAATGTTTTCAGTACAGTACCTGTGTTTTATTCGTATTAGTTTATAGAAATTAGAATTAATTCAAGAGTAAGGATTTATTTCAGATCATCTTGCACAGTTGCATAATTTAAGATCTAGAAATGTTTCCCATGATATATATTTTTGTACGTTTCAGGATCTGGTCGCTGTGTATGTGCAAACTGCGGTAAATCATACTCTCGCAGCTATAACCTAAATCGACATATGCGTTACGAATGTGGCAAGCAGCCTCAGTTCCAATGTCCCGAGTGTCCTGCCAAAGCGAAACGCAAAGACAATATTATAAACCATTGTATTATCGTTCACAAACGTATTTTCAATAGTTTTTAGAAATCTATATTGTTTTATCATGTTCATGAAACAAATTGTAATGTATATTTTTGTTAATGTGTTTTTTCTTTATGTATCCTTTGCTCTAAGTAAGTGGTAAAATTCATCCATAATGATCTTTCGCATGGAAGCCTAAATATCTTGTATTTACTAATTTGAAGACTTAAACCAGTAAGTTGATTTCTCAGTTCATTTGGGTTAGAAAGATCAATGTGTGTTGTTCTGAGACTATAGAATAGGCCTCATGTAATGTGATTAAATGATTGTAATGATTTCACTCCTGTCTTCATTGGGATGAGTTGGACAAAACTGCCATTAAATGGTGTAACACTGTGACAGCGGAGTTTCCTACAGATAGGCAGTTTTTATGCAACTTTTCAAGCGCTATAGCTGCTAAACTATCCTGTAGAAATGGATCTCGAGATACCTTTTTGTGGCGTGTTAAATGTGCACGCTTTTCTTTTCGGTATCATTGTGTGGCCTGTTATTGTACAACAAATCAGTGTTTTGAGACCAGTTTCGCTAGAAAAAAGTGATATACAGGAACACAAAATTTGTATTGCTGTAACACATTAGATGATGCATTATATAGTGTTCCTTATACAATCAGTTTCATAGAGTTATACTTTTTTTTGTTAATTAAACATGCTTGTAAACATAAGGCCACATATTTCAAAACATAGAAATTACTAAAAAATTGAATGCATATATGACGGTGGACACTTCGGTTTCTGTAAACAGACAATATGAATTTGTGGCCTGCCATAAAGACTAAAAGGTCATAAATAACGGTGGAAAGAATGTCAGATTCAAGACTGGCCAAACAAGTAAGGAAATGTAAACCTATAGGACACAGGAGTGTGGGTAGACCCAGGAAGAGATGGCTGGAAGATCTGAGAAGGCGGAACAAGCCAAGTATGCCATGATGTGAAGGTGATGATCATAAAACTGGTTTGCAGTAATTATAAAAAAAAATTCTCACTTGTGCACCCCTCTCAGACCCCCCCCCCTGCTGCAGGGCCTTATTTATTCAACTGATCATGGCGATTATAAACAAACTTCTGTGCCTTTTCAAAGGGTGAAAATTAATTTTTGTTGGGTTGTGGAATGGTTATAATGCTTGGCTACCAGTGTAGTAGGTAGAGCTCCCGGGTAGTGTTCTAACATAGAGGTGCACTTACTGTAGCATTTACGTCTCCGTCTGTGAATGGCAGAATTGTACCAGTAGGTTATGTAATTGGTATCCCTTGTGTGTACTTGGACAGCCATTATTATTCTTGTTGATGAGTTTTGTTTGGTAAGTGAAGCTGTGAATGCAAATATATTGGTTTTCAGAACTACAATATTCAAAACATGTTCCTGTCTTGCGGCTACAATTATTAGTGCTGTTCATAATCTTATGAGGTAATCTTTATATTTTTAATTCTATATATTTTTATTAATAATTTCCTTTACACTATATAAAGATTTAAAAGTAAACTGTTATATTAAAAACTAACATTTCAACACAATCTTTGAAAATATAATTCTTCTTCTTCTTCATGGTTTCAATCATATGTGTTGGAAAGGAGAATAAAATTCTTTATACTAAGAATCATTTATTAAGGTGTCTCACTTTTGTTTTTTAATTACAGATAACGAAGTATTAGATATACAACGACGGTACAGTTTTCCAGCAAGCGGATCAGATTATGATAATAATCATCGGCAGTACAACGACAGTTCTCCAGTGTACAGTAAACATGAACGCCCACACACGTGTACAGTATGTGGAAAATCGTATCAGCGGCATTCGTCTTTACGAAACCATATCAAATTTTACTGCGGTAAGAAACCACAGTTTTCCTGTCCCCAGTGTTCGTTGCGTACGTCACACAAAGGAAACCTGAAAGCACATTTTCTGTTAAAACATCCTGGTATACCATGGCCTCTGTGATCACTATGTGTAACGACATCCATCTTCATTGTTTTTTAATAACCACCACCATACTATTTTTGTTAATAAGAATAATTGTTTTGTAAAATATTTATCCTGACTTATATAAATGTTTATTGTAACTATAATTAGTTGTATTTGTAGCACTTCCCGCTGCTAGGCCCCGGAAGTGCCCCGCATACACACAAATAACATAACATAATATCTAAATCCATCAAAATGCTTAAGACACTTTTTCTGTGTAGTAACTTATTTCTCAAGTGTTTCTATAATTAACATAATTCTATAAAGGGAGGAGGGGCAAGTAAAAGAAATTGTTGAATGCGTCAATCTGTGAGCAGAGCCGGATGCGACCCGTTTATTTCAAAAACATTACGAGCCTCTAAATTTTTTTTAATTATGTGCCAGTCAGCAACGGTCAGTACTGAGCTAATTTATTTTTGAAAAACTGAGTATAGAAAATGTTAAATGCTAAGTATGGGGCTGTCGCATAAATCAATGCTAGTTTACAAAATGGTGTTCAGCGTACACACTGTGATCTACTTATAAATATCTGACACTGTTATCTATCACAAAAGTTTATAAAATTGTTTCTGACACTTAGGATGAGTAACTAGTCTGTTTCGTTTTTCCTTCGTGATTATGCAGCAACTGCCACCGTAAGTTATTAAAGGTAAAAATATTACTTGGCAATCCAGATGAGTCCTTTTGCAACCTGCTGTGTCTGGTCGCTACGGCTGTGTGTTCCTCAGTACCTGGTTTGAACCACTGCTATGTCTGTGCTGGAAGATCATGTAAAAACTGTACGAAGTTCGTGTTCTCGTGTCTTCGGTCCGAAACGTTGAACCAAGTTTTGAACTGAAAGTTTTCACATCTTTTAGTACACTTTATACCCACATCGTTCGATTAATGCACACATGCATTCATACAGTGCGTGGTTACAATTTACAATATTACAAAATAGTGAAATTTAGTTTTAGGCGAGGCTGACTATTACAGACTAGATACGTCTTGGTTGGTTATGGATAACAATCTTTTTACATCTATTACAAGTTTTCTTTTTTTCGTTACAAACATAATATACAAAATTATTAGCCACTAGCATTGATTTACGATAGCTCAAAAACAATCATAGTTACCTTGGTTATTGAGGCTCCCATACTTGAAAGTCCGGCGACGGCCGCTCTACTCACAGCGTTTGATGGGAGACTGACGAGATTTAACAAAGCAAACGATAGGGTTAGTAAAAGGGAGGGCGTGGTGTCAGTGCGTTGGGCAAGGTACAATTCGCGGATTGTTGCATTCGGCTGAAGAAAAATGATTGCAGCAGACTCTCCCCCCTGAAAGGCAAGTGTCGGGTGCAGAAGCGACGGTTGTCCAAGGTTTAATTCATCAAATTAATCGGTACGGTCAGTGTAACCAAGCAGAGTCGAGTCAGGGGAAACACGTACCTTATGTACGTAAATGGGAAAATTCAGATACCAGCGCGGCACTAGCCGCCATCTGGAAACAACTCAAAGGGCTACCTTCCGTCACCTTAGAAACGTTGCCTGTGCGCAGCAACGCTTCCTCACTGAAAGTGAATGACATGGGGGTGATCAGTCCCCGCGCTTCTCACCAGGCAAGGCGACCGAAAGCGGGGTTACAGTTTAATACATTAATGAACATGGAACATGTTCACGCCTGAACATGAGGACTGCGACTCAGTATGTGAGGGTACAACAGACTTGAGTTACAACAAGAGGCGAGAAGGGGGATTGGTCAAGAGCATCGACAAGCAATGGCGCGGCTGAGAGTGAGAGATCAAACTGGAGGGGTCACTCACCTTAAAAGTGCTTTATGACCACAGCAACTTATCTTCTGGCACAGGGACGACAACGTGGAGGGCACATCTCCACTTCGTCCGAGCGTGCGAGGTGAGATAAAGGGGGCACTACACACCATTACCCATACGCAGGTACATGGCTAAACCGGAACACGGGGGGTCACACCAGACTATATATACACTGGCAAAGGGGCGTACGCCAGACTACATACACTGGCAAAGGGGGGTACGCCAGACTACATTTACGGGCAAAGGGGGTGGGTCACACTCTTTACGAGCCTTTTTTTTTTTTACGAGTTTCTTTCCTGACCTCTCTCTCTCAGCGCGAAAGTTTTGCACTGTCGCTTATTACGAAGTCATCGATTCGTTATAAAATAGTTTACCGTGACAAGGAAATGCTAGTTGGCACGACTAGACAGTCGGGTTCTATTTTTCTGAATGCCGCGTATATTAATTCGTAGTTAACGCAAACCAATTAACATGAAACAGGTGATAACGCGTGTGTGACTACTGACAACGACATTTTCCATTAGTAAAAGGCTGCTATTTTATGAAAATTTTAATTTTGATTTTTCTTGTAACGCCTTTCACGAAACAAAATCGGATTTACTGAGATGCGCACATTTCTAAATAAAATTTACCGAATTAATAGAGTATGCCAGTTTTATACAAACAACAGATGCACTAAACATATTTTGAATAACAGCTGATTGGGAGGCGGTTAGCGAACTGGACAATCAGACATATGGCACAGTGAGCAAGGTAGGGGGTTATTAAGCCGAGTATGTGGAGAAAACCAAAACATACAAAGCGCAATGATAAGGGAGCAGCTGTTCGACGGAATGTAGATAAGACGAACAGGTTAGCGTGGCACAGCAATGCACGGCCTTATCTGCCAGACAAAGTTCAACTAGCGGTATTCTATTCCCGACCTAATAACTTGAACAATCTGATTTCACAACAACTTGCAGCAAAGTCCCACTCGTGACAAAATTGTGTACTACGCATACAACATTTAAAATACCTCCCACAAAATCCTATACAAAATTTCACGCGACCAATACCGTGCAATACAAACAATACAAAATTTCAACACACACAACATCAACAAAATTACTCTTGATAACTATGGCTTATAACCCATTAAATTGAATTAAATGCCTTGTAACCCATGGACCAAGGAAAACCCAAAATAACCACGCTCCGGCTACCACTTCTGCTGTAGCACTTCCCGCTGCTAGGCTCCGGAAGTGCCCCACATACACACAAATAACATAACATAATATCTAAATCCATCAAAATGCTTAAGACACTTTTTCTGTGTAGTAACTTATTTCTCAAGTGTTTCTATAATTAACATAATTCTATAAAGGGAGGAGGGGCAAGTAAAAGAAATTGTTGAATGCGTCAATCTGTGAGCAGAGCCAGATGCGACCCGTTTATTTCAAAAACATTACAAGCCTCTAAATTTTTTTTAATTATGTGCCAGTCAGCAACGGTCAGTACTGAGCTAATTTATTTTTGAAAAACTGAGTATAGAAAATGTTAAATGCTAAGTATGGGGCTGTCGCATAAATCAATGCTAGTTTACAAAATGGTGTTCAGCGTACACACTGTGATCTACTTATAAATTTCTGACACTGTTATCTATCACAAAAGTTTATAATATTGTTTCTGACACTTAGGATGAGTAACTAGTCTGTTTCGTTTTTCCTTCGTGATTATGCAGCAACTGCCACTGTAAGTTATTAAAGGTAAAAATATTACTTGGCAATCCAGATGAGTCCTTTTGCAACCTGGTGTGTCTGGTCACTACGGCTGTGTGTTCCTCAGTACCTGGTTTGAACCACTGCTATGTCTGTGCTGAAAGATCATGTAAAAACTGTACGAAGTTCGTGTTCTCATGTCTTCGGTCCGGAACATTGAACCAAGTTTTGAACTGAAGGTTTTCACATCTTTTAGTACACTTTATACCCACATCGTTCGATTAACGCACACATGCATTCATACAGTGCGTGGTTACAATTTACAATATTACAAAATAGCATTACAAGGTTGCGACTTCAAATTACATATATAGCGAGTACTGACACTGAACTTTACATATCTTGGGTCTTTTCATCAAGTTGACTGACTGAAATTTAGTTTTAGGCGAGGCTGACTATTACAGACTAGATACGTCTTGGTTGGTTATGGATAACAATCTTTTTACATCTATTACAAGTTTTCTTTTTTTCGTTACAAACATAATATACAAAATTATTAGCCACTAGCATTGATTTACGATAGCTCAAAAACAATCATAGTTACCTTGGTTATTGAGGCTCCCATACTTGAAAGTCCGGCGACGGCTGCTCTGCTCACAGCGTTTGATGGGAGACTGACGAGATTTAACAAAGCAAACGATAGGGTTAGTAAAAGGGAGGGCGTGGTGTCAGTGCATTGGGCAAGGTACAATTCGCGGATTGTTGCATTCGGCTGAAGAAAAATGATTGCAGCAGACTCTCCCCCCTGAAAGGCAAGTGTCGGGTGCAGAAGCGACGGTTGTCCAAGGTTTAATTCGTCAAATTAATCGGTACGGTCAGTGTAACCAAACAGAGTCGAGTCAGGGGAAACACGTACCTTATGTACGTAAATGGGAAAATTCAGATACTAGCGCGGCACTAGCCGCCATCTGGAAACAACTCAAAGGGCTACCTTCCGTCACCTTAGAAACGTTGCCTGTGCGCAGCAACGCTTCCTCACTGAAAGTGAACGACGAGGGGGTGATCAGTCCCCGCACCGCTCACCAGGCAAGGCGATCGAAAGCGGGGTTACAGTTTAATACATTAATGAACATGGAACATGTTCATGCCCGAACATGAGGACTGCGACTCAGTATGTGAGGGTACAACAGACTTGAGTTACAACAAGAGCCGAGAAGGGGGATTGGTCAAGAGCATCGACAAGCAACGGCGCGGCTGAGAGCGAGAGATCAAACTGGAGGGGTCACTCACCTTAAAAGCTTTTTATGACCACAGCAACTTCTCTTCCGGCACATGGACGACAAGGTGGAGGGCACATCTCCACTTCGTCCGATCGTGCGAGGTGAGATAAAGGGGGCACTACACCAATTACCTATACGCAGGTACATGGCTAAACCATGACAAGGGGGGGTCACACCAGACTACATACACTGGTAAAGGGGGGTATGCCAGACTACATACACTGGCAAAGGGGGGTACGCCAGACTACATTCACTGGCAAAGGGGGGGTCACACTCTTTACGAGCCTTTTTTTTTTACGAGTTTCTTTCATGACCTCTCTCTCTCAGTGCGAAAGTTTTGTACTGTCGCTTATTACGAAGTCATCGATTCATTATAAAATAGTTTACCGTGACAAGGAAATGCTAGTTGACAAGACTAGACAGTCGGGTTCTATTTTTCTGAATGCCGCGTATATTAATTCGTAGTTAACGCAAACCAATTAACATGAAACAGGTGATAAAGCGTGTGTGACTACTGACAACGAACATTTTCCATTAGTAAAAGTCTGCTATTTTATTAAAATTTTAATTTTGATTTTTCTTGTAACGCCTTCCATGAAACAAAATCGGATTTACTGAGATGCGCACATTTCTAAATAAAATTTACCTAATTAATAGAGTACGCCACTTTTATACAAACAACAGATGCACTAAACATATTTTGAATAACAGCTGATTGGGAGGCGGTTAGCGAACTGGACAATCAGTAATACATCTATTACAAGTTTTCTTCTTTTCGTTACAAACGTAATATACAAAATTATTAGCCACTAGCATTGATTTACGATAGCTCAAAACAATCATAGTTACCTTGGTTATTGAGGCTTCCATACTTGACGAAAGTCCGGCAACGGGCCGCTCTGCTCACAGCGTTTGATGGGAGACTGACGAGATTTAACAAAGCAAACGATAGGGTTAGTAAAAGGGAGGGCGTGACGTCAGGGCGTCGGGCAAGGTACAATTCGCGGATTGTTGCATTCGGCTGAAGACGAATAATTGCAACATATTTCATTCATCCATCGTCATCTTCTTTTTCTTCTTCAAAGCATATATCTGTTGTCACTATAACCAGTTGCTTCTGATTTCTGCTGCTCAGTTTATTTCTTACATTCCATGTCCTAAATATTCCCTCATATTTTCTTCTAAAAGTCATGTTTTGAGAATGTGTGAAATAACATAATTGTTATGTCTTTATGATATTTCCTATGACCTCGTAAACTTTATTTCTTGTTGTAACTTCCTTTTCATCCTTACTTACCTTAATATTTTTAAATTTGTATCTTTGCAGTTTTGCATACACACCCTCGAGGGTGTGGAGTAGTTTTGAATATACACGTCTCAGGTGTGTGTGTTTGTACACGTTTTAGCGAAGCGTGAAGTAATATGTGGCGTAGTGATAATGGCTGAATTCATTTCTGTGGATTAATAAATTTTCAACTAAAATTTTAGTGTACTTTTGCTTTTGTGTCTCCTGTTTTCAATAACCGTAATGCAGCAATTTTGTGTTTCAAAAAAATAGAATGCGTTTGAAAAATCTGAATTACACTGAATAGTGTATTAGTTTGTGATAAAAATTAAATTGATATGTGAATATTTCTGACTGAAGATTTGTGCATTCTTAGATTTTACTCAAAAGTGTGTCTGTTGTCCATAACTATATAGCCTTAATATTGATACGTAGCGGTTTTTCTAGAGTTAATAGCGAAAACTTTGTATGTGGCTTATTGGGTGTTCGTCTTATTTAATTAAGCTCCCAATATTGTTATGCGCCAATCTTGTAACGTCTCGGTTTGAGATATTAAAGTTTCCGCCTCTCCGCAGTCGCCACTTATGAATTATAATAACTGACGTTTCTTAAAAAAAAATAAATAAAGGATTTTCTAATGTGTTACTCAATCTAAATAGAAATCGAGAGTGTGTGATTTGGGGTCAAGGAGTGAAGTTGTTCAGCCTTATGAAGAAGAGAGAGTAAGTATCAATTATTTACACTCAGTTTAGCCGATTTCGGATTTCTTTCAAATTGTTCGCTGTGATTTAAATCAGCTGATGGTGAGATAAGTTTCTACGCTTAGTTCAACCAGCCTACACTGCAGCATAATTTGGTCCGATGTGTTGATTTCTTCTGTTTTTGTGCTGAAATTGATTACAACTACCCACTACAAAAAAATTATAACACTTTATTATTCAAGATTATTTTTCAATAATATTATGTATTTATATTATTGGTTTTTGTTTCCTGCCACCAAAATACAAGTATTACAATTGCTCTTTCCTTCAATAAAACATAATCTCGACTTCACAGAGTAAACATGGAATTGTCTAAAGAGAAAAACATATATGGTGTTGTTTACCAAATTTTTACACTATATAAAAAAAACATCAATTAATATAAAATTCTTAATAATTCCCCAGGGTTCAGGGTAAGTTCTTTTTGTTACGAGAGTGTCAGAAATGGATAATTACTAAGCTTTACAAATACCGAAAACAATTAAATAAATTTGTTATTTTTCGTTTGGTATGTAGTTGCAGGAATGTCCGTAAGAGAGCAGCGTGCTTTGTTTACTTTAAAAAACATATGATTATGAAATGACTAATTTTTATTCTATATCAACGTTCGGAATGCGTTTTCTTCTTGAACTATTAAACGAAATGTTTATATTACCTCGCTCCGTATGGTTCTTACTGGAATGAAGCTTTTTCTGTTGTGAGGTCCGTCTTGCGTTATAATTTCCTTACTGTCTGGTGCATTTTCCGATCGTCAAACTAGAACTATGGCGAAACCAAGTTGAATCATCAGAAGGTTTTCTTTCACTATTTATTAAGGAGTAGGACCATCTAATTTTGACAAATCATGGATGATTTTGAAGTGGTCATGTTGTAAGTTAATTTAGTATCAATTTACACTCCTCTCAAGTTCCGAAAAGGTTATTTTTTATTATAATTGTAGTAGCATCTTTTTCTCAACTCTCTGGTTATATTTCCAAATTTTTTCTAACAATACTTGTTATTTCCATCACTCTTAGTAACACATAGTATTTTTATTATACAGGCAGTTTATAATTATTATAAATTTATATTTTATTTATGGAAAAATAATTCCTTTCCATTCCGGTTTCTTTACCAATTTAGTTTACATAATAAGTTTTGGTTCATTTTCTTATGACATTGTATATTAGTATTTGATAATTTTATTATCCTTAAATAAATTTATATATTATTTATTTAGTCTCTCATAGTATTCCTACACGGCACTACTTCCTGTTGCCATTTCCCTCATAGTATTATTTTAATTTGTTATTATCTTTTGGTATTTAAATTTTTGTCTTTTAAAACTAACCCTGGGTTATCCTATATTACAACACAAATATTTTTAAAAATATAACATTAACTTATGTATAACAATTGGTTGTCCATACAATATAAATATTACTTTAAATAAATACAAATACAAAATCAGTTAGTAGTATTACAGCCTACTCTCATAGTTTTATAATTTCCAAACCTACAGCACAGTTTGGTAATACGTTACTTTCACTTTTATTTTTCACCTCAATGGGTACACTATAACTCACTTTGCACCATATATCACTCGAATTGTTTATCATGTTGAGTGATATAATTTAATTTTGAGCGAGCCATAGGTTACCCATTTCTGACCTCTTATGTTATCATGTGTTAATTTATTGGGACCGGGTTATGTAACGTTACATAAAGCCCCCCCACTAGAACAAATTTATTTTAGTTTAACTCGTTTATTAAAAATAAATTGTTGATTATTTCCATTCTCTTAATAGTCTTGGTTTTATCTTCATAATAGTGTTTCATTTTCAAACTGGTTGTAAACTCTGACTGGTAATTCAGACTGGTGGTAATTGCTGTTTTCTTACTCTACTCTCTCTCTCTTGGAGGCAAATTCATTAATTATTTATTTCTCTGGGTAGTGGTACTTCCACATTTTATTTGATAAGGACTGGTCACACTAATCATATTAAACTTGTTTTAACACTCATTTCTATTTACTTCTATATACTCGCTTTATCAATTAAGCTTCGGTCTGCTATCTTCCTTCTATTTTCTTCATTTATACTTCTGGAATCTAATATCACTCCTTTCAGCTATTTTATAATTATTATCCCTTAAATATTCAATTTCCCTAACATTTTTCCCTATCTTGTGCGGTGGTTCCAGTCGGGTGGCCACTCTGGGTCCATACACCGCTGTCCATCCTTACACCTTCTGAGACCAGGGGAACATCATCCCTGCTCATAAAAATTATTGCCGGAACATTTCTACGGTCAATACATAAAAATAAAAAACTTATAAGTAGTAGTCAATTAGCGACTAGTACTAAACACTTGGGATTCTTCATACTGTAGCTGTTTGCATTTATTTATATATTTCTTCTTCTCCTTGATTCCTTCTTCTTTTCCATTAATTAATAGCATATAACATTATTGATAGGCCTTATGTTAAAATTCTTTTGACTTTACTTCTTGTGACATATTTCTCCGTATCATTTCTTCTTATATAATCTTCAATTCCGAGAAATTCTAATTATTGTATTAATTATCATCCTCCTTCAGTTTCATTGGAGTCATTAAATTATTCTTTATTCTTCTTATCTGAGCACATTACTATCAATTGTTATTGTTCATTTAATTTTTCTTCTGTTTGTTACTATCAAAATATTATTTTTCCTATTAGTCCATTTTAAATCAGTTCTTTATAAATATTATTTAATCATCTGTTCTCTTTTTCTTGGTGGTTTGTTGTTTGTTAAATTATATGGTTTCAAAATAACTTGAGTAAGATGTCCTTACATGCTTTTAGAATTTTGGTTTTCAGTCTCTTCATTTTAAATTATATGGTTTCAAAATAACTTGAGTAAGATGTCCTTACATGCTTTTAGAATTTTGGGGTTTTTAGTTTCTTCATTTTAAATTATATGGTTTCAAAATAACTTGAGTAAGATGTCCTTACATGCTTTTAGAATTTTGGGGGGTTTAGTCTCTTCACTTTAAATTATGTGGTTTCAAAATAACTTGAGTAAGATGTCCTTACATGCTTTTTGAATTTTGGGGTTTTTATTTACAATGGGTTGCTTGGTCCTGTATCCATAAAATCCGTCCCTTTTTTCTGGTTTGTTTGGAGTCTGTTTAACCGTGGTCCATTATTTCAGGTACTCCCTTTACTCGGATTACTGGGGTGTTCGGAATTAATTCTCTCCTTGATAATCTTCTTACCATCCGGCTCTCCCACTTTGCTGCTATGAAAGTTTCACTTAAGTACCGGTCTTCCGTCATAATTCGTTCCTTTTTAACTAACAAGTATTGTACCTCCTCTAACATAACATAGTTGCTCATATTTAATCTCATTTCATTCCCTTTTACCTCTGGATTATTTGCCAAATATTTGAACGTTATATTCTGTCTTGAAGATATGACTGATATTGTCTGATACACTTCAATCATCGACCTATTTAATTGAGATCTAAACTTAATTAACTCCCTCTGTTCGTTAATTGGAAGGTTAAATACATTAATTAATCCACCTGTAATCATCTCCCATTCTTCCTTGGTATTTATTATTCTGTTTCTACACGTTTTTATTATTTTCTTGGTCTTCTTTTCCACGGTTTGAACATCCTTTTTGTTGTGGCTATTTTTATTTTCAGATGGCATTACACCTTGGTATTCTGTAATTTCTATTTCCTTCCTACTCTCTTCTGTATTCGGTCTTATTATAATACCTTCTGAAGTGCTGTATAACGTTTCATCCAAATTATTGAAACTATGGTCCATTTGTTTATTTGTCTCCTCTTTGTATGTATCTGCTTTTTGGATACGCGTATTAACATTTTCAAACTTCTCTCCGAAAGTTTCCCATATCTCCTTATTGAAATTCTCCATTTTACCCTCAATCCGCTTTAAACTTTCTTCGTTTATTTTCTCCATTTGTTTTAAACTGTCCCTCAAGGTCTCATTTTGCTTCCTAGAGTTCTCTTCCTGTTTCTTAAAATTCTCATCTATTTTATCAAATTTTTCGCTCAAGGCTTCATTTTGTTTCCTTGAGTTCTCATCTATTTTATCAAATTTCTCGCTCAAGGTTTCATTTTGTTTCCTTGAGTTCTCATCTATGGTTTGTTTATTGCTTTCCTTAATGCTATCAATTTTCTCCATCATCATCCTCATCATTTCTTGCCAATCTGGTTCTCTTCTGGCTTCCGCTTTTTCTGGTTGGTCCCCTTGGGCATCCTCTTCAATTATTTCCGTTTCCGGGTCCCTAACTACTTCGGTTTCTTCTTTATCACTTGTCAGTTGGTCCATTTCACTGTCCGTGACTAATTCTATTTCTTGTTCCTGTCCACCTTCTTCAATCTCCTTTTCTTCTGCCCTCTTCTTCGATTTGCCTCGTGTATTATGCATTTCTTGTTTTCTCATAACTGCCGATAATTAGATTTTTTGGTATATATTTTTATTAAATATCAAAATTCTTTTCTAATTACCGCCCTTTTACGTTGAGCGCCAAATTTGTAACGTAATGCTTTTTAGATGATAGGTGTTAATGTTTCCGCCTCTCCGCAGTCGCCACTTATGAATTATAATAACTGACGTTTTAAAAAGTATAAATAAAGCATTTTTCTATTTTTTGTTATTTTGTGTTACTCAATCTAAATAGAAATCGAGAGTGTGTGATTTGGGGTCAAGGAGGGAAGTTGTTCAGCCTTATGAAGAAGAGAGAGTAAGTATCAATTATTTACACTCAGTTTAGCCGATTTCGGATTTCTTTCAAAAGTGTTCGCTATGATTTAAATCAGCTGATGGTGAGATAAGTTTCTACGCTTAGTTCAACCAGCCTACACTGCAGCATAATTTGGTCCGATGTGTTGATTTCTTCTGTTTTTGTGCTGAAATTGATTACAACTACCCACTACAAAAAAATTATAACACTTTATTATTCAAGATTATTGTTCAATAATATTATGTATTTATATTATTGGTTTTTGTTTCCTGCCACCAAAATACAAGTATTACAATTGCTCTTTCCTTCAATAAAACATAATCTCGACTTCACAGAGTAAACATGGAATTGTCTAAAGAGAAAAACATATATGGTGTTGTTTACCAAATTTTTACACTATATAAAAAAACATCAATTAATATATAATTCTTAATAATTCCCCAGGGTTCAGGGTAAGTTCTTTTTGTTACGAGAGTGTCAGAAATGGATAATTACTAAGCTTTACAAATACCGAAAACAATTAAATAAATTTGTTATTTTTCGTTTAGTATGTAGTTCCAGGAATGTCCGTAAGAGAGCAGCGTGCTTTGTTTACTTTAAAAAACATATGATTATGAAATGACTAATTTTTATTCTATATCAACGTTCGGAATGCGTTTTCTTCTTGAACTATTAAACGAAATGTTTATATTACCTCGCTCCGTATGGTTCTTACTGGAATGAAGCTTTTTCTGTTGTGAGGTCCGTCTTGCGTTATAATTTCCTTACTGTCTGGTGCATTTTCCGATCGTCAAACTAGAACTATGGCGAAACCAAGTTGAATCATCAGAAGGTTTTCTTTCACTATTTATTAAGGAGTAGGACCATCTAATTTTGACAAATCATGGATGATTTTGAAGTGGTCATGTTGTAAGTTAATTTAGTATCAATTTACACTCCTCTCAAGTTCCGAAAAGGTTATTTTTTATTATAATTGTAGTAGCATCTTTTTCTCAACTCTCTGGTTATATTTCCAAATTTTTTCTAACAATACTTGTTATTTCCATCACTCTTAGTAACACATAGTATTTTTATTATACAGGCAGTTTATAATTATTATAAATTTATATTTTATTTATGGAAAAATAATTCCTTTCCATTCCGGTTTCTTTACCAATTTAGTTTACATAATAAGTTTTGGTTCATTTTCTTATGACATTGTATATAAGTATTTGATAATTTTATTATCCTTAAATAAATTTATATATTATTTATTTAGTCTCTCATAGTATTCCTACACGGCACTACTTCCTGTTGCCATTTACCTCATAGTATTATTTTAATTTGTTATTATCTTTTGGTATTTAAATTTTTATGTCTTTTAAAACTAACCCTGGGTTATCCTATATTACAACACAAATATTTTTAAAAATATAACATTAACTTATGTATAACAATTGGTTGTCCATACAATATAAATATTACTTTAAATAAATACAAATACAAAATCAGTTAGTAGTATTACAGCCTACTCTCATAGTTTTATAATTTCCAAACCTACAGCACAGTTTGGTAATATGTTACTTTCACTTTTATTTTTCACCTCAATGGGTACACTATAACTCACTTTGCACCATATATCACTCGAATTGTTTATCATGTTGAGTGATATAATTTAATTTTGAGCGAGCCATAGGTTACCCATTTCTGACCTCTGTGTTATCATGTGTTAATTTATTGGGACCGGGTTATGTAACGTTACAATATATATTGAAACGCAACAGAAATGCGGTCCTCGACGTTACATAAATAAAATAATAAAATTAGAATAGGGAGGAAAATATTTTAATTTTCCACACTTATAAAAAGGTCAGAAAATAAACCCATCATTGTTTAAAAGTAATAAGAATGCAAGGTAATAATAATAATAAAAAATAAGCATGTAATAATGATAATAGTAATAAACCTCAAGGTTCAGTGAGAGGTAAATAACAGACATTGACAAATATTGTAAAAAGAAAAACTAATGTTGACTATTTCAGAATAATTGATGTTGTTAAAATAGATAAGAATGAGTAAATAGTGTACGATCTAAGTTACTCAAAAATACTTGTTATGAATTGAATGATGTTATGTTGTTATCATGACTGTGATGTTATATTTTGTGTTATCATATGAAAGTTTTCCAGTTGATAGAATATCAGGTAATTAAGTAATATGTATTATTCATTTACTGTTGTAGAACTGTGTTTGAACTCAGTTATTGAGTATTAATTAATTTCATTTTTATGTGTTATCTATAGGTCAAGATAAAGTTGTTGTTAGATATTATAAAGATAATTATTTGTATACATGTACGTAGATAAAAAGTTGATTATAATTGTAAACTTGGATAAAAAGGCTATAATTGTTAACAAGGTACCAAAGGAATGTAATACCACCATACTATGATTAGATAAAAGATTCTATAATGTTACAAATAGTAACAAGTTAAATTCAGAAGTAGATCAAGGTATAATAATAGGCCTAACAGCCAATAACATTATATAATAAATCAGATCTGAAAGGTTAGGTAAAGAAATTAGTAACAAATACGAAATATAATCTAATGAGGTAGTAGAAATTAATAATAAATAACAAACAAACTCAAACTAAACAAATTATGGTAATGCCATAGTGCAATGATACCGATAGATAATGTTTGGTAACGGAAAAATAATATTTATTAAAAGAAATAGACTAAGAGTGAAAAAACGGCAAAATATATATGAATTAGTAAACAAGCTATAAATAAGATTATATTCGGATATAATGGAAGTTTAGTAAGGAATTATTTTGATGAGTGGAAGAATATTGTATGAAATGATTATAATTTAACACCATATCGAATAAGAATAAAAAGGAGTGTTGCTATGGACGACAAAATAGATAGATTTTGTTGATTTGATTATTGAATTTTTTGACATGAACGAGGAGAGTTTAATTAAGAGAGATGCTCAATAGAAAACTAATTTGATTTAAAATATTAAGTACAGCAAAAGTTATAATAAATGAAAGATAAATTGCAATAGTTTGGTCAGATAACCATTAACCATATTGTATAATTGGATAATATAAAACGATATAATAAGTAACTAAAATTAAAGGAAGAACTTGGATCACCCAATTCCGGATTATGAACAGAATGTTGAATTAACGAAGTAATAAAACCAGAGAAATAACTACCTGCATAAAGATATAATCCTCTAAAACAAACGAAACTAAAATAAACCACCAAATTACATTGGAACTGGCAGTTTACACAATCCAATAGAAAAACGTATTTGGATTCGGAGTTCGTCGAAGCACGTTACCACAAACTTGGACATTGGTGAACAAAGGGAGCGGTAATTCTGCAACACCCAAGGACCGAGGATTCCACTTTTATTACAACTTTGGAGACAAGACGGAAGAAGATCATCTCATCTGCTTTCGCTACTGAACTACCACTAATAGAGGTTAGCCGTACACAGCCTCATCGAGCTGCGATGTCCAGCGGACGGTAAAGCATCAGTTATTTAAATATTATTTCATAAAATATAACTCTATATTGTAATACCTTGTATTCCTATTTATGTATTTTCTGATCTTCCCAACAGTTGAAAGAACCTTCACGCGCTGTATTTAAAGGAATTATAAAAACCATAACTGAATTTAATATAAAACCTGGTACCGATCGATAATCGATTAATTCTGACTTATAGCCTTTTCGTATCTAAAATAAGCGAACAATCTTGTTGGATATTAAATATTAAAAACTAATAAAGAATCATTTCAGAATTTCAATATCTTCTCATTTATGTATGATTTAATGGAACGTGAATAAGAAATAAGATAGATAGAGAGTATAACCGATAATCACCGTACACGGTGGGTTAACCTACAAATTTCCATTGTCTGGGAAACACAGCGCTATTCGCGGACTTCTCAGGTATTAAAGAGAGGAGAATTAACAAAAATTTCTCTCATTCTCTTCAAAACAGAATAGGCTTGAGCGGAATTTTTGAATAACACCCTACCTACATAAGTTTCACTCACATCAACACCCTTATATTAAATAGAGAGATAAGATAGATATAATTAACAATATCACGACACCTAATAAATTAAAATTCAATATAAATTGGCACATTAATTAATAAATAGAATAGAGAAAAGAAACAGAGACGTACGCAAAGGGTAGTAATAATATTAACGATGGAATAGCAAACAGGAAGTATATTTTTTATATTATACAGTTTTTATAAACCTATAGGACTCAAGAAGAGATGGCTGGAGGATCTCTGAAGGTGGGACAGGCAGCACCTTGCCTATGCCCTCCTGTGAAGATGATAACAATGATTCACTTTTAATCACTAAACATATTACAAGTGTCATCGTAGTATTTGTGGAATATAAATCAGTGAACTTTATGAAATTAATCCCACTGAGGAAGAGGAACATCACCTCGAAACGTTTGGGAAAGATAAATGAAAGTAAGTTCAATTGTGAAAGTTTATATATATAATAATATTTATTAAATTTCATTAAAATTAATCAACACCTTAACTATTAAAACACTCAAACATTTAACTTAGTAAATTGTTTTGTAAATATACATTGTGACGGCAGCGGTATGCGAACATCTGCTCTCCGGTACCAGCGGTGGACACAGCGAGCCAATCCGGCATCAGTATTCGGAGCGAGCCAATCAGCGATCCCGGTTAGTTAATAAAACCCGGGCCGGCAGAAAATTTTGCGCACTCTTCATCGCCTCGCCATCGGACGCACTTTATCTCCTCTCCTCTCTCGGATGACATCGACGCGGATTCAGCCGGAAGGAATGGCCGAAGAATAGAACCAGCGATCTTGCGTCTTCGCCCTCCAGTTCTGCGGCAGCGATGGATTTCTCTGGGCCGGCAGCCGACTCTACAACCGGTGCCGAAAGAAGAGGAGGACTGTAGTACGCCACGAACAGCGGGCGCAGCCGCCGAACATCTTAGCGCGGCACGACCAACTACAGCTTTCTCGCCACCAGGTCCTTTTTAGGGCCACCAAAAACACTAGAGTGTACGTTTGGCGCCATTTGTCATGCGGCAAGCCTTTTGTCCGGTGACAAGTGGCGCCCAACGTGGGGCGACGATTATCTTGCGGATGCAAGATCCAGCCACGCCAGCGAGCTACCAGCCGGCACACGAATCAACATGGCGCCCAACAGACACCTCCACAACATCTGGAGAAGAGCAATAGGCTGGCTACCGGAGAGCATTCAAGACCCAGTGGAGTTGTGACAGCAGCGGTATGCGAACATCTGCTCTCTGGTACCAGCGGTGGACACAGCGAGCAAATCCGGCATCAGCATTCGCAGCAACCCAATCAGCGATCCCGGTTAGTTAATAAAACCCGGGCCGGCAGAAAATTTTGTGCACTGTTCATCGCCCCGCCATCGGACGCACTTCATCTCCTCTCCTCTCTCGGACGACATCGACGCCGGAGTCAGCCGGAAGGAACGGCCGAAGAATAGAACCGGCGATCTTGCGTTTCGCCCTCCAGTTCCGCGCCAGCGATGGATTTCTCTGGGCCGGCAGCCGACTCTACAACCGGTGCCGAAAGAAGAGGAGGACTGTAGTACGCCACGAACAGCGGGCGCAGCCAAACAAACATCTTAGCGCGGCACGACCAATGTCAGCTTTCTCTCCACCAGGTCCTTTTTAGGGCCACCAAAAGTACTAGAGTGTACGTTTGGTGCCATTTGTCATGCGGCAAGCCTTTTGTCCGGTGATAACATATACAGTAACTCTGGAAAGACATGAGCAGTGTGGGTAACTATAGTGTGCATGTAGTGTAGTTTGTGTGTGTGTGTGTGTGATGTTTACTCTGACTGTTATTCCAGACTACAAATCTCAGTCACAGTTAGCTTTGTTGACATTGCATACGATTTGATTATATTCTTTGTGTACATCTCATGCCATAACACTAAGTAATTTTCTCTATTGTAATTTTTAACTGAGTAAGGCCTCTTTCACACTATCAGGGTTTTTTGCCGTCTGGAAAGCTGACGGCAATATTGTCGGACAGAGATAACTTGTGTGTGTTCTTCACACTACACGACATTCATCCGGCTATTTTGCCGGATGTTGCCATCAGTTACCTTTCTGCCGTCATGGACAGAAGTCAGACAATATGTAATTTATATTACAAAAATTTCTGTAATTTTTTGGCTGAAAACAAAACGCTCGTAATTTTTGAAAAGTTTTATTAATAGCGTACAAAAATTAAAAAAATATACAGAAGAAAATATAATTGACAGATAAAAAGAAATCAAGAGAAATTATGTTTTTATTATTTGAATGTAATATGAATTCAAAAAATATATAAGAAGAATAACAAAAATTGCTTTATAAGAGCTGCTGAAAGTGAATGAACAACCTTTCTTTAAAAATCAAAAAGAAATATAAAAACATTTTTAAAATCAATATTTTTAAATATCAATATCTGATAAATATGTTAAGGCCGAATCACAGGTAGTGAAAGTGTCATTACTGGTGTTCCTTTTGTTACCGATGTAGATAAACTGGAATCACCCGGTGTGGTGGGGAAGTTTTGAGCTTCAGTGTGAACAGGGTGGGAAGTCTGTGGAATGAAAATTTATGATGAATGCTGCTGGGATGACACATGACTTATTACGGGTTCATGACGTGCTTGAGGCTGGTAAAACTGACATAATTGTGTGGATGAATGAGGATACTGGTGGAAATTAGGGGGGTTTACTTGAGAAATATAATTTTGATAACTGGGCGATCGTTGAATGTTCAAACCTTGTCTAGGGGAAAGAACAGGCACAAAACAAGCTTTTCGTGAACTAAACTTATTAATTTGTCAACATCGATGTCAAATTCACACATCTTTAAACACTTTAATGTACAACAGGAACTCAAGAGCAAAAACTAGCACTGCTACATTGTCAAGATCGCCTGTCAAACTGTCCGGTAGACTGCCGGATATTGTGAAAGTGTCAATGGTGTGCAGTAGGCTACTGAGCAAACTACCGGGTTTTTCTCCCTCCGGCGACCGGAAGATTGTAGTGGCAGTCTGGCGAGTCATTAGGTCGTCGGACGGCAAAACTGCCTGATATTCGTAATGTGAACGTGCTCACGCCCCTCCATTTGTCTCGCTGCCATCAGGTTCCCGGACGGCAAAAAAACCTGATAGTGTGAAAGAGGCCTAAGTCTATAATTAGTACTAAACAAACTTACAACATTGACAGACGTTTCTGAAATAGCCACTGCACAGGTAACAACAAACAAAACATCACACACACACGTACACACACTATGACCCACCACTATTTATTTGCACAAGTCCACTATTATTAACCTCTTGATTGGAGTTTATGTCTCGCTTCACATGCTGCAGAGTTTTGTATACTTTCTATACCGCCCATCAACCAGAATGTGTGGTGCGAATAGCAGTGAGACCAATGATCTAACTTAGCTGAAATGTGGTTAGGTCACCGATGACTACCCTCATATGTTTTGTCGATGGCTGATTGGAAGACTTATGGTGTTGAGGGGTGCAAAGAGAGATGAAGTGCTGATTGTTTATCCTTTTGCGACAGTTTCTAACGTTAATAGTAAGTAAAATAACACGGTTAATGTACTGTTTGAGCACATTATGTTCTGTGGCAGAGATACTCGTAGAAAATAGATGTATGCAAGGAATGTGCACCAAGATTTAAGCACTAGCTTACACGTCATTTGTTTTTAAGTTTAGTGTCTACTAAAACTTTGAGGACACCTCATAATAGTCACTTCAGTGCCTTGTTGGTGGGTAGATTTGCCTGGAATGTCAGATAGCAAATTAGAAAATAGCAATTTCTCTCCAAAAAATTATCAATTTTAGGCGCATAACCAGGCCTTATTTATTTTTTAATAAAATATGTAATAGTAGCTCATCTGCATTTTAAAATTGTGGTCTAGGTGCATACACAATTTACTTTTTTGAGTAAAAGTGACAGGTTTTTTATGCATTCTAAAAACAACAACAATTGTATAATTCTTTCTAAGAAAGATAGAGAAGTCAGATTTGGTGGCTTCCACACTTTCGATTCCCCACAGTCTAGAAATTTGATATGTAAACGTATCAAGACAGAAATAATCGCTGCTGACATTGAGTTTAGCAAACGTTTTAGTGAGAATAAATTTGGTTTTACATGCTCTGTTTGTGATCTTCTGTGGTTTGGAAATGATTTACGTAATCCACATTATACGTTTCAAAAGCCTAAAAAACATTATCATGCTTCGATGTTTCGGTTTCGTCGAAATTCTTTGAATGCTTAGGTGCATAAATTGAGAGAGAGCGAGAGAGATTTTTTTTGGTTGATTTGACATGGAATGACCCTGCCTTCTCTTTCTCCTTCTTGTTCTTCCTTTTCATGGAGTGTAGGCCAAGTTGTTTTGGGTTCCTTACTCCCAGTGTGACAGATCTTCTACTTGATTTACACTGGTAGTCTGTTTTTTTCCCATTCTGTCAAGATATCTTTTCAACTTTTCTCTCTATTGATTTATTTTTTCATAAATTGAAAACAAAGAATTCAAATCATTTCTGATCTGCTCATCCTCGTCTACTATCTTTATCCTGTTCCTCACCATTTTTCTCTGTGCTCCCCTCAATTCAGTGTCTTCAATGGATGTTTTGTCCATGAGGCTGTTCGAATCTAGATATCAAGTTTCCCTCAATTTGATACCTTCCAGTCAGCTATTAATGTAACTCTGTGTTGTCTGTCCAGTTGCCATCGCTTACTTTACTTTATGTATAAAATAGTGATGTACGGTTCATTTCATACTAGTGTAAATTATTGTGTATATTTTGTATACTGTAATGTATTTGACTTAAAGTAGTGTTCAGTACTAAACATTTTTGTAATGGTAAAGTTTTTTTTTTTTTTTGCAAATTTTGTGTGTAGTTTAATACAGTGGTTCTCGGCCATTCTGACAGGATTCCAAGTGGGATTGGATATAGTAACTAATGCAGTCACAAAATGATTTATAATGGAAATGAACCAAAGTATAAATGTTTTATAAATAATTTATTATGAGATACAATATGTTCAAACTTGGAACATAAGAAAATTATAAAAAAATCACGTGATAAAAGCACTGTCATTGCTTCTAGTAAAACTTTCTGTCAGACTCCATCATTTAATTTTTTGCTCTGGATGTTTTGACACCAGAAACATCCCAGAAACTGTGTGTGGTGGGTGATTGATAGACCCCGTCTGAGATCCAACAACCACCTCAAGATCCTCCAACTGCTACTGCCAGATTCTGGGGACAACCATAAATGTTTGCAAATAGAATTAACACTGTTACACACCACTATATAGAAAAATTATTCCGATTAGCGCTTTAAAGCCTCACAGCTCATCATCAGATCGAAGATAACAGTAATGGGTCTATACAACTTCTTTATACTCCCACTTTCTATACTTTTACATTTCAGACAACACACATACGCAAAGAATGTACTAGAAAGAAATGTAAACGTACCGACACGAGAGACTGAACTCACTAGTCACTAAAAGCCAGAAAAGGGTGTTTAACTTAAGATTGTTTACAAAAATGTGTACGGGTTGTAGGGCAAGTGGAGGTATAAAGAAGTTGTCTAGTTCCATTATTGTTATTTCCGATCTGATGATGAGCTGTGAAGCTTGAAAGTGCTAATCGGAAAAATTTTTCCATAGTGGTGTGAAACAGTTTTATTTCTGTTTGTGATTATAACCACTAACAGAACTTTATTAAATAAACATAAATGTTTGGGTTGAGAAACATCAGAGAAAACGATGTAAGGAGTCTAGTACTAGTTTTACCAGCAGACGACATGCACCCATTATGTAAGAAGTCAAAAGACTGTTATTACTTGTTGCCATTACCTTGTTGAAGTAAATTGTTTATGAATTATGTGTCTAGCAGTGCAATTCTGTATAAAATTTTACTTTAATTAGAGTTACTGTGCTACTTGATTCGAAAATGAAGTCATCAACTGATAAAAGTTGGGAACCATTGGTTAAGCGTATGTCGAGTTCAGAAATACACCTATACAGTGTTCTCTCTCTTGTGTTCGGTAAGGATATGTCTGTTATTCCTGTTACTTTTGTCTAGAAAGTATGTAGGTATGTACTGTAATTTGTGTAATATTGTTTTCCAACATGCTCGCATTGTTTTCTCTTTCCTCCGTGATAGCTACATGTTTGTACATTTCAGGACGTGTTCGCAGCGTGTGCACGAACTGTGGTAAGACGTATTCTCGCACACCCAACTTAAACCGACACGTGCGTTATGAATGTGGTAAGCAGCCTCAGTTCCAATGTCCGCGGTGTCCTGCCAAAGCCAAACGCAAAGACAACATCATTCAGCATTTCATTAGTGTTCACAAAGCAGTTTTCGATAGTTTCTAAAGAAACTTTCTGTACTTTTTGTTGTGATAAAAATAAATTTTTATATATTGTTTTTAAGCATTTGTTTTTCTTTTGTACACCTGTTCATTGCGTATGTGTATTTTTTTTTAAGATGAAAATCACTTGACTACATTCGTTTGTGTAGCAATGGATTGTGTTAATTTGAATTAAAAGTGTGATTTTAATAGTATTTAAAGGATATTGGGATTAAACATTTTTTAAATGTGAAATGAGGAGCAAGCCTATTGTCACAACCCCCTGCAGGAGGACCCAGATTTTCTGTTGGGGTTTCTTCTCTCAGCCGATATGTTCCTGTTAGTTATAGACACTGGAAACTCATCCTCTATTGTCTGTACATAATGTACTCCATGTACCCAGGGGCTACGCGACACGTGTCTTCAAGGACGTGAGAGTAGGTTTTGTTGGCAGAGCTGAATTCGATTCCTCGAACCTCTGACTCATTCGTCAGAAAACAGTAGGCATTTCTCAGTTTTACCAGTGTATAGTAATCGGCATTGTATACAAACTCTGAGACCTTTTACCAACCTTTAGCCCCTTTGGACAAGACCGACTACCAAGAAAACTAAAGATGGATACCTAGAGAGCACAGAAAAAAAGGAAGACCCAAGAAAACATGGATAGAGGGTATAAGAAGATCAATAAGCGATAAAGGATTAAACGATGAAAACCACGACGACAGACAACAATAGAGGTTGGGCATCAGACAACGTAGTAGGACATTTTGACCCTGGAAAAAAGGGATATTTGGTACCAGTAGTGAGGAACTTACATTTGGGGATTACAGTGGTATAATTAGTGGACCTGCATGGTTTGAAGTGCTCCTGAAATGTTGAATTTGTGAGTTTAATAAATTTATAGGTTCATTATTTTTTATGACTTTATGCGATGTATGCTCTCGATATTTTCGCATTGATATTTAAAAATATTGCCCAGGCTATGCCCAGCTATATCGGGCAGGTCTCAGATGGCAGACAGCAAATGGCTCCCAGTTATAAGAGTTTACTGTGAATAAAGGATGACCTAAATTAGGAATCCCAGAGTGGTAAGGAACAAGTGAAGAGTGCCAAGGTTAAACTGTAAAATTGTATAAACCCATTGACAGTCTTGTGTAAGCACTGCGCTGCCAGTAAGTTAGTGCTACCCTCATTGTCTTATTGTGTGGGGGAGGGATCTCTAAAAGGCCGTGGGAAAGAAACTCTGAATTGTGTAGCAGCCCTATCATCTGCCTATCTAACTACAAGCTGAAAGGATGAATGTTAGAGTGATGACATGTACTATGTAGTGTCAGCAGCCATCCTATGAAGAGGTGGGAGTACCTAATCCTTGAAGTTAACAATGTCACTGAAATTATAATATATTTAAGTAATAAAGTTTTGTTAGTAGACGTAAGATTCATAAACAGAAAGTAAAAGTGTTGTTCACTATTATGTATACAACTCCTGATCAGTGCTTTCATGCATTAAGCTCATCATTGTTTTCATGTGTTTTTGATCTGAGGATAAGCTGAAAGGTCTGAAAGCTCTAATCACGAATTGAGAATATAATGCTGTGCAATGGTTTTATTTTCTGTTTGTGACATTTAAAAATATATTGAAACTCTTTAATATCTACTCTTCACAAAAAATTTGATACAGGTGAACAATGACTTTTTATAAAGCCATTGAAATTCAGTTTTTTCAAATTAGTTTTAATTTTGTGTGTGCCTAAAGTCAGCTGGTGAGATGTAACAGATGAATTTTTAAATATAAAAATCTGCAAGCCTGGTGTAAAAGTTGTATCCAATACAAAAATATCGGTATGGAGGACCGTCATGACTTCCATGGTCTAAGATTTATATTTAAAATCATGTTCGAAATGAAATATTTCTACGGAACCTACTTATTTCTTCAGCTTTAAGTGTATTGTGGTCACTAACGTATACCACCTCATGTTAGGGCACTTAGTTTTCACTGATGATGGCAGTTGATGGCACTGCCAAAACATTTGGTTTTGTAGAAAACATTGGACCATGGCCAAACAGCCCGGGAAGGAATTTTAACAACAAACTACTTATTTGTTCCTGATAAAGTAGTACACATATAATATCGGTATGGAGAACCATACATGACTTCCATGTTCTAAGATTTATGTTTAAAATCATTTTCGAAATGAAATATTTCCATAGAAACTACTTCTTTCTGCTTATTGCTTCAGCCTTAACAACAGTACTGTGGTCACTAATGGATACCACCTCACGTTATCGCACTCGATTTTCACTGATGATGGCAGTCGATGGCACTGCCGAAACGTCTTGCCTTGAGTCCTCTACAATTCAGGGATGTATGCAAATTCTGTTATTTAATTCTGTTTGAATGTGCGGCAGTTATTGTTTGTCATAGAAAAAATTACCCTTGTTAAAACATAAAATGTTGCTGGTAAACTACCCCTTTCTCTTAACTGATCTTCACCAAAATCAATAGGCCTTGCATCCTCTACAATTCAGGAACGTATGCAAAACATTATTTGATTCTCTTTGAATTTGCGGCTGTTATCGTTTGCCATAGAAAAAATTCTACACATAGACACTTTTTGGAAAATGACTTTTCTTCCTGTTTTGAGGGTAGTACAATCAGAATCAGCCCTTATCTCGAACACGAATTTTTTTGCCATCACCATACTTACATTTCCTTATAGAAAATGGAAATAAAAATTGTACGGTACTCCACTAGTTCAAGTGGCTGCAGAAGTGCATTTCAAGTGTTACCTCAGAGAGAACACAATGGGGATAACATAAGAGTTACTTTGCTCAGTGCCTGTGCTTTTTATACACAGTGTGATATGGTTAATGGAGAATGAGGAAGATTATGACAATAAGAGAATTTGTTTGATCCCACCCTGTTGCAAGTAAGTGGTTTGTTTAGCTGATTCAAGTTGCATACTTGTGGTGGTGTACCTTTGCCACTGGAGGCCCGGGGCGGATTTCTTTCTGAGGCCCCTCCTCCATAAGATGGGTTTTTATAATCCAGTTTATCTTTAAGTAATACACAGCAACAACACTACTGTTATATATTTATTGTCTAATTACTGTATTGATAGACATCTAGTTAGGAAACATCATAAGAAGCTGTAGTAATATTTGAAATAAAAGTCATAAATATAAAATAAAAATAAAGTATGAATATATTTCTAATATAATAATGAACTTATCATTATAAATTTGTTTAATATCTATAAACACTTTATGAGGTAGGGTTGTGTGGTAGACTCCACAATAATATGAAAAAATCTTTTGAATCGTTCAATTAAGTCTTGGACCTCTCCTAGTTTTGCGTTTCAGGATGTGATAATATAATATTTCGAAATAAATTCAAAATTTACCAGAGACTTAATTTTCAAAATCTGAAGGCCTCCTACTAAGTAGGGCCTGGTCCCTTGCCCCCCCCCCCCATTAAGCCACTACTGCTTACTTGAGGGATTTATGGGAGAGCGAACTAACGATCACACTCTCCATTGTTTCAAGATATGTATACATAAAATTAGTGGTGTTGGGTAATTATAGGTAGTGTTTTTGTCTGAGCAGAGGACAAAATAAAACCCAAACGTGTTCATTGGCATTAGTTTTATGCAGTGGATTAAATATTTTTGTTTTGTATAATACGTACTTGATGACTACGTTAGTTAAAATGTCTGGTAGGCCTAATTATAAAAATCACTAGTCGTTCCCAGTATTGTACGTCCTCCCAATAAGCATATATGAATTGTAAATAAATAGGTTTTTTTTTTTTTCCCAGGATCATTCTATAACTGTACAAACTGGCTTATTTAGGTTTTCAGCACAGTGTGATTTTGATAACCAACTTTGTTTTCTATTTGTTATTGTCGTATCTATAACAACTTGTGTTATTTTTTAATAACGCTGTGTACATAAATCAAAAATTAAACTTACTTTTATACAAATTTCAGCTAATAAGAGTAAGTATCACTTAGTTGAATCATTGGTTTCAAAAATATTGCAAAATATTTTTGCAATATTTTGCAATATCCTAAACTTAGGGTACTTTGTTGAATGTAAATCAATTATTGATTATAACTTGATAAAATTTGTATTTAAAAAATTTTGATTAGTGGCAATTACCGGTACTTATTTCAAAACAATGTTTTCAGTACAGTACCTGTGTTTTATTCGTATTAGTTTATAGAAATTAGAATTAATTCAAGAGTAAGGATTTATTTCAGATCATCTTGCACAGTTGCATAATTTAAGATCTAGAAATGTTTCCCATGATATATATTTTTGTACGTTTCAGGATCTGGTCGCTGTGTATGTGCAAACTGCGGTAAATCATACTCTCGCAGCTATAACCTAAATCGACATATGCGTTACGAATGTGGCAAGCAGCCTCAGTTCCAATGTCCCGAGTGTCCTGCCAAAGCGAAACGCAAAGACAATATTATAAACCATTGTATTATCGTTCACAAACGTATTTTCAATAGTTTTTAGAAATCTATATTGTTTTATCATGTTCATGAAACAACTTGTAATGTATATTTTTGTTAATGTGTTTTTTCTTTATGTATCCTTTGCTCTAAGTAAGTGGTAAAATTCATCCGTAATGATCTTTCGCATGGAAGCCTAAATATCTTGTATTTACTAATTTGAAGACTTAAACCAGTAAGTTGATTTCTCAGTTCATTTGGGTTAGAAAGATCAATGTGTGTTGTTCTGACACTATAGAATAGGCCTCATGTAATGTGATTAAATGATTGTAATGATTTCACTCCTGTCTTCATTGGGATGAGTTGGACAAAACTGCCATTAAATGGTGTAACACTGTGACAGCGGAGTTTCCTACAGATAGGCAGTTTTTATGCAACTTTTCAAGCGCTATAGCTGCTAAACTATCCTGTAGAAATGGATCTCGAGATACCTTTTTGTGGCGTGTTAAATGTGCACGCTTTTCTTTTCGGTATCATTGTGTGGCCTGTTATTGTACAACAAATCAGTGTTTTGAGACCAGTTTCGCTAGAAAAAAGTGATATACAGGAACACAAAATTTGTATTGCTGTAACACATTAGATGATGCATTATATAGTGTTCCTTATACAATCAGTTTCATAGAGTTATACTTTTTTTTGTTAATTAAACATGCTTGTAAACATAAGGCCACATATTTCAAAACATAGAAATTACTAAAAAATTGAATGCATATATGACAGTGGACACTTCGGTTTCTGTAAACAGACAATATGAATTTGTGGCCTGCCATAAAGACTAAAAGGTCATAAATAACGGTGGAAAGAATGTCAGATTCAAGACTGGCCAAACAAGTAAGGAAATATAAACCTATAGGACACAGGAGTGTGGGTAGACCCAGGAAGAGATGGCTGGAAGATCTGAGAAGGCGGAACAAGCCAAGTATGCCATGATGTGAAGGTGATGATCATAAAACTGGTTTGCAGTAATTATTAAAAACAATTCTCACTTGTGCACCCCTCTCAGACAGAGCCCCCCCCCCCTGCTGCAGGGCCTTATTTATTCAACTGATCATGGCGATTATAAACAAACTTCTGTGCCTCTTCAAAGGTGAAAATTAATTTTTGTTGGGTTGTGGAATGGTTATAATGCTTGGCTACCAGTGTAGTAGGTAGAGCTCCCGGGTAGTGTTCTAACATAGAGGTGCACTTACTGTAGCATTCACGTTGTCTCCGTCTGTGAATGGCAGAATTGTACCAGTAGGTTATGTAATTGGTATCCCTTGTGTGTACTTGGTCAGCCATTATTATTCTTGTTGATGAGTTTTGTTTGGTAAGTGAAGCTGTGAATGTAAATATATTGGTTTTCAGAACTACAATATTCAAAACATGTTCCTGTCTTGCGGCTACAATTATTAGTGCTGTTCGTAATCTTATGAGGTAATCTTTATATTTTTAATTCTGTATATTTTTATTAATAATTTCCTTTACAATATATAAAGTTTTAAAAGTAAAGTGTTGTATTAAAAACTAACATTTCAACACAATCTGTGAAAATATAATTCTTCTTCTTCTTCATGGTTTCAATCATATGTGTTGGAAAGGAGAATAAAATTCTTTATACTAAGAATCATTTATTAAGGTCTCTCACTTTTGTTTTTTAATTACAGATAACGAAGTATTAGATATACAACGACGGTACAGTTTTCCAGCGAACGGATCAGATTATTATAATAATCAGCGGCAGTACAACAACAGTTCTCCAGTGTACAGTAAACGTGAACGCCCGCACACGTGTACAGTATGTGGAAAATCGTATCAGCGGCGTTCGTCTTTACGAAACCATATCAAATTTTACTGCGGTAAGAAACCGCAGTTTTCCTGTCCCCAGTGTTCGTTGTGTACGTCACACAAAGGAAACCTGAAAGCGCATTTTCTGTTAAAACACCCTGGTATACCATGGCCTCTGTGATCACTATGTGTAACGACATCCATCTTCATTGTTTTATAATAACCACCACCATACTATTTTTGTTAATAAGAATAATTGTTTTGTAAAATATTTATCCTGACAAATATAAATGTTTATTGTAACTATAATTAGTTGTATTTCATTCATCCATCGTCATCTTCTTTTTCTTCTTCAAAGCATATATCTGTTGTCACTATAACCTGTTGCCTCTGATTTCTGCTGCTCAGTTTATTTCTTACATTCCATGGCCTAAATATTTCCTCATATTTTCTTCCAAAAGTCATGTCTTGAGAATGTGGGAAATAACGTAATTGTTATGTCTTTATGATATTTCCTATGACTTCCTAAACTTTATTTCTTGTTGTAACTTCCTTTTCACCCTTACTTACCTTAATATTTTTAAATTTGTATCTTTGCAGTTTACCACATACACGCCCTCGAGGGTGTGGAGTAGTTTTGAATATACACGTCTCAGGTGTGTGTGTTTGTACACGTTTTAGCGAAGCGTGAAGTAATATGTGGCATAGTGATAATGGCTGAATTCATTTCTGTGGATTAATAAATTTTCAACTAAAATTTTAGTGTACTTTTGCTTTTGTGTCTCCTGTTTTCAATAACCATAATGCAACAATTTTGTTTCAAAAAAAGTAGAATGCATTTGAAAAATCTGAATTACACTGAATAGTGTAGGCCTATTAGTTTGTGATAAAAATTAAATTGAAATGTGAATATTTCTGACTCTGAAGATTTGTGCATTCTTAGATTTTACCCAAAAGTGTGTCTGTTGTCCATAACTATGTAGCCTTAATATATATATTAACGGTGGATCAGCTGTTAACAAGTGTCTCTCTGGTTGTGTGATTCAAACCCATTTATATACATTTTTTTTATGACAGCATTGATTTGTAAATCAAATTGAATTGTGCAAAATCATTTGTAATGCTTCCAATCATACAAACTTACACAGAAGCATGCATATATCATATGTCCATTTGATAATAACAGTTATAATAATAATCGTGTGGTAGTATAAGACTGCATTCCACAGAATCAGTTTCTCTTGTGTACACAGACTCACAGTGTGATGCTGTCAGACAGTTTTTATTTTCTACAAAAATAATTGTTTCCATAATAATTAAAACTGTAGGGGGAAGCACGGAGTTTAGACTTGGATATATTATAAACTTGGCCGATGTTTTAAAATTAAAAAAAGTACATGTCATTCAACATCACACAGTTACTCCCCTCGCCTTCAGTGTAATTTTAATTGTGTAGTTCCTCACTTTGTGTAAATTGTGAATGTTGTATCAGGGTATTAAGATACGTTTTGAAGATATTTAAAAAACATTGGTTACACGTTTAATAATGTGTAGGGGTATCAGATATCTGCAATTGGGCTGGGCCATCCTCAGTTTGTAAGAATGTTTCACAATGTGTTATGAAGTGAACATAACAGAACACGATTTTAAATGAGTGGTAATTTAAGATAAAGAAAAGTAAGTAAGGATTATTAATATGTAAATCTGTGTTTCTTTTGATTCTTTATGTATGTACCTTATTCGTCTATCATAAAATGTATTTTTCTATATATTATGTTTCTGGAGTGAGATCTATGTTATTGAATTTTTCTGTCACTCCTGCTACCAGGCACAATAGTACATAGAGTAGATATGTAATCATATATTTTAAATATTGAGTGTTTATAATGTCCAGATCAGTCAATAACATGTTTTACTTGTGTATATATATTTTTTTCTTTTACTTACACAAATTACAGGTATTTTAAATGGATTCATGGACATGTCCAACGCAGTGGCGAATGGAAATGCAGTGGCAAATGGACCCGGAGAGTTTGTTTGCAATGGATGCGGGAAGGTTTATGTGCGAAAGTCTTCACTACGGAATCACAAGAAATTTGAATGTGGCAAAACCCCTCAGTTCAAGTGCCCCAATTGTTCCTACTGTTCGTTCCGCAAGGGCACTCTGAAACAACATTTCTATACCAAACATAAGAAACTCAACATTCCTTGGTTTCCCTAAATCATTTTTTACTTTATCACTTGCACAATTATTTTTTCACTTCAGCACAATTATTTTTATATTTATTTGTTAAGTAGTGTTAAGTGTTGCTATTATCGTACAGCTGATTAATAGAATTATGTTGATGACAAAATAAGGATTATTACCATCATTATTATCATTATTTCTTTTATAAATAAATCTACTTTAAAATGAAGTATTATATTGTGCTATGTTGATTATAAAATTTAAGTGGCTGTGTTACACATCACTGAAATAGTTTGTAATGCAGAATTTCTTAATGCAGTTCTGATTTTTAATGAATTTCTGAACGCTGAATCAGAAATGCAGCAAGTGTTTTCAGGCTAATGTAATTTCCTCTTTATATTTTTAATTTCAGTACAGGTAGCAATTTCTCTTATAACTGAAACACTGAATAGAAAATATATAATGCACTATTTCATAGTACTGGGTATAGCCCCATTGCTTGAAATGACCATAAGATCTTTGTTATGTGCGAGATTATGTCGTGTTCAGAGACTGTATATGTTAGTTAAACTGTGTCCTTTCATTTAGTACATTTGTTGATGTGTGATCAACAGCAAGAACTAGACACACTTGAACGAGAAATGTACACACAAAAACATATGGAAATGGCATCCTAATTGAACAGACACAGTTTAAATCATGTCTACTCATTAAACACATTACACATCCAATACATGTGTATATACGTACACACACACACACACACACACACACACACACACACACACACACACACACACACACACACACACACACACACACACACACACACACATGCAATGGCATAACTAGGAGCTGCCCGGGGGGGGGGGGGTTGAGACTTTAACGTACCATTTACCTCAGGATAAATGATATATTCATAAAACTTCTCATATAAGTATTTATAAACGTAAACCTAAACATATAATTTGAAAGCAAATCAGTTTTTAATGCATGCAACTGGCTTAGAAATAGACCTACATTAAGTGTTTATGGAATTTCACTGAAATTTTTAATAGCTATTGGAGGGTTGGCTCCCCTCTATTTATGGCACCGTTGCTTGCGTGCATGATCTCACACACACATACACAATGAAGATCTAATTAGCATTTCAAACGGTGGCACTATTTTCATCACTGGAACTGATAGTATTCCTAGCAGACCTGCCTCAGATGATAAATAAAACCTAACGCAGGGGAAGGTAAAAATTAGATTAAATTTTATCTGACATGCAGTTACAATTTTTTTATTACTATATTATATATGTATTCCTGGAGATGGAAATAGTATGTTTTGTATTATAAATGCTCGGACATGTCAGAGACAACAAAAGTCGAGTTAATTTGGAAATTAATCTAGTGAAGGCTAGCATCCGTATTTTTTATATTTTAACACAAGTAAGCCTCACTGTTTATATTTATTTACTGATTAAGTCTGATAGCCATTGATTTCATTGTGATCACTTAGTAAGTGTTGGATTAAAGAAAATGTAGTTGTTACGGTTAAGTACGTGTTAATTTTGTTATTGTAGGCTATGTGATTTGTTTTTTTTCTTGTTTTGATTAGAACCAAAGTAACACATAAATGAAGACTGGATTGTGTTCAATTGATTTCAGTTAGGTGGATGATAATGTATTTGTTATACAATATTTCAATGCATAATGGTCGCATTTTTGTGCTAAAAATATTTATAAAAAAATGTGATGTCAGTTTTATGCAAAACATTGATTTTACATAGTAGTACAGGAACTGTTATAGGTTTTATAAAAAGGGAATATTTTTTTCTTAAACAGAAAAGAACAGTTTTTACTTGTATAATTATTTCAAAACTTATTAATTAGAATTATTTAGATTTGTCTTATTTGTTAGTCTTATTTAGATGTTGAGTCAGTTTTAAATAAAATTATAACAACTTTGCATGTAAATGGCTATTGTTTGCGGTCAAAAAGAAAACAGTTTATTCAATATGTTTTGTTTGTTCAGTTTGAAAAATAATTGTAGGATTTTCACTTTGCAGATTTAAGTATTAGATTAACCCAAATAAAAACTGCTACTTTAGAACGAGAAATGTTATTCGCATTTTTTCTAGCATCAAAAATAGGTGTGACCTATGTAGGATGACTTTACATGGCATAAAAGTAATTGTTTTCTTAGTGAGTTGTTATGTAGGTCTTTTTTTATATTATAGGTCTAGAAGTAAAGTAATAGTTTAGTGATGTTTTGTGATGACCAGTTGATCTCACTGTGATCATGTGCCAGTTAAATAAATGGTATTTAAGTTGTTATCAATGATAATCTTTGCTAGTTTATGATATAAGTAGTGTTTAGTTTTCAAAAACTAAGTGACCTTAAGTTCATTTTTAGTTTTTGTTGTTGTTGTAGTAATGTAGTTTTTTATTCTTAATATGTAGGTGATAAAAAGACTGTACAAAATTAACACAGTTTTGCTCATTTATGTGAATTTTCATTAGCATTTATGATGTCATTTCTGTTTACTATATATTAGTTTGTAGGCGTGTCTTCTGTTGGTAATCCTCTACACCACAATCCGTATCCTTCTGAACTATGTCATCTCCTCCAGCATCCATTCCTCATCATTTGCATCCTTGTTCTCCGTTATCGCTAATTAGTTCTTTCTTGGTTATTGTTATAGTCCACGCATTGTGACACTCTCCTTACCTGTTTGATTCTCAGCCCATCTACAGTGTATCTTTCTTGAGCTAAACCGGTAAATGAAAATTTAGTTCTCAGTAGTATTAAATAAGTAATGTTTTATATTGACAAGAAAAAAGTAAGAATTGAACAAATTCTTACAATAAGAGATGTCTGTATCGGCTAGAAATGGAGATGTTTGGTGAGAAAAATTAAGTCCTTAACATTTAATGCCCTTAATAATATGATGTCCGTAATAGTGATATGAAAGTTTACATGTGTTCAAAGTAACAAGAGTATGGATGTCAGTAATTTTAAGATAAAGAAAGATAAATATTGTTTTAAAATATATTATTATTTGATCACTTTTTTCCTTTTGTTGTATTTTTGTTGTAATTTCAATAAAAACTTTAATTCTGTGTAATAGCCAGAAAATGATATTCATATGAACATGTAACACTTAGACAGACATGTAAAATTGAACTGTAAGTCATGATTGATATAACACTTGATTCTTGGATTGATAGAAAATAAATTCATTATGAAGTATTCGTTTTCCGTGCTTTTTTTAGTGTTTGTTGAAATGTTCCCCCCCCCCCCCAATTAGCTGTTACTAATAAATAAAGAAATAAAGTTGAAGTTCGCCTTGCAGGTTCTGTTGAGCTAGATGACTTCGATCCTGCATTTGACAGATCACAGACTTTTGTTTGTCACTGTGGCAAAAAGTATTCGCACAGAAAGTCGTTGTGGAACCATCAGAATTTTGAGTGCGGAGGTAAATTGCCACAGTTTTGGTGTCCGTGTTGCCCGCACAGAGCCGCACGGAAAGGGAATTTAAAGATACATTTTATTAACAAGCATGGAGACAGTGGTATTCCATGGCCATACTAATGTATTGTTTTTAAATTAATGTAAATTGTTACGATTTAACATCGCTGTTCACTATTATGCTGAATTTTGTTGTGATATATATAGCTCAAAAGTGTAGTAATATATTTTTGTTATTCTGAAATGTCTACTTTATTTAATGACTGTTGGACCTTATAGATAGTACGGTAGCGTGCCTTTGTATCTTGAAAGCACGTACGCATAGTGTTCAGTTTTACTTTATATAAGTAAAATTCCTATTATGGATTACGGCTCTCCTCCTCCTCCACAACCCAGAATTGGTGGGTTTGCAATTTCTTCCCTAAAGTAGACAGTCTCTTAGTTTTAACATACATTCTTCCTTCTTTTATCTCATCCATGTACTCCTGTCTGGGCGTTCCCCTCCCAATATGCCCCTTGGTCAGGCCCACGATCAAGGCGGTGAACCAGATTGAGTGCAGTAGAGTACATCTTTTTATTATTTTCATTTATGTTTATCTCTGTCACTTTCTAGGATCATATTTAGTACAATATCAAAATCTGTACAGGAAAATCATAAAAATTAACACCATGGACTTATAGTAATGATAATTAATCACAATTTAAATATATTCAGCCCCACAGCCAGGTGGTTCGGTTCTAGTATAAACATACAAATAAATTGTAGAACTCAGCTGACAGATGGAAACCCAACCCTGGTTCTGCCTATAGTTTATTCTTTCTTAGTGTCAGTCCCGATATAAACAAAACGGTGTGATACAACACAGATGTATGTACAGTACAAAATTAAAACTTTTGTAATAAAACAAACATAACCTAAAGAACTATAAAATCATTTATCTTATTTTTAGTTGTATTAATCCCAGTTGTATTAAGAAAGAAATTGGTGATACAATTTTAATCAACTGATTGAATCAAAAAACTAATCAGTCGATAACTATTTTATTTCTTCTGTGGAGGATTTAGTGATGCGACCAAACCACTCATGTGCAGTTCAAGTACAAACACATGGCTTTGTTTATATCAGGGTTGACTCTAAGGGTACGGTCACACAGCAAGCTGTTTCGAGTAGGCTTGAGCATTGAGCAGGGTTAAGCAGTAGAGCGGCATGGAGCAGAGCTGGTACTGTGACCACACAGAAAGCAGTCACCTGCTAGCAGCCGAATGATACAGTCATACTGCCTGTTCTGTCTTGGTTTGCAAAATTACTATTTTTAAGTGGAAGTTCCCCTTTTTTAGTGGAAACAGACACTCAAAAGAGCAATCCAATGAATTTATGACGAAATGAACTTGATGAACATCATCTCTGTCATGAATTAAGGAACGACCAATAAAAGTTTTTTGAGTACTTGTGCATGTCTGTTGAACTTTTGGTTTACTTTTAGAAAAACTGCATCTTAGATACAAAAATACCTCATTCCAGCCAGTAGCAGACACTTTTTTGTCCTTAAAATATTTGACACATCCTACAGTACTGCACATTTGAACACAGCTGATATTAAGGCCTCGTTATCAAATGCTATGATAAAAAATTTTAAAAACTTTACGAAAAGACAGCACTGAAGCGAGCATGTAACCAGGTAAAATCAAACTAGTTTGTTTTTCAGCAGGTTGCAGCAGTAAGCAACTGAGTTGCACAGCAGTGCTGCTCTTGGTATGCCCATGCCCATTAACAAACATTATTTGTGTCAGCCTGCTTGCAAGCCCAATGCTGCTTCAGCCAGCTTACTGCTTGAACCTGCTTGCAGTTTGGCTGTACCCTAACAAACTCTTCACAACACCTAATATAAACAGCACAGGTAGTTGTGCTCGAGACTACCACATGGTGTTTGTCAGCACTATAGCAAAACACCAAATTGCTTCACTGACATTGTATCAGAAGCGCTAATAAGGCTGTATTTAAAAATTTGATGGAAAAGATTCAAACTCTTCACCGGTGTTGTGTCACTGCGCAGTGTTTGCATGGCACTGGAGGAAAATAATTGTTGAAGCTGTTCACAGGATTTGGCTCCAGGGTGACTTTCTTTGCAAGGATTAAAAAGATTGTAAGGAAGTGTTGATAAGGCTGATGATGTGAGATTAATACATCAGCAAAAGCCTCTTACAGGAAACGACATTTTCTAACATTTTCAATTTGCTTTATGATTTTCTCTGACTCGCATGGTATTACCCATATTCGTAGAAAAATATCTAAGTAGTTTTAAACAAAATACTTAAAAAAAATGTGGGTGCGTGTACTTATGTACGCGCGTTAGAAGTTATACTACTTTGGCTAATATGCATGGTAAAAATTCATACGAGTAGACAAACACAAACTAAAGGTAAATGTGAACGTTTAACATTTACAGTTTTATTGTTATTAAGCGGAATAGTCGATGATCTTCTTCCTATAGGTACAGCTGTTTTACTAATCTGTTTAGCAACCATATGTCCAGCAACTTTTTTTCTACTTTTTTTACCAATATTTGGTGAGTCCGGGAAATCGAGCCACACAACACTCACTTCTCCTTCTGCATCATGTTCAATATGAACTAATCTCCCAACAGCACCATTCGCTAAACGACAGCGATGTTCGTCGTTATCATGTAGAAAACATTTTCCACAAATACAGTTTCATAATGCAAGCCTCCAGTATCAATAAGTGATATTTTGTGCAGTTTTTGGCGTACAAAAGCTGTCTGTTCTGCTGAAGTACAACCGATGTATACGTCTCTTGCAATTGAAACTGTTTTTTCTTGCGCAGCACTTAAAATTCGATTGTTGTATCTTCTCACAGCCTCGTTTGTATTAAATAAACGGATCCCATGTGGGCAGCTTGTTTCTGCTTCTTGAGTCGTAACAAATCGTGATTGTAATAAAGTTAATTCATGATCTTCAAGTTGTGCACCACTTCCAATTTTGGTCAATATCGAAGAAAACTGTTGATTTGCTTGTCTCATAACTTGATCCAGCTCATAAAATTTGAGTCCATGCCACAAAATAGGCCCAACAATCCTTTGCTTTTGCTGTTTATAAATTGGAGTAGGTCTAACTGGTGGCAGCTGGCGTAAACCTCCAATCATAATGACATCCACACCACCAAAGTTAGTGTTGAAATTACCCGTAATCTGTTTTAAACGTGATTCAATCTGAGTAAGTAATTCAGCACGAATCGTACTTATTTCATCGATAATTATCACTTTAACGTATTTGAATAATGCTCGATATTGATGGAAGTAATCTTGACAAAGATATTTTTAAGGCATTATGCACAGTAGTACCATCTATAGCGACAGCAGCCTTGCCTGTCGAATCACAAGCAATGTATGAGTTGCAATATCCATCATTATCAATGAATCGGTTATAGATCTCTATGAGAAGTTTTATAACAAAAGTTTTACCACATCCAGCTGGACCAGTGAAAAATATTTGGAACGGATTGCGGTTTGGAGTTAATAGATTGGAGGTGACATGTAGCAAAAGTTATTTTTGTTTATCGTTATTATTATGCCATTTTTCATATGGTTGATGTTTGAAAAAAAAACTCTTGGCCTCTTAATTCCAGCTCGAAGTATATTGCAATAATTTTCGTCTGAGAAAATTGTTATTTTGATAAAAAGAATCAAAATCAGAGAAATCATTATTTTTGAGATTAACCCTAATATCTTTGTAACGATTTGCATAATTTTTGAATTCAGGCACATCTTTTTCTATAGGTGATAATATAGTTGGTAGATCGGCAAGGGATAAAAGGTGCTTCAAATCTACACTGCTGAGGTTTATTTTCCACTATTTTTTTATACGTGTGTGTTTGTGTGTTTATAATATGACTATTATACACTAAAAGATAAAAATTTAATTCAATTGAATTATTTTAAATTCAATATTATAATATTTTAGTAGAGAAAAATTAATTTTTTATCAAATAGCTCAAAATACTTACGAATAGTGTATTACAGCAATGGATTTACTTTTCGATAGACTTCTGAATAATTAAGTATCATCTATAATTTAAAATATAGAAATATATATTAGATTATTGGATTAAAGCAAACATAATGATAGAATACTTATCGAAACTTTTATTGATTTAATATAAAAGACTTTTGAAATTAATACTTACAAAAAATTAACCTCAAATATTTTTAAACACTTATTAAAATTCGGTTACACAAGTTTTGTCACCGAAAAATATTTCACAGCACAATGTATATAAAGTTATTTAATTATATATCCATTCACGATCAGCAGCGGCAGGTCCATCGGGGCCGCGACCGAAATGTTTTGGTTTTTTGGCCTCAGGCTCGTTGTCCACGGCTAACTTCATCCTGTTAACTTTTCGTTGCATGGTGCACGCGCATTTTGTTACATACTAAAATTTCATCCTCAACGCGCCTAAAAAAGTATAACTTCAAAAATTAACCTAACATTTCTTCTTGTCTAGTGGAGACTAAATTGTTCCAAAATCATCACAAGTATAAACAGTTTATGGCAGTATGAACTTTACGAGTTCAAACACACTCTGAAGCAATAACATGAAAATGTAGTGAGCCAACACTATATACAAAATGTTTGAAATAATGTAAAAACTAATATTATAAACTTCCGTGTGAAGTTTGTCAGCACTCTCAGTTTTACAGTTTTTAAATCGCACTGATTTGGGGGGGATGCATGTGTGGATTTATTTATTATGCATCTATTGAAAAGCCTGAAAAAAATGATTTCCAACAAAACTTTTTCATGCTAACTGATATTTTGTAGGTAAAATTTTGTGTTAAACGTATAAACTGAAATTGTAAAGTATGAACATCAATCGAGACCTGAGTCATATTTTGTGTTTAAACGTTTCCACTGTAATTGAAAATGGGTAATTACATTTAATTATTATTCCAATTTTTTTGGAGTAAAGCATGGCATTTCACTTGTGTTTCAAAGTATGAGAACGTTTTCCTCATTTTGTTTATGTATGTGGACCTCTGCTGTTTAAGCAGTTTGTGCACAAGTTCTATATAAATATGGAGTAACATCTCTACCTGAAAGAGGTAAATTGCTTTATTGTTTGTTGAGTGTGGAAGGCTGATAGTTATTCATACAATGACCAGTTTTTGAAATATTAACATCTACATTTATTTTGTTATTTCAGACCTTATTGTACAGACAACAGAACATACTCCTTGGAATGGTAACAACGTAAGCCAAAGAAAGTATAATGGAAATTTAGGAGGCCAGTTTGTTTGCCATTGTGGTAAATCATATTCACACGCTGCTTCGTTGTACAATCACAAAACGTACCACTGCGGTAAATTGCCTCAGTTCAAATGTCCGCATTGTGAGCACCGCACCTCACAGAAAGGCAATTTGCAGCGTCATATACATTCCAAACATGAAGAAAAATTGTTGCTGTTGTAAAAATGAATGTTGTTTCAAAGTTATGTCTATGATATATATACTGGGTGATATTCTACAATAGTACACATAGTGGCCATTTTATGATATAAGACAAGACACTACACCGATGCGATTAAAGAAAATTAGTATATTTTGATTACAAAATGTACATAATAAATGTGCTTGTGTGTGGAACGCGAGTGCACATGTGTATGTGTATGATTGTTTGGAATATAAAAGTCTGAATTGTTTATGAAATGTCTGATTTATTATTGTTTAGACTGATTAATGTAACATATTTCTTTTTAATTGTGAAATATCAGTGACTGTTAGAGATGTTTCATGAAGACGTAATGCTCGTGTAGATTATATGGATACTATGAAAATTTTTCATACATAAACATGGAGAAAATAAAAAGATAATACAAACCAGTCAAATTATAAATAAATATATGTAAAATGGAAATCACGAATTTATCAAAATTCAATGGGGGTGGTCAATACAAAATTTTCACCCAAAGGAATTTGTTTATTTAGCCTCCTTCATTCCATTGTTGTAATGAAAACTGTGTTATTTCATTTTTCCATATTGGTAATCTTAGTTTTGAGCTGTAAAGTTTGTGTCCCTAATTTTGTTCGAAAAGAACGGAATTTTGTGTATTTTGTATGTGATAGAAAAGTTTTGAAAAAATCTTCTTCTTCTTCTTCTTCTTCTTCTTCTTCTTCTTCTTCTTCTTCTTCTTCTTCTTCTTCTTCTTCTTCTTCTTCTTCTTCTTCTTCTTCTTCTTCTTCTTCTTCTTCTTCTTCTTCTTCTTCTTCTTCTTCTTCTTCTTCTTCTTCTTCTTCTTCTTCTTCTTCTTCTTCTTCTTCTTCTTCTTCTTCTTCTTCTTCTTCTTCTTCTTCTTCTTCTTCTTCTTCTTCTTCTTCTTCTTCTTCTTCTTCTTCTTCTTCTTCTTCTTCTTCTTCTTCTTCTTCTTCTTCTTCTTCTTCTTCTTCTTCTTCTTCTTCTTCTTCTTCTTCTTCTTCTTCTTCTTCTTCTTCTTCTTCTTCTTCTTCTTCTTCTTCTTCTTCTTCTTCTTCTTCTTCTTCTTCTTCTTCTTCTTCTTCTTCTTCTTCTGCCCAATGTGAGCCGTGGCTTACAACACCAATCTTCTCCGATGTCTCCTATCCTTTGCCATCTCAGCATAACCTCTCGCATCCATTCTTCTTAGAGCTTTTAGCACATGATCCAACCATCGTGTATTATGTCGGTCCCTCTGTTTGCTTTTATAGACTTGCGCCTTTAGGATTTTCTTTGGCATACGCTGATATAAATCCGCTTTAGGTGACGTAGCCATTGTATTCATTGACACTTTACTAATATTTCAGTGTTCACATGCTTCAATAGCTCATCTGTCGCCTGATTTAATTTTATCTTAAATTAATTTAGTTTCCATTTATCATCTTCTTTAAACAGGCCATATACTTATTGTAAATCTTTGTTTAAGACCTTCTTAGTGTTGTTTTCCTTTGTTGTTAATGTCCACATGTCGCCTCCACAAGTAACAACCAGTCCCATATATTTTTATTTTTGTGTTACGACTAATGAGTTTGTTTCTCAGTAGTCTGCTGTTGGCATATTAACCAAAGATTTGACAATCCAATCCTATATTGCCTGCAAAACTTTGAAATAATAACATTGCACTTATGAACTACAGTATTGATAGGTATGATACTCATTTGGTGTGTGGTCTGTGCATCTCACAGGCTCTCACTTGTATGCAGCAGCGTTCATATGACTTGACAGTAGTGTTTATTAGAAATGCCATTGCCAAGACACAATGCTTTGTTCTAAGCTTTGCATGTTTATGGCTTAAACACACTGAGAAAAAAGAGGCAAGATTTTTGTGCAGTGTTAATGCTGATTTTTACATCTCATACCTTACGATACACTAGCTGCAGTTCACAGGTAAATATAGAAAGTTTTTCAATCACTATGTTAGTACACAGCAGATTTTATTTTGTTGCCTGTGTTATTTCTGTTTTGAGAAACAAATTAAATGGAGAGCGCTTAAGACTGTCTAGTATAGTAATGTTATGTAATAAAAATTATTTAGTTTATAAAATTTTAGTTAATAAAAATTTAAAAGGTTTATAAAACTTAACAAGCAAATTGTAATAAATTAAAAAAAAATCATTGTAATAAAAAAAGAAATAAATGTACACAATTGTGTATGTTTTTATTTTTATTTTGTTGTGTGTGAATTTAGTTTGCAATTTATAGAGTGCATGGGTGAATAGAAACTGTACAGAAGTTGAGAAATAAAAAGAGTAGTGAAGAGAAGACAATTGGTGCCAAGAGACTGTGTAAAGTTAGAGTAGAAGTGTGTCATTGTGGCGTAAGGTAGTGAGTGATAGTTATTTGTAAGTTTGATTGTTTTACACAATACTGAATATTTGGTAATATGTGGTTTCTGAAATTTTTTGGAAACTAATTTCAGATGCGTCTTCAAACGGACAAGGGGACAGGGCAGGAAAATTTGTATGCGAATGTGGAAAAATATATTCACATCAGGGTTCGTTGTCGAAACATAAGAATTATCATTGTGGGAAGCCGCCGCAGTTTCATTGTCCGTATTGTGCATACTGCACGTGGCAGAAAGGAAACCTGAAAATTCATATAGCAAGGATCCATCCAAACTGCCAGATGATGAACTAGTTTCCTGTTTAAAACTCGCTGATACAATCAGCAATGTTTACATTAGTTGCCTTTAACAACCTATAGTAATAGCTTAAGAAGCCCTAAGAATGTTACGATTGTCTTGATAAGAATTAACTTGTATAGATTTAGTTCGAGTAAATGAAAGCTTTTTAGTTCAACTGTGATGGCCGTTTTCTCGCCTCATGATTTCTATCCTGGTCTCCTGAACTATGGTAGCGTGTTGATTTACTGGAATAATCTGTGACAGTACTTTTCTGGACAGTTGGAAAAGGTACATTGCAAAGATGTTTATGGGGAATTTTCTGAAATAAATTGTATGTATTATTTACTGGACTAGACAAATTGTGTAGTGTATTATTGTGATAAATATTTAATTAACTGAATGCCAATTGTTCGTGTTGTTTAAAAAGAAATTGCAATCTATAAGTACAGTATATTTAACAAGTGAAATTAAATAACATGTCAGCTTATTTAACAATACAGCCAACTCGTATACAAGATTAGTTACTAAAATGCATTCAATTATCAGTATGGGATTATTGTGGAGTGGTTAGTTTTTTGGAATCAAAAAACTGTGTAAGTGTAGGAATTTCTCAAATTCAAAATTTAAGAGGAGAAAGTTGGAAGAAGCAGTAAAGTTGGAAACCTCGTGAACATTTGTGAGGAAAACCAAACTGAGAATTCGTTTGAATTACAAAGAACATTTGACAATTCAGTTGGCTATAAAATATTTTAACGTATTAGCTAATTTTTCAAGAACCAGATCGCGGATTGCCTTTTATAAGATTTCCACAATGCGTATTCAGATGAACTTATTTCTTTAACTAGTGTACATAAAGCTTTGCAGCAGTACGATTAACCTGTAGTTTTGCAACGCTACAATAATTGTACTATTTTTGGACACTAATTTATGCCATAAGGTATTTTGGATTCTTAAGGTATTATGCATAATCAATTATGTACTGTGTTTGAGTAGCTGTTTATTGTGGTTTTATTATTTATAGAATTAAGAAAAACACATCTGAAGTAATTTTTTCTCTAATTTCAGAACCACCAAAACTTGATTATATCGGAGGTATAGATCCTCACCCTTATGATTATGGAAAATGTTATTCGCAGACAAAATTAGTGTCGAAAAACGCTAACGGACAGAGCAAGTATTTGTGTCCCTATTGTCCTCATCGGACAACGCAGAAAGGAAACCTTAAGAGACACGTTTGTTTGATTCATCACGACAAACCGGTTCCCAAGACATTTAGTTTAAGCAATTAAGCGAGTAATTTGTGTCCCTAGTGTCCTCACCGGACAACGCAGAAAGGAAACCTTAAGAGACATGTTTGTTTGATTCATCACGACAAACCGGTTCCCAAGACATTTAGTTTAAGCAATTAAGCGAGTAATTTGTGTCCCTAGTGTCCTCACCGGACAACGCAGAAAGGAAACCTTAAGAGACATGTTTGTTTGATTCATCACGACAAACCGGTTCCCAAGACATTTAGTTTAAGCAATTAAGCGAGTAATTTGTGTCCCTAGTGTCCTCACCGGACAACGCAGAAAGGAAACCTTAAGAGACATGTTTGTTTGATTCATCACGACAAACCGGTTCCCAAGACATTTAGTTTAAGCAATTAAGCGAGTAATTTGTGTCCCTAGTGTCCTCACCGGACAACGCAGAAAGGAAACCTTAAGAGACATGTTTGTTTGATTCATCACGACAAACCGGTTCCCAAGACATTTAGTTTAAGCAATTAAGCGAGTAATTTGTGTCCCTAGTGTCCTCACCGGACAACGCAGAAAGGAAACCTTAAGAGACATGTTTGTTTGATTCATCACGACAAACCGGTTCCCAAGACATTTAGTTTAAGCAATTAAGCGAGTAATTTGTGTCCCTAGTGTCCTCACCGGACAACGCAGAAAGGAAACCTTAAGAGACATGTTTGTTTGATTCATCACGACAAACCGGTTCCCAAGACATTTAGTTTAAGCAATTAAGCGAGTAATTTGTGTCCCTAGTGTCCTCACCGGACAACGCAGAAAGGAAACCTTAAGAGACATGTTTGTTTGATTCATCACGACAAACCGGTTCCCAAGACATTTAGTTTAAGCAATTAAGCGAGTAATTTGTGTCCCTAGTGTCCTCACCGGACAACGCAGAAAGGAAACCTTAAGAGACATGTTTGTTTGATTCATCACGACAAACCGGTTCCCAAGACATTTAGTTTAAGCAATTAAGCGAGTAATTTGTGTCCCTAGTGTCCTCACCGGACAACGCAGAAAGGAAACCTTAAGAGACATGTTTGTTTGATTCATCACGACAAACCGGTTCCCAAGACATTTAGTTTAAGCAATTAAGCGAGTAATTTGTGTCCCTAGTGTCCTCACCGGACAACGCAGAAAGGAAACCTTAAGAGACATGTTTGTTTGATTCATCACGACAAACCGGTTCCCAAGACATTTAGTTTAAGCAATTAAGCGAGTAATTTGTGTCCCTAGTGTCCTCACCGGACAACGCAGAAAGGAAACCTTAAGAGACATGTTTGTTTGATTCATCACGACAAACCGGTTCCCAAGACATTTAGTTTAAGCAATTAAGCGAGTAATTTGTGTCCCTAGTGTCCTCACCGGACAACGCAGAAAGGAAACCTTAAGAGACATGTTTGTTTGATTCATCACGACAAACCGGTTCCCAAGACATTTAGTTTAAGCAATTAAGCGAGTAATTTGTGTCCCTAGTGTCCTCACCGGACAACGCAGAAAGGAAACCTTAAGAGACATGTTTGTTTGATTCATCACGACAAACCGGTTCCCAAGACATTTAGTTTAAGCAATTAAGCGAGTAATTTGTGTCCCTAGTGTCCTCACCGGACAACGCAGAAAGGAAACCTTAAGAGACATGTTTGTTTGATTCATCACGACAAACCGGTTCCCAAGACATTTAGTTTAAGCAATTAAGCGAGTAATTTGTGTCCCTAGTGTCCTCACCGGACAACGCAGAAAGGAAACCTTAAGAGACATGTTTGTTTGATTCATCACGACAAACCGGTTCCCAAGACATTTAGTTTAAGCAATTAAGCGAGTAATTTGTGTCCCTAGTGTCCTCACCGGACAACGCAGAAAGGAAACCTTAAGAGACATGTTTGTTTGATTCATCACGACAAACCGGTTCCCAAGACATTTAGTTTAAGCAATTAAGCGAGTAATTTTCACAATGTTGTTACAGTTTGAACACTGGAACATTTGACAGTGTGTAAAATATAGAATTAGTGATCGATCACAGTGTACTATGTAGATATCTGAACTATTGAATGCACATCAAAGACAACATTGTTTTCGGGAATAATAGATGGATTTTGTTAAGTTGTCGGAGGCAGGTTGAAGTGGTGGACACACTGAAACGCTACATGTGTCAGTACCAAGTGACTAGAGATTCAACATTTAAGTAAAAGTGACAACATCATTACACATTTTATCACCATTCATTGCCAATCCGGGCGGCAACCTTCCTCTTTTGCTGTCAAGATCGGTCCAATGTCTCCATCAGTCATCTGTTCTTGTCGACAGTCTTGTGCTGTCCAGCCGTCAGCCAGGAAATCTACAGTGATGGCTTGAATATGTTCGCTTGAGTTTTGTTCTTCCTTTCTGTGGGAATGTCGGCAGTCTTCCGGGCACGGTCTTCGTGATAAGCCATCTGCATTACCATCTAGGCGACCCCGTCGATGTTGTACCTTGAAGTTGTACTCTTGCAGACGTTCAAGCCACCTTGCCAACTGCCCTTCCGGATTTTTAAATCTCAAGAGCCATGCAAGCGCGGCATGGTCGGTACGTAGTGAAAATTCTCTTCCATAGAGGTATTTATGGAAGTGCTCCAACGCTCGGACGATTGCCAGCAACTCTCTCCTTGTAACGCAATAATTTCTCTCCTGTTTAGAAAGTGTCTTGCTGTAATACGCTATTACTCGTTCTTCACCGTTTTGCACTTGAGACAAAAGTGCTCCTAGACCAGTATTGCTTGCGTCTGTGTCCACAATGTACTTCCCTTCGGAAGCTGGGACTTTTGATAATGCAATTTTCAAAAGTCCTAAATGCTTGATCACACTCCCTCGACCACTGGAAGTTTCGTTTATTTTCCGTTAGCTCATGTAGTGGTTTAGCAATAGTAGCGAAGCCTTTCACAAAACGTTTGTAATATGAGCATAACGCCAGGAAACTCCGAACTTCGTGTTTACTCTTCGGCACTGGCCAGTCTCTTACGGTGTCTACTTTATTAGGATCCATGCTAACACTCGCTGCCGAAACCAGATGGCCCAGATACTATACTTCCTTCTGGAATAGAGAACACTTCTTCGGGCTTAGCTTCAGTTGGGCACTGTGCATTCTACTTAGAACCTCCTTAAGGTTTTCCAAATGGTCTTTAAAAATCTTCCCGATTACTATGACATCGTCTAAATAAACAAGGCAAGTTTTCCATGTCAGGTCTCGCAGTACCAGGTCCATCAATCTTTCAAATGTTGCCGGTGCATTACAGAGTCCAAATGACATGACGTTAAATTGGAATAAGCCACTTGGGGTCGAGGAAGCGGTATTTTCCTTGTCTTCTTGATGAAGAGCCACTTGCCAATATCCACTCTTCAGGTCCAATGTGGAAAACCACTGTGCTCCGGACAACGTGTCGAGTGTATCGTCAACGCTAGGTAATGGATAGGAGTCTTTCTTTGTAGCGTCATTTAACCTCCGGTAGTCTACGCAGAATCGCAATCTACCATCCTTCTTCGCTACCAGCACTACAGGAGAAGACCAAACACTTGACGAAGGTTCGATTACTCCCTCTGTCAACATGTCCTGTACTAACCGAGACATTTACTCTTGTTTAGATAATGGAGGCCTTCGCGGAGGTTAGCGTATCGGTGTTGTGTCCCCCGTATTGATGCGATGTTGCACAAGGGAGGTTCTTCCCAGTGACTGTCCCCGAACTGCAAAACAGTCTTTGAATTCGTGTAAAAACTGTCGAGTTCTTTTACGTGAACAGGTGCACACGAAACGTAACCAGGTGGGCACTAAACGTAAACAGATGGGCACCAACCGTGACCAGGTGGGCACAAAACGTAAACAGGTGGGCAACAAATGTGAACAGGTGCGGACCAAACGTAAACGGGAACCGAACGTAAACAGGTGTGCACCAAACGTGAACAGGTGGGCACCAAACGTAAACAGGTGGGCAACAAATGTGAACAGGTGCGGACCAAACGTAAACGGGAACCGAACGTAAACAGGTGGGCACCAACCGTGACCAGGTGTGCACCAAATGTGAACAGGTGCGGACCAAACGTAAACGGGAACCGAACGTAAACAGGTGGGCACCAACCGTGACCAGGTGTGCACCAACCGTGAACAGATGTGCACCAAACGTAAACGGGTGGGCAACAAATGTGAACAGGTGCGGACCAAACGTAAACGGGAACCGAACGTAAACAGGTGGGCACCAACCGTGACCAGGTGTGCACCAAACGTGAACAGGTGCGGACCAAACGTAAACGGGAACCGAACGTAAACAGGTGGGCACCAACCGTGACCAAGTGTGCACCAAACGTGAACAGGTGGGCACCAAACGTAAGCAGGTGGGCAACAAACGTGAACAGGTGTGCACGAAACGTAAACAGGTGGGCACCAACCGTAAGCAGGTGGACAACAAACGTGAACAGGTGCGCACGAAACGTAAACAGGTGGCCAACAAACGTGAACAGGTGTTGTTCAGGCTTGTTAACAAAAATCGTACTACCAGAGGACTCAATCCAACGTACTTCTATCGCCGGACGAGACGGTTGAGTATTGTGAAATACACTGACATAAAGTTTATGTAGTGAATTTTATAATTAGGGCGATACATATCGTTGTGGTGATTACGTATAATTAAAACAACCGTATGTACTCTCGTCTATTCCAAGCGACCCATGAGGTGAGACAAGAGATGCTTCGCTTTTTTTTACGTGGTTCCCCCGTTTCGCGGACATAGGAAACAGGCCTACTCCAGCGTTACCAAACACCAAACACGCTAAGAACTCAGAACTTTTAATGTGTACAGTGTTGGGTAAAAAAACTCAAACGTACACTACACAATGCTGGCTAAAGCTAATTTTTTTTTGTTTCACTTAAACTAATAGTTCGGTAAACGGTTGGAATATCGCGAAGCGTCTTTTTTTCACGTATCACATACACAAAGATTCTGTTAAATCGAGACGAGTTTACAGGTGTTTCCACCGTGCCAGTGACCCACCCTCGAACAACCTGACCACGTTTATGAGTATTTCTACCGCGACAGTGATGTAGCCGGTTGCAATCGTTCATATCTCTCTCTCTCTCTCTCTCTCTCTCTCTCTCTCTCTCTCTCTCTCTCTCTCTCGAGCGCAAAACGTGAACAAACTCCGACAACGCACCTCGATATCCTACCCGATACACAAACGTATATACTTAACTACTGTACACGTACTTATAATAAACTACATCGTATCGTGTAGTGTAGTACAGTCATACACTTAATCGCTTCCTATCTATGTATATACATATTGTAACGAAATAAACCCCTATGTGTTACTTATTCGAAACTCTCGCCTAATCAAGCCCCACGTTGTTGACGTCAATTTATAACAAATTAAATGATTACGTTTAATTCTTTATATATGACTCCCGTGTATCAACGTTAAGCCCCACGTTGGATGCGGCAATTTGTAATCTACATAACACGATTACTTTATCTAGTGCAACACCGTTACGGGTTTATCGTTAATTCAGCCCACGTTGAATTCACCAATTGGTTACCAATTCAATCTGTTCATAAGGAAAAATATTTATTATGTTGTGGATATTATTCGGTTGTTGATTATAGACCTGTGTTAATTAATTATAAAGTGTCTTACCAGAGAAAAACGCTATACTAAGGTTATTATAATGAATAATTCAGTATTTTTCTCTAACCCTAGTCACTCTGTATTATCTAATTTGAAAAGAGCGGAATATGAAGAGAATAAGTTAGTTCTCTATTCTCCCGTATTCACCAGTTGTCTGCAGTCGAGCGCTGTTATTAGCGAATGACCCGTTCTTCTAGGTTAAGTTGTTCCACTTGACGCTTTTATCACTTCCTTTCCCTGTAAATTACACCGTATTCGAAATACAATAAGTACTCTACAATAACACAGACTCGTCAAATACAAGAAGGATTCTTTATTTTATGTTATTTTAAATTTCCAACAGTTGCTTCCTTCGGTTATTAAAGCATCATATCGATCATACAATACTGAATCGATTTGTTATTGAACTCGTGGTTTATTTTACAATTTAATTATAATTTTCAGTTTATCTATTATCTCAGGGTACATGTAATTCTTTTAACTATTAGTAAGGCCAGGTAATGCAAATTCAGGTTACTAGGTATTACAGTTTAAATTAAAATCTTATTATATAAAGTATTAACATAAGCAGGGTTTTACCAAGCGTTCACCATATACTCATTCAGCCCGTGTTCTACTAACGATGTCAAATCGACGGGTGATGAAGAATGGCTAGAGTTTATTCACCTCCAGCTTCTCAATAAAGTTGTTGTTAGTGTCCCACGATGTAATAGAAAGTTCAGTTCTTGATCTTCGCTGATTTTTTCGTTATCTGGTGGTCACAGGTCCCGATGGAATTAGTGTAGTATTAAGTTCTTGCTCTGCAGTCAAAAGTGAGGTTCAATAGGTAAATTTAATTCTCTTTAATTTTTATAGTATGGTATTTATTCAATTCGACTTCTCCCAGTCTGGATTATCTGCATTTATTTATGGTTTCTGTTATAACTCATTCAGTGGTAAGTTTAGTTCATTTTTCTTAAGGTTTTTGATGTGAATTTTGTAGATAGGTTGTTTATTCTCAAAGTGATAATTTAGGAAGTCGTCCAATTCGTCTTTTTAATTAGTGTTTATATTTTAACATTGATTTGTAATAATTTTATTCATTAGGCTTTGTGGCTTTCTGACGATTTTTAATAACTGAACTGTCCTCGTTTACATATAACAATTGAGTGTCTAAATCAACAAGATTTCCTGCATTTTGTTGCCTTAACAACCATTGCTTCTTCTGTCATTGGATAATATCTGTTATCCTAGAGCCAGAATTAGGAAATATTCTTATACTTATTTAATAAAATACTCCCTGCTTGGAATTACATTAAATCACATAAAACTTTCACTTAATCTGCCTTATTAAACCGTATACATTTTACTACATTTTCTTCTTAATTGACTTATTTTAAAAGGTATTAATTTCCTTTTACAAAACACTATTTTTTTAGGCCTATTAGTTTTATTACAGGTGTTATAATTTTTTGTTTTTAATTTAATTTTTCTTACCTGACCTGCTGTACAAAGAGTCACTGGCTTATGGCCAATTATATCAATTTTAATTTCCTGATTTCAATTCATTATTATTATTTAGTTCATCATTGAACCCTTCATTGGTTTTTAACATAATTATAATGACCACTTGCCAACTTATTAACACTTATTGTCTTCCTGGCCAAGTTTACAAATATTATTTTAAACATCTTCATTAATTATTTAAAGTAAATACACTTAACATAATACCATACATAATAAATGTACTTGCACTTAATTATTCAAATACAAGTTTAACATGAATGAAATGAGTACCCATTACTTAGTACTTCCTTAAAGCAATGGCTCCACACCTGCTACACACAAAACATAAAATAAATATCATGTAAACACTATATCATGATACAGTACAACAACAAGTACATTTTATAAAACATTAAATATTAATTGAACAGTATATTATATTCAAACTCCTACACAGTAAACTCATCTCATTAGACACAGTGTTTATAGTTTACATCTTACACTGCTCATTACATATTTTATATTTAGGTACACTTTCAATATTTTATTACCTAGTAACCTTACTAGGTATCATTAATGCAGTTTTTAGGTGAGATTGGCCCTCTTGTACTTAATTATGGCATACCTTGGGCATTGTTTTCAGTTATGTTGACAAAGTTTTTTATGTAACGTCGGGAACCTTAACTTTGTTACGTTACATAATACTCCCCCTCCGAAAGAAGTTTATTTTGGCTGAATAAAGTTTAGTTAAAATAAACTTATAGTTTCTTCATACTTTGGAATATTTATTTAATAAAATTATTAGTTTATAATGGTTTCAGTTTTTCATTGTTTCTGTGTTAATCCGCAATTCAATGGGTTCTTTGGGGTTTATTTTCTCTTTCTATTCTTTAAACTTTTAATTGGACTAGAAAACTGTGTTGACACTCATTGTGTATCTGGTCATTAATTCTCTACTGGTACCTCCCTCAGTTGTAGACCTGTCTTTTCTCTGGAACTCATAACTTCATCTAGCTTTTTACGCTATCATTTCTTATTATCATTTTTATATTTAATTACCTCTCTTGGTGTATAATCCCTAAAATACTATATTTCCCTAACATTTCTCCCTAATATCATAGCTGGTACGGAATCAGAGGGGCACTATTGGCTTCCATTACTCTGCCGTTTCCCTAACTATATCGTCTGAGATCAGAGGAACTTCATCTCTGCCCAGAAAAAAATAAAAGTTGCACTATCACAACACAATACACATAATTATTATCTATAAGGTAGCTCCTTCGCTACAAACTTATATTCAAGGGATGATTACTATTATTTATGAGGTATCCTAATACTTTTCTTAAATTATTTATCTCGTTGTTCTGTAGTTCCATTTATCATATTATTCACCAGTATTGTAGTTAAAGCTGTTCAATATTCATTTTAAATTCTTCTTAGTTCCATGCTGTCAATTAATTATTCTTTAGCATACGTATTTTACTATTTTTAATTCACTCCCATTTACTTCTGCAATTAAACACTGAATCTCCTCCTTATCATAAATTGTATGGCATATTCTTCCTTCATTTAACTCATTTCTAACCCTTCTTTCTCTTTTTTTATGTTTATTAGTTTAAAATAATTTCTTCTGAATTATATAGTAAGGTGTTCTTACTTATTTTTGAATTTTTTTGGTGTTTATCTTCAAAATTCTCTTTTTTTATATTGCTCATAAATTGTTTCCTTAAATACTTGTTTGTAAGGTGAACTTGCTTCATTTTTTTTGAATTTTGTGATTTTAAAATTGATTCCACATAATTTCTCTGAAGTATCGTGTAATTAGTTTATTTCATTTAATAGTTAGTTTAAAATAATTTACTTAGTTTCTCATTATTTTCCTTTGATTTGCTTGATTCGGTATCCATAAAATTTGTCCCTTTTCTCTATATTCTGTTTGGAATCTGTTTAACCGTGGTCCATTATTTCCTCTATACTGGTTGTTCGGATTTCTCTAGCGTATAGAATTATTTCCATCCTTGTGACGTGTCTTACTATCATCTGGTTCTTCCATCTTGTCGCTATAAAATTCTCATTTATGATAAAGTTTACCATCGTCTTTCGAACTGATTCTTCCGTACTGTTTCTTAATCGTTCGAATGGTTCATACATAATCTCCAGAAGTCCTCCATGCTCCTCGGTTAGTTTTGGCTTTTTCGGTCCGTCTAATCTATCTAAGAATTCAATTGTGGTTCGTTTAGAGTTTCTTAATTGTCTTACTTCCCTGGGTTCCGTAATTGGTATATTATGTAGCTTAACTAATCCCCTTTTAATCATCTCCAATCCTTCCCATGTATTTATTAATTTCCTTTTACGCGTTTGTCTTATTTTCATTGTCTTCATTTCATTGTGAACCCGTTCTATTCTTCCAGTTATGTTAATTGGTACCTCGTCAAATTTTTCTTGGGTTTCCGTTTGTACCTCCGTTATTCTAGTTTTGTTATTGTTTTCTACTTGATTAATTTTGGCCTCTACTTCCACTGCGAGTTGTATGATGGTTTCATCTGTCTTTTCTAGACCTACCTTAGTTTCAGTTATTTGCTGTCTTACTTCCTCTTCATAATCATCCACTCTTTTGCTAAGTGTTTCATCGACAATTGCAATACTTTCATTGATGACTTCCCTCAACGCTTGGTTTTGTTCATTGATGATTTGCCGCAACTCCTTATTATTGTTTTCAATTCTTTCGTGTATTTGTTTGTAATTTTCCTGAATCTGCTTTAAGCTCTCGTCGTTCCTGTCAAGCCTTTCGTTAATCTGCTTTAATCTTTCATTTATCAGCCGGTTATTCTCATCAGTTTCCTCTTTATTTTTGTCAAACTTCTCATTCATTAGTTTGATTAAATTCTCACTCAAAATTTTGTTTTGTTTCTTTGAGTTTTCGTTAATACTGTCTATTTTGTTTTCTAGCTTTTCTGAATTTTCGTCAAATTTTTTATTTAATTCTTCCTTCTGTTTCTTGGAATCTTCATTAATACGGTCCATTTTCTCATTAGTTTGTCTATTTTCTTCTTTGATTAATGCCCATAATTTTTGTAAATCTATTCCTCCTCTGGCTTCCTCCTTGTCACCCGCCTGTTGTTCCATTTCGGTGTCTGTAACTACCTCTGTTTCTTCTTCCCATCTATCTTCTTCCGTTTCTTGGTCCTTCGCTATCCTTTTAGAAACACCTCTTGTATGCATTCCTGTGCCTCTAATAGTTGCCTGCTCCAGTTAAGTAATAGCGATATAGTCGATTTTTTTTTTACTTAACTAAAGCCCACTCGTTGAGCGCCAATTTGTAACGAAATAAACCCCTATGTGTTACTTATTCGAAACTCTCGCCTAATCAAGCCCCACGTTGTTGACATCAGTTTGTAACAAATGAAATGATTACGTTTAATTCTTTATATGTGACTCCCGTGTATCAACGTTAAGCCCCACGTTGGATGCAGCAATTTGTAATCTAAATAACACGATTACTTTATCTAGTGCAACACCGTTACGGGTTTATCGTTAATTCAGCCCACGTTGAATTCACCAATTGGTTACCAATTCAATCTGTTCATAAGGAAAAATATTTATTATGTTGTGGATATTATTCGGTTGTTGATTATAGACCTGTGTTAATTAATTATAAAGTGTCTTACCAGAGAAAAACGCTATACTAAGGTTATTATAATGAATAATTCAGTATTTTTCTCTAACCCTAGTCACTCTGTATTATCTAATTTGAAAAGAGCGGAATATGAAGAGAATAAGTTAGTTCTCTATTCTCCCGTATTCACCAGTTGTCTGCAGTCGAGCGCTGTTATTAGCGAATGACCCGTTCTTCTAGGTTAAGTTGTTCCACTTGACGCTTTTATCACTTCCTTTCCCTGTAAATTACACCCTATTCGAAATACAATAACTACTCTACAATAACACAGACTCGTCAAATACAAGAAGGATTCTTTATTTTATGTTATTTTAAATTTCCAACAGTTGCTTCCTTCGGTTATTAAAGCATCATATCGATCATACAATACTGAATCGATTTGTTATTGAACTCATGGTGTATTTTACAATTTAATTATAATTTTCAGTTTATCTATTATCTCAGGGTACATGTAATTCTTTTAACTATTAGTAAGGCCAGGTAATGCAAATTCAGGTTACTAGGTATTACAGTTTAAATTAAAATCTTATTATATAAAGTATTAACATAAGCAGGTTTTTCCAAGCGTTCACCATATACTCATTCAGGCCGTGTTCTACTAACGATGTCAAATCGACGGGTGATGAAGAATGGCTAGAATTTATTCACCTCCAGGTTCTCAATAAAGTTGTTGTTAGTGTCCCACGATGTAATAGAAAGTTCAGTTCTTGATCTTCGCTGATTTTTTCGTTATCTGGTGGTCACAGGTCCCGATGGAATTAGTGTAGTATTAAGTTCTTGCTCTGCAGTCAAAAGTGAGGTTCAATAGGTAAATTTAATTCTCTTTAATTTTTATTGTATGGTATTTATTCAATTCGACTTCTCCCAGTCTGGATTATCTGCATTTATTTATGGTTTCTGTTATAACTCATTCAGTGGTAAGTTTAGTTCATTTTTCTTAAGGTTTTTGATGTGAATTTTGTAGATAGGTTGTTTATTCTCAAAGTGATAATTTAGGAAGTCGTCCAATTCGTCTTTTTAATTAGTGTTTATATTTTAACATTGATTTGTAATAATTTTATTCATTAGGCTTTGTGGCTTTCTGACGATTTTTAATAACTGAACTGTCCTCGTTTACATATAACAATTGAGTGTCTAATCAACAAGATTTCCTGCATTTTGTTGCCTTAACAACCATTGCTTCTTCTGTCATTGGATAATATCTGTTATCCTAGAGCCAGAATTAGGAAATATTCTTATACTTATTTAATAAAATACTCCCTGCTTGGAATTACATTAAATCACATAAAACTTTCACTTAATCTGCCTTATTAAACCGTATACATTTTACTACATTTTCTTCTTAATTGACTTATTTTAAAAGGTATTAATTTCCTTTTACAAAACACTATTTTTTTAGGCCTATTAGTTTTATTACAGGTGTTATAATTTTTTGTTTTTAATTTAATTTTTCTTACCTGACCTACTGTACAAAGAGTCACTGGCTTATGGCCAATTATATCAATTTTAATTTCCTGATTTCAATTCATTATTATTATTTAGTTCATCATTGAACCATTCATTGGTTTTTAACATAATTATAATGACCACTTGCCAACTTATTAACACTTATTGTCTTCCTGGCCAAGTTTACAAATATTATTTTAAACATCTTCATTAATTATTTAAAGTAAATACACTTAACATAATACCATACATAATAAATGTACTTGTATTTAATTATTTAAATACAAGTTTAACATGAATGAAATTAGTACCCATTACTTAATACTTCCTTAAAGCAATGGCTCCACACCTACTACACACAAAACATAAAATAAATATCATGTAAACACTATATCATGATACAGTACAACAACAAGTACATTTTATAAAACATTAAATATTAATTGAACAGTATATTATATTCAAACTTCTACACAGTAAACTCATCTCATTAGACACAGTGTTTATAGTTTACATCTTACTCTGCTCATTACATATTTTATATTTAGGTACACTTTCAATATTTTATTACCTAGTAACCTTACTAGGTATCATTAATGCAGTTTTTAGGTGAGATTGGCCCTCTTGTACTTAATTATGGCATACCTTGGGCATTGTTTTCAGTTATGTTGACAAAGTTTTTTATGTAACGTCGGGAACCTTAACTTTGTTACGTTACAATATATATATCTTCTTCCCCCTCCTCCTCCTCCGCCACTAACGTTCTTCACGCGTACCGAATCACGGTTCGCGGTCCGTATCACGCTGGCCCTTTGTTGAACCGTCGCACGTCCCTCTTCCATTTCGCGAATTCTGTAATGACCGTAGGCTGGCGTTCTCTGCCCGTCGTCCAAGACGTATCTCTTGTCGTCGTACGGCGATAACGAAAGTTTCACTATCTGGCGCGTGTAGATTCGATGGTCTTCGCTGGGTATGATCTGCGCGGACGTGTACGTTTGTCGGTTAGTCGACGTCGATGTCATCGGTGACAGCAAACAGCGTTTGTAATCCGCGGAGTCAATCGGTTTTGTATAGCCACTAGCGGTACCCCTTTCGCTACGCGCTTCTCCTTTTTATCGCCATAGTCCTGCAACACCAGCAGCGAATACGATTTCGCGCGCAAACCGACGAATTCGATGATAGGTTTCACGTGCGTCTTGTCCTTGGACGTTCCCAAACGTTTTTTATTTACAGCTCTATAACAGGGGTGGGTCGCGGGATATTCTGACGTATCGAATCGATGTAGATTCTCCTTATACGTTATCGGTGCGTGTATCGTACAGCAAAGAGTCCGTATCGGTCATACACACGCGGTCCGTACTTCGCGACTGTGAACTCGTAGTGAAAACTGTACTGGTTGAGATACACGGTTATGTGTTTACTAATGTCCAGCACGGTGCATCCTACGTCCAGCGGACTGTTGAGATACACGGTTATGTGTTTACTAATGTCCAGCACGGTGCATCCTACGTACAGCGGACGGTTGAGATACACGGTTATGTGTTTACTAATGTCCAGCACGGTGCATCCTACGTACAGCGGACGGTTGAGATACACGGTTATGTGTTTACTAATGTCCAGCACGGTGCATCCTACGTCCAGCGGACGGTTGAGATACACGGTTATGTGTTTACTAATGTCCAGCACGGTGCATCCTACGTACAGCGGACGGTTGAGATACACGGTTATGTGTTTACTAATGTCCAGCACGGTGCATCCTACGTACAGCGGACTGTTGAGATACACGGTTATGTGTTTACTAATGTCCAGCACGGTGCATCCTACGTACAGCGGACTGTTGAGATACACGGTTATGTGTTTACTAATGTCCAGCACGGTGCATCCTACGTACAGCGGACTGTTGAGATACACGGTTATGTGTTTACTAATGTCCAGCACGGTGCATCCTACGTACAGCGGACTGTTGAGATACACGGTTATGTGTTTACTAATCTCCAGCACGGTGCATCCTACGTACAGCGGACGGTTGAGATACACGGTTATGTGTTTACTAATGTCCAGCACGGTGCATCCTACGTACAGCGGACGGTTGAGATACACGGTTATGTGTTTACTAATGTCCAGCACGGTGCATCCTACGTACAGCGGACGGTTGAGATACACGGTTATGTGTTTACTAATGTCCAGCACGGTGCATCCTACGTACAGCGGACTGTTGAGATACACGGTTATGTGTTTACTAATGTCCAGCACGGTGCATCCTACGTACAGCGGACTGTTGAGATACACGGTTATGTGTTTAATAATGTCCAGCACGGTGCATCCTACGTACAGCGGACTGTTGAGATACACGGTTATGTGTTTACTAATGTCCAGCACGGTGCATCCTACGTACAGCGGACTGTTGAGATACACGGTTATGTGTTTACTAATGTCCAGCACGGTGCATCCTACGTACAGCGGACTGTTGAGATACACGGTTATGTGTTTACTAATGTCCAGCACGGTGCATCCTACGTACAGCGGACGGTTGAGATACACGGTTATGTGTTTACTAATGTCCAGCACGGTGCATCCTACGTACAGCGGACGGTTGAGATACACGGTTATGTGTTTACTAATGTCCAGCACGGTGCATCCTACGTACAGCGGACTGTTGAGATACACGGTTATGTGTTTACTAATGTCCAGCACGGTGCATCCTACGTACAGCGGACTGTTGAGATACACGGTTATGTGTTTACTAATGTCCAGCACGGTGCATCCTACGTACAGCGGACTGTTGAGATACACGGTTATGTGTTTACTAATGTCCAGCACGGTGCATCCTACGTACAGCGGACGGTTGAGATACACGGTTATGTGTTTACTAATGTCCAGCACGGTGCATCCTACGTACAGCGGACGGTTGAGATACACGGTTATGTGTTTACTAATGTCCAGCACGGTGCATCCTACGTACAGCGGACGGTTGAGATACACGGTTATGTGTTTACTAATGTCCAGCACGGTGCATCCTACGTACAGCGGACGGTTGAGATACACGGTTATGTGTTTACTAATGTCCAGCACGGTGCATCCTACGTACAGCGGACGGTTGAGATACACGGTTATGTGTTTACTAATGTCCAGCACGGTGCATCCTACGTACAGCGGACGGTTGAGATACACGGTTATGTGTTTACTAATGTCCAGCACGGTGCATCCTACGTACAGCGGACGGTTGAGATACACGGTTATGTGTTTAGTAATGTCCAGCACGGTGCATCCTACGTACAGCGGACGGTTGAGATACACGGTTATGTGTTTACTAATGTCCAGCACGGTGCATCCTACGTACAGCGGACGGTTGAGATACACGGTTATGTGTTTACTAATGTCCAGCACGGTGCATCCTACGTACAGCGGACGGTTGAGATACACGGTTCTCTTTTTTTCATCACGCCTATCAAGCCTTTGTTGTACACGTTTGCGTGCACGAATCTCGGGGTCGCACTCAGTTTTATCATTTCACGTTCGTTGGAGACTAACCGAAAATCTATACGTTTCCGGACGTTTTCTAACGATTTACCGTACACCGCGTTGATCATCAGTTTAAAGAAGTCTTTTTCGAAATCGTTCGCCGGGGCTTTCCGTTTCTCCGTATTAAAGTCCATGAACGGCTTCATCCACGCGCTCCGACGAAACGCGATTAACGACTTTCAGTTCCATCCCGAGGTTCAGGTACAGCTGCAACGTTCTGTAATGTACGGTATAGTTTGTCTTATCCTCGAGGCTGGTGATCAGTTTTTCGACAGTGCCGGTGGCGGGCAAATGGAAGTTCTTCAGATTCTTGAAACGTTTACTGTACGCAGACAACTCGTGCTCACCGACTTTTCTGCGTTCCGGCGCTAGCGGGTAGTCCGAATGTAGGTCGTGTAGACGGCGGGGATAACCTAGTTCCACGTCGAGAATGTAGCCGATTTCGTCTTCCGCGCCTACCGTACTCAAATCTAACGCGTCGATTTCTTCGCGTTACAGCCATCGGAATCCGGAGTGGGGTGCCGTACACCATAGTGGTGGTTTGTACAGTCCGGTACGTAAGGGTTATTGGCCTTGGCGTATCTGGTGGGCACCATCGCGGTACCCGCTCTCTGCGAACAGGTGCATGTTCTTGAAGTAGTTCGAGTCGAATTCCTGTCATTTTCATCGTCGCGTTCCACGCGAGTCCCGGCGCGGAGTTTACGTTACACGGATTGATCTCGTAGTATTGCGTTGTTGTACTCGCTCAGCTAAAGGTCAGTGACTCTGTACAGTTTATATTGATCTCATTCTCACGCCGGCGATGGGCATGTGTTTTCAATCTTCCTCAAGTGTGTGTGTGATTCCACGGCTAGAAATTTCCGCTGCGTCCACTGACGAGTGCAGACGTCTTTGCGGCCTTGATACAGTCCGTGCGCCCGAGCGAAGTCTGGCACAGTCTAGAAAATGTGTCAACAAACACGTACGCCACACACGTTACATTCTGGAACGTTCGAGAAGCACGTAGATTGTTCTGTGGTGTCGTAACAATATACACATCAGTATTAAATTACACAGTAGAAAAATACAGTAAGTGGAGTTTAACAGAGTTGGGAAAGGTGCCCGGTTCTATGAGAGTACAAACAAAAAGTTTAAGCATGGTACTGAGGACGAGGAATAAGAAATGGAACCCTTATACAAAGAGGCAAGATTAGGTCAGGCAGGACGCAGCAACAAAGGTACATTGAACACAGAAAGCATTAAATCCACGAACTACTTAATCCACCTTGTTCGAAACAGATGACAGATGCACAAACATCAAGAACAACGTGTAAATTCTACAGATGCATACGAAATGCTGAAAACTAAACACACTCGAACAACTGGAAATATACAAGCACGAAAACACATGGAAACAACAAACTAATTGAACAAACACAATGTAAATGACACGTAACAATTAACAAACACAACACACAAAAACCATCTTTCAGACGATGGCACAACCTCCAAAAACATATTGGGGACCACTCTTAGCTGCAGCTTTTGATGAAGGAATGAGTAAAAGCTAGCTCAGTCAGTGAGACAACATTTTTTTTCCAAGTTACTTGTGTTCGGCCTCAGAATTGTATTTGTTAATTCTTAGCAATCCTCGGACACGTCGTGTACACCAAAATCCAAGAGTGCAAGTTTAGTCTACCAACAAAACAGTGTCCATATAAAGTGCACTGTGCTCTAGAACAATAGTTAGGTACTGTACTACCAGCTGATGTATTAAAAATATTAAAATACATCAGCTGATATATAGAAGCAAGAAGGAAAATGTTTTTTATTAATTTTCCAGTGTCAAGAAGCAAAAGACTCTCAAGTGTTTGTAAACCGTAATGTTCATTTTAATGTAAATGTTTGAATTTTTTGGTTTTTACATTTCTGCACAGTATTGTATCTGTTAGTGTAGTTCTGTAAAATCCGAGCTACTCTTGTGGTACCATCCAGTACAAATTATTGGAACTATTAATAGATGTGGGTGGGGGCGAAGTAAGTTGTAATACTCAGGCTTAGCCAGGCCACTGTGGATGCCTCATTGTAGAAAAAGTGAAGGTCATGAGTTGAAATAAAAGTAGTGTTGTATTTTAATTGACAAAAGGTATTGATAGTTTAAGAAACAATATTGTATACAGAATTTGTGTGTAACCTGAAGACTTGCATAGTTATAAGTTTTTTTTTCACAAGATACGTTATTTATTTTGACCAATTCTTTTAAAGCAAGAAGGGTATTTTGTGTTTTATAGATTATTATACAGTGGAGATGTAATAATATAATTTAACAATTTCCAAACGTGTTTGCCATTCTGTGTGTTGTTCTTGTTCTTTGGAGGATATTGCAGGCTGAGTATCTTTGTCTGTTGCCAAATAACTCTGCAATTGGGATGGAACCAATAGGATTTGGGTGTGCTGTTGACAATATTTATTTCATGCACCACGGTTGCAGCGATAGGTTCGTGTTAGCAGTGACGGGTGGCAGAATTTTTTGTAAAAAGGTATTTGGCATTTAGGAGTGCTTTCAAGTTTATTGTGTAGTACATGCGAAGATGTAATGTAGAACGCATTGATTAGATTTGGGTGCCTAGATGTGACTAGGTACTGAAAAGAGAAAAACTTTCTTTGCAAGATCCTGTATTAACAAACAAATGCAAGGGAATGAGGATACGAACAATATGTTGATGAATTAAAATGTCTGTGTTTCATTAAAATTTTTATGGACACAACAATTATCATTAACTGGGTCATGTTTCTTATATTTAAAATGATTAACTTGTGGGTATTAACATGTAGAATTTGACTAGCTGAAGTCAGTCAGGTGGCCACATAGAATCAACTGGTGACATGTGGCTATAGTTTTGTGATCCGTTGAAGAAGAGAACAGTTAGTATATCTGTGCATCAGAGAAAAGCATGGTAATAGAATTTGTGGTTATGTTTGGAAACTTTTCTGTAATTGACTTGTAAATCTATAGCTTAACAATTTGTGCAGGTCAGCCTGTGTTTTAATTACAATCATAACTAAGGTTAACGTTATATTTATATACTGTTGAAAAAACTGTTGATGATAGTTTCTCCAATTTGTTGTTGTTGTTTGTGTGGAAATAATTGAAACAACATTTAAGTAGCAAAATGAGTTAGAGGCAAAACAGCCAATCACTGATTGGGTAACTGGTCTTCTTGACTTGGATAGTTTCCTCCGTCCCATCTGCAGGCTTGTTTGGCACCCGAATGCATGTAAGTAATTAAATTATATTAGGAGTTAAGAATTAGTAAATAATGTTATGTATTGACTGTTTACCAGAAGATATTACCAAATATATTTATTGTGATTTTCAATTAATTTTAATCCTAATTAGTTATGTATGATAAGTTTTAAAAATATTTCATCATAAACTTTTTTTTAAATAGTCTTTGTTGGTTTTTGAATTTTTGTTCACCTCTCACCCGCGTGGAGTCAAAGTATGGAAATAACTGTATTATGTTAACAATGATAAGTATAAAGTTTATTGTGTGAAATGTGAAACATTGTAGTGTCAGTAACTTTATTGTAGACATACTCGTGGGCCTAGATAACCTTCGGGTGGGTATGACAGCATCTGAAGCAGTGAATTATCTGATTCTTATAGAGGACAGAATGCCATCATGAAGGTGTATCAGGTGGTATTTTATCTGACCTGAGGATGACATTTCTTTGGTTGTGGTTATTAATAACCATACCTATTCTTTGTAACAGTTTATTACGTTTTTCTCTGATAGAAACAATCCGCTCGTTTTGTGGTGAGGTGTGAAAGTACAAGGAATGTAGTACTGTATTTGTACTTATAAAAATAATCACTGTTTTTAAGATTATTTTATAAAAGTGGCAAGAAACCCAACAAGTAAAAATTCAAAAACATGTACACCACAATACATTCACTAATTGTCGATAGTCTAAAGGTTGTGTGTTTAATGATAATTTTTTTGATAATTGATAAATTATATAATACTGTACCAAAATTTATCCAATAACAAATGTGTTTTGTTCAAAATAGTGACCGAGTTGTGCAGCTCAGGGTGCACGTGCACACACAGAAATTTGAACAAGTAAAAATCTTACTGTAATTTGTATGGTGTCATTGTAAATTGAAGTGGAATGTGAAAACGCACATATTTTGTAATTTTAAAATAATATCTGTAGGTAATAATTTACAGAACAAATATGTTCTTCAGTTTTGACCACATCACACACAACAAAGATCTAACAATCAATAGAAATGACAATGCTATATCTAGCTGTGAAGATTAGACTTATCTAAAATAGTGGTGTTCTAAAATAGAATAAAAAAAAACTCATTACGTAGTAACAACAAATATACATTTTACTGTAGATTAGAGCCATTTATTAAAATCTGATGTCTAGGAATAGAACTGTAATTTTTTGTTGTATTGAACATGCCTAAGATTGGGTTACATTATATGTGGCTGAGAGCCGTGAAATGGAATGTTAATCAACAGAAACACGTCATTGTGGCCCGTACATTTTTAGTAACCAACAGTTTTCTACAAGTGTTTAGTTCAGTACAGCCAGCCGTTGAGCTAATGACAATGTAATTAATAGTAGATATATCTTAAGCGAATTTTGTAAGGAATACCAATTGATTAAAGAAAATTGTGTAAACACAAATCAATATATGTTGTATGTGCCATAGAATTAATGTGTAGTACGTGCCACATCTTTAAGTTTAGATAGATAATGTACATTAATGTACACAACTACTTAGTTAGCTGATAAGTCTTTTTAATGATTGTACTTCTGAGATTAACTTTTAATAATTTTAACTCATAACATTCATTTCAGTTTCCTATTTTTAGTAATGGTAGAAAAAAATTGCTTTTAATGCATATGAATTTTTATGCGAACCATGAGAAATCTGTATAAATTGTATATAATGTATTAAAAATTTGTAATTTGCAGTTGTGTTGCATTTTATTTTGGTAATTGCTGGAGGTAAGGACTGTGACATGTGTATGTTACATGTTTATTTGCTAGATGTTTCTGCAGGAAGGAATGATACTGGATTATACAGAAACAATGGGGTTTCAGAAGTGGTGGATGGAATGACATAGATACTTGTACGATGATGACCAGACAAAGTGGAATGTATGTTTATGTTTGTAAATGTGTGGCAAGCTTTATCACAATCACAAGAAGTGTCGCTTGTTTGTTTGTCCATACTTTGAACACAACTCGAAGGAAGGAAAAACCTTGGACTTTCTTTAAAAACCGCTTCTCGCGATGATACAACACCATGAGTAAAACTCTTACCTTGGGCAAAATCCATCATAGAATCCATTATTATTGACATTATTTTATCCATACTATCTTGGATCATCTTCAGAACAACTGAACTGTGTAATTTTTGTAAACATCGCCCTTCTCAATAAGTTTCTGGTCTATGCTGGGTTAATACTTTCATTAAAACTAGGTTCTGATGGCTGAAATTTATGGGCAAAACTCCTAACTCGGTCAGAGAATCCTTTGCTAATACCATACTAGTGGGCATATTTGTTGTGATGGTTTATCCTCTTCATTCACAGCACTTAATATTAGTGATTAACTGTACTTTCACTTGTGAAAACTTACGTTTCTAATTGTCCTCGAACGTTTCGGTGTGGTGTACACCTTCCTCAGCGAGATTTTGAATACAGAATCATTCTTGCTGAGGAAGGTGTACACCACACTGAAACGTTCGAGGACAATTAGAAACGTAAGTTTTCACAAGTGAAAGTACAGTTAATCACTAATATGGACATATTTATTAATAAATTAATTTACCTTCAATAATCCGCCGTGTGATTTCTTATCCGCCGTGTATAAGAAGTCAAACGGTGGATTATTGAAGGTAAATTAATTTATTAATTCGATTAAGTGACTTGGATACCAGATTAAACATGAATATTACATATTTGTTATCTTATTATTGGATTATCTGGAAGGAGTTGTAAAGAACCGGTACATGTCTGGAATTCGTTTATATGTAAGCTGCATAGAAAAACTACATGCTTTGATATTTTGACAACAACCCAAGATTGTGATAAATAAAAAAATCTCTAGTAATATAAGATAATATGATAGAATGTGTTCGAGCTAAGAGTTTTACCTAAAACCATGTACTTTTTTCCTTGTACACTCGTAAAAGGTTTCTAATAGCTCTTTATAAATTTGGTTGTTAACCGTGAAAGCAAATCAATTTTAGTACTTCTGTATATTATATAGTTCATAGAGTAGATACATAGAGCGAGTAGTGAGTAATCTAATCCTCTGCTAACCTAAGGTGTCAAAAAGTATCCATTTGATTTTCTTTCTCATAGGAGAAAATCAGATCTATCCACAAACAGTGTTACCCAAGCCATAAAGAAGAAGTTGTATAAAATCCTATACAATTCTACTATGTACTTTATACTTGTTCATAAAATAAAGCAAACAACATTTGTTTTGCAGGAATCGTGAAGGCTGTGTTTTTACACAGATGTTTGTTACTTTCTTTGCGCGTGCGTTTTGCTGAATTTTCTAATATTTATCACCATGTATAACCGTGCCTGGTTAGTTTAATAATACTTTTATTATTTGGTGTGCTCTTTGACGAAACTGGTTTTAAAAAGTGTACGTTGTAAAAGATATCGATGTAATTTCATTATGAAGTTCAGTCGATTAGTATTGCACACATCATAGTTGGATAGCACCAGACAGACATAATTCAGATTTGAATTTGAATCAACTGAGGGATTTTTATTTTACAGGTAACACCCGAAGTGGAAATATGTCTCTGTGTAGAGAAGTAAACAAAAAACGGACTTGGACCAACAGTGATATGAAAATGGCAATCGATTCTGTGTTGTCGGGTTCTTTAAGCATTAGAGAAGCGTCTCTGAGATATTATGTGCCAAAAAGCACGCTGCACGACCGTTTAAGTGCTGCGAAGATTGTTGAGATATCTGCTCGATTAGGTCGCTCCACTCATGCATTTCATCCAGAATTCGATATTTAGCGGAAGAACTTAAATAAAACAGATTTAACAAAACTTAGATTCATGAAAAAATTCCCTGCGTTACCTCTTTGTTAGTCTCAGTCCACTAGTTTCATGAGAGCTACAGGCTGTAAGTAGTTTGTGTTTGTAAGACAATATCTTAGAGAACTGTATCACTGTACAGTAGAGCATCGATTATCCAAACATCCATTAACCAAACGATCTATTATCCGAACTCAATAAAAAGTAAAATTGTGTACTGTACTGTACAGTAATGTATTGGATGTGTGTAGGCATATTGGATATTTATTGAACATACAAAATTGTATACTATAAGTTATTACAGTACTGTTCAGTTACTGATGAAGAGATAGTTGAGTCATTAAGTGAACATAATGAAAATGAAACAGATTCATATGAAGACGGCGAGAATGCTACTAATACAAAACCGCCCATGGCAGCAAAAGCTTTTGACACGCTTGAGACTGTTCTAAAGTGGGCCAAAACAGAAGATGAGATAAATTGTATTCAGCTTATGAATCTTAAATGACGAGAAAACGGGGTAACGGTTTGAAGCAGACAGTGATAGGACAATTCTTCAAAAAAGTGTAAATCCATGGTACTGATGTTTTGTTTTATTTTTTCATTTTTAATTAATTTTTTAGTACAGTGATTGTCATTAAACTCTAAGTTTGTTTAAATTAACTTTTGGTTTTTATTAATTACTCTCAGTTTTAATTCAATGATTTTTAGCCTTACTAATACATTGCAGTACAGTATACAGGTTGCTGTAATTATATAATAGTATGTTAGAAATTATTTTTTAATAAAAACCTTTGTTTTTGTAAAGAGAAATAATGTTTTCAATTTACGATCTATTATCTGAAATATCTGTTATCCAAACGGGCCCGTGGCCCAGGAGGTTCGGATCGATACTCTACTGCAGATTATACAGACAGGTGTGTTTGAGACTGGAATTAGCTATATTTATGAAAATAGTGAAATGCTATTGCATATAAGTTTTTACAGTTGATTGGATGGGGGGAAGAACTCTATCCGCTGAAGGAGGGTATAACACAATTGTATTATCAGCATTTTGTTCCACTTCTAATAATCTCACATGAACTGCTAAATTCTAGAGTACTATCTGAAAGTTGTTTTGTAGTAATAGCTGTAATGGCTGGATGAATGGTTGTACTTTTGTCCATATATAGAACTTTGTAAGTAACTCGTTTAGTTTCCTGCAGGTCTCCCATATAATATCTTCAAATAAATACAATGCAAGTTATTTTCACCTAAGGTGATATTACATATATAGATCTTTTTGACTTTTTTTTTTCATCGCATCACATTTTAATAGCAGATGGGCACCTCTAGTCATAAAGAAATTGTTGTGATAAATTTTGCTAGGATAAATGTATTCACTTTTTTTCTCATAACAAGCATAACTTTGAATAAATAGAATTTTTGTGAAGCTACTGAAAAGCTTTACGTATTTTATTAGAGAGTGACAAATAAAAACAAAGTGTATTTCAAAAGTAAGGGTTGATTGGTCATTAAAAATCAAAGTAAGAGAAAGAAAATATTACTCATTTAATATTTGTATACAGCTGTTTTATTTTTCTGCATAGTCAGAATTAGTGTCTAAGCACTTACATGATCTGGGACAAGCATTTTAACCCCTGTTCATCAAAGTCTGCCACCTGTGATTTCAGACAGTTCAACATTGCTGTTTTTTCACTCCTCAAACATGTAAGACATTTGTTGAGGTGAAGGAAGCTTGGAAACCACTAGTTGCACGAGGTCCACACTGTGATGGGAAAGCTCCCGCTTTAATTGATGAATCGTCTCAACAGTGTAGAGAGCAGTGTGTTGGTGCATACGTTGTTATGAATGAAAATGCACACACCTCAGTTTTGAAAGTGTTTTATAATAAACAGCCTGTTGTTGTTCCTGGCTCTATAAAATCCATGAATACTACACCTTTTCTTTGACCCAGAAAAGAATCGCCATGATTTTCCAAGCAGACCAGGTTTGTTAAATTTTTTTGGTGTATGTGAACGAATGGCCCTGCATGGATTGTTTCTTGGACTCAGAAGTGATGTACAAAATTCACGTTTCATCACCATTTACAATATGAGAAACAAATTGTTTCCTTCTGTCTAGTTCTGGCCCAAAAGTGGACATGTGGATGCCGTTCTTTGACTTTCCTGCACATCAATAATGATTTTGTGGCCCATTTTGCTTTGCAAGAATTCAGTGCATTGCAGTCTGTGAAATGTGTGGTAATTCTATTGTCAGAACACTAATTATGAACTGTTGGTTTTCCTATACTTTTCTGTAAATAATGTCATTGATCACTAGGGCTTCTATTGCTGTCTTGATCACAAACATTTGTATGACCATCATTAAACTTATATCAGCACTGTCGCCTTACCTTACGTTCTTCGCTCGTTACAGTAGACTCAGGATTGTATGTTGTTGCAGCCATCATGAATTAATGCAATCAGAATGACAAACAACAATAGATGTCTGACAAAACAGCTGATAGCTAACGAATTGTAACAGGACAAATGGTGCCAATCATATGATTTGTTTGTTGTGACCCTTAGAAGGGCCGTGTGGCGAGAATACGAACTCCAGTGTATGTTCCGCCCAAGCCGCGCTGTGATTTTCGGCGGCTGCACCCACTGTTCATGGCGTACTCATCGGTATGTAGAGCCCTCTGCCGTCCCAGTCGATGGATGTCCATATCTGGTTCTTCACAGGGCAAGAAAGCAAAAAAGTCCATTCTTCTCTTCTTCCTGTTCTGTCCATCTGGCTCCGCAGCGTCCGATGGAGTGGTGATGGAGTGCGCCAACAATTCTAGCAGTGTTCTTTTTATACCCTGACAGGTTGGTGTACCATGAGAGTGCTGCTGATCCCTGATTGGCTCGCTGTAAGCTCGTCAGGTGTCACGTCTTGGCTGGTACCGAGAGCAGATGTTTGCCTCTGTGCCGTCACTGAATGTAGCAATTGAACTATTGCACAAGCACAGTATAATTCATCGCTGCCAGTCACTGTTTACTCTCAATCAAACTTTACTTTTGAAACATGCCTCATATTCAGACTTGAAATAGTGCAGAAGGATTCGAAAGGAACTTGATATTTTTCCTAGTGATAACAATACATTTTTACTGTCCTTGATTTCTTCTGAAACTCCAGACATAGGCTTAAGGTGTTAACTTTATATAGATGAACCAGGAGAAAAGGCACAGGATAACCTAATGTCTTCATTGACCAATTACCAGCACCCACAACATCTAATTGTAGGCCTAAGGATGGAGAAAAACCACTATTAGAAGAATGCCAGTCTGCTAACCTAGATCTTAGACCTGACTCTTATAATCTTTTCAGTGCAGTATTGTCAGTTTTCTATTGAAGTATAGAAATGTTAAAGAAAAAAAACCCATCAAAAAGAGTGAACTATCTGCCAGAAATGATATAAATAGAATCTGGAGAACCAGAGCTAGAATTCTTTTTTAATTAACTCTCAAAATATAAAATAAGTAATGATTTACCTTATTGAAACGGTCCAGTGACTTCAAGTTGTATATTTATGACGCGTTTCGAGTCATATGACCCTTCATCAGATAGTTATCACTCGCAAGGAGATCATCAAATATTAAAATTCACAAAAACACAAAACACACACATATGTACAATTGTAAAACCTATACAAACATCCGACACAGTGCACTGGACTCTGAGCAAACGCGTGTCACGCCGTGTGTTATCTCATAATCGATTGTAGCGCGGTGTCATATAGCGGGTTTGATTTGAAATTTAATTTATCGTTAAGTATGCCATTATGAGTAACTGGGTTATTATGTCCACTATAGATTTCAAATTCTTCCCATGCATCCATATAACGACCCTTACTACAATAATGTAAGGGTATTAAATTCGTATTAAAATTCGTGTACGAATGGTTGCATGTAATTAAATGTCGTGTGAAATTAGATTTTATATTATCTATAGAAACACCTTTATTGATGAAATTATGTGGAGTGTGTTCCCGAAACCTTTTAATAAAAGGTCTCCCCGTTTGACCAATATAGAAACATTCACAATCATTACATATCAATTTATATACACCCGTCCTTGACTCTAATTGTGTGTGAACAGCCTGGCGAACCGAATTCCAAAGGCTATTATTGGTTTTAAAAATGGTGGTGAAACCAAGCCTATTAAAAACAGATGTTAGAATTTTGGGCATTATCTCCATGTATGTGGTTGAGATGTACTTATTTTTGGTTTTTATATTATTTAATTGTTTGTATTTCTTAGCCTTGTGTTTCCTAAGAATGTTATCCACCATCCATCATAACCATTAGCAGCAGCAATGTTCATATACAACTTGAAGTCACTGGACGATTTCAATAAGGTAAATCATTACTATATAAAGTGACTTGGACCGTATAAAATAATGTTTAATGTTTAAAATAAAATAAGTGTTCAAAAAATTCCTAAATTGTGTTTAAAACATCTTGCACATAAATCAGCAGTGGTTCCAGCGACATAAACCACTAGTACAGCTTCCACGACATCTCTTGCTTGCTTCGTGGACAGACGTTTGAGGAAAAGTGGATTCAGTGTGAGAAGTGCAAAATGCGGGCTAACACAGGGAAAAGACTCATGAAAACGATACTATGTGCAAAGATTGTTTATGTGCTAAAAATAATTAGTGATGGCTTAAGATAATATTAATGTAAACATTTTTCAGTTGTATACCCTCATTGTATATTTTGTGTTGTTTTTCATAATAATGTTTATGTATGAAGTTGTCTGGTTCTACCCACATCAAGTAGATTTAAATAGTATAAGACATAGAAGTTACTTTCTTTTTAACAAAATTATATTATTTGTTGTCATTGTTTGAAAAAGTATTGTAAAACAAATGTATCATTTAAAAGCGTAATAAAGTAAAAGTTAGTAACATTTATCATCTATGCTTGACCTAATTTTGAAAAAAAAAAGCTTATTTAAAATTAACATATTCAGTGTACTGTAAAAAGCTGAACCGTGCAGTACTAGCTGACCCTCCCTTACAGTGTGTGTTAAGCACAGGCACATGCTTAGCAATTCATGGCTTGCTGTTCCAAATGAGGTATGGTGCTTATGTCATATATAAAGAAGTGTATTTTTTAATTCAAAAGAGTACCACTAGTGCCTGTCCCTGGAAGAACAGTAAGTCACGCTCTCCGAGTGCTAAAACAAATATTTACTAGAAGAACAAATGTTACAAGAAAGTGTCACCAAGTGCTGAACACAAAACTTTTGTTGTCAAAAGTTGTAAAGCAACGAATGTCAAGAGCAAGTGGACAAAGTATAGGTCAAGTGTGAAGTGATGATGCATTTTCCAAACTGGCGCCTATGCCATACATGTCTTTCTGTTCTGGAAACTTTGTGGACAGTATAATGTGAGTTGTTGTGTCAGAACCTTAGAAATGGGTAGTACATGTTCATAATTGTCAGCTTTTGCTGCACTCTGACTGTTTTCTCACATAACGTCTAGCAACACGTGACACAAACAGTTCATGAGCAATACTAACATATGTAATAAATAAACCAAAAAAGAAAAGAAATAAATGTGGTATAATCACACAGGCACTCCACCACATTGGTCGAGCAATGAATAGGCGCTGTTTAAAAATCAAACTAAAAGATAAAATTTCTCTCCCATAAACATGTATGAGTACCAATACAGTATAAGTAATATTACATGTCAATATATTGTGATACAAAAACTGGCCAGCAGATAGCTCAAACATCAAATTAATGTGACAGTAGCACTGAAAGGGTTAATCTCTCTAGCTGGATTTTCATGACTAACATGGCGATTCAAATTTACTATGCTTGAGCAATTCAGTAAGTGATTTTGACATTCGCTGCGACGTTGCCAACTGTACACAGGAAGGTTGTTTACATTTACCAAGTAGTGGTCTGCAGGAAGTTCATTTCTATGAGGCAGTCGCACATGATCAACCACATGTTTTTTCACTACTGCTCTTCAGTCTTCACACAGAAACAACAGTGCACAATCATCATGTTTTAATATCTATACGTACTTCAACAAAACTCACCAGTTATTTGTTTGGGTAAGAATGCGGGTAATGCAGTACTGTTACAGGTCATTACTATGGTGACATAAACAAAGTCCTGTAATATGATTGGCAAAGAATCTTGCACATACTTTCACTCCCCCCCCCGCACACACACACAATGTCAAGAGTCGGTTACTTAACAGCTTGAGTTTGTCAAACAATCATACCTTGAAGTGTCTTGCTTTTGGCACATTGGCATAAGTTTGTGTTTAGTGCATAGTGCCGTGTTTGGTTGTCCATAACAGGGTTCCTCCTCCACTGTTTTGTGGTCAAACAAAACTGCCTTGCACCACTCAAAACCTGAGCCAGTGACAAAGACACTGCCTCTCAGTAAGTGTGTTTCAAATTGTGAAATGTTTCTGTTGGACTATCGTGGACTGTGTGGCACAAAATGTTGCTCAGTGTTTTTTCTTTTTAGCTCTATTTTTGTCATGTGGGAAAAACAAATAAACAAGAATAATGACACAGTCAAAGTTGGCAGGTTTGAGAAATTGAAAAAATGTATATAAATATAAACAAACATGGTAGCTATCAGCAGTTGAATTTTTGGCTTAACAGCAACACCACTTTGAGAGAAAAAATTCAAGTCTTGTTGCTTTTTAGTCAAACCTCGTATTGTTTTCATAATAACAGGAATAATATGTGTTACAGATATTAGTGTCTCTAAGAAAAGCTTTTGCTTGGTTTAATGAACAAGCTATAGGCTTACACTTAAACAAATGGAAAAAGATTCTCCAAGACTGTTATAAAATTTGTTGGGACCTTTTGGCGATTAAAGTTTTTAGGGGCACTCCTTGTAGAATCCCCATTCCCAAAGATTCTCCAAGACTATTATAAAATTTGTTGGGACCTTTTGGCGATTAAAGTTTTCAGGGGCACTCCTTGTAGAATCCCCATCCCCAAAGATTCTCCAAGACTATTATAAAATTTGTTGGACCTTTTGGCGATTAAAGTTTTCAGGGGCACTCCTTTGTAGAATCCCCATCCCCAAAATGTTTCAATAAACAGTTTTTGATATTATTAGGATATGTGTGTACGCAGAGGGTCATATTGCTTAGAATGTTTATATACATTTAAATCAAAGCTTATACTAAATGCAATTTGGTACTGCAGTATATGTATATGGAATAGTATAATATTGTACCTAAGTATTTAAATTTAAAGCAAGTATTGGTGGCAGTTGGAATTTTTGAATTATATGTTTTTACAGTATTTTTTGATCAAGTACATGAATTTTTGACAAGCAATTTGTTGAGTTCATGTAATTCTTAAATCTATTGATATTGTCACAATTTTTTGGGCTGTTAGGCTGTGTAGTCCAGACATTTTGTCCGTACCCATGATTGACATCTTCATTGGCACGGGAACAGATTAAACAAGAAGGAATATGAGCTAAGAGTTTTATCCCAGTCAGGCACTTCTTTGTATACATTTTTTAAAGGCGCTGGATGGTTGTTATTTGGCCAATCACATTAGTCTCCTTTTTGATCTTACCACGTGAACAAACCATTGACACTACGTTAAATGATTTTCAATGTTAATAATGTAAATAATTTTCATTGTTGAAAAATAACCTAAACAGGCATAAGATAACATTTTTTGTTACATATAAATGTTATAAATTATTTATTTTGAATTTTACAAGTTATGTTAATGTCATATGAAAATTTAAAGAGACAGAAATTAATAAGGGATTTGTTGTAAACTTCTGCTTGTTCTTCTGCAAACAGGTTTTGTCCAGTATGATGTTATGGCAGCAGTAGACTTGCGAAACATTGCCGGAGAACATGATAATAATTGTAAAACTCCAACAAAAAGAAAGTGTCCATTTGTCTGCGAGTGTGGAAAATCATACCCACACCGAGCTTCATTATACAATCACAAGAAATACCATTGTGATAAACAGCCGCAGTTCTTTTGCCCGTATTGTGATCACCGCACGAGAATGAAAGGGAATCTTAAAAAGCACATTATATTAACTCATCAGAATCTTGGAATCTGAAGTTAAACATATTAAAGTTAAATCAGTATTTATTGGAAAAATTTTTTAATATTTTATTTTGAAAGTTCAAACTACTATAGTCATTAACAAAGGGATGTAATGTGTATTTGACTGCAGATTATTTGTGTCTGCATTTGTTATATTTGTTATGATTTTCTGTACTAAGTACAATTGAGATTTTGAATTTGTGTATAATTTGTATGAAGTGAAGTTTGGTTAACTTGTCTAGAAAAGACGTATATATTGCTAATTACAGTTGTTATTAGTTGCCTTTTATGCTTATATTTTAATTCAGTGTGAATCTTAAATGTTTTTGTTTAATTTCTTCCTACTAGCAGAGCCAATGGTACATTGTCGGGTATTTTTTTCGGTAAGTCTTTGACTGTTCCATCAAGAGAGGCCTGAATAAATTCAACAATGGACTGTGATCTCACAACATCTGTAAAAACTAAAAACACAAATTATCTTTTAACCGTGAAGTTGGTTAAGAGATGTAAGTTTCCAATTATCAAACATAGTAGTACCACAACTGCCAACAACTACAGATATCGCGTAGAACTTGTATTTCATACACCCCAGACTCATTGGAATGTTATTGGATATCGAAGTGTTAAATGTTTTCATTGGAATTACGGCAAATATAGCCAGGGGGAGGGTTGTTCGGTAGGGGCGAGGAGAGTAAACTAAACAATTCAGGCTATAAAACAATACGGAAGGGATTAGATTGTCGAAAATATGTTTTACATACACATGAAATGTAGGAAAAGTGGTTTTCACATTTGTCCAGATCTGGTGCATGTTTTGTATATTAACCAGTTGAGGCTTACGGATGAGCATAAATTGTCTACGATTTTGACAGCATTTATATTATGAATGGGGCCAGAAAAGTTGTTGAATTTTGTTAATTTTTAGACTGGTTTATTATTTTTTCAGCTGTGTATGGTAGTATAGTAGTAACTCTACTTTTTTTTAAATATACAAACAGGTTTATTTCACAGCATTAGCGTATACGTTTGAAATATGAAATATAGGAAAGTCAATTCAGTCAATAAGTGTTTTTATAAACAATGTTTCAATAACATTTTTATTGTGTTATTATCGTTTACTAAAATAGGACTGATTTCAGCCATTTTAAAGATAGTAATGTTGACTAGTATTGTTTTTTCGGATCTTTTTGGGTAAGTGGCAGGATGCAGTGAGCAATTACTCTACTTAGCAATCACCAGTAACAATGCATTTCACCCTCCAACGCAGTTCCCCCTCCACCTCCAATGCATTTGGCAACTATTCCATGGTGACAGCGTGCCCCTGTCACTCTGTATGCCGCAGTCGCAAGTGTAGTAATATCGTAGCGTATCATGAATTTCCTTCAGTTAACAGCACGGATTCAGTTTCCGTCAAAGATTGAGCAATACAGTTTCTAAGAGCCAAAAATATTTTATATAACCCAAGAATTTGTACGAACGGCCATCAATTGAAACTGTATACGACAGGTAAAGACCATTGGGTATGTTCTAAAAAGGAGTGCTGGGAATCCAAACTAGTGCGACTGGATACATTCCTAAATAATTCTTGGTTACAATCGTATACTTCATTTACTGTTGGAGTAAGGAGTACACAATCGTGCAGTACTGTCAAGATAAGTAGGAAATGAATCACTGCACATGTGTGGATTGGAATTCATACATGCGAGAAGTGTGTAAGCACCATTTTAAAATCCAAAGGTTATTGGTGGACCTAATTTGCATGTAGAAGTGGTAAATAAAATATAATAGAAAATAACTAAAAGAAAATATAATAGGGGAGAGTTTTACCATATCAATGGGTGTTTGGTGGCCCAATTTGTCGTGAAATAAGAGACTGTTTCCTTGTGAGCGTTCTAGACAGATCCACAGGGAATTTAGTGCCTATAATAAACCAGTATGTTGCCCCAGGCACAACCGTTTTGTCCGATGAGTGGAGGGGATATCACAATTTACATCAAAATTATCAACATTTAACAGTGAACCACTCGATATTATTTGTAAATCCAGTAACTCAAGCTGACATCCAAAATGTAGAAAGCATGTGGGCTAAGGCCAAAATGAGGAACACAAGGCAATGGGGTACTTCGTGACAGATGTTGGATTCCTACCTGGCAAATGATAATAAATATGAAAAAAATATGTCAAAATAAAAATAAAAATACTAATTGTCACTGGTTATCGCTACCTGTGGAGGGGGAAGTGCGTTGTTACTGGCGATTGCTACGTAGAGTAATTGCTCACTGCATGCTGCCACTTAACCAAAAAGATCCGTTTTTTCTTTTGCACCCAACCCTAGACCCTCTTAAGACAAAACTCTAGATACACCACTGTAGCAGTGTGTAGAATGTGCTCCCATTGGTGGACTCTTTACTATAGTTTACATGTCATTCATGTGCAGACATTTCTTAAAATACTTCACTTTCCTATACCAGTTTGAACGGTATGTCTCTGCAGTCACTGATCAAGTTCAACATTATTCAAGAAGTTATAGTACTTCATTATTTTGATGTTTATGAAGCTTGTTTTTCATATTTACTACAAACATTTGATCTTGTCATTCCTTACATACCACGATGCATCAACAATACTGCGAAGCGCAGTTTGAATTATGTTGATGTTGGATTCATTTGTGCAATCCCAACATTGCACACCATAAACCTAGACCAGTTTCAAAACTTGTTTGGATTCATTTTAAATTAAAATTAATAACAGTTGTATCATTTTATGTTTGATTTGTTTGACTCTATTAAAGTTTGATTTTGTTTTAATTTTCGTGATTTTTTGACAGTTTTATACATATGCAGATATCCGTTAGTGCATGCTCAGAAACTCATCTGTAGCTCTGTTGTAGTTTTCTGGCAGTTTTGTTTTTCAGATGTACAGGAATAACAGAAATGATTTTCTTTTGTAATGCGTTTCTTATGTGAAGTTTGCTGCTGTCACATAATTAAATTGTTATCTTGTTGGTACATCCTCTTCATTCACTTTTTTAAAATATTTATATATATTAAACTTTCACTGTGAACACTTACTTTTTGGTTTTGTTTCCCAGACGTTTTGACGTGGTGTTCGTCTTCCTCAGTGGGATTTAAAATACTGAATGTCTGTACAAAGTAACGGTTATGGGTTGTAGTTACGGAATTGGCGCTAGGATTCAATTCCCTCCCACCAGCAACCCCCACCACACACACCTACAACCGATAACCGTTACTTTGTACTGACATTCAGTATTTTAAATCCCACTGAGGAAGACGAATACCACGTCGAAACGTTTGGGAAACAAAACCAAAAAGTAAGTGTTCACAGTGAAAGTTTAATATATATAAATAAATTAAATTGTTTATAAGCAAACATTTAATTTCCTTTATGTTTTGAAGATTTTATTTCTAAGTTTTGCAAGGTGTATCTACAAATGAAATCATGTGACAAGAGCTATGCGAGGAAGTTATTATGCAGTGTGGGTGGACAGTATGAACTCTATAGGTTTGACCAGCTGTAATTGATAGTGTCAAAGGAATGTAAAAACCCATCTTAAATTTTAAGTAAGTAATATTAAATGAATAGTGAACACTTTCAACAAGGTTACATAATTTTCTTTAATATAAATAATACTAATTGAATACCTTATAACTGGTTTTTCCATTAAATATATATTTTATTTTATGTAAAATTATACAGATGCAAATTGTTTGATTTTATTTTTGAAGAACGTTTTTATATGCAAGCCTTTATTTTCTTTTACTTACTGATGTACTAACTAGTATCCTTAGGCTTTCAGCCGGCCGTGGTCCAATGCTACTGCGTAAAACAGACAGTTTTGCCCCACCATTGGAGGCCATCTTCAGTGTAACGGTTTGAGCAACAGCTGACTGGTACGGTACGCTCTTGAACAGAACTGTGGCAAAAGAAGAGTTCTAAGTAAATCTTTAAGTACACGTGTAAGTAAACGAATTCTTGTATACAAAAAGAATGCTGTAAAAAATAAAAAAATACATACACACACACTAAGATACATGAAGTAATTGCTCCCCCCCCCCCATGTGAGTGTGAGTGAAATTTCACAAAAAAAGGAGTATTGGCTGTACACCCTGTTCTAGAAACAGGTGAATATATCAATTCCAGCCTGCTTAAAATTGGAACAGACACAGTTGTCTAAGATGATTGGATATGATGATAATATGATATATTTGGGCAGATAATAGTCCAACAATATATACAGTTAGGAAGAACGTAATACTGTCACTTGAAACATTTATAAATAAAATAAAAAATAATACTGGTGATATATATTTCAACGGTTTTAACTCACTGTTGGAAAAATGTTTTGATTGCATTGTTATGATTGTATATTTTGGTGTGATCGCAAGATTATTTAATAGTAAATTGTAAAATTATTAATATAAAGTAAAATGATAAAAATTCTTATAAATAATTAGTACTGTTTATATTATTATGAAAATAATATCCTTTTTGAAAGTGTTCATATGTTTACAAGCTTTACATACAAAACTTGGCTTTAATTATTAATCTACATTAAATTTCTCTAGTAATTTTATACAAACCACTATCTTGTCTTTGGTATTGACGAGCGCTTTCGGCAGTCAGGCCATCTTCAGGTCATTTACCAACCAATAACAACCAAGGTTGGTAAATGACGTGAAGATGGCTTGACTGCCGAAAGCGCTCGTCAATACCAAAGACAACATAGTGGTTTGTATAAAATTACTAGTAGAAATATTTGAGACCACTAACACTCCAATATAACAATAAACTACATTAAATTAGTAAGTAGTGTTTTTATAGATAGAAATCAACCTTTACTAACAGCTGGAATTATTTCAGACTCTTGTATTGAGTTGTGGACAGATTCACATGGACTGGAAGATTTGATTCAGAGTGGCGCTGGCTCTCGGCAGAATCCCAGCAGTTTGCAACAACAGTATTCATGTGAGTGTGGTAAAACATACACACATAGTGCGTCATTGTACAATCACAAAACTTATGACTGCGGCAAACAACCACAGTTTCAGTGCCCTTACTGTCCGGCGAAATCTGCGAGAAAAGGAAATCTCAAGAGTCATATTATCGCCAGACACCGGGACAAAATAAACTCACCAGACCAGCGGCATGCTGTCATAGATGTGTATCAATAACTGAAACATTCCTTGACAATAAAGCGTATCCCAGTTTTTATTTTAATTAATATCAATTTCACAATTTAGGATGACTCACATAAGTCTTGATCGATTGTTCCTGCTTACAAGTTGCATTCATGTTTTAAGCTCTATACACCATGTCAGGATGTTTATATGCCATTTGAGTATTTTGAAAGTATAAAGAACTTGATCATTATTCAGTCAGTTTTGTTATAATGCAAGTTTATGTCTGGCAACACTTCACATTGTATAGCTAAGTGAAGGTTCTGCCAGATTCAGTAGACACAAGGCTACTTTAGTTTGTTGTGTTTATGCACATTATGTAAAATACTGTAAGAGCTGTGTAATCAAGTAATCAGGGATGTTATCGTCTGGGTTCACACCGTTAACCAACCAGTACAGTTTTAACTGAGTTGTCATGACGGAAATATAACATATTCAAAAGCCGTCAACATTCATTTTATTGATTTTCACTTTTTGGTGGCAGTATTTAGTGAAGGCAACAACTGAAAAGAAATTGTAAAAAAAGTGATGCAGGCTTTTATAAATAAGTTGGGTTTATTGATTCGTATGGGAAAGTACATACACGGAGCAGCTGGATAGCATGAAGTTGCACATGTTTCATCGAGAAGCCACAATTTATTTAATAATAATTAACATATTCAGCAAACCTTCTGGATGTTTTTATCGTATAGTACTGACCTTTGAAAACATTTATATCGATTTAAAATTAAATAAGTGTAGTGTATAATTGAGTGGTTTTTTGAAAAATGTGGATAAACGTTGTGACAGAATGATTTAATTTTTATAATTCAGTCTTCCATGTATAATAACTCAGATTAGTTAAATGGATTTTTAATTGTATTCACAGTATTGTAGGCTAAGCTTAACATTATGTACGCATATACATTTAAGACTCTCCACTAATTATAGTATATTTGTGGACAAATACTGTACTAATTATACGTATATAATATAATATATACGTATATTATATAATAGTAATAATAATTGTGTTCAAATACAGTGTTGTTCTGTTATCCAGAAATTTTTTTGATAACTGGTTACTCACTGGCCCCGAACACAGTGGTGTTAGATCTTTTATTGTATTAATGTCTCTGTTGACAAACAAAGCAATGAAAAACAAAATTCCAATAAATTGAATCAAAATTAAGTTGAGAGGACCCAATGTTGTGTAATTGCACAATTTCATCGTGGTATAACAATTATTTGGTTGAATGTTTTGGTAATGTAGAAGCATATCACGTATGTGTTGTTTGTTTTAATAAATGATGCTATATATTATTTGAACCAAGTGTATTATTTGAGTGTTCCTATTAGTTTGGTTGTGAGTTAGCACGTCTGCTATTGGTACAGTATACTCGCAGCTATCAGGCCTAATGTAGCTAGGTATCAGCGGAGCCAGCTGATAACCAAGAGGTTGTTGGCTTAATTTATTAACTTTTGTGTTTATACTTTCTAACTATAAATTACTTTTGAATTTGGCAATGTTATTAGGAAGGTTAAATTAAAATTGACAATACAGTTTACTTAAAAAATCTTAAACATTATTTAAAGAATAGGATAATATTTTACGTATTTATTATAGCTACAGCAAGTTTTGTTTAAATTATTTGATCGGATATTGATTTTACTACTAAAATTAAAGGACTACTAATAATAAGGAAACAAAACAATGTAAAAGCAAACAAAAACATAGTAACATAACAGAATATGAAATTATATATTGAAACTTGATTGTTGTCTGTTTTTGTTGCTGAGTTATTACTGTTATATAGTTAGGATTGAAAATTTATGACAGATCAACTGTTTTATTGTGCTTGACTTGTAAAATATATTTTTCCTATTTTTCTGTTAATTATGGCAAGGACATAGAGGGTTGTATAATCGGAGGCCAGATAGTTTAAGAGTCTACTTCGTTATCATTAGCATTACAATAGAGCATTAGTTATCTGGAAGTGTCAGTGTCGGGTCTTTCTTGGATATCCGAATTTTCAAGATTATTGGGCAGCCATATTATAATAGGTTAGTTGTAGAAAACTGCATTTGAATTGAAACTGCAATTGAACTCATTTTATGTGAGGGAAAAGTCAAGTATTGTGAAAGCTTAGAAATGTCAGAGAACATGCCAACCATTAGGTACTATTCGATTTTGCGTGAAACTCATTAAGTAATGAGCAGTCAGCGTAAAGTTTACGATGCCTAGGATATTTGAACTCCAAGTCAGACGTTTTATCTCTTCAAGAAATATATCAGATAAGGCTTCCACTTAATCAATGCTCTAATGTAGTTTTATTGTTATTGTTATTACCATATAGCTAGATTACTGTTAAATAATTTTTATATTATTATTAGTATTAAAATATAAAATACTTTAATATTTATAACTAAATTTACCTCAAGATATACTTTTTTCCTTTAGGAACATGTTTCGGGAGTTCTTGTTCTCCCATCTTCAGCCTTCGCCATCTTGTTTCTGGTGAAGTATTTGTGTGTTGGCTTCTGGATGTTATTAAGGTAGTTTGTTGGTCTTTGGTCCTTCAAAGTTGCATTATTGTGTGTGGTTGTGGTATCTGTTTTTGTATTTTGTGTATTTTCGATGATTGAAATAAAATATAAAATTAGTTTTGTTTCTGAATAAATAAAACAATGAAACGAATACTACATGAGTAACAGTTGTAAATATCGGTATGGAGAACCATACATGACTTCCATATTCTAAGATTTATATTTAAAATAATTTTCGAAATGAAATATTACCATAGAAACTACTGCTTTCTACTTACTGCTTCAGCCTTAACCACAGTACTGTGGTCACTAACGTATACCACCTCACGTTATCGCACTCGATTTTCACTGATGATGGAAGTCGATGGCATTGCCGAAACGTCTGGTTTTGTAGAAAACATTGGACTACGGCCTAATATCCCGGGAAGGAATTTTAACAAAAACTACTTCTTTGTTGCCGATAACGTTGTACACATATATATATAAAATATGCATAAAATTAATGGCTTGTATAAGTTAATGATTGATCTCCATTAAGCAGTGCTCAAGTTTCCAAAGTTTTAATATTATGATGTCCGTAATTAAAACATCAGAGCAGGTTTAGTGTGTATGAGGGTACACCGTGGACAAAAATTTTCAACATTTCCTATTGAGCGTTGCTTAGAATAAAGCTGCAAATCTACAGTGTACGTTTCACAGAACAAACACGCGGAAAAGAAGGAGCGCTCCGAAGTCACTCATGGACCCTCAGCATCTTGCAGAGGGTTCATTCCCTAAAGACGAAAAGTCTGTCTATGAATCGTTCCTCTGTAAACACGTGCAGTTACACTGCCCAGCGATCCACAGGAAGCAAATCGCTATCCACGCTGGACACTTTTTCGGCTTGCATGCGTTATGTTGGTATGGGTTCAGCACTTTCCATTTAAAAAGCGTGCAAATGTAAGAAAATAAACATGAATGAGGGCAGAAATAACGCGAATTTTGTGTGTGTGTGTGTGTGTGTGTGTGTGTGTGTGTGTGTGTGTGTGTGTGTGTGTGTGTGTGTGTGTGTGTGTGTGTGTGTGTGTGTGTGTGTCTTCCCTGCCTTTTTATTGCGGTAGTCATAATAATAAAATGGAAACGTAAACAGTACATAACTGAGATATGCTTGCCTGCCAAGCACGATATATTTTCTCTTATACATGATTTACATTAAAATGAAAAAATTATAATTTTATTGCCTGGCAATAAAATTATTTTATTTTTACATCCATATTCCTTAAGGAATGGAAGTATGGTGATGGCAAAAAAAATCGTGTTCGAGATTATTGCAGATTCTGATTCTACTACACTCAAAACATGAAAAAAAGTCGTTTTCCAAAAAGTGTGTGTGTGTGTGTGTGTGTGTCTGTGTGTGTGTGTGTGTGTGTGTGTGTGTCTGTAGATTTTTTTTCTATGGCAAACGATAACTGCCGCAAATCCAAACAGAATCAAATAATTTTTTGCATACAGCCCTGATTTGTAGAGTACTCGCGACCTATTGTTTTTGGTGAAGATCGGTTGAGGGAAAGGGGTAGTTTACCTGCAACGGTTTTTTTTTATCAAGGGAAATTTGTTTTTTTGGCAAACGATAACAGCCGCAAATTCAAACAGAATCAAATAATGTTTTGTGTACAGCCCTGAATTGTAGAGTTCTCAAGACCTATTGTTTTTGGTGAAGATCGGTTAAGGGAAAGGGGTAGTTTACCTGTAACGTTTTATGTTTTAACAAGGGTATTTCCTATGGCAAACGATAACAGCCGCAAATTCAAACAGAATCAAAAGATTATTTGCATACAGCCCTAAATTGTAGAGTTCTCAAGACCTATTGTTTTTGGTGAAGACCGGTTGAGGGAAAGGGGTAGTTTACCTGCAACGTTTTTTTAACAAGGGTATTTTCTATGGCAAACGATAACAGCCGCAAATTCAAACAGAATCAAATAATGTTTTGCATACAGCCCTGATTTGTAGAGTACTCAAGACCTATTGTTTTTGGTGAAGATCGGTTAAGGGGAAGGGGTAGTTTACCTGCAACGTTTTTTTATCAAGCGTATTTTCTATGGCAAACGATAACTGCCGCAAATTCAAACAGAATCAAATAATTTTTTGCATACGTCCCTGAATTGTAGAGGTCTCAAGGACTTTCGATTTTGGTGAAGATCGGTTAAGGGGAAGGGGTAGTTTACCTGCAACCTTTTACGTTTTAACAAGAGTAAAGTAGTTGAAAATTTATTTAAACTTTTTCAAACAATGGTAATTGTTAAAAATAAAATAA